>JAQHRD010000005.1:2400000-3600000 GCA_029168975.1 Purpureocillium lavendulum | reverse complement strand
AGATGGACGCGGCGGCCTGGACGGCGCCCGAGTACTGGTTCGTGGTCTGGAGGCGGACCTTGACGATGTCAAAAGGCTGGCCTGGGGGGGGGGGGTTAGCGCGGCTCGCTCTGTTGGAGGACGCATGTGCACGGTCCGTCGTGCGTGACATCTCCGTGTGGAGGCGCGGTTTCGCTTCCGAGGCCGGTCGACAAGGCCTTCCTCGACGGCTCTGGCTTCACGGCATGAGGGGGAGGGGGCGCGCTCGCACTCACCGATAAGGACCTGGGCGACGCCGCCGACGGCCCCCGAGAACAGGTCCTTGGCCGTCTGCAGCGCGCCGCCCTGCTGCTGCTGCGGCTCGAGGTCGATGACGGGCGCCTCCATGGCGAGAGAGAGAGGAGCGCGGCTCGTGTCGGCGCCGCGGGGCGTGGGTGAGGTCGAGCGAGCGAGCGAGCGGACGACGGCTCGTGGGCGCGGCGCAAGCGATGAGACGGTCGCGGTCGACGAATTCGACAGGAGGGCAGTACCGGTTCGGCTGTACAATGGAGGGAAAGATGAGAGCAGGAGGATGAGGTGAGGCGGGATGAGCAATCGGCGCTCGTTTTTTTTTTCCGTCAATGGCCAAACACAACACACAGAGAGAGACGTCTTCGGAGAGAGGGCCGGTGGCGGCGGTGTCCACGGACAGCGACGAGCCGATAATAAGCAACAGGACGGGCTCCGATGTCGTGCTCGACGTGGGGCAGCCACAGGAAAAAAGTGGCGGCCCGGGGCGGCTTACAAGTGACAACAGTGCGCGCGCGCGCGCGGTCTCAAAGTACCAGACCTCAGGTACGTGGGTACCTATTATCTCCTTACCGCGGGGAAGCGCGCCGCAGTGCGGGTGCGGGCTGGCACTGGGGCTTCCATAAGGTACCAGAGGTGGTTTGGCCGAGCCGGGGGGCGGCACACACCCGGTTAGGTAACGGTTTGCAAAGGACAACTGCATCTTGGATCCATGGACGGCATCTTTGGAGGAGGAGCCCGGCGGCCGGTCGAGTCCGACTGCCAGCCAGTGCCGCCGACCCTCTTCTGCCGCCAGCCGGCGCCCGCCCGCCCGCGGGTACCCAGGCCGCCATGCCGCTTGCCGCGTATTACTGATGTGGCTGGAGGTCGTTCAACCTACTTAAACTGATGGTTCACCACCACCGACACCACCACCACCACGGGGAGGCGACTGCTCGCCCGGTCCGGTCCCATGACCGCCCGGCGCTGCGTTGCACCGTCGCGGGACATGCATACGGACTCACATGCACACGCAGATTCATGCGAGGCGTGGGAAAGGGTTTCTGTTTCTGCTGCGGCGGCGCGCGCGCCCGTCTCGTCTCCAGAGTCCAGACATGCCTCACACGCCCAGGTAGTATTCGCTAAATACATACAACTAGCGCAGGCCCTCGACGGCACCACACCCGGCCCTCCCCTTCCCGGCCTACGGGTTCACGTACGGCGGCTCAATCTTGTTGGCGCCGTCGTTGCGCGTCGGCGCCGGCAGCGCGGCCAGGTCGACGGCCGGCCAGAAGGCGCGCAGGTTCACGGGGTGGTGCGTCTTGGCGTAGGCGTAGAAGCGCGCCGTGCGCTCCGGCAGCGCCGCCTCGTCGGCCGGCGACAGCGCGCGCCGCTCGTTGGTGAGCGGCACGCCGCAGGTCCGGCAAAAGGTCTTGCTGATGATGCCGCGCGCGAAGCTGTACCGCCCGATGGCGTCTGCGTCGTCTTGCTTGTCGTCTTGGTTGTCGCCGTGGTCGTCGTCGGCGGCGGCGGCGGCGGCGTGCAGCACCACGCGCTCCGTCTCCGGATAGATCCAGCGGTAGCCGTTCTGGGGGAGGTTGTGGCCCGTTAGCACCGGCTCTGCCATGTGGATGTGCGAGGGGCAGGGGAAGAGGCAAAAGGGCAGCGGCGGACAGCGAGGCAGGGGGGGATGGAGGGCGACACCAAGTAAAGACAGAAGAGACGCCTGCTCACCCGCTCGCAGACGCTGCAGTTGCACTCCACCATGAGCTCGTCAAACGTCGCGTCCAGCGGCTTGCTCGCGAGCGCGACGCCCACCCGCCCGCAGTGGCACGTCCCCGTGTACAGCCGCTGGCCCTCGACGGCCTCGGGCGTCGGGCCCTTGTACGGGGGCGGCACGTAGGGGTCCCCGAGCGCGGCCCCGTTGAATCTGCAGACGTGCGTGCGGTCAGTCAGTCAGTCAGTCAGTCCGTTATTAGTCCGTCACTTGGTTCATCCAGTCCGAACCAGCGAGACCCCGTCTCTTCTCTGCCGGATGACGATGGGCTTGAACGGGGAGAGTCGGGGGTTATAGCTACGCACGGCTTCCTCTCCAGCTCCGACGTCGTCACGCCCTGCATCGCCCGCACCTGTCGCCCACCCGCCGTCAGCGTCCATCCGTTGCCGCCCGTGCGCCGCTCCGAGATGCAACGGGGACTCACATTCAGTGCGCGCCGCTTGCCCGGCGGGCCGTCGGGGAAGTGCGCCATGAGGGGCGTCGCGCACGTAGGGCAAAACTACACACAAGTCCACCGCGCAAGCCGGCCTCGTCGTCAGCGCCGAGTCCCAAGCCCCAAGTCAACCACCAGGAGGCATCGCGAGTAGATGCAACCGCAGAAGACGACGACGACGACCAACGCCTAGGAATAGGTGCCCACCAACCTTGTGCGTCAGCTTCCCGGGCCCAAACGTGTACCCCGTGAGCGCGTCGTCGCCGCCCTTGACGACGCTGAAGTCGCCCTCGCCCGGAAACACCCACAGGTAGCCCTTTTTGCGGCAGATGCTGCAGTTGCACTCGAAGACCGACCTGATCTCGGGCAGCCGGGCCTCGTACACGTACGCGCCGCAGTGGCAGTTGCCGCGGTACGTGCGCAGCGGCGGCGGCGGGTTGGCGGCGGCGTCTGAGGTGGTGGCGGCCATTTTGGGTAATAGCAACTCGTTCAACGTGACTGTGAAGCCGACGAAAAGGGCGCCACGCGTAGAGGGCTCGTTATTGGCTCGGTGTCAACTCACAGCGAGCTTCTGCTTGTCCATCAGGGTTGCATTGGACTCCAAGGCCCGGTGGCTTATATAGTTTTACGATACTCAGTTTGCGTGCGTCCCCTTAGGAGGACACATAGTGCCCGCCGTGCCCCAACATACCTGGGCAGCCTATGCTCGGAGCAATTCAATCGCCGCGTTGACAGTCGAGCGCGTCGGCGAGACAGGCTCCCACGGGACCACGACGACGACGACGCCGCCAGGGAACGCGGGCAACTCAACAAATCCAGTGGCTTGGCCGTCATGCAGGGGCTTTTGCTCCGACGCGCCACGGCCACGGCCACGGGCTCCGGCACGCCGATCCGATGCCACGCGAACTCAGTTGCATCCATCCATGCGTCGCGAGAAACTTCCATCAAACTGAAATCCGTCAAGCTGGAGACAAATCTACCTTGCGCCTGCGCTTCATCGAGCAGCACTGCACATCTATGGTAACGGTACTTCACGTCCGGCTCGACTGGCTCTAAACGCGAGGGGCCACTGCCGGGGCTAGTCTCTTCCCCAACGCCCAATCCGGCTCGCCGGACCATCGGCCACGACTGACCTCACCCCAACTCGACGCGCGCAGCTTTGCAGCCTAGGGCTGACCGCGGGGAACTTTGGTTGCTTCAACGACTAATCCATCTCTTGCGATACGGGGGTGAGACCGGCAATGCTGCCAAAAGTCCACCCTCACGCCGCGCTTTGCCCGCTACTGTAACGTTCCGCCACCGACAATCCCTGTGGGATAGTCCGAAGGAAGCTGTCCTGTTTATCCGTCTCATGGGGGGATCCGACGGCCGTCAGAGACACGTGGCGGTCGCGGCGGTCGCGACGGCTCAACAGAGGCATCGGCATCGGCATCGCCAGGGGCGCTCCACAGCCTCAACGTAACTCTGCCTGCGCAGCCCAACGACCCGGGCGAGCGTGTTACAAATCCAAAAACCCGTGCACCGCCGTTGCCGCTCCCCAACAGCCGCGCCCACGAACCGACGACACTCGGTGCATGCACCCCGCTCAGTATCGCTTTGCCCCCATCTTGTCGTCCTTGGCCTTGATCTGCGCCTCGACGTTGAGCTGGATGGCCTCCTTGAGTTTGGCCACGACCTCGGGCTGGTTGCTGAATGCCGTCTGCAGGATGCCCTCCAGCTCCGCCTCGACCTTGGCGATGGGCTTGACCCCGGCCTTTCTGTTCTGCGCGTCGTTGACCAGCGTGCCCCAGCGCTTCGTAAACGCGTAGATGGACTGCCGGAGCAGCTCGTCCAGCTGCTCGCTCATGTCCTCGGCCGTCAGCGTCTTGGCCGTCACGGCGGGCGTGCCGCCGCCGCCGCCGCGCGACCAGAGCGAGCCGCCGATGAAGTTGCTCACGAAGCCCACCAGGTGCTGCGGGCTGAGCGTGTCCCAGATGTGCCCAAAGTGCTGCATCGACGCCGCGTGGCTCCGGATGTCCCCAATCTCGAGCGAGACCAGCTCGTTCTTGACCATCAGCAGGTTCTTCACCATGAACAGGTCCGCGTCCGTGCCCGACTTGAGCGACCGGATCCGCGCCTCGGCCCGCTGCAGGACCTGGATGGTCTCGCGCACGATGCTGAACACGACGGTGCTGTTCTTGGCCTGCGTGGCATGCGTTAGAGGGGGACTCGCCGCGCTGGGGAGGGGGGCGCGGGCAATGCAATCGACTTACCGATCGTTCCTTGGGCATCGCCTGGTCGAACATGGCCAGCAGCTCCACCGCTCGCTTGACCAGCGGATACGCGTTCGACGATGCAACGTCGTTTTCGACGGGGCCAATCTTGAGCGCGCTGTCCGGCACGGATGCCCGCGAGATTGACTTTGTGATCTCGGCGAGGAATGCGTTGTCGGTAAACGGCCAGAGGCTCTCCACCAGCAGGCGCGCCGCGTACTCTCTGTGCTTCCTCGACGACGGCAGATCCTCCTCGTCGCTCTCCGCGACTGAGTACTCGCTCGCCAGCCAGCCGACGATGTCGCAGACCGCCTGCAGCTCGGCGGCCTGCAGCGCGCCTTGGACGCTGTTGGCCAGCGGCGCGAGGTTGCCCGGGTGCACCATTGTCGTGTTGATGGCCTTGAGGGCCTGGAAGGCCGAGTCTGGCGAGCTGTGCCACGTGGGCTCAATGTCGAATACCTTGGCAAAGAGGCCGTCTTCGTTGTAGACCTTCTCAAACGTCTGCTTGATAAAGTTGCGCGTGGCCGTCACCACCGAGAGGCTCTTGATCTCCTTCTGGTACTCCTCCTGGTCATGCTGCGTCATGAGCTTCAGATCGCGGTCTCTGGTGGTGAGGAACGCGCGAAACATGGTGGCCGCGGCGTTGGCGTACACGCTCGTGTCGGACGTGGACTCGACCGGGCGCCCGTAGTGGTCGTGTGCCCGGTGAACGACGAGCTGGATGTTTGGCAGAAGCGAGTACGAATCTGAAATCATCTCACCGAAGCGGCCGTATGCCAATGCGTGCCGCGCAGACTCGGACTTGGTCGCGGCAATCTGCCTCGCCACCTCTGGCGACACCTTCTCGAGGCGGGCCGTGAAGCCGTGGTCGAGCAGGTGCAGGGCCTTGGTGAGGAGTGCGTTGTATCGCGCGAGGTACGAGTCGCGCTCCCGGTACGTGTCCTGTGCTTCGTCAGTGGGCGCTGGCTCTGGCAGCCGTCGACGCGGGTCGCCTTACATGCGAATCCATAAACTTGATGCACGAGTCGATATTGTCCACCATCTCGCCGAAGCTCGCGTCGTCCACCAAGCGGCTGGCGCCTGGTGCGTTGAGCCGCCGCGTCGCCGTATCCAGGTACGCGTAGTAGTGCAGGTCCGTGCCGACCTCGTCCGCGAGCGCCTCCAGCCGCCGCTGTTCGGTGAGGAGCCCCTCGCACTGCGCCTGGAAAGACGACGTTTGGGCTTCGACGGCCTGGAACGAGTCCGACAGGGATGTGAGGAGGGCGAGCGTGCCGTTGGCGTCGTCGATGAGGGCATCGAGGTGGCGCTCCGTCAGCGCAAGCTGGTCCCTGTAGAGCCTGTCCTGGGTCAGCCATCGCTTCCTCCGCGTCGTCGTCGGTCCACGTACAGGTAGTCCTGCTGGCTCGCCTCGAGCAGCTCGGATTCATACGACTCGTCGCGTGGAAAGGCGGCGGCGGCGGCGGCGGCGGCGGCGTCACCCCGGGTCGCAGGCGCCTCGGCGCAAAGAGTCAAGGCTTCCCATGCTCTGTTCCTGGTGCATCCCTTTCTCGCCCTGCGCGCTTGTCGGTCCTTGGCCAGCTGTGCCGTGACGACGTGGTAAAAGTCCGAGTACGAGGCGGCGCGCTTCACGAGGGTCGGCTCGGGCGGGGTGTTCTTGTCTTCGAGCTCTTCGTACACGTTCTCGAGCGGCTTCGGAGCATCGTCGACCTTGCCGACGCCCTGCGATGGTGTGAGCTCGCGTCACCTGCACAGGACTCAAAGGACGCAGAGGAGGGCGACGAACGTTGGGCTGCTGGAGCAGAGACTCCCTGCGCCGGTGCCCCTGGGGCTGGGTGCTGGGGGCCGGCTTCTTGGCCGCCGTCTCGGTGACGAAGCTGTACCAGGAGTCTTCGTACATGGCGGCGACTCGAGCGAGGCGCGGAGCAGAGGAGCTTGCCTGGCGGCTGGCTTCTGGCTTCTAGAAGCCGAGGACACGCATGCGATTGGATTGGGGAGCAACGCACCACCGCGCCCGAGCTCCGGGCCGGAACAGCTGGCTCCGCCGCCCGATGCGTGGCCACCCCCCCGTTACATGTACCTAAGGTACTGACCACCTGTGCCGACAGGGGATGGCGCGGGGCGTGGCCCGGTGGAGGCCTTCGCCTGCCAGAGCCCGTCAAGCCCCAGCCCCGTCCTCAGCCAGCCAGTGGAGGACGGCGGAATTGAGCTGGTCAGCGTGGGGCCCGGCGCCAATCATCTCCAAGGGAGCTCCCCGGCGCAATGATTCATCTCTGCTGGCGATGACCTCACAACCTGCACCCGTCACTGAGGTTGCTTGTTGGTGTCAACGGCGGTGCAGCTCTCCCCGCTCGATCGGCCTCTTGCATCAGGAACCCGCAGTCGCAGCACAGCCGCCGCGTCAGTCAGGATGAACTCTTCACATCGAGCCCTCGCCCGGGCGACCCGCGTGCGATGCTCGCAAAAGCCAACAACGCTCGCCGTCGCGCGCCAATGGACCCGGCGTGCCGGGACCTCGTCGGGCCCGGGACCGCAGCCCCAACGCCGGGGCGGCAAGGCGGTGGGCTTCGCAGCCGTCTTCGCCGCCGCCGCCGCCGGCGCGTACTACTACCCCAAGCTCACGTCTCCCGGCGCGGGCCACGACGGTGAGCCCGCCAAGGCCGAGCTCGAGTTCGAAAAGCCCAGGAAGCAGCCGGTGTCCAAGGAGGACAACAGGGACCTCATCAGCTCGCAGCACCTCCAGGTCAAGAGCAGCTGGGAGCACCCGGGCGTCTACGCTTGGGGCTCCAACGCCGGCAGGGTCGTCGACCCCGCGTCCAACGAGAAATACATCAAGCTGCCCCGGCGGATCGCCTTCTTCAGCGACCAGCTGCTGCGCGATCTGAAGCTCACCCAGGACTTCGGAGCGGCCATCACGGAAAAGGGCGACCTGGTCCAGTGGGGGCTGGGCTACTCCAAGGCCGACCCGACGCCCGCGACCACGTTGAAGGGCAAGGATCTAATCAAGCTGGATGTCTCGGCGGATCGCGTCATTGCGCTCTCGCGCCAGGGGTCCGTCTATTCCATCCCGTCGTCGCGAGACGACCTCGAGACCGGCATCAAGCAGGAGGAGCAGAAGAGCTCGTGGTCGCTCTGGAGGTCGGGCGGCAAGGAAAAGGTCAGCTTCAGGAGCCTCACGCCGGCCGGCCTGGGCATGGGCGAAAGGGTCACCGACATCAGCAGCGGCCTGGAGCACTGCCTCTTGTTGACCTCCAAGGGCCGCGTGTTTGCCGCTGCCTCGAGCTCCAGCTCGTTCCCGTCCAAGGGGCAGATGGGCATCCCCGGCCTCAGCTGGGACACGAGGCCGCCGGGAGCGTACGACCAGGCGCACGAGATCCTGACCCTCAAGGGCTTCCACGTCGACAAGATTGCGACCGGAGACCACCACTCGGTGGTCCTGGACAGCATCGGCAGGGTGTTCTGCTTCGGCGACAACACGTACGGACAGCTCGGCTTCCCCACCGAGGGCGGCTTGCCGCAGAGCGCCGCGCCGACCATGGTGGCCGTCAACAGCCTCTACAACAGCAGCGGGCTGGTGCCCACGGCGACGTCCATCGCGGCCGGCGGCACCAACACCTTCTTCACCGTCGACGCCAAGGCGCCGGCGCTGGAGAGGGACTCGCGCGGCGCGGCGCCGGCCCGCAGGATGCCCGGGACGGTCTCGGACCTGTGGGCTTGCGGCCAAGGCGTGGCCGGGACGCTGGGGACGGGCAAGTGGACTCACGTCTCGGTGGCGCCGACCAAGGTCAAGGCGCTGTCATCGCTGTTTGAGTTTGACGAGAAGACGAACAAGATGATGCCCATCAAGCTCAAGTCGCTCAACGTGGGCGCGACGCACTGCGCGGCCATCATGGACAACGTGACGGAGACGCACATCTCGACCGGCTCCACGGAGAACGAGACCAACTGGGGGGCCGACGTCATGTTCTGGGGCGGCAACGAGTACTACCAGCTCGGGACCGGCAAGAGGACCAACATGAACGCGCCGACGTACATCGGGCCCCTGGACGGCGGTGCCGCCGACTCGCGAAAGGGACGGGCCGGCGAGATGCACCGCCTCTGCCTCACGCCGCGGTCGACGGCCCGCATCGGCGAGGGCGGCAAGGGCCGCAAGGTGACGCTGGAGCAAAAGGTGGAATGCGGCAGGTTCGTGACGGGCGTCT
This sequence comes from Purpureocillium lavendulum, assembly GCA_029168975.1. NCBI lineage: Eukaryota > Fungi > Ascomycota > Sordariomycetes > Hypocreales > Ophiocordycipitaceae > Purpureocillium > Purpureocillium lavendulum. Next base: position 3,591,093 of record JAQHRD010000005.1, on the reverse strand, counting down.
ACTCTGCCGTGTGAGCGTGAGCGCCGGCTCGGCGGCGCGGCTGCTGCATGTATCATAGCTGTACGATGACTACTGGATGTACGCTAGTGACGGAGACGAGGACGGCGTACGGGGTCTGCGAGTTTGCCTCGGTGTCGGCGACACTCCCCTTGTTCTATGTACCTGTCTACGCTGGAAGAAGCAACAGAGTTCATGCTAAGACGGTGTCCGATGCCTGCGCACGCGACTGTGAGATGCGAGGCGCGCCACGTCCGAGGCCGTGCAACGGCCGTCAGCCAACCGGGACGAAGCCAACGCATGCCGTGATACGCATCGTGGTGCTGTTGATTCGGCGCGTGTTCGTCAAGCGGCGGCGTTGGGTCGCGACGTGCTGCGGGACAAGCAAGCCGCGAGTGGCCCACGTCCGATGCGTGCAGGTTCATGGCAAGGTCCAGGGGCAGGCAAGAACCCCTTGAGCGCCGGCAGGGTCCCCAGCACCTCGGCGGAGAGCATCCTGGCATCCCGGCATCCCGGCGACGGTGCAGGTACGATTTGGCAGTGGAGGCGGCAGCACGTCATGATCGGCGGCCTCAGGAACGGCGAGCCGGGATGCCGGCGCGGCGATGCGAAGTCGCAGCTACGAGTACTCGTACGGACCAAGTTACACTCCACTGTAAGCAGCGGATAAAGAGAACCCTGGATGCCTGGGCGGCCCAGCGGCTTGCGTGTGCTTGCGACTGCTTGCGCGTGCTTCGTGTTGGGCATTGGCGACGAGCGAGCTTGTTACGAGTAAGGGGGTCTAAGAATAGCAGCTCGTGCCGTTTGCCACCCGACGCCGCGGCGGCCAGCTGACAGCCCAGGCCGGGCCAGGCCAGCCCACCGGGCCCCGGCAGGACTGGGCTCGTACCGCCCAGATGAACCGCACGCTAAGGTAGGAACCTGCAAGCTCTGAGGTGCCGTTGACGGTGAGGTGACGGGTGGTGGCAGGCAGCCCACGGACGCAGGGCACGTGCGGCGGGCAGCTGTCAAGCCCCCGGGACCCCAGGGCGCTGGCAGCCAGATCCCGCCCGCCCGGTGGGGAAATCAGCTGGGTAGGCCATGCTCCAGGGCGACTGGACCCTGCCGCCGGGGGAGTCCACGTCCGCGGTGGACATGGAGTCTCTGGTCCCCGTAGTTGAGAGTCGTCACCACCACTGAGGTGCTGCGGCGCCCGCTGTGCCACTGCCAACCTGCTGGAGGGAACACCCTGGAAGAGCCCCTCAGACCCCCCGCGACCGGCCAACGGCCCCAGGCGGGAAACTTGGCTCCGTCAAAACTTCAATTTACCTACCCTCCTCGCCTTGCCTCGCCTCGTGCGCGTGAGCCCTGCCCTCGCGCCCCTCCTCCTCCCCTCCTCCTTCTTCGCTCCTTTCCCGGTGCCTCGCTCCTCCTACCTACCTACCTTACCTACTTAATAACTTGTTCCACTTCTGCGCCCGTTCCTCTGCTGGCCGGGGGGCAAGGCAACCTGTCCTTTGCGCTTCCTTTCGTCTTCCGCGTCGTCGATCCGCACGCGCCCCCAACGGACGGGCCAGAGACAGTTACGTCAGAGCCGCACGGACAACGGCAACGTCGACACCCTTCCGCCCGACAGGTTCGCGGCCACCGCCATCTCGCCTCGTCGAATAGACAGACAGACTCGACCCGCCCCCGACCCCACGACACCGCACCTCATCCAGAGCGAGGCCGCCCAGCCATGGACAAGATCCCGCGGCTTCGTCGCAAGCCGAAGCCCCCGGCCATCGAGACGTCGGTCGACCGCACCAGCCGGGACTCGACCGGCAGCGCCAACTCGGATGCCGAGGGCCCCCAGCATCATCACCACCACCACCATCACCACGGCCTCTCGCCCGTCGTCGCGGCGGCCCTCTCCCACAACCCGCTGCACAGGTCCGGCAGCGCCTCCCCCGCCAAGAAGTCGCCGTTGCGGAACCTCAAGATCCGCGCCTCGGCCAAGCGCGCCCGAGGCGTCTCGCCCGCTGACCACGCCGCCAGCTCCCCCGTCGCCGCCGTCTTCAGCCAGGACGGCGTCGCGCCGCATGCCTCGGCGTCGCGGCCCGCCAACAACGGCCGCTCCGACGCCAACGGCCACCGCGCCCGACCAGAGATGCCCGGGTTCCTATCGCAGTCGACTCAAGGTTAGCCCGCCCGCCCCTCGTCCGCGCCGGGGCCCGCGTGCAGTGTGACGCTAATCCACCGCCGCAGAGATCGACCGCAAGTTCCAGGAAATCACCTGGGCCGAGCGCATTCGGGTCGCCGACGCCCTGCGGAACCAAGACGTCGACGATTACAAATGGGGGCACTACCCGCACTACGACGCCTACCAGCGGAGCATGGACCGCTACAGCAACATCCGGCCGTGGAACTACAACCGGGTGAAGCTCAAGGTCGGCGAGGACGAGTACGACTACGTCAACGCCTCCGCCATCACCCTCGCGTCCCCCAGCGACGAGAGCCTGGCCCCTCTGCGGTACATTGCGATGCAGGGCCCGACGGAGCCGTCCTTTGACTGCGTGTGGCGCATGATTGCCGAGCAGATGCCCTCTCCCGCCGTCATCATCCAGCTCACGACCATGAGCGAGAACGGCTGCATCAAGTGCCACCAGTACTTCCCCGACTCGGAGGAAGAGTCGACGTGGACGCTCAACGAGGCCGACGGCTGGGGCGACGGATGGACGGCCCAGCTGACGTACACGTCGCTGCAGAGGGTGGACGGGGGCGCCATAGAGATCCGCAAGCTTCTGCTCGACGTCGAGGGCGAGAACGAGACGCGCGTCGTGTGGCACTTTCTCTACCGCCAGTGGCCGGACTTTGGCGTCCCGACCTTCGACGACATGGACAGCTTCTACAAGGTCATGAAGCTCTCCCGCGAGTACTGCGCGCCGTCCAGCCCGCGCATCGTCCACTGCAGCGCCGGCGTCGGTCGCACGGGCACCTTCATCTGCCTCGAGCACCTCATGCGCGAGCTCGAGCTCGGCGCATTTGACAAGTACGACCCGTCGACCAAGTCGGCGGACCCCATCTTCGACACGGTCGAGCTCCTGCGCCAGCAGCGTCGCAGCATGGTGCAGAGCGACACGCAGTACCACTTCATCTACACCGTCATGCGCAAGCTGTGGCGCGAGCGGCACGGCATTCCAGAGGACGACGGGTACGACGGACGCGGCGAGCCCGCGGCCAAGAGGTTGGAAGTCGCGGACCCCTTTACGGACAATGGCGACGACGCGAAGCGCTCCTCGTCTAGCGCTGGCAGCAGCCCCGGGGCGCCGAGGTAGGGACTCGGTCGGTCGTGGCGGCCTGCGAGCACGGCGCGGCCTCAACGTGGGGCCGGCAACGACGACAGAAGGCCGTAGCACCTGGATCCGGTGCGTTCGCAGCGGGCGGGTATTAAGCGACGCTGCATGCATGCTTTGGAGAACCCCCCCCCTGGGCGTTGGATCTCCCGTGTTGGACTGTTTCTTGTCCCTGTACCTATTTTGCGTTTCTTCAGTACATGCAGGGGGTGGCGGCACCATGCCCGTGTACACATGCACGCGACGGGGCGGGAGTAGGGAGCACAGGCGTCTGAGGCCGGCGCGGTTCGGCCTCGACCTGGGTTTTGCTTGCTTTGCAGCGGTACTGGTGTATAGAGCGACTAGCTGAGCATGTTTGTTTTCTGGCGTTGGGACGTGTCAGGGGCATAGACGAGATCGGGTTCGCTGAGGACCCGAATCAATCCCGCGAGGGGCATTTACATTTCACTGTCACCCTTGCGCGCTGCTGTGGATCTTCCAGAACATTTACATTTGCCAGTCCCCTGTACGTTGCTGTGAAGCCGTCCAGGAACGGATGTAGGTACGATGTATTAGTTGGACAAAGCCCCTGCGTATGTCAGGTGGCCTCGTGCTGCCCGTCTCCATTTCCCTCCGCAAGCACCACGCAAAAGAAAGGCTGTCTTGCCCACCCAGGAAACGGACACTATCAAGAACACTGAGAACAACTGTCGACGCAACAAGGCATGAACAAGAGGGCGGGCAGAACACACCCGCATCCGACAATGGCAATCCAGCGGCCCCTTACCTGGCGGCCGGCACGATGAGCGTGACCGTCTCGCGCTCCTTTTGCGTCACCGTGACGGTAAAGTAGACGGACACGGTGGGCGTCCCGTCGGCCCCTCGCGTCGTGGTGCGCGCGGCACCGCCGCCGCCGCCGCCCACGGGGTTGGCCTTGTCGGTGACCTGCGACGGCGCGGGCCCGTCGAGCGGCCGGAGGACGAGCGAGGTCGGGTTCGGCGGCGGGGGCCCGTCGTCTGCGTACGAGGGGGCCGGCTGCGGGGCTTGGCTGGTGGACGGCGCGGGGGGCGACTGGTCGATGGACTGGGTGATGATGATGCGGCCGGGCTGCGAGGAGCTGGACGGGGAGGCGGGAGGAGGCGGCGGCGGCGGTGGTGGTGTTGATGATGATGTTGTTGGTAGTGGTGGTGGTAGTCGTGGTGTTGATGTTGATGTTGATGTGGTCTGAGGGGGAGGAGGGATGGGGGCTGGAGTGGAAGAGCTGGGTGATTCAGGGGTCACCGGCGGTGCGGGCGAGGGAGAGGACGAGCTGTCGACGACGGTCACGATGGTGGTCATGGTGACGACCGGACGAGGAGGGGGCTTCGACGTCGTCGTCGTCGTCACCGGCGTCGCAGTTGACGACGGGACCTGTCCACCGCCGACCCCATCCCCGAGCACGTTCCTCGCCTCGTCCGGATCATGGCACCCAATCGACACGCCCGACACGCTCGTCATGGGCCACGCAAAGCAGCGCAGCGTCCCCTCGCACGGCTCCTCGAGCTCGAACCCGCCGCCGCCGCCGCCGCCGCCGCTACACCGCGCGAGCCGCCCCTGGATGCAGGCGACCTGGCCCGCGGAGCAGGCGGACGCGGGCGTGAGCGCCGCGTACAGCGCGTTGAGGCGGCGCGCCTGCGCGACGTTGTCCTGGTACACGGCGGCGGGGACGGTCGTCGTGGCGGTCGGGTAGGCGGGCAGCGCCGTGGGCAGGGCCGTGTTGGGGGCGCCGGTCGGGCGGACGGTGACGGTGGTCGTGGAGGAGGAGGCGGCGGGGGGTGGTAGTGCGTCTGTCGAGGAGGCCGTGGACGGCGGCGAGGGTGCTGATGACGATGGTGATGATGATGACGACGATGCCGGTGGCGGCACGGGACCGGGCGAGGAGGTTGTGGTGCTGGTGCTGGTGGTCGAGGGTGTTGATGTCGGTGTCACCCGGGGCACTGTGTGCGTCGTGGGCGTCAACGTGGGCAGGAGGACGGTGGGAACGCCCGTCGAGCCACCCGTCGGGGGCACAGATGTAGACGACGAAGACGACGACGACAATTCCGAAGAGCCCGGAGGCGTCACAGGCGCGTCCGAGGAAGGGACCCCGGGACCGGTCTGCGTGGCGCCACCTGTCGCCGTCAGGGGGTCACTCGACGATGGCGCTCCAGTCGGCGCCCCTGACCCCGGCTCCGTCGCAGCGGTCGTCGACGTTCCCACGGGCTCTGGGCTCGAGTTCGTCGACAGGCTGGAATTCGGGACGGTGCTCGACGGGTTGCCGGCCACGGGGGTCGAGTCGCCCGCTGTAGTCGTCGGTGCGGTGGTGCTCGAGTTGGTGAACAAGGGCCGCCTCGTCGTGAGCTGGGGCGCCGTGGAGGACAACGTCACAAAGGTAGGACGGGGCCCGTCTGTGATGGTGGTGCCTGTGGGTGTTGGAGCGGTGGTCGTGGTGGGCTGCGACGGGGTCGACTGGCTTTGGAGGGACGATTCCACGGTGGTTGACGATGGCTCCGTGGTTGACGACAGCTCCGTGGTTGACGACAGCTCCGTGGTTGACGACAGCTCCGTGGTTGACGACAGCTCCGTGGTTGACGACAGCTCCGTGGTTGACGACAGCTCCGTGGTTGACGACAGCTCCGTGGTGGGAGAGCTGACAGTCGTCGTCGGAGACGTCTGCGACAGTGTGCCAGTCGTCGACGCCGTCGCGGTTGCGGACTCAGAGCCGGACCCTGTGCTACCCGTCGGCGGCGTGGACGTCGTCGCGGGCGCAGTGGTCGACCCGCTCCCGTCGATGGGGATAACCACCAGCGGCACGGAGCTCGAGGCCTGCGTCGCCGCCGCCGACGACGACGACTCTGCGGCGTTGTTGGTGGCCGTGAGCAGCGATGAGGGGATCGAGATGGTCGACCCCTTGAGGGTCTCGAGGCTCGGTTTCGGTGTCGAGCCCGGAGCACCGCCCGTGTCGGAGATGGCAACGGAGCTGCACGGCGTGTTAACAGACCACACTCAGCAAGGGTACGTCAGGATCCATATTTACCTCGCTCCGGTAGTGGGAACCGTAGACGTCTCGGTCGTGGTGGGTGAGGTTGCGTTGGCTCTGAGGACTCTGCGCATCGTGTAAGTCGGGGGCCACCTCGCAGTCATCACTTGGGGGAGGGGGCTGCGTACATCCTGCCCGTCCACTTCAAGGGACCAGCCTCGGCGGGCTGGGCAGTCCACAGAGCGCATAGCACGGCCACGAGGAGCCGACGCGCGTCGCGCATCGTTTCGAGAAAACGCGCCCGTCGCCAAGCCAGATGCCCAAGGCCGTGGTCGCGGTGCTGTGCGAGACACGAAAGGGAGGTTGGTGTAAGTCGGTCGGGTCAAGCGTCAGATATTAAAACGGGCGATGGGGTCGCCGCCGTCGGGGAAACGAGGTGAGGGAACGAGATGCAACTTCAGATGGAAAGGATCGAATGAGATATTGAATGATTGATTGAATGAACGAATGAATGAATGACTGGGCTTGACGCAGGTGACGCAGTCGTCTCTTTCAAAGCGACGGGCGGGCGAGTTTGCTTTTACCCCGGTGATGCTGGCTGCGTGCCGCGGCGGGGTGCGCGGCGCGTGGTGGTGGCACGCCGCGCGACAAAGAGTGAGAGCCCGAGAGGTAGCGATATCGAACAAGCGCGTGCGTGCGTGTGTAAACCAAGACAGAGCAGGGCGCAAAAAAAAAATGAAAAGATTGAGGAAACCGACAAGACGAAGAGGAAAGGATCAACGCAAGAGAAGAGGGAAAAGAGGCGAAAGACGTTGAGCAGAGAGAGTGAATGACACAAACAGACCGACAGCGAGGGAGGACAAGTCTAGGCGTGCGAGAGAGAGCGAAACTGCCCCAAACCACTGGACGACAAGGAAAGTGGAAAGACAAGGCGACGGCGACATGCAACGGAGCAGCAAAGGGTTCGACGGGACGAAAGATCGGCGCCCTGGCGTTGGTTTTGTAGGGACTGCACTGCAGCCACAAAGTGCAGGGCAGCTACCGTGCCTCCCGTCGCCATCCTGCATTGCATCTGTCCATCGTCAACCGCCGTGCCCTGCAAGTTGCTCGCTGGCTCGCAGGCTTGCTGGCTGGGGTCTTGCTGGCTGGGGTCTTGTGGGGGGGGGGGGGGGGGGGGGTGGGCGACGGCCGTGTCGCAGCAACCGCTCACGCCTGCACGCAACAGGCACCACGCGGAGTACATGCCATCAGCTACCGTACCGCAGCCCCGGCAAGCGCGAGCAAGCGCGAAAATAAAATAAAGTAAAACAATCCACAGCCCCGGAGACGAGCAAAAACCTGCTCCAGGCGAGATTGCAGCTGTTCCGCAACGGCTGGCTGGCTGGATGGAATTGATGGATGGATGGATGGATGGATGGATGGATGGACGGCGGCGGCGCGTGGTGCGGGCGGATATAATTGGCACGCAGCCGCCCGTCCGCCGTCAGGGACCGCCACTGCCAGTGCCAGTCCCGGGGTCCCGGCCCCCCCGTGTCGGCCGGCGGCAAGCGACGCTGGCCAATCGCCGCCTCTCCACCAACCTCACCTGCCGCGAAGCCAGACGGCTGGGGGGGGGAGCAGCCCTGCCGAACCCTGTCAACACAACCAACCCTTCCATGGGGCAGGTCGGTCGCAGGGCCGGCCGGACGGTTTGATCGCCTCTGGATGGGCTTGGCTCTGCTCTGTTCGCGGCGCTGCTGCCAGGGATGGGTAGTAGATGGGTCGATGGATCGATGGGGTCGTCGGTGTTTTGCCGTCGATGCCTGCTGCTGCGGGTGATGATGAGTGGCGTGTTTCGCAAGTGTGAGCAAGCAAGCAGGCAAGCAGGCAAGCAAGCACGTAAGCGTGTTCATCTGACCGTGGCCGTATGCGATCGGGAATCCTTTCGCCTTGGGCGCCATGCCTCTGCGACCCCGCGGCTGTGAACCGCGACTGTCAACTATCGTGTTCTTCATTCACAGGGTATCTTGCCGTGTATCGACGACGCCTCATCTATAGTACATGACTTACACGCCGCCGCGCGTGCTCCGTCCGAGCCGCGCATGGCTCCCATCCGCCTCGATGCCCATCGACCGACCCGGCCGCCCGCTCTGAAACGAACGCCAGCGCCGCCGCGAAATGGCACGCCCGTCCCGCTATCCTTGATTGGCCGCGCGACCTGGCTCCGCGCCGTCGCCTCTGCCGCCCGCCTGCCGGGCCCTCGTCCAGTCCAGCACCCCCCGCAGCGCCGCCATGGACTCGTCGTGCTGCATCTCGGCATACGCCGCCACCGCCTCGTCGTCCGGCCACGTCCAGCCCAGCGGGAGGCCCGTCGTCGCGGCCCGCACCGACTCGACGGCCGTCCTGTCCAGCATGGGCGCCGCCAAGAGCCGGAACGCGCACAGCGCCTCGAAGAAGTCGCCGTGCGCCGGCGGCTCGTCCAGCCCGAGCATCGCCTCGACCACGTCCTCCTGGCCCCACTGCTCCGCTGCCCACTGCAACGTCCTGGCCATTTCGCCAAACTCGCCAACGAATGCCAATGACAGCACGTACTCGTGGACGTGGTCGCTTCGGACGGGGTCCATCCGCGCGCTTATCCGCTCCAGCGGCCCCACGCTCTGCACGTCTAGGAACTCGCGACCTTTGTTCTCGCGGTCGACCAGGTCGTGGAAAATCTCCTTCATGCGTGCTGCGGCGGTCCTGAGCAGGAACAAGGGCGTCCGGGCGGTGGCTGAGTGCGGCTTGGTGCGATGCTCGTCGGCACTTGTCGGCGCCGCGGTGGCCTGCACGTCGTACAGCTGCCGCAGAGGATTGCGCTTGGTGGTTTCACCAGACCCCAGGTCGGCCAGCAGCCTGACCACCTCCCGCCGCGTTGCCTTGCGGATGCACTTGGCGAGCTGGACAAACGTGGCGAGCTGCACGCCGTGGCTGCGGTCGATGCGGTCGACGACGTGGAGGAACATGTCCACCTGCTCGGAGAGCGACATGCGCAGCGCCCGGTGGTGCTGCGATAGGTTCTTGAGGATGAGCCCCCAGACATAAGGCCCCCAACGTGACTGATCGCCCGCGAGCCGCGTCTCCGCAAAGCGGACGGCACGCATCAGCTGCCGCCCGCCCCGCTTGCCCTCTGCGCGCGAGCACGCCTGGATGTAGGCCGCGAAGAGGCCCATGGGCACTGCCCGCAGCGACTCGGGCTCCGGCTCGTCTGCCATCAGCGCACGCACGACCCTGCCCCTTTCTGTGCTCTCGCGCAGGTACCTGTGCGCCGTGTCGAGCGACTCGGCGTTGGCGACGAGGATCCGCAGGCCGTTGTCGCGCGGCTTGACGCCGTTGAGTCGCATGTGATGGTAGAGTTGGGCCACGCTTGGGGGCCGGAGCCGTGCGCGCTCGAATTCCGCGAGATTCGCCTCGTGATGCGTGGCAAAGTTTAGCGCCTTGTCTCCGGGCTGGAGCCTGCTGCCCGCGTCGGCCTCCCGGAGCACCAGCTTCTCCAGCATGGCCGCGTACTCCTGCGGCCCGGGCTTTGTACTACTCCCCTCGGGCGCGTTCTGGAATCGCTCCCACGCCTCTTGCGCGTTCCTCGTCGCCCGAATCGACGCCTCCCACACGCCGACGTGACGGCCGTGCCTCATGAGGGCCCTCTGCTGGATCGTCGGCGAGCCGTCCGTCGTCATGCCTTGCAGGATGTCCAGCGCGTCGTCGTGCTCGTCCTTGGCAAACCCGGCTTCCTGCATGAGCATCCCGGCGCTCACGGTCCGGCTCCAATTCTCCTCTGGGTCCGCCCGCTCGTCCATACCGTCCCCGGGCTGCAGGTATGGGGGCCACGTCGGCGCATGGCGTGAAGAGCTGTGCACCTCGGTGTGGTTCTTTGGCTGGCCCGCCAGCACCTCTCGAATCGCGCGGAAGCCACCCCGGTCGAGGAGGAGCGGCTTTTCGAGGCTGTCGGACACGGCGAGAAGTGTCCTCTGGGCCTCCCAGAAGTAGGCGTTGGGCAGCGATCTCTGCACCGACTGGGGGTCCGCCTGTGGCCGGAATATCCTCAGGCACTTGTTGAAGACCTCGCACTGCACCAGGTAGAGTTTCCTCGGCTCCTCCGCGTAGGACGCGACGCCCTGAAGGTGGCGCGCGGCGACTTCGGCCACCTTGACGATGAGTCTGGGCTCGAGCCGGAGGCATTGCCGAGTGAGCAAGCGCATGGTGAGATCGAACTTGTCCTGGCCCAGACTCAGCGCTTTTTCGGTCAACGCCGCTGCGGCCGTAGACTCGGGCCCTTGTCTTCGCTGTCGTTGTTGGCGAACCGCGTAGTAGACGTGGCACGAGTCAATCAGCTTGGCGAGGGTGGGGACGTCGGTAAGCCTGGAGGATGATCGGAGAAGAAATGTGAAGAGGAACATGGGCCCAGGGGTTCCCAGCGCCAGCAGGCGGCGACACCGTTCATCGTCCGAGCCGCCTTGCAGTATGAAGCAGTACTCGTCCAGCTGTTTTTTCGTGTAACCCGTCTTGCAAACGAGATCCAGGAGGCGGCGCCACTCGCGATCGTCCGGCAAGAGCTCGAGCAGCGAACCGTCTCCCGTGCGCTGCGCTTCTTCCCGCATCATCATCTGTAAGAGAATGATGGGGAGCCTCAGACTCCGCGCCTCGGCGACCTTTCGCTTCCAGTGCAGGCTGTCGCTCTCGCTTCCAAGCACCTTGCGCAGTATCGTGCCTGTCGTCAATTCCGCCACGGGCTGATTCGCCTCGACGTCCTTTCGATTTGTCAGGGCACCCCTCGATGCTGGTAACATCGCCCCATCCCTCCGCTTCAATCCATTGCTCGTGCGCGTGTCGAGGGCGTCGTGAAGGTATTCTGCCTTGTTCAGTTCCTTGTTCGCTCCATGGTCGGTCGCGGTGGCGTTTTGTCGCAGCCGACTCGGTTTCGAAGCTCTGCGGTAGAGCGCAGGTCGTGTGGTCTCAGTGCCGCCGCCAGCTAGAGACGGTCTTCGAGACGCTTCCTGGCTGTCATCTCTTGCAGCAGCTGCCGTCTGCGACGAAGCTGCGCACAGCGTCCCTCGCTGGGCCAGCGGTCGGTTTGATGTCTGCAAGTAGTCATGGTCAGCTGTGTCGTTGGGTGAGACCGTCCGGACTCGGGCGCCTTACCAGGGACGCAGCGAGCGCGCAGCACGGCAAGCGCCGCCTTCGCCCCAGCTCCCGTGTCGCATTTCTGAGCATACCTCCTCATACTTTCGGCGCCGCCAAAACGAAGAACATGCCGCTGGGCTGGTCGATGGCCGTGGTTGCGCATCGTGCCGTACGGGCGGTTGGAGCTTGGAAAAACAACTTATCGATATGCAGCTACTGGGGCGCATCGCAAAAGCGGGTCTCGATCCGCAGCAACTCGGGAGTCGCGACAATGCAAGACGAAGCACCAAGCATGAAGCACCAAGCCCCAGGTAGCATCCTAATCCTGAAAAAGAAAGGACATGTCACAAAGATTTCCTTGGGTACTACACAGTTCGGTTTGCCTCTATATGCATGTGGCCATCGCCACGTACAGGATGGGATATCATCAGTGCCATGGCCCCCGGCCGTCTCGCATCACTCGTCGCTCTCCTTGGACGACTGCTTCTTCTCCTCGTCTTCGGTCGCCTTGTCCTTTCGCTTCTGAACGACCTCCCAGTTGTACACGCGCGCAATGGCAACCTCCATGGTCTGGGCCAGTTAGTCGACGAGCGCACGCCGCCCGGGCTTTACGTACCGTAATCTGCTCCCGCAGAAAGTCCAGGTCCTCCTCGCAGTTGGACAAGCTCGTCTTGGCCGTCGACAGCTTCGAGCTCAGCAGCGTCTCGGCTTCGTCGACGGGGTACGACAGCATCACGTTGGCCTGTAGCCGTCAGCTTGTCGGCCCCAGTGTCGCAGGCGTGCCCTGGTGCCTCACCCCCAGCCAGATGTACACCTCGTCCGTCGGCGGGATGTTCGCCTTTGCGTAGAGCGTCTCGTTCAGCTCAAATGTGGATTCGATCGGCTCGATTTCGTCCTGCCCAAGCGTCAGCGAAGCGTCGCACTCTGGTCCCCGAGCCCCTGACCTTTCTCAGCTTCAGGAACTTGACTGTGTCGAGCGTCTTCTGAATGTCGGGGATCTTGTCCTTCAGGCCGCCCATCCGTCGCTGGAGGTTCATCTCCATGAATTGGTACTTGCTGCGCGCTGGTTACCACGACTGCCCGGTGTCCCGTCCCTTCGCTCCTCGTTGGTGGGCGCGGTGATGCTCACGAAATCATCTCCTGGAAACTGCGCAGCGTCGGCTCGACATCTTGCCGCGTGGCAACGTAGTCCTCGACGTTGTCGACAAACGGCGCAAACGGGATGCCCCGTGGGTTGGTGGGCGTCGCATCTTGGGCACTGCCAATCATCGCCGTTAGCAGGTGTCGGCCGCCAGACAGGGTCGTCCGTACCTCGTGGCCGGCGCCTTTTCCGTGGTCGCCATGGTTGGTCGCGTACCTCTCCTCGACACCGGTGGAGATGCAGCTTTGGAGCTTTGCAGCTGGCGACGTCGACGGTGGGTTGCGGGCTCGGTGAACACGGTCAAGGTGGGGTAGCACACCGACGGCCCCTCTCACCTAGATTCGTCTTCTCCAGGGTAGCGGCAGCACTCACTTAGACTTTGCCATTGCATGATTGCAGATGCATGATGGCACCGCATACGCCTGTCGCGGCAGCAATCGAGATGGCAGTACGGTCGTCTGGCATTTCGCCTTGTCATGCGTCCAGTGAAGAATCGCGAATCGGGGGTCCTTTGCGCGGTGCTGCGGGTTTGCCGGACCCAAGTGGAACGGACAACGGCGGTATCGCGGCGCCAGAACGGCGACAAACCCAACGAGGCGCGTAAACAGATGGCTGGCGCTTCGCGGTGTCCGAGATGAAGCTTTTGCTACGCTCCTCGTGGTATGGCTTAGTAGCATCGACGGATTGAGACGACGCCCTACACCGTCGACAGGCTCCAGGCTTGCAGACAATGCAACAACGCGGTACATAGCAGCAAAGTCTAAGACGGCACGGGAAACAAAACAGCGTCATGGGAACACGTCCGTAGGCACCTTTGTCTGTTCATAGACACATCTTCTGCCCAGCAGCAGCTCGAGCAAGCTCATGCATGCAGTCTCTTTGTCTGGGCCTACGATGAACACCTCACCCGAATCCCTTTCTTTGGCGACGCCCTACACGCCTGGCAGCAGAGCGAGTCCGGGTCTTGGTATTGGGCGGATGCTGGCGGCCGCTCCGATGGAACGCCGCGAATTAGGGCGCGACTCGGGCTTCTTCGACATCTCGGCAGCCCACAATGAGCCACCAAGGCTGGCCGTGAGCGCGGCCCCGGCGTTCATGCAGGATGGCCCTCGGCCCACGGGCCTTGGCGAAGAGGACACGACTGGCAGATGGAGCTTTGACGGATCGAGTCAGGCCGACTTCACTACCGGTAGCTTGGGCCGTGCCGTGGCTCGCTCCGAGGCATGCCCGCTCCCCGAAGACCACCCGAAAAGCTTTCGGGAGGAATCCGCGCGATGGATTCATCAAGCAAAGGCCATGGCCCTGCGGGCAGTGTTGGGAGAGAAAGCCATGGCCCGCCGGGGTAAGAGAAAGGCACGGGACATGGCAGTCCGGCCGTCACCAAAGACTGCTCGGGCCAGCAACCCGGTGACGGTGGTCAGCGGCACACTCGGGGCATCGCAGAAGCCCACGTCCAAGGCAGAGTGCACGCATCTCGCCAATGCCGTTTCGAATTTGCCGGCGAAGCGAAAGCCCGCGAATGGACCACCGAGTCCGTGCTCGTGCGGCACCCCAGACCATTCAGCAGCTGCGCCTTTGGACGTTGAGGACCGTGTTGGAACCCTGGTCATGGCATAATGAAGGCAAACGGGCGGAGGCTGCGTCGTGAGGCCGAGCATGAGCACAACATTAGGAGCAGACAGAAAATACCATGATTTTAATTCGCTCATTTCGTTGATCGTACAGCGCTGTTCAGTGAGCTCCCTCCCTCGCAAGTGAATGACCCAAAACGCCCCGACAGCCGCGTCGCATTGTCGTGGATGGCATGCTAAAGACCGATGACAAAACCCAAGCGGTCCAATCCCTTTAGTCCGTTCTCTTCTTGGCGTCGCCGATGTCGACAGCGTCCGGCTCTGGTGCGGCCGCCGCGGGCTGCTGGGCGACATCGCCGTCGTCCCAGTCGTCGGGCGCATTTTCGTCCCAGTTGTCCACCTCCTGCTCCAGCGTCAACCCCCGCGACGGCCCGTCCGTCACGCCCGTCTCCTGGTCTTGGCCGAGCTCAACGTCGTCTGCGTCCTCGCCGGGGACGGCGTTGTACGTCTTGCGCTGCCTTCTCCGCTCCAGCATGCGTTTGTGGTACCAGTAGCACAGACCCAGCCCGGCCAGGCTGCCCACCACGTTTGCCACGATGTCGTATATGTCAAAGTCACGGTCGTTGGGGAGGAAGCTCTGCACAAACTCGGAGCCGACGCCGAGGACGAGGGTGCATACCACGAGCGTCATGTTGAGGGTGCGTCGGCGGTTCGTGTCGACTATCCAGTAGAAGACAATGGTGAGGGCGAAGAAGGTGACGCAATGGAGGACCTTGTCGTTTACATAGTTGCCGAGCTGGAGCGTGGAGAGGCCAGCGTAGCCAGCGAGCAGCAGCAGAAGCAGGAAGACACCTGCGATGCCTGCGTCAGCATGTCCCGACGATGAATTGGCCCTGCCGGCAGCAGCTCACCTGCAAAGGGCAGCCTTATTCGCATCTTGAGGTCGTCGTCGCACTGACGTGTCCGCAAGGCAGGCGTCGGGTGTCAGCTGGGCGGTGCGGTTACGTATGCCACGTCCCAAGGGCCGGGGCCGGGGTTCGGAGGCGGAAGCTTGGAGTCGCCAACGATTGCTCGTGTAGTCAGTCAGTCGGACGGACACGGCGCAAGAAAATGGGCTCGCGAGAGGCGGCACGGCGGCGGCGGCGTGGCGGTGCGTCGCAAGCAAGCTGTCCTGGATGGATGTTGGCTGGGCCGGGAAGCTATGGCCCATGGAGCAGCAGCTGTCCTGGGCTGTGTCGGGCAAGGTGCCGTGACACAGCACCCGGGGGGGGGGGCAGGGATCAGCTGCTGGGAGTCTCTTGTGGCGGCAACCCGTTCAGCGTGCCAATCGCGAGGTACCTATGATTTCATGCTCCGCCTGCGTCGCACCACCGCACCACAGCGGCGAGGCGCGCACCTGCTGGCTGCTGACGAGCCGTCGGACGGGGCGCCTGGTTGCCTGAGACATTGGAGGATTTTAATCGCTTTGAACCTGCAAGCAGGCCGACAGAGGCACGACGAGCTCTGCGTGGCACTCGGGGTACCCCGTTCGAGGGCGTGCGACAGCGGCCACAAGTACCATATATGGTAGTCACGTGACATCTCGCATGATCTTGGCGGCGCTCCAGTGCGCATCGTCGGCCCCGGCGACCCCAGAGGTACCTGACCAGGCCCCCAGGTTCCTGCCCGTCGACGTCCACATCGGCGCGCGCACGACGCAGCAGGCCAAACAATTCGCGGAAAGGAACCTCTCGACTCGTGCTTGAACACCAGGGTACATTTCGCGATCCACAGCCTCGACGCTGCCTTGGCGATACCCTGCAGCCCTTGCCGTGCGGTGCCCTTTTTAGTTTGCCGGCGCAAGTACCTTGCCGGCCCTACGGGTACCCAGCCCAGCCCAGCGCCGGTGGCTCGCTCTCTGTCCCTCCGGGGTTGGGAAAGTCCCGCTCTGGCACCCCGTACGGAGCAGGGTGCACCAAACCATCACCCTCAACCTCATCCGTCAATACGCAGCCAAAACACCCGAGACGCGAGCCATCAAAGCTCCGCCATCGCAACGCCGTTCGTCGCGAAACTGCGCCTCCCATCTATGTCGACGCCGCTCTTTCGCCCGATGCCGGTTTGAAATCCCCAATCGCCCCCGTCCCGGCCCTACGCGAGCGCACCATCCGCGCATGGCGACAACGCGCCGTGTCGTCGCTTTCATCGCCACGGGCCCGAAATGTCTCTCCCCAACGGCCAGCCAGCCTGGCCGCCTCCCGCCTTGCAGCACACAAACAGCAGTCGCTCTTTGCACCACCTCGATGATGGCCCGGCGCGCACCCAGACCCCGGTCGACAACAGCATCGGATTGATGCCTGAGGCACCAGTTGACGTCGAGGAAGAGAACCGGCGCGCCCTCTTCGCCGACTTGTATCGCAAGACCGAGGACAAGGTCGCGCTGCTGTTTGCCGATGACGGTTCGTACAATGTCGACGCGATTGCGGCGCTGCGGCGCCAACCCCCCACCCCGACCGTCACCCTGCCGCCGACGACCGACCACGAACCAATCAAAGAGCCGCCGCTCAAGAAGGCCAAACGCGCCATCGACGAGGACAACTACGACGACGAGGACGACGAGGACGAGGAAGAAGACTCGCAGCCCGCCTCGGCGACGAAGCCCCAGAACGCGGCCGTCGCCGCCGCGAGCTCCCTCCTCTCCCCGTCCAAGTCGGGCAGCTCGCCCGTGCATTCGGTCAACTCCCCGAGGCACGGCGACAAGATCAAGGGCCCCGACGGCCTGCATGCCAAGGACAAGACTGGCGACGATGGCATCAAGAAGCTCGAGGAGGCCCGGCTCGCCACCGAGGAAGCCGCCCGCAAGAGCTTCCACACCATCTTCCACACGCTCGAAAACGATCGCACGGCCATGCTGGAGCAGCAGCGGTTAGAAGACTCGGAGAAGCAGCTCCAGGCCGAGATGGACCACAACACCTCCCACGCGGGCGCCCAGGCGGCGGGCCAGGGCTCCCTCAGCAGCGCGAACCTCGGCGCGTCCAGTCTCACCCTCAAGCACCTCATTGCGCGCATCGACATGAAGCGCGATCAGGTCCGGGCCTCAGACGCCGAGCTGCGCCTGCTCATGAATGAGGTGCGCAAGAACCGAAGCAAATGGGCGAGCGAGGAAAACGTCAACCAAGAAGAGCTCTACGAGGCGCTCGAGAAGGTCTTGACGGAGCTCAAGGCGCACACGGAGTACTCGACGCCCTTTCTGACGCGCGTCAACAAGAGGGACGCGCCCGACTACTACAACTGTAAGTGCACGCTCACAGCCCAACCCGCCAAGGGCGGCACCGCTAACTAACAACGACGCACGCACAGTCATCAAGAACCCCATGGATCTGGGTACCATGACAAAGAAGCTCAAGTCTCTGACGTACAAGTCCAAGGTGGACTTTGTCGCGGACCTCAACCTGATATGGGACAACTGTCTCAAGTACAACCAGGACATGAACCATCCTCTACGCCGCATGGCAAACGGCATGAGGAAGGAGGCCGAGAAGCTCATCCCGCTCATCCCGGACCTCGTGATACGCTCGCGCGCCGAGGTCGAGGCCGAGGAGCGGCGCAAGCAGAACGGCGGCGACGACGACAATGGCGACGACAGCGACGACGAGCCCATCATGTCGTCTCGCGGCCGCAAGGCAGGCACAAAGGGGGCCAACAAGTCCCGAAAGGCCCCGAGCGACCAAAAGGAAGAGACGCCCGTCGTCGATCAGAAGCCGATACTGCAGCTCAACGGCCTGCTGGGCAAGCACGGCCGGGAAGGCTCCGAGGCCGTCGACGGCAGCAATGGTTTCGCCACACCCGTCGGCGGCTCCATAACCCCGAGCGGCGCGATCAACGGACACTCGGGCATTGCGAGCAACATTGACGCCATGGACATCGACGGGCCGAGCCTCAACGGCATGGCGTTGAATTCCGCATTCGGGGAGGCCGTGGAGCAGGTGTACGAAGACGACGAATACAAGGTCTGGAAGCAGACGACGAAAAAGGACCGTGCTCTCGTGGCCAAGGAACGCCATCAACTATTCAAAGACAACAGCCTGAATGCCGACGCACCCGCCCTGCTCCGGAGCAAGGCCGGCATGCGGCACTTTCTCAAGAACCAAAAGGAGGCAGAGGCGCTCGGCATCGCCAATCACCCGCATCTCGGCGGCCCGATGAGCATCGCAAAGTCGGCCAACAACAAGGCGCCCGAGACGCTGGCGGAGGGCATCGAGGAGGAGACGGAGCGCGTCCTTCCCGACTACTACGACGCCCTGAGCACCATCCCCGACATCCAGTCGAACCTCCAGTGGGTCGAAGATGGCGAGGGCCAGGTCATCAACCAACACGAGGAGTTCCTGCGCCTCGTGCCGCCGGGGTCCTTTGTGGCGCCGCAGAGCCGACTCACCAAGAAGATGGACGATAACATCCACCAGATCCAGGAGACGCGCAAGCTTGCGACCAAAATCTCCGTCATCAAGCAGATGCAGGTCCAGTCGCAGGTGTACACCAACCAGTTCCCCAAGTCCAACACGGTGCCCTTTGTCGAGCAGGATATCGAGCCGCACTTCCTCGCCGACGACGGGCCCGTCATGGCGCCCCATACCTGCCAGGACGCGCTGAAACGGTCCGTCGCCAAGATTCTCTACCACACCGGCTTTGAGGAGTTGCAACCCTCGGCCATCGACACCCTGACGGGCATCGCGGCCGACTACTTCCAGACCATCACGCGCACGTTCAACGTCTATCGCGAGGCGGAAAGGATGACTGTCCGGACGCCCGCGGGTCCTCAGGCCCGTCCGCGCTTCACGCCCGAGGAGGTGCTCCTGCACACGCTGGAGGAGAACGGCCACGACGTGGCGTCGCTGGACGCCTACGTCAAGGACGATGTGGACCGGCTCAGCAGCAAGCTGGGCGTCCTCCACGAGAGGATGAAGCTGCATCTGACGGACCTCTTGCGCCCTGCCCTGTCGTCCGAGGCCGGTGCCGATGGTGCCGGCGCCTTTAATGACGGCAGCGAGCAGTTTACGAGCGGTGACTTTGCCGACGACTTGGGCGAAGACTTTTTCGGCTTCAAGGCGCTCGGCCTCGACAAGGAAATGGGACTCGACTCGTTCGCCGTGCCGTTCCACCTGCTGCACAGCCGCGTGCGGAACCAGTACCAGATGCAGTCCCAGACCACGGTTGGCGGCACGGCAGACATGTTCGAGGCACTGGCTCCCGCGGACCCCGTCACCAAGGAGAACATCCAGGACCAGATTGGCCTGGTCAAGAACTTCTTCCTTGCCAAACTGCATGCTAATGGCGACCAGCCGCTGGTCGAGGACGAAGACTTGCCGGTCAAGCAAAGGAAGCCAAGGCCCCGACTCGGCGCGAGCGGCAAGATCATGTCGGCGCAGAAGCGACCGCCGAAGGAGCAGCTGGCCCTTGCCAAGAAGAAGAAGAAGATGGAGCTGGCGGCGGCGGCCGAGGCCAAGGCCAATGCCGCCTCCGACAAGGGCGCCGGGTCGACCAACAACACGCCCGTCAAGAAGGCGGGCGCCAGCCTGCCCAACGGCACGGCGCCAAACCCTGCTGTCCTCGCCCTGGGCGCCGGCATGGAGCGAACGGACAGCATGCAGAGCCACGCGGGCACGAGCCAGACGGACAAGGACGACACGATCGGCATGATGAGCCCGGAGAGCATTGCTCAGTAGTACCAGAGACGCTTCAAGCTTTGCGATGGCGCGTTGATCGCCACTGTACATACGGACCCCGCGCAACGCAACGACGAACGAACTATATATGATTGGACCGCTGCCAAGAAAGAACGCTCAGACGAATGCAAGGTTCTGGAGTTGCATCAAAGATCGAAAGCGACTGCGAGGCATGCCGGACGTTGTATTCCCCCTACTATTTTCTTCTACACCATTGTTTTACTGCTCTGCGTTGTGTTTTCTTCTCTCACAGCATACCCCGACAGGAACCGCTTGGACCTGTCATGATTTGTATTTGGCTTCTCTTATCCCCCACCCGCGCCTGCATTCGACTGTGGTTGGGGCGAGGGGAGGCTTGGGCGCGGGTGCGGGCAATGGCGTCAGGTCTCGCGGAACATTTCACAACTTTTGGGCGGCGGGCACGGCATTACCAGTCTGGGAGGCGCGCGGACGGCTCAAAAAGCTTCTACCCCTACGTCTTCGCTTCTCCCACTTCTCCTTTCCTTGGGCAAGTTCGGCCCTGTCGAGGTCCAGCAAGATTTGGACATTTCACATTTCGGGGGACCTCGGCAGGTTGTTGGATGTAATGAGCGGTCGACCGGGGGGGATCTGACCGTGCCGGGACGTCGTGCGGACAGAGGGGTTCCTTTTTTTTCTTCTGTTTCTTTTGTTGCTCTAGATGCCGGGGATGAACGATTCTCAAGCTGGGATGGAAGCGGTATGGGGTTGGCGCGGTTGGCGGCAGGGGTGTTTACTATTGGATTACACGCAAGGGTATGACGGGCGAGGGGGAGGGCGGCGGGAGGTCGTTTTCATTTTCTTTCTTCTCTTGACCAGGTTCGGCGCTGGGGAGTAACGGCTCGCCGGCTGGCCGGGCTGGCCTGCTGTCGGAGAGGTGACGAGAAGGAGGCTCACGGCGTATTATTTGGATCTGGGGGGGCGGCCGTGGCATTCAAAGTAGGCACCGAGCAGGCAGGCAGGCAGGCAGGAAATGACAAGACGAGTATAGCACAAGCACTTAAACGACGGGCTGCGAGCCGTGATGAAGTGATTCAATATCGTAGATTGATTGACCAGCCAAAACTTGTTGAAGCAGGCTGGCCCGCTGTCCAGTTCGGAGCGTTGAGCACCTCATTTCGATGGACAGGGCACGCGCGCGCGCGGTGTATATAGTGAAGACAGACAGATAGGTATTTGTCGGCGTGTCCCGTGAAAATTTCCCCTCGTTCACAAACTCCAAGTCTTTCCCTTTTGGATCACATAAGATTTCAACCCCGCCAACACAAAGAAGAACGCCAGCCGTTGAAATGCAAGTTGTTGAACATTCGCCATTTGCCTCATCCATGTTAAATGCAGCGGATGCAGAGCTGATATCCCTCCCTTTTGACGCTCCCTACGCCGACGGCCCCGCTCGCGACGGCCGGCGCCGGGCCCAACGCCGTCCACGGCGGACGGCAGGGCACAAGCACACACGCGCAACGCCAGCTTAGATGCCGGCGTCGAGGCGCCAGCCCTCAACGGGGAGGGGGAAGGCGCTGGTCCAGGCCGAGATCTCCTTGCGGAGCTCGTTGATGCGGGGCACCTCGCCGCTGGCGACCTTGGCCTTGAAGTCCTTGAGCTTGTTGGCCTCCTTGGGCAGGGCGCCCTGGACGTCCTTGCAGATCTTGATGCTCTCGTCGATGTACTGGGCGACGCGCTCAAAGTCCTTGGTGCCGAAGCCGCGGCTGGTCATGGCGGGCGTGCCGATGCGGATGCCGCAAGGGGTCAGGGCGCTCTTGTCGCCGGGGATGGAGTTCTTGTTGCAGGCAATGTTGATCTGCTCGAGGACGGCCTCGACGCGGGCGCCGTCCAGGCTGTGCTGGCGGAGGTCGAGGAGGACCATGTGGCTGTCGGTGCCGTCGGCGACGAGCTTGTGGCCGAGCGTCTTGAAGGTGTTCTCCAGGGCCTTGGCGTTGGCGATGACCTGCTCCTGGTAGGCCTTGAAGTCGGCGGTCTGGGCCTGCTTGAGGGCGACGGCCAGGGCGGTGATGGTGTGGTTGTGGGGGCCGCCCTGGTGGCCGGGGAAGACGGAGAAGTTGATGGGGCCCTCAAGGTCGTAGAGGGTCTCCTTGCCCGTCTTGGCGTCGACGGAGCGGACGCCCTTGCGGAAGAAGATCATGGCGCCACGGGGGCCACGGAGCGACTTGTGGGTGGTGGTGGTGACGACGTCGGCGTACTTGAAGGGCGTGGGGATGACCTCGGCGGCGATGAGACCCGAGATGTGGGCCATGTCGACGACGAGGTACGCGCCGACGAGGTCGGCAATCTTGCGCATGCGCTCATAGTCGATCAGGCGGCAGTAGGCCGAGGTGCCGGCGACGAGGATCTTGGGGCGGTACAGGATGGCGTTCTTCTCGAGCTGGTCGTAGTCGATGATGCCCGTCTCGAGGTTGACGCGGTACGGGAAGGTCTCAAAGTACGTGGAGACGGCAGAGATCCTGGAGGGGTTTCACGCGTCAGCTTCTTGGGTCCTTGGCTCATGATGCATCCCTGGGGGGGGGGGGGGGGGGGGTGCGGCATTATCGCCGAGGGGGGCGGGCTCACTTTCGCTGGGGGGTCTGGTAGCCGTGGCTCAAGTGGCCACCGTGGGGAAGGTCGAGGCCCATGAGGCGGCCGTGGGGGGGCATGATGGCCTGGTAGACCTGGAGGTTGGCAGGGCTGCCGGACAGGCACTGGACGTTGACACCCCACTTCTCGGAGTCGAGGTGGAAGGCCTCGAGGGCGCGCTTCTGGCACAGCAGCTCGATCTGGTCAATGTGCTGGTTGCCGCCGTAGTAGCGGGCGCCGGGGTAGCCCTCGGAGTACTTGTTGGACATGGGCGAGCCAAGGGCGTCGAAGACGGCCCGGGAGGTGATGTTCTCGGAGGCGATGAGCACGATGGACTCGCGCTGGCGCTGGACCTCGTCCTTCTGCGGAGGGAGTCAGATGCTGCGGGTTTGCCAATGAGGGGCCGCAGCCATTGGGACGGGGGATGCGTACCATGATGGAGGCGACCTCCGGGTCGGAGTCGAGGAGAGACTTCTCCAGCATCTGCAGGGAGACTCGGGTCAGCACGTCTGGAGCTTTGGCTTTGGGACCCGAACGGTCACGATGCGAGCGGTGTGGCGAACCTCCTTGTGAGACGCGGACAGAGCGTAGTCGGAAGACATTGTGGCGGCGGTGGAGGGTATCCGGGGGAAAGACTGAGAACGGAGAGGAAGCGAGACTCGAGCTGAGCGGGAGCTGTGCGAGGTGAGGGCTTTGGGGAGAGCGAGGAGGTTGAGGAGGAGGAGGAGAGGATGGGACGAGACGGGAGCAAGAAAATTTTGGGCGTGGCTTGAAAATGGTGCAAGCAAACTGGCGGGCGAGATCGGCTCGACTGCGGGGTCCTTGGATGGATGGAGGGACCGGCTGGTTGCGTGGGGCAAGGTTTTTGCTGGCCACCTCCGTCCATGCAGGTGGTGGGACAGTGTCTGCTTGGACGCAGGCCTGGAAGAGCGGCTTACCCTGCAGCGGCGCCGCCATTTGCAGCGCCATTTGCAGCGCCATTTGAGTGAGTCCCTTGATGCCCCCAACTGGCTCGTCAGCGCCATGAGTCATCACCTGCGGTGTCCCATGAGGTGAGAGGGGCCTGCACCCGCAATCGCAGGTTCGGAGGGAATTGGGACACCCGGAGGGCAGCCCAGTTTCTCCGAAGCTCGCACGGGTCCGATTTGTCTTCGGCGTGCGCTCCCTGTGCCCCGTGCTCGGCCAACCAGGCGGCCCCGTGGTTCCTGCGGTGCGCCGGAGATGGATGAAGCGTCCAGACGCTGCTGAGTTGAGATTGCCCGATCCGACGAGCCCAGTGCCTTCCAGGTTTGTTGTTCCAGGTTGCTTTTGCGTCCGCTGCTGGTACCTCTCTGTGCCGTTGCTCGTGCCGCCGTCGCCACCGCTCACGCCAATCAGCAACGGGCCAACTCCCATAACGCAATGAGCCCCCCACTGGAGCTCCTAGGCTGGGGATTGGGGAACAAGGGACCTCGCCCGCCAACCTCACCCGTGTTAGTCTCCCCGGCCGCCTCTGCTCCCAGACACCACCTGTCGCTTCCCTCCCCCCCCCCCCCCCCCCATGCATCCATCCACGCCCCGAGCGCCTCAGCCTCAGATCAGGGACACCAGGCACCATCGAGCGCCCATCCGCCGTCGCTGCCGCCGCCTCGGACCATATTCGGCACCCGTGAGGCGCTCCGTCCCGGCGCCGCGTTGACGATTCACGGTGCCCGGGCCTCTGCGGTGCAATCCCGGTCGTCGCTGCTGAGCATTGCATGACCAATCCTCGACAAAGTTCCTCGCCGGCGGCTGTAGACTCTTGTCGGTAGTCGCGTGCGTGTGCGCCCTCGAAGGGCCTCTTCAATCGTGCCACACGAACGGTCAATCTCGTCCTCTTGACACCCTCGGATCCGCCGAGCCCCCGACCGATCATGGGCTGGCCGTACGGGCTCCCGAGCCTCACCCACGAGGAGAAGCTGCTCCGCCGGCAGACCATCGACCTGTACGCCTGCATCGCGCACTACTCGGCCCTCGCCCCGGCCCTCGCCTTCCTCCTCTACCGCCTCGTGCGCCGTGCCGCCGACGCCGCGCCGGGCTTCGGGCCCAGTACCGCCAACGGCGGCGGCGGCGCGTACGAGCAGGTCCCGGGCTCGCCCATCGCAAAGGCCCGCCGCCTCGCCCGCGCCGGCTCGCTCTCGCGGCAGTGGCAGAGGCTCACCTGGTGGCTGCGCGACGACGTCTTCTTCCGCGGCGCGCACTGGGGCCAGCGCGACCAGTGGCTCCTCGGCCTCGCGTGGACGGCCTGGCTGCTGGTCCTGTGCGTGCTAGACACGGGCACCGACTACTTCCACTTCACCAAGCGCTTCGGCGCCATCGCCGTCTCGCAGTTCCCCATCCAGTACCTCCTCGCCCTCAAGACGCTCAACCCCTTTGCCTGGGCGTTTGCCTCGTCGCACGAGGAGGTCAACCGCTACCACCGCGTGCTCGGCCGCGTCGTCTTCGCCCTCCTCGCCCTGCACATCTTCTTCTACAATGCCTACTTCTTCTACGCGGGCGTCTGGCTGAAGCGCTTCTTCGCGCCCATTGTCTTTTGCGGCGTCGTCGCCGCCTTTGGTATCCTGGCCATCGCCACCACCTCGACCGTCGCCGCGCGCGCGTACTCGTACCGCCTCTTCTTCATCACGCACCTCGTGGCCTCGCTCTTCATCCCCGTGCTCATCTTCTTCCACGCCCCTGGCCTTAGGCTCTACGTCATCGAGACGTTTGTCATCTTCCTCATCGACCTTGGCGTCCGCAGGGTCACCACCGTCAAGGCGCCGTCCGCGGTGGAGGTCCTGCCGGGCACCACCCTCGTCAAGGTCACGTCCGCCATCCCGCGGCAGAAGCTTGCGTCGTTCAACGCGTTCCCCGGGCTGCACATCTACCTCAGCGTCCCGCCGGAGAGCCGCACGAGCGCCACGCCCGGCTCGCAGTCGGGCGTGTTCGACTACCTCTACAACCCCTTCACCGTCGCGTCCGTCGACGAGGCCGATGGCAGCATCACCTTCATCGCGCGCACCAGGCAGGGGCCCATGACGGGGGTGCTGAACGCCTTCGCCGCCGCGACGCCCGGTCCCACCGCCGACGCGCGCAAGATCCCGCTCGGCATCGAGGGCCCCTACGGGTCCATGGCCAAGCACTTCCATGACCTGCTCAACTGGGGCGCGGCGCGTGTGCTCGTTGTCGCGGGCGGCGTCGGTGCCACCTTTGCCGTGCCCGTCTTCCAGGCGCTGCAGAGCGAGCTGTCGGCGTCCAAGGTGCAGCTGGTCTGGGCGCTCCGCAGTGCCGGCGACGCCACCTGGGCCGTCACGGCCGGCGCCACCGACAAGTCCTTCCTCGACGAGGACGGCGTGCAGATATTCCTGACGGGCGACGCGGGCGTCGTCGCAGACGGTGTCGACGGCACCCACGCGGGCGCCGTCGAGATGGAGTCGTTGCGCCGGGGCAACCGCAAGAGGCCGGACCTGGACAAGGTCGTCAACGACACCTTCTCCCACGGCCTGGAGGAGCCGGTGGCCGTGCTCGTCTGCGGCCCTTCCGAGATGACGCGGGAGGTGAGACAACGTGTGAGGCCCTGGGTCATGAGCGGACGGAGAGTGTGGTGGCACGGCGAGAGCTTCGGCTGGTAAACTTGAGTAGAGAGCAATCTAAATTTGCCCACGTAGGCAGCGCTATAACTGAGGTGTTCTACCTAAGGTATCAAGGCACCACGGTGGGGGGGGGGGGAGTGCTAAGCCGCCAACTTTCATCTTGCGAGTGGTCTGTGACGCATTATCGCAACCATACTGAGTCCCCCCCTCCAACGCCAGCTCACTAGTCTGCCACTGTAACATTTACACGATGCGCTCAACTATCGATATGGCGCACGCCTGCCTCAGCAAAGCGTGTCCAGCCGCCAGTAGAGATGCAGGCACGCTACTGCCGGTATCTCGCCAGCTGCGCCATAATGTTTTGCACTTGCGCCTGGGCGGCTGGGTCGTTTGCGCTCGCCCCGTTGGACGCCCCTGGCGCTGCCGCCCCGTACGCCGCTCCATACTGACCTTGGGACGGGCCTGGCTGCGCGGGAGCCTGGCCGCCGAGGCTGCCCAAAATGGCCTGGACGTCGACTTGCTGGCCAGCGGGAGGGCCTGCGGGGTTGACGCCATAGCCCGCCGGCGCGCCGGGTGCGGCTCCCTGCCCACCCTGCATCGACGACAGCAGCCGTTGCAAGGTAGCGTTGTCGACCTGTCCCATCAAACTGGCAATGTCCGGCGCGCCTGGCTGGGCCGGTGGTTGTTGCGGGTATGCGTTGGCGTGTTGCGCGGCGGGATAGGCGGCGGCGTGTGCGAGATGCTGGTGCTGCTGATGCTGCTGATGCTGCTGATACTGCTGGTGTTGCTGGTGCTGCTGCCCGTACGGATTCGGGTTGCCGTACCCGGACGGTGCGCCGTACGCCTGCCCGTAGCTCGGGGCTGCCGAGGACTTGGCCCGCACAATGACCTCGGCCGCAGTAGCGGGGTCCAAATCGAGGTATTGGTCAAACCGAATGTTGCTGCCTCCGCCTGAACGGTCAAACGCCTGGACTGGAATCCGGCCCAGGGACTGCGCGCGCAAGTCCAAGTCCACGACGCCGTGGACGCCCTCTGCGGCTTGCCGTTGGATGACCTGGTCTTTGGGAATGCGCGAGTGGAGAAACATCACCTCTGTCTTGAGGCCCTTGGCCCTGAAGCCGCCTTCGACCCATGTCGCAAAGTCACGGCTGACGTCGGGTTGCATGATGATCTGTACGTCAGGGACATCTGCGCCGGACCTCCGAGGCAGGTCGAGCTCGGACTCGCGGCGAGAACGGCCGTATGGACTGGGGCTCCGCCTGCGGTACGAGTCGCGATCGTTTCTGCCGTACCCGGGAGACCGTGAGCGACCTCGCCCTCCTCGCCCTGAGTCGAAGGCGCCGTTGTCTCGGCCGTAGCCTTCGTCGCGGGAGCGGAAGTCGCTGCGCCGCGGGGATTGATTACGTCCCGGCCGGTAATCGTCGCGGTTCTGGTTGCGCTTGTCGCCCCGGCGCCCCCGTCCCCTGTCTCTGTCCGAGCTGCGATTGCGTTCCTTCTTGGACTTTTCCTGAGCTCTTGAAATCTCAAGGTCTGTCTCGTCAGCGCCGCACTCGGCTAGATGGTGCGTAGCTATACTTACGGATGCGGCGGCCCTTGATCTCGATGCCCTGCAGGTTCTCCATCGCCTGACGGCCCTCGTCCACTGTATGATACTGGACGAAACCATATGCAGACTTTAGCGATATCTGGGCGAGCCGGCCGTATCTGTGGAACACGTCAAACACATCTTTCTTCGAAACCTTGTCACTGGACAGGTTCCCTGCAACGTTGCCATGTCAGCGGCCGTATGGATGGGGAAATGAGTGAACGCTCATACCGATGAATATACGAGACCCCTCTGGGAAGCGGTCCCATTTGGCCTCCGACATGTATTGGCGCTCGTCGGCCATAAACTGTTCCCAATGTCGCTGGTAGTCGCCGTCTTGTCGACTGTCGCCTGGGTGTCCGAGGGCAGATTGATCATGGAAGGAAGGGGTGTTTACGCCGGCCGGCGGGGGGGCTGGGAGACTGGCCGGGCCGTCGGAGGACGTGCCCGGGGCACCAGTGGCATGGGACAGTGGCGCCTGGCCGGGGACCGACGGCACGGCACCGCTGCTCGGGATGGATGATTGGGCTTGCTGCTGGGCTCCATGCGACTGCGGCGTCGGGAGCGGCATGGGGGGCCTCGGGGGGAGAGAGGACGAGGATGGCAGCGCAGCGGATGGGGTCAAGGGGGCAGCGGTCGTCGACGGGTCAGCTTCGACACCAGCGGGGGGCGCAACCGTCGAGGCCGCATCGGCGGCGCCGGGCTCTGCTGGGTGAGACGTCAGGTCAGCCATGAGCTGTTGGATGTCAACTCCGGGATCTTGCGTCTCTGCGTCCGCAGGGTCGTGCTGCGCTGTGGCGTCGGATGGGGCTGCGGACGACGACGTGCCGGCCTGGTCCTGGGTGCCGGCGGACGGCTGTGTAAGACCGAGTTGGCTGATGGCAGGGTCTGGCTGTGCGGGCGCCAGTTCTTCCACTGTTGAGGCGGCAGCACCTGGAGCGGCTTCGGCAGCTGGGACATGCGCGGCGGTGTCATGGACAGGCTCTGATGTGTGGTCGGCGGTCAAACGATCGGACGGCGAAGCTGATACAACGTTGGATTCTGCCAGCTGCTCTGAAATAACTTGCTCGGCGCCTTGCCCGTCCTCCTCCTCCGGCTCGATGGGAGAGTCGAACGTCTTGGCATAATCGTCGTTGTCGGCGGGCTCCGACTGGTGCTGCTGCGGCGGCTGCGGCACGGCGGGCTGGGGGGCAGCTTCGTTGGTGTCGTCGCCGTAAGGGTCGTTGAAGCTATCATCATCTACGACGTCGGCAGTTCCATCACCGCCAGCGGGGGCGTCACCGAGGACGGCCGGGTCGACCGGAGGAGCATCGCTACCCACACCGTTTGGCTCCGCGAGCGTCGCGGCGGCGGCGACCATGGCGTCGATGGTGTCGACCGTGTCCTGGAGCGCGGGCACCACGAGGGGGGCGGCTGTGTGAACGGGCGCGGGCGAGACGGGGGACAGATTGGCGGTGGCCTGGACTTCTGCTTCCGCCGGTTCGGTCATGAAAGCGCGAATGGACACCGGGCTCAGGGCGAGGCTGGCGCGGGATGGGGATGAAGACACTTGGGGCTGGACCCGGAAGGCCGATGCGTCAGCACAATCAGCAGCCTCTACGGGCGCGACGGGCAGATAGATGGTAGTTATGGAGGAGGATGAGCGCGTTGGGCTCGGCGGCCGGGGTCGAGGAGAGCAGAGGCCAGGCGTGTTGGGCTTGTCGAGTGGTGGGGGCGCGGAGGTGGCAGTCAGCAGGAGCCAGATGCTGCCATCACCCAAGATGCAGGTCCGGTGGCTTGCGAGCGACAGGCCTGGTCGCAAGGATATCACGGCCACTGCAGACGGCGCGGGTGTCGCAGGGCTATCCCGAGCAGGCGCGCGGCTCGTCACTGGGGTGAAGCGCCTCGGGCACGTTGACAAGAAATCAGTCGCGCGGGCCCTGGGAGAGCAAGCGAGCTGGGTTGGAAAGGGTCAGATCGCGGAGGAGACGTTTGGTGGTGGAGAGGAGATGGAGATGGAGATGGAGATGGAGAGGAGAAGAGAGGAGAGGAGAGGCTGGGCTGGGCTGCACCAACCCGATTGTAAAGAGAGTTAGCTGGCGCCTTTGGGCCTTTGGCCGCCTTGGGCGCCTTGAAAGGACGCCGGCAGTGGGGCATGCGGGACCGGAAAATCTGAGAGGCGCCATGCCTCTTTCGGAAACGACCCTGTCGCCGGTGACTGACTTCAACGCCGCAGCCCCTCCAACTTTTTTCTGAGACGGCCGGAGACATCAACATCGCACACTCGACCGCTGGCGCAAAAGTGCACTTCCGGCCCTGCAGGTCCTCCAATTCGAGCGAGATGTCTTCCACGACCGAGCAGGCCGAGGTGCCTCACCAGGCCTATGATGTGAGTCCCTCCTCGCGTGCCTTGCGACTACGCCCAAGCGCGCGACCTGTCAGACATGGCGGGGCAATGCCCGTGTCGTCCAGAATCCGTCGTAAATCTAACACTCGTCCGCAGACCATCCTGACGCTGGACTTTGGCTCGCAAGTGACGCATCTCATCACGAGACGCCTCCGTGAGCTCAATGTAAGAGATGACGAGAAGGAGGCCCGCCGCCTGGGTCTGCCGCTCACGCCGCATAGGTCTACAGTGAGATGCTGCCGTGCACCACCAAGCTCGCCGACTTGCCGTTCAAGCCCAAGGGCATCATCCTGTCGGGTGGTCAGTAGCTTCTGTGTTCCCAACCCCTGCCGGGGCATTCGTGCTGAAGAATGAACAGGTCCCAACTCGGTGTATGCAAAGGACGCTCCTCGTAAGTATATGCTGTGCATCGCAGCAGAAGCCGCCGTTGACGCCTGCGTTAGACGCGGATCCCGCTTTCTTCGAGCTTGGCGTCCCGATCCTGGGCATCTGCTACGGCCTGCAGGAGATTGGATGGCGCCTGAGCGAGGACAACGTCATTGCCGGCACTGAGCGTGAATACGGCTACGCGGTATGCATGCATTGGGTGCGCTGCGCGTTGGTGCTTCAGGACTGACGCGGGCCTATAGGAGCTCGTTCCCCACCGTCACAACAGCAATGTCGACCGTCTCTTCGAGGGCCTGCATGAGACGGCCTCGCAGGTCTGGATGAGCCACGGCGACAAGCTCGGCAAGCTGCCCGAGGGCTTCGTCACCATTGCCACGACGCAAAACTCGCCCTACGCCGGAATCGCTCACGAGACCAAGCCCATCTTCGGCCTCCAGTTCCACCCCGAAGTCACCCACTCCCTGCGCGGCAAGGACATGCTCAAGAACTTTGCCGTCGGCATCTGCGGCGCCAAGGCCAACTGGAACATGTCCAACTTCATCGACCAGGAGATCATCCGGATCCGAAAGCTCGTCGGCGACAAGGCTCAGGTCATTGGTGCCGTGTCCGGCGGCGTCGACTCCACCGTTGCCGCCAAGCTGAGTACGTGACGTGTCTCCGGACTGACTCCGTCCTGCGCACGATTGCTGATGCTCGCCTGCAGTGAAGGAGGCCATTGGCGACCGCTTCCACGCCGTGCTCGTCGACAACGGCGTGATGCGTCTCAACGAATGCAAGCAGGTCAAGGAGACTCTTCAGGAGCATCTCGGCATCAACCTCACGGTCGTTGATGCGTCGCAAAAGTTCCTCGGCGGCTTGAAGGGCGTCGAGGACCCCGAGAAGAAGCGCAAGTTCATTGGCAACACCTTCATCGACATTTTCGAGGAAGAGGCCATCAGAATCGAAAAGGCCGCCGAGAACACGCCCAACGCCGGCAAGGTCGAGTGGTTCCTCCAGGGAACCCTGTATCCGGTACGAACGCGCTCTCCGTCGCGAGGGCGGTACGCTAATTGCTGGGGCAGGATGTCATCGAGTCCATTTCCTTCAAGGGCCCGTCATCCACCATCAAGGTAGGCTCTGAAGCGACATCGCACAAGAATTCATCATGCTGACCCTCATCAGACTCATCATAACGTGGGCGGTCTGCCGCAGCGCATGATGGACGGACAGGGGCTGAAGCTGATCGAGGTGAGACCTGGTTCATTGATGCTTCTGGAGACGTAATGCTGACTCCGACAGCCCCTCAGAGAACTCTTCAAAGAGTGAGCCGCGCACCATCAAGTGAATGCCACGGACACTACTGACGCAGTGCACAGTGAGGTTCGAGCGCTCGGCCGTCAGCTCGGTATCAACGAGGAGCTTGTCATGAGACATGTAAGGAAATGCGAACATCGACGTGACGAATGGATTGAAGCTGATGTGCGACTAGCCCTTTCCCGGCCCCGGTATCGCAATCCGCATCATCGGCGAAGTCACGCCCGAGCGTGTCGAGATTGCCCGCAAGGCCGACCACGTAAGGGCATCACCCCTCGCCATGGACGAAGCAATGCTGACGAGACAAAGATTTTCATCGGCATGATCAAGGAGGCTGGCCTCTACAACAAGATCAGCCAGGCATATGCCGGTCTTCTTACGAACAAGATGGTTGGCGTCATGGGAGACAAGCGCGAGGAGGGCTACATCATCAGCCTGCGGGCCGTCGTGACGACCGACTTTATGACCGCCGACGCCTATCCCTTTGACATGGAGTTTGTCATGAAGGTCGCTCGTCGGATTGTCAACGAGGTCGAGGGTGTTGCCAACGTCGAGTACAACGTCACGGGCAAGCCGCCCGGCACTATTGAGATGCAGTAAGCTATTGCAACGCCCCACGGCGCATTCCATAGAGAAATCAATAGACAGGGTGTCTTGGATACTTTTTTGGGAGCATAATCTACAAGCAAACGTGATGTGGCAAGGGGGCTCTCGTCGTGAGTGAAATCGCATCGGAGCGTTGATGGCAAAAGTCTCTATTTACCCCTGGAAATGGGTAGCGCTTTGGCCTGCGCAGTCGATCTGCGGCGACGCGGTCAGCAGTTTGAATGGCACCCCGGACGCCCACGTGACCTCCCCGAAACACTCGTCAAGATTCACCCAAGC
The DNA here is from genome assembly GCA_029168975.1 of Purpureocillium lavendulum. Taxonomy (NCBI): domain Eukaryota; kingdom Fungi; phylum Ascomycota; class Sordariomycetes; order Hypocreales; family Ophiocordycipitaceae; genus Purpureocillium; species Purpureocillium lavendulum. Next base: position 3,558,543 of record JAQHRD010000005.1, on the reverse strand, counting down.
TGGGTCCACCGTCACTGATCAATTGACTGACACGTTCTCACACAGGGTTGCAATGATTTCTCGCCTGTCGCCTAGACTGTGTCTGGCGATACCGGGCCGGGCACTAGGAACGATTCCGGGCGTTGTTAGACACAAGCGGTACTCCGCCTTCGACTCTCACCTCGACCAGGATGCGCTAGCCGACGCACGCGCATGGTATCGCAGCTTTGACGCGACTCAGCTGCCCAGAGGCAACACGACGTATGCCAGGTCCAGCGGCCCCGGTGGTCAACATGTGAACAAGTAGGCACCACGGTTGGGACACGAAATCGTTGGCTCCGGACACTGACAGCCTCAAGAACCGAGACCAAGGCGACGACCGTCTATCCGGTGCAGGAACTGCTGCTGATGCTGCCCAAGTCTCTGCATGGCGGCGTCCGGGCGTCAAAGTACTACACGGCCAGCAACGATGCTCTCACTTTCCAGGCGCAGACGCATAGGTCGAGAGCGGCCAACGTGGACGAGAACAGGCGCAAGCTCATGGACGAGGTGTCGCGCATGTACCAGGAGAACACGCCAGCGGAGACAAGCCCGGAGAAGACGACCAAGTACCAGGAAGTGTAGGCAGCCGTCTCATCTCTCTGCAGGGTCTGCACTGACAAAGCACAGCGAGAAACGATTTCACGAGGAGCGCATAAGGCACAAGAAGAAGGCGAGTGCGAAAAAGCAGTCTAGACGTGGCCCCCCCGAGTGACGACGCTCTACCCACCTGCCACCCACATCGCTCACTTGCCGTCGTCTGGAAGGCAGTCATCTGGCATCGCAACTGCCGCCGAGTTAGTGCACACGGCACGGAATTTGCGACGCCGCTACGTTGCCACAGGTTGGGGGACCTCACTCTGACATGCACTCCGCAAGCAACCTCCACGGCTTCCTCTACTCAATGCCGTCGTCCCAGGATGTGAGATCCGACACAGCCACCCCTTCACCATGACTGCGACCAACTCTCCCTTGCGGGTCGAGTCGCCATCGACACTGTTTGGCGAGGCAGCCTCGTCACGTCGTTCCGACGAACCGATGGATGCGGCGCGCGGCCCCGAGACACCACCACGTTCGCCGTCGGGGCCTGCACGCGACATCCCCGGACAAAGGGCGCACCATTCCTTCGGCGCTGGTGGTCGCAAAGACGGAAAGCCAAGACAAAATCGCGTCAGCCGCTGCATGAGCTCGTGTCCGGAACTGAACCGTCGAGCACGCGAATGGGTATGGACACGCCGGTGAAGCGACCGAGACTACGGCTCGGAGATGCTGATGCCCGCCGTCTTGCAGGAGATGAGACGCGGTTCTGAAGAGTCTTTCCTCAGCGGTAGTCGCCGTCGGTCTCACTCGCAGCCCCAAACCCCCACGAAGCCGTCCCATCGCTGGGGTCCGCGGTTCCGCTTCCACCGCCCCTGGGCATCATCTCTTCTTGCCAAGGGGTCTTCTGCGGCGTCTTCTGCGGCGTCCAGTGACCCGCGGGCGCGACGACGACGCGCGCGAGACTCGCAAGACATCGGAGGGTCCTCGGATGTGACCAGCTCGTTTGGGCACAGTCCGCTGGGAAGCGGTGCAAGTCCTCTGTTGGCGATGGCGGCGATGACGGTGGCCACGGAGGAGCTCGACAGGCTGAGTCGGATGGCAAGATTGGTGGACGTCGAGAGCAAGGAGGCAACCCACTTCGGAGGGTGATGCTCCGAACTGACCTGGCTCCTACAGTGGGCACGACAGCTGACGCAGTCGGCCAGCGCGCATGCATCAACAAGTATCGCTTCCCGTATAGATCAATCAAGCATATTATTGTCCAGAAAGTAAAGTGGCACTGGCACGGCTTCTCCCTTTTGAATCCCTTCCTGTCGCCGTGGGCATCATTGACATGCGACTTGACCGACTTGACTTACAGGCAGGGAGGTGGCTAGCCCTTTTAGGCTGCAAAATGGAGAGCCGTGGGAGCTGCCTCCAACCATCGATGTCACGCACCTGGCCAGCGCCCACCAGCGCCCACTGGCATGGATGGGCTCCGGGCGCCGTGTCGCAGCTGGGATTGGAGCGCTGGCAGGACAGCCGCCGCTGTAGTGGGGTGCCCCGCGGGTTCCGTCGGTGGCTCGGGGCCCGTCCCTGACGCGGGGGAGACCGGGGTCTGTAGCGATATCGCATGGATCCATAGCCGAGCCGGGAGCTACCTGGCCTGCTTCCTCGTCCGGTTCTTGGCTAACACGGAACTTCACTCCTTCAACATCTCCCTCTCCACCTGTGGCCCGCCCAAGATCGATCGTCCAGCACAGGAACTCGGTCATCATGTTTAGACACGTCACGCGGAACGTCGTCAGAGCCGGTGCGAAGGCGCCCTTGCGGCCAATGGCTGCGCGAAGCTTCGCATCGGCCGGCAAGCAAGCCGCCTTTGACTGGCAGGACCCCCTGGCGTCGCGCAACCTCCTGACGGAGGAGGAGCTCGCGATTCAAGAGACGGCCGAGAGGTACTGCCAGGAGCGGCTGCAGCCCCGAGTCCTTCGTAAGCGCCCTCGCCACCCCTCTGGGCTGTGCGCGCGCCCTGGGTGACCTATAGCTAACCTCGGCTTGCCGTCCAGAGGCCTACCGCGACGAGCACTACGACCCCAAGATCCTCGAGGAGATGGGCGAGCTCGGCCTGCTTGGCGCCAACATCGAGGGCTACGGCTGCGCGGGCGTGTCGTCGGTCGCCGGTGCCCTCATCACCCGCGCCGTGGAGCGCGTGGACTCGGGCTACCGGTCCGGCATGTCGGTGCAGTCCTCGCTGGTCATGGGCGGCATCTACGAGTTCGGAACCGAGGAGCAGAAGCAAAAGTTCCTGCCGGAGATGGCCAAGGGTAAGCTCCTCGGCGCGTTTGGCCTGACGGAGCCCAACCACGGCAGCGACCCGGGCAGCATGGAGAGCGTGGCCAAGCCTCACCCGACCAAGAAGGGCTACTACTCCCTCAGCGGCGCCAAGACGTGGATCACGAACAGCCCCATTGCCGACGTGCTGCTCGTCTGGGCCAAGCTGCAGGAGACGGGCAAGATCCGCGGCTTCCTTGTGGAGCGCAAGGACTGCCCGCCGGGCACGCTGGAGACGCCCGCCATCAAGGACAAGAACGGGCTGCGCGCCTCCATCACCGGCATGATCCAGCTCGACGAGTGCCCCGTGCCCGAGGCCAACATGTTCCCCGAGGTCGAGGGCCTCAGGGGCCCCTTCAGCTGCCTCAACAGCGCCCGCTACGGCATCTCGATGGGCGTCATGGGCGCGCTCGAGGACTCCATCGCCCGGGCGCGGACGTACGCGCTGGAGCGCAAGCAGTTCAAGGGCAACCCGCTGGCCAAGTACCAGCTGATCCAGAAGAAGCTGGCGGACGCGGCGACGGACGCCTCGTACGGCGTGCTGGCGTCCATCCAGGTGGGCCGCCTCAAGGACGAGGGCAAGGCGACGCCCGAGATGATCAGCATGGTCAAGCGGCAAAACTGCGACACGGCGCTGCGCAACGCCCGGGTGCTGCAGGAGATCTTTGGCGGCAACGCGGTGAGCGACGAGTACGCCATCGGCCGCCACGTGGCCAACTTGTTCGTGACGCAGACATACGAGGGCCAGAGCGACATTCACAGTACGTGCTACCGACGCCTCCTCTTCTCTGACTTGGCATGACTGACATTGTTGCACAGGTCTGATTTTGGGGCGCGCTATTACGGGCATCCAGGCGTTTGTCTAGTCAGTTGGAATGTGGATAGATCACCCTCGCCTCGAGTGAGCCTCGGCACGGCCGAGCGCCCGAGATGGACCACGCGTGAGCCCTGGTCCGTGGCCACGGCCAGGTGAAATACATGTACATTTACAGCCCAAAATAACAAAATGTGGCACACGCATGTCTGATTCGCGACGGCTGTCCCCGTCAGCCGGTCACTGCGTCTCTGGGCGCGCCCCCAGGGGACGCCGGCCGGCGGTTGCGTCCGGACGGCCTGCGGGCGAAACGTCATGGACGGCCCGAACAGCGGAGCCGGCGTAGCGAGAGTGGATCACGCTTCAGAACGCGGGCTGTCGAGGGCTGCGGAATCGGATCCCGCGCGACCAGGCCCGTCCGACTGCAGATTAGAAAGGCGTCTGTCATTGCGGGCGCAGTCGATCCCGTTGCTAATGCTGACCTCGATCTCAGCCGGACCTGACAAAAGGCCGGGCCTCGGGTACATCCAGGCCGTGGCGGCGTCCTGCAGCAAGCGACGGGAATAGGCCGTCCCGTCGAGCCAAATGCCCAGGGCGCGTCGAAGGCAAGAGAAGGCCGTGGCAACCGACGAAGCAACAAAAAAAAAAAAGAACGGGCCAAGGTGGCCCACGACCGCGAGTACCGCGGGGAGAGAAAACTCTTAGCACCGCTGGGTGGATGGACATGCGGGGCCGTGTTAGAGCAATGAGTCAATGGCCTGTTGCCGCCGCCTCATCTCCTCCAGCTGCACGTCCACGGTGTCCAAGGCCGACCACGGCAGTGGGTGGCGTCCCAGTGTCCAGTGATGGGCGCAAGCCAGGGCGGAAAATCCTGACCCTGCCCGCCCGGCTGGCTGGCTGGCTGGCTGGGCTGGCTGGCTGGCGGGCTGCGCCTGCTCATCTGCCCAAACAAGCGGCGGCCACGCGACCCTGGCCTGGCCTGGCCCAACTCGCGGGCACAGGGCACGGGCGCACAGCTGGGAGGGAACCTGGAACCCGTGGACCTCTCTGCCTGGGCTGGAACAGTCAGCATGCAGCAGCGCCTCAGCCACTGGCTGGGCCACCGCCAGTCGTCCCGCCTACCAGGCCGGGCCCTCGAGCCACCAAGTCATTTCGCCAGGCGCCGCCGTGACTTGGCTCTTCTTTCTTCCTGAACCACTTCGACGCCGCACATACCCCGTCACGACCATCAACGACCGCGATCAACGTTTTTCCACTCCTGCGACCGACCTAGAGCCTTACGAGCGTCGGCCTTTCCATCGGCACTCCGTGCATCCTCATCTGCCGCGTCTTCCTGCACTCGCTGAAGACGCCCCGTCCACTCCTTCGTTGAGGTGCGTCATCTCCGTCTTTTCCATTCTGTCCCTCGCCCGCCGCCCGCCCACCCGCCCGCCCGCCGCAGCCGCCGCCGCCGCCAACAACGCCCACTGACCCGCGTGCAGAGAATCAACGAAGCGATCATCTTTCGCACCCCTACACACAAACCACAGAGATGGCTCTCAAGCGCATCAACAAGGAGCTCACTGACCTCGGCCGGTAAGAGTCCTTCCCCCAGCGTGCCTCGTGAGGGCGTTTGCAGCCCAAGCGTGAGGTGGGGCTGGATGTGAGCGGGGTCTTTTTTCGGGGATGGCCTCGAGACTGGACAACGCTCGCGACCGCGATGCCTCCAAAGCTTGGCTGTGACGCCCTTGCGATTCGCTGCGCGTCTGCAGGGCACTGTTGGCTAACAGTTTCTTCAGTGATCCGCCGTCGTCTTGCTCTGCTGGACCTGTTGGCGAGGATCTGGTACGCCCAACCCCTCCCCGGTCTCTTGATCGTGCCACGTTTGGGCAGACCGGCCGTCACCAGGCCTCTCCCGCCCAGCGTCGCGACCATCAAGGTCCCTCATCTAGTCTTGAAGATGGCTAACATGATGATAGTTTCACTGGCAAGCAACCATCATGGGACCTGTAAGCGCTCCCCTCTTTCTCCTTCCCCCGTCCTCTCCGACAGGCCGCACGCACGAGATGCAGAACAACGTCACGGCTACGCCTCGTCTGGCCCGGGTCAGATTGAAAGCCCCCTTTGCCACCAGGCGAGTTTGGAGAGCTCAGACACTGACTTGTACAGGGCGAGTCGCCATACTCTGGCGGCGTCTTCTTCCTTGCCATCCACTTCCCCACCGACTACCCCTTCAAGCCGCCCAAGGTTAACTTCACGACGCGCATCTATCACCCCAACATCAACTCCAACGGCAGCATCTGTCTGGACATTCTTAGGGACCAGTGGAGCCCTGCTTTGACCATTAGCAAAGGTGTGTATCCCCTGTCCGTTGACCGTTGGCGCGATAGATGAGCAGCCAGCTGACAAATCCAACGTCCAGTCCTTCTCTCCATCTGCTCCATGTTGACAGACCCCAACCCCGACGACCCTCTTGTGCCCGAGATTGCCCATGTGTACAAGACCGACCGACCCCGGTACGAGGCCACAGCTCGAGAGTGGACCCGCAAGTACGCTGTCTAAGCCGGCCGGCCGGGGCGGTGTGACGATGATGACTTCGATGTCGGCGGCGGAGCGATGGGGCGCACTGGGTGTGTTTTTCCGTCCTTCTTTCTCTTGCAGGATGTACGACACGGTGCATGTCTCGGGCGTGTGGCTAGGACGGATATCGGCAACGGGGCTTCCGGGTCGCTTTCGACGGCGACTCGAGAGCCCCGCGTGCAGGGAAACATCGGTCAAGAATATCTGGGGAGATTGAGAACGAGGAATGCAGCTCAGCGAGGGATGGAGGTTGAGACTAGACAAACACACATCAGCTTTAAAGGGATATCATGCGGCTGGGCTATAGGTTTGCATCGACGAATGTGTTTTTGGCATGCGGAAACAGGCAGCGTATACACTGCATCTCGCTCTTTTTACGTGACAATGGACGGCCAGGTAACGAACGACTTTGCGTCATCTGGTGCTTTGTGCCGGTCGTCCCCTGCGCCCGAGGGTGGCCGTGGTCGGGGTGCAATGACGGGCAATGGGACGACGAGCCGGGCCACGAACCACGAGTCCCCGGTGGTCAAGGTGACATGACATGCATGACGGGAGTGTCAGCGCAGTCATGGCAAAGCTGGCATGATGGGAGCACCACCGGGGTAGGCCTGGACGAGCGCCAGGGCACGAGTCACGCCCGACGGTGGCCAGGGGAGGCCATCTTCGTCTGTTGTCCGTGATCTACAGTAGTCGATGTGCCTGCATACGTCAAAGGTGGCTAGCACTGTTTGCCCGTAGCCCCGGCTGGACGGGCCGGGCGTCATGGATGTGAGCGGCATTCGTGCTCGTAGTCGGCGATGAGAGCCATGGATGGGCTCGTGACGGCGGGCTGAGCTCTGTCTACTAAGTCGTCCGGCCATACGAAGTACGGAGGGCAGCATCGGCGCCTGGCACCTGCGGAACTGGACCTTCATCCCGTCAGAAACTCGGAATTGGACCTTGATCAGCAACTCGGAATTTATCGCGGTGCCAGGGGGCCGGCCCGATGGAGCGCCTCGGAATGGGCACCTCGCTCCGTACCACTTCGTCATGGGCCTGGCGCGTGCTGGCCACGACTGCTTGTTTTGAGTCGGCTACGAAAGCGGCCACGATGCGTGTTCCAAGCTGTTGCGCGCTGGTCTGGTACGCTGGCGGTTGGAGGTGCGGCGCAGCGTGGCGCGACGGTGGGCGTCGCAGAGCGTTTCACGGAGACGCATCCGACACGGGCGTGGGAGGGGGGGGGGGGGGGGACAGGCGGCGCAGGACGCGGCCGGGGGGGTGAGAGGGCGAGTGGGAGGCTCGGCGACGGTGGTAACGGTGCTGCTGGTGGTGGTATGTCAGGGAGGCCACCTCAGGCTGAGCGTCGTCCCCGCCAAGGAGGATCGGGGCATTTCATCGCACAGCGCACCATGGCGGAGGGCCGCTCAGACGGGCAAGACGGGACAGGCGGCCGACAGGGGATGGGGGGACGCTCCGATGGGTCGATGGCGTCCCCCCCACTCGCAATGCTGGGAGCCCAGGGGGCGCCGACGCTGAGGTGAAACCAAGTTGAAGGCGAGGGTGGACGACGACGGCCGCGAGTCTCGCAATGGCACGACCGACGGCGTCTCCTATCTCGTTGCAGCCCAGAGGGCAGTGGCATGATGGTCGGGAGAGACGGCACGGTGCGTATCTGCCCAGGGATGCTTTCCATGCTTCAGCAGTTGTTCGATGGAACGCATCTCCAGGCGGGTTCCAGTGCCTCAACCGTGAGCCCTCTCGCGGCACTGGAGCTGGGCGGGGCACGGCGCGCACACGTGGAAGGGGCCGGGCGCCATTGGCCGGCCTGCAAGCGCCCTGAGCACTCTCCAACGGCCCCAGTGTCGCAGGTCGACGGTCGGCTGGGGCCCCCGCTCGGCGCTGCAGTGCCTGGCGCGGCGCTATGGGGGCTCCAGCCGTCGCCCGCCGCCGTTGTGTAAGCCCTGGAGGTCGGTCAGGAAAGGCAACGGCACTCTTTGGGTGAGGCGTGCGTCCGAGCATCTCGCCGCCGGCGCTGCAGATTGGCACTGCACCGTACCTTATTATTCGGCTCCCTTGCCGAGGGTAGCAGTTGCATGGCCAAGCACGGCCGAAGCATTATTGCCTCGAGCCCTGGGTAGGTACCTGATCTCGGGCTAGTCCCATCTCTTGCACCCGCTTTGATATCCGGGACCTTGGTTGTCCCAAGAGCCAGGCCGGCCCTGACTGAATATCTCTCTCCGTCTCTCTCTCTCTGCTCCTCTTCTCATCCTTCATCCTTCATCCTTAATCCTTCCCTCGCTTCATCCAGCACGCCTCTCTTCGTGCCGCGCGCGAGGAAGTGCCAAGCCTAATAAGTAATTACCCGCGCCGCATCAGCCCACTGATTGCCGTGGTATGTATGATCTCCCTGACGCCACGCCACGGCCCGTTTCAAGTGTGACCGATGGGGGTACGCATAAAACTCGACAGACGTGGTTGAGGCCCTGCTGGTACCCTTCATCTCGCTGCTTGGCTGCCAGGCGGTCCCCTCTTCCTCTGACCGTTAACCTTGCATGGCGTCCATGAACTGATCGTCTTTGACAATGACAGGCCTCACGCACCATCCACTCGCTCGCTTCGTGTGCTGAGAACGCTCTCGTCTTCATTTCACTTCACCGTTGGGTAATGCCGAGTTACGGAATTCAGACTGGCTCTGAATCGACGAGATTTTCCTACCGCCAGTAATAACGTACCGTGTCCATCCGCGAGGCGCTTCGAAGGACGACTGGTACGAGCGAGGTCTACAGACGGCGGCGACGACCACGACCACGACGAGAGCAACGCAAACATCGCAGAGACTCGCACTTTCTCTCCCACTGGGGGCTGTCCTGGGCGCGGACGGGCTGCGACGGGCCCGCGGGACAGGCAAACCGACGCCGACCACATCGAGACGCGGTCCTAAGTCGAGGGAGCCTCGCTGGTGGCCACAATGAGCTACGACTTTGAGGGCTACGACAAGCCCACGGAGCGGTCAAGATGGACGCCCCTGACGCGGATGCTGCTGTCGGGTGAGATGACCCAAGAGAGACAGCAGGAGTTGACGACGAGGGAAAAGTTTGACCGGTGGATGATCAACGAGGGCTACCGACGAGTGTACGTGGACGAGAGCCGCTACCTCCCCCCAGTCCCCCCTCTACGCGGTTGCGCTGACGCGAGCTATTTTGCAGGTTCGTCTTCGTCTTCATGCTGACGCATGCGCTCATCTTCTCGTTTGCATGCGTGCACTACGCCGTCAAGGACAGCCTGCAGTCGGCGCGCGACATCTTCGGCTTCACGTACGTGGTGGCGCGAGCGTCGGCGGTGGTGCTGCACGTCGACGTGGGCATCATCCTGTTCCCCGTGTGCCGGACGCTCATCTCGCTGCTGCGGCAGACGCCGCTCAACGGCATCATCCAGTTCGACAAGAACATCACGTTCCACATCACGACGGCGTGGTCCATCGTCTTCTGGTCGTGGGTGCACACCATCGCCCACTGGAACAACTTTGCGCAGGTGGCGGCCAAGAACAAGCTGGGCTTCTACGGCTGGCTGCTCGCCAACTTTGCCAGCGGGCCGGGCTGGACGGGCTACATCATGCTCATCGCGCTCATGGGCATGGTGGTGACGTCGGTCGAGAAGCCGCGCCGCGCCAACTACGAGCGCTTCTGGTACACGCACCACATGTTCATCATCTTCTTTTTCTTCTGGGCCATCCACGGCGCCTTTTGCATGATCCAGCCCGACGTCGCGCCCTTTTGCACCAGCGTCGGCACCTCGGCCATTGGCGTCTTCTGGCAGTACTGGATGTACGGCGGCTTCGCGTACCTGGCCGAGCGCGTCGCCCGCGAGGTGCGCGGCCGCCACAAGACGTACATCTCCAAGGTCATCCAGCACCCGAGCCAGGTGTGCGAGATCCAGATCAAGAAGGAGCACACCAAGACGCGCGCCGGCCAGTACATCTTCTTCTGCTGCCCGGCCGTCTCGCTGTGGCAGTACCACCCCTTTACGCTGACGAGCGCGCCCGAGGAAGACTACATCTCGATCCACATGCGGTGCCAGGGCGACTTCACCATGGCGGTGTCGCAGGCGCTCGGCTGCGAATGGGGCAAGAAGGGGCCCGGCGGCAGCGGCGGCGGCGGCGGCGGCGACGCGAGCAAGGTGGTGGGCGTCGACTCGGCCGGCAACGGCAACGGCGTGGACCCGGCGCTCCGGCGCGTGCTGCCGCGCGTCTACATCGACGGGCCGTTCGGGTCGGCGTCCGAGGACGTGTTCAAGTACGAGGTGTCGATCCTGGTGGGCGCGGGCATCGGCGTGACGCCGTTCGCGTCGATCCTCAAGAGCATCTGGTACCGGATGAACTACCCGCAGACGCGGACGCGGCTGTCCAAGGTCTACTTCTTCTGGATCTGCCGCGACTTCGGGTCGTTTGAGTGGTTCCGGTCGCTGCTGCTGGCCGTCGAGGCGCAGGACGTCGAGCACCGCATCGAGATCCACACGTACCTGACGGCCAAGATCAAGGCCGACGACGCGACCAACATCATGATCAACGACGCCAACGCCGACAAGGACACCATCACGGGCCTGCGCAGCCCGACCAACTTTGGCCGCCCCAACTGGGACATGATCTTTCGCGGCATCCGCAAGCTGCACGCGCCCGGCGAGGCCGGCGTCTTCTTCTGCGGGCCCAAGGGCCTGGGCAGCTCGCTGCACGTCTACTGCAACAAGTACACGGAGCCGGGGTGAGTGCCTACCGTACCATGTCTCACTCGTTTCCTCGAGCGCCCCTATTTCCTCGAACGTCCCTGGGGACACACGCAAGCTGACGTTGAGTGAACAGGTTCTCGTTTGTCTGGGGCAAGGAAAACTTTTAGACTTGCGCGCCGCCACATGTGCGTTGGATACCACCACTTCTTTGGCTATATACGGAGCGGACTCGACTATTACCTAGACAGGCAGGGCGGGAGCCTGTGAGCATATTCCCTTGGCCCTGCGCGACGCTCCCTTTTTTACTTTGGTCCGTTTACTTGCCCCATTCTTGCCCCCCATCGCTCTCTTCGGGCGGCGTTTGCTGTACGTGCGCGGGACGCAGACTTTTAGATAGACGGGGCCGCGGAGCAGATAGCATGGCGGGAGAGAAAAGCCGAGGGTAGTTAATCGGGCTGCGTGGCGGGAGTGCCTTTTGCACTATGCAGGCATTGCATGGCAGCCGGTCGCGGGGAACGACGGAGACATGGGACGGAGGATCTGAGGGTAGCTAGCCGGATACATAGCTGTGGACGGACGGCCTCATATCACTCATCATCCATCCTTTTGCCTGTGCCTGGTGCGTGCCGCGGTGCAGCGCATGCCGCGTCACGGTGCCTTGCAGCAAAAAGAAAGCCAAGGTTTATGCATGTCTCGCGGACGGCAAAGCAACAAGCCTCAGTTTAATGAGTCGAGGTCCTCCATCTGCCGGGACACGTGCAGCGAACCAGCCTCGACGCGACGACCCGGCTCTCTCGTGTCTCACAAACTTTAATTGCCCTGGCGCCAACATTTCCAGGCCCCAACATCAGCTCCGGCGGTGCAGAGTTCAGCGCGGCGCGGGACGACGGGGGCAGCGACACCAACAGCAGCCAGGACCGAGCGGGCAGTGCAGAGCTTGATTTGCCCCAAGACGACAGCTCGTCGTCCATTCCGGGACGCGGGAGCGCCGGAGATTTTGTCGATGCTTGTACGAAGTAAACACAGAGTGGACTTCTCCGTACTCCATACGGTACAATGAAAGTCATGCTCCGATCCAGGGGAGAGGGCCCACACACGATGGGGCACTTGGACAGAGGGGCGAACGAAAGGAAAGGAAAAAAAAAACAAGGGGACCGATGCCTGACTGTGCTTTTGGTGAGGTATGACGACGCGCACCCGCCGGGATGGCGCGGGAACCAGACTCAGCGATGATGAGATGAGGTGCATGCGATGGCCCATGGGCGGGGACCGGGGGGGTGGGCAAGGGATGGACGGGTTCGGCTTGTGCGGGCGCCACGGCTGCAGGCGCAGGCCTAGCCCCGACGCCGTGGCGACGACCTGATGAGGATGATGGGCGTGTCGGACGGTCATGGAAGCCAGCGAAGGGGGCGGGCGGACTGACGGACAGACGGACGGACGGACGGACGGGCAGGTGACGAGGGCATGACGGGCGGCGGCTGACGGGATGAAATAGCGGACGAACCCGAGCAGGCGAGGCGATTGCGAGGTAGCCAGCCGGTGGTGCTGTTGCCGGGTCTGCGTCGCGTCTGCTGCTGTTGCTGGTGATCAACGGCTCATCACTCATCAGCGCCCGTTCGGGACGGGGACAGTGCCCAGGTGGCTTCTTGGTTGGGTAGGTGTACCCAAGGTTCTCGCACGACGACGACGGGCGGGCGGCGGCGGCGGCGACTCGGCGCCTCTGCGGAGGGAGCGGGCGGCTTCCCATGTCTCGACGTCGTAGCGACGATCACGACGACGGCAACGACAGCGGCAGCGTCCCATGTCCGGATTGATGAGCCTCCAGGCTCGTCTCACTTTGCTCCTTCTCGCTTTGGCCCCCGATCCCCCGTCACCGACGGACCCCTTTTCGGCGGGTTGTGGGTGGTGGCGGTGGGCTCATGGTGACGTCGGGTCCGAGTCGCCGGCAGAGAGGGCAGGCAGGCAGGCAGGCAGGCAGGCAGGCCCTGAAAAAAGCTCGTATTGGCGGCCCACCTCGAGACTGAGATGGTCGCTAAAATCGACGACTACGATGGAGTGTACGGAGTACAAGGGGGAGGGAGCCGGCGACGCTGGAGCGTCCCAGTCCCGCCTGGTTGTCTGCCGGGGGCGCACACCTCGTGGTCGCCAGCAGCAGCAGCAGCAGCAGCAGCACAGCGCGCCATTGCTCCAAGAATAAGGTAAGCGCTGGCGGCACAGTAATAACAGCCCCTCGTACCGACGCGAGCGGCGTGATGCAGTCAGGCGAGGGAGGTATGGAATCCACCTCGCCGTGGCGGCTGCGTGGTGCGTGGCTGAGGTTTTCACGGTGGGGAGGGGGGGCCTTTGGGGGGTGAGGTGTGCAGCCGGTTCGCTCGCCTCCCGGGCTTCGTGGTGCCGCTAGCTCCCCATCCGTGGACCGCTGTGCTGGCTGCCCGGCCGCACAGCGCCCCCCTGGGCCCTGGCGGCGCGATGAGATGGACGCGGCGCGCAGCTGGCGTCCTCGAGGCTTGGGATGCTACCCAGGCTCGCCAGGCGAGAGGGCCCCCCAGCTCCACGTTGGTGAGGGTCCCAGGGCTTGCCGCCGGGGTGCGGGAGGTCACCTCAAGTTATGTTTGGTGTGTCCGGGTGCTGGGCGGGCTTGGCCTCCACCACAGCGTCCAGGTCCGCCTGGGGGGGCGCTTCGTCATCCTCGCGCAGCAGCAATTCTCACCCTGCGCCGGCCAGTTGCCAGCCAACGAACCGCTCCCTCCCGGCGTCCCAACTCGTCCTTCCTCCCGACGCCCCCCCCATCCCCCATCCCCCATCCATCGCGCTCATTCGTTTTCCTTGTCTCCGACTATCCTTTACTTTCCTACAGTCCTGCAACCGCTTTGCGTCAATTCCTCTACCCATCCGAGCCGTCCCTCCTGCCATCGCGAGAAGGGGGTACGGACCGGCCACTCCATCGCGCCGCCGCCGACGACGACGACGAATTCAATTCCTCTTCTCTCCACTTGACCCCGACCCTCCCACCACCCCCGGGACATCCGCCGACCCGGCCGCGACACCAAACCTCTTCGACGCGGACGTCGCACTTCATCTGCGCAGACGCTGAGAATGCGCGTCTCCCTGTCGCTCGCCTTTGGCGCGCTGCTGGGCGCCGCCCACGCCGGCCAGGTCGTCGTTCGCCAGGACACGTCTGGCACCGGCGGCGGCGGCGGCGGCGGCGGCAACTCGACACCGACGTCCCCCTCGCCCACGACCCCGAGCAGCACGCCCACGCCCACGACGCCGTCGTCGACGCCGCCCACGAGCGCCGGCGACACCACCGTGACCATCACCCGCACCGTGACGGGCGCGGGCGGCAGCGTCGTTACCCAGGGCACCACCCTGACGACCACCGTCACCACGACTGTCGTCATCACGTCGACTGTGTTTTCGACCACGACCGTCACCAGCAGCAACGCCGACACCGCCACCAAGACCGTCTATGAGACGTCGACGCACTGGCTGAACCAGCGCCGCCAGGTCGAGGCCGACCTCGCGCCCCGTACGGCACCCGCGGTCAACATCGATGCTGCGCCCACGGGCGTGCCTGTGGCCGTCGAGCGCGGCGCACCCAGCCTCCTGAAGCACCACCAGAAGCACCAGGCGAGGAACCAGCTGGACAAGCGTGCCACCATCACCGAGACCGTCACCGTCACTGAGGGCGGCAGCGGAGGTTCGACCGTGGTCAACAGCGTCGTCAAGACGATCCGATCCACCAAGAGCGACGTCACCACGACTACGTCGGTCGTCACCGAGACGGAGCAGGCCAACGCCAAGACCACCATCACTGTCACGAGCACTCTGACCGTCACGTCGAGCAGCATGTCGTCGGGCTCGGTCGAGACGTCGACGTCGACGGCCACGGGCGCCCCCAGCAGCGACAGCGGCGGTCTCTCAACCGGCGCCAAGGCGGGCATCGGTGTCGGTGCTGGCATCGCCGGCCTGGCCATCATCGGCGCCATCCTCTTCTTCTGCCTCCGCCGCCGCCGCAGCCCCAAGCCCGTCCACGACGACTTCATGGGTGCCTCCGAGGTGCCCGTCGGCCCGTCCCACGGCGGCAGCACCCGCCCCATGTCTGAGTCGACGGCTGCCGGCTCGGGCGTCGGTGCTGCCGGCGCCGGCTACCTCGCGCCCGGCCGCAACTCGGTGAAGCACAACGCGTCGCCCGAGGGCTACCGCGGCACGGCCATGGGAGACGGGCGTGCCGGCTACGCCAAGCCCCAGCCGTACGGCGCGGCGTACGCGCAGACGAGCCCCAATGCCACCATGACGTCCCGGAACAGCCAGTACCTCGGGGACGCGCTGCCTCGCCACCCCACGCCCGGCGAGTCCGTCAGCCCCGTGTCGCCCAACACGGCCGAGCTCGGCAGCGACAACAACGCCGCGGCTGCGAGGTGGAACAACCCCGATGCCTCGGAGATTGACAGCCACCAGGTCACGCATCCCCAGAGCGGACCTGTGTACGAGATGCCCGGCCAGCCCTACAGGTAAGGCGGCGGTGGCAGGCAACGCGGGGACGGTTGCAAGACTGCGGCGGGACGTCGACACTGCCAAGACGGCCTGTCTGCGAAGCGCGGGCACGCGTGCCTCGACGTGTGCCGCGAATGCGACGCTGGATCTTAATCACGGGACTGTACATAGGAACTCGGTCGGAACGGCTTCGCGGCTCGGGGGCGGGGCGGGCGACTGTGCTCTCTGGCCCCAGCTAGTGATGACGCCCGCACGCTCAGCCATGAAGAGCGCGGATACGAGCAAAGTTGACCAGCGGCAGAGGGTGGACTTGTTGCGATTGGTGCGGATGCCGTGCGATATGAGCGGGCACGTGGGCGAAGATCCGATACCATCTCCAAGGAGGGCCGTGGGCCTCTCTGGATATACCAGTGCACAGCACAAGGACGATAGTTGTAAAATGGACCGCTTCTTCTTCGTTTGTGCCCGACGCGCCCCGTATGCCTGACGGATAAGTGCCCGAGACGCCGACCGGAGCTGCTGCCATGACGGCGGCGTGGAGGGGTGACTGGCCCCATGTCTTGAAGTGCCCTCGAAGCGCATACGCCCGGATGGCTGAAGTTGTCAGAGCGGGGCGGGTATTAAGACGGACTGGACGGCAATACTCGTACGGGTTGCGTGACCCCTGGTCCCTGCTGACTAACCCGGATAAGGTGCGCGCCAGCACGCGGCAATGGCTGGCGCCGGTATCGGGTGGGGCGAGTTCTAGAGTCTCGAGGCAAGAGCGCAAGCAGTTGAAGAGAGAGATGGAAGGAAAAAAGCAGAGTCTACTATGCGCTGTGCTAGCGGCAATGATTTGAGTCTGGCAAGCCCACGCCGCCTCCGCAGGCTCTGACGGCTCGGCTTCCCTCTTGTCACGGCTCTCCGGCTCAAGCGATGCGATTCGAATGCCCACCTTGAACAGAGAAAAAGTGCCGTCCATTTTTCCGAGACCCATGGCCTGCTGAGACTGGCTGTCGAGACCTCTGTTACTTTTTCGTCGAGCGTGTCTTGGAGGGCTCCGGACCGTGCCGTTTCCTGTTCGCTCGGGAAGCGGAGGGGCTCTGTCTGACTGGATAAGGTCCTACTAATTTTCTCAGCCCTCGGTCGCCGACGCGACTCGTACGACGCCCTTTCATGATCGTATGACGACAAGGACGGCGACGCTGGCCATCACGAACCTGTCCTTCCTTGGTGGTTTACAGGATCCTTCTGTGGTTTCTTTGTGTTCCGTTATTTGCTGCCCTCGCTCTTCTCTGTTCAATCGACTCTGCCAACGGCGCCAGAGTTGATCAGCGTTGTCGCAAGTCAACTGAGTCGCCGTCGACCGGGCCGACCGAGTTGACGCAACACAGCACCCATGGGCGGCCACACGACGACGCTCGACGCCGAGAGGATGGCGGAGACGAGCCAGGAGAGCGACAGCCCGAGCCAGAGCCAGAACCCGACGCCGACAGACGTCGATGTCGTGGAGCTGAGCCGCGGCGTCGACGAGCGGAAGCTGGTGCGCAAGCTCGACCTCCACATCATCCCGCTCGTCATGGGCCTCTACCTCTTCAGCTTCCTCGACAGGGTCAACATCGGCAACGCGCGCCTCTACGGGCTCGAGAAGGACCTGGGCCTCTCGTCGACGCAGTTCCAGGTCTCCGTGTCCATCCTCTTCGTCACCTACCTGCTGTGCCAGGTGCCGTCCAACCTCGTGCTCAAGCTCTTCACGCCGCGCCGCTGGATCACCTTCATCGTGCTGTCGTGGGGCGCCATCGCGACGCTCACGGGTCTCGTCAACTCGTACGGCGGCCTGCTCGCGTGCCGGCTGCTGCTGGGCGCCGTCGAGGCGGGGCTCTTCCCGGGGCTCAACATCTACCTGACCTTTTTCTACAGCAAGCACGAGCTGGCCCTGCGCGTCGGCTACCTGTTTGTGAGCGCGGCCATTGCCGGCGGCCTCGGCGGCCTGCTGGCCTACGGCATCGGCCACATGGACGGCGTGAGCGGCATGAGCGGCTGGCGCTGGATCCTCATCATCGAGGGCCTGCCGAGCGTCGTCCTCGGCGTCATCACCTGGTTCGCCCTGCCCAACGACGCGAGCACCGCCTACTTCCTCACCGACGCCGAGAAGGCCATGATGGAGGTCCGCCGCCGGCGCGAGTACGCGAGCACCAAGTCGAGCCAGGAGTTTAGCTTCCGCGACGTGCGCAGGGCCGCGACCGACTGGAAGGTGTGGGCGTTTTGCGTCGCCGAGTTTGGCGTCGACACGATGCTCTACGGTGCGTGCCCACCTGATTTGTCTATTGACGTTGTCGCAGCACTCAGCGAGTGAGTGGACGAGCGAGTTGGCGTGAATACTGACATTCCGCAGGCTACTCGACGTTCCTGCCAACCATCATCAACGACATGGGCGAGTGGTCGACGGCCCAGGTGCAGCTGCTGACGGTCCCGTGCTACTTCCTGGGCGCCCTCGCCTACATGTGCATGGCGTACGTGTCGGACCGCCTGCGGATGCGCGGCGTCTTCTGCGTCGTGTTCGGGACCATCAGCGCCGTGGGCTACGCCGTCCTGCTGTCCGACTCGGCGCCCGGGGTGCACTACTTTGCGTGCTTCTTGGTGGCGGGCGGGCTGTACGTGGTCGTCGGCCTGCCGCTGGCGTGGGTATGTGTTCCTTGACTATCAGTCCGCGCGACAAGGTCGCCCTTTACTGACCAACGCCAGCTGCCAAACAACTCGCCCCGGTACGGGAAGCGGACGACGGCCACGGGCATGCAGCTCACCGTCGCCAGCGCAGCGGGCATCATGTCCGCATACATATA
This sequence comes from Purpureocillium lavendulum, assembly GCA_029168975.1. Classification (NCBI taxonomy): domain Eukaryota; kingdom Fungi; phylum Ascomycota; class Sordariomycetes; order Hypocreales; family Ophiocordycipitaceae; genus Purpureocillium; species Purpureocillium lavendulum. Next base: position 3,540,282 of record JAQHRD010000005.1, on the reverse strand, counting down.
GTAAGTCCTGAGTCTTACACCATCTTCCCCCGCTTGTTTCATGAGAGGTGGCGCTGACGGCGCGGCCGCGCAGCCCCAAGCCGGACCAGCCGCGGTACATTCGCGGGCACGCCGTGTCGCTGAGCATGGTGGCCATGGGCACGGCCATCTACGGCTTCATGTGGTTCTGGTTCTGGCGGGCCAACCGCCGGCGCGAGAGCGGCGAGATGAGCGAGAAGCACCGCCAGATGGACGAGGACGAGCTGATGGAGCTGGGCGACGACAGCCCGCGATACCGGTACACGATTTGAGACGGGGGGCGGCCGGGCGGACAAAAGGTGGATGCGGATGTAGACGCGAATTTACGGCATGTCTATTTTTGACGGCCGAGCATGGGACTTGGATATAGGCGAGCACGACGACACAAGACAACGACGGATAGACATGAAGAGCCTTGGACAAGACTATATCGAAGACAGAATAGACCTTTGCGCGCACCCACCCACGGAAATGATGCACTAGATAGATGCCAAACGAATCACTCTTGCGAAAGCCACACTCTTCACTCCTTTTTCTCATCAGAACTCGATCAACAGAAAAGGCCCGCTGACATGCGATGCCTATAGCCGTTGGTCCCGGTATTTAGAAGCATCAAGTCGTCTGCAGTTGAACACAACGCAGACTGTAAATACAGTACGATTTTTTTCATGATGTTTTTCATGATTTTCTCAAAAAAAAAAAAAAATTCTGTTCATCCTTGGCGCTCTCCTTGTCGTGTCTCCTCGGCGGCGTGAGTCAACTCGGGACGCCGCGACGTGCAAAGACGCGGTGGACGTGGCGTCCGCCAAGCTCGTGAGCACACCACCCACAGCCACGCACGTGGGCGCTGCAGTCCTGGACATTGGTGGCGCAGGCTAAATGAACTGGTCCCGACTCCCCAAATAATAATATCGCATCTGGCTGGGACCTTGACGGGTGCAGTCACTGGAGAAATTGAACTGCCTTTTCGACATTGGACTGGTAGCTATATACGCTGGGACGCGACGCGCATCAGGGGCGGACGTAGAGACTAGAGAGCGCAACTGCATGTGCATCACCGCTCGACGCCCATTATGGCGCGGGGACAACAGGAGGGGCAGGCACGCCGTGGCCTCGCGGGCCGGTTCTGGAACACGGTCCGCCAGAACTACATCCTCGGCTTCACCTCGTTTGGAGGGCCGCCGGTGCATTTCAAGATTGTGAGTGCTTCCCCCAGACGTTTGGCTTGCAACTTGTGTTATGCGGCCTCGTCGCGTGTAGAGCATGTGCTAACCGCCTGCGACGTGCAGTTTCACGACAAGTTTGTAAAGAGGCTCCAATGGATCGACGAGCAGGTGGTGCGTTCGCGTTGTCCGCGTCCAGGTCGCGTGAGGACGTCCTTGCTGAGAGCCTAGCAGTACCAGGAGCTGTTTAGCGTGTGCCAGGCTTTTTCAGGCCCGGGCAGCACGAAGATGCATTACTGCATCAATCTCATCCACGACGGGTTCCTCCCTGCCGTGCTGGGTTTCTTCATATGGAGGTCGGCTTGCCCAACAGAGTCGCCGCCATGACTGATGTTCCAGTCGCTGATAGTTTGACGCAATAGCTTGCCCGGAGCCCTGGGCATGTACGGCTTGTCCGTTGGCGTGTCCAACATCGGAACGTCCCTGCCGCGGCCCGTGTACGCGCTCCTGTCCGGCCTCAACGCATCCACCGTCGGCATCATCGCCCTCGCCGCGGTGCAGCTGTCCGAGAAGGCCGTCACGGACAAGATGACGCGCATCCTGGTCTTCCTGGGCGCTGCCGCCGGCATGCTGTACAACGCCCTGTGGTACTTCCCGCTGCTCATGTTCCTTGCCGGGGCGGCCACCGTCGTCCACGACCAGCGCTGGCTCCATCGCCCCGTCAAAACACTGGCCACAAGGGCCACGACCGTCAGGAGGCGGATCCGGCGGTCAGAAGATCGGAGCGCCGACTTGCCCACGCCGCCGCCGGAGCTCGAAACGAGTCAGGCCCTCGAGGACGCTGCGAGTGAAGCACCGCAGTCAGCGCTTCCCCTGACGGAAAGGGGGCCGTCTTCGGCCGAGCTGGAGCCGCGCATCGTCCCGCCGGAGCGCCGGCTCAACTTTTCCTGGAAGTTCGGCCTGAGCGTCATCGTGTGCTTCCTAATCACCTTCATCATCGTCATGGTCCTGCGCGGCACGCTGCCGTCCAAGTCGCTGCTCTTCAGCTTCTTCGCCAACATGTACCTCGCGGGCACCATCATCTTCGGCGGCGGGCCCGTCGTCATCCCGCTGCTGCGCGAGTACGTCGTCGCCGAGGGCTGGGTGTCTGCGCGGGACTTCCTCATCGGGCTGGCCATCCAGCAGGCCTTTCCCGGGCCCAACTTCAACTTTGCCGTCTACCTGGGGTCGCTCACGGCCATCAACGGGGGCTACAGCTCCGCTGCCGGCGCGGCCTTGGGGTTCGTTGCCATCTTCGCCCCGGGCCTGGTCACCGTCCACGGCACCATGGGGATATGGAGTGCGTTGCGCGGGCTTCGGTGGGTAAAGTCGATGCTCCGGGGCGTCAACGCGGCTGCGTGTGGCCTGATATACACGGCCGTCTACCGCCTGTGGCAGATTGGGTACATCGATCAGGGGTTCCAGCAGGGCACCAGTCTTGCGCTGGAGCCGTGGTGGGTAGTGGTCACGGCGTCCAGCTACGTTGGGGGATACTGGTTCGGCGTCAGCCCTCCAGTCGCCATTGTCGTCGGAGCAGTGCTAGGATTGGTGTGGTACGGGGTCGTGACAGATTGATGCAACTACACTCGTCTCTCTGCTCTTCATTTCTGGTTGCATCGCGACTGGAGCGGACCAGACCAGACGTCTGCGGGGCATGGGCAACTCAACTTGTTCCTCCTCCATGACTTCGCCCGAAATCCGCCCTTCTGAGGTAGGTGTCCATTCATTGAGTGTGGCGGAAGTTCAACGGGAAGGTCATAAGTGGCGACTGATGTAACCATGTCTAACACCTCTGATGTGGGTGTCCTTGATGGCCACACAGCTCTGCACAACCAACCCAGAGACGGGACAGAGGGCAGCAGATTCAATTAACACTCAGATTGGAGTCTTCGCAAAACCTATGGACAATAGGCCGCCTACAGCTTGGTTGCGTCGTCAGCGGGCATTGGCACACAAAGAAAGCCATCATACCCGACTTGTACGCAAGCAACCATTGACTAAAAGCATGACGCAAGGCGTGTGAACTCGTCACCTGGTGACGCAGATGAACCTAAATATCATGGCAAATACTCCCTCCAAGCGAACGGTCCAGCTGCCGATGCCACAGGTCGCAGCGGGCGGCGTACGTGTACACGACATAGTGACGACGCATGTCCATTCCGCAAGCAGTCTCGGGAACAGACAGCGATCCAAGTTGCAGACTAACACCTGCGCTAACTCATCAGGTGACGTATACGCTGGCGCGGAGAACTTGGGTTGCGAATCGTTTCGACTCAGTTTCGACTCAAGAGTCAAGACCACCAGAGGCTCGTGCGCGCTTGCGTCGGGCCGCGTAGCTTGTTTCCCCCCGCCGTCCTCAACGGAAAGGCATACTGGAAAGACAGGTTGAGCCTTGTCACGGCCGTAGAATCGGGAAGTTTCCGTTGTGGCTGGGTTTGTCTTCAACGGATATGACCGTGGTGTCAGTTGTGAGTGCTCACTGAGGCGCAAGCGAATCGCGGCATGGCTGTATGCGACTCGTCAGTTGTCTGCCATAATATCGGTTGAGGCGGGATCGGGCACGTGCCAGGGACGGCGCTGCCGCCGGAGCGCGTGATTCCACCGAGTTGTAACAACCGGGTCGCAGAAGTTGATCCGCCGCTGTGTCTGTCCGACCGGCACCAGACCAAGCCAGGACGTGTAAGCCGTTACCCCAGGTTCGAGGTAACGGTACGCTTGCGTGTCCCCAGTTTCCTTGACTAACCTCGAGCGAGAGCGATTGCTCGTGACCACTTTGATCTATGTATAGTGTTCAATAACTTGCAAGGTAGGAACCAATTGCTGCCGGTCAACATTGGATCTTCTTCGACTACAGTACCCCTGGAGCGCCATGATTGCGGACATGCGGAGGAGGTCAATAGTCGAAGCACCGTCCCTTCAATCTCGACCGTTTACGAGGAAGTAAATTGGGCTTGGGCCACGCAGCAAGGCTTAAACGTCGCCGCTCAGCCGCGCATCATGAACGGCCGAGATGGTCCAAAACGTCGATGCGAGCGGGCGGATCGACACCGTCACGCGAGGCTCGCCTGCATCGACGGCTAGTGTTGTTTAAAGCCTCACTTTATGTCTACTCGCTCGGGTCAGAGCCTGTAGCTACAAAGTAACCAGGCAACCTGCAGATTCCGGGGGCGTTGACCATGCACAGCAGGGTCAGGTCGCGGCGCCCCGGTGTTCACCGTCTGGCACCTGTGCATCCGGTGAGCATAGCACCGTTTCACCTCCGGCACCGCGAAACGCATCTATATTCGCAATGTGATGCAGGCTTCGCGGCCATATGGCCGTCGGGCGGCCGAATGCAATCCCAGCGTCTCGCCGTTACGTCAAGGCGACGCCGCTCCGGCAGTGCACCGCGCAGGCGACGCAAGCTCCACGACATGCGTCGCGTCTTGTCGCATGGTCCAGGCGGCCCGATATAGATACTAGGACGGGTCCGACAGGTATATATTGCTGATGTTGTACCGGGTTGAAGAACTGTTTTCCTCATCCGATGTACCACATCAGCCATCCTTCCATCTCGAGCATCTTGGACATCGATCTTTACTGTGAGCCACACACCCACGACGACTGCACGAGGCACAACGTTACCCTACTGGAAGACTTTCGCAGCCCACTGCCCACCGCCAAGATGATGGCCCCCAAGTTCTACAGCTTCCTCGCCGTCGTGCTCATGCTCCTCGGAGTCGTCTCCGCCGACGACGCCACGGTTACCCGCGTCCACACCGTCACCGCCACAGCCGTCGTCAGCGTCACCAAAACGGTGCATCATCCCAAGGCCACCAACACGCACCACCACAAGCACGCCGCCACGGGCACGGCCACCGGCAAGCACAAGAAGGAGGCCGCGGACGCTACCGCCACTGCCACCGCCAAGAGTGCCGGCAACAAGATCGCCGACGCCAGTCTCTTCACCCTCTCGCTGACGGCTGGCCTCGTCACCTTTGGCCTCGTCCTGCCTTGAGCTGCGAGCTGGATGGACCGGTCGTTGTGCATGCTGCTGGGGGAGGTGGTTGGTCTTCGATGTCGGCACGGCGGCGGCAGGGCAGCTGCGTTCGCCGCGAGGAAGTTGTTGTGCAAGTAGCACGCACGCTCACACGCATGCTCACCTCATGCAGTGGCGGCCGCGGCGTGTCTGCACTACATGTACTAGTACGAAGCAGGTTTGACTATCGACGGCTGCTACGCGCCCAGATGTTTTTGGTGTAAAGGCTATGATGCGCGAGGGACACTGTATTTAGAATGTCAATGGCTCAAGTAATACGAGACTGATCAACTGATTCTGGCTGTCCTTTTGAGAGTGTGATTGAGGGTCAGACCTCGAGGTCCAAATTGAAACTTGGCATCGGGGCGAGCTTGAAGAGGGACGAATGACAGCGACTTGCAATTGTGCACCAAAGGCCAACTACATGTCCTGCACATAGGACGGATTGGAGCAAGCAAGAGGGGGGTTCTGGACCCGACAACCGCGTCATGCGGTGGACATGTCCGATACCTCCAGGTAGCGCTGTCGTCAAACGATGAGAGCAGAGACATCCCATGCCAGAAGTGGCCCCGTGTTCCAATATACCTCCGGCGACGGGCATGAGCGAAGGAAATGTGACGTTTGTTCATTAGCGGCCAACTGGCCACGCCGGCAAGCACCGAGGATCATCGGTCCGCTTGCCTCACACGTGGAACATGCCCGCGCCAGCGCATGCATGGTCGTCGGGGGGGCGCCAACGAACGTGGCCACGGGCGGCGGACAAGTCTGGGGAAGCGTGTTGCTTGAGGGCTGCGGCAGACGAGTGCCGACAAATCGCGGGTCGCACGTCGAAAAAGCAAGGGCTCACTCCGGCGGCCGGGTCGGCCTGCAGGGCAAGCCCCGGCTTGCATGAGACAAGCGTTGCGAGTGAAGCAGTGGCCAGCTGGAGGTGACAGGCCATTGGGCTGTGCGATGCGGCCAAAATGTGACAAGGAAAGGTCAAGTCGAGGAGCTCACACATCTGAGCATTGACGAGAGCCGAGACCTGATGCCTGCCGCTCCAGCAAGGCCGAGATCGCCAGATCGGATGGCGGCTCGAAGCGCCGTCTCCCACGTGTGATGGCCCTCGTCTGACCTCTATCTGAGCAGGGAAGCGGACGGACGATGCTCTGCAACTAGTGCGCCGCGTCTCGGGTGGCATCTGCTCCGTCATCTGGCATGCCCGACGGGATTCGGCATCGTGATGAAGATGAGATGGCGGTCGGGGGTGCGTCGCTATATGTATGCGGCTGGCCTCCCCACGCCTCGGCGACGGCAGGATCGTGAGCACGCGCACCGGCAAGATGCTGCGATTCTGGAAGGCCAGAGCGGCGCCCGGCAAGGGCAAGGCGGCCAGAGCGGCAGCACCCTTGGTGCACGTCGTCTTGTTCCAGTTCAAGCCAGAGCTCACCCCCGAGCAGCGCAACGAGGTAGCTACGTGATCCCACGCCGGGCAGGGCAACCCGCTAACGGCGTGCCACGAACAGTGCTGTGACCAGATGCTCCGGCTCAAAGACAAGTGCCTCCATCCGACGTCGTCGCGGCCGTACATCCGGTCCTCGGTGGGCGGACTGGACTCGAGCATCGAGGAGCGACAGGTACGCAGCGACTCCAACCCCGCGTGTGTGAGACACCTCCGGCACGGCACAGGACGGCAGCGGCTGACCGTGACAGAACGGCATCACGCACGCGTTCGTGGTGGAGTTTGACAGCGCCGAGGACCGCGACTACTACGTGCGGCGCGACCCGGCGCACAAGGCGTTTGTGGAGAGCATGCTGTCCAAGCTGGACAAGGCGCAGATCATTGACTTTTCACCGGGGGTGTTTTGACGGCCCCTTGACGGCCCGGGCAGGAGATGCGAGGAGGGACGCGGTGCATAAGGGGCGACGCCGGCGGTCTGAGGTAGATGGATGGATGGGTTTGTGTCTAGGGAGGCAGGGCTGGCGTCGGCCACTGTCGTGTGCTCCAGCCGGCAGAGGACGCGTCACCACTAGGACTCTTGGGGCTCTGAATCGTCGAAACAATGCGAGATGCTTCCGCGCGCGAAAAGCAGGGTCGATGGTGCTTGATGGTGCGTGACGAGCCAAGGTTCTTCGCGACGGCCGCTGGTGCAGGGTGGGCGAGCATGGGCTTCATGTTCACTGTCGCCATGTTTCGCTGCAAGCCTGGATGCCCTGGTAGGTCCCACCACAGGTACGGTGGATGATGGCCCTCAGTGCTGGAACCAGTGGACGCACCGGCGGTGGACGCCCAGGCGGGCTGCTGCAAGGGCGCTTCAGGGGGCCAGACGGGCGCCTGACGCTCGCCCCCATCCCCCGTCCCCAGAGCTTCCAGTGTGGCCGGCGGCCAATCACCAGCGCGCGCCGGTACCTACGTCATATGTGGGTGTCGAGACCCCGCGATCGGTGGGCGGTGCGCTGATCCGCTCCCGCGTTGGGCGCCTCCCAAGGCAACCAGGTGGAGCCCCCGCGCCGTGCCCGCCAGCAGCAACATTGTCGAAGCAGGCCGAGGGGGCGGGAGCTCCATTGCTCCAGCTTCCAGCGGCCTGCCAGGTGCTCCCATCCACTGCGCGCGATGCCTGGGCCAGTCATAGCGACGGCCGCCCCGCGTGTGTGTGCAACCCAGGACCCTGAAACTTTGCGTTTCACGCACCTGCTCGCCGCCCGTCCATCCACCCATCTCGCCATCCATCCATCCCGCCGCCCATTCTTTCACTGCCGCCGCTGCTGCCCCGGACCTGCTCTCCATCAGCTCCAGTTCTCGTGCGAGCGGCCGCGTCTCCTGTGACTGAGGCGATAAGCTCTCCCAGGTTGTTGCCATCTCCCGCGCCCGCAGCTCCTGCCTCCCTCTTCCCCTTCGCACATCCACATCGGCGTCTGGGACTCTTCACACCTCGACTCGCCGACACCCAACGTGCCATCGCGACAGACGACAAACAATCTCGTACCTCCGCCTGCGTAGCGCCGCGAAACTCAACAAGGCGCGTCTCCGTCCGCCGTTTCGTTCGCATTGACGGCTGCGACGCCGACAAAGCCTCCCACATCGTCTCATCCTCCGAGTACGCACGCACGCACGCACGCGGGCAGCGACCTCGCCATGGCGCAGCCGTCGCATCCCACCTTCATCAACCTCCCGCCTCCGGGCTCGAACCCGGATACGCCCTCTGAAATGCCGTGAGTGCCCTTCGCAGACGCAGGACGTGTTGAGGCCCTGAAGCAGCTGACCCGACCGGACAGAGGCACCCCCACGAGCACCACGACGTCCTTGTCCGCCCTCTCTACGACGGCCATCAAAGACGGCCACCGCGGCCACTTCGCCTCGGGCCCGCATGGCCGTGGCCACCAGCACAGTCCGTCCACCACCAGCCTCGAGGCGGAGCGAGCCGATCGCATATCCCGCCTGGCCGGGCTCGAGCGAGTATCGACGCTGCGCGCCGCGCCCCAGACAGCGAGCCAGGGCGGCGGCGCCTCATCTCTCTCGCCGCAGACGACGCCGACATCGACCGCCGGCTTCCCGCCCAACTTCCCCGCCTCGCAGCACCTGACGCCCGCCTACTTCGACAGCAATGGCCAGCCCGTCGCCGTTACCAAGATGAGCACGGTTGGCACCGCCAGCGCGACGGAGAGCCACGTTGGCGAGGGCGAGGGCTCTCGCGCCATGGCCGGCGAGCGCGACGAGGACATGCTGAGCACCGACACCAACTATAGGGAGGCCGAGTCGGTCACCAGCTTGGGCGCCGACCCGGACGCCATGGACGAGGACATGGCCACGCGGTCAGTCGGTGGCTACGAGGACCGCATGAGCGACGACGGGTCCGCCTCGCTCGTGGGCTTCGGCGAGGGCGCCGGCAGCACCGTCTCGGGACCCATCTACCACCGCCGCGTGCCGCCAGGCGCGACCGCCGCCCATCAGGCCTGGAACCTCGAGCGGGCCAACTCGGGCCTCAGCGACGCGCGTCGCGACCGCGACACGCCCATGGGGGGAGGAGGTACAGGCGGCGGAGGCGTCGACACGCCCATGAGCGCCTCGGCTATCCAGGAGCGCCGCGACGCGCGCATGATGGACGGCGTCGCGGCGGACCCTCCCACCCTGCTGGCTATCCGTCGGGGGAAGAGACGTTTGTGGACACCACCTTCAGGGGCCCTGTCGTGTCACGGCAGCAGACGAGGGAGACGGCTGAGAGGCTCGTGCAACCGCTGGATGCGGGCGAGCAGAGGGTAGGCTCGGCGGCGCTGGGGAGCCCCGGCCGCGGGGGCGAGCCATTGGGCAAGTTTTACTTTGAAGGCGACAGGAGGGACGACTGATGGGCCTCTGAGGTTGCGAATCGGTGATGTCGTTGGGAGGTGTTGCTGCGGAGTTCCTGTTGGCTCCTTTTTGAGGCAGAGACGGACGCTGAGTGTAAGCGCGCGAACGGAAAAGTGATCTTGGAGAATCGCGAGTGCGGCGTGTGATGCCCTGAGCAGGGCGGCTCGGCGCGGGAGGGCTCGGGAGAGTGACGAGGGGTGATTTTGCTGGCCGTTGATTGTGCGGGACTGGTCGGTGATGAATGCAGGCGACCGAATTGACTGTTTCAACTGGACGACATGAACTGCAATGAGCCAATGACGTGTCCGGCGGCAATACGCAGGTGCGCGAACAAATCGCCGCCCAGGCTGCGACGTCCTCGTCGAGGGAAGGCACCTCGGGAGTCACAACGGTTCCCGGCATGGCCATTGAGTCAACGGCGTCACTCGGGCACTTACACGGTCGCTCGCTCGCTAACCCGCGTTACCCGTCAAGGTTCTGCGTCGCGACCACAAAGGTCCTCGTCTGCGCCTGTGCCATTCAAAGAGCGTCGTCACCCCCTCCCCCAACGACAACTCACCCGAGTTCCTCCTCCTTTTCATTCCGACACTCGTCTCAGAGGCAGGATACTGGAGTCAAAAGAGCGTGCACCTGCTACGGCTCAACAAGATCGGGGGTCTTGCGCGAGGGGTGACGGACGGACGGACGACGGACGGGCTGGGGGCCTGGCAGTGCAGTCCAACGACAGCCATGCCGGCGAAGACGAGGGCGGAGAGGGCGTCGGCGAGGGACGCGCGCGCCAAGGACGCGAGGGCCTTTATCAACCGGACGGTGCCCGCGCTGCTCAGGGGAAACCCGCGCGCGAGAGCGGGTGTCGAGGCGGCGGAGCGCATCGTCGACCCGCCGCCGTGGACGCCTCCATCGCCGGTACTCGCCACGACAACATTGCCACCGACAGGAGCAGCGGTTGAAACACAGGCGGAGATGGCTCCGGGAGGGCAGCAGCAACGCGAACGACACGACGCCCATCGCCGCGCAGCGAGCCATGGCCCAGGTTCGCACCACCAGCCAGCACGCATGCGCATCAGCCTCCGCGCCGTCGATACGCTCGAAGCCGCAGCACGTCTCGTCGCCGCCGCCGCAGTATCCACACGGCAGCGGCAACGGCAACGGCAACGGCGGAAGGATGAAGCGCAGCAGGGCCGCGTCGCGGTGCTCAACATGGCGTCGCCGCTGCGGCCCGGCGGCGGGGTCCTCACGGGCGCCACGTCGCAGGAGGAGCGGCTCTGCGCGCGCACGACGCTCTACCCGTCGCTGCGCGAGTCCTTTTACCGCCTGCCCGACGTGGGCGGCGTGTACACGCCCGACGTGCTCGTGTGCCGGTCGTGGGGTGGCGGCGACGGCGACGGCGACGGCGGCGGCAGGGGCGCGGCGGACGAGATGCTGCCGCTGTCGGAGCGCTTCTACGTCGACGTGCTCACGGCGGCGATGCTGCGCATGCCGGACACGACGGCCGGCGCAGCCACGGCGTCGGCGTCGGCGTCGCCCCATCGAGGAGAGGCCGTGTACGCTGACCCGCGGGACCGGGAGCTCGCGCGGCGGCAGATGCGCGCGGCGCTGCGCATCCTCCGCGGCCGGGGCGTGTCGCGCATCGTCCTCGGCGCCTGGGGCTGCGGCGCGTACGGGAACCCCGTCGGGGAGGTGGCGCGCGCGTGGCGGTCCGTTCTTCTCGGCAGCGGTAACAGCAGTGGTAGCAGCAGCGGCGGCGGTGCAGAGGGATGGGACGGGCTGCAGGTGGTGTTTGCGGTCCGGGACGCGGGCATGGCAAGGGCCTTTGCGGACGCGTTTGGGCCGGACCTCGTCGTGGAAGAGGAGCAGCAGCAGCAGCAGCAGCACCAAGGCGGAAACAGCTGTGACGAGGACCATGGATCTCCTGATGGGATGTCGGCGGGTTCAAAGGAGGACAGAGACGAGCACACGGGCGACGAGGAAGAGTGACGGATAATACTACCCGCGCAGCAATATAGGCGGTCGAGGCAAATACGCCTCGATCAGTCATGTTCATGTCATTGCTCTGACGGCCCAGAAGGCCCATGCAGAAGCGGCCAAAGGACACTCAGGTGAAACCAAAAACGGCTCGTGGACGTTGGCGGAAACTGGCGACTCATGAAACGAAACCTCCGCCCAGACCGCAGTACCCAGATGCATATCCAGAAGCAACGCCCCCCTTGTCTGTGACTAAAGACAGAAAAAACCACCCTCGGCCAAAGACTGTGTGTGCCACAACGCTCTCGTCGCCAAGGACGATCAAGTATACCTCCCGAGCATGTGCAAGCAGCGACAAAACCGCCCACCCATTCCGCCGCCCACCCATTCCGCCGCCCACCCATACCGCAACGCCAGTTCCCACGTCCATCGCGAGGCCACGAGCGTGTCCGAAAACAACCTGCGGCGATATACTAGTAAGGGGCCGCGTCCGGACGATGCCCTGTGACAGACTGCCAAGCTCGGTGCACGCTACGCGACTGACCCGAAAACCATGTCCATACTCGTTGCATCATCCGGTATGCGTCATCGACAAAGTTGCGCTGTGTTGAACAGCGGCCATCTCGAGTCGCAAAGATCGCCATTCCGGTTCCAGCTCGACACATCGTCCGCTGATACGATGTGAGCGAGCGGCAGCGCCTCAAGCAGAAAAAGGATACCATTTGTCGGTGACGGACGGCGTCAACGCTGCGCCAAAGACGGCCGTGGTCGCCGTGTATATCCAAATGCGTGTCATAAGTCGTTAGGTGCAGATGAAGTCAAGCCCCATGTTCCGGGCGACGCCCTGCCAGTCCCAAACAGAAACCCAATCGCCCTTGTCCATGTGCGCCCATATAGCCTCTAGGAGCTCCCTGACTCGATCGCAGTTGCGGAGACCAGTGTAACCGCGCACCACCCTGATGGCCGTCCGGACCCGATCGCGCTGAGAAGGGTCGAAGCAAGCCGTGCCGATAATCAGACAGGGTATCAGGAGGAGTGTCTGTGCGGGATCGGACGGCTTGAACGACTCGAGAATCGAGAGCGACTCTTCCACGGCGAGCGTAATACGCCTGTCGTCGTGTGCAGGGCGCCTGGTGGGCGGTGGGGATGAGCGCCGATGGCTGCTGCTTCCCTGACTGCTGTCGGCCAGGGACTGCGCGTCCGTTTCGTGCATAGAGCTCGTTCGAGACGGGTTACGCGATGGCGGACAGCTTCTGGTAGAGGCAGGGTCCGAGAAGACGGACCCAGTCCCCGACCGAACGGTGGCCGCCATGGAAGCCCGTCGCAGCGGCGGGGCTGCCGGAGTGACGGAGACGGTCGGCAGCGACCCCAGCGTCGAACGCCGTGCTGGCGGCGTGGAGGGCGGGTAGATGGACCGGAAGAGGTACACCCACATCATCTGCTTGTACAGGGGCGCCACTCGGTCTCGACTATCTCCAGGCGGCCACCGCGGAGACCACTCTCGGATGGCGGCATCGATGTCTACCGCCTTGAATAACGTGATGTAATCGACGAGCGGATCAACCGAGGCTGCCATGTTCGCGCGTATGGTATTTCGGATGCTCGTGATTTGCGACAAGTACCCGAAGAGCCCGTCAGCCACGCCCAAAAGTCGCGGTGGTGCTATCGGCATCGTGGGCTCCCAGTCGGGTGAGCTCAGGCGATCCGTCATGGTCTCCGGGTGCCAGAGCAAGTCGTCGGCGTATATGTGGTATTGGAAGAACTCTGAGATAAACGTATAGAAAGCAGAATCCTCCGGGGGGATTGTTGCATGAGCTTCTGGTAGGCTTGCAGGTGAAATCGGTGCTCGCCCCTCGGGTTCCCCTCGGCCCGGGTCTGCAAAAGAAGACAAAGAATTTGTCCATACTGCGCTGCCAGGACGGTCTCGTGCTCTGGTTCCTCTCTGGTGATGGGATGGTTCATATCGTCGTAGAAGCGCTTCAGCGCCTCGCCGTGGTGGTATTCGGCTCGTTGGTGGATGGATTCACGCGTTGCCGCGGCATTGTCCTGGAGGATCTTGCTGCCGTACGGCGAGTCAAAGTCTATGTGCCTGCTGCTGAGGGCCAGGATGGAGTGCATGAGCCCCTGGTGCTGGTTGGCGAGCTGCAGGATGATGTCCTTGAACGCGTTCTTGGCCTCGCCCTCGACGGTCAAGACATTGCTGAAGTGGTTGATGTAATGTTTCCAGAAGATCTTGTCCTCTACAGTCTCTACACCGAGGAAGATGGGCTGCATGGTGACGGTGGGCAGCGACTCCCGCCTGAGCCGTTCTGAGGACAAGTTAGAAGGCGCTTCGGGGGGGGGGGGGGGGGGGGGGCAGGAGAGCGATATCCCACCTTCTTCGGCTCTCTCTCTGCCACTCCTCCATATCTGCTTCTCGTGATAGCCCTCGCAGACGACGGCATTTTTCTCGCAGTTCATACCTGGAACGTGAGTCAGCGCAGATTCAAGTACGAGGGGCCCGCCGGGGGGGGGGGGGTTGGGTGTGTACATCGTGGCTTCGCCTCGTCGCATTTCTTCTTCCGCTTCCTGCAAGTGATGCACCCAGTTTTGGACCGGCCCTTGGTAATCTTGCTTGCGCTAACTGTCGGCGTGAGGGGGTGCTTCCTAGGCCGTCCACGAGGTCGCTTCTGCTTGACCTGGACGTCGCCTGCCGGGCCGGGCGCATGCGGAGCCGCCTTGACGTCGTCGAGGTTGATATTGTCGTCGCTGGGCTCAAGCTTGGGGACGGTGAGGGCGTCGTCCGAGCCACGCTCCCAGTGATCCCATTGCGCGTCCTCGTCGCCGTCTTCGCGGCCGCCGAAGCCGATGCTCCACGAGTCTGTGCAGGACGAGGATGCCGAGGGAACCGTCGTTGGCACCGATGACCCGTCGAGTGCCGCCTCCATGGCGGAGCTCACTGGCGATATTTGCCCCGTCGGGATCGGGATTGGTAGAGAGCCTCTTCGCCATGCGGACTCAGTCGGCGACGGCGACGGCAGGACCACGGCGTCCCAGGCCACGTCGCCAGAGTGCATCGTCTTCTCCGGCGGCCAAACCATGGCTCCCGTGTCAGTCGCAAGGGCAGGCGCTTGTTCCATGTGCTGTCAGCAGCGAAAGCATGCCAGCGACAGACACGAGCCCTGTAAGTTGAAGCTGGCACACGCACGCACGCATCCACGCACGCACGCAGACACGGAGGCGGATATTTCAGACGGAACAAATTCCAGGAAACCTGGTGCTCAACAAGACAGGGGACAAGGGGTCATAAGTCGAAGCCCAGGAGGCCCATGAACCGAGTGTGGAGCCGATGCGGAAGAGCGGTGCGGTGGTGACCGGGGTGGTGTCGACACTGGCGCCAGCGGCTGAACGAGAGCGCTCGACCTGTCCGAGACGGGCGACGTTGACGAAGATCCAGACTCGACGGACGGACGACACGTCCGGGAGCCTTCACAGAATGGCTGCCGATCGGACGGGACGAGGGCAGCATCTTATTTTGCGCCCAGACAGACCGGCTGGTGCGACCACCCTCCCTCGCCCCCCGGAGGAGCTCGTCTGCCAACAACAGAACAGGCTTCCGTCGGTGAGTGTGGGTGGGAAGAGTGAGAGCGAGAGCGATCCCCCACCCCCGGCAAGGCTCTCCGCAAAGCCCATGCCCACCTTGGCCACTGCTTTAGTTGGAACTTGGGTGCCCAGCTCGCTGCCGACAACGCGCATCTCAGATGCCCTGCACGGGGCAGACGACAACCTGCTCTGTGCCTCCGTGCTGGCCGGCCCTTGGGGGGTGGGGGGTGCTTGCTCAGTGACGACCCCGAGGCCATCAAGGCGCGCTCCCATACGTGCGCCAAGGACAGACGACCAAGCGAATAGGTCCGGATTGTGCCGTTGTTGTGCGACGACGACGATGCAGCTCTTGGCTGGTGCAACCGCCGAGCCTGCGGCGGCCCCTTTGGGGTGGCCCGTCGTTGGAAAGAAGGCGCCCGCGGATGAGGTTCGTTCGAGTCCCGTCTGCCCATCCCCACCGGATGAGCAGGCATGCCACGACCCCCTCCCTGGTCGCCCGGCGTGGGTCGGGTCCCTTGACAGGGGGTCTCTGGGCCGGTACGACAGTGTACATCCTGGTCCTCGCCTGGCCAGAGCTCCCGGGATGCCATGCTGTGTCGAGTGCACGGAACATCCACCGCCATCAGCTGGATGCTGTCTGACCTCCCCCAGCCAGTCCCCCCATTCGGGCAACCAACCCAGCTCGGCGCCACATCAACGCATATCAGCAGGGGAGGGCGTCGAGCGCTGATCGATGGTTCAACGAGGACGACGAGGGCGGGGACAGAAATATCTCCGCCCAGAGCCAGTCAAGCACTCGTCGGCGTCAGGCAGGCCGGCCCATTCAAGCGGCAACCAAGTCCGCCAGCAACGTGGCCGCCCAGACCCGTGGTGTGTATGTACTTACCAGCATGGTGTGGTGTGATGGCCTTGCGGGACAGGATCTTGCACACGAGCAGAGCAACCCTGTGCGGGGAAGCAATGCGGCGCGAATCGGTCTCACCACGGACGCCGTGGGTCGCCGCTGAGAATGGCTGCAACATCTGGGCGCTCGAAAAACCGCCCATGGCGTCTTCGAGCCCAGTGTATTGGAAGCGGGACCGGCAGACCCGTGGCTGCCCGGTCGCGATGCCCATACCCATAGTTGTCCTTGTATCATGATATCATGGGATGGACGACCGCGTCCGCCATGCGCGTGTGGAACCCCCACCCAGAGTCCCAGACATCGTTTGTGCTTGTCGCCATGCATGAGCCCCATGCCGCCGGAGGCGAACGAAGTGCGAGTACCTGGACGCGAGACGAATTGAAGAGACGGGCTTGTCGTCAAGCCACCTGGGGCTGTCACGCAAGTGCGTGCCAAGGAGATTTGTGCATCCTGTAGTCCGTAGTCCGTACGGACTGCGACTTCGCTCCTATTCGACGAGCACTTGGTCAACCCTGGAAAGAGTCGCTCCACAAGGCTGCGATGCTCCTGGAAACTTGAAACCGCACTGAGCCTCACCTCCATCCCAGGTTCCAGGAGAGATGCCAGGGCGGGTGCTTGTTGCAGAAACGTACAACAATCGCAGCAAACCCTAGTCGACTGAGCCGTCGGGAGTAGGTGCGAATGATGCTGCGAACGGCGAGCCGCCTGTGAAGCTTCACAAGTTGCAGGATCCATGATGAATCCCCCGGGTTGTGGGCGCGGCGGCGCGCCATGAGCCGTGCGACCAAAACATGTCGTCGTATGAGCATAAAAGGAGGAACCGCCTCGTCCCCAACTCTGGCACTCCTTCAACTCGACTTGTGACGTGAGGCTCTGTCGATGGTGGGTGGCCATTGCTGGCTGCTGCCCGCGGTGGTTTGGTTTCTATCTTCCAGGCGTGTGGGAGGGAGGCTCTTGCACGTCGCAGGCGGCGGCAATACAGTGCGGGTGCCAGGCCGCCAACGCGCCGGGCATGCGAAACAGCACAAGCACCGGTGCTCCGTGCTCCTTTTGTGACATCTGCAGGACAGTGCTGCCAAATATCTACAACTGTGCAGGCGACCGTCGCTCCTGCCTTCCCAGGGCAAGACCAGCGAGCGACTCTGAGCCCGTGTCGCGAGTCCGCCCAACCGCTTGTCCTCGCAGTTCTGCAACCAACATCGACGACGAACACGGGTTGCTGTTTACCACTGCAAGAGACACGTTGTGCTCCCTACCCGTGCGACCGCCCCCTATCTGTACCGATTACAGTATCAGTACTCTCAGGGCCGCCTTCGCGGCCTCGAGGCTCGAGCCATCCCCTTTCGAGTGTCGCTTCGCCGGGGTCACCATCCACGCCGTTTCGAAACGCCCACCATCTTTATCGACGGCTGGCGAGCTGAACGCTTGTAGTTTCGCGTTTCCAAGTTCCTGCAGCCGGCGCCTCAGCCCTTTGCCTGTTCGGTGTATGGCGTGAGCTTCGATCAGGAAGGGGCGCAGAGTCCATGAAGCTGATGCTGACCGTGCATCCCTTTGCGCACACTCCGAGTCCCAACCAGGCCAAACCAACAACTTGGAATGCTGCAACAAATTGGGCAGCTGCCGAAAACCTCAATGGCCGTCGCCAGGTCACCACCTCCCGGGGCGAGATCGGACCATCCGCCCCGTAGCTGAGGTGCATACATGGACGCAGTGACCAACAGATCGAGCTTCAGGACCGTCCTTTACACGAGGCGGCTTTCACTCCCCGGCCGAGCCGAGCATCGCCCTCGACGCTTATGCCGAACGGAAAAGTGCCTACACGAGCCCCTGGGAACCCGTTCGCTGGGCATCAGAGGTATTGGATGGAGCTTGGACAACCTCTGTGTCTCTTCCCAACCGCATGCATGCCTCGCAGGAAGAACTTGGTACGTGATGCCGACAAGTCTTGGCATGCACCGCACGACCCTTGCTGTTCGGTGAAGGGGCATTCACGTCATGAAAGCAGCTTTCTGAGGTTGTTGTTGGCGAGCCGCATGCCGGACCGGAGATCCAGCCTGGCGGATCTGGTCGCACTCCGAGCGACCTTCCTCCGGTGCATGCAATTCCGAGACCATGATGCGGGTGAGAAATCTCACCGTCGCGTGATGCGACCCATGAGCCTGGGCCCTCGAGCGTCGACGAACCCCCGGCGTGCGGATCAACCTGCAGCAGGTGATCGTCTTCCGCGAGATCGCATCTTTGCGATAGACAGGCCGACTCCTCACAGGCCTTGACAAACGATGCTTCAGCGCAAGACCCCAAAGGATACATGTGGGCTGCAAGCTCGAAGTTTGGCCGCTTCTTTTGCACGCGGCGCCTCCATATTCGTGGACAGGTTCGAGTAGCGTACAATCACTAACTCTGGAGTCTGGACCGGGATGTCATCGCCCCGTCCCTTCACCGAGACAAACGGGGATATGCCCCATGTCTACGGCGTGCCCAGGCTTTCAGATTGGGACGATGGACTGAAAACAGCGATACGGATTTCCCAGTGCGGTAGTTGCTGCCACAACAGTCTCAGAAGAGCACATCGCTGACCTGCCTGTACAAGATGCAGCCAAGCCGTGAGACACACGAGTACAACGTTGTACCTCGCCCCCGCAATCTGACCCACGCCCCAGCTTGACGGATCTTGCATCGGTCGCGCAGAAACGTGCATGTCAGACTCGAAAAGTGAATCCAGGATCACCGTGTGTTTGGATTTTGTGGTCGTCGCGACGCCCTCGATGTCGTCGGGGATTTGCACGAAACGGCATCGGATGGACCGCCCAGCGCAGCGGGAATGTACAATGGCGTTACAGCACGAGAGGTGCGCTCGGAGATGACATGGCAAGCGTCGGTGGCTTGTCTACCTCCAGCGCCCAATAACGCAATTCCGACTCGCACTCCTCTCGGTTTGGGTACCCCGAGCTGCGGCTGCACACCGATACACGGTGACAGATGACGATTAGCAATGCTTGGAGATACCTGGTTGCCAACCTCGCCTAGCCCTACGCGAACTGATTGGGCAGACGGCCAGACAGCGCCCTGCGTCTCGACCCTCGGGCCTGTCCGACCGTTTCGCGCGCTCGAGCATGGCGTCTTCAGTAAGCGCCCGATGAATCAGAATCAAGCTCTATTGTCATGCTCGGCCCTGACAATTCGCGGGACGGCACGCTGACGGGGCCATTTCACAAGACTAGCAGACGGGCCGCGCCACCGTACGACTAAGTGCATAAACATCCAGGCCGTGAGACCCCAGGGCAAAAGCCACCTCTTGCTGGCGCTGGTGCTTAGTTGCCCAGCTGTGCTGCGCTGCCTGAGACAAAAGACGGGATGCGCCGCCGAACCATCGCCCGGTCAGCATCGATACGGCGGGCGCAGGCCGTGCGCTCCAGGACTCCAGATGGTGGAGCAATTCGACGCCTCCTGCAAGCCCGCTCAGGCTCGAGCCGCTCCGCTGTTGGATGCGCCATGAAGCCCCGACGGTTAATGACATCCAGAATGTCGGACCTCCCTGTGTGTGGCTCGCCCATCAAACTGCTACGTCGTCACCAGTCCGAGACACCAGCCAGGGCGACCGTGAGACCCGTTCAAGGGTGTGATGCGGGGTGCGTCGTACCACCCTGGAACAGCTCGACATCAAGCCCCGCCAGTATCCAAGATTCGCTCAACTCCGTTACGAGTTGTGCGAGCGCGCAGTGGGCGGCTCTGGCAGGCAGGCGGCTTGGGTAATGGTCCGCGTACGGGCCGGCCGAGTGCCCGGGCCGCCCATCACCGTCGCACGCCAACCTCGTCGTTGTGAGCCCGCACATACTCGTATCATGCTATGTGGTACGGTCAAGTCACAAGCCGCCAGAGCTAGTTGCGAACTCGGATCTCCTGTCTACGATGCAGGCGTCACCAACGGTTGAGATCATTTGTCACCATTTGGCGTTCTGGGAGCGCCATTCATTTCCCAGTGCCACGGCTGTGGCATCCATTCTGTCACTTTCGACGAGGGCATGGCGACCGTCCCACATGAGCACGGACGGCGCCGCGCAGGCTCGCTCGCATCACCCCAAAAGCGAGGGCAATGGACAATGGAGATGTTGGCTATCGGAGCCGGGAATTGGCCGGTGGCTGCCCATGGAGGTGCCTTCGCGCCAAAAAGCTAGGCTATCGTCGGGCCACATGGCTTCGGCCTGGGAGCAAGCGAAAGTGCGGTGAGGACATCCACAGTGGTGGTGCTACTACGACGTGCTGCGCGTCACATGCTGCGTGCGCAATGGACCCTGACAGCCTACATAGCCAAAAAGTGACGACATTGCCCGACCATGATGCTTCCTCTGGGCCAATAGCCACGCCGAACGCGGAGGTGACTCGGGCGGTCGGGGTCCTAGGTGGGAGGGTGAGGTCGCCGATGCGGGCCAGGCCACTTGAGTCTCAAACCGTCCACGAAGTAACTACGGTCCTTTCGTACGTACGGACGTAACTACGGACTAGCTGCCTTGTACGAAGTGCTGCGTGCCGTGAAACATCAATGGCGAGCAGGGAACGAACGCGTGCCAACCGCAGTGTGAACCAGCGTTACCTGCCAACAGCCACCGGGGTTGCTGCGGCCAGGACGGTCCCGTTGCGGTTCATCACGGCATCTGCCACCATCCAGCAGCCCAAGCCGCAGACGTTCGGGCCCGCTGACATGCTCCGGGCACGCTCCAGCGCCTTTTCTCCAAGACCGTTTGTCCGCTCGAACTTCATGTCGGTCTTTGGCTGCCCTACGGACTACACGGGCCATTCGTAACAGCTCGAGCAAGGACTCCCATCACAACGGACGGCGACAACGGCCGCTCGTGCATCGCCGTCTCGCGTGCTGATCGGTCAGCATGCGGGCATGACGGCGGCGGCTGGTGTGTCTCACTTGGACGGCGCGCGCAAGACGGGCCGTGATGGACAGCGCCGCAGCGGTCATCCGCTCGCGAAGTGGATCACCGGCTGTGATGCGCTGCGATCCGCTTCTCCGGATTGCACTAATAGTCTGCAGCGATGCCACCACCTCGCTTGCGCACCCAGTGCATCATCTCCGGCGCGTCCCGTAAATGCTCCGTGGTAGCCAGCAAGCGTCGGCATGGATCGGCTATCTCGAGCCCGTCTCCGGCGCAGTCGAATGCTTCGCTTCGAGAGTGCCGTCCGTCGCACCAACCGCACCTCTCCGCGGCCAAATTCAACACACCCTGAAGCATGCCAATGACGAATCTGTTACCAGTGCAGCTTGATTCATCGGCAGTTGATACTGAGACTCCACCGTGGTAATCACGAGCTGATGGGCCATCAAAGTTTCAGCGTGCAAGGCATCTGGCTGTCCGGGGGGGGGGGGGTGGGCTGGGGAGGAGCGGCTTTCGTCCATCGGGAACGACTTTATTTGCTTTTCCAGAGCAGCTAATAATAATGGACGCTGCGGCCCGGCCCTGGACCGGGCTTTTCATCAGGGCACTGATGAAATTGGCCCAGGCAAGCCCAGGACAGGGCAGCCTGGGCCTTGACATGATCGACCACGCGGCTGGGGGTAAGCCAGATTGTTCCCTGCACCTCCTCCAGGGGACCGGGGCACACTTGTGCATGGTCCGCAAGCCTCCCCAGCCTCTGTCCCCAGCAGCCCATGAAGCCTGGCCTGAGACGGGCCAAACAGGGGTGGGCTGATGGGTGGGGGTTTCATTTGGCAGTCGCTCGCACTGCTCGGGCCGCTGTTTGTTCACGAGACCCTTGGTGGTTGAAGAGGGGTGTGCTGAAGGGGGGGCTTGCCAGCCGGAGTCCATGGCGACGTGTGCCCGGTCGGCCATGGCGATGAACCGCCACGCCATTTGAGACCAGATTCAGCTGCGTGACAGCCGGCTTTGGCAATTCAAGCGCCTTACGGACTACTCGCACCGGGCTTGCAAGGGCCAGAACGGCCGAGTACAAGATGGCTGCGCTTGGAGGATAAAACCCCGGACTCCTGGAGACTGGCTGGTAACTATGGTCTGGCCTAAAGTTGCGCTTCGGAACAGCGCGCACGCGCGATCGTCTGGAGAGCCGGCGGCGCCCCAGATGACGGCCGGTGCTGGAGATGAGCGCGACTGTAACACGCACATACGTCGTCCGTATTATTGTGCCAACGTCCTGGGTCTGGACTGCGCATGTCGGCTTCGCATGGCCCATTGCGACGGCACCCAAGCACGTACCCCTGCGATACGTGGGCTTGCACATTCCCTGGCGGAGCGTCCGTGGTGGCCCCGGGATGCCTCTTCAAGAAGGATCCCGGCCACCGCTGCACTCGACGGAGGGACGGCCACGGCCCGGGATTGGCCAGGAGCGCGCGGATCGAGCACCTGCGTGCGCGGGGATGCAGCTTGCCATGCCATGCCATGCTGCTGCGTTGCTTGGACATTGGACGACGGGAAGCGCCAACCACCACTTACACAACGACGACGCAACTGGGCCGACCTCGACAGCGCCGTCACAACTCACACGTCTGCACACGCCCACATCAAACAAGTGCACACTTGTACTGTACTGTACTGAGAATGGGTTGAGCTATTTTACGGAGCACAGCCAAGCAAGCCACCACCACCACCACCACCACCACCACCACCATCCATCCATTACCGTCGACCAACTGCCACTTGGTGCTCCCTACCGGCACATGGCACTATGTTCCAGGACTTCCCCAGCCTCTAAACGCAACTCTGGGAACAAGCAGTGATAACGTCGCGCATCAGAGGCGGCCACACACGGCTGGTCCGAGCAGCTCTCTGCCCTCCACACCCAATTCGTTCTTGTCGGTGGTCCATCGCCTTTCCGGCGCCAACCGCACATCATACAATCGTGTCTGTCCTTTCCAGGTCATGAGCTGTTGTCACCGCCCGTGTCCGTCATTCCGCCACCAACACATTCATTAGAGCCGTCTGCTGGACGGGCCAGTGGAACGCAGATTCTCCTTGCTCGCCTTTTGGAGCTTGCGTCCGGGCCTAGCATCCGCACGACGGCCAAGGGACGTCTTGACCCTCTGCGTGGGTTCTGACGTGGTGTGGCTCCTCACTTCCTTGGCAGCCGACGACATGGAGGCCACGCCCTGTGACGATGGCGACTGGGACGGCGATTGTCGATCAATGAAGCTCTGAAGGCCCATGAGGCTCTCGGAGCTTGTCGTAAGCACCTCACGAGCGTGATTTTGCTGCATAGTGTGGACTCTGAGAGCGTGGGCTTCGCTTGATGCCTTGTGCAGACGTCGCGGAGTCTGTTCGGCTCTGACCGTGCTCGAGGACGCGCTCCGCGTCTTTTCCCTGCCCGAGAGTTCTTCTGTACTCGCACCGCTGGTATCGGCGCCACTGTCGTCCATCTTGGACCGGCTATACTTGCGCAGTAGGTTGCTGAACGACGAGGGACCTCGACCTGTGCGGACGTCCTTATCCGTAGATGAAGATGACGACTTCCTGGTACCCGCGTTCGCCGCAACCGTGGCGAGACGAGCGGCCGTGTCGAAACGCTGGAAAGCAAGAGGCGTTGTCGCGGGGAGCGCGGCGCCCCTTCGCTTGCCACGATGGCCAGGCGACTGATCGAAATATGTTGCCGGAGACACCGGCACGGGAATATGACTCCCGGCAGGCTTGACTCTGGGCGTTGACTCGTCGAGTCGCGGCAAGAGTGTCACCGCGTCCTTGCCCTTGGATTCGTTGAGCGCGAAGCTGCTGTCCTTGTGGGACAAGGTTTTTGCGGTTGTAGAATATCCGGCTCGAGAGCTGCTGCTTCCACTCGCGCTTCCATGAATGGCCGGTGAGGAGACACTCCTGCGAGTCTCCTGCGGAGCGGATGATTCCAACTGCAGCTTGCTTCGTGGGGACATCAAGCCGCGTCTCTTCTCGAGCCGTCTGCGTCTCGCAAGGGATTCCATCGGTGGCATCTCCCTCCCTGGGCTGTCTTGTGCCGGAAGTGTGGGAGAATCGGGGAGTGCCGAGTGCCTGCTTTCGCGCTTTCGACCGCTCGGCGTAAAGCCAGACTCGGTCTGGAGGTCTGCGATTGTAAAGGACGGGACGCGGGCGGAGTCGAGAGTAATCTTGGATGAGGACGGCGTGATGGCCGCCGACGCCGAACGCTGCTGAGGTATGGCCTGTTCAGTACGCTCGCTTTCTCGAAAAGGGTTGCTGGGGGGCTCGCCCCCGAGACTGGAGCGGCGTACCTTTGAGATAGGGGTGAGTGCCGCGGCGGGCCGAGCCTCAGCGGTTCGTTTGATAAGGCCTTCGTCGCTGATGCTGGCGTCCGTAAACTTGCCAAACTCGGCCAGCTTCTGGTTGATTTCGTCGGAGAGATCCTGCCACATGATGGAGCAGCGCTCTGCTTCGCCCGTCTTGCTTGGCGGAGAGCACTGTTTCCTCACTTTGAGGGGCGCGGGCTGCAGGCCGGGCTGCATGGCAGCCTCAGTTGAGAGAGATGCGGTAGAGCTGCCGGCACCGCCTCGCTTGGTCTGATCGTGGCTTTGTCCCGCTGATGCCTCCCTCGCCCTTGGGATTTCCGGGGATGATCGGGTCCTGGAACCAGGGGCGAGGCCATCCTTGTCATATTCCAGGCTCGTGCCCCCTTTCGGTATATGTACAGCCTGAGCCGAAGAGGCTACAACTCTCTGTGACGAAGACGCCAGTGACGCGGGACTATACTCGATGACTGGCCTGGCGAGAGCCGGAGACAGCAGGATCGCAGAGCGAGAGGGTGAGAGCGGCGTGTTTTCGCGCTGGGCGATATCTGAGCCCACTTCCGGCAACGACGAAGGCGAGTATGCGCGTCCGATCCTGGGGGTGCAGGGACCGGAGCCGCCGAGTCGAACAGCCGTTTCGGCGCTGTGAGCCGAGTACACTGACGAGTCGTCGGCGCGATTTAGCCACGCCATGGTTCCGGCGCGGTCATATAGTACAAGTTGGCCCTGAGAGCCCAAGGTGGTGCGATCCTCGCCCAGAGACTCGTCATTCACTGAGCCTTGGGCATCGCTCCTGTGCCTCAGTCGGTTCAAGCACTCGGTGGAGCGAGACCTCATTCCAAGCAAGCTGTGGCCATGCTCATCGGTGTCTGATCCCTGTTCTTCTGCAATCTGCGTTAGCTGGGTGTGTTGAGGAAACGAGAAGCTGCGGCTCTTGCGCATCGGCCGCCGCCCTTCGCTCCCCCTGAGCAAAAACTCGTCGTTGCTGTCATCCATACCCAATCGTGCCAGGTTCATGACCGAGGGAAAAAAGGCCGTCATGCCGCCCAAGTTGAGCGACAGCCTCGGACAAGGAGTCGACTGCGGAGCGTCCACCTTGACAGTCGTCGCGGACTCTGCGTCCGAACTGTCTCGCTCATCGGGCTCACGCAACAGCGGCTGGGCGTATCTGTTGATGCTCTTCGGAATGGACGGGACGATCAGGAAGCTCTCCCAGTTCGGCGTCCAGTGCCAGGCCTGCTCCGGAGCGGGTAGCTCGCACGCCCGGCCCTCACGTTGCGCGGCGGCCTTTTCGAGGAGGTATGTACGGGTGTATTCCATGGGAGATATCCGCGGAGGCACCAGGGCGAAGCTGGCTGGGGACTTTTCGACCTTGGCATAGGTCTCGACCTGCTCGTCTATGCTCGGATGTGCGGGCCACGATGGGCTCCGCGAAGAAGCTGGCGTGAGCGGACCAGAGCTGCCAGAGGACGAAGCCTTATGAGAGGCGCCTGAGCCGGCTGAGACGCGCAGCTCTGGATTGGAAAACTTTGCCTTGAGCGCCGGTCGGCCGCCGCTCCGGCCGAAGGCTGCGGATAGAGTGGCATGTTTATGTCCCGACGACGCGGTGGATGTCGCAACAGCCTCGGGTTCTTCGAGGTCGTTGCGGAGCTTCCTTCTTTCGAAGAGCTTAGCCAGACTCTTGGTCGTCAACGTGGACTTGAGGGATTCCGGGATGGGAGGCAGGGGCGGGACAGGCGGCGCGTCTGACTTCGACCCCGTGAAGCGCCTGAACGCCCGCAGCCCTTTGCTTGGGCTCTTCTGCACGGCTTTACCGGCGACCCTGTCCTCATCCGTCGGCTCGTCGTCGCTGTCGAGCTTGTTCTTAAAGTCTCGACTGGGGATCTGCTTCGGGATGATGAGGCCAAGGCGTGCCTTTTCCGCCGAGCTGAGGTTCATCTCGCGGGCGAGAGGATGCTGGTCGAACTCGGTCGTGGACAGATCGTCCGGGTATGTCAAGATGGGCGGCGCGGTGAGGTCGCCCGCGAACGCGGCGCCGTCGGTCTTGGAGGCTGACAGCTCGCGTCCAGGCATCCCCTTGAGGAGCGGGTTCGGGACCGGCGGCGCGGAGGCGACGCGCGAGCTGGTGCGTGCCGACGAAGAAGATGGGCGCGACATCCCCGCGAGTGTCGACGTCGGGCTTCCGACCGCGGGTGTGATGACGAAGGGGCTCAGCGACTTGGAGCCGTCAGACACAGCGACGAAGGACGAGCCCGTCGAGGAGCCGCGACGCCTCGCATGGCCGACGCCCGTAGTGCTCTCCATGGCACCCAACGCGGCGAGGCATGTGTCTTCGAGCTTCTTGACCTCTTCCGAGTACCGCATCATGGCCTCCTAGGCCTGTACGTAGCCGGGGATGTCGCACCACGCAAAGACGCGCATGTAGATGGCCTGCAGGGCTTCGGGCGAGTGGGGGTTGTCGCCCATGAGGTGCTCGTACACGGAGAAGCGGATGCTGTCGCGCAGGCCGGCCGAATACGGCGTGATGTCGACGTCGGTCTCGCACTCGAGGATGCTAAACGCCGGAAAGAGGGCGTTGAGGCGTGCCATGATTTCCGAGGCGGGTTTCCTCCCATCGTGTTGACTCAGAGCGTCCATGAGGATCTGCGATGAAACGCGTGCCGTCAGCAACAAGATGGAGCACAATCTGGTTTTGTAGACTTACGCAGGCCCGAAGGCCCATGTGAAACTGGCGGTAGCGCGTCGTCGTCTGACGGTCCAACTCCTCGATCAGCCGCCGATGGTGCTCATCTGGGTTCCCGCCGTCGCGAACAGCATCCCTTGTCGCGGCGAGCAGCCGCTGTCTGTGGGCCTCCACCACGTCGAGGCTCTCAAGACCGTCGAGCGCGCGGTCGGCTTTGATGCCGCCCTCGTCGATGCGCCGGAAGACGGAGCCGAGCGCCTCGTGCATTTTTCTACGCGGGTTGAAGTCACCGCTGGGGAAAGCCTTTTCGGTGCGATAGATGGAGGCCATGCTCTCGCGCAGGCTGGTTTCGAGGGCCGGATCGTTGTCAAAGGCACGCAGCTTGCGATGGATGGCCTGCACGTAGCCGACATCGCTAGGCCTGAGGGCGATGTCACTACCGTCGACGAGGCGGGAGAGCGGCTCGAGGCCCGTGGTGAGCCACCATGCCTCGAGATGTGCCGGCTTCGGAGCCATCGCGCCCGGACGCCTCGATGGTGGGTTTCCGTTTCCTTGTTTCCTCCTTTCCAGTATCTCAAGTGACAGATCTCTTTGGGGTTGATGGAGACAAAGTAGTCGCACTCGAGGGAGTTGAGATTAGAGGTATTCAACTGCTCGACTGGACTCGCGAGCCGACATGATGGACGATGTGAGGATTAAAGAGGGGCGAGATGGCCGGTGGACTGGGCGGCACGAGAGATGAAGAAGAAGTGTTGGAGGTGCCGGCTGTCAGGCTGTGAAACGGGGACTGAACAGGTGCGTGGAGATGGGTGACGCGCGAGCCTGGGCGCAGCTGGCCGTCGGCTGGGGTTGCGCAGCTGGCAAGGAGGACATGGAGGCTGTTCAGGTGCAGTCGTTGTCAGTGGCAACCAGCTGTGCACGAGCAGAAGGACAAGGGAATCACACATGCATAGACTTCATTCAATGGATAAGTGCGCCTTTGACTGTGTCATCACTGATGCTTTCTTTGACCACCCATCACATGGCCGAGAGACAACTTCCCATGCCAGTCAGGGTCTGGTGTCTGACATTCCCCGTTGATATCAGGATTCGGTTACTGGGTGGCGATCCTTGACCGCGAACAGCCGCGACAGCACAGATGAAAGGGTAAAGTCAAAAGGCTCTCACCGCTTGGAGTGGACCACACTTGGGCTGCTGAATGCGTAATGGTTCGGGGTCGGAATGAAGGGCCTGGATATTACTGAATGTCACATGCAGCCACCTTGACGGGCGATGAGAGCGAACACTACATGTACATACATGTAGCCGTCGGTATGTGCGGCCTCCTGCGACCAAATACGAGTCATCGCGCGGCGAATCTGCGGGAATACCACGGCGCTTTTCCCAGGCACAGATAGTTGTACGTGACGTGTGGCTGCTGATTCGCAACTCAAACGCTGTTTTACGACTCGGCAGGCGGTGTTGTCTCGTTCATCAAGTCTACATGCAGACTCCTCGGGCGCAACGTTGAGGCATCCGCGTGTCCCACCCGCAACGTCGTGCTTGGCGAACGCGTAATGAAACCGTGGTGCAGTCTGGTGGTTGACGCGGCCACACTTGATGTGCGCGCGTGGAAATGACATTGCATCTCCATTGGTGTCTCGTCAATCCAGTCGCCTGTTGAGACCATGGTAATGCACGGCCCCATATCCTCAGCTCAATTTGGTCACTACGTCCATGGTAGATGGCGTGGCAAGTGTGTAGGGACAATGAAAATGACCACATGTACAGGTATTGAGTCATGCTTCTATTGACAGCAGTAAATACACCCGAGCTTCAATGGCACAGCACACAGTAAGAAGCACTTCATTCGCTAGCATTCAGCAATTCCATTACATGAGAGAACTTAGATGAGACATCCGGCCGCCAGGCACCGATCCCGTCCGAATTTAGCACTCAGATTACTCGCAGACCACGCCTGCAGACTTGCCCTCGTTGGAACAGGCGGTGCGTCGGCATGTGCAAGTGCCATTGCCGTCGGAAAAAAACGTATAAGTAGGGTGGAACGGCCGGTCTGTATCTAGGGAGGTGCACCGAAGCTCTAAGTCTGAGTGTCCAGCATGAGGCTCAACAGCGGTCTCGGTCTCGCCGCGCTTGTCGCGGAGGTACGTGTCGTCTAGTAAAAGCGCACTATCGTCCCCCCTGTTAACAACAAGTCTGAACAACCACGTTAGGGGTTTAGTCTTACAGTCCCAGTCGGGAATACCGATAGCTCAGCTCCGAATATGAAAGGAGTGCTTGAGCCACGGAAAGAACTCACAGGAGGGCGACACGCAGGCGATTGGGGCACCTTTAACGGTCACCCTAAGGTCAACTGTAACAAATACAACGTGAAAACAGTGTCGGGCGACTGGTCAGGGGCTTTGGAAAATAATTTCAAGTACTTCGAGGAATCTGACAGCAAGAAGAATATGAAGCTGGGGCCAGGCCCCAACACATGTTCCGAGAGGATCGGCTGTTGGAACAACTTTGGGATATGGTGGTGCAACGAGGTAAGTAGTTCTCATCGGGTTATGGCACTATGTGTTCCTGTGTCCCTCAGATCGCTGCTAACAGAGCGAGATTAGAGCAATTCAACCAAGTCGTTGAAATCCTGGAAAGATATCGCTGATGGTCTCTGGGCCTTAGAAATGGGTGCAGCCAAGGGTTGCCCCAATCGAGAGTACCACAAACATTCATTCCAGATCTTTCATCCACATGACGAATGGAGCATAATTGCTAGCAAAAAGGAGGGCACAAAGTGTTGAGATCCTCTTGCTGGGTCTCGGATCACCAGAGCCTTCCGGCCATTCGGTCACAATATGGAGAAGGAATGAGACCGATGGGACGGTGGCGGTCTTGGCTGTAGACCCTTGCTAAACTTGCGGCTGGCGTTGACGTGTTTGTGACGTTTCTGGGTGTCTTCTCTCGAGAGGGTTCGTTCCGCCTGCCATTTGATCGTGT
The DNA here is from genome assembly GCA_029168975.1 of Purpureocillium lavendulum. Classification (NCBI taxonomy): domain Eukaryota; kingdom Fungi; phylum Ascomycota; class Sordariomycetes; order Hypocreales; family Ophiocordycipitaceae; genus Purpureocillium; species Purpureocillium lavendulum. The sequence continues at coordinate 3,510,380 of JAQHRD010000005.1, read as the reverse complement.
CAGAGGTTTCTTTTGTAGCAGATCGATTGTCGGCTTCGATTCAGGGCAAACCGCGTGGATGCAAAGTACATTACATGGACGTTCAGGAAACGATAAGGTCGATAGCGTGATAGACAAGCATAACCAAGAGTAACATTTGGTGCATGATGCTGGACCTATGATTGATGTCGGCTGACTGCTGTTTTCCTACTGAGGACTGTTTCCAACTAGCAGTGCGCACATGCAGATATCTATCAATCGCCAGGCATGGCAAACAGTCAGAAAAGGTTACCACGGGGAAAAGCGAAGGGAGCTACTACACGCCATTCGTGAGACGGCCTCGTCAGCGAAACTGCAAGCATATGGATCCAGCACTAACGAAGTCGCCATGGCCATAGATGTGTCAATTCTACATGTACCAGACGTAAAACGTGCAACCAACTCGACAGTCTACATGTCGCCGTTCATTCTCAAGAACCAAGACTGGTTCGTGGCTCTCCCCGCCAGACCTCTCGGGCGTGGCGCCAGGGCACCATTGCGATCCAGCAGCAGCAAATCCGCCGCAGCGGCGTGTTTCACAAGACAGAAGTCATTGCCCCGCATAGTGGACGTGGCCACGGGTGCCCATGCAGGTGGCCGTGCATCGTCCCGAGGACGTCCGCGTCATCGGCCTCTCGCAAGTCGACAGGCGCCTGGAGTCGCGGCACTGCCCAATCTCTTCAATGTTGGGTCCAAGCACGCCCATGTCAAAGTGTTGCCTGCGCCGTCAACGCCGGTACGGGACCCTACTTCTTCAAAAATGCCTGCACAGCGCACAATCTTGCAGGTTCATGTCCGAACATACATTTTGAACCCGCGTACCTGGATACGTTGCCGATCTCTCGCGGTAGTTAGGCACGTGATGCATAGACCTCAATTCATGTTGACGTCCACTCGTCACCAGACGGAATGATAAGGTCTGACATGCCATTCAAGTATTTACCTAACCACAAGTATTGAGGCGTGCTCTCATTGGCAGCAATTATACCACATTTCACACCCGATGTTCGTACAGCACAGATTGAGAAGCACTCCATTAGCAAACATTTACCAAGGCCACTAAGAAGATGAGACATCCAGGGGCGGCACCGACCGCCCAAATCCAGAACACTCGAATTGTACACAGACCTCACCTAGATACTTGCCCGTCTGACTGGAAACAGGCGATGCCATGAAATTCGTGTCCGTCGTCGTCATAAGGCGTCATCACAGTGCGTCAGCAGGTACCAGGGTATAACTATCGCAGCGTATAAAGACGACAGGACGACCGGTCTGGGTCCAGGAAAGGGCTACCGAAGCTCTTAGCCCGAGTGCCCGGCATGAAGCTAAACAAGAGTCTCGCCCTCGTCGGGCTTGCTGGGGAGGTAGGTGCCAGCACATGCAGGCCATCCCCTCATACAGCGTTGACAATGAAGCAATTCGATTAGGTCTTCGGCTTCACAACCACGACCAACGATACCGCTGGCTCTGTTTCGAATAGAAAGAGCGTCCATGTACTTGAGCCACGACTAGATGGCCGTAAAGACACCGACTGGGGCACGTTCAAGGGCAAACCTAAGGTCGTCTGCGGCAAATATATGCCCTCAAATAAAGAGTCGTGGGACGACGGTATGTACCATAACATCAGACACTTTGATCAAAAGAAGAAGCCCCCGGAGAAGCAGACGCTAGGGCCAGGCCCCAACACATGTTCCGAGAGGATTGGCTGTTATAACGGCTTTGGAGTATGGTGGTGCAACGAGGCAAGTAGTGTCAAATTTGGACCCTAACGTGTTTCATGGGGCGCTACTGACAGATTGAGAGCAGAGCAAAACGACCAAGTCGCTAAAGTCGTGGGGCGATGTCGCTGATGGCCTCTGGGCTTTGAGTCGCGGAGCCGCGGCTGCTACTTGTCCTGAGGAGCTTTACGAGACGTACTCATGGCAGATCTATCATCCACATGATGAATGGAGCATCATTGCTAGCAAAAGGGAGGGCGAAAAGTGCTGAGAGCCGTCCAGTTTGCCCGTCGGGGCAGACCAGCCTGCCTTTACGTTCCGAACATTTATGCCGACACAAATTGGGGACGATCCCAACAGAATGGTTGGTAGTGGCTCCGGTCCCAGGCCCAGTCTCTGCCCCCTTTGATGCTTTTGCAGCACCGCTCGAAGTCGTTCCTGGAGAGGTCCGTCTGGCCCACCGTCGTTTTAGCGTTGCTTTTGAAGGAGATTGATGGACCCCTCAAAGTTCAAGGAATAGTGTATTGATGTGATAGAGATTGTACCGGAATTCAGGAAACGCAAGATTGAATAGTGCACTGTGGATACAGGGAAATCTAAGCAAAACGTCATGGGCGGTTTACTGTCTGGCACCAGTCGATGCAAACTGTGCTCCTACTCCTGCCGACTACTTTTTCCCACTGACAGTACGCAGAGATAAACAAGTGGAAAGGCACGGCGGATCGTGCGGTTAAATGAATTTCCTTGTCACCACGGAACAAGTAGAGCAGAACCACTGCACGCATGCCATTGGCAACATGAGCTCCTCATCATAACCGGATCGAGCGTCAAAGTAGTCGCCGTAATGACAGCCGCCTCGATGCTACTTGTACATAATATATGCCATTGATTCGGCAGCAAAGATGAAGCCATGGTAGGTGCACCTAGTGCGAACAATCTTGCCTTATGTAGCATAGCGGAATAAGGGGCTTCGATCCCCCATCTGCGACAACTCCTCCTCAGTATGCTTCTCATAGATGTCCTGGATGGGAATGGCAGCACGGTTGGCGTTGATACGCTTCAGGATAAAGTAGTATATGACCGGCCAGATCACCCCGAACACAGACAGCATACCGAGAGAGATTCCAAATCCGATCGGATAAGTAGGCGACTGCTCCGCGATGTAGATATTGGATCCGACAATCTGGTGACGGCCAGTCAGTCAACAGCAAGGACCAAGATGGGACATGGGAGCTCACGCCACCAAGTTGGGAAAAGGAAACCATGGCCCCTATCCCGACAGCTCGCTTCATGGTGCCGGCACAATTCATGGCAATCCAGGCTGTCACGGCGGGCGAAATGGGATAGAGGCCAGCGGTTGCGAGAAAAACGCCAAGTACTTCGTTCAACATGTTAGTCCATTATATGCAAAGAAGGGGATCAGTCCAGAACGAGTCGTGGCATACGCGTCACTCCAGGGAGATGTTTATATCTCGAGCTGACCATCATAATGACGAAGCCGCTACGAATGTTAGCGTTACGGGGTTCAAATGTTCCTGCGAGTAACACGAGGGCTTACACAGCAGCCAAGAGGTTGGGCAGAAACACCGACAACATTCTCTGCTTGTATCGGTCTGCAGCCCAACCAGAAAACACAGTGACTATGCAAGCAAAGATGTAGGGCGGTGCCGTCATAGCCTGAGCGTTGGCAGCAGAGTATCCGAGATTGTTGATGCTAGTATTCGGACAGTCAGACCCGGTATGTTGAATGTAAGATGAACCATACTCTGCTTACATTGTCGGCAGGATGTAGGAGTATCCATAGACAGTGACGCAGAGCGTAAATTCCGTCAAAGCTCTACTCATGTTTCCGGGTCAGCCGAGCAGCCTTTAGGGGTAGACCAGACTGACATAGCATAGATGTGAAAGGACTGGTTTCGGTACGTCAGTGACTTGCGATGCAGCGATGGGCAAAGTTCTCCTACCGTAAATGCATCCTTGGCCGCTTTCCAGGAAAACTCCTCCTGTTCTGGAACTCCGGTCTCGCCGCCGGCCGCATAGCGATGGCGAAGTACCAAGAATCTCTTTTCTTCTGGAGTGAGCCACTTTGTGACCTTGCCGGGCGTGTCGTTCAGTGCCCAAAAAGCCGTAATCGCAACAGCAAGGGAGAAAAGGCCTAGCCGGTTCAGCGTCAGGCCATGTGCAAGTTACAAGTGAGTCACTCACCCTCAATGCAGTAGATAAATCTCCAACCCCGGAAACCCCAGGTGTAGTCCAAGTGGCCGATGCCATAGGCTAACAAGCCAGAAAACGCACCGGCGCTACCCGGTGTGCACTGTTGTTAGTTTCGTGCATCCAGTCCTTGCCGATTCTGACTTACGCGGATGCACCACAGTAAAATATCGTCATGCGTGAATGAATCTCTGCTGGTGAGTACCAGTACGTGAGGATGAACGAGCACCCTGGAAAAACGCCTTTTGGTCCGTTAGGCAATCGCGATGATCAATGGGTTTGGGACGTTGGGCTAAAGTACCGGCCTCAAACCAACCAAGTACTAATCCACTGTTAGTGAGTCGGTCCTGAAAATGGGAGGTCAGGAGCTTGATTCTCACACAGCCGGAACGCAGTCCATCCCACTCGGTTTTTCTGCATCGAGGAGAAAATGAGGATGAGCGAGACCATCGACAAGAGAAACGGCAACCAGATCTAGTTGCGTGTTGAGTCAGCAACTGAGACGCTGTTCGAGGGTCCTGAATTCCTTCGAACCTTTGGACCAAAACGCTTCAGGGCAATATTGGATGGTCTGAGGAGATTTTGCAATCAGGACATGGACGGCTCGAAATGTCAAGTCCGCGCGGCTCAGACACTTACACGCCACCAGCCGCATAGGTAATAAAGAACACCGACAGAGCTGTGTTCCAGTCTTGGCCGGTCATGCCCATATCCGGAATGGCACCAAACAGTTTTGCATTTCCTACGAAGAGTTGCGTGTTCAGCATGTGCTTCCTCTGATCAAATGCAAGGCGAGTGTTTTCGCGGCGAGGGACATACCAGCGTTGCTGCGGTCGACATAAGACAGAAGGTAGATGATTATCAACTGGGGCAGGACGTGCCAGCTAGACGGCAGGTCAGACATCGCCTCCAGCCCGGCCTTTGAGTGGACCCAATTGAGTCAGGGCAGATGGCATACTCGACCTTGCGCACCAGCTTCTGCAAGCGGGGCCCGACGAATTCTCTGCTGAGCTGCAGATACTCGTCGTACTCAGTTCTAGTAGCACCGTGGCCTTCTGACAAGTCAGAAAGCCCTTGTCCTGCTTTTGCGGACACGGTTTCTTTGGCCCCGACGTCCATCTTTGGCGTGTATGGATATTGACGGTGCACTGGGGGCTGGGTTGGACTGAACACGAGTAATTGATAGAGGACACGCGCCTCGTCTGCATTAGGCAGAGTTCATATGGGATATCATTCCAGAAGTTATTCGCAGGTTCGGATTTATTTGACCGCTAGACACTGGTGGCAGACTTGGTCCCATGCCCGTTGGTCCTCTTGGCTGGTCGGTAACCCAACACTTACAAGAAGCCTCCAACTCCATGGAGCGGAACAGCTGGGGAAGGCGGGGCGCGTGGGGCCAGACTGGGGAGAAATGACAGGGTTCTCCGCCCGGTATCAATTGCCTAGGTCCAAGCCTGGCATGACAGTACGGTCGGCGACGTTTTCCGCTCAATGTGACGGATCCGGATACGCAACGAATGATACGCCGGGCGAGCGGAGAGAGAACGGCCACGGTAGAAATTGTCGCTGATTCATGTCCCTCTCCATCATGTCGCTTAAGCCTCCAATGGCCATACTTTACGGGGGGCATGCCCGGTCGGCAATGATGACCGAGCCAGGCTGACTGGCGTGAGGTGTCGCGTCGAGCTGTCATGGCAGTCCCGCGATGTGTTCAAGCGAGGAGCTTGGGCCAACGGCAGCCTTCTTGGCCTGGTGCCTCGACCCCTTTTCCATCTGTCTCATCCTTTTCAAATAATGTCCGCTAGGCATACTGTCCAGCAAGCAGCACGAGCAGTTGGGGCGTAATGATGGGAGTCTTTTGCAATCTGGCTCTGTAATCACTCCATGCCTCCAGTCGTGCGACTGCCTCCACACCCGTTTGCCAAGGATTGAGATAGTGTCATTTGCCAACCGCCCTACAGGCGAGTGTAGACTCGGCTCACGACATTGTAGCCACCGTGCCAAGCCCCCGCGGTCACAGCCTTGCCCGCGCGGAATTGAACAGAAAGTCATTGACCAGTCTCTCGACGGCCTTTGCAACACCAAAGCTGAACACGTAGCCGCCACCGCTGGTTCCTGTTATCATCAGCTGCGTGTACCCCAGAACTCAGAATGGTTGATGATGACACTTGGCACGAGACACAGTAGAATCGGAGCTTACCGTATGCATGAACGACGTTCTGAGTGCCCACCACTTGCTTCTCCACGCGGACTCCGCCAACTCTTGCAGGGCGCAGACCCACGTTATCTCGGACTATCTCGACGTTCTCTACTTTCCCTTCTTTGAAGACCTCCGGGGCGCTTTCATGAACGCGTCGCAGAATCTAGCATGATACACACATGAGCGTTACTGGGGCCCAGCATTGCAAACGAGTAGCACCCACATCATTTCGCAGGTCAATGTCGACAATTGGGTCGCTGCATGTGTGGGTTCCATCGATTGCAAACGATTAGTGCAAGCCGCGTTCACGCAACTTTGGAAGCCTCTTACGTGTTGCCTTCCTGCTTAATGCCTCCCAAGATGGCTGTGCCGTCTAGCCGCGCAATGGCATACGTGTAGTGTTTGCCATGCCTCATTACAATCCTTTCGAAGTCGGTCTTGACGAGAATAGTTTGACCACGGACCTGTACCAGGTTCTGATCTGCGACGTCGTGGAGAAACTTGGAGCCAAAAGCAGTTGCATTGACGAGAACATCATGGCCATGGTCTGCAAGGTCTGCCAGGGATTTGATTGTCTGCCTGCGGAAGACGACGCCATTTTCCTTTAACTGGTTTGCCAACCAGGGAAGGAACACCGGAGGAGAGAGCACAATGGTCTTGTCTGCATGCCGCGCAATTAGTGGAATGATCCATGTCTAATGCGTGAAATAAATGGCCTTACAGCTCATCCCCAGGGAAACTCCAGAGGGGAGCTCTTCAAGGCCCATGACGCGAAACTGGAGGTGAATGGTATTAGAGTGTATTCTTGTGTTGACTTGACTTTTAGTGAACTTGAAGGCATGCGTCACCTCTGGCATAAAGTCCCGGTACCATATCTTGTCTAGAGTTGTTGTTTCTTGCAGGTCATGCATCTCGATTCGCTATGGGACCCCCGAATTGGAGTCAGCAACACATGCCTGTCCGTTGAATCATGCGCTACAACGAGGATTCGATACCACACAGTACTTACGCGCACACTTGACTCTGGATGTGTTACGGCCAGCGCCCACAGGTACGCGAACGAATCTCGTTGCATCTCCTGCTCCCTGGGCGTAGAGCCATCCAGGCCGAGAAACACTGCTCCTGCCCAGGGGCTAGCCCAGTCGAGGCTGGGCTTATCCCCGGGAAGGTCTCGAGCAATGACGGTCACCTCATGCGAGCGGCATAGCAGTCTGGCAACAGACAAACCGACAATGCTGAGTTATGTCAGTGGGAATGTCCGCTTCATTATCCTGCGAGAGGGGGAAATACCCAGCGCCGACGACGGTGATTTTGGGCATGTTGACCAGGTTGAGCTTCGGAAGGACGCGTTAAGTGAATGAGAAATCGCCAACTTTGATGCTCTACATGTACACAAAGGGAGTGGAAGTAACATGGGATTTACAGACTATGACGATTTCAAGTAATTGCTCAATGCAAATGGAACAGCAGGCTCATCTTCCACGATCAAAGCACTACAAGAAATTCAGCGTATTTCCGACCAGTTGTCGCAGTACCGAGGGTTCCCGGACAGCCATACCAAAGCGACATGGACCCGCCCGGAGGGGAATGCCGGTCCACGGGTGGAGCACGACCTGGGTCGGCGATGTTTGCCGTCTGGGATTCCCTCGGAACCACGTTGGACATGGGACATGTTGTCAGTTGGTCGACGTCGAAAATGTGGCGAGTCTAGTTAACTTGACAGTACTGTATATGCCGCCCAGCAGCTTGAGGGTACATGTAGTGTTTTCTGGACCAAGCCATGGAGGCCCACAGGTTGCCTCGAGCATTGAGCTCATGCGCGTGCAGAGTCGAGCGTAGCCCCTGGCGCCATACTGCATTCCACGACCACCCTCCTTGGATGAGCGGCCGCGAGACAACAGCTGTCTGTGACGCCCGGTTCGCGATGCAGGATTTGTTGCCCGGGTCGTCTACAGAGTACGTAACCTTGGGATCATCCCTAGGTTATGGACCCCAGGACTCATGAGTCCATGACCCCTGCGCGTTGTGTCAAATGAGAGGGGCTCGCGGGGACGTCAAAGTGAACCCCGCTCTCGGCCAACCCCCCCTGGAGCCCCCTCATGTTTTCCCGTTCCCCGGTATTTTGCAGCTCGATTTGAACTCGTCGACCTTCTGCATGACAGAGCCTATTGTCTTCTGCGTGATCTCGTAAGCATATCACGTTGCATCCGGATGCCCTGACCTGAAGGGGTCCGCTGGGGGAGCTGAGGTTCGAGTATGAGCGCCGTCCGCGACACGCAGTCAGATATTCGCCGCCACGGCGGACGCAGAAGCACGGCTTGTCGCCGCTGCCACAAGCAAAAGGTGAAATGCTCCAGAGGTAAGGCAGAGGAACGCTCAAAAGTGACCAGTCGTCTCTGAGCTTATTGGACCTCCTAGATCAGCCATGTCGCAGTTGTCATGTAGCTCGCGTGGACTGTGTGTATCCTGCACATGAAAGCGTCGTCTCCGTCCCCGAGAGCTATCTGAGAAGCCTGGAGGCGGCGCGAGACCAACGACTGCGGCATAGATGCAGTCCGTGTTCCATTTCTCATACACGGCAAGATGAAGTCAGCGAGGGCCACTCGACTGTGAATGGTGGCAACCCAACCGCTCTACGCGGCCACATTATCGAAAACTCCGCCGCCGAATCGTTTGTCGCTAGAGTACAGCAGCTTCGTGAGAACCAACCGCTATCTATCGCCTCCGATAGCTCACCAGACAGGGACACCCAGTCAAGCGAGGAGCCAAAGACTGACATAGGCCCGGGACAAGCCCCCTATGAATATACCCGCCTCGCTTACGATACGTCGCGTGCGTTCCATAAGCCCCCAAAACTTCCACATCATACTCATCGGCCAACAGAGCCTCGATTGTCCGTAAATCTGCCGCCATTCCCATATGCCAATTTTCTTTTAGACCAGGTTGAGATCTACATGGGCCACGACTACCACTGGTTCCTGTGGAGGAAGTTCAAGGAACGAATGAGGTTGACGTACGGAAACCCAGGGGCTCCAGAATCGAAAGACCAGCTGTGGTTATGTAGGCTCCTTATAGTGTGCGCCCTCGGCGAGACTTTTGCCAACTGCCAGGCACCGGCTATCCATCTAGGATCTAGTCCGCATCCCGATGCGGTGCAGGGTGCCAGGACTCAATCTGCACCGCCACCCCCGGGCACGGCGTTCTTTGAGCAGGCACTGGTACTGCTCAAGATGTCCTACGAGGAACCGACCGTCGAGTACATCGAGACCCTGAATCTTGCGGTATGCCGTTGAGCTAAACATACGCCTCCCCCACCCACTGACATGAGCTCTCAGACGTATTACTCATACTCATTAAATCGAAAGAAGGCAGCGTACATGTATGCTGGCATGAGCGCTAGGCTTTGCAACCTGTTGAGGCTGAATCAGCCCCCGCCGCAATCCTCCGGTTCCAACTCGGACCACGAACATCAGAAACGTGTGTGCTGGACGTCATACTGCTTGGACAAGATGGCGAGTAGTGAGCTGGGTCTGATGCCCTCGTTTCAACCAGGGCAAGTAAAGCTGGAATATCCAAGCAACAATCCGATCTCCCCAGAGGACGCTGGCCAGTTCCACGAAGCCGAGTTTCTCTGCGCACGCATACAGATTACGCTGTTGAAGGCCGAGGCAGACGTGTTCATCGATATGTGGCAGTCCATCCGAGACGACATCTCGCATGTCGAACGACAAGTGCAGGCGATCCTTGCAAAACTCCATTGTTGGCTAGTCGAGCTGCCGCGGCAAATGTCGTTTGACTGCGAGTCTGGCATTCCAGAAGCTATGGCTCGTATGCCAACTATGCGATCACTGGCCTCCCTATATCTTCGCTGGTATCAGGTAATTCCACTGATGTTTCTCGCAGCCATATAAGGAACTGACATTCCGCGATCGGCACAGTGCTTCATTCTTCTTCTTCGGCCCTTGTTCCTCAAGCGAATAACGCACATACTATCTGACGAGGTGTCCCTGGCATCGGAGAAGAACCTGCTGGACTTTAGCAATCGCTGTCTAGCCTCAGCGAGGACAAACCTCTGCATACTTCTTGGGCTCTGGCGCCAGGAACAGATTGGTGAGTTGCGCACCATCCCAGGGACTGACAGATTTGTCATGATGAACACGCTTGGGCACGTCAGCTGTGCTAACTTCGCCCCTGCGTAAAGCCAAATTCGGTTTCTGGGACAGCTTGCATCTCTTCTCAAGCCTGACGATCCTATCCCTGGCCATGACGGCTAATCGCAGGCACCCTGGAAGTTTTGAGGAGAGGATAACCGACTTGGATAATTATTCAACCGCAAGGGGCTTGCTCCGTGAGCTGGTGCAAGCTGGAAATCTCACGAGCAAAGGACACGATAGAATGCTGACGGATGTGGAAGGTCTCGCAGACACACTAGGGACGAACCCGACGGATGGCTTCGAACCTCCGATGGAGCCATGGGGCACAGATGCCTGGATCGAGCAGATGCTGACTTTGGACCCCGCTTCTATCATCTTTAACTCGCTTGAACAGAACGAGGTGTAGAATACATGCCATTGTGGCACTGGGCTGCTGTCAAGTGTGGCGAGAATTGTACTACACAGCGGACTCAACATAAGGAACTTTGACTATGCAATCCTCAGAGGCTCGAGGCCTTTAAGTCTCAATGCTTGGCAGATACATGCGTTCTATGCAGAATGGTGCATCAGAACACGAAGCAATCCTGCCGCACCCTAGACACACAGAGCTTTGATAGACTGCGGTATATAATCGACATCAACACAGGCGCTATTGCCGCTCAAAAGCGTGTCGGCCACAAAGTCCTCACAGAGTTTGCTGGAGACCTTGACCTGCATTGTTTGGCCAGCAGGGCAGGGTGATGTCTCGGCCACCTTGATGCTGCCCGGAGCAAGCCACTCCACCTGCACGCAAGACCCATTGTAGACACTGGCCGTCAGAAAGGGTGTGTTGGGGCAGCCACCCGCCAGCCACTGACTGTAGGAGACCCTCTGGCCGAGAGCAGGGCATAGTCCTGCGAGGACGAGGTACAGTTTCGGATTCTTTCTCTCTTGTTAGCAAGGATGAACAATTTCGAGGCCTTGTATTTTTTACCATGATAGTATCGATGAATGTTATCTGATCCGATGTTGGCTCTGCAACAGTTTCAAGCCAAGAGGAGGTATAAAGGCCGTTGTGCGGAACTATTGTCAACACAACCACGGATTTCACTAGGTTCTTATAGGCCCTCGTGGTGCCATCAGTTCGTCGCTAGCTAGGGCATGTGCATGACAAACGTCTTACCAATAGCAGCGCTGCATGATTCCACATCATGTTACACCACTATGCATTCTCAACCTTGGTTCGTCTACGGACTATAACCATGCAGACTGATCCTGGTCTGTTTCTATTTCAACAAAATCCGAGGGGCTGCCTGTCATCACAGGCCTGCCTTGCGCAGCCGGTAGAGCCGTTGGTAATAACTCCGAGAACAACGCCAAGACCTCGCACTGCCAAAATCGGATCTTTGGCCGACTCCGATGATCCTGCCTGCTCCGAGTCTGATCCGTTTGGTGGAAAGACTTGGCCGGATTCACATGCCATGAGCTGACCATACATGGGATATGCGTCAGCCAGTGAAAGACCACTGAGATGGTCCCATTGAAAGAGTACTTTCTCAAAGACCGTGGGAGCCGTGTCCTATCTCAAACGATGATGCCTAAACAATTGGAGTGGCACCGCAGCGGCAACATACAGAAGGAGCTTTATGAGTTTTTGTCCACAGTTGTCCCAGTTAGGCAAGGAGTCAAGGACCACCCTGACTGCCAGTAGCCCCTACTGTAGATGTTTATGCACGTCGGCCTTGTCTTCTTATCGCGGATTCAGTTGACAGCCCATTGCGGAGTCTTTGCGGCCCTGTGTGCCGCTCGTCACGTTTGGCCCCCGTAAAGGTGCGCCCGATGGTCCTTTCGCGCTTCTGTCGCTTCAATGTTGCGTTTTCGACGGCCCTTCAAACGCTTGTGTGCAATCGATGCACCGTGCCGCACAAGGCCGGTGTCCTGCGCGACTTTGAAGGGACATGAAGCGACGACGTCTTGAGGTGCTCTATCTGTTTGGGCTGGTACCTGCAGTCTTGTACCGCCACGGGCTGCGGAACGAAACGCGCCCAAAGCACTTCTCTCTTCGGGATCACGGCGATTGGCTGGCAAGCAGGACGTAGCACCTGAGTCGACCTCAGCGGAGCGACGGCATGGAAGCGGACGGAAGGAGAAGTGACACAGGCGCCGAAGCAGAACATGATGGATTTTGCGGCGTGGGCTCGGCGGATGATGCAGGCGGTGGCTACCTGGTAATGTGGGACCGCCCTCGCCGAAAAACCACGATAGGGTCGAGTGCCCAGTGACGTACGAGTTTGATGTCAACGCAGCTGGGCAGCTGGTTGTCATTGCATTGCCGTGCCAGCGCGCACGTGGCCGTGACGCGCTGCAGGAAATCACTGCGGAGGCGAGCTGGGAGAGACGGCGGTACCAGGAAGCTGAAGGTCCACCTTTTTAAGTGCGAGGCCGCCGACCGGGCGGAGCCGTTGGCGCAAAACAGCGGACAAAGACCAGCTGGAGCCTCCAGTGACGAGGCACCCAAGGCACGGTAGCGCCATCTGCTTCGAAACAGCCACGCAGCGCAATTAGGTTTTCCTCCCAAGTGGTCCCTGCTCGGTCCCTGCTGGCGTCTTTAATTAGACGACGGGGGAACGATTCTGCACGCCGTCCGAATCGTGCTCCGTGGCCTCGGTTGCTTGCTTGCTTGCTTGGTTGTTGGCGGCCGCCTCCCGTTCTTCATTCACCCTTGCTATCAAGTGCCCGTACGCGTCTCAACTAACCGAGGACCCTCCGTCCGGCAGAGAATGGACCGACAGCCTGCGCGTCTCGCGAGGTCACGGACATGATGCTGCCCCTGCGACGCGCCGGGTGCTTCGCGCGCCTGCGGGCCCTCGCCAGGCCCTGTCGCGCCGACGCGTGCCGGGCTGTGCATGCCCGCCGTGCGCTTTCGTCGCAGTCGGCGAGGAGGAATGGTGAGTCCCTGAACTGGATCCCCATTCTCGATCCGGAAAGGCACCCCGGCGGCAGCGGCAGCGGCAGCAGCAGCGGCAGCAGCAGCAGCACGATGCGGTAGCTGCAGGACGGGAGTCGCCCGAGACCGGAGCCCCCATCTCCCAGCCCAGGTGTCACCGAGAGCGCACACTCACCCGCGAGCAACAGAACAACCGTCTCCAGGCAGCGCCGACCGTGCGAATGCAAGTGGTAACGGAGGCAGCAGCAGCAGTGGCGGCGGCGGCGGCGGCGGCAGGAGAGCCGACGAGTCCTCCTCCGTCTTCTCCAAGATGGGCGAGTCGGCCGCCACCACCTTTGCGTCCATCCTGGTGCTCGGCCTGGGCTTCGCCGCCGCCGGCTACATCTACCACAAGAGCTACAAGATACTCGTCTTCCAGAAGATGACGCGCGCCTTCAAGCCCGGCGACCCGGTCCTCGAGCTGGCCGCCATCGGCAAGGACGCGCCGCACGCGCACAAGTACACCGACGACGAGCACTGGGTCGTCCGCCCGGAGCAGGACCACGTCGACGACATCATCAGCGGCCGCCAGGTTGGCCACTACTACCTCATCATGGGCGACAAGGGCACCGGCAAGAGCAGCATGATCATCGAGGCCATGCGCAAGATCGACGGCGACGGCGTCGCCATGTTCGAGGCGCACTCGGACCCCGAGATCTTTCGCATCCGCCTCGGCAAGGCCCTCGACTACGAGTTCCACGAGGACTACATCGGCGGCTACTTCAGCGAGCGCGGCCCCCGCGAGTCGACGGCCCTGCTCGACATCGAGCGCGCCCTCAACAAGCTCGAAAAGGTCGCCATGAGCCTGCTTCGCGAGCGCGGCAAGCCCCTCATCGTCATCGTCAACCAGATGCACCTGCTGCGCAACGACGAGGACGGCCGCGACCTCATCGAGCTCCTCCAGCAGCGCGCCGAGCAGTGGGCCGCCGCCAACCTCGTCACCATGGTCTTCAACACCGACGACTACTGGGTCTACGAGCGCCTCAAGAAGCTGGCCGCGCGCATGGAGGTGCTGCCCGTCACGGACCTGCCCAAGGCGCAGGCCATCAGTGCCCTGCACAAGTACCGCATGCGCTACTTTGCCGAGCACCTGCCCAAGGCCCGGCTTGAGGAGGTCTACGACAAGGTCGGCGGCCGCCTGAGCTTCCTGAACCGCGTCGCCAAGAGCCGCGACATGCTGCAGACGTGCGAGCGCATCAAGGAGACGGAGAAGAAGTGGTTCCTCAACCAGTGCTGGATCCTCGGCTCGGAGATGGACGACGACGTCATGGACCAGCAGAAGTGGGCTGTGAGTAGATTCGTGCACATCTCACGATACGTGCCGCCGCCGAGTACTGACGCGTGAAATCGCAGGCCGCCGCCATGGTGCTCGCGCAGGCGCTCGTTGACAAGGAGGCCGACATGGACCGGACGTACGACCCCGTCGTCGGCCACCTGCTCCCCACGTATCCCTTCCACATCGCCCAGGAGCTCATGACGCGCTGCGACTTCATCCGCGACCTCGACCGCATGAACCTCTTCACCATCACCAGCCAGGCCGACGTGCGCGCCAGCAGCGTGCCCATGCACCTTGCGCTCCGCGAGATCTGCGCGCAGGAAGGGTTCCGCCAGCATCTCGAGGACACGATCGAGCGCATCGGCGACATCGAGAGCTTGGGCCGCACGAGAGAGCTCGTCGCCAAGGATCTGGTCCTCGGCGGGCAGTACGACATCAACACGGGCCGGGGGGGCTTCACGGTGAAGCTGAAGCAGGCGGACGAGGAGGAGAAATGACGCGGGCGTTCCACCAAGGGACTTGATGACTGATAGACATGCTTGTATGTGCAAACACCTCGACAGGATATTTTCATTGCAAATTATGTTACCGACGCTGGGCGCTTGAACCGCATTCGTGATTTCACAAGAGTGCCGGTGCCAGCAAGAAAGTTGGTGCTGCTCCCTGGGGACTTTGTCGCCCTTCAAGAGGCACCCTCCCTGTCCGAGGTGTGCCTAATTTGGTGCCTGAGAGTTCAGGCACACAACAAGCTCTGAACCGCCAGGCGCCTCTGCTTGACGCGCCTCCAATTTTCTCCTGGCCGCCCCACTCCCGACGCCAGCCAGCAGCGCGCCGCCGAGTCGTAAAACCACAACCCAGCCTCGCGACGAGCGGCCGACCCTCGACCGATGTCCACTTCGAGCAGTAGATGGCCTGACTTCCGCCTCTCATCGACCCTGCGATCATTGATGGGATCGCAGTCCGGCGGGCTTCAACGAGTGGCAACGGCACAGCGCGAGACTGCTGCATTTTCCCGCCAAAGCGACTTCGCGTCGGCTCACGCCCTCCAGGGTAACGAGAATCAGTCCGCCATGGCCGACCTCGACGCCCAAATGCCCGAGGGCCTAATACACGACTTCCCTAGCGACAACGAGGGCTCAGCCATGGAAAGCGCCGATGTCGAGTTTGGCGCGCTGGAGATGTTCGATAGCAATGCCAGCCAGGCCTTCTCCTCCCAGCCGAACGCGCCCTTCCCTCCGAGCGGCCACGCACCCGAGGCCATCATGTCCGAGGATCCGATAGCTCCCTCGTCCTCGACCAAGTCGAAACGCGACAAGAAACATAGGAAAAAAAGCTTTTCTCACGATGCAGAGCCTTCTCTGCCGCTCCTCGAGGTTGACGGCGGCAAGAAAAAGCACAAAAAGTCAAAGAGGAAATCGACACGCGAGCCAGAGGTCCCCGATAGCCAGCCGGAAGCTCCTGCTGTCGCAGTCACAGACGACACTGCCCCGGTCGCTGCAGTCGATGCTGCGGAAAATCATGAGACCATGGAAACGCCGACCGACCTCAATGGCACCGAGGACGCGCCTGCTAGCTCGATCCAGCACAAGAAGAAGCGAAAGTTTTCCGACTCGGCCGACGGCAAGCGACGCAAGAAGCGCCGATCCCACGGCCAAGATGGTGCCGAAGAAGGCGCTACGGCGCAGGGTGACACGGTGGCAGCGACCACGGGCTTCCTGCACCAGAGCCACGACAAGGGCTTGTCGTTGGAGAGCGCGATTGACGAGGAACAAGCCCGCGACTCGGATCCGCAAAAGTCACCTACGGTCGCTCACCTTCGTCGTCGTAGCCAGTCGCGCGAGGCACGCTCTCGAGAGAATAGCATTCCTCCTGTACGTACCGAGCACATGGATGTGGACCTGGGCGCCGACAACGACCACACTGCCGCGGCCGATGCCATGGACATTGACCCTGACGTCGAAACTCTCGCCCGGGAGGCCTGGAACGAGCATCGAAATGGTCAAAGGGCGCTTGCCGACGCGCAGCAAGCCACGACGACGGACGAGCCCCAGCCTGAGGCTGCCCAAGAATCCCCAGCGACGACCTCGCCCCGGAGAACGCGGTCGACGCGGAAGAGGGCCAAGCCCACCTACTTTGAGCAGCCCCCGCTGGACATTCCGGATGACGATGCGAACCGCGATGCCCTGGCGGAGCTGCCCTCTCCTACGGCCCTGACGCCGAAACCTAGAAAGCGAACCAAGGCGGCTGCCAAGAAAACGTCCAAGGGCCGGCAGCCGAAGCGGGAAAAGCTGTCACAGTCGATGCGCGGGGGATCTGGCGACGAGGCAGAGTTTGAGGGCCCGCAGCCCGCTCGACGCAATCGCTTGATAGGTTTCACGCAGGGTCGGTTCTCCGATGACGAGCTGGCACGCATCGCCAAAGCCGTGGAAGGCTTCAGAGCGGAGCATGGCCTAAGTAAGGAGCAAGTTAACGCGGTACGTCGGAGCCTCTGCTTGCATCACGACCGAACAACATGCTAACAAGACAGATGATCCATGCACCTGGCGGCACCACCGCTGGCGACGAACACGCCCAGCTCTGGGTCCGGATCTTTGCCGAGTGCCCGGACCGGCATCGCCAGAAACTCATCAACATTACGCGCAAAAAGTTCCACAACTTTGTCGCACGTGGCACCTGGACCGCGGAGCAGGATGCCGAGCTGAATGATCTCATTGGAGTGCACGGCACAAAGTGGTCCAAAATCGCTGCCCTCATCAACCGCCACCCAGAGGACTTGCGCGACCGCTATCGAAACTACCTTGTCTGCGGTCCGTACCAGCGCAAAGATGCCTGGGACGAGGCCGAAGAGGCGCGTTTGACACAGTACGTCATCGACGCGATGGAGGCCATTGACGAGCTTCGCAAATCGGAGCCGAACCACCATCTTCTCACGAGGTCCTACGAGGAGCTCATCGACTGGCAAAACATCAGTGAAAGAATGGATCGGACCCGGAGCCGGCTGCAGTGCATCACCAAGTGGAAGTCTCTCAACATTCGCACCAATGGCAAGGACAAACTGGTCTCTGGAGAACCTGATGCGCAGATCTCGTTCCGGCTCGAGAAAGCGCGACGACAACTGGTGGCCATGCCCGATGAGGAGAAATACCGCCTCGTGCTTGCCATCCAAGGCACGGCCGTCGGAAAGGACAAGAAGATTCCCTGGCAGCGCCTGGTTGACAAGCAGTACCGCAATCAGTGGCACCGCACCACGCAGATGCTCCTCTGGCGCCGGCTGCGACAAACGGTGCCGGGCTGGGAGACGCAGACGACTCGCGACTGCTGTCAGTATCTGGTGGAGCAGTATAATCAAAACGGGGAACTGCCGGACGTGGTCCACGATGGATACGACGACGCCCAGGAGATGGAGTTTGTTCAGCAGATACCAACATCATCGGTCGGTATCAGCGGGGGCCAGGGTCACAAGGAAGGTGGCGAGAAGAGTGCAGAGTACGTCACGGCGTCGGATGCGGAGCAAGATATGCCCCCCACCAACGGCGACGTTGTCCCAGAGGAGCCGGAAATGCAAATCGACCCTGCTCTCACCGAGACGCCCGATTTGGCCCAAAAGGCGACGCCCGCCAAGAGGACCGGGTCAGGCAAACCACCCTCGTCGAGAAAAAGATCGAAGAAGGCTGCCATTGCCAACATGGACCCCATTGAGGACGGAGAGGAAAGCGGGCAGCAGCAGACTGCCGAGCAGCCAGAGAACTCGGACATTGATGTTGAGCAGTTTCGAGCTAAAAAGACGCCCAAGAAGTTCAAGTCGCCGGCCAAGACCAAGGGGCAGGAGACCTCACCCAGGTCGGCAGACTCGGACAGCGTCATGGACGATATGGAGGACCTACCCTCCAAGGTCGGAGCATGATTTATGCAACGTCGTTATACCTCCCTTGCGACAGGCACGGCGCGGACGGAAGCGGGCGAACGGGCTGAACATGTTGATTATTTTGCCACACAAAGTACACGGCCGGCGGTCCGACCGCCCACGGCAGGACTTGTCTGTTTAGTTTCTGTAGGTGAACTGAGAGACGATTTATATACTTTTGCCGGCTGCGTGATGCGTGTCACCCTAATGCTCCTCGCTGAGATCTTGGCTGCTAGGGTTGTAGATGTCGAAGCCCCAGTGATTCACAGGGTTAATGTACCTAACGCTCCCCGTCGCCCCGTGTGCTCCGCTGATGGCCTCTACGTCTTCATCCGGCAGCCCCGGCGACGTCGCGGCAGCGATGTTGTCAATGATATGGGAGGGGGTGTATGCTTTCGGGATGACGCTGGTGCCGCGCTGTATGCCCCATTTGAGGAGAGCTTGCGCGGGCGTGATGCCGTGCTTGTGCGCAACCGAAATGACCTTGACTAGCGTCAGCATGATGCGCATATCAAATCGCTCGAAATATAGGAGCACCGACGATTTCAGAGTGCAGCGGCCCCGGGATGTCCGCATTGGCGGCGACGGCAGCGACGGGCTTGCCACCGAGCGGCGAAAAGGCCGTGACGTGGATCTTGTGCGAGGCGCAGTACGCGAGGAGGTCGTTCTGCGGCAGGTATCTGCTTCCCTGTCAGGCCGATGCTTGCTTCGCTCCGGGGCCACGGGGCCGGGGTAGTTACGGATGGAGCTCGACTTGGTTGACGGCGGGTGGGATGCGCGCGCCGCGGAGGAGCTTCTCTAGCTTCTTGATGGTGAAGTTGGATACGCCTGCATGCGAGGCTCGTTAGGATGGCTTCGGCTGGGGGGGAGGGCGCTGGTGAGTTGCCTATCTCTTTGACCTTGCCAGTCTGGACGAGGTCTTCCATGGCGGTCCATGTTGCCGTGTAGCGCTGGGTTGGTTCTAGGTTGATCTTGGGCTGCCGGCACGGAAGGTCAGAGGAGTGCATGATGGGTGGGTAGCAGTGCTTCATGGGCTACTGACGCGGCGGTCTGGGTGCCGAACCGTCTTCCACTCATCTGGGCCGGTGCCAATGCGTTCATACGCGACGGGGGCTGTTTCGTGGCAGGGTCAATGATAGGTGCTTGTGGCCTCACAGCAGCTCTCGGATATCATACTGTGTATCAAATACAAGTCCACTGAGTATTGTTGCGCCAAGTCGTTAGCAACCCGGCTGATTATGAGGGGCTCATCCTGAGTTTCTGCGACGGACCGTATGTGACGCCCAGGTTTTTGAGGCTCAGCTCCAGAGCTGGCAGGACGTCCTCGGGCTTGTGGTGGGCATTCGCGCTAGGTCCTCTTCTCAGCACGTCTGTGTCGTTTTGCACTGACGAGCACTGCCTTACAGCTTCGTGACGATGAAGACGTCTTCTCGAGGCCCTCCCCAGCGTCGCAGCGCCTCGCCGACGCCTCTCTCCGCGTCCCCATCGCCGTACTGCCACGCCGTGTCGATGTGGCGGTATCCGGCCTCGAGTGCCCGGAGCACGGCGTCGGCGACGGCGTTGCTCGGGTTGCTGTCGGGCTGGAATGTGCCGAAGCCGATGGCGGGGAGGGAGCGGCCGTGTGAGCCGATTGGGAACGCGCTGGCGGAGGAAGACATGGTGGGGGGGTGATATATGGCTTGTTGCTTGTGACTCTGAGGGTCTGTCCGTGTGTGAGTTGCACAGAGATGAGCGGAGCGTGTACGAACTATATGGCGGGGTTGAAGTGATCCCCGCTCGTCCGGAGATAGGACAGACGTCGCCAGACGGGCATGCGCCTGTCCGATGTAAATGCTGGCACGATGTTCTCCGCCAGCAAACATCGAATCCCGGAAAGTGGCGGGCAGGTAAACGGCTGAGATATGCACCGTATTAACCTCGCAGTACGAATACGGAGTACGATGTTTGCTGCCTGAGAGACAGGGGGTTGCTGCCGCCGATAGGCGCCCGTTTCAGTCGTGTAACCTGACCGAGAGGGTGAAAGTGATTGCGACGCAGCGCACCTGCAGGACCGACCAGGGATGCAATCACAGTGGCGCGAAGATGAACGGGCCGTGGTGGTGCTGATGCGCCTGCGGGCAAACATCCTCAAAGAGCGGTGCTCGTATGTCGCACCCCCACGCTGCGATTTTCTTGCTGCTCGTATATTCCATGTATTCTCACCCACATATACGAAAGCTTGCGATCTATGCGGGCCACCTTTTCACAATGAAGACGACAGTGCCCGCGGTGCAAACTACAGCCCTCGCGGGTGCTCAATCTCCCCAAGACGCCCCGACCTTGGACGAAGTGATTCCTGGGATTGGCGAGGACATCGAGATCGACCCGGCCATCCTCGAAGGTGTGTCAATCCCTCTATACTTCCGACGTTTCGTCTGGCGCTAACCCAAGTCTGCCCATTCGATATAAAGCGCTCCCGCAAAGATGCACATTCACCAGAGCTACAGCATACGGCGCGTCGCTCTGGACACGCACGGCCAGGATCATTACTAGGCTGGTCGACGACGGCTCTGAACGATGCTTTTTCCTCAAGACGGCAACGGGGGAGCTCGGGCGGAAGATGTTCCACGGCGAGTTCGAAGGCATGGCGGCCATCCATAGGACGACGCCGACGTTTGCTCCGCGGCCGATTGCGTGGGGCGAGTGCCGCAATGCTACGGGGACATACTTCTTCGTCAGCGAGTTCGTCGACATGGCCGACGGCGAGCTGCCCGACGCGGCCGAGTTCTGCGCCCGGCTGGCGGAGCTGCACCGCAACAGCGTCAGTCCAACGGGCAAGTTTGGCTTCCACGTGGTGACGTGCAACGGCAACATCCCGCAGAACAACGACTGGAAGGCCTCGTGGGAAGAGTTCTTTGCCGACGGGCTGCGGCACATGATGGAGCTAGACGTCAAAGTCAACGGCACGCAGCCGGAGCTCGTTGATGCCATGGGGCCCGTGTTTGAGCATGTCATACCGCGGCTGCTTCGTCCGCTGGAGCGAGGGCCGAGTCCGATCCGTCCGGCCCTCGTGCACGGCGACCTCTGGTGAGAGCGTGGCTCAGTCTCGCCGTCCGCCCTGACATGCCAGCGTTCGGGATGAAACTGTCAAGTGTCTGATCTGAACGACACACCAGACGCTACATGTACAAGAACAGTCGCTGACCGGAGTCCTCGCACAGGTACGGTAACAGCTCCACGGATCTCAACACGGACCTGCCCGTCGTGTTTGACTCGGCGGCGTTCTACGCACACAACGAGTACGAGCTGGGAAATTGGCGACCTATCCGGAACAGGTTCAACAAAGGCTACTTTCGGGCCTACGCCAAACACTATCCCATTGCGCATCCAGAGGCCGAATTCGATGACCGCATCATGCTCTACGAGCTGCGCTTCAACTTTCACCTTTGCATCATGTTTCCCGGGTCTGTTGCCGCCAAGCAAGAGTAAGTTATATCCGCATTCCCGTCGGGTTGTATCGTGATCCATCTCTGCTACATCGCTAACGGAGCCCCGTTGAGCAGAATGATAAGCAACATGCGATACCTTGCTGACAAGTATCCTTCGGTCAATGATGACATGGAGCCTCGGAATTGAATGATAATTGGGGGTTGGGAGAGGCGATAGTGGCTGCGTGCGAACATGAAGTCATGTTAGGCGCCTGGGTGACACACTGGGTTCCCCTTTGGGAGCACAGCTCACTGCGATATCAGTGAGTGTCCATCACACATACCAAGTAGAGTAGCCACATGTACTATCAACTATCAACATGTGTCGATGTAAATGACGTCTGCGCTGTGTCGGGTGACTATTTCATTCTGATAGCAGGCACAACTCCATGTCTGGACCAAGGACTCGAGATTGGCGCAGGCCACGCCACGTGCAGTGCATATTGACATGAGACGTTGACATCACGAGGAGAAACACATCCGGTGGCACAGTCTCTGGCCAGGACAAGTCGAAAAAAAATGAAGGGGATTGGGACCCTGCTGCGCCCGCCCGCCCCGGCAACACCCCAATTCGTGATAGTCTTCCAAGGTTCGTTGGCGCTCTAGCCGCCAGAGTCCATGCTGTGCGACAGGAGCTGAAAGCCTCAACTGCTGCAGGCGTCGCCTCGGGGCCTAAGGGGAAGTAACGAGCCAGCCCTTTCTTGTAGTCGAGACAAAGCTCACACTGTGCGACTTTTCCATTGCAGTGGTCGACTCGCCTGGCACCAGACATGATGCAGGAGAGGCCAGAATAGGAATCCTGCCAGGGATCCCCAGAGTACATGCTGTCAGCCCGGCATCGGCTGGGTGGCGTTATTGCAGGCCTACTCACAATAATGCAGCCAAGTCCACGATGCAACACGAGACAACACCACCTCATTCAAAATTTCTGAGCCCTCAAGCGGAATCAATCGTCTCGTCTCCACTAGGAGCTCTGTTGACGGCCAGCAGCATGGTCTGAAGGTTTCATTCGCATCCACTCTTCCAACATCTCGCCTGCTGGCGACGAGAGCGACAAGAGTGCACATCTACAGGTTCAGCCATGACGCCCCCACGGCTAGGTGAGCAGAGTCTTCCGGCTCGAAGAACGGCAAGCTTGCTACATCGCTTCCGAACGATCGACTCCACTGCGGACGAGGCACAGGAGGCGCCCAAGCTGGGTCTTCACGAAGTCACGGATACGGTATCGTGTCCGGCCGCCACAATCGTGTTTGTCCACGGCTTAGGAGGACATCCGGTCAAAACTTGGAGGCATTCTTCGAAGCAAGACACGGTGAGACTACGCTTGGGGTCCCAAATTCTTCGCGGCCAGGGCACTGACTCAATTTGCAGTTTTGGCCGCAATGCTGGCTGCCTAAAGAACGCGGTTTCGAGGCCATCCGCGTGTGTACGTTTGGGTACGCCGCGGAGTTTGCCACGACGAAAGAAAATATCTTCACCATTGCCGACTTTTCAAAAAAGCTCATATTTGATCTCATGACATCTGGAATGATAGACGCCGCCACGATATTTGTTGCTCACTCCATGGGAGGGCTTTTGGTAAAGAAGGTAGGTAGCTACGGTGATCCAAGGCGTGAGTGCGCCCCTACAAAGCTAACGCACTGGCCAACAGGCATATATGCTAGCGCTTCAAGACAGCAAGTATGCACAAGTTGCTGATTGCATTCGAAGAGGCGCCATGATCTTCCTTGGCACGCCTCATCGTGGATCTAAATCAGCGGCTACGCTTCACGCCGTTCTAGCCGCTACCGTTGGATCAAAGACATTTGTGGAAGAGCTCAAGACCAAGTCGAGCCTCTTGACGGCAATAAACGAGGACTTTCGACACTGTGCAAAGCATCTCACCCTGTGGTCATTCTACGAGACTGAACCAACACCAGTCGCGGCTGGTCGAAGTATGGTGGGGTTCTGTGAACGCCTCGACTGTCTATGCTCAAGGAGGCGAACTAATGGTTTTGCCCTAGATTATTGTCGGCCGAGATTCAGCAGTGCTCGGCTACGAAAATGAAGGCTCCTCGCACATTGACGGTGACCACCGCTCAATCTGCAAATTTGCCTCCATCCGAGATCCTGGATACAGGGCACTAAGAAACCTTCTGCTCCATATCGTGAAGGATAAGCTAGGCTCTGAGAGTACGCTGGTGCCTTCATGTCACAAAGTTGTGTGCTCTGGCTGACCGCGAGCTATTTAGGCTCTCCCGCTGCAATGGCGCAACTACCCTCGGCACCCTTCATGCTGGCACGGACTCGGCAAACCAGCACGGCCGTTAAGCATATCTCGGCAATCCTGGGGCAGACAGACGCCAGCAATGAAAACCTTCTCTTCTTCAAGGACAGTCGAGGTCTTGCCAGTTCCTGCCAATGGATCCATCAGAAAGCGTCCTTTCGGTGGTGGCGGGATACATGTACCGATGCCGAATCTCATGGACGATACCTCTGGCTGAGCGCACCACCGGCAACAGGAAAATCCGTCTTGATGAGTTCCATCATTGATGAGCTGCATGAACGGTCCGAGATCTGTGCATTCTACTTCTTCAGGGGCAACAACACCGTTGAGCGCACGACGCGATCATTTATATACTCTCTCATCGCGCAAATGGCCATTTACTCAACGGAATTCTATGATCGACTGTCTGAAATAGATGAAGAACACACCAGAATCCACACCATGTCGACTCGCGTTCTCTAGCAGAAAATCTTTGTCGACACCCTATTCACCTTGGGGGATGAATCGGCGAAACCTTGGTATTGGGTGCTTGACGCGCTGGACGAATCAGCCTCTGCAAGCGAAGTTTTGACCCTGGTTGGTAGAATACATTCAAGGACCCCAATACACGTCTTGATCACGTCGCGAGCTGGAATGGGCATAGAAAGGGTGCTTCAAAACTGGTAAGCCTGCCGCCTCTTTGGATTCAATTTTGAAGAGGGGCGCTGAACCGTTTCCAGTGTGCCAAAGGGAGCCTTGAGGTGCGACCAGATACGTGCCGTTGATACACGCGATGACATGGCACAGCACGCCCGGCAAGAGCTCAGCTGTCTTCCCTTTGGCCCTGACGAGGTTGGCGAGATTGTGAGTTGCATTGTCGAAAAGTCTCAGGGCATTTTCCTGTGGGCGCGGTTTGCTGTTGAAGAGATCCTCGCCACGGCCCATACTCTGGAAGGAGGCCACGTCGCACTGCAGGCGATGCCAGAAGAAATGAGCGTCTTCTTCCGTCAGATCTTGGATGGCATGTCGGAAATGAGAGTCAGCAACAAAAAGTTGGCGAAAGCTATTCTACAGACCACTGTGTGCGCCGCGCGGCCCTTGACGACGCGTGAGTTGCAACAGGTCCTTATTCCGACGTTTGGGCGCTTGGCCAGCTTGGAGTATACAATACGGCAAGTTTGTCCGCATTTGATCAAGGTAGACGAGGAAACGTCGCTTGTACAGCCAATTCACGAGACCGTTCGCGAGTACTTGCTTGACACCTCGGACTCTGAGTTTGCCGTGGATCGTTACAAGGCGCATCAGTACCTTGCGACAGTGTGTCTGGAGCTATGGACCGAGGAAGCCTTTTCAGGTCCCATCTCTGAACACAAGCGTCAGCAGCCCCAGGCCGCGACAAGCATGGACGAAATTCACCCTCTTCTCAAATATGCGGCCACGACTTGGTTTGACCACGTCCAAAACGCCCTCATCGACAAGAAGCTAGAGGCATCGGTGCGGCATTTCCTCCGGACCTCTGTGCTGTCTTGGATAGAGGCCGTCGGCTTACTGAATGACCTGTCGCTCCTTACCATGGGAGCACTCGGGCTGCAGGCATTCGTTTCCCAGTCTCCACTGATAAGCTTCGCGGACAAGAAGCTGATTTCTGGGTGGGCTGTGGACATGGTGCGTATCGGTCCAAAGTACGGCCGGAACATCGTTGCATATCCTGCCTCAGTTCACAGACTGCTACCCCCCTTCTGCCCGCGCGGTACTCGCATCGGGTCTCAGTTTGGCGGAGCAGGCGACATCACCGTCGTCGGCACTGGAATGAAAGGCTGGGATGATTGCCTGGCGCACATCACGGTCGGCGACGACGGCGAGACGTGCAAGGCTGTTGTCTGCAGCGATGCCTTCTTGGCGGTCGCTACTTCTGGGAGCCGAGGAACCGTTGTGATATATGACGTGGAAACCTGTCAGGAAAGCAGCCGAATCTCACACGGAGAAAGGATCGGGGCCATCAGTATTGACGCCCTCAGCGACCGACTTGTTACAGGCGGATTAAGATGGGTCAAGGTATGGGATATAAAACAGGGGCAAGTCGTGGCAGAGCAGACCAACACAACCGGGAGTCGATCCATCGCCCTCGCGTTTCGTCCAGGAGGCAAAGTTGTCCTTTCATTTGCGTCCGACAATACACTGACGACGTGGGATCTCGGCCGAAATGTCAAGCAGCACATACGGTGGACACGGCAATCCACGGAGAACAAGTATCGTGGAACGCCCTGGGGCATCGGGTTTAACATGAGCGGGGGCATGATAAGCCTTGCGTACAAGGGATGGCCCATCGAGGTCTGGGACATCGAACGCCTGGAGCTGCAAGCTACGATCCCGACGAGGAATGGGCTCGGGTCGTGTTTCAATGACTCAAACGGCGACATCTTTGGTGTGGACGAGGATGGATGTGTGGTTCGCTTTGACGCGCAGAGCCGCACGACTACGGAGATGAGCTTACAGTCTCACATCATTGCCTGCAACCCGAACGGAACACTTGTCGCCACGGGGAATGGGGAGGGCGTGCTGCGGATCTTTACTGCAGATACCTTGGAGCTCCTCTACACGATGGACAAGTACACGGAATCGATTCGCGGCCTATGCTTCAGCCCGGACGGCAGCAAGCTGTACGACATTCGCTCATCGGACTGTAACGTGTGGATACCAGACGCCCTCCTAGTGAGTGTGGGAGAGGACTCGTCCACCAGCGGCGCCGAGTCCGAGAACAGCAGCTTCAACAGAATTCCGGATAGTGTCAGGATGGAAGCGGCAAGGGCGTTGGTCATCGTCACGGCAATGGCCGACGACACCACGGGTAGCTACGTTTGTTGCGGCATGAGCAATGGCGCGGTTTTCGTGTACGACACGCAGAGCGGGAAACGGCTGCAGTTCTTGTACAATCACGCTTCGACGGTCAACGTCAACACACTGACATGGTCTCTGGATGGGCACTACATCGCTTCGGGCGACGACTCGGGTCGCGTCATGGTTATGAGGGTCGAGCCTGTGTCGGCGTCCAAGTGGTCGTGCTCGACGCACCTCGACTTTCGCCTGGACCAGCGGCTCGACGGCGGTGCGCGGCAGATTGTGCTGAGCCCTGACAGCACATGCGTTCTTGTCTTGGCACAGCTGAGCACTCGCATGTATTCCCTATCAGACGGACAAGAGATCGGCGAAAGGAAGCCGCACAACCAAGGCGATGGGCCATGCTGGTTGACCCATCCGAGCGATCCGCAAAGGGTCATCTGCCTGACCCTCGAACTTGCCAAGATCTTTACCTGGTCATGTTTTACCGAGATTGGAAGCGGCAAAGGGATAAGGCTGAAGCATGGTAAGGTGAGTCCTTGGGCGGACAAGGCGACACAGACGCGGGCCTTTCCAACCCAAGACGGGAGCCAATTGGTGCTGGAGGTAACGGCAGCGGAACGCGGCGGTTCCGCAAAGTGCAGTTTCTGGGATGTGAGTGGACTCGTCGAAGATGCCGTAGAAATGTCCGAGACCGGGAGCCTGGACCATCTGCAGCTCGACGGGGTCGTGGGCACGTACCGCGAGCGAGCCGTCTTCCTCGACCGCGAGCTCTGGGTGTGCAGCACGGCGCGCGGGGCCGACGACGCGGAGGCGACGAGGCACTTTTACGTGCCGATGGACTGGCTCAACACGAGCGAGGAGCGGCCGTCACTTATGACGAGGCTGGGGGACTTTGTGTACACGAAACACGGTGAGGTGATTGTGGTGAAGCGCGGGATGAAGAACCGACACGGGGTCGTGTGATGGGCCCTTCGGGGCGTTGGATGGGTTCACCTGTTGTGCAAACCTACCAAGTAGGTAGTGAGTCTTTCAACCCCGTCGCGGAGGCTAATGAAGCTGCGGCATGTCTGTCACTTGCAGCTTGTCTGCGTTGCTCTGCAGTGTGCACCCAACATGAAACGGAGCATGCACCTGATATGCTTGGCAGGGCTCATTGTACATCTGGGCTGCTCCCGTCGAGGGACTGGACGCAGGCTCCCGGCCGTTGAACTGTGCACAGCATGTATGTACATTGCGTCTGCTGCTGCAGCGATGATTGCACACGAATGTGCTTGCATGTCGTTCTGGGGGACCACGGATCACTGCTTGGTAACTCATACCGCGATGCAGCGTCCGAGTAGGCGACGACCATCTCCGCAGCACATCTACGCCGCTATGCGATGATCCTTGGCGCTAGGTATTCATCATGGGCCCCCGCTGTCATGTGGCAGGGCGGCGGCAGCTGCACGACGGGAGGCTCGTAGAGGAACGAACATGGCGGTGCGGGGAACGTCGATCCTTGTGGCGGCGGGTGGACGGGAGTGGCTGGCGCTGCCAGAAGGGGCTGTTGTTTTTGCCATGCGTGCCAGGTTGTGCTTGGCCTGGGTGGACGGGTGTGAGATGGTGGCTGGCGTGGCTGGGGCAGCCGGTACGATAGTCGCGTTGGAGAGTCCAACGCCCACAGGTCACGACGGATGGTGAGCTGGCGTCGGGCGTCATCACCGGCCCTTCGCGCGATAAAGCGGAGGGAGGGCCTGGCTTGAACGGTCTGGCCCGGGGTGGGGACTCTGAGAGGCAGCAAGACGGCGTGACAATGTGTTGGCGGGCTCGTGTTCGGGCGCGGTGCATGATATCGGATGGCAAGGAGCACGGGAAGTACGGAGTACTCGTACCTCGATTGCCCGCAGAGGGCAAACCCCAGCAGGTCCCAACGTTGGGCGCGTGTCATCTCGCGCGGCAGATGTCAGCGGACTGGAAACGCAAGTCAGCGGCGCTGAGCCGCACGTCGACGTGCATACGTACGTGCGTAGTCGCTGCTGACGGGACCTTCAGGTCAAGGCAGGTCCTTGAATGCCCGAGATGGGGTCCTGGACTCCTGGGCCGGCCCAGCACTGAGGTGACAGGTCCGTCAGGTGCAGATGGGCCGCTGCGGGCTGCCGCATGGTGCCGTTGCCATGTCTCGGGGCCGCTGCCCGTCGTCGGCGTGGCGTCGGGAAGGGCGCACGCAAGCCCGATGGCCCTTTTCCCCGACCACGGCCGTGGGGCGCGAGAGCCGCACGGCCGGCAGGCGCTTCGGAGGCAGGTACATATTCGCAGATAATATCCGTGATGGATGCGATGCGAGTGCAGCACGCAGGATGCAGAATGCAGATTTGCCGCCTCGGCGTCGTGGGTCCAGTCGCTTGTGCCGCCAGACGAGTGGGGATGGGAGTCGTACATTGCGGTGCGAGTCCACCGCGTCGGGCGCAGTGGGGATTATCGCTCAGGCAGGGCTACCTTAGCTTCCATACGAGTAGGTGCCTGCGCTGCGCTGGAACTGGAGGCGACGATGGCCTGGAGGCGGCCCCAGGTCCCGGGCCTAGGGGTGCCGGACCCTGTGCCTTCTGGGGCGCTCCATCGCGCGAGAGGTGGGCCCCGAGCCGACTTGTCCGTCCACCCCGCCAGGGCTGGGCTGGCACCATTGATCAATGCTGGTAAGATCCAGGTACCTCCCGCTCGCCGCCCGCCGTCCACTTGGGCCCGCCATCTGCGCGTTGCGCCACCCCGAACCCCCTGTTCGGACCTGGCTGCCACGGCTCCGACGACGGGAGCCCGGCAGCCGCTAGAAAATCCACCTAGCGTTTGCGTTTTGAGACTTTCCCGCCCGAAGCCACCTAGCAGAACAGTTCCAGTACCTCAACCAATGCCCTCTGCTGTCGCTGCATGAGCGAGACGTCGAGTTCCATCAGACGACATTCCCCTTTGCCATGGGCTGACCGAGCCTCCGCCACTCTGCCTCGACCAGTCACTTCTCCCTCACCGGCGACGTCCTCGGCGCGGGCTCGTTGGTCCTGCCCTTTCAAGACTGGCGCATGTCTGCCTTTCCTGCACGGGCATATAATACATATACAGTGCCTACATGGCTCAGGTGACGTGCCGCGGCGACGGACCAACAATATCGACGGGCGGTAACCGTCTTGCGGCTTTTCAAACACGGGCGAACTTCATTTCACAACAGTAACTCTCTTCGTTCGAGATGGAGTCTCGCGAGGCTGGCACCGCCGACGACGGCGTCGGGCTCCTGGCCACGTACTTTGGCCAACCGCTCGCCTTGGCTGCCATCGCTACCATAGTCGTCCTGATACTCACCACCAGGCTCTCGACGGGCGGCCCGTCGACGACATGCGGGGATGGCGGCAAGAAGCTGCCTCCCACGGTGCCATTCTGGCTCCCCTTCCTGGGCCACGCGCCGCAGATGCTACTCCAGGGGGACGGCTTCCTCGCCAAGTTGCGCAGCCGGTACTACGCCGACGGTGTCTTCTCGCTGCGCATCCTCGGCCGCTTCCACCACTTCATCTTCCGCCCGGAGCTGGCAAACGCCGTGCTGAACCGCCCCCTGACGATAGCGCAGGACCCCTCGGGCAACATACTCGAGTCCATGTTCGGGCTGAGCAAGGAGGAGCAGGCCGTGTATGCCGGGCTGGCCGACGAGGCCCGCGCGTCGCTCAAGCACCTGCTGCAGGATCCTGGCCTGGGCGAGCTCACCTCCCGCACGATCCTGTACATCAAGGAAAACATCGCCGACTTGGTCACCTTTAACGCGTACCCAGCCGACCAGATGGGGTGGGAGCGCCACGCCGGCGCCGAGGTTGTCGAGAACCCGCGGGGCGAGCGCTACGTCGAAGCCGACCTCATGCTGCTGACCAAAAACTTCATCGCCATGACGGCCAACGTCTCCCTCTACGGCACCGACTTTGTGGAGAACTTCCCCGACATTTGGCAGTCCATGTGGGACTTCGACAAGGCGTTTGTGCTGCTGGCGGCCAAGATCCCCAACTGGATCCCTTGGCCGCGACTGCAGCGCGCCAGGAGTGCGCAGAGAAAGCTGCTTGCCTGCGCGTACGAATTTGGCGAGGCGCTCGACAAGCACGCCAAGGGCGAGGAGCCGGGCCTCAAGTGGCAGGACCTCGACAACGTGAGCAGGGTGGTCAAGGCGCGGCACGACACGTACCGCCGCCACGGGCTGTCGCTGCACGGCCGCTCCGGCTGCGACCTCGGCTTCCTCTGGGCCATGAACACGAACGCGAACTCGCTGGTGCCGTGGGTGCTGTTTGAGCTATATCGAGACGCCGTGCTGCTGGAGCAGGTCCGAGAGGAGATTGCGCCGTACGTGCGGGTGGTGCAGCCCGAGAACGAGTTCGGCGACGCCGTGTGGGTGCCGCCGGAGCTGGAGACGCTGGACCTGGACGGGCTCCTCAACCGCTGTCCCCTGCTCCTCGCGGCATACATGGAGACGCTGCGGGTCTACACGGGGCCGCTGAACCTGAGATGGCTGGCCGAGGACGTGGTGGTGGACGACAAGGCCCAAGGGCAGTCGTTTGTGCTGCGCAAGGGAGGCTACGCGCACGTCGCGCAGGAAATGCACCAGCGGGATCCGAAATTCTTTCCCGATCCGCACGAGTGGCATCACGAGAGACATCTGAGGGAGTCTGCGGATGAGGCGGGCAAGAAGACGGTCGTGGCTGACATGGGCACGATGCGCCCATTCGGTGAGTGACGAGTTCTTGAACCCCCACTTTGCGTGAGCAATCGTGAGAGAGCAAACATGGCTAATCGTCACCAGGGGCCGGCCCGCGGTTGTGCAAGGGCAGAGCGTTCGCACTTCGGGAAATCATGCTGTACTCGGCCATTATCGTCTCCTTTTACGACATGGAGCCGCCGCACGGGCAGGGCTGGGAGCTGCCCAAGACATACAAGCTGACGGCGACGAGGCACCCCAAGACGCCGGTCAAGGTCTGGATCAAACGGAGGACGCACTCGAGTGCGAAAGCCAATGGACATACTCGAGGGTAGTGGGTGGTACTATGCAGAGGTCGAAACCGACCAGTCGCGTGTGGCGTTGGAAGCGGCGAATGTTGGAGGGCAGGACGGATGTCATGATAATGCGTCTGGCATGAGGACACGGAGCGCACGCACGACGTGATGCCATACGATGCGCTAAAGGATAGCGGGAGACACCGCTATTATGGGGGCATGCGATTGATAAATAAGGTATGCCCTGCTTTGGGCAATGGACTTGTTAAGTGTACTCGTAAGCGGTACGAGGGACATGTTTTCTCGGAGATAGGACGGGATGCTGCACGGAAGCGTCGACGTGCCTCAGGTGCCAATTCTGACGCCATTGGGTCCCCGTCTTGGGTCAGCGCCCCTCCACCCGCGTGCCGGGGGTCCGGCCCAAATTGTGTTGCACTCCGCAACCGCAGCTGGGCGTGGACCCGGATAGCTTCATCCTCCTTGACTCCGGCTTCCCACTTCGTGCAATACTCGCTTCTGGCCGACTACCACAAAGGCGACGACGAGCACGAGCCCCGTGCCCTCCGCGCGGCGGACGACCCTGACGAATTACCTACCCTCCCCCGCGCGAGCAACGACCCCTCGCCAGGCCCGACGCTCACCTCCCAAGCACGCGCTCAACCTTCTAGCTCACGGAGCCGCACCATGCTCTCGCGCGGCGGATCGCCACCATGATTCCACGATTACTGTCCCGACCGACGCTGCTCTGTCCGCGATGCAGCTCCGTCAAGGTCCACGGCAGGCCGCCATGGCTCCCTCAGCGGCCCGTCGCCGCCGCGACGCAGCCCCTCCGAACCTCGGCCCTGGCGCGCCGTGAGCAGGCCCCGGTGAAGCCGAGTGCCATATTGCCCAAGACAGCCGGCCAGACGAAGCCGAAACCGAAATCGAAACCGAAACCTGCCGCCGCGAGCGACCCGCTGGCCGGCGTCGACAAGTCCGCCGCCGAGCAGCGCAAGGCCGACTGGGCTATAATGAGGGAGATGTCGCGCTACCTGTGGCCCAAGGGCCAGCTGGGCACAAAGTTCCGCGTCGGCCTGGCCGTCGCGCTGCTCGTCGGCGCCAAGCTGCTCAACGTGCAGGTGCCCTTCTACTTCAAGAGCATCGTCGACACCATGAACATTGACGTCGCGGCCGTCGGCGGCACGGCCACCGCCATCGCGGGCAGCCTCATCGTGGCCTACGGCGCCGCTCGCATCGGCGCCACCGTCTTCCAGGAGCTGCGCAACGCCGTCTTCGCGTCCGTCGCGCAAAAGGCCATCAGGAGGGTCGCCTGCAACGTCTTTGACCATCTGCTGCGCCTGGACCTCAGCTTCCACCTCTCCAAGCAGACGGGCGGACTGACGCGCGCTATCGACCGGGGAACCAAGGGCATCAGCTTCCTGCTGACGAGCATGGTCTTCCACATCCTGCCCACGGCCCTGGAGATCAGCATGGTGTGCGGCATCTTGACATGGCAGTACGGCGCCAAATTTGCCGCCATCACGGTGCTCACCATGGTGGGGTACACGGCCTTTACTATCTGGACGACAGCCTGGCGGACCAAGTTTCGGCGACAGGCCAACGCCGCCGACAACAAAGCCTCGACCGTAGCTGTTGACTCTCTCATCAACTACGAGGCCGTCAAGTACTTTAACAACGAAAAGTTCGAGGTGGCGCGCTACGACAAGGCCCTGCAGGCGTACGAGAAGAGCTCCATCAAGGTTGCCACGTCGCTGGCCTTTCTCAACAGCGGACAGAACATCATTTTCTCGAGCGCCCTGACGGCCATGATGTACCTCGCCGCCGATGGCGTCGCTGCCGGCACGCTCACCGTCGGTGACCTCGTCATGGTGAACCAGCTCGTCTTCCAGCTCTCCGTGCCGCTCAACTTTCTGGGTTCCGTCTATCGCGAGCTTAGACAGTCGTTGCTCGACATGGAGACGCTCTTCAACCTGCAAAAGGTCAACGTCAGCATCGCTGAGAAGCCTGGTGCCAAGGCTCTCGCTCTTCCCAAGGGCGGCGAGATCAAGTTTGAGAATGTCACGTTCGGCTACCACCCGGAGCGGCCCATCCTGCGCAACCTGTCCTTGACGATCCCCGCCGGCAAGAAGGTTGCCGTCGTCGGGCCCAGCGGCTGTGGCAAGTCAACGTTGCTGCGGCTCCTCTTCAGATACTACGACGTCCAGGACGGGCGTATTCTCATCGACGACCAGGACTTGCGCGACGTGCAGGTCGACTCCTTGCGTCGGTCTATCGGCGTAGTGCCGCAGGACACGCCGCTGTTCAACGACACGGTGGAGCATAACATTCGATACGGCAACATGGAGGCTACCCACGAACAGGTCGTCGCGGCCGCCAAGCGAGCGCGCATCCACGACATCATCGAGCAGTTCCCCGACGGCTACGACACCAAGGTCGGTGAGCGAGGCATGATGATCTCTGGAGGCGAGAAGCAGCGCCTGGCCATGAGCCGACTACTGCTCAAGGACCCACCGCTGCTGTTCTTCGACGAGGCGACGAGCGCGCTGGACACGCACACGGAGCAGGCTCTCATGATCAACATCAACGGCATCCTGCGCGAAAAGGGCCGCACGAGCGTCTTTGTGGCGCACCGCCTGCGAACCATATTTGACGCAGACCTCATCATCGTGCTCAAGGAGGGCCACGTGGCCGAGATGGGCAGCCACCGCGAGCTGATTGACCGAGCGGGCGTGTACTCGGAGCTGTGGAGTGGTAAGTATCTCCCCCTTTGATCAGTTGCATGATCCGGGGACGTGGGTTACTGACAATGCGCAGCGCAGGAAACGCTCTTCAACGAGGATGGAACGGAGAGGGCAGAGGGCGAGGCTCGGGATGTGGACGCGGCAGAGGCAAATGGCAGGAATACGTTGAGACCCCAAAAGTAGGCCTTGCCTCCTGAACAAGACCGGGTCGGGAAAGCCCGCCGAATAGATTTCCTTCGCAAGCTTGTGCTGTTCCTCTTGGGGCTATCAAGTGCGAGATCCGCGGCTGGTGGAGCTGCCGCCGTGGACGAATGGCCACGGTCCACACCGGCCATGGGCCAGGCAAGGACCGTTGCCTCAGTAAGAAGACGCCGTGCCTCCTCTCCTCCGGCGCTTGATCCAACTCTGGGTACCATTCCATCAAGTGCTTCGGCTAGACTCATAATGGGTCCTGTGTTGTGTCCAAGCCGCCCAAGGCGCGGAGCTCAGGCATCGAGACCCGGTATTACCGGCGCAAAAGGCGGATGACACCAACAGCCACACAGGGGTATGAGTAGACGTGAGGCAGACGATTCAAACGGGCTATTAAGTTGGCGTCCAAAACACGAGGATTCCCCTCAGGGTCGTCCGGCTATGCAAACGTGCAGATGAGAAGGAGGGGCCGCGGAATCGGACAGTGGCCGATCAGAGGGTTAGCCGGACCAGACAGGCCGTTCCGGCACATGGCAGCCACCCACCCACGGTGGTCGTTTTCGCCTTTATTAGCCTCACGCAAGACGTTGGAGCTACAGTAGCGGCTTCATCTACTAGGCGGCTTGCTACTAGTTAACAAGTGTTCTAATGCGGACTAGGCAGAGGGGAGTTGCCGCCGGGAGGCGGTGAAAATTTATCTGATGGAGACGAACTTCTTGCCATGGAAGGGGGGCCCGGGGGGGGGGGGGGGGGGTGGATGATCTGATTAGATTAGATTGCCGTGCTGATTCGTGGGAATGCCGGCTCTACACGCGCAACGGGACCGCCGGCGCGCAGGCTAGGTAGCCTACTAATGGGCTTGCGTGTTGAGCGGTCGTGGCGAGACCCGGCGATCCACGGCCGGGTGAGAATTTGGCGCCGCCAAGGAAGGAAAGGGATACGGAAGCTGGTATTACCAGTGGTAACTTGTCTAGACTAGTTGCAAGACGCGGTTCGTCGATGAGCCAGAAGCGAAGCAGCAGGCTCTGCGATGCTTGTTGGGCCGGGATATATGTATGGCAGAGCGTGCCCCGACGGCGGATGCCTTTCCGCTCCGTCGTGTTCGAAGCTAATAAGAAGAGGGCGGCAGTATCCCGTCAAGCTCAGCTGCATCGTGACGAACCGTCCTCCATCGTCGCCTCAAGCATGGCCTCGCCACCACCACTCGACGACGACGACAAGCACGCGGGGGCGCCGACGGTAGCAGCCGCCTCCTCCGCCTCGGCTTCCACCTCTGACGAAGGCGGCGCGGCGACGGCCATGGGCCCCTCGACGGGCGCCCCCCGCGGCGCCAACGCCAACGACAACGACGCCGCCGTGGCGGTGCCGGTGACGGCGGTGGTGCAGACGCGGGGCGTGACGCGCATGGAGGCCGTGTACCGCGAGGCGGCGCAGTCGGGCCAGCGCAAGACGCTGTACCTGGTGGGCGCGTCGGTGCTCGTGTGCGCGTGGGCCTACTCGCTCGACCAGTCGACCACGTCCTACTACAGCATCGACGCGGCGTCGTACTACCGGCAGCACAGCGCGGTGCTGTCGACGCTGTCCATCGCGACGAGCGTCGTCGGCGCCGTGTGCAAGCCCTTTGTCGCAAAGGTGGCCGACATGACGTCGCGGCCCTACACGTACCTCGTCGCCCTGGCCTTTTACACCCTCGGCTACGTCGTCGCCGCCACGTCGCGCACCGTCGCCGCCTACGTCGTCGGCGACGCCCTCGTCGCCGTCGGCGGCAACGGCCTCGACCTCGTCAACGACATCATCGTCGCCGACCTGACGCCCCTCGAGTGGCGCGGCTTCGTCGGCTCGCTGCTGAGCACGCCCTTTATCATCAACACCTGGTTTGCGGGCAAGATTGTCGACGCCATGACGGCCCGCGGCCAGTGGCGCTGGTAACTACCTACGTCCCCTCCCCCCTCCCGCCCCTTCCCCCCTTTCCAATGCTGTAGGCGCTCGTGGCAAGCAAGGGGTCCGCGGCTGACCGATTCAGGGGCTACGGCATGTTCGCCATCATCATGCCCGCTGCGCTCGGCCCGGCCATCGTCACCCTCATCTACCTCGACCGCAAGGCCAAGAAGCACGGCGTGGTCAACATGGCTTCGTCCAACGCCGCCCGGCGCGCTGCCAAAGATCTCGCTGACGAGGCCGGACTGGACGCGCCACGCGGCCTCGTTGTCGCGCCCGCCGCCGCCAAGCCTCAGGAGACGTGGACCCAGGCCACAGGCCGGGTCCTCCAAGAGATTGACGCCTTCGGCCTGCTGCTCCTCGGCTTCGGCTGGAGTCTGTTGCTGTTGCCGTTCTCGCTCAAGACGTACGCCGTTGGCGGCTGGCGCAACCCCTCGCTCGTCGCCATGATGGTGGTGGGCGGCCTGCTCCTCGTTGCATATGTCGTGTATGAGATCAAGTGGGCCAAGATGCCGAGCGCTCCGAGAAGGCTCATTTTCAACAAGACGTTTCTCATGGCCGTCGTCATAGACGGCTTCTACATGTGTAAGTCTCCGGGAGTGTGGTTCCGACGCCAGGCCGTGGTCGGTCGCTAACAAGGCAGCAGTGGCTGGCCAGATTCGCGGCCTCTACTGGAGCTCTTATGTGCTGATCGCAAAGCCCTGGAGCAACCAGGACTGGGTCTACTATGGCAACACGCTGACTCTTGCCCTTTGCATATTTGGCGTCGTCGCCGGCCTGATCCAGCGCTGGACGCACCGGTACAAGGCGCTGCAGCTTTTCGGTCTGTGCCTCAAGATCATCGGCATGGGCATCATGCTCGACGGCGGGCGGGCAACCATCGACACTTCTGCCATGGTCATCTCCATGATCCTAGTCGGTTGCGGCGGTGCCTTTTCCGTCGTCGGTTCTCGCGTGGCTTCACAGGCGTCGGTCCCGCATCAGGATGTCGCTCTGGCAATCGCCATGCTCTCTCTGTGGTCCAAGATTGGTTCCGCCATCGGCAGCGCCATTGTCGCCGTCATTTGGTCGCACCAGATGCCCCGACAGCTGCGCGCGCATCTGCCCGCCTCGGCCACGGAAAAGGACATCAAGAAGATATTCGGCAACGTCAGGGCCATCCGCACGCTGTACCCTTTCGACAGCGCAATGCGCCAGGGATGCATCGAGGCGTACCGTCGCACCCTCTACTACTGCTTAGCCCCGGCGCTGGGCCTGGCTTTCATCCCGCTTATCGCCGCGTGCTTCCAGACAAACTTTTACCTGGGCAAGCAGCAGAACGCGGTGACCAACGTTGGCAACGACGGGTTGCCCCTGAGAGAGGAGGATATGCCGGAGAAGCGGCCTCCGCCCAAGAGCAAGAAAGAAGCTCTTTTGAGGTTCTGGGCAGGGAAATGAGTCATGGATGGAGAGTGAGCCAGGGAACTGTGTGCATGAAGGAGGCGCCGAAGACACGGTGTGTGGAGCAATTGGTGGACGATGCGCCTCTGTCCAAAGAGTCCGTATCAATATCATATTGCACGGGACTCATGACGAGGGGTTTATTTTGCAGCCCGTGACCAGGGCTTCGAGACGCTCACACGCAGCTTGAGGTCCGCCGAGGGCGTTGAGCTCGTCCCCAACAGCACATGCCCTGTCCCGGTATCCGTCGTCGTCGAGGATCAGGCGTGCCGCGGCTCTCACACGCTCGGGCGTCGGGCTGTCTGTCTTGAGGTCTACGCCTACGCCTGTCCAGACAACCCGTGCTGCCGTGTCCCTCTTGTCTTCGGACTGTCCGGCGCAAAGGAGCGGGACCTTGTGCGACAAAGCCTGCGTGATGCTCCCGTAACCACCGTTGGTGATGAGTAGGGACAGTTGGGGCAGAAGGATGGCGTAGGGCATCCAGGTCGCGAAATGGACGTTGCTGGGACTTCCTACCCGTGCTTCTATGTCCTTGATGTGCGGCGAGACCACTACGAGCAGGACAGTCGGGTCGTCGCGAAGGGCCAGGATTGCCGGGACGATGAGCGACGTCGGATCCATGGCCAGCGTTCCCTGGGTGACGCCAATGACGCGGCCGTGAGAGACCACCTCGGGCCACCACGAGGGGAGGTTGCTTGTCTCTGTGGTGGGTTTCGTGACGAGGGGACCGACGTACGCCGTGTTGCGCTGGTGCAGTGGCGAGTTGGGAGTCTGGAAGAACTCGAGTCGCGGCGAGGATGCTTGGATGTGTAGATGTGGACTGTAGGCGAGAAACTCAGAAGGCTCGGCGAACTGGAGTCCTCCGAGGCTGAGAGATGCTCTCTGGCGGTTGACAACAGGCGCAACCCGCCAGGGGAGCACGACCCATCGACGCAGCGCATGCAGGACGGCATTCGCCGCCACGGCCACCCACGACGCAGGGGGGGCCCTCCCAGACGCCGGCAAGGGGGAGGTGGCCGTCGAAGCATACAGCGGAATGACGCCCAGCGTGGCATAGACGGGAACCTCCCCCAGCTCGCAGAGAGCGCGCGCGCCGTGGGGGAAGACGTCGAGGAGCAGCACGTCGGCGCGGAAGCCGGCGAGCACGGCGCGGTAGTCGGCGGCCTGTGCCTCCAGACGGCCGGCCAGCTGGACGTCGGGGGGCTCAAACAGGCCCGTCGCGTCTCGGCGCATCAGCGGGGCGTCGAGGCTCGCGAGGGCGCGGGTCGCGACGAAGGCGGCGCCCGTGGCGCGGACGCGGGCCTCGTTGTCGGCAGACGTCAGCCAGACGACGTCGTGGCCGCGCGACACGAGGGCCTGGGCGACGGCCTGCATGGGGTAGGCGTGGCCGGCGGGGAAGTGCGAGTGCAGCAGGACCTTCATGGCGGTCGTTTGAGGCCCTGCGCGCGCCATGTTGCTCAGGTGGCTGGCTCCAGGTTGTTTGCTCGTGGTGTTTAGGTAGCATCCAGATTCCAGGGAGCCACTTGCCTGAGCCGAGAGGCAGGCAGGCGCCTGAGTCCTGACCGTCCAGCGGGGTGGTTCGCTGTTGCGATGGACCTAGTAGACGGACCACCTCTGGGGGGGCTACCCACTGGCAGCACGTATAATGATCTGACGACAGAGCATTGCCCGCGCACATAGCCGCATCAGACAAGAGGAGATATGCCACCGCAGACCGGTGCTTGCCACCAAATTTGCGTCTCAGACCACACGAACGAGGTCCCTAGCCGCAAGACTGAGCCGTGGCCGCTCTGGGCTGGGCTGGCCGTTTGTCTAGCGGCGCGATGCAATATGTAAACCTACAGCCACATTTTGTTCTCGATTCGTCATGCCTCGGTTGCATCCCTCAGTCCTTGCATCCAAGGAAGAAGCCCATGCTTGCGGGTGCGTTTTTGCTTCCCTGTCCTGGTTCGGGTGTCACACTTGACATCGTCACGAGGCACTGGGCAGTTACCTACCCTACACTTGGATTGGTGGCGCGCGCGTGAAGTAAAGGACCTCCTCGTCCCAAGAGGCATCCAGCCGCTGAGCGGTACTCCTGAGCGGTACCTGGTGCCCTGTCAAGATCAAATAAAGAAAGAAAAATCAAAGGTGTCGTCTGGCGGGAT
Organism: Purpureocillium lavendulum; assembly: GCA_029168975.1. Taxonomy (NCBI): domain Eukaryota; kingdom Fungi; phylum Ascomycota; class Sordariomycetes; order Hypocreales; family Ophiocordycipitaceae; genus Purpureocillium; species Purpureocillium lavendulum. The sequence continues at coordinate 3,469,931 of JAQHRD010000005.1, read as the reverse complement.
CATAAAGGACGGCGACTGGTCCTGCGATGGCGTCTAGGAGCTCGCCTTGCCTTGCATCCACGCGTGGGCTGGCTGTGTTGAGGCGGCAGTCTGGGAGTGAGTGTAACATTGTTGATCAAGCTTATTCCAAGGGCGATTGCCTCGCACGATACAAGTAGACATGGGCCGAATAGAACACAATTACAATCCACTATTCCCTTTCATCGACATTGATACCCAATCCGCTCCATTCATTCATGTGGTTCCATTGTCAGGGCGGATTACTCCTTTGGGCAGGCCGAGCCCCAAGTCGTCAGTCGACATCCGCGCCTCTGCCCCTGATGAGCCACCAGACTGGATTGTTCCACAAAAGCATTCCACATTTCTTCGACGTCTGGCCAGCCCTGTCCCTCGATCCGCCGGGATGATGTCAAGCAGCATGCTCCTCCTACCCGCCCGCTCCCGCGGTGCCGGTGGACCAAGAGATCTCGATCTCGACTTTTCGGTTCCGCGAACCCACTGCCGCAGAGGCTTCACAAACGTGCACGCGACTCAGCATCGCCCCTTACGACGCAGCACTGTACCGTAGCGTAGCGTCCGAGGATGACGGCGGACCCAGATATGACGTCCGACGGCCCGAGTTGAGTCTAAGGCTCGTCTTGCAAGCGCAGCGGATGATCAAATGGCACGACTCTCTGCGCTCGACCTCTTAAGGCGTGTGCTTCCACATCGGAGCGGCTTGTCCGACACGCAGTACGCCCAAACTTGCAGCACACTCGTCTCGTCCCTTGGTGCCGGGCCGTCTCCACCAAGCAGGTTGCCCAGTCGCGGAGCCGTCGTTCGAGATGACAAGTAGAGACGCCGGCTCACCGCCAGGTGGCGAAACCTGTGCTTCCGATCCGGTCGCACTCGCTGGAAAGTCAACAGCCTCGGGTCATCCCGAGAAGCCGCCAATCGAAGACGAAAGGCCAGCACAGCCCGCCGCCCAGAATGGTGTATTTCGTGGTAGTGGACCCGGTGCAGACGAGGAGTCTGGTTGCAATACAAGCCAGGACAGCCTGGCACCGGCCCAGAGCAAGCAACCACAATACACACCCGATGGCAAGCGAATCATGACGGAAGAAGACTGCTACGACGCTCTGGGCTACTCGTGGCCAGCTTGGAAAAAATGGATGCTCCTGTCGTCCATTTTTGCCGTTCAGATGTCCATGAACTTCAATACGAGTGTCTATCCCAGCGTCGTCACGCCCTTGAGCGAACACTTTGGCGTCAGTGAGCAGGCCGCTCGCGTGGGGCAGTGCGTCTTCCTCGTCCTGTATGCCTTTGGCTGCGAGCTGTGGGCGCCCTGGAGCGAAGAGTTTGGGCGGTGGCCGATTCTGCAGTACGTCGGCCCCCTGACATGAGAGAGCTATAGCCAGTACTGACCTGTGTGATAGGTGCTCTCTTTTCCTCGTAAACATCTGGCAGATTCTTGCAGCGCTCGCGCCGAATTTTGGAAGCGTCATCGTCGCGCGGGCTCTCGGTGGCTTGAGCTCCGCCGGCGGAAGTGTCACCCTCGGAATGGTGGCAGATCTGTATCAACCCGAAGATCAGGACTGGGCCGTCGCATTTGTCGTCCTCTCCTCCGTCGGCGGCACTTCGATCGGTCCCATCATAGGCGGCCCCATCAAGAAATTTCTCCCGTGGTATTGGAACTTCTGGATCCAGCTCATATTTGGCGTTGCCGTCCAGGCGGTTCACTTCTTCATGCCCGAGAGCCGAGCTACGATCCTGATGGACCGCGAGGCGAAACGCCGACGCAAGTCTGGCGAGGATCCCAACATCTACGGGCCGAACGAAGTCAAGAAGCCACGCATCTCCTGGGAGGAGTTCGGTGTAACTTGGATCCGGCCATTCGAGATGTTCCTTCGCGAGCCAATCGTCCTGTCCTGCTCCCTGCTGTCGGGATTCTCCGACGCCTTGATCTTCACTTTCCAGGAAGGCTTCACCCCCGTCTTCAAGCAGTGGGGATTCGGCACGCTGGAGCTCGCTTGGGCCTTTATCCCAATCAACATTGGGTACCTGATCGCGTACCTCAGCTACTTTCCTTGGATCATCAGGGACAACAGGATCACCAAAGCAAAGGGACCCGACTACTTGCCGCCAGAGCATAGACTCAAGTGGCTCCTCTACCTTGCACCCCTGGAGACTATCGGTCTGTTTGGCTTTGCCTGGACGTCGCTTGGACCCCCGCAGGTGCATTGGATCGCGCCGATGATCTTCTCGTGCCTCATCGCAATCGCAAACTACGGCATCTACATGTCGACTGTTAGCTACATGCTGGCGGCCTATGGCCCGTACTCGGCGAGCGCCACAGGCGGGAACGGATTCGCAAGAGATTTCTTGGCTGGCATCGCTGCACTGTACTCAACGCCACTCTACACCAACATTGCCCCAAATGGTCTGCATCTCGAGTACGCTAGCACGATCCTGGCCTGTCTTGCGTTCGTCGTCACGATGCCGGTGTACCTCATCTATTGGAAGGGCCCTTGGTTGCGGGAAAAATCGAAGTTTGCGCAGTCTCTGGCCGCCGATCGCAAAGCCAAGGGAGGTCATAGAGTGGCCAAGGCAACGAAGGAGCAGCTCCAGCCCCATAATCTATAGCCACAGACATTCAGAATCAAATAGACTTGTTTTATACCACATAAGTAGCGGGCAATGAATTACATTAGACTTCCAAGTCGACGCAAGTCTTTGGTCGCCTTTATTGGTGACAGGTCCGCCGATGACGGGGCATATGCCATTTGAGTCCATTCTGGTATTCAAAAGACTAATCGTCACACCAGACATACCAACTGTAGATCGGCGATTTGTCTTTCGCTGTAGTTCGGCTACTGTCGAGGCTTCTCCTTCTTCTCCTTCCACAGAGCCCAAAGGCTAACCCCAGAGACCTTCACAATCTTGAACCGCACACCAGGAATATCGCCCTTGGCCCTACCCTTGCGGCCAAATCCCGCGACCAAGACCTCGTCGTTCTCATCGATGTAGTTGAGGCATCCGTCGTTTGGGACTGGAAGTAACACGGCAAGTTAGTTACGATCGATGGCACGCCGCTCCCGGGGACCTCAGAACGTACCAAAAGCTGTAATCTTCTTTCCATTTTTGATCAGCTGTACGCGGACGCACTTTCGGATGGCCGAGTTGGGTTGCTTGGCCTCGACACCAACCTTCTCGAGGACGATTCCTTTGGCGTGAGACGATCCACCGAAAGGCGATGACCGGAAGGCCCTGCCCTGTGTTCGGGCCTTGAATTTCAAGTCAGACCATCTCTGGTCTCTGCGACTGGTTCGCAGCTTTCGCGCCGCGAGGATGCCACGTGCTGCCATTCTCTTCTATGCGCTTTGCTACAAGTGTCGAGAGGTCGGATATACAGTATCTTCTTTGCGCAGTCGCATGGTCAAATTGGCAGCTTGGCAGAAAGATATTCGCCTCTGTTCCCAGGATCTACCGCAATTTATGGGAGGGCCAGCCCAATATCCCTCGGGTCTCAAGCCCTAATCGCCTCGCCGAGCCCTGGCCGTCAGATTTCAATTGCCAGAGCGTATTATGAAAGCTCTCGGTGGGAGACACGCTGCACCAATCGGCCACATGCGGAATGCCTCCATCACATGCAGTGAAGGGGCTGACTGGTGGTCATCCAATCTCGAGCGGTCTGGTCGTGGCTCCCTGTGCGGTCTCAAGTAGAGGTGGGCGCTCTCAAATTCAACACAGCCCCCTGGGCGTGTACAAAGCAGGGCCTCGCTGAAAGCTGACGTAGGATTTCAATTTCCCTTTTTATACAATTTGATGCATCACCACATCTCATACCTTTAGCGGCCTGCGCACACGCAGGACAACAACAGCGAGCCAGGCCTCATGTGCATGTAAGAGTTGGCTGCCGCCTACGTGGGTTTATTTTCCAACCGGTCATTGCCTATTGATATCCATTGTAGGGACACGGTTTCAGTGCCCTGCCCCTACAGACTCGACGACGACAGACCTCGACGCTCCATTCCACGCATGGCTCTTGGAGACAGGGGATGGGGTGTGGGACCACGGGCGTGTGATAAGCCAGCTTGCCTATTCTGGCACGACAGCGGGGATATGAGGCCTGTGGTTGGTTGCTAGATATCTGGCCGCCGCTCTGGGATTATGCGGCATTTGTTAAAGTAGTTCATCAGCCGGCCACGAGGCATCACACATCACTGTCCTTACGCACCAGGGCCTAGAACTTGCATTCCTGTACAAGGCATATTAACCGATGAATGCTGTTGTGTGGGTTAGTCAGCCTCCCACCGGTGGCCCATTTGGGTCCACCTCTTTGGCCCACGGGCCGGTGGGCTAGCTCTAGCTGCTTCATCATCACATCGTTCTTCTTGCGCTCTTCACAAATGCCGCTCGCCAGCCGGTTACGTCGGCAGGCCGCGGCTCCAACACGACATGGACTGGACCGTAGCCTTGACACGCTTGACGCGCTCTGGCCTTAGCTCACGGTTGGGCGTGAACTTCCCATCCCCTGTGCTCACCACTGACATGCATCTGAGCTGGCAGCCCAAAAAAATCATTCCAGTGATCAAGGTCTACTTTTGTCCATGGTGGTTGAAGCTAAGCGTGGGAGGCCGACGTACTTGCGCTCACGATGAGCTTCTCAGATCCACCTCTTTCAGGTGGCCCGAATACATGGAGCAATGTACGCCTCCCAAGTGTGTGTTCTCTTTGCTGACGGTTGCGCAGGGCATTGAGTAGCAGCTGACGACCATTGGCATGCCTGGGCCACTGCGCGTGCTCATGGGCCTCTCGCCTACCATATGAGGGAGAGGCTTCGCGAGAGCAGATTCGTCGATTCAGTCCCAGCAAGACTGCGATACCAGCAGCAAGTCCCGTCTGATGCGATAGTGTGGCTACTGATGATACAGGCAGATTTACGTGCGCTCCAGAAGGCGGTGCGGGAGAATGTTTCAATGTTTCATGAGAACGTACACAGCCATATCGCCGTATACACAAATATGTAGTAGTGCGCAGACAAAGCAATCCTTCCCAAAACGCCACTCAATACATACCGAAGGGCTGCTAGGAGGCGTCGTTGGTGTCAATAGTGACCAGCAGCTCGCCCGCATCTACCAGGGCCCCCTCCTTGACCAGAACACCGATACACGTGCCTTCGACCGAGCTGCGAATTTCAATCTCCATTTTGCTGGATTCAATCCACATCTAGGACGTGTTAGCAGATTCAAGTGCTTTGGAGACAAATATCCAGTCTCCGTTGACAAGGGGCAACTCACGAGCACATCCCCTTTACGGACCTCAGTACCCTCCTTGACTACAAAATTGTAGCAGCGACCTGGCATCATTGCTTTGACCTTGTGGAATCCTGATTCAACGATAGCCTTGTTACATCCCTCGTCAATTTCTAGGGTATTTGTGAGCGGCTTAGGGTCGTAGGGCTGGCGCAGCTCCTCGAGGAAAGGCGCGCTCGAAATTGACTCTGCACGCTGCGCGGCAGCCGCGATGATATCGGCCTCGTTTGCCGACACCCACGCTTCGTACTCATCCAGATCAAGCTCTCCTTCTGTGACACGCACAAAGCTCGAGGCGGGCTTGTTGTCAAGGTCGGATTCCAGCGCTGGGTAAAACCTGATGCGATCGAATGGTCGGAACATCCATGGGTCGGAGCCGTTGGTCGCGCGTTCCTGGGCAACCACACTTGCGTCCCAGATGTCGACCGTTCTGCCGACAAGCTGGTAGCCGCCAGGAGAGTCGGTGGCGTAGATGCACATGTACTGGCCTCCAATGCCAACTGACCGACGGGGCGTGAACGACCTCGATGGATTGTATTTTGTTCCGAATAAACGGTGGCGCGGATCAAGTGGCACAGCGCACGGAGAGCCAAGGAAGACATCGCCGAGACCAAGAACCAGAAAGGTCGCGTCGTACATTAGGCGCGAGATATCGTCGAGGCCGTTGAGCTGCTCGAGAAACCTGACGTTGCTTGGCAGCCAGGGAGCGTCTGGCCGAATCGTGGCCGCATAACGTTCTACCGCGGCTTTGCTCACCGAATCGTCAAAGGCGAGTGGCAGGTGCAGTGTGCGGGACTGCACCCTGCGTGGGATCTTGTAGGACGAGACATGATGTAAGAGCCGGTCGAAGATGGTGGATGGCGACAGCCCCGCATCGTAGATGAGATGAACTGTTCGCACACCACGGGTAACCTCCTGAATACCGGGAATCGGGGATTTGCTGTGGTTTTCGCAGAAAGAATGGATGCTGAAGCTTTGGGTCATGTCAAAATCTTCCCGCTTCCCAAACTCGACAACCATCGATCGGTCGCCTGCTTGACGGGCAGTGATGTGGCCGCTCGAGCTGTCCAGTGTACCCACAACGGCGCCGGATGTGCTATCCCCGTAAAACGACTCGGGGCAGAGCTCTTCAAGCGTAGGAATGTCCTTGAGATTTTCAATGGCACTCGAAAGGGCCTCGCTCATCTTGCCAGCAGTCTCGGTGCTGATGGCTCGCAGGCGAATCGTATCCCCGGGGCGAACTTGACCCAGCTTCCATAACTCCGCCGATGCCACGACACAAAACACCACAAAACCCCCCAAGCTGGGTCCATCGCAGGCGAGTACGACGGCCTCGTCACCGGTGAAGCTGACGCTGCCGATCGAGTATGGGCTGTCGTGGATATTTGATGGGTGCAGGCCAGCTTCTCCACCGGTTTGACGCGCCCACTCTGGCCGCGGCCCGGTAAGCCGAACACCCAGACGATTGCTGTTGTGGTGGACTCGCCACTCGCCCGAGAAGAGGGCGTTGACACTGTCTGCGGTAAAGTAGTCTGGAGCGCCGTGCGGGCCGGGGACCACGCCAATGGTCCAGGATGTGCTGCCCGTCATAGGCATCCGAATGCCGGGGGAAACAGCGGGTAGATCCGGCTTTCGATTGGAAATGAGACTTGTTTCAACGGGCAAGAAGTCGCCAGCTTGGAGTTTTCCACCCCCAAGCCCACCTAGGTTTCCGAGTTCAAACGTCGCGCGGCTGCCCATCACCTTCGGGACGTCAATACCGCCAGCAACTGCAAGGTACATGCGATATCCGCGCTCAACCGTTCCAATGGAAAGGGTCTGGCCCGCGCGGACAGAAAATGCCCGATTTGGCAGTATGGTTTCATCATCCAGCGTTATGGGGGCCTCGCCGCCAGTGACCGCGGCAATGGTGTCGCAATGGAACTTGAGAGAAGGTCCTTGCAGTGTGCATTCCAGCGCAGCAGCATCAGACCCATTGTTCACAAGACGGTTGGCAAGTCGAAACGAGAGGTGGTCCATGGGTCCTGATGGAGGGATTCCGACGTTCCAGTACCCAGTCCTACCGGGGAAGTCTTGGATTGTTGTCATTGCTCCCGGCTGCATTGCTTCAATATGAGGGGACCGGAGCTGAAACGAGTCTAGGGACTTTGTGGTGCAGTTTCCCGATTGAAACAAGGACCAAGACATGATCTGACGTAGATATTCCAAGTTGGTTTGCACGCCGACAATTTCTGTCCTAGCGAGACCATCGGCCATATTTTGCAAACAATCAGCCCTGTCACTCCCGGTTGCGATAATCTTGGCGAGAAGAGGGTCGTAGCGGGTTGAGATCTCCGTCCCGACCTCGATCCAGGTATCAACACGGAGATTCGAGGGGAATGACAGTCTGTCAATCCTGCCAGAGCAAGGCTGAAATCTCCGAAGCGGGTCTTCTGCGTATAATCGAACCTCAATGGAGGCCCCCTTTGTAGAAATATCCTCTTTGTCGCCGCGGAACAAGTCGCCGCAATTTCCGTCGGCAATGTTGATCATGCACTCTACCAGGTCAAGACCGGTGACAGCTTCGGTAACAGGGTGCTCCACCTGCAGGCGCGTGTTGACTTCTAGGAAAAAGAATTCCTGCGAGTCAATGTCGTATATGAATTCGACGGTGCCGACGTTGCGATAGTTGACCGAGGATGCCAGGCGAATGGCGGCAGCCCTCATCTTCGCACGAACTTGTGAAGGAACCCCAAACGGAGGGCTCTCTTCCACTATTTTCTGGTGTCTCCGTTGCAATGAGCAATCTCGCTCCCCTGCCGCGATGACATTCCCTGCACCATCGCCGAGGATCTGGACTTCAATGTGTCGTGCATTCTCAATGTACCGTTCCAGAAATAATCCAGAGTCGCCGAAGTTGGCAGATGCTAGCCTCTGCACAGCGTTGAACGCATCGTCGAAATCGTCGAGGTCGTTGCATCGCCGCAGCCCGATGCCTCCACCTCCTGCCGTGCTCTTTAGCATCAGAGGAAAGCCGATTCGTTCCGCTTCTTGGCGAGCATCCTGTAGCCGGACCAGGAGCCCCGTACTGCCGGGAACCACATCAACGCCAGACTTGCTGGCAATTTCCCGGGCACGGTGCTTCAGACCTAGGTCAGACATTTGACTCGCTGTCGGCCCGATCCATATCATCCCCTGCTTCTCAACCGCGGCTGCAAACTCGGCATTTTCGGATAGGAAGCCATACCCGGGGATTATTGCATCTACTTGTGAAGACTTTGCTAAGTGCAGAACCTGTTCGGCGTTGAGGTACGTTTCGGCAACAGAGTTGCCTTCGAGGCGCAAAGAAACATCTGCGTCGCGCACGTGCGGAGACGTGGCATCGGTGTCCGAGTAAATCGAGACTGCCTCGATGTTCAGCTTGTGGAGAGACTGGATGATGCGGACCGCTATCTCGCCCCTGTTGGCGATAAGCACCCTCGATATAGGTTTTGGGGTATTTGGTTGGCACGGCCCTGATCCGCCCTTGCATATTCCGTTGCAGAGAGCGTGGTGTTTCATGTAGGGTTTCCAGCCACCAAATACTGTTATGTCCTTTGCGCCTTGCAGACCCCACGGTTCGCAGACGAAGCCGCGGACCCAGCGGCCGTCTTGCAACTCGACGGACCCAATCGCCAAGGGCGCCGGAATTGTGGCGAGGAAGCTTGCGACCTCCGCCTGAGGCATACTCCATACCTCGACGGCGATATGCTCGCCACAGTCGGGCGACGTGACCCTTTCCAGCCCCGGTTTCTTCACCCCAGACGCGGAGGGGAGCTCATACAACTTATACATCTTAGACGTAGTTGTCGAGCAATCGAAGTGTGCGCCTCTTGTTGTTAAATCCTTATTGAGCGGGAAGCCCGTGAGGTGTGCGCCCACGACGGCTACTTGTGTCCATTCGCTGTTAGAAGGCGGCGTGGATACCCCATCGATAGCACGGTATGCCCTAGTAGCCCCAAGACGCCGCGGGGCACCAGAGAGCCATTGCTTGGATAGGCACACAAGCTGAGGCTCCTGCCAAGCGTTCGATATCAGCGTAATACCGAACGGAAGCCCATCCGGTCTGAAGCCAGCGGGGATTGCGATTGCACTCCAGTCGAGGAAATTGACAAAGTTTGTGTAAGTGCCGAGTAAGGAGTTTTCCAATACGGGCTCGGCGCGCAGCTGTTCCAGAGTTGGGAAGGTTGGTGTAGTGGGAACCATGATGGCATCAAACGGCTGAAACATTGTCGCAATCTGACGAGTCAACTCTTGCCGCTCATACTCGCTGGCAAAGGAATCCGCAGCAGAAAAGTTGGAAGCCTTGGACAAGATCCCGCGGACAACCGGGTCCATCTCCTCCGAAGATTGCTCAAAGAAGTCGCGTATGGCGGCATACCGCTCGGCGACCCAGGGACCGTCGTATAGCAACTTGGCCAAAGCGAACAAACTTGAGAAGTCGACAGGCGTTACATCCCAGCCGAGGCTCCGGGCTTTTTGCAAGGCCTCGTCATAGGCAGGAAAGTGATCTTCCCGTTCGTGCCAGTTGGGCTGCATGCAGACTGCCAACGACGGGCGTTGGTGATGAGAACGTGCCATGCCAAAGGTCGAAAGACCTGGTTTGATGTTGTCGGGACGAGGTCGAGTCCGGGAGTATGCATCCTTGACGTCGTAGCCCTCTGCGATTGACAACACAATCTCCGCGTCCTCGACGGTGAGGGCAAAGATGGAGACACAGTCAAGTGTGCGGCACGCCGGCAGCACGCCCCGGTTGCTCAGAGCCCCTCGAGTGGGCTTGAGGCCGACGATATTATTGAGACCCGCAGGGACTCTACCGGAGCCTGCCGTGTCGGTACCCAGGGAAAATGGTACCGTCCCGCGGGCTACAACAACCCCGCTGCCGGAGCTCGAGCCGCCACTTACACGACCAGGGTCGAAGCTGTTCGGCACCGCTCCGTATGGCGACCGTGTACCCACCAAACCGGTTGCAAATTGATCCAGATTCGTCTTGCCGATGACTATGGCACCAGCTGCTTTGAGCTTGGCAACGACCGGAGCGTCACTACTGGCAGGCTGGCTCGCGAATGCCGGGCATGCCGCTGTAGATGGGAACCCCTCAACGTCTATGTTGTCTTTGACCGCAAAGGGAACTCCACGCAACGGCAGGGCGGCATATTCTGAAGCTCTGGAATTCAGCTGATCCCATTGCGCCTGGATCTGGCTTGCGCTGGCCAAGGCAATCCAGGCTCGTGTGGATTCATTGGCAGCACGTTCTGTCTCGATCAACGCGAGAAGGCGCTGAAGTGCGCTTTCGTCAGGCTGAGCATCACGCCAGTCTGCGATTGTGAGTCGGGCGTGTTTTCCCAGAGAAGACTCCTCATTGATTCGAAGGGAGGGGTCTGAGATCTGATTCGGCACCAATTGGCTGGGCCTGTCAGCCGTCTGGGGCGGCTCGATGAATGGCGACATCCTCGGGGTAGGCCTGCAGCGACTGCAGGGTCCAAGGCCACCAGTGCTAGCCCTACAATGCTCGAAGGACTAGCCGTCTGAAAGTGGATGTCGGATATTGACGTATCAGCCAGCTCTGGGGAAAGAGTAATGTGGTAGATTAAACGCATATATCGGGAGCTGATGACGCGAGGCTCTGGATGAGCCCATTGAGTTTGACGGTTCAAATGCTCGCGGGTTGACGAGGCTCTCCGACATTTTGTATCTGTCTCGCCCAGCGGTTTCACTCCACCTAAAATAACTCTGATGTCCCGCGCGGCCGGCGGCGAACACAAACGGCACTCTGGTCTCTGCTGGTGTTGGTGTACACGTCGTAGAGCAGCGGGCCACGCCGAGTAGACGACGGCGGACCCGGGTGCGCCATCCAACCACCATTCACCGATAGGGGCGATGTTCCCTACATGTACGGAGTCAAACCGCAACTCGAGTACAGTACTTCCAGGACTCGAAGCAGTGTAACGGGGTCGCGACTCGGCGCAAATGCTTGGCTCTGCCCAAACAGTTCACGAAGTGTCTCGTCCCGGGCACAAGCGCCCAGTCGTGTTTCTTCTCGACGGCAGGTTGGCAGAAATGGCCAATGAGCGGCCTGGCCGACGGCAACGCTTGGTCATGGACGGGCGAGCATCAGTTCGTTCGCATGTGGCCTGGCCCGGGGAAAGATAAGAGTCTTGGTGGGCCATCCAAGGTTTGCCTGTTGTTGGCCAATGGCAAATGAGGAACCCCGGTGCTTTATCTCGGCGCTGTCATCTTACTCCGACAGCGCCCCCTCCTCGTCGTCCACAACGTCCAGTTCGGGGGCTCTTATCCGAGATAAGGGCCGCGCAGTGCAGTGAGAGAATGCCCATCGTGCGGAGGGTAGGTCGGAGGGGCGGTTCCCTCCCTCCCTGTCCTTGCGACCGGCAACATCAAGGTGGCTGGGGAGGCACCGCGTCGACCTCAATATATGTACGGTTCTCGATCGGCCGACTCGCGTTGCACGGCTTGCGCGTGCGTGCGTGAGGCTCAAAGCCGCCTTGTCAGCCGTTCAACTTGATCTGAGCCGGGGGGCTGCTCTTTCGTCTGTTGCAGACCGTACGAGATGGACGGAGATGACATGGACTGCCGGCGAGGGTGCCGAGGTCTTGGGACTGCAGCCAGAACCCCATGAAACACCCGGTGGAGTGAGTGAGTGAGTTAGACCCCAGATTCACTTCCCGCCCCCATGCAGCCACACTCCTTATCGCACGCGGCTCATGCTTGGAGACGGGCCCTTCCGATGGCCGGCGCCCGCGATAAGCCATCGACACAGACGACGTGCACATGGCATCCCTCCTGCGCGCCCTCGACGCCGTCTCCCGTTCCCCTCTCTGCCCTCGAGCACATGCCCTTTGTGGACCGGCTGCGAGACCCCCGCTCCGTAATCCGTATCGTTGTGTGCCCCCGGAGGGACAACATCCAAACCTGACAGGTGTGCCGCCGTGGGTCTGGTGCTTGATTCTCCCGCCTCCCTGGGGTTTGATCGCGCCCGGCGAAAAGGTACATGTACATGTCTATGTCTGCCGTCGGCGACAGCGAAAGCTCCCGGTCAACTGCGTTGGCGGCGGCGGCGGCGGCGGCGTCGGCCACTGGTACCAAGACACCTCACCCTGTGCCACGGGCACGGCCGTGCGATACCTGCCGGCTCCGGAAGACGCGATGTGTAAAGGAGGGAAACCGCACCCAGTGTGTCCTTTGCGCCTTTCATGGCCAGAGATGCACCTTCTTGAAAGGCCCGCTCCCGCGCCAGCGGCGAGCCCATCTGCCTCCCGCCGCTTCAAACAATGCCTCACAGCCCCGGGACTCCCTTGACGAGGGCACTACGCGGCAGCGCTCCCTACCGGGATCCCCGACTAATAGCGGCGAGATTTCTGGCGACTTTCACCAGAAAGCTGTGTCTCCAGGCGACCCGAGGCGCCCTGAATCGCGCTCCCCATCGACTGGTCATCACTCTGACCTCTCTCGGACAGGAGATGGCATACCAGTGTCGCCCCCTGCCATCCTTGATGACACGCTGGGCCTAGATCTCACAACGCATGCCGAGTATGTCGGCACCACCGACTACCGAGACCCCATCTTACTCGACCTTCATCGTCCGCCAGCTCCTGCGGCTCATTCGTTAGCCCGGTCGGAGCTGGCTCGTCGCTTGGATGACCAGACCATCTTCATTGTCCGACCGGATGAGACAGTTACCTCTGAAAACCAGCGGCTTGCCGACCTGGATGCGATAGAGGCAGCCGTTCACCCTCTAGGCCGCACGTTAGTTGACCTCTACTTTCGGATTGTTCACCCCAGCTTCCCTATCCTGCACAAAGATGTCTTTATCAGCAAGCACCGCATCTCTCATCGCCATTTTGCGCCCTCGCTGTTGGCGGCAGTGTACCTAGTGGCCCTGGACTGGAAATTGTACGACAGCGTTCTCGCCGGCAGCGAGTCCGTGCCGGATGCTGCGGCACTTGAGAAGCTAGCGGAACAGACGATCAACAGAGATATGCGACGGCCAAAACTCAGCACTGTCGAAGCCGGCCTGCTACTTCTTCAGCGACATAGAAGGCCCGGGGAGACTAGCGACAGCAACACTTCAAGTCGTGCATTCGCAGCGCAGCTGGTTACTGTGGCACAGGATCTGGGCTTGCACCTCGACTGCAGCTTGTGGTCCATCCCATCTTGGGAGATGGGATTGAGACGTCGGCTTGCCTGGGCCATCTACATGGAGGATCGCTGGGGTGCGTTTGTCCATGGCCGACCGTGCATCATCCACGACGAAGACTGGGAGGCTCGCCCGTGCACCGATTCGGACTTTCCAGAACTATCCCCCGGGAAGGAGGAGTTGACGAGCTCGGACATGGACGCACGCATCGGGTGGGACATCTTTGGTGCCCACATCGAGCTCACTCGCATAGTAACCGACATACTGCGAACCTTTTACAGTCTCAAAGCAACGCGGGCTGCCGGTCTGCTGGACGAGATTGGCATCGCCGGGGCCGTAGATCTCGCCCAGCCTCTCGTGCTCCGTTTACGAACTTGGTACGCGGCTCTTCCCGACGCCCTTCATCTCCGAACGAAGCAGCGGGGCAAGTTGTGCGCCAACGGGTCTTTACACCTGGCGTACGCTTCCATGGAAGTCGCGATTCATCGGGCGCTGCTGCGAGCCCTCACGCCCGACACAAGCGAAGCGGTCCGTAACAGGGTACGCTCGGCAGCCCGTGCCAAGCTCCAGGCAGCTACAGAACTACTTGCGTCTCTCGAGCCAGAACACACGGCGGCTTTCTGGGGCCGAGCGGCGGCTCACCAGGCGGCGCATGTAGGGTCGCTCGGGGCGCTCCTCTGGGCGACGGCGGAAACGGCGGAGGAGATGGCCTGGTGTGCGGCTCGTGTGGACGAGTTACGATGGGCACTTCGCGTAAGGGGGTCAGCGGCACCGTTCGCGAGAGATGCGCTTTGGTTGCTGGAGCATGACATTGGTGGCATCGGCGTTGTGACGGCAACACACGAGCAGCGTGAGTGAAGTGAGTGGCATGGGAGCCAGGGACAACTGCCGCGGATACGGCTCTCCGTTGCGAGCTGAAATAATACTGTGGATGCAAAGGCCCCGTCATGTTGCTGTCATAGCGTGTTTCCTGCCACGGGTGCATGCGATGGTTGTGTCTGACAAGTCAATGACATCACAGGTTCCAGGCGCCTCACGCAGGGATAACTACGCAATCACATCTCGAGGTGCAATGTTGCACACTGTTTCAATCACAGCACACTCGAATCTTTCAAATTACCGGGTATCAATTGCCGCTGGAGGCTCACGCGCCTCTGACATACTCGTCTGTGCTGCCGCCCGGAGCCTGTGTTCGATTCACTGCCCACCCACCAGCCATGGCGCCAACAAACATGGAAGGAGAAAAGCCTGACACGACGGAAGCCCAGCACGCGGGCAACAAGCACCAGACGGACCACGAGGTCACAGATATAAAGAGAGCCAAGACGGAAACACAGCCAGGCCATGAACATGAGGCCAACGGGTCGACAGCTGTAGGCCAGATACGCAAACGCAATGGCAGCGCAGGCAACCAAAAGCAGTCCAATAGCAACCCTGGCGACGCTGAGCACCCAGGTGAAGAACCCGAGGCGCCTTCAAACATCCTCGAGAAGGGTATACTCTACTTTTTCATCCGTGGCCGAGTCAACATCGAGGAGCCTCACAAGGTAGATGATATCGCACGCACATACCTGCTCCTGAGACCCATCGCCACCGACGCCAAGCTCGGCAGCGGAACTCTGCGCGACGCAGGCACCACACGTCTCCTGGCCCTGCCGAAAAAGCAGCTTCCGAAAAGCGGTCGCGAGCGCTTCATGGCATTTGTCGACATGGCAGGCGCCTCATACGACGAGATCAAGGGCAGCTTCCTGGCCTCCAGCGAGTACGAGACCAAGACGGCGGGAACGCGGCGCAGCCCCGCGGCGACGCCCGTTGGAGAGGGCGTGTACGCGATCACTTCCACAGGCAGGGAAAGCCATTTGGCGTACGTCAAGACCTTGCCGACGAAGCTGGGAGAAGTGCAGCAAAAGCTGGGGATCAAAGACAGAGGGAGTTTCATCATAAGTACCAAGAACCCTCAGTACGAAGGCCCGGCGAATGCGCGACTTCCCAAGGGCCCGAACTTTCCCCCAAAGTAAGTTACTGCCTGTGTTATCGTACGCGCGTGGCGACGTGGGCGCTGACGAGCTGTTCCAAAGAATCCTAGAGGAATTTCGTTCCCTGCGTTGGCTACCGTCGCGTCCAGCTCACCTAGACTATGTCAACGCGCAGGTCCTCCTCGTAGGTGAATCCTCCGGGATCGAAAAGGCCGTGGAGCCACAGGAAGAAGAGACGGATAAGGAAGAGCCTCTAGACACGCTCGAGCACCTGGAAGACGAGGACTTGAAGCGAATGCGCGGCCTACCGGGTGGCCAGTCTGCGTCTATTTTCGCCGACTTGCACGCCCAGGCGGAGGATTACCCAGAGCTTCAGACTACTTTCTGAAACATGGCAGTCGCAAGTTCGGTATTTCGTTCTGCAACTTTACCGCGAATGCTATTGTATCGTTGCTCGTGCAATGTCCTCGTCCGTGCTTGTGCGGTCTGACCGGGGCTCCCTCAATACGCAGGTGTACACATACGTCCCGCCTCCGCAGCGCTCGTCAATTTCACATATGATCTCTTTGACCGGCTTAAAACCAAACCGCTGCAGTATCCGCACCGAGTGTGGTGACGCCTCGGTCCAGCAGGGTAGCCCATGCTTGTCGGCGAATTCGACGCCCCATTGCACCTGGAGCGCACCGGCGCCCCGGCGCTGGGCAGCCGGCACGGTGCCGAGCATCTTGAGGCCTGTAGAGTGCCCATGTGTTAATCGCACAAGCACTGATGATTGGAGATGTACAAGGTAAACTTGCATAGCATGGGCCTGTCGCCAAGAGCACTCTGGCGCGCAGCCTGAGCTTGCTCGGTGAACCAGTCCGCAAACGGGTCGTTGATGCCTTCGGGGTCCGAGTATGGTGCTTTAGTGGCTTCGATGGCCTCTTGTGGAACGTCTAGGTCACGGCGGCCAGCGTTAGCGCACAAGCGCCAAGGGAAAGGGTTCATCGCCCTGCTTGGACAAGACCTACCACGTTCTTGCGGGAAGAGGCTGTCACCGTCGATGTTGGAGAGACCCCATTTCGCATAGCTCACCACGTCGCCTGTGTCCGTGTCGACGACCTTGCGGTAGTGGCCCATCGGCTGGACAAAGTTTCGCGGGAAGCGCTTGATGACCCCCGCGACTTGTCTGTCAAAGGGAACATTCTGGATGGTCGTGTCGTGAAAGGGATCCCCGAAGAAGGCGCTGATGTACGTGTTGGCAATAGCCGGCCCGTCGCGGAACTCGACGGCTTGACATTCAAGTGGCATCTTTATTAGTGGGCGATCTGAGCCACGAAATATCGTGCCGTGTCGATTCTGGGTTGTTGGCAGCGGACCGAGACGTGACATGAAATCGCCGTCTCATCTGACATTGATCATAAAGTGGTATATCTGTCATCTCGCGCCAAAGCCGGAATCCCGGTGAAGCGCCGCGAAGGATTCGTGGCTGAGCTTCTGGACAACATGTCTTCACGCAGGAAGCTGGTCAAACAACCCCGCGAAGCGACGCTGCTACAGCTGTAAGGTGCTCTGTGCATCAGGCGCAAAAGTGTCCAGCTCCGGCGCAGCGGCCAATGCTGCTGCGCCTTTGCGGGACCGTTGAGTCCGGTATGGACATTGAAAGTAACGGACCCGGCACGTCAGGCGGCGATTTTGCCGCCGCGTTCTGCAACTGCGTTCAATCCCGAGGCCAGCGGCGACGACGTGTCGATCGCCGCCCCGCCGCGTCCTGTCTGTACAGGGCCCGGTGCCGTGGGCAATTGAAGCTGTGACGAGAGGGAGGAAACAGCCTCGGCTGCCCATTGACTGCCGAAGCCCTGAGTACGGCGCCAAAAAGATCCTTCCGCGCTGGTCCTGAAGCCGCGACAATGACTGAGTCTCCATCGGAGGACCCCTAATTCAGGGCCGGTTCCCAGCGCGAAGGACCGATAACATTGACGCGCTACACCCGGACCCGACTCTTGGTGCCACAGCCCTGGGTCCAGTCGCAAGAGAACCGCCGATATCCTGCGGTATCCGGACTGGTTCGGCAAGAACACATTCCCGCTCTCTAAAGTTCCCCACTGAATTATTTTGGGGGCACCGCCGCCCCGAGGTCTAAGACAGCGATCTCCCCGTCGCTATCGAAGGTGCCACTCGGCTGGGGCCGGAGGGCAGTCTCAGGGTTCAGAACCGTTGTGCCGCCGGGCCGCCACGAGTCGTTGCAGCGGGGGCTTGTCTTCACAATGACAGGGGAAAAGGGTCTTCACCGACGCCCTTCCAAGTAATCCTTCAAAGCCACGGGGTCCGAGCGCGACGCCACCCGCGAAAAAACTAGCGCCTCTCCCTACCCAGCATTGAACCGACAGCACATGCTGCAGGAGTTTACGGGACTAGAACATTCGGAGACAGGTGAGGCCGGACGATCTCCAGAGCCGTGCAAGAACGATCCCCCTGGGACCGCCCCATCCGGCTATACCCCTTGAAATGATAGGTTTTTTTTTGCGAGTTTTCATCCGCATATTGGAACCGCTCGCTTTGGCCTGGATAGTTTGAGCGTGCCGTTGATGGGAACCGTCTCTTATTGGTATGTGGTTGGTTACATGTAGGGGCAGTGATCGACTTCGGCAGTTTGGATGCGGGCTTTGAAGCATTTGCTGCGAACCTCGACGTTCGCGAGTCGCACCTTGGCCCAATACATGTACCGGGCCTCTCCGACTTGAGTGGTTGACAATGATTCGCACACCATACTGCCTGTCGTGTCTGCAGAAACTCGCTGACGAGAGTATTGCGTTCATGTTGCCTTACTTCCCGCCTTTTCCGCGGTGATCAGGGGCGAGAACTGTGATCGAGAACGGGACCTGTCACACTGGCGGTGCATTCGCCACTCGATCACATGGAGCCAACAGAAAAACGAGTACGGACTGCTCGTATGCTCGATCCCAGAGCCAAGAGCCCACGCTGTTCAGCTGCGGCTCCAAGTTTGCCGAAGCGGGGTTCACCAAGGAGAATTCGCCAAATGCGGATGGCGAATTTCCACAGGGGCGACAGGGACACCTGGTAACTTGCTTCTTCCCCATGTCAGGGCTGCATCGGATCACACGACAATCCCCCACAACCCCGCAACCCCTTGCCAGTCCTGTCACCCCTAGCTCGGGACGCTGGGGGGGGAAGGCGAGTCTCGCTTGGGTAAAAGGTCCAGATGAATGCACCGCTGGCGTGAAACGCGTCCGAGCTGGAGGCTTGCACGGGTGGCTTGAACCCGGTACAACGGAATAGGGTTCAGGCACCGACCAGAAATCGCCGCGCTTGACTTCTTGACGTTGTAAACGCGAAAGAGTGCAAACAATACCACGGCCTTCAATCTGTCAGCGGAATACCATGATGGACGGGAGAGACGATGCACTGTAAATGATGTCACGTCCAAACTTCAATGAAGAAGGAGAGATGCAAGATCGGAGCTGAGCAAGCGGTATTTCACGGCAGTGGACATGCGTGGTAGGGCGGGTTTGTCTGGTGCAAATCTAGACCAGTTGCTTCTATGATTACTTTTACGAGAAAATCCATTTCCATGTCAAGGAACCGCAAAAGGATCATGCCAAATTGTACATAGCTACCCGATCAGTCGCTTTTAAGTACCCGCTGTGGGCTCACAGCCTGTGTTGAGGGCTGTCAATAGTACAAGTGTGGCTGAAAGCCACTTGGGAAATCAAACCCGTGTGGTCGCAAACTGGTTTGTTGCCAACACGCGAGTCAGACCCCTGACTTGCTAGTTATGCGATCCCGACTTATTATAAGCAGGAACGGACTGTGTTCAACAACGGCTGTCGCCCTCTTCATCCACCATACAGGCTTTGAATGGGATGCCCACTCGAAGATTCGTCTTCGACCACTGCTACGGCTCCAGTGCCTTGTAAGTGCAAATAACGATTGCTTATCTCCTCCTATAATGCATGATGCCCTCACACATATCGTCGGGGCTGACAGGCTGGAAGCGCACAGTGGTACGGGCAACGACGTAGAGTGGCGTAAACAAGAACGCATCAAATTCGACTACAAGCCATACGGTCCAAACAGTTGATCGCGATGGCATCTGCGGACGGAACCAACACCGACACAGAGCCTACGGGCCGAATTTTCACCCCAGTGGTTGTTCTCATCGCCCTTTCTTTGTATAATGTCATCGAGCTCAACGTCATTATCTTTACAACCTTCAAGAGCCGGAAAAGTCTCTACTTTTGGAGCTTTCTGGCGGCCACTAATGGCATTGCCCCTCATGCAGTCGGATTCCTGCTCAAACAGCTGCTTTCTCCCGACTACTTCGTCCTTTTCATCCAGGCTTGCAAACAGATAAATCGTAATCAAATCTAACCAAATCAAATCAAATTTATCCAAATCAAATCAAATCAAATCGCCCCTGCGGCGATTCAAATCAAATCAAATCGGATGGCCCAGATTCATTTGGATATTTGATTATTTGGATAAGCCCCACATCCGTAACTGCGACCAATCAGTGTCGAGAGCCTGCGTAGCCAGGAAGTGGCCGCACGCGCATTTGCTTTTGACGAGCCTCGTCACCAAGATTTCTTTTTACACTTGACGCGACGCGTTCGGTTACAGGATATATCATGGGCGTGCTTGTCATGTGGGAGCCAGTTATTTGTGGCAGATGGCCAACAATAGCCACCTTCAGCCTACTCAAAAATGGCCCAAACAACAAGAGGCGAAATCAACCTTTCCAGCGCCCCATCGACCACTTTTAGCGTTCCCGAGAGCTCCCCCGACTTTGACCCATTAGAGCCCGACGTGGACGGAACGGGCGACACGTCGCCCTCGATCGACTACGCTGGGTATGAAGGCATTGATTGGAATCGTCTCGCGGGGTTCTCCATACGCAAGCATAGAAAACGAGCGCGGACGGGATGGGTATGGGAGCATGGCTTCGACATCGAGAACACCAATTCCGGTCATCGATACTGGCTTTGCAAATTGTGCCATCGCAAGAAGACTACCATAACGCACATGTACGACGCTGCCTCCACCAGTCAGGCAAACAGCCATATGGAAGAAGTTCACCACGTTTGCAAGGGCGGACCAATGCTTCCACAGAGGAAGAAGCAGCGCACTCTTCTGGACATGGTTGACCTCGACACCCACCAACCCAAGGACCAGGCTTTGATGAACGCCTTCATCTCGTCCTTTGATCCGCTTCGCTTTCAGCATCTCCTCATACGCTGGGTGGCGTGCGACAACATCCCATTTCACAAGCTGGAGAGTCCATACTTTCGTGATCTTATGGCTTACGCGAATAGCGCCATTGTGGATTCGGGCAGCGTCCCAACCCATAGCACCATCCGCGACTGGATTGTACGATCCTTCAATCGTCATAAAGGCGTCGTGACGGAATTGCTTCGTCGGTCGCTAAGCCGCATCAACGTCTCCTTTGACGCGTGGTCCTCTAGAAAATTTATGTCTTTACTTGGCCTTACCGTGCACTTTCTTGACGACGAAGGGAACTTCCGTACGTTTCTCCTCGGTCTGCCCCGGATTGAAGGTCGTCACTGCGGGGAAAATCTCGCCGATCGTGTCAGCGAGATACTTCACGAGTATGGGTTCGAGGACCGCGTCGGATACTTTGTCACAGACAATGCGGAGAGCAACGACACGTGCCTTGAAGACTTGGGCCGTGAGTTGGGGTTCAAAAAGCAACATCGTCGGCTCCGTTGCTGTGGCCACATCATCAATCTCGTCGCCCGATCCATTCTTTTCGGTACGGACGCGTTCGAAGAGGATTGTCAAGCCGACAAAGAGATTCAAGACGAGGTCAAACTCTGGAGATCAAAGGGCCCCATTGGCAAGCTGCACAATACTGTTCACTGGGTGGAAAGGTCTGGCCAGCGCATTGAAAGGCTCCACAAGCCCCAATCCATTGAGAACACGGCCCTGGGCCTCGAAGACAAAACAACCTACGATGTCGTCATGGACAACGCTACTCGCTGGAACTCGTCCGAAGCGATGATGGAGCGAGGTTACATGCTTCGCAATGCACTTGATTCGCTGGTCCAAGCGGAAGTGACAGAGTGGAGCCAATACGTGGCGAGAAGGACACAGAATGGGGCAAAACCGATGCCGAAGAAGTGTCGCAAGAAGCCTACAATTGTGGATGATCGGATGGCCGCTGAGGACTGGTCCGTTATTGCAGAGTATTTGGCGATTCTGAAGCCATTGAAGATCGCGACAAAACGCCTAGAGGGCCGACCGCGGGAAGGCAAATCCGGCGCGATTTGGGAGGTTTTGTTGACAATGGAGTGGCTTTTGAAGCACCTGGAAGAGGCAAAGTTGCAACATGAACGAGACGAGGAGCCTTACCTGCGAATTGGCTGCAATCTCGGCTGGATGAAGCTTGACCAATACTACGCCCTCACCGAGGACAGCCCTGCGTACCTCGCGAGCCTCGTCCTCCACCCTGCATTCCGCTGGTCGACAGTCGAGTCGCAATGGTCTGATCATCCGGACTGGTTGACCAGAGGAAGGACCGCGGTGCAAGAGCTCTGGGAGGAGTATCGAAGTCTCCCGATCGAGCAAGATACTATCCCGGAACAGCCGACTGTGTCGAGGATGACAACGGATCTTGATGACTTCATGGCTTCAATTAGGAAGCTCGGCGCCCAACCCGCGCCTTCAGTGTGTTCCGTGCGTGACGAGTATGCAGAATGGGTGGCGAGTACCGATCCAGGCGATTGTTTGGTTGACGATCCGATCCAATACTGGCTGCTCCGCAGACGCCAGTATCCACGCTTATCGCGAATGGCAATTGATCTTTTTTCCATCCCGGCTATGTCTTCGGAGCCAGAGCGAATATTTAGCCTTGCCGGACAGATGGTCACAGCTCAGAGAGGCCGGCTCAAGGCGGATCTTATAGGAGCTGCTCAATGTCTTTCGTCGTGGGAGAAAAGTGGGGCTATCCAGATATCCAAATGAGATCCAAATGGACTCAAATCAAATCAAATCAAATCAGATCGAGGATTTCGCTATCCAAATCAAATCAAATTGGACCCCGGATTTGATTTGATTTATTTGTTTGCAAGCCTGTTTTCATCTCTCTCGTCGCAGTGGGATGGGTCCTGATGGTCACCGGCCAGTCTCTGGTTCTCTATTCGCGACTGCACCTCATTCTTCGCAACAGGTTCTACCTAAAGCTGGTTCTAGGAATGATTATCACCAACGCTATAATCTTGCACGTTCCAATCATCGTTCTCATGTTTGGCGCCAACAGTCCCCAGGCGCGCATCTTCGAATTCCCTTATAGCGTCTATGAGAAAATCCAAGTCACCATTTTCTCGCTTCAAGAGATTTTCATCTCTATAATATACCTCAAGGCTTGCGCGTCTTTCTTCCGAGTCCAGGACGCTCTACATGGAGGTTCGGCCCGGCAGATTCGCAATCATCTTTGGCTAGTCAACGTTGTTGCCATCCTCCTGGATATTCCTATCCTGGTCCTCGAGTACGCAAATCTCTATGTGTACCAGACGGCATACAAGGCTCTTGTCTACAGCATAAAGCTCAAGTTGGAGTTCAACATCCTCAATCGCTTGATCGAAGTCACAAAGAACCGTGACCACGGATCCAGCTCACACAAAGGTCTCGGGACCAAGGATGGAGCGCCTATTCACATGGAGTCACTCAAGGGCGTCAATGGAAATCACGGCACACTTTCGACGTCTCAAGCGTACGCCTATTCCAGCGGAGATGGTCGCCGGAGCATGGGGAAATCTCGGTCAGACAATGAAGTTCTGATGACTACTGAGATTGTGGTGCACAGACTGAAGAGGATGGACGAGGACAGTGACGACGCAGATCGCAAGTCCATGACAGGAGATGGGAGCCAACGCGGAACCAGGAGGGCAATCGACGCGTCATCGAAGACGTCCTCGGAGATCAATCTGACTACTAGGGAGTATTAATTCTTACGCGGATATTAAATTGATTGCTGAGCGCAGACAAAGCACGAGGTATCTTCTCTCTCTCGTTCGCGAACCGTGCGTAATGTCATGTTAATTGGACGTCATTCGACCATGTTGGCGACTGGATATTCATCTGTTCTGACCTACATCCTAATCTGGCAGATGTGATGCCCGGCGGCTTGTCGATGAATTCACGAAGCCGCAGGACATTGTCGCGCCAGTTGGCGTCGTGTACTGTCTCTTTTGAACAAGAATGCGGCCTGCTTTGTTCGCCGCTCACTCTCCCCGATGTTGTGTCTTATTCTTAAGCACTTGAGTTTCTTCCCAGGATTCGGATATGCCCTTGAGCTGAACTCATCTTTGATTGCGCAAATGGCGCCCGCAGTCACGGCATGGGACATGGCGCGTGGCTTCCAAGGATTCCGGATGCAGGGCCTGGCAGTCTCGGTATCCTTCCATGAGTCCACCATGTGGGACTTGTCGGGCCATGTCTTTACACTCGTGCATCCGCCGTGAAGCATGTCGACCTAGCTCCGCGACGTGTGACCAGCGCGAACACGGAGCGGCGTTGCTTTTTGGCCCCGGTGTATCACATCTCGCTTGTTTCCTGATGGTCTGCGCATTGAAAGACACCGAGGCACTGTTGCAAAGTGACTGGTATCCAACGACCACAGTGGGAAGACGAAGGATGTGTCGAATCGAGCGGGAAAGTGGCACGGTATAGTGACATGGACCGAGCAACATGAAGGAACCATCGACTAGGTTCGACTTCTATAGCCGCCCATGGCCGAGATATCGCGGCGCACGAGCGTGTAGTGCTCTTCTAATGCAATCGGATCGTAAACAATTAGCTGCAACAACTTTCACAGCCGAGCTGAAACACGATTGCTTTGTGATTAAGCGGAGGTACCGGGCCTTAATGTAACTTAAGGTGGTGTAAGTTCTCGTCAATTGAGGGGGCGCCAAAAATCGTCAAGGCTCTCACGTACTCATTGATGCAACGCCGTCCAGCCCATGTCGAGTTACGCATACCTTTAGTGCGCGCTTGTCTAGCGAAGGACAGGCACTCCTTGCCGCTCCAGTCGTTGGTAAGAGCGGGATGGCGTCTGCTATGAGGGCACCATGAGCAAGGGACCTGATCTGGAAACACTCACGGAGTACTCAGTTTTGGTCCTGTAGCGACTGTCGCCATAGTTAAGCTGTTGGCTGGACGCAGGCTTCCCTGTCGAAAGGCCAATGAGGCCATGACAGGGGCAAAGGTTCCCGGCTTTAAACGCAAATGGAAGTCGCCGAGGCCCACCGCGTGCGGCTGTCTCGTCAGTAACGACATCCTTTTGCTGCATCGTTACCCCTGCTCGTCTCTGGGCCACTGTGTTCAAAGCATAGCCTAGTTCCAACGCCTATTTCACCATTCGCCCCCCAGTCGCCGGCACTTCTTGAGACACCACCTCTTTGCCAGTACAGGCGCTTCTCCCACGGGCGCATGCAATTTCCGACGGACCCGTTCCCTGCCATCTCCAAATGGCGTTCTGAGAATTTGAAAAGGATCTGACAAGCCAGAACCAGATCCCAGATGACTAAGAAGCCGATCACAATAAAAATTGGAGCGTTTCAGTTCACTTGCAGTCCGAGACGTCGACACAAGGTTGACTTCAGCGGTGTGCCCGCGTGAACAGGGCGCCTCGTGCTGCTCGAATCAAATGTGGCCTTGATCAAATGCCAAGTGCATCGGCTGCGGACTTACGAATACAATCAGCCATCCACAACCCATGGCACCGATTCCACGCCCAGAATGTGGAAATCCCTTGTGGCGCTGTTGCGCGCCCCCAACTGGAAGCGCACCGCTGCGGCCAACACCACAACCATCACCGTGTTGTGGGCGTTTTTGCTGGGCGTCCTGATATACGGGTGTGTTCGAACGGGAAGTGTCGAGTCGGCCTTCATCATTTATCACGGGCCTTGCTCTCGATCGAGGACATACAACCTCCTTCTGCACTTGTTGCTCAACATCATTAGCACCCTCGTACTCTCTTCATCCAGCTTCTTTATGCAAATTTTGAGTGCGCCGACCAGACTCGAGCTCGACCGAGCACACGGCCGCTCCAGTTGGGTCCATATAGGTGTTCCGTCGCTGCGCAACTTCATGTACCAGCGCCCGCTCAAGCTCGCCTGCTGGGTCCTTCTGGCCTGCAGTTCGGTACCGTTGCATTTGTTCTTCAACTCCATCAGTTTCGAAGTAAGAAACGTGCGATCGACCTTTGGGATGACCATAGCAACGGAGTCCTTTCTGGACGGTGGGGCTTATTTTGGACCAGGCGCCAGCTTGTGGAACACGGCGGTACCGTACAACTGCAGCATACTCGGGCTCCCAGGCCACAAGAAGAACGATGACCTCTGCCGGAAGTCGATGCGCCAAGATTCGTCAGTGTGGATTTCTGAGGGATACTCACCCGGAGAAGGGCTCATATTTCCATCAACGTGGACAAACGAGAGCTCAGATGTGAAGGCAAGCCTGACTCTTGCCGCAGCCACCGCGTCGAATTGGGATCTGCTGGATCCAGAGACATGTCGGAGAGAATTTCTCTATTGCGGAGACGGAAAAGGCATGCAAGATCACACAAACGTTGTGTTGGTGGTCAACACGAGTGCCAGCTCCATCCCGAATCCAGGCTGGACGCGCAAACAAGTCTTTCCGCTCATGGGCCAGGCCGATTCGGAGTTCTGGAAAGACATTGTTCCAGAGGAGGAGAGGAACTCGCTGTGGCTGTATAAGAACTGTGTGGTCATGTCAGCCTTTGACGACGGAAAGTGTCGGAACTCGTGCAAACCAAACCTAGGTCTCCAAGGCCTCGCCACGGACGACGTTGATATCGTGGATCCCAGCAGCAACACCGACAGTGCGACGTGGTCCTTTCTTTTCTGGAGCCGGAAATCCATCAACGCAGGCGTCCTGGATGCTCAAATGCGCAGCGGCTTTGATGCGCAATACGACCAACTGGAGGTCTCTCATTGTTTGGCTCAGAGAGCACCACAACAATGCCGGATCGGCATTTCGAATGCCCTACTCTTGGCTTGTGTTATATGTATTTCTGTCAAGACCGCCAGCTGTGTCTTTATTTTGGTCAGCTTTGTTTCTCGAGGAGACAGTCATCCTCTCGTGACGCTGGGAGATGCCGTGGAATCACTGCTGTGCCGTCCCGATCCGACGACCGCCCGGGTGTGTACCTTGGAGCTACGGGACCTGCACGTTACCTGGGACCGACTGCTCTATCGCTTCAGGCGACACAGTAATGACCGCTACGGGAAGCTTACCGAAGGAGCCCAGTTACTCAGTGGCGAACATGGTCACAAGCATGTGTCGCCACAAGCACGGCAATGGAGAAGAGTATCATCTCGGTACTATCTAGCGGCGACTGCAGGGTCATGGCTCCGAGCTTATGCCATCTTCCTTGCCGCGCTCATACTTGCTCTGGACTACTTCTACAGAGCTACTGACGGCACATTTAGAATGTAAGAGTGTATCCCCGTTCCCAGGGCCTGTGGCAGCTAATGTTTCTCAGATCAGGAGATTTCGGAGCAAGTGGTAAAAACGGGTTCGTCACCCAGGACCAAGGCTCGTCAGACGAGTATACCGGAGACTTTATTCGCTTGGTTTTGCTCGCCAACGTCCCGCAAGGCGTCCTCTCAGTCTCATATTTGAGCTTCAACTCGCTCATAACGCAGCTGTCTGTTGCCAAGGAGTGGGCTCTTATGAGTACCGGTTTTCACCCCCTGCGAGTTACCTCTCCCAGCGGAGAGCAAGTCGCGACACATCTTTTGGGGCTGCCTTACAGTTGGAGCGTGCCGTGCATTGCATTGGGAATCCTGCTTCACTGGCTGGTGTCTAATTCCTGTTACGTGTTCATGACCGACGGAGGTGAGTGCCTTATTCCAAGCCCCACCGGATGCCTATGCTGAAACGCGATGACACTAGGGTTTTACGGCTCATGGACCGGATCTCCAACAATGACGAACAATACCCTTGGGTTGTCGGATTTCGGTTTTGTTGGCCTCGGTTACTCGACAGTGGCAATAATGATATCTATAGTTATATTTGCCATTACGATCTGTATCCCGATCCTCCTTGGTGTTTGGAGACTGCCAGGCAATAATGTCATCGTTGGCAGCAACTCGCTGGCCATAGCCGCCGCCTGTCACGCTTCGACAGTCTCAAGTGCCGGGGGCCATGTCCCAAGTTCGGCCGAACATGAACCGGCAGAGGAAGGGGCAGAGACATCAGGTCTGATGAGGGTCGACACACCTGACCCTGGTGAGGAAGCACTTGCAACATCAGGAGACGAGAACAATTGGACTCAGGATTCCAACTTTGTCAAGCTTTCTAGGAGTAAGGTCAAGTGGGGGGTGGTGAAAATGCCTCCGGAGTTCTATGCGAATCTTGCAGAAGATTTGGACGATATTGCTGTTGAACATTTGAGCTTTGGTGTTGAGGCTGATATGGTAGGAGCCCCTGTGTATGGGAAATGGTACAGCTAGACGATCGCCACGTACCCTGCATGAAGACAGCGCTCCAAGACCAAGTACTGAGGCCGAATCAAGAACTGTGCCTCTCTTCCTTCAAGGGCCTTACCCTCGGTGCTTCGCCAAATAACAGAGACAGACACAAAGCCGACATGGATGGGCGGCATTGAAACCCAGCTCAGTCATGCCAAACAACCTTCAGCTAGTCTCTCTCGTTGACTAGAGACAGCACTTGAGTAAGAATGCCACGTCAATGAATTAATTGGCTCCAATCATTCTCTGAGTCCATCGAAACCGTTCAAGACTCATTTGTGAGGGAGCGTTAAGCGCTTTGTGTGCATACTACATGCACCGTTTACAACGGCCTTGAATAAATACTACTATCCACAAGCCCTGCAGTGCGAAGGGTGTCAGACCCAATGAAGCCGATATATTGAAGATAAAATTAGTTATGATACAGATGCATGCGGTGACAGCAAAGTCGAGATGGTTTGGCTAAGCCGACTTCCATGCATTCAATGCGTCTGGTGCTGAGCGCGTGTGACCAGATTTGATTGCAGTCAACAACACCATCTCCACTTTGCAACTTCAGAGCGTCAAATGGACTTCTGATGGCCAGGAAACCTTAGATTCGTTGGATATAAAACCCAGTGCGCATTGGTGCTGACGGAGGGAGTCACAGGGAGATTCATGTTTGGGGTTGCAGACGAGCATGCAGTTGCGTCCTTCCCCAACGGGATTGGTGAGCTCAACGTGCATGCTAGCACCGTGAGTCAGGGGCACCCTAAATTAACAAGTGTCAGCAATGACCGCATTCGTGGCACATGTCGAAGACCCATGTGCGGGGTGCTCTGCTCCATGGCCAGTGGAAGTATTGAACGCACCGTTCTCGCGGATCGGATGACTCACCATAATAAAGATGATAAGCTGAAAGGTTGCACGAGGCCAATAACGTATAACTAAGCCCCGCTCTGGAGGTCGATACGGCAACGACCCAACGGTCCAAGCAGGAACGCAACCAGCCATGACGACTCCATTCAGCCCGCTCGCCATATCGGCGGCAAAGACAATCGCCCAATATCATATTGCCCCTGAAGCAAGCCCGCACGGACAACACGCCGTGGAGGTGCCGCAGGCGGAGCATCGCATCCAACTCGTCAACCACTGGCGCATCCCACGTGGCAGCCGCGTCCTCGAGATAGGATGCGGCCAAGGAACGCTCACGGCCGTGCTCGCAGAGGCAGTTGGCCCGGACGGCCACGTCGACGCCGTGGATCCCGGGAGCCCCGACTACGGCGCCCCCTGGACGCTCGGCCAGGCTCAGGCCCACCTCTCTGCCGGCCCCGTAGGCGGACGAATCGCTTGGCACAACGCCGAGCCGGAGGCATTCCTCGCGGGTCGGGACGGAGGCGACAAGTGGGACTTTGTCGTCCTCGGCCACTGCATCTGGTATTTTGCGGCCCCAGAGGTCCTGACCTCGCTTCTCGTGGCGCTTCGCGGACGAGCTGGGACACTCCTGATCGCAGAGTATGCGCTCACGGCGACTGAGAAGGCTGCTGTACCGCACGTCTTGGCATCGATGGCGAGGGCTTTTCTCGAGGCGCACAACGAGGCCAGCGAAGCAAACATCCGATGCCTGCTCAGCCCCGGCGTCATCACAGACCTTGCTCAAGAAAGTGGATGGCATCTAGACAGTGAAGCAATCGTTGTGCCAGGCGAAGCTCTCCAGGATGGCTCATGGGAGACGGGATCCGTCAAGAGCAAGAGCTTCCTTGAGGAGATCACGAAGCACGTCGATGATACAGCGGTGCAGTCACTGCTGAGGTCGTCTAGAGACGCCGTCACGAGGGCCGTGGTAGCGCTCCACGAGAACGATGTGCGGACAATGGATGTTTGGGTGGCGCGATTCCGTTGATGCAATGCTCAGCTTTGGACCAGTCTACATATTGTAATGCAAGTCAGATCAATGAGCTCTCTCCTCCACCTCTACGCGTACTTGTCTGTGGCATCGATTGGAGGCTCGGGCCCAGTGTAGCCGTCGCCGTCGTCTTCATATGGCTTTTGCCCCATGCGCGACCAGGCTGAGGCCGCCATGAGCGTGATATCCTTTTCCTTGCTGTGAAACATGAGCTCCCTACTTCCGTCACCCGTATATACCACAGATCGATCCTACAACGTAAGTCAGCCTCATGCCTGCCGCTTTCCATGGGTAAAGCAGGCTCACCAGCCCGAGCGTAAGTTTAATAACGCCGTCTGCCCAGCTTGCTTTGTATGTGTGCGTGGGTTGTTTCCCCCGTGTCACCTGAAGGACGTTTTGTGCGACAACCATGGCCTGGCGCATCGCTACACGCGCATTTGGATTGGAGGCTCCAGTCTCAACCACGTCGCCGCAAGCAAACACATTAGTGATGTCATCGTCCAAGATCTGCAGGGTATCAGTCACACGGATATGGCCGGTCTGGCTGACGACATCCGCGGACAAGGCCGCGGCCAGGTCCGAGTTGGGAGCCTGACCAGTACAGTTGATCTGACCGTTGCCTCGTGTTAGTTACATGTTATCCTAGGTGATCAACGATGGGGACTTGCAAATAAGTCACAGGAGACTGTTCGCCCAGACTGCAGGGTCACGGTTTTCGCCGTGGCGTCCTCGGCGACGACCCGGTCGTGGAGTATAACGTCGACGCCTAACTTTTCGAGACCTTTTTGGGCAGCTTCTTGTAATATCTTTCCGAATCTGTGCATCACAGCAGTTCTCGAGTGGACCAGCGTGACTTTCGTGTCGGGGTAGAGGTGCTTCGCGTCGGTGGCTACTTCGACGCCGGCGGCTCCGCCTCCCACGATGACGATCGTCTGCGCCGCTTCGATCTCGTCTTGCATCAGACGCATGCGCCGCATGCCCTCGTCTCTACCTGTGCAGTTGACTCGCGAAGGGAGTCCCTCTTTGACTTTTGACCCCGTCGCAATTACGAGGACCTCGTAGGGTATGTCGTCGCCGCTTTGTGTCGTCACGGCCTGGCGTGTTATGCTCGTGACCCGATCCCGTACCCATTGGACGGCGCCGTCGGGTGCTCCAGCGATGTAGCCGCCATATGGAATAAATGCCTTGTGCTCGTGGCCCTTCACGACGCAAAATCGCGGGAGCACCCATGTGAAGTGGAAGTGGCTGTTGGGTTCAACGACGACCACGCGGTATGGGCTTTTCGGGGGAAGGCTGCGGGCTACAAGTCGTGCCACGTGGTATCCAGCGAAGGACGCACCGACAATGACAATATTCTGCGTGCGATCGGGCCCGGCCGTGGCACCGAACCATCGTGCGCGCCGCCGAACGAGTGCTGCGGTGATGGCGTGTCTGATCTCGCCCCAGATCAGGACAACGCTGTAGCCGATGACCTTGGCGATGAGAGTCGCCTTTTCGAACATGATGGCCAAAAGGTTGATGAAGGTGCCCCCTCCAAACCACGAGACGCAGCGAGACGGGGCGAGAATGACAGAGCTTATCACGGTATACGACTTCCGCCGCCCTGGACTCTCGGAGCAAGAGGATTCGTCGTCCCCGGTGACCGAGCCGGAATTTCCATGGAGGTTGAGGCCGAAGGCCGATGCTATTGGACAGAATTCCGATTGTCTCATGCGCATGCACGCCCTGGCGAAAAGACCGAAATTGGGGGCGTAAATGGCCGCTCGACCGGGGTCCGTCACATCCCGAGACATGCGGTGGAACTTTTAGTTTTATCTGATCATCTGATAAGATTGTTGCACAACGGTGCCGATGCCATCCAGACGCCCCTGCGAGCCATGATGGCGCTGTGGCCTACAGCTCAACCGGCCTTGCGCGACGCCGCCTTACATGTAACACCGAGCATCATTCTCCGCCCGGCGCAGACTACATGTATCAACATAACCGATCTCTAGCGCCATTGCTGCAATCCAAGTGCAGACCAGACAGACCCTGTAGACTTGCGTCATTCAGTACACATAACGGAAGTAGGGGTTCTCCTTGTCGGTGAGGTCTTGAAACGCGAGTTTGGCTCTCTCGGACTCATCCTCAGGGAGAGCCATTTTCTGCTCGTTGGCACGCCTCAGGACGAAATAGAGAGTGGTGGCTGCTGCGATGCAAATCACGTAGCTGCATCAGTCAGCACCATTAGCCGCCGCAGAGTACAGATTCCGTCACAACTTACCAGATGATGAGGCCAAGCCAGAGCGCTGGGTAGTGACGGTTCTTGGTCTGGGAGAAGATGAGTTGCGGCCCCACGATATTGCCGACGCAGTAAGCCACGAAAATCGTGGCGGCCATGAAGCTCTTCTTCGTATGGCCGGCCACATTGGACATGCCAATGGTGATGATGAGGCTGACGGTGCCGCCGAAGAAGCCAGTGATGGAGTAGCCGATGACGGGGGCTGCGGCGTGGTAGGTCCACTCGCTTTTCCAGATGATGGCGCACCCTGCAATGACGGGCAGGCAGGTGAATATGAGCATGAAAATGCGTATGTTGTTGAACCTGGAGCCGAGGTAGCCCGTGGCCAGGATGACAATGAAGCAGAGCCCGCCGAGGGGGAACTGGAAGAGGATCGATGCCAAGGTGCTCCAGCCAAACGTGGAGACAATGAGGGGGCCGAAGCCGCTGACGGCGCCGTTGACGGTGTACGCGCTCGCCATCATCAGCGCGACAAGCCACACCTTGACATCGAGCACGGCCTCCCTGAGCTGCGACGCCTTGAGCTTGGTGCAGCGCACGCCGGTCTGGCCGTGGCGCAGCCTCTCCACGGCAGCGAAGCGCTCCTCCCTCGTCAGGAACCAGGCGGACACGGGCGAGTTGGGCACGGCAAAGCAGAAGCAGCCGAAGAGAAAGGTCAGGGAGCCGGCGAGAAGGTAGATGTACTGCCAGGGCTTCAGGCCGCCGCCCTTGATCTGGGCGAAGCCGTAGTTGAGGGCGCCGCCGATGATGGTGAAGATGCCGGTGCTGCTGAACCACCAGCTCTGGCGCAGCGACTGCTCCGACTGGGTGTAGTAGCTGGAGACGATGCACATGAAGCCCGTGGGGATGATGCTCTCGACGAAGCCGAGGAAGAAGCGCTGGACGAAGAGGCCCTGCCACGAGGTGACGGCGGCGGTGAGCATGCAGACGGCGGACCACAGGATGACGACGGCGCCGAGGATGCGGCCCATGTCGAAGCGCTGGAGCGCAAAGGTCATGGGGTAGAGGCCCGCGAGCATGCCGAAGTAGAAGAGCGACGTGGCCCAGCTGAGGCGGCGCGTGTCGGTCGTCGGGGGCGTGGTCGAGGCGTCGACGACGGCGAGGTCGAGGTCCTTGGTCATGCCGAAGAGCACGGCCGAGCCCAGGATGGCCTTGTCGTAGTACACGAGCCCGTCTTGTCGGTCGGTCAGCCAGTCAGTCGCGGCGATGATGATGATGATGCTGCCAGCGGGCAGCGTGGGCGCGCGCGCGCGCGTGGTGGTTTCGAGTCTCGGATTGGAGACAGAGGCACTTGACTTACATCCGATGATCATGGCCGGGATGAGGAACCAGTCAATCTTCCTCACGGCCCTGGCTGCCACGGCGGAGTCGATGGCGTGCCGCTGCTCGCCGACCATGGCGATGGCGTCGTCCTTGCCGGACAGGGCATCTGCGTTGGAGCCGTGATGCTCGGCGGCGCCTCCGTGGGCGACGACCTTGTCGACGACGGCCATTCTCGGTTGCGGGATCGCGAGCGAGCGGCGGCCGCGTCCAGACGGCGGCGGTGGTAGGACTGGTGAAAATTGTTGAGGTGCAAAATTGAACCCATGTCAGTCAGGCCCGAGAATCGGCAGCGTGCGAGCAATAATATTTACGTCACGCCACACTTGTCGATGGTGGTGGTGTCTGCCGCTGGTCTGCTAGAGCTACCTACCTAGCAATTTAGGTATCACCTACGAAGTAGGTAGTCAAGGTACATGCACCAGATGCTTGCTGTGGGTTCGTTATCTGCTGGGCGCCCGAAGCCATGCCACCACGCCCACTGGGGCGGCGCCTCCCTCCACAATTCCAGCCCAGGGCACCATTTCTGTCGGCCCACGGCCATGGCCCATGACCCATGGGTGTGAGTGAGGTGGCTGACCGGCCGGCTTTGTGGCATGTACCTTACACGCCATGGAGACTTTCAACAGCACTCGGCCCACCAACAAGGCCTGGCCACTCACCTGTACGGCAGGGTGTAAAAGCAGGCCGGCCGGCTTAAGCCGAGCATGAGGTAGGTGGTGCTGGCGGGTGCGCTGCTCGTGGCCTCATGTCTGGCCGCCACTGTCACCAGACTGGCAGTGGAGGTTGAGCCGCGCCATTTGCGTTTCTGTTCCATTCGGGCCCAAGAGACTCCAGACTCCAGACTCCAGAATATCGAGACAAGGCCACTCCGTTGTACGAGGCAACAAAACGGGTTGCAAGACAGTCGGGACACACAGCGGACCAAGCCAGCCGGGCTCGGCTTCCGATACCTGGCACGGGGGCCCCGTCTCTGCCCCGGACTCCCCCGAGGCCCTCGACTGGAGCCCGCCCGTCCGCCGAGCCGAGCCCGGCCGGGGGCGCTTCCGTGTCAGGGCACGTCATTCCGGGTCAATAGATGCATCGCGCCGCGCTGCACATTACTAATTAAATGCCACGCGCTTGTCTATAAAAATGAGCGACCGAGCGCACGCTTCTGCTCGCTCGACTCCGGACGTCTGGGCTCTGGAAGGGACACAGCGCAGCAGCAGCAGCAGCAGCCGCTGGAGCGTGCCGGGCATTGCCAGCTTCTGATCTATCTACTCCGTAGGCCAACCCCCCCCCCATCAACAACTCCCCGTCGGCCCCAGAATGAGAGTCGCCATCGTGGCCGTGGGAGAGCTCGCGCGGTACTTTGTGGAGGAGCTGCAGGCCCGCGGCCACCAGGTCGTCGCCGTCTCGCGCACCCGCAAGTCGTATCTCGAGCCGCTGGGCGTGGAGCAGCACGTCGCCGTCGACTACGAGCCCGACGCCCTGTGCGACGCCCTCGCCGGCTGCGACGCCGCCGTCTGCACGCTGCGAGGCGGCGTCCCCCGGTTCGCCGCCATCCACGCCGCCCTTCTGGAGGCCTGCCGGCGCTCCGCTACCTGCAAGCGCTTCATCCCCTCGGCGTGGGCGGGCAACCTGGAGGACTTCCCCGACGAGCCCCTCGACTGGGCCGACGAGCTGGTCCCCGTCTTGGACGCCCTCGGGCGCCAGACCGACGTGAGCTGGTCCGCCATCTGCCCTGGCTGGTACGCCGACTACGTCCTCCCGGCGCGCCAGCGGCACCTCGCCGACATTGGCGCCATGTGGCCGCAGGACCGCCAGCGCAAGGTCTTCACGCTGTACGGCCAGGGCAGCCAGCTCGTCAACTTCACGTCGGCCAGGGACACGGCCCGCGCCACCATCAGGCTGCTCGAGCACGACCGGCACTCGTGGGAGGACTTCACGTACGTCTCGGGCGCGCAGATGTCGTGGCGACAGCTCGGCGACCTCATCAAGGCCAGGGACCCGGCGTACACCTTCCGCCGCAAGTCGCTCGCCCAAAGCGTCAGGCAGTACGCCGCCAACGAGAGCCCCGAGGACGCGGCCGTCGCCATCTTCGAGCTCTGGGGCCACAGCGAGGCGCTCCATTTCCCGTGGGACAAGGTGGAGAGGCACAGGGAGAAGTACTTCCAGGGACTCGAGTTCAGGAGTTTGGCTGAGCTTGCAGATGAGGCCCAGGCACATCCGACCAGGTTGATGTAAGCGCCGCTCGCAGCTAGTATTATAGATAAGATAAATTATTTATATACTATAGGTAACCTCCTAAATACTAGGAATCGGGGATTAGCTATAGTTTTTATAGAAAGAATAGATACTAAAGCTATAGGTTATATTAAAAACTTCTTGCTTCCTAAACTCGATAATTATCGATCGGTCGCCTGCTTGACGGGCAGTGATACGGCCGCTCGAGCCGAGCCCGAGCTCGGGGCGGCCGTCTCCACTCGGCCGAGTCTCACGCTGCACTGCACGCATGCTGCAGGAGTGCATGCTCACGAATGCGAGGACAGGGCGTCAGCAGGTAGCCATCATTAGTAGCCATTGCCCTCAGCGGCTTCAATACCGAGGGAGAAAAAGACGAAGAAGAAGAAGACGAAGAAGAAGAAGCCATAGATACATATAGTGACACTGCATCTGTAAGAATCTGCTGACAGCATTGCCCTTATCAGCCGTTCGCAATGCGTATGCATTCTTGTGAGTGCTAGTATGACAGAGTAATATTGAGTTTACGCAGAGGCATTTGCCACCCTGACCTCCGTGATGCGACCACCCGAGAAGGCTCTAATATCATCGAAGACATCCCGGATCGGCGTAACGTAAGTTAAGGGGTCCTGCGTATTTCCTGATGCTGTACGCATTCCCGCAAAAACCATACCCACGAGCTGGGAATCCTCATTCCATACCCAGGCTCCGGAATCACTATTTCTGGCAGCACCTTGGCGTGTATATAGAGGTCCAATCATTGTTAGCTCTACTGAGCTCCCTATACCCAGATGTTTATCCTCGGCAATGCAAACATCAGACTTGACACAATTCATGTAGCCCGCGATAAGACCGGATACACCCGACTTGCCAAAGTAGATTGCCTTAGGTCGTGGAGTGATGGGATCCTGAGGCGGCTGGCGGATAGTTGACCGCGGTGGCTTTATGGAGTCATTGTGGAACGAAAAGCTCTGCTGCTTGATCAGGTCTGTCCACTCGCCTTCGCTGTATAGCGCATTCTCCCCGCGCCGGTGACGAATAACCTGAACAAGCGCCCAGTCCATGCGTCGACCATTCCGACGCCTGAGGTAGCCAGAACCAAAGCCAGGATAGCCAAGGTGCTGCTTGTCGGAGTCGAAGAATGACACCATCTTCTCCCTCAATGCGCGACTGTGGGCGGCGGCGACGAGGTCGCACTTCTCAAGATTAGCAAGAACCCATGTATGCGCGGAGAGGGTATGGTTGTGTAATATCCTCGATGGAGCCTCAATGACGAACTGCTTCCGGTCCGGAAAGCTCTGTGTTGGGTTAAATCCGGCCCGGTCTAGACGATCGAGCAGAGAGTTGCTCTGAGGTGGTCCGGGTGCATGGCTCTGGGTTGGAGCGATTCCGCGATTGATCAATTGAAACCCTGGAAAAATTGGCCTGATGACGTGATAGCAGGTAAGCGCGGCCTGGTGCCACTTTGACGACCCTGCCACCTGATATTCGATGTATCCGCCTAAGGTGCCGCAGCCGGGTTGAATCTTTCGTGGTGTATTGCCATCTTGAATTTCGAGGTACCTGCCCACGCCGATATTGCTGCCAAGGTTCACTTTTTGTTGATAGACATCGGGCTGGTAAAGCTGGGCGTTTTGGGCAGCTGGTGCCAGTATCTCAAATCCCGCATAAAAGGTATCTCCCCATTCGATTGAAACGTCGACGTCGGGAGCAGAACCTCGATGTAGATACTGTCGAATCTCCGATTCGGCGTCGTCCCACACCTTGGTACGATCGCACTCACGGGAAAGAGTGATCAAGATTGTGAGAGGGTTGGACTCTCGCGGAAGCTCGAAGCCCACTCGCAGCATCGTCATGGTTTGCAGGTGTTGCAGCAGTCCGAGACCCTCAAGAACGCCCCAAATGGCAGGTTTCCACGAGCTATACTCGTTCAAGTATGAATCTGCGACGCCTAGGTATCGAGGGCAACACAGCTCGTCCGAGATGATCTCGACGTGGATGAGAAAGTCGTTGTTTTGGGGCCCACAGAAGACATTGACTTCGGGATGGTTGTTAATTTTGTCTCGGCATTGCATGGCGGCATATTCCCACGTGGTGAGGTGTGACAGCGGTCCGTGGCGGCGTTTGTTCGTTGACCAGGGTGCCATGATCAGGGCAGTCAAGAGTCGGAGTTCTGGGTGCTCCGGAGGCGCTCGCCATCTCAACTCGATATCCCCATCGACCCTCTGGCCACTTTGCATGATGCCGTTAGGTACGAGGATAGCGTCGAAGAGCTGCGATGCGATCTGAGTTTCGAAAGTGTGTTGAAGGGATTCGGGCAGGTCGCCGAGGTCGTCCACAGTACAGTAAACTTCCGATGTTAAGGGCAGCTGGTACAACGGAGGAGTGCATACTCGATACTTTTCGGAAAAGATGCCAGGGCCGAAATCGACGCTGATGCCAGAGTCAGACGACTCTGAGGTATTCGCGGCACTCCGACGAAAACGTGCAGTATCCATAATGTCAGATGATGAGCAAGGACAGCTGCAGAATGGTGATGAGCATTCGAACGGCGGTCTATCGGGGCATGTGCCGCGGGGATGGAGGGGAAACTTAGCGGACCGAAAAGCGTAAGAACATGTGAGGAATTGGGCGCCTCATATCTATGTCCCGGCGAGTGCAGTGATTCATCGGCTGCATGCCTCTGACAGAGACGGACAATAAGGTTCACACCAAAGAAGAGTTTAAAACCGAACAACTTGTCCACTTGGATGGCGCGCGCAGTGGGCCCGGCGTCAATCGCCCGGCACTCAGAGGCTGAGCAGGGCGATGGGCTAGACTTGACGGCGGGAGGAGGCGGCGGGAGATGACGAAAAAATAGAGAGAGAGTGTGTGTGTGAGTGAGAGAGAGAGAGAAGGGAGAAGGTGCGAGGAGGGTTCTTTATAGCTGGTGTGCCAGCTGGCTGCCAGCTGGCGGCTGCCTGGTCGGCGCTCGGCGCCACGTTGACCCGGCGCCGCGGGGCAGAGCGCCAGCGCTGCACCAGGTAGCGCGACTCGCCCACTCTAAGACATTCCCAGCACCATCGCCGAGGATCTAGACTTCAATATATCGTGCATTCTCAATATATCGTTCTAGAAATAATCTAGAATCGCTAAAGTTAGTAGATACTAGCCTCTATATAGCATTAAATATATACTTTTATTAATTAATTATATAAGATTATCTAACTCTATAAGATTACTTTTTAGCCTATATAGTATAGCTAAGTTATACATATATGCCGCTATATATATTATATATAGTCTATAGCTTATAGGTAGCGATATTACTTTTTAGTAGTTTAGTTTAGACTAACTCCTTAATAGTACTTAACTATAACTTAGCTAATTAAAATATATATATAGAGGTTATAAGTTCGAGCCGGCTCGAGGGCATCTCTATATATGCTTTTTTAATTAAGTAATTAGCTATTATTGCGCGCATAGTAATAGCTACCGCTAGGCCGGCCGATTAAAGCTATATGTGATAGGCGGCATGTATATGTATGTGCAGCTGGCGGCGGCGGCGGGATGACTAAAATCCACGGGGCCCCCGCCGTAATGGATCCACGGGATCCCGCGGATAGATTGGCCGCCTCGCAGCTAGTATTTTGAGTCGTCGTTCCGACCCAGCCTACCTTGTACCCCACACGCAAATCATCTCAGAACGTGGACGCCGTGCACGCCGCACACTCAAGTTTCTGTCTGCGCATCTCCATTCCCAATTGCACGTTCCCTCTCGCCACAGAGCTCGCAGCATAGTGTCCCACGGCGCGTATCACCGACTAGACGTGCTCCTCTTGCATAGCCTCCGTCTCCGCTTTGCGCTCCGAAATTCCCCCAGTGCGGCGAACCTCGTCGACCTTGTCCTCAAACGTCTTCCCAGCATGGGTAGTGCGCCAAGCGGCGACATTGTGCTCAAAGAGCTCATCAATCTCTTCAAGAGACTTCCTGGCCGTTTCGGGGTACGTCAGGAACGCATGGACGGTCATGGCAAAGCAGAACGTGCCAACGATCATGTATGCCTTCCACTGAATATTTGTGAAGGCCGGCGGGACGAAGAAGGCGAGAGCAAGGTTGAAGCTGTGTTTTTTTTTTTCAGGCGTCAGCTCTGCACAGTAGCAGTCGAGTTCAGCCCCTACGCATCATTGACTTACATCCAATTGCCGGCTGCGGCCAAACCGACTCCCTTGGCTCGGTACCTCAGAGGAAACACTTCGCTGCAGTAGATCCAGGCCACGGGCGCCCAGGTGAGGCCATCTATCGCATATCGTCAGTTTGCTTCCTCGTTGTTGGGCTGCACGGGGCGAGAGTCCACGCTTACAAACACCCACGAAAATGTACGCCAGGGCGATGACTGCCTTGGCGGGGGAACCAGAGATGGACCACGTAAGTATGTCGTTCCCTGGGAATGATTAGCAGTTTGCCGGCTCGGAGAGCATGTCGGGGCCAGGCGGGGATGGGGTCTGGTACCATTGACGCTATCAACACGGTGACCATAGACGGCCATGATGGCACCGCTCGCGAAATGGAGAACGCCGCAGCTGATGGCGCCCACAATGAGCAGCCAGCGCCGGCCGAGACGGTCGATGAGGGTAGGATTGCGCCGGTGGTCACGAGAAAAATCGCGTAATGGATGATTGACGATGTGAGAGCGACATTTCCCGACTGCGAAAGATCTTGTCAGCGGCCATGCGCTTGCTGGCAAACGATTCGCTCATTGTTCTCACCAGCCCAGCCATATTGAAGATGTAAACGAGGTAGTAGAGCATCACGTTGCCGCCGAGCAGTTGCTGCCACACCTGCACGCTGACGCCGACCAGGGTTCGCTTCCAGACGCCGGGAGCAAACAGGCCTAGGTATCCAATGTCCTTTGACTCGGCGGCCAGCCGCACCGCTTCGCGTACCTCCTCAAGCTCGGCAACGACTACGGGATCCCCAAGGTCCCCCCCGGCGTGCAAGTTGGCAAGAATGCCGTGGGCCTCCTCCCAGCGATCCTTGGAGGCCAGCCACCGAGGGGACTCGGGGAAGAACAGGGCCGCAAAGAGGATGAAGCCGGGGATGCCCTGTACGCTCCAGGCGATACGGAACGCAGCGGGCGTGTCGACGGTGACGGAGCAACCATACGAGATGAGGTACATGATGAGTATACCTGTGTCAGCGGTTAGATGCGGATGCCACCAAAGGAGAGCGCAGATGCAGGACACGGGGGAGAAACCGTACCCCATTCAATGGCCCATTGCTGGATGCCGACAACCCTGCCCCGGATATGGGACGGTGCGAGCTCAGCCAAGTACACGAGCACCTGCGAGCTGGTGACGCCGATGGACAGGCCGCTGACGATGCGCCCGATGATGAGATGCGCCACGTTCTGCGCGGAGCACTGCAGCACAGCGCCCGCAACCCAGACGACCGAGGCGACCTTGAGGGCTCCACGGCGACCCAGATGGTCGGCCAAGAACCCGGCAACGAGGGCGCCGATGAAGGAGCCGGCGGACATGGACGCCGTGATGCCGCCTTGCTCGGTCGAGCCCGGGTGGCCGAAGTAGCTCAGGTACTGGTCCGAGCCGATCCAGGCGCTCATGGAACTAATGTCGAACCCAAACAGCATGCCGCCTATGGTCCCGAAGGCTGCCAAGACTGCGTGCGCGAAGCGGCAAAGTCAGTCGGACAGCTGGGCACGGCGAGTGATTTTCAGTGTATTGGTGCGCACGTACCGTAAATGTTGTATATTTGATACATGGTCGCGGGTTGGCGTGTAAAGCTCTTTTCGTACGGAGAGGAGGCCACGGCGTTGCTTACGACGACAGCAAAACGTATAATATATTATTCACCTGGACACGGTCGGTCGAGAAGCCGCGACCCGAAAGCACTTCCTCTCAAGGCTCAAAGATAAGCACAACTTATATCATGACTTGCACGCAGCCAGTTTCGCTCCGGAGACGGTTCCCCGAGCGCGATCGACACGGCAGTCTTGGCTAAATGCACGTTGCCTCTGCCGGCGGGAGAGATCAAGGGAGGGCACCAGCAGGAGGTGGAAGCGCGCGAATCAGCGTGGGGAACCGGAGCCCCCATGATGCCGGCAGTGGAGCGATTCCCGTCCTTTCTTTGCCATGTCGGGCCCCAGACGTGGAACGCGCATTGGGGTCGGCAATCGGTTGAGCTCGCCCCGAACGCTGAGCACGGTATGACTTTGACGTGGACCCAGAGAGCTTGGCGGGAATATTTCTTCCCTTGCTTTTTCATGCGTCCGTGCTCGTCCAGATCATGGCTCACACTGCACGAGGTAGCACGTAACTTACTCGGTACCCTCGGCCCGTCAACGTTTGTACCCTGAAGTAACCAAGGGCCTTGAGTCCCCCGACACCACCGTGGAGCTTAGCGGCTCACGCGACTAATATGCGCACACCCAATTCCGGACTCCGAAGTATGTGTTCTTGAGCCATCTGATGAAAGCATAGCGTAAAGAGATCCGTTGCATTGAAGTCGTTTTCCGCACT
The DNA here is from genome assembly GCA_029168975.1 of Purpureocillium lavendulum. Taxonomy (NCBI): domain Eukaryota; kingdom Fungi; phylum Ascomycota; class Sordariomycetes; order Hypocreales; family Ophiocordycipitaceae; genus Purpureocillium; species Purpureocillium lavendulum. The sequence continues at coordinate 3,427,743 of JAQHRD010000005.1, read as the reverse complement.
GCGACAAAGCGGTCTTGACCAGACATTGAGCTTCGTATCCTAAATCGTGTTCACTCCCGCCATTTCCACATGCAAGGCATTCGCCCTCGAGGCCCGCGCCTTCGACCTTGACGTCGCCCAAACACAAGCTGTCCATTTGAACAGAAACAATCCAAGCCCCATTATCGAGAAAAAGAAGTATGCCATCATGGCGGAACGCCATTGCTCTTCCGTGAGTAGCTGCCACATGAACGCTGGGCCGAATTGTGCGATACCATTTAGAAAGGCTCCTAGCAGCACGGGTGTAACCACGGCTGCCAGTAGAGTGAGGGAGATTGTCATCCATGAGATGACAAGTGTGACCTTGAAATGTTCCCTCAAGCAAATCTGGTAAGCACTAGCGTTCATGTGCTCTGCGTCCGGCTCCCTCGACTCCGTATCTACGGAGCCCACACCCAGGTGTGTTATCGCGCGGCCGCCTGGGGACGCTTCAGTGGCGTCCCTATCACCTCGGCAGTCCTCTGCCGCCAACGCGGGACCCTGTTGGGGGAACAGGCTTCCTGCGCTTGTTAGAGGTGGGCTCTCTTGTCAATGAGTGACGAGGGTACTTACGAATAGCATAGTTCATGATGACGATGATCGGATCGGCTAGGAAGACGAGAGCGCTGATTTGGCCAACAGTCATCTCGGTGCTGATCAGCCAGCCTGAGTGAAACCCGAATATGAGCGGGTAGAAGACGACGAGCTGACAAGACCACAAGAGAATGCTGAAAAGCATGATGACGAGTCGGAGAAAGAATGATGAGAGTGCTTCCTCGATGACAGCAGAAAACACATATGCATACTTGGTTGCAAGTGCAGTCAGTGTAGATAGCGAGCGACGAAAGGCTGATCGATAGCCTTCGGCCGCTGTCGTGGCAGTCTCGCGTGCGTCCTTGTCAGCGATCGGCAAGATGGGATTGCGACCGCGACCTGGAAATGAGCTGGGACCAGAGCATGCCATCCAGCCATCGGGCAAATAAAGCCTTAACGTGACTTGCAGTCCAACGCCAACTGTGAGCACAATCACACCCAAACGTGCCCAATACTCGGCCTGGGTCAATGGATCGTCATCCCAGGCCAGGATCGTCTGGGGCCTTATAGGAGCCATCAAGAGCCCCTCGGCAGACCCTGCCTCGTAAGAGTTGGCTGATGGCATGGTCAGGAGGTGCTCACGCAACGTGGCGCCGGTTGCTGCCAAAGCCACAGCCAGCTGCGCGTGCCGCATGGGGTTCTGCGCCATTCCAGCTTTGTCAAGAAGCTCCACGGTAAACATAAAGACGGTTGTCGATAGCAACACGCTGCACGTGGCCATGTGATATGAGAACGCGTGGGGAAGCCGGTCTTGACCACCGTCATACCGACAAAACAACAGCCACAAGAATTGGGCCAAGAAGCTGCAGAAGTGTTGAGGAGCCAACATGTGGAGCATATCTTCGGACGCCAGTTGACGGGAGGAATCGGGTCGCTGAGCAGCAACAGGTCTCTTGGGGCGGAGTCGAACGACGTTGTCAAATGCGTTTGTCCTGCCCCTGCGAAGAGACCACCTGAAATAGGCGACCAAGGTCGTGGAGAGATTCAGGAGGACGTAGGCAGAAGTAGCTACCAAGACCTATGCAATGTTAGCTCTCCATAGTTGTGATTGCTCCCGCGGAGACAACATGAAGTGTGAACAGGCACGCGCGTTGATAAGCGCGCATCACTCACCCCGACACCTGTGACATCAGGGTCCCCAACCTGTTCCGGTTCATCTGCCATCGTCTTTCCCCGAGCCCTGGTACTTGGAGCACCGATGTGTCAGATCGAAGGAGCCACCGGTACTTGTTCGAATTCATCGACGCCTGGTGCAGGCACCCGCCTAGGAAACGACAGAAGGCCTCCGGGCGTGTCGGAGGTTGGTATATAAGAATGACTTGATGTCGATCCCCGCCTATGGAAGCAAGATTTGGTGGCCCAACGAGACCCAATGAGGCTACGCAGTCCTGCTTTTAAGTGTTGCTATCAACATGCTCAGCTGCCCGCCGTGGCACGAGGGCAAAGATACACATGGACGTCGCGTTTCGACTGTGCTCGCCCGGCAGCAGGGGGCAGATCTTTCGGGATTCGAAGCACAAACAACTGGATGCAAGGTCTCAGGGTGGCTGATGGTGTGCGCCGGGACGATTCTGTGATATTGTTTCCCGCATGCCTTGGCCCCGTCGAGTCTGGGCCGGACATGGAACAAGCAGCCATGGCCAAGCAAACCGCCGCGGCCTTTCTCGTTGCCCTGCAGACAGTCCCAAGTCCGACGTGGAGAGCCGTGTCCAGTCCCGGTGATTCCGAGGCTCGCCGGCCTCCCGTCTTCTCCTTGCTCTCAGCGCGTGTGGACTGGGGCTGTCGTGGCCTCGGGCCTCGCGACGCCCGCCGAGCAAACATCTTTGACAGGCCATCGCCCCTGGGGCCAGGAGGCGGCCGACCGCCGAAAGGTGACAGGCCAGCCGGGTGTTGGCACCCTGTCGCCCACGGAAACTGCGCTCAAACTACAGAGGCCACTGGATCCCAGTTGTGACGCTCTTTCCGCCCTATCCATAGGGGCGTTGCAAGTGTCCCCGACGGCGGCGGCTGCCTTGTTGTCCACGCCGACCGCAGCCGCCTCGGCCGTCACCAGCTGCCTCGTCTGTCGCTATATTGTCGGTGGAGTAGCTTCCCCTTCGGTGACTTCCCGCTCACGATGGCTTGCAAGACGGAAAGTTGCCTTTCTTTCCTCCGCTCAGCCAGGTAACATGCCGCTGCGTGGGACTGGACATGGAGGCAGTGTTCACGGGGTATCTTCTCTCCCTCGACATGCCAACCGCGGGCAGGGGTGCGCCGCTGACCGTGGCACCAGGCAGACTGGCAGCCTCCACTCTCCGAGCGGCTTGCGGGTCGAGCTGAGCTGCATTGCACGAGTCGCCCGGCCGGGTGAAGTGCTCGCTGTTTGCCTGGAGAATTTGCTCGTACGTACGAACTACCTTACCTTACTCGGTACTAAGGTGGGTACCAAGTTCTGGGCAGGCCAGGTACCTGCATGACGGCACAGCGGCACGGCACAGCCCGCGTCGCCCAGCAAGCAGGCAGGCAGGCAGGCAAGCAAGCAAGCAAGCAAAGATTGACCCCAGTGGCGCCACCGTTTGGCGCCCAAGCCCCAACCTTCCACACGACGCAATGCGGCGCGAGGACCTGCCCCCCATCGCAGCAAGCCGTCCCCAGGTGGCTGCCCTGCGCCTCGCCCGCCGAGCCGCCGCCATGGACTCGTGGTCAGCTGAGCCGCCTGCAGTCAATGCCGAGTGAAATTACCTGGGGGCTCTGGGACCCTGGGAGCCTCTGAGCTCTGGTCGTGGCAAGCCGCCGCCGACCACGGGCAGGGCGGCAGCCGACCCGCAAAGCCCAAATGGAAGCTCTCCATTTACGAGAAAGCCCACGGGCGATGAGGGTCGTGCGCCAAACACCTTTCCGCTCGCAAGGCCCTGTCCATCCGCGGCCGCGGCCAGTGTACAACCGGCTAGGTCCAAAGCAGTGCCGAGGTGAGCCTGTCTCCGCGTCGAGGGCCTACGAGTACGATATAGCCGTCGCCCTCGTAGACCCTACTAGTACACATTGGTCTGGCCCAGGATCCTTCCGTAGCTTCTGGGGCAGCAAGCTTGTCACCCCAAGTCCCGCTTTCCTCAGATACCGACGGCGTATTTGCGCTTGTCACTCGCGCGTGATGCGCCGTGAGGTAGTGATCGAAGTACCATGACGCGACATCTCCCAGGATGCATCTCATGTCGCATCATATCAAGAGAACATGTGGCCAACTACGGTTTGCGACTGACCCTACCCGTGACTCCATCGCCGCTGCAGGCAAGTCCATGCTACGTCGCTCGTTAGGCTCAGTGCAACAGCGTGCATTCAAGAGACTGCCAGTGGTGATGTAAGAGTTCGTACGAATGATTGCGTTTTCCCTGCTGTTGGCCTCTCATATGCCACCTCGCAAATAGACAAATGCCTCCCTAGCCCTAAATCTTCTAGGTCGTCTAGACGCTAACACGTCACGCCGTCCTTCCGGGAAATGATCAGGTTCCAGTTGTCTTTGTGAAAAATCTGGGCCGACCTCGACGAGTCGCACTGTTTCGAAAACCCAATATGCCACAGGGCCAATGCAAGAACCGACCACGTGTACATTTTAAACTCCTTGTTGTTCTTGTCCACGCATTAGCTATGAACTATAACAGATAAGTCGAAAGCATCTGGACATGGTACTTACGTCATTGCATATCCATACTCCGATGTTCTCCCAGCAGCTAATACGCTCACATTTTCTTGGCCCAGGATCTGGCACGATCTTGTACGGGAAAGCGGGTTTGTTGTTGGATTTTAATCAAGTTCTGGTTCTCAAATCGTGGACAGCTCGAGCTAGAGCCTCATGGAAATCCCCGGTTGACGAGTGCTTCCATATCCCGCACGATATGCCAGTCAAGATGCCCAACCACTCGTCAGCGACTTCTAGCTGCTTTCGCTCGTCCACCATCATTGACTCGTAAGAATGCGCTCCCATTCTCGCGTAGAGTATGGAAACGTTTCTATCACTCCCGCTGCTCTGAGCGACCAGAGCACTACACTCCTAATAATTCAATTAGTAGGGTATAGGTATCGTTTTAAGCTTCGTCAATTAAAATGCGCTACTTACTATTGCTATGAGAGCTATAGCTGCTGTTAGTATAATTTGAAATCTCATGTTCCGACGTTTCTATTGATTTCAATATAGAAAATAATTAAGGTGTAAAGTAAGAGCTTTTCAATAAAATATAAAGGGAGGGCTTTTAAATAACGGACCTAGTAAAGGGGAGCTTATAATAGTATAAGAGCTATTTATAGCTTTATTATATATAAAAAGATTAGGAGTTTAAAAATAAAACCCATTAAAAATAATAATAGTCCTATTAAAGTTATAATTCGAAAAAAATACTATTTATATATTAGGAATTATTATAAACACCATAGAATAATATGAGAGATTTTATATTATATATAAATACCTAGATAGAGCAGTATATACTATTTATTACTGTACTAATTTATTATATATGCACTCTCTCATTGTCTTTTTGATAGCTATAGAATTACTTTCTTTTAGACTTAAATAAACGAAATAAATATACTATAAATATATAGAAAGAGGGGATATATATAAGCAATATATGAAATAAGATATAGCATTATATAAGCTATTAGCATGTATAACCTTCATCTGCAGAAACAATAATATTCCAGTTATTTGGATGGAATATCTGTGCTGATCCAGACGAGTCGCACTTTTCTGACTTAAAAATACGCTAAAGACCCATTGCTACTCCATTCCAATCATAGGGTAGCTTTAGAGAATGGGCATTCTGAAAAAAGGGTTAGCAATATACTTATACTTTAATAGAAAATAGAATAGTACTTACATCATTGCATACCCATAATCCAATATCATCATGGCAGCCCATTCTTCTACACTTTCTCGGCCCAGGGTCTAATTCTGGTTTGAGGTCTGTATGATAGATGGTCCATAAACGCAGCATCGCTATGTGATAATATAGAGCGTAGTAATAGATCTGATGCGATGAGTGTTTCCATCGACCACAAACAATCTTGGCATTTGGTCCGAAGACTGGCTCGGTATGATTAGGAAACCAATGGTCAAGGTCCTTATACGTAACAGCGGCGCCTCTATGAAATACTGCCTTCTTGTCCGCTAATGCAATTTTAGAGAGATTCCGGTAATAAAGAGAGGCCGCATTACTAAGGCCCTAATATATATATTAGTATTATAGTACTACTTTAATATAAAATAGAGATTACTTATATAATAAGCGAAATAAAGAAATAAGATATAGGCTAGGACTAGCTTTATTTTGAAAATTAGCTAGAGTATCTCTAATATTATATAGAGAAAGTATAAGAGATATAGAGAGGAGGTAGTTATAGGTTATAAACTACTAGATATATAAAGTATTTTATAGCCTTCAGGCAGCGTATTATACTATTTATAATATATAAGATAGATTACTATAGCTAATAGCTTTATTATATATAGTAATAATATTAAGAATAAATTGCCGCAGTTAATAGTTTCGTTTTAGGTATTTATAGAAATTATGCTATATATAACTCGCATAATATTGCGAGCTGTACGCACAGGCCCTTCCCCTATGTTTAAAAGGTATAGCCTATAGCTAGCCCGAGCCGACTTTATTTAAACGCGGAGGGATATATATATAAAGGACTAGCGGGCTAGAGGTAAAGTGCAATACATACATGCCTTAGATGACTTAACTAGTCGCATGATTAACGCTACGCATCGAGGTGGCATTTTAGGCTCAATTCGCTTCTAGAAAAAGAAATAACGTGCTTCTAAAGAAGCTAGAACTAGCCCACCGGCCTATAGGCCAAAGAGATAGGCCTAAATGGCCCACCTGTAGGAAGCTAACTAACCTATATAATACCGCCCCTTAGCCGAGCTGTTGGTAGTTAGCATAAAGCTAATAATAGTGCTTTAGTAAGGATAATAGGCACCTTCTTTAGCGTTATAGCTATTATATATTATAATATAGTCTTTTCTCTATAACTATTATATGCCTTTAGTACTATCTATATAAAATATGCCTCTTTATAACTAATATATAATATTATAGCTAATATAACCCCTTTTTCTATTATAACCGCTATATCTATATCTCCTACCTTTATTAATATAGTTAGCTATACTATTATTACTGTTATTACTATTATTAGTGCCTTTAAATATATATGCCGCTTTAATAGGCCTAGTATACTTAAAACAGTAATAGAGCTAGTTTTATAGCTAATAGTTATATTGTCTTATAAGCTCGATCGATAGTAGGTATAAAGTTATATTTATTAGTTAGAGATCAATCGGTTTATTATAGGGCCTTATAAGGTCTTAATTAAGCTAAGAGACCTAGCTAGGTAATAAATTTATTATATGTAATGTATTTAAAGTAGCTTTATTAAGCTATATATAATTATATTAAAATAGAGATCTAGATAACCTCTAAATCGCCTTTTTAATATAGTCTATAATAATAGCCATATTAAAATTATACTAAAAATTATATTAGTTATATATTAGGAATTATTCTAAATATAATAAGAGAATAGTATTATAGAATTTACATTATATTTTAGAACCTAAGTACAGCAATATAAATTATTTATTACTCTAATAATATATTATTATATATATATACTTTAATATTTATTAAATAGCTAAGGAATACCTATTCTTTAGACCTATATATATTATTAAGAATGATTAATATAATAAATATATAGAAAGAGGAAATATATATAAGTAGTATATAAAATAAGAGATAGTATTATATAAGCTAGCATTTAAGACCTTCATCTGCAGAAATAATAACGTTCCAGTTATCTCGATGGAATATCTGTGCTGATCCAGATGACTCGCACTTTGCTGACTTCCAGATACGCCAAAGACCTACAGCTACTGAACCCCAACCAAAATCTAGCGATTTAGAATAGGTATTCTTGATAAGAGGTCAGCAATAAACGCATGTTATAATAGAAGAGTACTTACATCATTGCAGACCCATACCCCAATATTGTCCCAGCAACCCTGACGTATACACTTTCTCGGCCCAGGTTCTAGTACTGCTGGCTTCGGGGTCTTATATACATTGGTACTTAACACTATGTGAAAGTAGTATAGGTTTTGACCTAGAGCATTATAATAGCTCTGACGCGATGAATGTTTCCATTTACCACAAATAATTTTAGCATCTGGTCCGAAATATCTCTCATCTCGAAGACGCATGATCGATTTAATCATTTCGTTATTGAAATCCCCGACTAGAAGAGGATATGCATTACTAAGGCCCTAATATATCTTTTAGTATTATAGTACTGCTTTAATCCTAATATTAAATAGCTATTACTTACATAATAAGCGAAATAAAGAAATAAAATATGAGCTAGGAATAGCTTCATTTTAGAAATAAGCTAGAATATCTCTAATATAATATAGAGAAAGTTTAAGAGATATAGAGAGGAGGTAGTTATAATTTATAAATTATTATATATTATAAAACTTAAATAGCTATAAAGCAGCCTATAATACTATTTATAATATAAGAGATAGATTACTATAGCTAATAGCTTTAATAATTATAATACTATTTATAATCTCTAGGATAGATTGCCGCAGTCAATAGTTTCGTTTCGGGTATTTATAGAAGTCATGCTACGCAACTCGCATAACACTGCGAGTGGCCATAGTGAGGGGAAAGGGCAATTCGTATGCGTACCGATTACATCAACGATTCAAAGGAAGCCATCAGAGCCTGCAATTGCTGCAATATGCTGTTCGGGGCAATCACAGAACAGTGGGGCATGTTGATCGCTACATCAGTATTCGAATGCATCACCATTGTTGTAACATTGCCTGCCGTTTGTCAGGCTCAAACACGAGTGTTTCATAGCACCGGAATGATGGTCGCCCCGAAAAGAGAAGAGAGAACAAGTGCATGTACGCGTCACGCGACATGGACATGGCGCGAATGCCTCATTGATGTGAGAAAATTGAATACGCAAGTACCACTTGGTAATCGCTGCGCTATGTCTGTACCAAGGACTTCGTGGCTGACACAAGATTCACACGGCCGCCACACGAAAAGGAATCGACGGTGCCAAGGTTGTCTGGCCAAGTCATGGCACTGCTCACTCATTAGGGGCCAGAAGATGGACACCCGAGAGCATGTTCCAAGGCAGCTGACAGTTTCTGCGACAGCGTGGCGGTGTTGAAACTGTTGCCCGAATGTGTCTGTGCCCCGGTGGCTGCGATTCCATGAAACATTGGGCGGACGTTGATGCAAGTGGTGTCTGTCGTGCATCTGAGGTGGTTGCAAGCGAACTTCTTCTCCACACCTTTCGCATGCAAGGGGATGGCTGCATGGCTGGCATGTCTGTGCCTCGCACATGCGCGCGCAGGCGGGCCTCCGCCACTGCCAGAACCACTTCGTAGACGCACGGGACGACAGCGCAGCAGCACAGACTTTGAAAACGTGATACGGGTAGCTCCCTCGTTTTCAGTGTCCAAGATGCAGCACGTTGGTGCCTGGAGTGTTGGTGGAAGCTACATGCAGCGTCATGAGCAGAATAGATGTCACGCATCACGTCGCACTGCATCGAGGCAGCCACAAGTTCTGAGCCCGAGCCGAGCTGCGGCCGCGCACAAGACAGTCCATTCGCTGGCGTCCGAGGAGAGGCATCGGAGTGGCAATGACTCGCTTACGGCTTCGAGTGGACAAAGCTTCACGTTTAGACCAAACTTGTGCTAAGTCCCGCGTGTAGGGAGTGTTTGGGTAGGCAGCACAGGGCAGGGTAACAAGACACGGGGGTCGGGTCCAGAAAATTTGTAGAATTCTATTTACCAGACAGGCTGCCACTGATCACACGGAGTTTGAGTTGTCCTTGCATGTCCAGCCGCCAGAGCCGCCAGATTCCTTGTACGAGTCGATGACGCCAACAACGGAGCCGTACGTGCCCGCAATCATCAGGAATGTGCCAATAACGACCACAAATACGCTAAAGCAAACCATCAGCATCCACCTCAACGAACGTTCTTGTTTCCCCTTGCTCCAGTTGTCGTATAGCCACATGCAACCCATGGGTTGGAATGACAAGAAGGTGCCGAGGAGGGCACCAATGAGGGCGACAAGACCCTCGAAGACGGGGATCGCACTAGCAATGAGGTAGGCGATCAACGCGGTGCCGAGCGTGCAGCCCAACCAGACCGCCCAGTGAACAAAAGTGTTGGCGGTCAGGTGGTCCGACCCGCGCAGCATGCGAACAAAGACGTACTTGGCCGGCAGCTACTTTTGTTAGGATCGTTTCGCAAATGTCGCAAATATGATACTGGACTTACATGGATGACAAGAATGGTGGTAACGATTAGGCCGGGCAGAGCCAGGCCATACGCAACCTTCTTGACCAAAGTACCGGCAGACCCCAGCGCGGGCGACGCGACGTAGGATCCGCAAAAGTAGTAGACAACAGTGCCAATGACGATATACGTGATGGTGGCGCCAGTCTGGCAGACGAGGACGGCCTTGGTGTACTGCCGCGGGTCGCGCATCTCGGCGATGACGGAAAAGAAAGCCGGCGTGCCCGCGTATGCGAAGACGAGCGTTGACACGGCCGAAATGGCCGATGTAAACGACGGCTGCTTGAAGAGCTCGTAGTCGGAAGACCAGGAGCCATGCTGCGGCGCGGCGGCAGGTCGATCCTGAATGCCGACGGCGATGGTGACGGTGAAGACTGCATGAAAGCATGGCTTATCAGCAACACCGCCTTTAGAGCTGTCAGGGGTCGGCAAAGGTTGCCCTTACTTGAAATCAGAATGCATGTCAGGCCGATCCAGGCAAGCCAACTAATGCGCCCAAGGGTACTGATGCTGCCAAACATGAAGCCAATGATGGCGGCGACGACGACGAATATCGCGGTGCAGGCGCCGTGGGTCGAAACCGCGTTTAAGCCGATGGATATGCCCAGCATACCTGACCCAGCAGCAAAGACCCACACTATACGGCGTCAGTGATGTCAACAAGGTCGACATGATAAGGGTAGCGAGCATGTTGTCAACTCACAAATACAAAAAGCAGCGCCCAGGGTCTCACGCCCGATACGGCCAAACATCAAACCCCCAGCATCGTCAATGCTGTAGACCTCAGGGTGGCGACTCTTGAAGACGCCGATGATGTAGGTTGACCACGTGGTGATGGACGCAACGGCAATGAGGCAAATGAGGCCGGGGATCAGGCCCAGGGCGTCAAAGGACGAGGGAATCGAAAGGACCCCGAGGCCGATCTGCGTCTTCATCATGAGGGCCACGGTGCCCAGCCAGCCAAGCTGCAGGGTTTATCAGTATCGTAGCGATCCGCGAACAGTCTCTCGAACAGGCTGGGGAGCAAGGGAGCAACAAAGAAGACGTACGCTGCGGTAGTTTGTGCCGTTCTCCTTGACTTCGCCAAAGACAGCATCGTGGGGCGCGTCTTGGCCGTTGGCAATGTCTTTGCCCTCCACATCCGCGGGAGAGTCGCCCACGCGCTCGGGGTCAGTCGACAAGGCGCTTTTCCGCATGTCGGCGGCGTCACCCATGGTGCTTGATCTGGGGGGGGGAGGATAGGGCACCACTGAGGGGGGCGGGTTGTGGAGGAGGGGAGGTTTGATGAAATGAGTGCAGCAGCGCAGCGCAGGGCGGCGCAGAAGAGTCACGAATTGTGGTGACCCGATGCCCCCGAGTCAGATGCTTCTTGGCTCGGGACTATGTATGCGGTCGTACGAGAGAGAGGTGGGCCGAATTTTTTTTCAACAGAATTTTTAGGACCTGGATCCCGGAGGCACGTTTATTTATTGGGGCCGTTGCCAATAACAATGGGATGCTTGCTGGAGATGCCGGGGACCTGGCGTACGCAGTAAAGGGGGCTCGGCTGGGCGCACGAAGTACGAGTACTCGCAGCAAATTCTGTCGAGAGCCGAGAGTCGTGACGGCGGCGCTAGGTCAAGCCATGGCACGCCCACACGTGCATCCCGCGAGCGGGCTTGCGCCCCGGCGACGCGAACAGAGTTTTGCGAGTCTTCCCCAGATATCGACACGGAGGAGGAGGACCCCAACCGACAACCGATCCGGGGTAGGGTTGGCTGTCGCGTGCATCCAGACAGACGCCTTGTGGAGGCGACTGGACACATGCAAGACGGGCACTGCAAAAAGGGCAATGCCAGACAGGGCATCCCGTCACGGAGGCGGCGCGCCCAGGGACAGCAGCGAGAAGGCTCGACTCTTGGCAGGAACGACGCCAGCACAATGTGAGCAGCAGCAGCATCATCATCACCATCACCATCACCATCACCATCCAGACGCCGGCGGGCCGAGGAGCCCGTCGTCGTTCCTCGGAGCGGCGCAGTGATGTAATTAATCCCGGCGATTAATTAGCGATTCAATGAATCTGAATCTGAGGTTGGATTATTTATCTGAATCGTAGCTCTGCAGGATTAATTAAGTTTCAGTGATTAATTAAAGTGGATACAGCGGACTTGCTCCTAATTCATTGGCTCCGTTTGGCACATTTGCTTGGCCGTTGCCACACGGAGAGACGGAGGTAGCACGTCGGCATAGAGTGTTGATCCAATCTGTACCCGTAACCTAGATTAAAGGATGCCAACAGCAGCTTTCCTTCAATTCTGCAATGAGGTGCTGAAGCACCGAGCCACGTCGCCGCTCTCAAATATCATGGTTTCTGCGGATCAGTCGTGTGCCCTTGCCGAGGATCTCGACAGTCGGGCCGGGACCAAGAGGCCTCGTGAGGACTTCGGCGTCGCTGGAGAACCTGCACCGTCCTCCGAGGCCTCTGATACTGCAGCATCAAGGAAGCGCTTTCGCACCCCAACAGCAATCGATGTCTGGGCTGAAAGCCGACAGCCAGCGAAAAGCGAACCAGAGCGGAACCGGCACGGCCAAAGAATATGGTATTGCAAACGGTGTGCCTACACTCAAACAGCCCACAACAGAGTTCGCGATCACCTCCGGGACAAACACTGCATACGAATTTCCGAAACAAGGACCGCAAAAATGATTGGTCAACAAAACGCAATCGACAGGCTATTTGAGCAACAAGCTGCGAGACAGGAAGGGCATGATATTGAGCAGGAGCATCATCTTCTTGCGGCGGTGGATGACGAGTTGTACAACCAAGCCCTGGTCAACCTTTTGACGGCTCATAGCCTGCCACACAGCCTGGTCGAGTGGCCTGAGTGGTACGCCATGCTCCACACAGTCAACTACATGGCCCCAGGAGTCGTTACGCAAAGTCGGGGCCAAGTTCCCAAGCTGCTGGAAGCCAGCTTTATCACGCATCGCGAGAAACTGAGATCAAAGTTAAAGTCCTCACTTACACAGGTGCACTTCAGCATTGACATCTGGTCCTCTCCCAACCACCACAGCCTCCTCGGGATCGTGGCCCACTTCATTGATCGGGAGTGCCGGCAGTTGCGCAAGGCCTTGCTTGCGCTCCGGGAGCTTGAGGGCGCGCATAGCGGGGAAGCAATTGCAGAGACCTTCCTCACGGTCATTGATTCTTATGGACTGCATGGCCAGGTTGGGTACTTTACGCTTGACAACGCTTATAACAACGACACAATGCTGCAAGCCATTGCGAAGGCCTGCGACTTCGACACCGCTCATCGCCGACTCCGCTGTAACGGACACATCATTAATCTAGCTGTGCAGGCGTTCTTGTTTGGCAGGAATAAGGATGCCTCCGATGAAGCATTGCGCCAGGTGTCACAGCTATCCAAGGACGAACAGGAGGGTGTTGCTGACAGGCGAGACACGGCAACTGCATGGCGGCGCCATGGCGCACTTGGGATGCTTCACAACCTTGTGGTATGGGTACGCTCATCTGGCCAGCGCTATCAAGCGTTTTCCAAAGCTGCCGGTCGCATGATTCCCCAGGACAACTCCACCAGATGGAACTCCTGGTATCTGATGATTCACGTTGCGATAAAAGCCCGCAAAGAAGTGAACAGCTTTATCGATGACCACTACACGGAAGGCGACATCAGCCTCGATTATCTCCACCCCGAGCACTGGCAGGAGCTTCAGGAGATCCACGACTTTCTGCAGCCATTCCACGAGATCACCAAAGACACCCAATGGGACAATTCATCTCTAGATGAGGTGATTTGCTCTATGGATTTTCTTATCACGCATTACAAGGCCTCCACAGAGAAGTTTCGACACAGCCTTACCATGACTGATCGCATCATGACCAGTTGGTACAAGTTCGACGACTATTACAGGCGCACAGATGACTCCCCAGTCTACGCCGCTGCAATCTTGCTTCATCCGAGCCTCCGACGAGCACATCTGCATGAGGCGTGGAAAGATCAGTCACAGTATATCGGCCCAGCAGTGGAGGCCGTTCGCAAGTTGTGGGAAGATTACAAGCCGCGGCAAGTGCCGACAATCAACGAGGACCTTTCTGCATACGAGGCGTACAAACAGCGTATCTATCAACCGCCGTCTTCCCATGACGAATTCAATCGATTTATAGATGGCCCAACATTGCCCATTGGCTCGTCATCTGCTCTTTCTTGGTGGCTTGAGCCAACCCAAGCAACTTCATTTCCAAACCTGTACCGCCTTGCTGTCAACATTTTCTCGATACCAGCAATGTCTGCCGAGGCGGAACGAGTGTTTAGCGGAGCGCGCCGGACGATAACCTGGGACAGAAGTCGGTTGTCCGTGAAAACTATAGAGCAAACAGAGTGCTTAAAGCACTGGATGAAGAGTGGCTTGCTGGACCGCGCCTTCATGTCCCCTGACACAACTGAGGTGTATCGGGACAGAGGTGGTCGAAGAGTCCTCAACGACCCAGCCCAGGAAGCAGCAATACCACTGTGAACAGGCAAAGAAGCGTACGACAGCCCAAAGTTAATTAATCGCTGAATCATTAATTAATCATTGAATCCTACTCCCGATTCAGTAATTAATCTGAATCCTTGGCCCGATTCAGATTAATTGATTAATTACATGCCTGGAGCGGCGCCGTCGACGGGACTCGCAACGCCGCATGCAGCCGCGTGACCCCCGACCCAGAGTCACCGGACGGCTTCAACGCCATGCGCTTGCCGCCATCACCATGGCCGCGAGGATCTGGCGCGTCGTCTACGCGCAAGCAAGGTCGGTCGACCAGGAGGCACGGCGGCGGCGGCGGCGCTGGGCGAGGGCGAACGCGCGAACGCAAAGCCAAACCAAGCTGTGCGCTCGCTACCTGGGCGTAGATTTGGGGGCGCCGCGGGCGGGTGGCGCGGCGGCACGGCGGGCGAGTTGGAGGGAGAGTCGGCGGGTTGGCGTGAGGTACGAATACTTTACTTGGTGGTGCTGGTGCGGCGTATCGCAGTTTGACGCGAGCAGTGCCGCGATCGCGTCAGCCACATCGGTGGCCCCGGTCGGCCCGGCCGAGTCGCTCCGCCCTCGCTCGGTCCTGGGGCGGCAGCGGCCAGATACGAGTACTAGATGGGCGGGCGGCCGTCGGATGCTCGCGGCGTCCTCGACCTGCCATCCGGCATGCTCATGGACGACGACGACGACGACGATGATGATGATGATGATGATGCTGCGCGGCCGCATGTCCCATGCCCGAGGCCTCCGTCCGCCGTGTCGCCGACTGCACGGATGGCTGCGTGGACGCACGCACAAACGAGCAGCGGCGGCCGCTTCTTTGGTGGCCGTGACGTAAAAACCAGGAGGCGACTTGACCGAGTCGGGACAAGCAAGCCACAGCCACCTCACACAGCACACCTACACGTACAAGTACACTTCACTTGCCACGCCACGGAGGCGACGGAGGCGACGGGCGGCGCTAATGCGAGGCGGCCCGCAGAAATAGGTAAGTAGCGTCTGCAGGATCTGCAGCTCTGCCGAAGCTAAAGTTTTTCTGCAGGCAGGCGTTCTGCACCGCAAGAGAGTCAAGACGAGACGAGCCGAGACGTCTGCCATGTTGGCCGCGTGATACATCAGGCACTCGTACCCGTACAGTAACTCTCGAGCGGGAACTCAAGCTCGCCGCCGCCGCCGCCGCTGCCGTCTTTTGTGCCAGGCCATTTGCGTTTCGCGACCCTTTGCGCGCCACGGACAGGAGGCGCCTGCCCAACATTCTACGTACACGTCACTGCCACGTACTGGTGCAATCGCCTTCTTAGGTACCGTAGGTACAGGTAGTTGCCTTGGGTACCACACCTACCTTCAGGTACTCGAGGGAGGGCAGGTAGGTACTTGGTCGGTTGCCCTCCAGCCGGGCATGCATGCGCATGATGCCCCTTGGTTCCAAAGTTCAGTAAGGTACTGTACTAGGTAGTACAGACGGGAGTGCCTTACCTACCTGTACGCACCAGGAACCAACCCGGAAGCGCCCCCTCATGGCCTGATAGGGCTCGCAACCCTCCGTCGCCCGGGCGCGGTACCTGGTAGGTCAGGTACCAGGTAGGCACCTGAGGAAGTCGACGCCGCCCCCCACACTGCGCGTACTTGTATGTGCACTCGTAGGTAGCCCGTCCTCGTCCGCATGACGGGGATGCTCGACCCAGTCGCGTGCGGGTGCTCGTCCTACCTGCGACGCAGTGCCGCACTCAATGCGAATGGAAGTACGTGAGGTACGATACTGCTACGCGACGATGAGCGCAGGCGTCTGTCCGTCCGATGCGACTGCAGGGGCGGGTCACGGCGGCACGCGTATCGGTCGCGCGTCTCTCGAGCGAGCAGCCAGCCCTAGGTACTTGTACGAAGTAAGGTACTGAATTCGCATCGTACAGGTAGTCAGTACTAAGGTAGGTACCTACGGAACGACTCGTCCCGTCCTTGCGCACGTCTACCTTTGTTATCCTCTTGCTGGTCTGGTCGCGCGCGTCCCGCGTCGTGGGCGGACGAGATGCACCGCGGGCGTGCTCTCACCCGGCTCCGCTCCGCGGGTGGTGCGCATGCCCGCCTGCATTGGGCGTCCAGTCATGTTGCACGCAGCGTCTCGCCCGTCTACTGCCCAAAGTACGAGTGCGACAGCATCCATCCGTCCTCGGCCCGGGCGACCGGAACGGAAGACGTCCAGCCGGTCGCGCCTAGGCGTCCAATACTGGTTAACAATGCAACCACATGCGGACTACTCGTACGAGTACGTACATCAAGGACGGAGTGCTCCTAGTCCGTCCGTACATATGTACACTCCGGCTCCACTGCGTCTGTGCTTCCGAGCCGCATGCTTCCTGTGGCTCCCGGGCGACAATACCTTACCTAGGTACGCTACCTACGTACAGTACCGGGTCCGTAGGTACGGACCGCCAACGTGAGCGGCTCGCCCATAGGTACCCCAAACTGTGGTCTCGCCCGCCAGCTTTCGGCTCCGACGCTCGAAGCATGTGCACGCCATCGGCTTGGCGCAAATCGACTGTTTCGCGCACGCTGCCTTGTGGTGGCTGTCAGTGACATGCACAAACAAGCACAAGCAAGCAATTTCCAACTCAGTAAGCACCGCCGCCCGCCCCAACGATTGGGTTTCTCGCCCAGCATTGGAAGACGCGTTGGTCGTCGTCTCGTTCGCAGACGTGAATGACCTGTCAGTTCGATGCCGCCAGAGAAAATCTCCCTCGCCTTCGCGAGTCATCTCCGTGTTGTCCGGACTCACCACAGCACAGCGAGTCCAGACCCGCGCGCAAGCCGTCGTCCGTTGGCCTGGCCCGCGGACGTCGTCGAGCTCGGCCGGGGCACGGCGCTGCGTTCCGGGCCAAAGGAGCGTCCAGGGGTTGCCTGCCCCATGTGTGTGTCCTGACTCCCGAGGGCTTCTTCGTGGGACTGATGAAGTTGCGGAGGTTTACAGTACGCCGTCTAGGGCCTTGGCGTCGTTGCACGGCACGCAGACACGTGGGATGAACGCGAGTGATGAAGCCCGGCACTGGGCGGCGGCCTGTTGGTTGGAACTTGCCAGTGCCGCACATGGAGGCGTGTCTCAGGTATTCCGTACTTTGTACTACGTATAGCTAAGGTACGTAGCCGCCGCAACTGCCGGGCCCTGCCACGCTTTGGCAGAGTGCGTCCGGACTATAATATTAGGTAGTAGGGTACTGTAGTAGTGATGTAAGGTAAATAAGCCGGTTTCGTGATCCTCAACGACGTAATACGAGTACAGAGTGTGTTACTGAGACAGACACACACACAGAAATAAGAATCCGGAGCGCAACTCGGCAGCTCATGCTTCGCTGCGAGACGGCGCGACGCTCACGCTGCGCTCGTCCATGTAGTCGGACCCCTGCGCGCTCTTGGCCAGGACCCTCATGCTCTCCGAGTCGCCCTCGGCGCACGCGCTCTGCATCGCGCCGCGCTTGCTGCTCCGGCCCCTCGACGACGACTGCTGCATGTGCGCTGCCTCCTCCTGTCGCACCCACGAGCTGCGCATGCGGCCGTTTGGAGACACCTGGTAGTCGGCCGCCGCCGCCGCCGCCGTCTTCTTGCCGCGCCGCTCCGCCAGGGCCGCCTTCGCCCTTCTCAGGAGCTTCTTGCACGCGGCCCACGACGTGACGGCGTAGATGACGGCGTTCCACAGCCCCTGCAGCGGCAAGACCGTCGCGCTCATAAACTGCAGCGGCACGCTGATCTCGGTCGGGTTGATGAAGGAGTGGACGCGGTTCGCGCTCGAGGGCGTCCACGTGATGAGGATCACCCCGAAGAAGAGCAGCGCGCACTTGGAGTACTGCCAGGCCGCGTTGCTGATCTCTTGGTGCACCCGGCGCCGAGGCTGGAGGTCGCCGCCGCCGCCGCTGCCAGAGACGCCCGTGGCGTGTGTCCCCTGATGATGACGCGCCGTCGAGGTGTCCTCCTCCTCGTCCTCGTCCTCGTCCTCGTCGTCTTCGTCGTCCGTGTCGCGCTCCCGCGGTGCCGTCGTTGTCGCGTGGGCAGTGGCCTGACCCCCGAGGGCCTGCATCTCCAGCGTCTCGGCGGGGCTGACGATTTCAGACGTGATGACCACCTCGGTTGTCTTGATGTTTATCACCGTGGGCTCGCCGCCGCTGGTGGTGCCGCCGCCGCCGCCGCGAGTTATCGACGACATACCGACCGAGCTCGTGCCCTGTAGCTTGCGCAGTTGTTGGTGCTTCCGGTAGATGGTACCACCAGACCGAAGATAGATGGCCAGTGTAAGCACAATGGTCGCCCTGTTACGTTGTCGGATGTCAGTATCGCCATCGCCAGGTGCATTGCAAAGTCAGGGGCGAGGGCCAAGGCAGCTCCGCATACCAGATAGGACCGTAAAAGGTGGCGATGCGCAAATAGTCCCACTTTGTAATGATCCAACACCACATGCCAGCGTCGCCGTAGACACGTACGCCGCTCTTATCCCTTATAAATAG
Organism: Purpureocillium lavendulum; assembly: GCA_029168975.1. Lineage (NCBI taxonomy): Eukaryota > Fungi > Ascomycota > Sordariomycetes > Hypocreales > Ophiocordycipitaceae > Purpureocillium > Purpureocillium lavendulum. The sequence continues at coordinate 3,408,750 of JAQHRD010000005.1, read as the reverse complement.
GTAGGAGAAGGCCGGGATAAAAGGCAGCCCGTAGCAGACGACTAGGTACGGAATCTCCATCTTCCTGAGCCGCCGCGCGTCGAAGCGGAAGTAAAACGTGAGATAGACGTTGATGGCCATGGCGAGCGTCCAGCACGCATCGGCGGACACAAATCTACCGGGTGGCATCTGCCCGTCAGCTATGGATAGCGGGCCGGCGTCGGCGCTGCACATACGTGTGTAGCAGAAAGGCCTGCATCTGACACCCGCTGCTGTTGGGTTTGTCGAGATACATGGTCGCCATGGCGAACCCCACGCTGGCCATGAGGTTCCCCAGCGAAGCGTAAAAGACGAGCCGGTTGATGGGCTTGTGGAATGCATCGCAGAAGGAAAAGGTCGTAATGATAAAGACGCATCCCACGATGGACAGCGCCGCGGCCACCTGCTGAATGATGCCGACGATGGCCAGCTGCTTCTCTGTCAAGGCCGAAACCACCATGTTGGCTGATGATGAGGGGCAAAGCCTACGCCAGTGTATTCCGTACAAAAGAAAGTATTATGCTGAAAGCTCGCCGTGGTGGATGGCAGCGACGATTGCGGCGCCGGCGACGGCATTAAATCCATCGACAGTCCTCGGCGTTCAGGGCCTCGCTTGGCCCTCTCGGGAAGGAAAGGGGGGCCAACACGTTGGGAATAAGGCAGAGGGGATGGGACGGGAGGGAGAGGAGGGAGCAACGCTTTGCTATTGTCATTTCCACAGGCGTGCGCCCGTCGCGGGAAGCGTGAGCGGGACGCCGAGTGGCGACAAACAGCATCCAGCAAGGGTCGAGTCGGCACCCGAGGAAAGGAGGCCCGTGATGCCTTCGCCCCCTCAACTGCAAGAGATCAGGGTCGCATATCGGCAAGTCTCAGATTCGCCAAGAGAAATTCTCTGTGGCTGGTTGGTCGACGTGAGAGCATGAGTAAGGCTTCAAGATTGGTTGTTCGCGCAAGGCTCCCGCCGTCCCGGACCAACCGCCATGAGCGCAGTGGGCACTTCCGGATGCTCAGTTGCGCTTCCGCGACGACATTCAAGAGCGGTTGATGTGTTGCCGTTACCGCCAGGCCTGCGCGGCCCGGACTGCTGTCTTTGCGTTGCGTCCTCATGAACAGTCGTGTACGGGGTAGCCCAGGTAGGTACAGTACAGTCGATCAAGAAGGACGGGCCGTGCTCCCGCGACGCAAAGTTCCCAACTACCTGCTGGATTCCTCCTTTGATTTTCGGCTTTCGGACTGGGCACCTCTGCCGGCTAATGAGGTGCAAAGGACAGAGGGGGGCACGTGCTGCGTTGCCCATGTCCAGCCCGAAGTCCTCCCTGCGCGTGGATGGCGCGATGCGGAGTCTGGCGCGGCTCTTCATGTTGTTCCGATACGTGAGTGCGGCTGGACGCAGGTGCGTTGGAAAGACGAGCTGTCATCTGCAACCTCTCCCGCGAAGCTGACTTTGTGGAGCGCGGCGCACCTGGTACGTCTAGCCGGACTGGCTATGTGATGTTCGGGATGTTATGGGATTGGCTCGAGAAGATTGCTTCCGATGTACGGACTAACTCGCATCAGGACCACTGACTGGCCTGATGGAGAGTGACGGCGACAGGTCATAAACAGGACGCGGCATACTTCGTAGCTGCCAAAGAAAAAATACGTATATTTGACGCTTCCGTCGAGAAACAGACTCAATGCAGACCACTTTCACCCGTCTCGGCCATGTATTTCTGGCAGCTCACGAGGATCTTGACCTGCGCGCTCACTTCGTCTAGCCGGCTCAGTACCTTGCGGTTCCCGTCTACAAACCCCAGGATAGAGTAGTGAATACCCGTCTCCTGGCAAAACTCCTTCACCATACCCTGGACCTTGCGCAGGTTGTGTCTAGGGACGCGGGGAAACAAGTGGTGGACGGCCTGGAACTGGAGGCCGCCGTGAATGAAGTCGAGCCAGGCCGGGCAGTCGACGTCCATTGTGGTCCGAAGCTGGCGTTGAGGAAACGATTCGTCTTCCCCCAGATCTGACGTGGACATGCCCCAGTGCGACAGCGTAATCTGGACATGCAGCGGCATCGTGACGATGTGAGACACCAGTACGAACGCGACCCTCGTCGGCCAGTCTGGCAGCGTCCGCCATAGCAGGAGGTAGCCGAATATGAACCAGTAGCCAGCCATGAAGGAGATCTCGGCCGGTCGGATCCACCACGCCTTGCTGCTGCCGAGCGACGACGACTTGGATGAGAGAACGTGCAGCCAGGAGAGCAGGTAGAGATTGAATCGGGCAATGCCCATCACGGGATAGTACGTGTACTTTTGGTACGGCACCATGAACTCGGCGACGGCATCCCAGACAAAGGTAAAGTCGTAGTAGCTCGAGTGGATGGACTTGAAGAAGGATGGGCAGGTGGCGAACAAGGGGATGTTTTGGATGTCGGGGTCGTGCTCCTGGAGCAACTGTGTTAGCGGCAGTTCAAACCGGCATCGGAGGACGGGAGACGTACGGGTTGGTTGGTGATGAGATGATGGACATTATGGCTGCTCTTCCACCACCCAATGGAGAGGCCGCAGCAAAAGTCGGCGATGAACATGCCGATGAGCGTGTCCACCACGAATATTTGGGTAATGGCACGATGGCCGGCATCGTGGGCCGTGAACATGATTTGGTGCTAGTCAATCTGCATCAGTCACCTGAACTCTCGGCGAGGAGATAGGCCGACAAACCCAAAACAGGCCGAGGAACAAGGCCGATGTTATGTACCAAGCCTTGGTCAAGGCAAAAAGGAAGATGCCGAACAGGCACGTGTAACGCATCATCTCCTTGCCGTACTCGATGTACGGACATGCGTAGAGCCCTTCATCGGCGATACGGTCGTGCAACGCGCTGTACTTTTCGGTAATCGCCATCTGCACGTCCTGGTCGAGCGAGGGATAGTCACGAATGTCGAGCCTCTGGCCCTCGTGGACCGCCCAGTCGGCGTACTGCTCGGGCGTCAGGGCTGGTCGGCCGCGCGGGATGAGCGGTCGCTTCTCTGCGTCGCTGACATATCCCTTCTCCTCGTCGCGCCTTGATGGACTCCCCCGTGGGGTAGTTCGCCTCGACGAGCAAGTGCCGGCATCCCGTTGGCATGCGGTTGCGGCGCCATGGCTGGGGGATTGAGTTGGACTAGTGCCAGGGGCAAGCAGGGCGGTCCCGTCTGGGCAAGCGGGACGAGCAAGGGCGCCCTTCTCCGCAGATGATTCAAGGCCTGCATTGCCAGTCTCCGAAGCTTCCGGCGCGATGTCGAGACACTTTCGAAATCCGCCTCTGATTGGCGGGGTCCTATTGGTCCATGGACCTCCTGGTTTCCGGCCGATCCGGTAGGCCTTCATGGTCTTCAATGTTGCGGCTGAATGGTACCTGTTGTCGAGGGCGTCAGCACCCCGATTCGCAAGTACAGTTTTCTCGCATGTCTGATGTGTCTGGGACGGGAGTGGAGGGTTGATGGGGGACGGGCCGGGTGCCAAGTTGGTACCGATGCGACATGGTCAGGCACCAAAATACTAGAAAAGGCCAAGGCCGGCTCGCTGTCGCCAGCAGAACCTGGGGGAGGTTTAAGCTTAAAAGAACAACCATTTGATGTCTTTGCCACTTTGACCCATTTTCCTCCCCTTGCCTTCCTTTTCCCTTCGGCATCCGTGCCTCTGTTCGCTGGAATTGTCGGCGCACAAGCATGGGTTTGGGCTGGTGATGACACGCAACACGGGGCAAGCCGGCGGATGGACGGGAGCACGGAAAAGAAAGGTGGGCAATTACGCAGTGATCTCATTCGTGGCATCTCTTCCCACCATGTGCAGGATCGCGAGACTGCCTCCGGGGTGAAGGGCGAGCCACGAGTTGAGGCGCAGGACGTAGTCCTGGAAGATGACGATGGTGTCGCCATTGGCAATCATGGCATCAACGACCTCCTCGGTCAAGACCTGGTCGCGACCCATCTTGCCGGCGACAGGCACGGCAGCGGCTGTCATCGACGTGACAGCAGCTGCGGCTGGCGACAGGCGAACGTGTATGGACTCGGCGGCGGGTGAAGTTGTCGAGAGAGCGAGGGTCGAGTATGCGAGGGCCTAATTCGATATCGGGCGTGTAGGTGCGTGTGTCTTTTCGCGCTGCAGACCTGCTGATGATGCTAATGCTGTCGACGGTATGAAGAAGCAGTAGTAGTAGAAGAAGAAGAAGAACGAGCGCGCAACTGCGGCACAGAGAACGACGGACGGACGAGACGAGACGAAACGAGACGAGACCTGGCCGATGCGCTGCTAGTACTTGGTTCGAGTACTCCGTACTGGGGTATGCTTTCAAGGCAAACGATCTGGAGCGCGGCGGACCCCTGTGTGGGTGCTGGCTTGCTGCGGCTTTCCTGCTAGACCGGGCAGGCACTGGCGCTGCTGGTGGTGGTGGTGGATGCACCGGCGAGAGTGATGCACATCAAACTGGGAAGCTGGGGACGTTGCGCGTGGTTTTATCCATGCGACCTGGCCTGGCCTGGATCCATTGGGGCGTGCGAGCGGGTGCGTTGGCGGGCGGCGGCGACGAGGACCAGGAGTCCAGGACGAGGACGAGGACGATGGGGACGGGCTGGGGCGAGTGGAAGCGAAATGCCTCTCTTGCTTTGGCTCGGGCTCGATCAGCAGATCACCTCACCTCGAGCCCTGCGTGGACTCTGCCCGCCTGCGCCTGCCCGCGCATGCCTGTCAGTCCTCCAGCTCCTTGCACGTTGCTCGCACCAGTTGCCGTTGCCTGACACGCTGGGTCCCGAGACTCGACTCGAGATCCCGTCACTCCATCCCGTCGCTCCTTCCTGGCCGTGACTGGCCACGCCCGGGTCCAATTGACCTGTTGCCCAGCTGCCCAGCTGCCTCGATCCCACCTGCCCAGTGCGAGCGAACAGGCCGTTAGGTGGCGGCGGGCAGGTGAGGGAGGCACGACGGGGCCACGGGGACACGCGTACTCGTACAAGCACAGAGTGCGGTCCCGAACTGTCCTGTACAGTACGGAGTACAAAGCGCACTACTCCGTACTCGTACAGTACTGTACCTCAGGTAGTACGTGTACAGGACTGTCTGTACCTGCACGGTGCCTGCGTGCGAGAGCGTGCGCGGCTCGAGCTTTGAGTTTGCTTGGCTCCACGATTCAGGGGCCTCGACACGAGGCGCGGCCAACAAACGAAATCTCGTCGGGTTCCTGGAACAGAAAATCTCCTTTGCGCAACCCGCCGTCAAGCCCATCAAGCCACATGCACCACCGGGGCGGGCGACAGCTCAGCCGAATGCGCCAGCAAACGGACCACCGGTGGGGCCCTCGGCCGCCGTCAACGAGTCCAGGGGCAGATCAACAATAGCAAGCCTTCATGCGGACGCTGCAAACCCACAGCGAACCCGCTTCGAGGGGCGCCACGCGCTCAGCCATGGAACGTTGGCACGGTGGGCGGCCATGGATGCGCATCAATCGCCGGCGCAGGCGCTCATCGCGGGTCCCAGGACCGGCCGGGCGCGGAGCAGCATGGCAGCGCACGGCGTAGCGCGCAAGCAGGCTCGTTAGCTCGAGTCGTCTGCACCAAAGTGCCCAGCGGTAGCGCACGAGCAACCGACCGACGTCGAGGCCTGGCCTCGCGTGGCGGCCCACGTTGCCATCCAACGGCTCCAGGATTCATGGCTCTGCTGCTGGTCTGGGTCTGGCGAGTCTGGCAATCTGGCTAGCCGTTGCCGTCCCTCCATCTGCAGCCGAATCAGACATGCGGACTACCTACAGACGCGGGACCCTGCATCCGCCGCGCTTCCCCAGAATTGCCCAATAATGGCGCAAATGTCATTATGGGTCCCGCCGCCGTGTCAGCCAGCCAGCTTGCCAGCGACTCGCGCGACGGCCCATGACACCAACCACAGCCAAACAACCGCCACTTGGACCACACCAGTCTTGGGACGGGACGGCCAAAACGGCATGGCCTGCTCGCCTGCCAACCTGCCTTCCCTGCCTGGGTCCAGGCACGCGGCCTAGCCTGCTCAGCCACGATTCTGGAAAATAGCGGATCCGCCCCCAGCGACATCCGTCCAGATTGGCAGGTCCTCCGGGAACCGACTCGGGCCAATCAGCCACCTGGTCAGCGGCTGGCGGCGTCTGCTCCACGATGAGTGTGTGCCCCTTTCTTTCGTTTCCACCCAACAGCGAACTTATTACGAGGCCTCTGACGGTACTGTACAGTAGTCCGTTGCTGCGCGAAGGCTCTGCGTCTGCGAGTACAGTACGCGTCCTCGCACAGTGCTGTACTGTACTTACTGTACGGACGACACACAGGACGAGCTCAGTCCAGACTCGTACCGTAGTTCCCTCCTCGCACCAGTGCGGCAAGTGGGAGGCGCCCACCACCCTGTCTCAGTGGTCGTTTCTCCGTCGGCGGCCCGATCTGTCGCATCTCGCGCCACGGAGTTCTCCCCGCGAACATCGGTCATATATGAGATGAGTCGGCGCCTGTCGACATGAAGTGCGTCTGGATGCGCATGCAGCGTTGCGGTGGCGCCTCGACCCGCACCCAGAATCTCGGAATGCGCGTGCATGCATGGGCCGGAGTTCTAATGACTTCAGGAGATGCCGATTGTCACTGTTGTGGGTGCGACTGTCCATCCGTCCGAGGCTGCTCCCAATCCCCACGTTGATCTAGCCAAGCTTGGCCAAATGCGACATCTGCAACTCGCTTCGAGCGCAATCGTCGCCCAGGCCTGATCGCCGTCGATCCAGTGGTCGCGCCTTCAATCTACCATTCATCCAAGGCATTTTTTGGTACGACGCAATGCTCGTGTACGAGGTACGGAGTGCTCCGCACGAGTTGCTGCTCGGTTGGCTGTGCTTCGTTCCGATCTGACAATCATGCCAGCCCGTCCAGACACTTTTCGCCCCTGTTCGTGCCCAGCCGTGTCTAATCTAAGCCACCACCGCCATCATCACCCCCATTTCCACCACGGCTGCGCATGGGCCAGCGTGCTGGATCAGCCCCTCGCCACCGGGGACAACCGCTCTTCTCGAACCATGTCCACTGCCGAGTTGCCCAACGAAATTTGGAAGCGGTAAATGCCGCGTCTCAGAGGATTGCGTCGCGGCTGCTGTCACACACGACACACGACCAGGGGCCACGTCCCTTGGCAGAACGGTCACACTCGTAATTAGGCACGAAGCTGGGGCGATTCCTGGACGCGGACAATATACGACGGAAGGCATGATATCGTATTAATGGAGCCATCACTCCCGCAGCACCAGGCTATGGACCTTTGCACGACTACGCATTGAGGCGGACAGAGTAGACACCACGCTCGATGCTGTTGACCAACACGTACCCGCTCTTGAAATAGGGGTAGACCGACCAAGCCCCGTTGAACGTCACCTCGCCACCCTTGTCGTCATCCTCGGGCCGAACGTCGAAGAAACCGATCTCCTCGAACTGGGATCCCGAATCGTCCTCGACAATCGATGTGACATTCACGACGCGCAGGCCCGAGCCGTAGTTGCTCTGGTACGAAATGCCGTCGATGACGTACTGGTTGTGATCGATGGACTTGACAGGGCTCTTGTACACACCCGTGAAGATTGGGTTGCGAAGGTCGGATGCGTCGACAATGTACGTTGAGGTGTGGCCGTCGGCTGCCGGTCCAGAGCCTTTTTCCTCGTCCAGCTCATCGTCGAGCAAGAGGTATCGCATGTCCTTGGTCGCCAGCCACCCTTGGTGCGTATACGTCGCGCCATTGTAGGTTGTGCGCGAGAGCTGCACGGGCTGTACGCGTCTCGTGATGTCCACGATGGTCAGGCTGTCCTCGTTGTAGCAGTAGCAGATCTCGCGCCCTTGGAAGTCCCTCTGAGGTCCGCGGTAGATGACGCACTGGGCGTCATGAACGTATCCGTCCTGGGCCACGCAGCCGTTGTCCTGCGGACGGCGCGGGTTGGACACGTCGATCATCCACAGGCCACCGCGACACTTCTCGTTGCGGGCCGTGCCGACGGCGAAGATGGTGTCCGTCTCCTCGTTGGCGACGATGTTGTGGCTGCTGCCGAAGCCGGTGAAGTGCGCGGCGAGATCGCTGCGCGTGCTGAAGCTCGGCGGGTTCTTGGGGTCGACCTTGAGCAGCTTGGTGAGGTCGAAGATCTGAAGCCCGTGATCCGGCGCCTCGGAGCCGATGTAGGCGTGGTTCTTGATGACCTTGATGTCGCGCCATGTCGACGGCTCCGTCTGCGTGTTGAGACGTCCCACATACTGCAGGCTACCGTCCTTGAGCACTTCGACGAAGGCGGTGCCATCAGCCTGACCCACGATGGCAAACTCCCGGCCGTTGGAGGCAGTCCAGCCTGGTAACACGAATCAGTAACGGTGACCCAGCTGCCTTGCGAAAGGGCCGTCTTCTTACCCCAGATGTCGTTGCCACGTCGAGAACGACTCTGCAGGTCTTGGTGCCGCAGGAAGCCCTTGAGGTCGATCTTGTTGCACGAGTACTCGCCTGCCTTGCCGCTGGCACACGACGTGGCTCCCTGCAGGGTGTACCTGTCCTTGGCAAAGACACCCGCCTGCTCATCCCTCGAAAGCTGATCCAGCTTCTTCTGCTTGAGCACCTCCATGGAGACGGCATTGGGGGCATTGTATGCCTTGAGATCAGCCGGACCAAACGCTGCCTTGGCGCGGGGGTTCTTGGTTCCCGGCCGAGCCAGCGCGGTGCCGGCCAAAGCCGTGAGGAGGATCGATGCAATAGGCGCCTTCATCTTGACTCGTCGCCAGAGAGGGAGTTGCAAGAGCGTGGAATGGCGACCAACAAGTCCATCGAGTCCTGTGCCGTCGCCGTCGTTGCCTCTTTATACGGCCGGCGAGGCCGCGGCTGTGCTTGGCAGCTGGCCATGTTTACAAAAAGACCATCTCGGGGAACCTGGAGAGGCGACAACGAAGAGTCGCTTGCATGTTTTGGGTAGGTAGATAAGCATCCTTGAGGGCGTCTGGGTGTTCGCAAGGTCGTATCCTGGCCTGGGGCGATGCGAAGCGCCTGGGCGTGCCAGGTCGGTGATGTCTAGTCAGGGTATGATCGGCGCATCTCCTCACATTGGCATAGTGACTGTCTGCGGAGGGCTCGGGTAGCGTCACATCCATCGGGACTTTTCAAGTCCACGCCCGGCGGAGGGGACCGTCCGAGTTCAGCGATGGCTGGCCATGTGCCGAGCCTGGGTTTGCCGACGCGGGGAACGACCTGCTGGCCATACGGCGGAGCCAGACTCTGGCTGAATGATCCCAAGACGTGCCAATGCTTCGAGAAGCAGCGGGAGGGTGAGATGCATGCTTCGCGCGTTGACAAAGGCTCAACAAACCTGGTACTCGTCGCGATGCGGCTTCACCGCGAATACTAGCCAAGTGAAAGGGCTAACAGATCACGACAACTTTGGGTCCAAAGACGTTGCACTCTACCCCCACTCGTGCTCCAGTCTGACGTGCTTCGTCGGCGTGCACACATCACCGCGGGAGAATGACCACGGCGACTACCAACATTGGTAGTCGTGGATGCCTCGCTCGTCGTACCCAGACAAAAGTCTTGACGCCTTCCCCTTCCCGCTAGGCGGCCCCCGCACCAAGAGGGCCCTGGAGGGCCACCCCGGAACCTTAAGGATAAGCCTGCGAATCGAACGACGCGAATCCCCGGGTGGCGCCTGGTAAGCAATCGGCACAGCTGCTGCGGCCCTGGCTTGCCTGGGCCCGGGCGAGCCTATCGACAACGCAATCGCAGATGATGGGTCGGCAGTTCCCACCCCCGCGCGCCAAGTTTAGGCTTGGGCGGCGTGCTTGGCCACCACCAAGCACGCCGCCCTCTCGACACGAACGGGGGGGCGGCCAGGAGAGGTCCGCGATGCGGTCTTTGTGCGCTGCTGCGTTCCTAGCGCTGCGCCAGACCTTGGACGCGGCGGCGCGCTGCCAAGGTCGCCCGGCCTGCGGAAACATTTGGGTTAGACAGTTCCGAGGCTGCGTTGCGACGTGGTGGTGGTGGTGGTGTTGTTGTTGATGCGACCTCCGGGCGGGAGGACCTTGCGAGGGCTGCTTGACCTCCGGGCCCTGGGGAGGGGGGACTTTTGAGCGCGGGTACACATCCCGACTCTGACGACTCGGCGAGAACGACAATCTGGTGCTGATGACAAACTGCGTCTGCAGCACGTAGAAGAGGGGAAGCCAGGCTGAGAGTTTTTGGCAAAAGGGACGGAACTGGAATCGAAGCCGAGAAGCAGCCACCCTGCATCCAACCTGTACCCTCGAGGGCCTCGACTCCAAGGCCGGGCTGGGTCGCCCGACATGCTCTCTGCAAGCCAGATACGACTGGACCCCGTAATTAAACTCAGCGGGGAAGGTCCATGAGGCGCTGTATCGACAGAGTGTCGTCGGCCCTGTTTATCATCGGTCGGGCGAGTACCTTGATGGAGGGACTACATGTAAGCCGTTCGTTTAGCCTCACATGTCGCATCGAATTGGACAGTCTCCCCGCGGCGATTCATGAGCGATCCCCTACGGTCAACGGTGGAACGGTCCATATTACCTCTTGGCAACAATAATCTGGTTGCAAGGTACGTACGTACGCACACAGACTCTGTGGAGTAGCACGTTGAACCAGCAAACAACGTGAAGCCAATACCGACAGATACTTCTGAATGTTAACGCACAGCTACACGAGCCAGAAGATCGAGACGTTTTCGCAGCAGCCGCTAGTTGGATGCCAATCTTCCGTTGATGGTTGCTCGATCTTTCTTCTCATGCTGCATTCTTGCGCTGCCCCCGCCTCGCGCTCAAGAATTCTTCCTCCATCGCCAGATATGATGGCAGGTTATGTTGGACATGACAAACTTCACACATCTCTGCATGCCTCTGCCAAACTCGGTGTCCCAGCGCCTCGTCTTCGGACATTTGATCTACTCCAGCCAGACATTGGGCTCGTGCTTCAGCCGCTGCATCGGCCTTCGCCTTGCAGTACAGATTGACGACCTGGCGCGAAGAGAGCTGCCCGATACGCAGCTCTCGAGCTGGAAAGGACCCCCCGCAACGGTAAGCTCTTACGGGGGTTATGTTCTGCGAGAACAAATTATCCCTCAATCGCGGCTTTTCTGGGACCTGCTACTACCCCACTGTTGGAAGCCACATGCAGGAACTGTGTCAGTGTCTGCATTCGCGAGGTGCCAACCCAATGACAATGGTCCCGATACTCGAGTCGCCTACCTCCGTTGGTTTAGAGCGTTGTCGCTACTGGCTATGTATTTCAAGCCCTTTTCTTCTTTGCACTTTATTTGCAAAGAAGGAGCACAACAGCAGAGAGGTCTAGCCAAGCGCTCTAGACCAAGATTCAGCCGAGAAGTTGCCTCGATGAACCTAACCGTCTGCAAAGCTTTTAACACAAACACCCAGCTGCACCCGCAGGTTGTTTCAAGGCCAGTTCAACATGTTTCAATCAGGAGTATAGAGGCTCTAAAATGACTAATTTGCTGGCTAACGTCTGGTGCTGTCGCCATATGTCAACTACAACAAGCAAGGTTATCGACCCCTTCCCCACACGAGGTGTCAATACACGTATACAAAATTTGGGTTCTCCTTGTCGGTTATGTCCCTGAACGCCGTGGCATTGAGCTCATCCGCCAGGAGCTCGCCGCGCTCGCGCATCTCCTCCCGCTGCTTCGCCTTCAGGCGGTTCTCGTAGATGAAGGCGTAGCGGAAGACGAAGAAGAGGGCAAACTCGATGCAGTTGGCCACCAGCAGGGAGCCGATGCCCAGCTTGTACGACGGCGCCTGCTCGGCCTTGTAGAAGAACGGCCCGGCGATGTTGCCAATGCAGGCGCCGAACCAGATCATGCCTGACACGATCATCTTCTTGGACTGCCCGCCCGTGTTGGACGTGATGAGAGAGAGGGAGATGACGAAGGAGGCCTGGTAGGACCCGGTGAGATAGCTATCATGGTGTTAGTGTGGTGTTCCGACCTGGTCGAGCCGTGCTTCCGCCTCAAAAGGGGGACGAATGGTGGAGGTGGAAGGGAACGTACAAACAGATGAGCCTTCCAATGTACGCATCCGTCGGCGCAAGAAGGAAGCCCAGCGCACCAGCAATGGTCGGCAGCATAAACATGGCGCATACCAGCGTCCTGCAGTTGCTCGGCATAAACTTGTTCGCGACGGCACCGAGGCCGATCCAGATGACGACGAGAACACCTTGGGGGATGCCTAACAAGGCCGTCTCGAAGGTATTGAAGCCAAGGCCCTTGATGACAAGCGTCGAGAAGTTGGAGATGCCTCCGTTGGGGATGTTGGCGACAAAACCCAGCAGCGTGAACAGCCACGTCTTGTAGTCCATGTAGGCCTCGCGGATCTGGGCCCAGTTGATGCGGCGCTGTTCGATGCCCGTCTGGTTGCGCCGGATACGCGCAATCATGAGAAGCCGGTCTTCGCGCGAGAAGCCCCGGATGGTGCGCGGCGAGTTGGGCAGGAACAGGCACAGCACGATGCCCCAAAAGGCGCACAGGGCGCCGATGACGATAAACTCGTAGCGCCACGATTCGAGGCTGCCCTTGATGTGTCCGATGGCATATCCTAGGAAAGCGAGTTAGCTCTCATCCCAAACGTCATCGGCCATGGCGCCTTCATCGGCTCCTGGCTAGCAAACACGAGCCGAAGGGGACGAGCGGCACTCACCTAGCAACCCGCCGCCCGCGACGCCGATGCCGTTCCACGCGTACCACGCCGAGATCCGAGACGGCTGCTCCTCGCGCGTGTAGTACATGGACGTGATGAGCATGAAGGCCGGGTCGGCGATGGCCTCGAAGGCGCCGGAAAGGACGCGCAGGGCGAGCAGGCCCGCAAAGTTGCGGACGGCGGCCTGGCACATGAGCAGCGCCCCCCACATGAAGATGTTGAAGGCGAGGTAGTACGCGGGCGGGCTGCGCTGCATGAGCAGGTTGGACGGGATGGCCCAGACGAGCCAGCCGAAGTAGAAGGAGCTCGAGAGCCATGAGTACTGCTCGCCGTGGAGGCTGAGGCTGTCCTTGAGGCCGAAGATGGCGGCATAGGAAAGCGTCGTTTTGTCGACATACTGCATGGGGACTGGTCAGCCGGCTTGGTTCGGTACAATACCTGGCATTGCCCTGTGTAAGTCCGCTCGATGGACGCGATGTCGCGTCGCACGCAAGCAAACGCAGCGAACTGGGCAAGATGGAAGACGAAACGTACGTAGAAGAAGTAGCAAATGCCTAGAAGAGGTAGTATGCGATAGTCGAGTCTGCGCACCAGACGTTTCTCCTCGGCCCGGTCGATGGCCTCGTCGTTGGGGTACCGTGCCAGAGCCTCGGCGTAGAGTTCCGGGTCGGGGTGGTGGATGGCATCGACAATGGTCCGCTTGATATCGCCATCGACCTCGACGTGCTCGGCGTCGGCGTCGAGCGCCTTGGCGGTCACGGGGTCCGGCATCGCTGTCATGCTGGCTATTGCGCTCCCTACCTAGGCTGGCGATGCTGAGAGATGGGCGCGTGCCGCTTGAGCCTCAGAGAAGGTTGATGGGCTTCACGCACTCCGAGACACTTGAAGTGCAAGACAACAGAGCGCCGTCACGGTACGGCCGATCGAACCATTGATGACTCGCAGACTTAAGTAAGTACACGGCCGCCCTCCACGCCGGGCGCGATACGCGGGGGGCGGCGTGATCGACGGACAGAAGACCGGCGGGGTTGAGCCTGTTTCCCCGCGATCCACGGCTTCGGGTCTGGGGTAACCGAGCCCGTCGGCGTGCCACGACGGTGGCCCGATGCCGAACGCTTTTGTGTCACCGGCGTAGCGGAGGGCGCAAAGGCAACGTACTACCACCATGCTTGTCCACCTAGCGATGGCCTGCCCGCCCGCCCGCGCGGTCATCAAGCAACGGAATGTGCCCCAAGTGGTGGAAATTTCCACCGGCCGCCCAAGCTTGTGGATGCTTTTCGTCGTGAAAGGGAGGTTGGGCTTGTCATTAACCGCGTGGCGGCGAGGGCTGGCAATGCCGGCATATGTCCATCAGCCACGCACGGCGTGATGGGTGAAGGGGCCAGGGGGGTGCGCGCCATGGCTGGATCGGGTAATGAATCAAACGCCGTCGGGTTATTACGTTGCGACTTGCGAGTCAATGAGAGTCTGCACAGCTTGCCCGGGATCAACAAATTGGCGGTCTCGTATTTACGGCGCCTGCCAGAACTACTCGTACCGCAGCGTCATGGTTTCCCAGATCTCGGATTACATGAAGCTTCCGTGGCCTAGTTTCTCTCAAACGTCACATCTGGGAACCGTGGACTGGGGCCCTTTAGCAGTCCCTCGTCCTTGCCCAGGAGCGTGAACTTGACAAAGTCAAGCAAGTACCCCTTGAGAACGTCCATGACCCTGGTGCCCGTCGCCTTGCCGAAAAAGGCCAGCAACTGCTCGTTGCCTCGCAGGTTCGCAATGTCGGCCACGAGCGACATGTCCCAGAAGCTGTTGTGGAGGGTGTCGTTTACGTTGAGGAGCTTGGAGAAGACGTCGGGATGCTTCTCGTCCATGGTCTTGAAGAAGCTGGTCCAGCCCGGCGCAAAGGTCGCGTTGTGCCCAGCGGCGCCGACGGTGAGGAAGGGCCGCGACACGCCCGTCGTGGTGACGGGACCCCAGAGCTCGCCGTCCAGGTTGACGCCGCTGACGAGGCGCGGCTCCTTGACCAGGGCGGCGGCGGCAGACGCACCGCCGAAGGAGTGGCCGATGTACGTCGTCTTGGGGATCTTGAGCTTGTTCATCACAAACGACAGGTCCGCCGTCCGCACGTCGAGGCCCTTGACGAGCACGGCCGTGTCGTTGGGGTCGCTGCCCACGCGGCCGCCGAAGACGATCTCTCCGTCGGGGAACAGCACAACGTCCGTCTCATACGGGTGGTCCATGACGATGATTTCGTAGCCCCTGCTGGCCAGGTGCTGCGCCGTCGCCGAGTAGAACAGACGCGTCGTGTTGATGCCCGTGCCGAACAAGATCTTGGGAAACTTGCCATGTTTCTGGGCGCCATCGCGGCGGTCGTGCTTGTCGCAGCACAGCTCGAGCTCGAGCGTGGAGAGCACGTCCTTGGGCCAGCCGGCGCCCCCGAGGTAGGCGTTGATAATCTCGTCCTCGATGGCCGCAACCGCCTTGGGCATGTAGGGCACGCGGCACGTCTTTCGGCAGTGGGGGACGGGCGAGAATCGAGAGATCATCATGCGCCGCACGTGCGACGAGTTCCACGGGTCGACGCGGCCCTCGTCGATGAGCTCAGACGACTCCCATCGGACCTTGTACCCGTCCTTGGGCGGGACGAAGACGTTGGTGGCCAAGGCGGCCACGGGGAGCAACGCCGCGGCGGCAACAACAACAGAAGTAGCCTTCATGACGGACGACTGCGTACCTAGGCAGCGGTTCATTCACGATCAACCGTGGTGTCCCCAAGCGCAGAAGCCGTCCCCCCTTTTTAACTCCAAATTTAAGCTTGAATTCCCCCGGCATCGGGTTTCCCCAGAGAAAATACGATTGCTGGCCGGCGCGCTCGGGATAATCAAGCACAAAAGACCTTCCGCATCGGGCCATGGCCGGCGTCGACAGCGGTTGACGTGCAGCGCGAACCGTCGAACGGGGTTGGAACTTGTGCGGAGACGACATTTGTTCCTCTGTCTTGGCGGCTTATTCTGGACGTGATTGTCGGCGGCTGGGCGGTTCGCCGACGCGGCTGAGGCGCAACTTGAGCCTCACGATGCCGTCTGACTTGGAGAGGGCGGAACGGATCATCAACGGACGACGGCGGTGAAGCAGTTGACGACAGGCGTGACGGAGGACTGGCTGGAGAGCGAGCGCTCTCCTCATGCTGCCTCGTTCGTCCCTGCAACTCGTGAACGCCATCCCGACAACTTGAACGCCCGGCTCCCGTCGAAGCGTGGCCTCCGATGCAGGGGCCGCGGGGCCGCTGGAAATGTCGCCGAATCAAGGATCCGTCCATGGGCCGTTTGCGATACGGTGCGTCCGGGGCAGAAACGGTCGCCGTTTCTCACGCTGGACCATCGGACCAGTCCGTGAGCCCGAGGAACGCGGGGGATGACGGCCACCCAGATGTCGGTGCGCGCACCCAAGCGTCAAGAGGATGCGGGTGTCACTCGAGGCAGGGCTGCAGAGTGCAGCAGCAATTGTGTCATGAGGTACAGTACGAAGTACATAAGCCTCCCCGCTGCCGCCGTCGGATTCGGGCACAGCCGACGACGCTCTTTGCGCCGGCATTGGGGACGGGAGGCCACAGCGCTCCGGCGGCGGCGCGGCGGCGTTGGGCGGGTTGGGGCGAGGACCCTGAATCTCCGGGCAGCTTGGCGTCCACTGTCACAGTGGTAGCATGTCTGGATGGAACCTGCGCTGGAAGCTCCCCCGCCCCCCGCCCGCGGAACTGGCGCGCTCCCACCTCGGCGGATGCCTCCCCCCAAGTGCCCGCCCCAATGTCTCCCCCCCACCACGCCGTAACGCCGCCGCCCCTGCCACTGTCAAGCAGCCCTGTGTGAGGTGCGCCAACGACCTAGTTGAGCGCCGCGCATTCTGGGCACCTCGACGCCAATCGGGCGGGCATCGATCTCCAGCAGCAGCCGCCGCCGCCGCCGCCGCTGTCCGGACATGGACGGCTCGGCGGCCGGGCAGCATCCGCCGTGGAGCTGCCCTGGGGCGTCACGAACGACCTTGTTGGACGCGACGGAGCCCCAGCCGCGGCACGGATCCTCCACTGCACGTTCTGTTCGCTGTAGTAGATTTCCATGCTTGCCGTCTGACGAGCTCCAGGATCTGGGGCCGGCGTTTGTCTTATTTAGCTGACGCCGAGGCCACGACGGGACAGGCAGGAGGACCTCGAAGGCCCTCAAGACCCGACCGTCCCATATATTCGTCGCACCTCGACCAACCTCTGCGAAGCCCACGGTGTTGCTGTCCCTTCACCTCGAGCGTACGGCCGGCCTCAATCGCAACTGAACCGACGCCGCCACCGCCGCCGACGACGACAACAACAACAATAACGACAAGGTCACAGCCCGCCGCCGCCGCCGCCGCCGCTGCAATGGCCTCGTCCAACGGCGCCCACGAGGCCCTCCAGCCCATCCACCCCTCCATGGCCGGCAAGCTCGACCCCGTCTTCGAGAAGCTCTACAACGACAACGTCGCCAACACGCCGCTCAAGCCTATCGACCTCGCCTTCCTGCGCTCCAAGTACTCGGTGCTCTACAGCTACGGCACGGGGCCGGCCCCCGAGGTTGGCCGCGTCTACGACGACCGCATCGAGGTCCAGACGCCCGACGGCGGTGTCGTCGCGCTCGACGTGCGCGTCTACGAGCCCGCCTCGCCGGGGCCCTGGCCCGTCCACCTCGACTTCCACGGCGGCGGCTGGGGGCTCGGCGACCTCGACACCGAGGCACACATCTGCCGCCACATCTGCGTCAAGGCAAACGTCGTCGTCATCGACGTCGCCTACCGCCTCGTCCCCGAGTTCCCCTTCCCCACGGGCATCACCGACAGCTTCGCCGCGCTGCGCTTCGTCCACGAGCACGGCGCCGCCCGCTTCAACATCCGCCCCGACAGCATCTCGCTCGGCGGCGTGTCGGCGGGCGGGTGCATCGCCCTCGCCCTCGCCCACCTCGCGCGCGACCACCAGCCCGCGCCCATCCCGCTGCGCCTCGTCGCCGTCGGCACGCCCGTCATCGACGACCTCGCGCAGTACGCCTCGGCCGCCGAGTCGCCCTTCCCGTCCATGCAGGAAAACGAGTTCGCCCCGACGCTCAACTGGGGCCGCCTCGCCTGGTTCGACAAGCTCAAGTGGTCGTCGCTGCCCGAGGACCCGGCCGAGCGCGCCGCCTTTCGCGACAAAAAGGTCGGCTGGTTCGCCAACCTGCTGCAGGCGCCGCGCTTCGACGGCCTCGCCCGCACCGTCATCTACACGGCCGGCGCGGACCCCCTGCGCGACGAGGGCGAGCGCTACGCCCAGCTGCTCGTCGCCGGCGGCGTCGAGGTCACGGTCCGCCGTTTCCCCGGCGTGCCGCACCCCTTCATGCACATGGACAAGGACCTGTGGCAGGCGAGCGAGTTCATCGACAAGACGGCGCGCGAGATCCGGCTGGCACACTGGGAGTAGAAAGAGCAGGAGGGGGAGCACGTAGGACCAAGGACGGGGTTCGAGGTCGAGATCGAGGGCCGAGGACCGAGGGTGGACGGCCCCGCGGGGGTCAACGCGGAGGCTGTGGCATGGCTAGGGTTGTACAGACGGCTTGGCGGCGACGAGGCCACCCTCGCCTGCGAATGAATATAACGCGTTATGAACACATATTTGCATCCCGCGTCAGCGTTGTACCCGTAGCCTCGCCGCCGTCGCCACGGCCGGTCGCGAATCCCAAGTGGGAGCCGAACGCGACCTTGGCCATGGTGACGGCGACGGACACGCAGTCCCCAAACGAGCAGAGATCCCGAGGACAAGCTTCTATTCTTGCGAATCTCAGACATTGGCGTCTGATTCACCCCAGCCCCTCCCGTCAAAGGGAGCGCGGGCTGTCGTACGCGCCCGAGGGGGTAGGTAGCAGCAGCAGCCCGCTTCATGTTCTTTGGTTCGTGCACCAGACGCTGGCCGATGGGCGTCGTCATTCCCCCCTCGTCACGATGGAGTGATGCTCAACCGAACGACTGCACACTCAGCGTGCTCGCTCGGCGGACCCACGATCCCCAGGCGACGAACCATGACCCCACCGGCCCAGGTTTCCGATTGACCTGGTGGCCTGCCCTGCCTGGCCCGGCAAGCCTGGCTGATTTCCAGCGATCAAACAGGCGCGTCGAACCGCCGTCTCACAGCGAGACACGGGTGTCCTGCCGGCAGACACACCAGACGGAGCGCCTGCAGCGGCAGACAGGCCATTGAATCCTTTGGCGCGCGCGGGGCGGCGGCGGCGGCGTCGATGCGGTGTTTTTTGCTTCTTCTTTGAGCTACGTAGCTGCGACGTCTGCGTGTTGCTGCTGCTGCTGCTGCTGCTGCTGCTGCTGCCGACGCCACCAGGGCCCAGCAATGACGCTTCACCTTCTCTCTTCGCTCATATCGACGAACGGCTAGATCCATCCTCCGTCCATTCATCCATGCAGCTCTCGCGCGCGCTCACCTCCCCTGCGCCAAGTGGAGCAGCATGGCGAGATGGTGGGATGCTTCGTCGACCCGGCCTCGGGCGGGCCAACCACAGGGCCGGCAGTGTCTCTGCCACGCCGCAGCAGGGGAGGGGGGGCCGGCGGGGGCACTGTTGGAGGGGCCATGCATGCATCTTGTCGAGCGCAGAGGAGCGCTTCAGATGGGCCATGGCATGATGCTCGGCACCGGAGCGGGAGCACGGTTTGCGGCACGCGTGCAGGGACGGGCCCTGGGGGCGCGAAAGCTTGCTTTTTGCCATGACGCCGCCAGATGCAGAGCTGCAAAAAAAGGAACGCCATCGAAGGTGGGCATTCGAGCGACGACGGCAGGGGTGTGCTTTCGACGACGTCGAGTGCCGCCAGCAGTGTCCAGAGAGCAGTGATGCCACATTCAGTAGGACTGGGCACCGTCAGAGGGTACTGTCATAGATGCACAAGTTGCATGCATGCACCGACCGGCTCCTTGCTCGGTGCCTCCATCGGCATGGCTGGCTGCACTGGGGTAGACGGCGGCGGGATAAGCAGCGGCCAGATTAGGTGAGGTGCCTCTTTCGGCTGGCGCTTGCGTCCCTTGGAAGCGGACAAGGATGTTGGGGCACGGCAACGACGAATGACGGACCACCGGCTTCTGGTGATACGCAGCCGGCCCAGCCAAGCATCCAGCAGACACAAGCTCAGCCACTGGCGGCAGGCGACGACCAGAAAGCAAGTACCCTTGGCCTGATACAGGGCGTGATGCTTTCGCGCCGGGGTCTGGTGGCCCTGGTGGTTCAGGTTCGGTGGTGTTGTTGTGCCTCGTGGGTTCGTCTGCGCCCCCCCCCCCCCCCCCCCCCCCCAGTCCGTCCGGACCCCCCGTCTTCGTCCCGCGTGGCGGCCCAGTTCGAGGCGCCGATCGTCGTCGACGGATGGGTCCCAACGGATATTTGGCCTCGAACGGGGCCCGAACGCAGCGCATTTGGTTCCCGTAGCGCAGCGGACGGCTCGCGCACGGACGACGGCGGACGGGCTGGCCATCATCATCGAATCGAGCGGACCGACGCCCACAGACAGCTTCGCTCTCCTCCCTGCCAGGCAGGACGGCTCCCGCGGCTCGTCTCGCTCAAAGCTTTCGACGACGGTCCTCGGTGGCTGGGACCTCGCAGTACGCGTAACACGTACTCCGTACTGTGCACCTAGTGAATGAAGCCCGACGGGGGGATTCCTGGCCGCCAGGGGCGCGGGAGATGAGACGGGGCCATCTCATCAGCCTCGGGGCCTCGTCGCGGCATTAATAAAGGCGATTGAGGCGCGCGGAGAAATGCAGCAAATGGTGGCATCGCCGCAGCTTGTTTTCTGGTTGTGCAAGTGTCAGACACTGCATTACCGTCGCAGCATTACTCGTGTCGAATAACCTTATTCAAGGTTCCTCCCGCGGGCTGTAGGTTGGTTGCGGTTCGAGGTTTGTTGGTGCGGAGGACTGTCCGAAGTCGCCCGCCCCGGGACGTGCGCCGCGATCTTTGGTGGGACGACGGGTGAGGCAGGACCCCTCCACCAACTCTCCCGGCCCTCCTCCTCCCTCGTCCATCGCTCTCGCATCCACCGCATCGGGCGGGCGCCCGTCGACCTCTCGGGGGCCAAGAATAGATGTGATCCAGACGGGAGGCGGCACACGTGTGCGCCTGGGCGTGCGTGTGTGCGTGCAAACGAGTGTGCGTGTGTATGTGTGTGTGCGATGCCCCGGCGTAATCTTTGCACGACCCCCGAAAGGACCAGCCAGAGGTGACATGGCAGCCCACCGCCTCCGCATCTCATCGCATCGCCTCGCATTCCATCATCCCATGTGCAGTACGAGTACGTACTTGTGCTATAGGCAGGAGGCACAAGTATCGCTACCCGACCTCTGCGCGGCGGCTCTCGGCGCTGATTGGAGGCCGGCGGCGGGCCTCGCTGTGCTCCAGTGGTTTGGATGGCAAGGTGGTGGCGCTGGGGCCGTTTAGCCGCAGCGCCGGGGCGGTTGAGGAGCGAGTGCGTGCGTGCGAGATGGGACGCGCTGCAGTGGAAGCTTCCGTCAAACCCCGCCCACCGCACGGGCGGGCACAAGGTGCAAGGTACAGGTCACAGGTCCTGACGCAGGCGTGGTGAACCCAATGGAAGGTCCCAGGCCGTCCGTCCGTCCGTCAGTCCACTCTGGGGGACAACGTGCCCTGAGGTGGACTTCCCTGGCAGTGGCAGAGCGGAACGCGGATTGGTGGTGCAAGTACGAGTCCCGATAAGGTAAAAGGTACCAGGTAATACCTCGCCTTCCACCGGACGGACTGCCCTGCTGCTGGTCGCAGCTGGCGTCCCCCACAACCACGGGAGGGTCTGCCTCGCAGGTGTCTGCAGATTGGCCGGGTCTGATCCAGCGCCTTGAGGTTCCATCCAGTACTCAATATTCCGCACTCTTGCGTGCAGTACCAAGGTTACCTTGGTTACCTTCCATCAGGTAAGGTACCTCAGGTCGCCCCAACCCCAACGATCCGTGCCCCGGCTGGCGTCCCCCTCGTCGAGTCCCCAGACGCCCAGCAGGTCATCGGTCGGGTGCCAGCACCGGGCTGCCCGTCTCCCCATCCGCTGCCCCCCATCCGCCTCCACGTTTCTCCGACCTGGAGAGCTGGAGCGCATGGAGGTCGGGTCGGGTGTGAGGTGAGCCCTGGAGGTATGTGGGCGCGCCACCACCGCCGCCATCGACGCCTGGCCAGTGGCCGTGCTCGCATGTACCGCTACCGGGATCTCGACGCCCCCCCTCCCCCTCCCCTGCTCTCCCCTGCTCTCCCCGGGCCCCAGTCACCCATCGCCCGCCCGCCTCTCTCCTCCGGCTTGCCTCCCAAGCCTCCCTCCCTGTCTTGCCAGTCTTCGCCGACGATTCCCAGCCGACAGGTCGACCTTGCCTGACAAGGGCTCCACGGTTCCCCGAAGGGCCCCCAAAACCGCCAGGACCGCCGTCCAATCTCGCTCCCGTCCTCCGCCAAACCACCCGACCCGGCTCGAGTTCGTGCCACCGAGCATCGTCGAAGCAGCCGCCGAGCACACGACGCTCGCCCGACGCTCACAGCGCTGTCGAGTTAGCGACTGTCAAGCAACCAACTTGTTTCCCTTTGCATCGTTCGCGTCGTTGCGCGGCCTCGACACGGACCCGACGGCAACGGCGGTGCACGTCCCGCTCGGCGACCGACGCACCACCCGCGAACCAACGACCGGCCAACAACACGGCCAACACGCCGCCCGCCGCCGCCGCCACCCGCATCCGAGACGAGCAGCGTCGACAGGGTCAAGACCCCTCCAGCTGCAAGGAGCACGTACAGATCCGTACGTGCGCGAGCGCATCATCGCTGCGCCCTGCTGCTAGACATCGCGCGCGACGAGTCCCCAGCGCGCGAGACAGGCGCGAAGGACCACCAAATGGGCTCCGACAGCCGCCCCGTCTGCCATCGCTGCGCCCAGATCAAGCAGGCATGCGATGGCAGCTTACCCTGCGCGCGGTGCGTCCGCTTGAGCCTCCCGTGCCGCCCGCGCAACTCCGTCGGCGGCAGCGATGGCGCCGAGTCGCAGAACGGTGACGTGCCCAAGGCGCGCATCCGCCGCGTCCAGACGGGATGCCTCATGTGCAAGCGCCGCAAGAAGAAGTGCGACGAGATCAAGCCGCGCTGCGGTGACTGCCGCCGCCTATGTCTCGATTGTGCTTGGCCACCCGAGCGACACAGCAGAAGCAAGGCAGCCGCGTCGGCCGCCGCTGTCGCCTCGTCGACGTCATCCTCGTCCGGCTCGACGACTGCGGCCGGCTCCAAGCACAATAGCGTCGAGTCGGTGCCTTCGGCAGACGCGCCCATGATGGAGATCCCGATCCGAAACAGCCCCAGCCCTGTCTCTACGCCCGACAGCGGGCGGCACGGGAGCTATGACAGCAGCAGTCACAGCAGCCACGGAAGCCACACGAGCAGCCGTCCCAGCCACGGGAGCTTTAGCAACCCGCCAGACCAGACGCCCAGCATGGCCGTGGCGACGGCAGCCATGTCGATGCCCGCCACGACAACCGCCGGCATGACCAACGGCTTGTCGCTCGACATGAGCCCGCCCGGCAAGCTGTCATGGGACATGAGCAACTCGCCGCCTGGCTGGATCGAGGCCATCACGCCCATCAGCAACGGCAGCCCGGCTGCGTCATTCGAGTCGACACCCATGACATCGCTGTCCGTCTACGTTCCGCAGCTTCTCCCCCAGCTGAACGCGCCTCAGGACAAGGCCCTGCTCAACCACTATTCGACCATTGTCTCATCGATACTGTCCAGGCGGGCCTCGAGCACCAACCCGTACAACAACTACCTCTTGCCCATGGCACAGGGCAACGACCTCGTCCTGCACTGCATCCTCGCGCTGTCAGCCAACCACTGGCGCAAGCTGCAGCCAGACATGGGCGATCGTGGACTGCTCCACAAGAGCAAGGCCACGCAGGCCCTCGCCCGCCTGCTCCCCCAAATAGACCGGACCAGTGCCGATATCGCCCTGGTCAGCAGTCTGTTGCTGTGCATGACGGAACTCTTTGACGGCACGAGCGAGGGGTGGAAGCTGCATCTCAAGGGCGCCAAGCGTTTATTGATGACACTCAGGAAACAACAAGGTGACATGATGACGGGACATTACAAGTTTCTGCTACGGTTGGCCAGGTTCCTCGACTCCGCTGCCACAACCTCCACCTGCCGCCCTCCATTGATTGGTGAGGAAGAGGCAGAGGCGGCCGCCCTCGACCGCATGACGGCCATGCCCGACGAAGAAGACTCTGCGGTCTACGGCATCCCCAAGGAGCTGTTCCACCTGGTCGACCGCGTCAACACGCTCGCCGATTTGCGGAGCACCCGCGTAGACCGCGCCTCCGAGGCCGCCTTCCGGGACCACGCCAAGGAGATTGAGGGCCGGATCAACCACTGGTCCTACGAGTACGGAGGCATGTCACGAGCCGTGTGGTCGCTGACGCCGACAAATGACGACGTGCTTCACGCGACCATGGCGTTCGAGTACGCCATCAGGTTGCGACTGCATCAGATTGTCGAAGGCTATGACCTCGGCGACCCCAAGGTCGGACAGTTCGTCGACGGGATCCTCGAGTGCGTGCAAAAGATTCGTTACGGCAGCCCGCTCGAGACGTGTCTGTTGTACCCCCTGGTCATGGCCGGAGGTTCCTGCTGGAAGCTGGAGCATCGGGTAATAATCCAAGATCGGCTGCTAATAATGGAGAGGACATGCGGTTTTGGCTATATTTACAACGCGAGAGACCTGGTGGAGAGAGTCTGGGCGAAGAGGGATCAGGTGGAAGGCACCGGCGCCATCGTGAACTGGGCGCGCATCCGGTACTATGAGATGAACGGTCTCGTGGTATTCTGAACATCGCATGGTTACCGAATTCCAGGCAATTGTTCAATTTCTCCTCCAGCCGCGCGCGCACACTGACCACCAGCCGACGACAATCGACGCGGTGGTCGAGTCGAGCCGACGACGTCATTAGGCTTCCTTCGGTACGCTGCCGTCGAGCTTTGCGGCAAGCTCCGCGATATGCGCGTGCATATCGTACCCGCAAACCTCCTCGATGGTCAGCTTGCCCGGCCTGTCGTTGGCGCTGCTCCAGCCGATGCGCTCCGTGAGGTCGACCCGCGCGCGCTTGCTGCTCTCTTGAAGCCGCGTCGCGCGGGGCTTGCGCTCCTCCTCATATAGCCGCAGCCTCTGCGCGACCGACAGCGACGAGTACTTGGGCGAGAAGAGGATGCCGAGCGCACCAGCGTCTTCCATGGCCATGCACGCGCCCTGAGACTGGTCGGGCATCATGGGGTGCGCCGCGTCGCCCAAGAGGCAGCACTTGCCCTTGACCCAGTATGGATAGGGCTCGTGGTTGTACAGACGCCACATCTTGATATCCTCGGCGTTGCGGAACAGCGTCTTGAGCCGCTCGTCGAGGCCGGGGAAGGTGTTGGCGAGATTCTCACCCGTCGTCGAGATGTCCCAGCCATCCTCGCGGATGTCGTTCTTCTCGGCTGGGTAGAAGCAATAGCAACTAACGACATCGTGGTCGGAGCAGGCGCTCATGACAATCTTATCGATCCCGTCGCCGCCCCAGAACTCGATGGCACTTCGCTCGCAGAACTCCTGAAGGCCGAGCTCCCGCAGCTTATCGGCGTGGATGATGCAGCGGTAGCAGCACGAGGTGGAGCGCGTGACCTGGGGGACCACGCCGAGCCGCTCGCGCATCTGGCTGCGAATGCCGTCGGCACAGACCACGACGTCGTGCGTCGCCTCGACGCCGTTCTCAAACGAGATCTTGCCCTCGACGGGATCCACGCTGGTGGCCTTGTGCCAGACCTTGAGAGCTGCGGGGAGGCCATCGCCCTCGTCCGACGTGGCGACATGCTTGAGGTGTTGGTGGAGATCGATGCGATGGAAGTTGTTGTATTCGGTGCCGAAGCGTTCCCGATAGTCGCCGAGGGGATAGACGCCAAAGACGTCGCCGGTGGACCACTCGTGGCGGATGAGATCGCGCAGAATGACGGGCTTGGCCTTGGAGACATCGACGCCCCATTCCTCGAGGAAGCGGGAGCCATTGGACGCGCACGACAGGGAGGCGCCGACCTCGCCACCAAAGTCGTAGCGCTCGTAGATGGTGACGCGGTGGCCGGCACGCCGGAGCGCGATGGCGGCGGAGAGGCCGCCCAGGCCGGAGCCGACGACGGCAATGTCCAGGGGGGCAAGCTGGGGGTCGACGATGCCGGGCATGGTGCGGAGGGAATGTCAGCAGAGGGTTGCTGTGAGTTCCTTGGTTATATGTCCTGGATGAATCTGGAGCTGTTTTCTTGTTCTGTTAATCTTGTGAAGCGGTCGAGCGCGGGTTGTCTCTTGTTCTTATGTCTTGGAGCTATCGGGGTGCGGAAACAGGGCCAAAAGAAGATGACTTGACTTTCATGTCGCGACGTCGGATCTGTGCACGCTCGGCGATGCTGCTCGTGATCCGCTCCGCCCAGAGCGAGCGTCGGCGGACCCGGTGGAACGGGATGACACTGGCGCGCGCCGGGCCCAAGGCGAGGCGCGCGGGCTGACGGTAAGCGGCGGCGGCGGCGACGGGGGTGTGCGTGTGTGCGTGAGTGTGAGGGAGGCCAAGCTGTGGAGGGCGGGCCGGCGCAGCAGACACCGGTGAGGGGAGGCGACGGTTCGAGAGGCGTCGTCAAAATCGGGGTAGATTCCTGCTCGTGTCGTGGCCAGGCCTCTCAGCTGGGGTTCTCCAAATCGACGGGCTGTTCCTTTTCGGTGATTGCGGGTTGGATATCGTGGGGAGAGAGGGACGGAGCGGCGCGCGCTTCGTCGCTTCGGAGAATTAACCGCGGACAATGGGCCAGCACCAGGCGGGCTAGATGGGAATACGTCCAGCGGGTAGACAGGTAACCGTTAGGTCTGTCTCCCAGGAGGGAGGGGGTCCGAGTTTATTTGGAGTGAGGAGGCGGGATGGCTGGCTGGCTGGCTGGCTGGCTGGCTGGCTGGCTGGCTGGCAGCCGGAGGGTATTAGTTGCCACATTGGGGGCGCAAGGAGGCAGTGGGATGCTGTTGTCACCGACGCGCGGGTCGAGCCTCCGGGCCAAGGGTGCATGTTCCATGCTGCCGTGCCGTGTGTGCTGGCAAGCTGGCTGGCCGTGTGGTCACCGCCCGTGTAAGGGAAGCCAGCACACAGGGGCGCGAGCGCCCGCAATGGACGTGGGCCGGGCTTCTTCCTTTGGCGGGTGTCAGTCAGTCAGTGAGTTGGGGCCCCAGGGGGCGCGGATCCGCGGCGCGCGGAACCTGACCCCAAGTACCGTGATATGCGACGGCGACATTATCACCGGCTCGACGACGACAACGAACGTACATGCGTGCCGAGCGAGTGCGCCTGCGAGACATTGACGCACGGCTCGCGATTGCAGCGTTACACGGACATGCACCGTCAAGCAAATATTGGCCATCAGGGTTCCTGGTGATTTTTGTTTTGGTTGTCTTTGCAGTTTCCGCCCGAGCTGTTCTGGTGCTCATCGTGTAAACGCGGCGCCGCTTGGGATCCGCGGGCGGGGCCAGAGGCCGACTTACACGGACTGACGGCGGCCAACACGACGACACGCATACCGGCTCCGGTGATTGGCATGGGCTGAGCGGCATCTGGGAACGACTGTTGACTCTGCTTCCTCGCCGGGAAAAGCCACGCGAACGTGACACAACGCGAGGCGGCTGCTCGATCGTCGAGTCGCAGCGATGGCGGCGGCCGCAGCGTGTCCGCCCCGCGGGCTTCGCGACGGGAGGACCCTGCGTTCCGCCCAACGACTGGCGCCGGCCCGCGCGGATCGTGGAGAGGTCTCCGATCGCCTGCTTGTCGGAGGGGGGCAAGCACGCACGATCCCCAGTCAAGTGCCAAGTTTCGGTGGTGTCTCGAGCCTCGACCCTCGAAGCCGGGCTGGCGACGTAGGGGACGGGGCTGCTGGGGGCGCGACGCCGGCGCCGGCGCGGACCGAGCTCGAGCTCTTGCACGGCCCCGACGCCCGCCGTTGACGTCTGGGTGCGACGCTCCGGTATCGTGAGGTGGCGTGCCTGGGGGTCACGAGCGGATACCTACTACCTTACGAGTGCGAGTACCTGCCTACGTACTCGTGCCCTCATGTCTCGCATCGGGGCAGCCCATCGCACGAGTACTCATACGAAGTCGTGCCTGCCTCCCACGCGAGACGGCATCTCAGTGTCGCCTCCGCCTCGTCCGGTCTCCTCCCCCAGATATCAGCGGCTCCGCCCGCGGACCGTTCCCCAGATACGTCGGTACGTCGTTCCCCGCCACGCACGGGGCAGGGCGATATGGGGGAAAGATGGGGGGGGAACATGGATGTCGATGCGGCGCTGACGATTGCGCCCAGACACCATGACTATTCAACGGCTTGTCGTGACGCCGCGCGGTGTCGAACGGGGCTGGGGGCGTTGGCCGGGCGAGGAGGCAGTCGACTGGATGGCGTTGGGCGGCGGTACGGGCTTGGGTCGAGTTTGCGCTGTGCAAACCAGACGCCTCTTTTTATTTTGGCACACAATGATTAACAAAAATCGCCGCGGCGCTAACTGGTCGTCCACACGCTACTATCAATGGCGGTGCGCTTGGCTGGGGGGGGTTCGAGCAGACGTGGCGACGACACATATATCTGGCGCCGGGAGCCGGACGACTCTGCCGACGTGATGTGCAAGCATCGAGGCATCGACTTGGTGACCGTTGCAACGCTGCAAGGCACTGATACTCCTACCGGGCACTCGTATAGTTCTATTGGTCCGACGTCCATCCGCTCCGGCTCGCAGATGCCACTCTGCCGTTGAGCGCCTCCCCTGCCGCAGCACACACATCTCTGCCCGGTCGGAGGGACTCCCCGTCCGCCGACACAGCGCAGACACATCGCCCGGCGACGGGTTTTCGGTCCCTTGTTCGGACTCTTCACGCCCCATCAGCGGCCATGTCGGAGAAGGCAGACGAGCTCCGGGGCGGCGTGTCGCCGACGGCCGGCTCCTTCGGGGGCGTCGACGGCAAGGGCGCATGCAGCGGCACGAGCAGCCACGACGACGCGGGCATCGAGGCAGGCGTCGGGCCTGGGCCAGCGGCGGCAGCGGCAGCGGCGTCGCTCGACGAGGCGCGGCTGCGGGCGATCCGGCGCAAGATCGACTGGGCCATCATGCCGCTCATGTTCCTGTGCTACTTCTTGCAGTTCCTCGACAAGGTGCTCATCAACTACGCCAACATCATGGGCATCTCGACGAGCCTGCGGTTCGAGGGCGACGACTTCTCGTGGATGGCGACGGCCTTCTTCATCGGCTACGCCGTCGCCGAGCTGCCGCAGGGGTTCCTGATCCAGCGCTTCCCCGTGGCCAAGGTGCTGGGCGCCAACGTGGTGCTCTGGGGCGTCACCATCTGCTGCACGGCGGCGACGCACAACTTTGCCGGCGCGACGGCGGTGCGCACCCTGCTGGGCATGTTCGAGGCCGTCATCACGCCGGCCCTCATCATGATCACGTCGCAGTGGTACACGCGCCGGCAGGCGACGCCGCGCACCGGCATCTGGTACTGCGGCCTGGGCGCCGGCCAGGTCGTCGGCGGGCTCATCTCGTTTGCGGCGCAGCGCGGGAGCGCCGCCCGCCCGCCGGGCTCCTTTGAGGGCTGGCGCGTCATGTTCCTCGCCGTCGGCGCCTTCAACCTGCTCGTCGGCGCCGCCGTGCTGGCCCTCGTCCCCGCCGGCGTGCGCGCCGCGCGCTTCCTCTCCGACGACGACAAGGCGCTGCACGAGGCGGCGCTCGCGCGCGACCAGGGCGCCGGCAACGGCGACAAGGTCTTCCGCGCGTCGGGGCTCGTCGACGCCCTGCGCGACGCCCAGGTGTGGCTGCTGTGCCTCAACACCATCCTCATCGTCATCCCCTCGGGCATCATCACCACCTTCTCCGCCACCCTCATCCGCGGCTTCGGCTACCCGCCCGACGTCGCCGCCCTGCTCAACATGCCCTCGGGCGCCGTGTCCGTGGCGGCGACCCTGCTCGGCACCTTTGCCATCCTCTACGACTTCCCGCGCTGGCTCGCCATCTGCCTGCTGCTCGTGCCGACCATGATCGGGGCCGGGCTCATGTCCTTTTACGACTCGTCGCAGGCGGGCGCCCTCGCCGGAATCTACCTCATCAACTTTGACGTGGCGCCCCTCGCCCTCATCTACGCCCTCGCCGGCGCCAACACGCAGGGCTACACCAAAAAGGTGGCCACCAACGCCGCCGTCGCCGTCTCCTTCTCCGTCGCCAACATCATCGGCCCGCAGACCTTCCGCGCCCGCGACGCCCCCGGCTACCTGCCCGCCAAGATCACCGTCTTCGGCGTCTGCGGGGGGTCCATTGTCGTCACCGTCCTGCTGCGCCTGCTCTACGGCTGGCGCAACAAGGCCTCGGCCGAGGCGCGCAGGCGCGCCCTCGACGCCCTCGACAGCGGGGAGGAGGAGGCGGTGGACGCGCGCGCCGCCGACGCGGGCCTGACGGACAGGACGAACCCGGCCTTTCTCTACGTGTACTGAGCTGAGCGATGCTTCTTTGTTGTTGTTCCTGCTGCGATGTCGATTTCGGGAGGGTCGTATGTACTATACTAGCTGTCTACGTACGGACTACAGCGCCTCACACGCACATGTCCCGTTCATGGGGGCGCGCGGGAGCTGGCCGGTGTACGTTGAGAGCCATGACATCAATTCATTGTATACATGTCGCGGCAAGTCGATCTGGACTTGTGATTTCGAATGAGTGGCATTTCAATCACACGAGCCGTGAGTGCAACGTCAGTCGGGACTCGTTTTCCAGACTCCAGAGTGCCATGTCGTCCGCCGTTCGACTTACACGAGCCGCCGCACAGACTCAGTCATCACAGCCGCGTGTGGCTCACTACCCTGGTCGCACAACGGCAACGGGCGAGCACCGCAGCCGTCGGTTTCAGATACCCACGTCGGGGCTCAATGCGTGCGACTGTCAGCCAACGGCGTCGCACGCGCTCGCTGCTGCAAAACACAATGGCCCCGTCGCGTCATCCTCGGACAGACAAGATGTGCGTGCTCGTAATAACTGCCGCCCGGATCCAACGGCCGCTGCCTTTGGTAGGTACTTCATACAGTATTTCGTACCAGCCAAGCAACACCGTTATGCTGGTCCTGGGGGCCGGTCGGCGATCGTCCATCCCCACACGCCCGCGGCGCCGGGACCCCTAGCTGGGCGAAACGGGGGAAGCTCGATTGGCAGGCAGGTGGCCGTGGATCATCCGCCTTGGGTCTTGACGGTGCCGTCGTTTTCGATGGGGGGGGGTTAAAAAAAATGGGATTCCGACGCCCGAACAATGGGCGACTTGCTTTGCGACGGCGCGAGCACCCGCTGACGGTGCCTACCTACCTACTTCGTAGGTATCCATCTATCCTCCCGCAGTGAGCGCCCACCACGACGGAACCAACATCGTCGTGTGGAACTACCCGCGGCGGACGCATCATCTGGACACGTCGCATAGCTATGGCTCTCGCGGCGAGCGAATCATCGGCAGATGCGCGCGCGTTGGGATCAGCAGTCCCGCGATCGCGGCTCGACGAAGCATCGTCAAGCCCGGGCGCAGTGAGCGAAATCCGTACGCCGCGCGGTCAAGTCTCGATCAAGACCGACACCGATCTTGGGACCTTTCGTCAAGCCTGCCAATGACTGGAGCCCCCTTCGCCGCGCATGTAGGGACAAAGTACGAGCTTACATCAGAGGCTCACTCACTGACGCACTCTCGCGCGCGGGCACTCTTCTGCGATCGGCGGGCCAAGCAGGCCGGGCACCCCCATCTCCCCCCCCCCCCCCCCCCCCCCTTTCACCCGGTCTCAGGTCCGCGGAACTCGGCCGAGCGAATGTCGCGCTCGACTCGCCCGCTGGCTTTCCCGTCCGTGTCCGTGTCTGCGGGTTCCGACGCAGGCAGCGGTCGTCGGATCGAAGCGCATGCGGGACGCCCTGCCAACAGCATGCAGCAGCGGCAACGGGCATGATCTGATACGGACCCCGGTCGTGTCTCATCGCCTGGCATCGTGCCGCGGCGCATCGCGGCGCATTGCATCTCGTCCGCCACGGTGCCATAGTTCCAGGCGAGTTCAGTGTCAGGCGCGGCGGGTGGTGACGACGACGACGACCCTCGCGATGGCGTCGTCCGTCATCTCCCCTGCACGACGCCCAGAGACCGTGGCTTCGGCGCCATTGGACAACTACTGACAATGGGGGGTTGCCGGACAAAGGGCGATCGGCTGTCACCTGTCAGCTGTGGTCTTCTTGGGCCTCATACTCATAGTCGTCGCCGCGCATCTGGAAGCTTGGAATCGTTCGAAAGGGAAACAGAAAGGGCCCTGGTCCCTGAAAGAGCCCACGGCCTAAGGTAGTGGGCTGGGCCCCGCTCCAGCGAGGTGGAGGGAGCGCCGCGGAGACGCCAGAGAGGCTCGGATGGAATGGTCTCCAGGGCCGCCGTTGCGCATCGGATTAGCTCATGCACCAACCTTAGGAAGTACTGGACGCCAGCCCGCTGGGTCGCTAAAAGAAACAATAGAAGGGCGGCTCTGCCACGCAGCCCTGCCATTGGCAGCGTCGCATAATCAAATGTCGCCGAGCTGCCTGCCCGGGGGGCCCCTCCTCCAGCCTGGCTGGTAACTGTGACATGTGCGGCGCGGTGCGCTACAGCATGCTGCCCAGTACGCGTGTGTGTGTGCGTGCGTGCTCCTGCAGCGCGACGGATGCCAGCGTCGCAAAGATGTTCCCAGCAAGTTGGTACGTGATGACGGCCGTCTGCGGGTTCCGCGTCGCTTCAGTCATTGCCTGGGCAGCGGGCATTGTCAAATGGAATCTACTCATCGGCGTAGGGTAGGCACTCACAGGGTCCAGCCAGCGCCATGGAGGCTATCGACGGATTCCGACGCCGCCTCAAGGCGAGCTACAGGTAATTAGGGCTCCCCCACAGCGCCCGACGAAGCCTCGAGCGCCTAGGGCAGGGCTGGGCTTGCTGGGCTCATTGATGGTACAGGTGGCGCCGCTAGCCGATGCCATCGTCGCCGCGCTGGAAGCTTGTCTGCTCGATCCGACGCACCCCCGCCACTGATCCATGGCCGCTGATGAGCAACTTGGCACCCTGAGACGGCACCCGACCACCAACGTTCGGTCGCTGAGCATTCACACAGCGTCGCACCGCATTGTGCATGGTCCGGCCCCGCGGGTCCGATCCAAATGGATGCGCTTCCCTTCATCCCGCTCGCTGGGCCCTCCCGCGGCGTGGCGCTCCATCCCTGGCCCCTCTGCTCTGCGCCGGGACATCCCCCTCCTCCCCCCACGCCGCCCGCCACGGGCCCATGGCGCTCGCCCAGACGACGAAGCTCCCTCCTGTAGCCCGTCGGAGGGGCCCATGAGCGACCGGCTTCCATGCCTAGGTACCACCCAAGCGGGCGGTGCGGCGCCGGCGGCGGCGGCCGACTCCTTCGAGAAGCATTGGGCCCCGCGCGACCTGACGCCTGCTGGCTGGCTGGCTGGCTGGCACTCGTTCCAAGGCACGACGAGACGGGATGATGGGGAGGGGGCAGACAGACCAAGCAAGCACCTCAGTTGGGTAGCTGGCCCTTTTCCTTCTCTCAGCCCCCTTTGCGACGGCTGCAGTCTCGCCCGATGGCCCTCGCGGAGAGCAGCACACGGGGCTTTCGGACGCGGCGCCGGATGACGAGAAAGTGAGTAGTGACGGGGAGGGGGGAGGGTTTTACGACGACACGCATTGGGATGTCGCCGCCGGCGGACGAGTGAACCTGTGTCTACCAGTACGCTCGCTCACTGGGCGTGCGGACCGCGGGCGGCGGCCCATCCATGACTAGGTACCTAGGCGGGCATCACCAGCGCCAGTGTTTTTTAGCTGGGCTGGGCGGGAGCGGGATGGACGTCGTCGGCGCGGGTGCTGCCCTCCCAGGCTCCAGGGTTCCCACAACGGGTGCTGGGCGGGCGCTTCGCACGGGGGCAAAAGGCCCCGGTAAAGTTTCGCCCGATGCGGGCCTCCCAGCGGCTCCCCGTCGCTGAGCTGGGCGCCCGGGGCGGCGGCGGCTGGCGACTCTTGCAAGTCCCGCCCGGCCAGCAGCACCCCGACGGGACTGACTGAACTGACTGACGGACTACTGCTCGTACCGAGGAAATCGGGTCCTTTTTTTTTTGGGGTGCCATGGATCAGGGTCTCCGTAATCGAGGCGGCTCCGGGCTTAGGTACTTACCTACCTAGTAGGCTGTTCGTAATGCCGCCCGCGGATGCGCGCAGCGGGCTTTTTGCGCCGGGCTCGCCTCGCGCCCCGAGTGCATGCTGCTCTTATTTTTCCAACGACGGGCTCCTCCGCGGGCTACCTTATTTCGCATGTCCTGCCCCGTTTGGTGGTGTCCTGTCGGCTCCTCCCCTTGTTTTCCTTTGACCGTCTTTTGTGGTGATATAGAGAGTGGTCGCATCGTGAGACGAATTTGGTCTTGGTCCTGGCAGGTCGGGAACACGCAGCGCATGTAACCGCTTCACATCGCCACGGGCACCTTTACACGGGCACCTATACGCACACGCACACGCATACACTCGCACATACACACACACACACGTATACACACGTATACACACACCCCGACGACTACGGCACAGACGAGACGAGACGAGACGAGACGATACGCACTTGCACGGCGCCACCCTCCTGAACTCACCACCATGCCGTCCAAGGTTGCGTTCCCCATCGAGCCGCCGGCCACCGTCGTCGTCACGGGCGCCAACGGCTTCATCGCGCAACACTGTGTGGCCGCACTCCTCGGCGCCGGCTACAACGTCGTCGGCACCGTCCGGTCCGCGTCCAAGGGGGAGCTCGTCGAGAAGACGCATGGCTCGCCCCCCAACCTGTCCATCGTCGTCGTCGAGGACATCACCTCCTCCCAGAGCTACCTCGACGCATTGGACTCGTTATCGCCGAGCGCCATCCTCCACCTGGCCGCCCCCTTCGACTATAACGCGACCAACTTCGAGCACGACCTCATGGTGCCCGCCGTCCGCGGCTCCACGGCCATCCTCGAGGCCGCCGCGCAGATGAAGAGCGTCGCGCGCGTCGTCCACACCAACAGCTTCGCCTGCATCTACGACGCCGCCGCCGGCCCGTCCCCGGACAAGACGTACACGGCCCGCGACTGGAGCCCCCTGACGTACGAGGACGGCGTGCGGGCGACCAACGCGCCCACGGCGTACCGCGCCAGCAAGACGGCGGCCGAGAAGGCGGCCTGGCGGTTCATGGAGGAGGGCCGCGGCCGCGGCCTGGGCTTCGACCTCGTGAGCCTGTGCCCAGGCATGGTCTTCGGCGCCTTCCTGCCCGCATCGCGGCCGCGCTCCATCGAGCACCTCAACACGAGCAACCTCCTCGTGTGGGCCGCCGTCTCGGCCGGCCGGGACGCGCCCGTGCCGCCGACCAAGGCGCCCGTGTGGGTCGACGTCCGGGACGTGGCCGACGCGCACGTGCGGGCGCTGCGGGTGCCCGAGGCCGGCGGCTCGCGCTTCCTGCTCGGCCAGGGCGTCTACTGCAACCAGGAGCTGGCCGACGTGGGCCGCCGCGTGACGAGCAAGTTCTCCGAGCGCATCCCCGTGGGCGAGCCGGGCCGCCGCGAGAGCCAGACGCACTTTGGCGTCGACGCGAGCGAGACGGAGCGCGTGCTGGGCATCCGGTGGAGGGGGCTCGACGACTGCCTGGGCGAGCTGGTGCCGCAGCTGTTTGAGATTGAGCGGAGCCAGCAGCAGTGAAGGATGCCTAGGCCGGGAGGAGGCCCTTTGACCTGTACATAGTCTCTCTGTTGTTGTTGTTGTTGTTGTTGGTGTTGTTGGTGTTGTTGTTTGAGTGCGCCGACAACGGCACCTTGCGAGAGGCAGCCCCCGGCGGCAGGGGCGGCGCACCTGTAGCGAATAATGAGCCCATGACTGACTGACCTGACCGAACCGGCTCGAGGAGCAGCACTGGAATGGCTGCTGATATGAGATGCTATATCGGCGATGAGTGAGTCGAGAGTGCGTAACGTGAGAAAGACGACTCTTTCCGTGACGGGCGATGAGAAGGCGAGCGGGTGAGGTGAGTCGCCGGGGCGTGAGATTTTGAGAGAGATTTGCGAGATAAGCTACGGTGCCGGACAGGATTGTTTGGACGTCGGTGACTGGTCCACCATCGACGGCCGCATCTGTCAAAATCGGCCTCCGGATCGGAGCCCCAAAAACGGACAGCTCGGCCGTGTCGCGCACTGTGCCCGATGCCGTGTTCGCGCCGCCGTTGATGCCGCAGAATGCACAGTGCCAATCGCGCCGGCCCGTCAGCATAATCGCGTGCGAATCCTTCCAAAAGTTGAGTTGCCTGCCTAAGGTAAGCAACTTGGCGAGCGACCACGCTGCCCCCCCTTCGAATGCGACCCTGCGCACGCAACAAGGCGCCCAACCAACGCGTCGACGTCGGTAGGTTCGTGCAGGCGAGGAGGCGCCGTTGAACCGTTGCAACCGGCCCCCCCCCCCTCTCCCCCCCTCCTCCAGCTCTCGCCGCCTTCCTCCGCAGCTGCCGCAGGTCACGAGGCTGAGGCTGAAGTGGAAGCAAAAGCGCGAGACCCGG
This sequence comes from Purpureocillium lavendulum, assembly GCA_029168975.1. Taxonomy (NCBI): domain Eukaryota; kingdom Fungi; phylum Ascomycota; class Sordariomycetes; order Hypocreales; family Ophiocordycipitaceae; genus Purpureocillium; species Purpureocillium lavendulum. The sequence goes on along the minus strand of JAQHRD010000005.1, from coordinate 3,372,339 downwards.
CTGCCCTGCCTTGCCTGCCCTGTCCTGTCCTGTCCTGCCTGCCACCCCCCCCTCTTTGGAAACGAACCAAACCAGACGGCAGACGGGGCCCCGAGCCTACTATGCGCTCGACCCGTGTCGCCTAAACGGCAGAGACCGCGCAGCGAGCGACGCGCCCTCCTGGAGTCCCCCCCCGCCCCCTGGGTGAATGCATGAATGAAGAGGCCGCATCCCGGACAGCAGGCGAAGAGGTCAATCGAATCATGGACATGGGCGCGGCAGCAGCGCCAGGGCTGCCGTCGGCCGCGGCCGCTGGGACAGCACCTCCGCGGGTCGGCGGCGGCGGCGGCGGCAGCACCGGCACTGCCAACAACGCCAACGATGGCATCACCCTCACCACCACCAACAGCGGGCCCAACAGAGCCGACGGCGGTCGCGCCGGCGGCGGCAGCGCAAAGGCCAGCTCGCCCGTCGCGACCTCGTCGTCCAAGCCCAAGCAGCGCCGCGTGACGCAGGCATGCGACTACTGCCACCAGCGCAGCATCCGCTGCCGGCCCTCGGGCGACGGCGTGTCGTGCGCCAACTGCCGCGACTTCGACCAGGCCTGCACCTATCACCGGAAACCTCGCCGGAGGGGCGTCCAGCCGCGCTCGTCGACGACGTCCTCGGGCGGCGGGGGCGTCGGTAGCGGAGGAGGAGGAGGTGGAGGAGGGCCGCGGACCGGCCTCCCAGGCCCCGACGAGGCCACGTCCGTCTCCCGGCCGACCTCCGGGCCGACGCCGCCCTCGACGACGCCCAACTCCGTCGGCTCCGCGAGCGGACCCCGTCCCGTCTCCGTCCCGTATCGCGGAGCCGGCACCGTCTTCCGGCCGCAGCACGACGTCTGGGAGGCCCCCGTCATCGCCTCCCAGGCCGTCATCGTCGACCTCGTCGAGCTGTACTTTGAGCTCGTCTACCCCATCTTCCCCTTCTTCCACCAGCCCTCCTTCACGCGCCGCATATCCCGCGCCGACTACCTCACCAGCCGGACCCTTTTCGCCAACACCATGGCCGTCTGCGCGCTCGTCAGTAGCCGCATCCGCGACGGCTCCGTCACTAACCCGCGCTGGGACCTTGACTCCCTGCGCGACCCGTCCCCGGACGTCTTCTACGCCGAGGCGAAGCGGCAGCTCATCGACATCAGCCCGGACTCGAGCCTGAATGTGCTCCGCGCCCACGCCATCTTGGCCATCACCGCCATCCAGAACAGCAGGATACGAGACATGCACCAGCATCTCGGCACGTACCACACCCTCGTCGCCATGGACGCCTTGCACGATGAATCCAACTGGCCGGCAGGGATCGGCGTCATCGAGAAGGAGGAGAGGAGACGACTGGTATGTTTGAGGGACCCGCGCCATTGCATGCCGTAATATCGCTGACTTACTCTCTCAGTTTTGGTCCATATATACGCTGGACATTTACACATCTGTTGTGTGGGGAGGCATCATCCGCTCGCGTGAGCAGCAGTCCAACGTCGCGTACCCCATAGAGGTGGACGACGAGTTCATCGAGGATGGCAGCGTGCCCGACGCCGACCACAGCCCCAACTCGGTCAGCTCCACGTCGACGCGCCGCGCCCTGACGGTGCGGTCCGACTGCTGGCTGTCCGGGTGGAACTTCATCACCGACCTCTACCGCATCATGGAGCACGCCCTCACGCGGTTCCGCTACCACAGCAACCGCTCTCGCCGGCAGTCGTTCCTGCACGAGATATTCGAGGACAAGTCGACGAGCGTCACCGAGGCGTCGGTGCGCGACAGCGTCCTGCAGATGTACCTCAACCTGCCGGCGTGCTTCAAGGAGACGCCGCAGCTCACGTACAACGTCAAGAAGGACCGCTTCGGGTACCAGGCCGCCAACATCACGGGCAGCCTGCAGCTCGTGCGCATGGTGCTCTTCGCGGCCGGCGGCGCCAGCATCGGCGAGCGCTGCCAGATCGTGCGCGAGGTTGTCGACGCCTTCGTCTCCGTCCCCGTCAGCTACCTCGTCGCCATCAGCACCCCGCTGCTGCACCACCTCGGCGGCATCGGCGCCTTCCTCGGCTCCGTCTTCGAGGAGCCTCTCAACGAGGCCGACTACAGCCAGGTCCGCGGCATCATGCTCTCCCTCGCCCAGCTGCTCGAGAGCCTCGAGGCCGTCCACCACTCGGCCAGCGCCAGCGAGCGCCTGCGCTCCCAGGTCGCCCGTATCGACGAGTTCATGGCCTCACAGCGTCACGCAGCAGCAGCCGCCGCCGCAGCCACCGCGCCCCCCATGTCGCTGCCCCCCAGCAGGGGTCCCGGCCTCGCGCCTCCCCACGCCGGCGTGCCGGCCGCCGACGGCCGCGGCGGGGCCGGCGGCAACGTGGCTGCTGCGGGGCCGTACCAGCAGCAGCAGATGGGCGGTCACGAGATGGCGGACGGCTGGTCCTTTCAGGTGCCTGCCGAGATGTTGGGCGAGCTCAACTGGAGCTTTGAGTTTGGTCAGCAATGGAATCCACAGGTGTAGGATGACGGCGTTTTCCGGGGCCAGGAAGGAAGAGAAAAATATTATGTCTTTATTTATTCACCAGTCACGGGGTCTGGGAGGGGAAAAAAGTTTAAAAAGCACATTGCTTTACAATTACGGTTGGCTAGGATAAACAGCGATTTTCAACTTTTTGACGTCGGTAAAATCTTTCCGTCACGAGTGCACCAGCTCCTCATCGACATTAGTCCCCCGCTTCTCCACACTCCCGTCGGAGGCGTTGCTGCCTGATGCGTCGGCCCGACCGTCCACCTCGTCGAGGAGACGACGAGCGGCGACCGGGACGTTGCCACCGGCCTCGTCGATGCGACGGTGGTACTCCTTCATGTTGCTGGAGACGAGAGGGCTGTCGCTGGTGAAGAGCAGCGAGACCTCCTCGAGGGAGCGGCCGGCGACCTCGGGGTAGAAGAGCCAGATGATGGGGAGGACGACAAAGTTGACGGCACCGAAGAAGAGGTAGGTGCCGTAGCCGAGCTTGTCGAGCATGATGGGGATGAGGAACTGCGTCATGCCACAGCCCGTAGCCCAGCCGAAGATGGTGAAGCTGTAGCCCTTGGCGCGGATCTCCTGCGGCCAGATTTCCGTGCCGTAGATCCACACAGGGATGATGTTGAACATTGTGAAGAACCTAACCGGTCAGCAGGGCCTTGACTTCTGGGGGTGTGGGCGTGGACGGGGGCTTACCAGGTGTAGATGAAGACAAATGAGGCGGCGGCGGTGCCCAGACGGGACGACAAGTCCGGGTCCGTGTCGGCCGCGTCTTCGCTCGTCTTGATGAGGGCGGCGACGAGGAAGAGGCAGACGGCTTGAATGATGAAGGACGTGAGCAGGGACTTGACGCGGCCCATGCGGTCGATGACGAGGGCCGCAGCGGCGGTGCCGGGAACGCCGATGGTGTTGACGAGGCCCGACAGCCACAGGGACTTGTAGCTGTCGAAGCCGGCGAGCTTGAATAGCACGCCTGCCCAGCCGACGATGGCGAGGATGCCGGACCACTGCTGGATCCACTGCAGAGCGAAGCCCATGAGGGCGCGGCGGCCGAGGTGCATCTTGCCCGAGTAGCGGCCGCCCAGCGCGATGTTGAGGAGGTTGTTGCGGCGCTGGTGCGTGGCCTCGACCATGGCGTCAATCTCCTCGACCTCGCGCTTGATGAGGGGGTCTTCAGGCGAGAGGTCACCACGGAGCTTGCACAAGATGCCGATGGCATCGTCCCGCCGATTGTTGGCGATGAGCCAGCTTTCGGTTACGTCAGCGATGAGGCTCACAGAGAGAGAGAGAGCGGGCAGACATCCAAGGAGTCGGGGGAAACGTACCGTGGAGACTCGGGCAAAAAGGGAATGGCGGCGTCGACGATGAGCAGGGGGATGACCATCCAGCCGAGGGGGAAGCGCCAGCGGAACTCGAAGCCGGTGTTGCGGATGCCAAAGTTGATCCAGTAGGAGATGACGATGCCGAGGTAGTTTGCGACGAAGACGAGGGAGAAGCTGGAGCCGCGGTCGTGCGACTGGGACAGCTCGCTGACCCAGGGGAGGATGATGGCGTTCATGAAGCCGATGCCGATGCCGGCGATGATGCGCGCGCAGATGAACATGTTTGAGTTTTGGCTGGCGGCCTGGAGGGCGGCGCCGAGGATGGCGAAGAGGGTGCCGATGAGGGTGCCGCGCTTGCGGCCGATCTTGTCGCCAACCCAGCCTGCGCGTGCGTTGGTGAGCGATGAGTGGCGATGAATAGACGAAAGACACAGACGAGGGTAAAATGAACTGGGGGCCCGGGGGGGGGACTATGTTTGTTGTGAGCATCACGTACCACCGATGAAGCACGCCCACATGGCGCCGAAATAGTAGGCGGCAGCAAGGCCACCCTGCTTGGTCGAGTCCGTGACAACATCGCCGTGGCCAATCTCAGCCATGGCGATGAAGCCAGGCGTCGCGCTGACGGTGCCATAGACGCCCTGGTTGTAGCCTGTGAACGGAATGCAGTCAGTGACGCGGATCTCGGAGCAGCAGGAGGAGGAGGAGGAGGAGTCCGTTGTCCCATGTTGTCGCGCGAACGGGGCGGTGACTCTAGTGAGAAAACTAGGGGTCCAAAAACTAGGGCGGGCGCTCGCGACATACCCTCAAAGATGAGCGCCGTGGCGGCGACGAGGTTGATGATGACGAGCAGCGCCTTGCCGGGCAAGTGCCTCCAGATGGTGAAGCCGGCCATGGTGGCGGCGGTGGCGGCGGCGGCTGCGACGACGATGCGATGAGATGAGATGAGGGAGAGAAAACGACGTTGCGATGCTCGGAACGAAGGATGAGGTAACCCAAGCAGTGTGACTACCTGTGCCTTTCCGTCCCTAGTTAATCACTACAGGCAGGCCGGCAGGCCAGCAGTAATACCTGGTAGTAATATGGGCGCGGGTTTAGCTGCGGGACGGGTCCAATGGACGCGGCCGTTGGAACAAGGTAGTGGAGCACGGGCTAGCCTGAGGTGTCGTGGACGAACTGCTGTGACGCCCTGGAGCGGCCGGAAGTGCGCCGAGCGAGGCCGCTGCAGGGTCTGCCGTAGGAGTCGGGTTGTTTTGGGTTGTTTTGCTTATCACTCGCTGGTGGGAACCGAACCGAACCACCACCAGCAGCAGCAGGGGAGCGAGAGGGGGGCCGAGAATGCAAGAGACCCTGAACCGAAAATGCTCAATGCGTCGAAGGGGGGACGAGGGAGGATGCGGGCATGATATATATGCCAATTTTCTGCTCGTACGTACGTACCTACCGACCCTCGCCTTGCATACCATGCCTCGCCTGCTACGGGACCTTCCCTTGCCCATGCTATTTCGGTATGTTCCCTACCTTGCCTAGTACGTAGGTTGTACTCGTAGGTCGGGATGAAGTCCAACAAGACAAGGCAACAGCCGCAGCATCGGCACCCAGTTGAGCTTCGCTCGGCAAGGCCACGCACACCGGCCGCGAACCAACAATTGGCTAGGAACGGCGCTCCGACGAGCCACAAAATGGAACGGACAGACGCCTCCAACGGTGGGGGGGACGACTCCGTCCGCGGAAGAAGAGGGGGAGGGGCAACGGGTTGCGCGAACGAAGCGAGGCAAGGGGCTGGTGGTGGTGGTGGTGGTGGTGGGCTGTTGCGCCGGCAGAACCACGTTCTCGCCCGGGCCCTGACCTGAACTCTACTCGTATGAAGAGAAAACGGAGGTGTTTTTTTTTCTTGCCGTGATGGATCGTGAAGGATGCGACCCATCCGCATCCGCGGGCCAACCCAGGATGCCAGGGCTGAGAAGGGAGGCTGCAGGGATTGGACGGCATGGCGGATGCCGGCCGGGGGGGCCAGAGGCGCTGGGGGCGAGATGTGGCGCGTGCAGCCTCCGTTTTTCCCGCCATTGGCCTGCCCGCGGGGCGCCCTGAACTCTGTGCTACTACTATCACTATGTCTGGCGGGGAGGGGGAGGGCGACGCTTCCATCCGTCTGTGGACAGTGAGTTTGGAACGTCGGGGTGGGTGCTGGCGTGAGAGTGAGAGTCAGAAGTGAGAGTCGACGAGGGCCTCTGCGCTCTGTGCTACGCGTGCGTGCGTGCGTGCGGGCGTTGGTGGCATGAAGATGCGAGCTGGCGGGTGCCGATGGGTGGTAGGTGCCTTGGGTTTGGCGCGCCGCAACGGTCAACTGTCAACGCTCAACGGGCAACAACGGTCGACGGACAATGGGGCGTTTGGACATGGGTGGTGGATACGGATACGCAGAAGATGGACGACGGATGCGGGATCGAACGAAGCGCGGCAATGTGGGCAGCGTGCGGCAGCATGTGGCATTCATTGCATGAGATGACATGTGTGGTGGTGGATGGAGCAAGGCATGGATGGAGGCGGCATGGTGGAGGGTGTGGTGTGGCGTGCCGTGTGTGGTCTCCCGTCCCGCGTCGTCGTCGTCGTCGGCGGCTCGGCTGATTGCAATTGACACCTACTACTCGCGACTCCATCCCATCCCCGTCTGGGGATCCCACGGCGATGTGTGCTGGATGCCCGTGGGGAAGGGGGCGACTGGGATCATGATGGGGACGGGCGGGAGGAGACGACGGGTGACGGGTGACGGGAGAGGGGGGGGGGCCGCGTTTCGACAGCGGGCGGCCACGAAGAAGCACAGACTCATTCATGCTGGTGGACGCGGGGCGTCTCGAGATGGAGACACTGGGCAATTGGGACGGGGCATGGGCCCGGGCCGCGGGCTCTCAGCGTTGAGCATCAGGTCAGCGGGGCGGCTAAGCGGGTGAGCGGAGTTTTGCTCGCACTAAAAGCTAAATACCCGCTTAACAGTGTTGCCATTTACACGCTTACGCGGCAGCCATCTGTCGTGCGACAGCGCATCGCGGGGTCAGCCACAGCGCACCTCATAGCTCGGCGCAGCGACGCCCGAGTCTCTGCCACTCTGGCGTTTAAGCGTTGATGCCCAAGCTTTCCCCCTTGGCCGCCACTCCCCTTTTTCCATCAATCTCCCCAGTCAGACCACACAGAGACGTTCACGCGCGTGCGCCGCCGCGCGACGAGTCCGGCGGCCGCATTTGTGGCGACGATGCCGACCACAAATATTGGGTTTTTTTATTCTATTTTTCTCTTTCTCTCCCCGGCACTCACTCACTCACTCACTCACGCCCTCTCAGTCCCTCTCTCTGCATTTGCGACGGCAACAAGAAGGCGTTTTCTTGGCTGGGCCACGCGAATAAGAGCTCTCCACGCGTCGGCGGCACGTTTTGTTGCGTGATCACGAGGGCGGACGGAACGAGCGAGCGAACGAAGCCCATGGGGCGCTGCGCTCGCTGCGGATTGATAACCCTGTATAACTAAGAAAGGGATTGGATCTGACTCCCCCCTTCCCCCCTCCCCCTGGACGGACGAGACAGGCAACGCGCGCGCAGCTCCTTCGCAACCTCGACTCATCAAACCGCCCAAAAAACAGGCTGTGTATTCGGCCGGGACTACACCGACTACACACGGCGAGAACCTCGTGAGAACACCGTCTCGTCGGCCCCCATTGAAACCGCCCGCCTGCCATTGCGGCGTCTTTCTCTGTCTGTCTGTCTGTCTGTCTCTTCTCTCACGGACTCACAAACCGACACCATCACAACCACCACCACTCGCATACCAAACGTGGCAATGGGCTCCATCAGCTCGCCGTCGCCCGCCGGCGCGCCCCTCGACATCACCGTCCTCGGCCTCAACTCGGGCACCTCCATGGACGGCATCGACTGCGCCCTGTGCCGCTTCCGCCAGGCCTCGCCCGACGCCCCCATGCACTTTGAGCTGCTCAAGTACGACGAGGTGCCGCTCGAGCAGACCATCAAGAAGCGCGTCATGAACATGATCCTGCACAACGCCACCACCCCCGAGGAGCTGTCCGAGGTCAACGTCCTGCTCGGCGAGACCTTTGCCGCCGCCGTCGACGCCTTCTGCGCCAAGCACGCCGTTGACCGCGACTCCATCGACGCCATCGGCTCCCACGGCCAGACCATCTGGCTGCTCAGCATGCCCGAGCCCGGCCAGGTCCGCTCCGCCCTCACCATGGCCGAGGGCTGCTTCATCGCCTCGCGCACCGGCATCACCACCGTCACCGACTTCCGCGTCTCGGACCAGGCCGCCGGCCGCCAGGGCGCGCCCCTCATCGCCTTCTTCGACTCCCTCGTCCTGCACCACCCCACCAAGCTCCGCGCCTGCCAGAACATTGGCGGCATCGCCAACGTCTGCTTCATCCTGCCCGACGGCAAGGACGGCGCCCTCAACGAGGGCTTCTTCGACTTCGACACGGGGCCTGGCAACGTCTTCATCGACGCCGCCGTGCGCCACTTCACCGCCGGCGAGCAGGAGTTTGACCGCGACGGCGCCATGGGCCGCGCCGGCACCGTCGACCAGGCCATGGTCGACGAGTTCCTCACCACCCACCCCTACTTCGCCCTCGAGCCGCCCAAGACGACGGGCCGCGAGGTCTTCCGCGACACCATCGCGCACGAGCTCATTGCGCGCGGCGAGCAGCGCGGCCTCTCGCCCAACGACGTCGTCGCCACCATCACCCGCATCACGGCGCAGGCCATCGTCGACCATTACCGCCGCTACATGCCCACGCAGTACGGCCCGCTGGCCGAGATCTTCATGTGCGGCGGCGGCGCCAAGAACCCCAACATCACCGACTTCCTGGCGGCCGCCTTCCCGGACACGCGCATCGTCATGCTCGACGAGGCCGGCATCCCCGCCGACGCCAAGGAGGCCATCACTTTTGCCTGGCAGGGCATGGAGGCCGTCGTCGGGCGCAGCATCCCCGTGCCGGACCGCGTCGAGTCGCGCCGCGGCTACGTCCTCGGCAAGGTGAGCCCCGGGCGCAACTACCGGCGGGTGATGCGCAAGGGCATGGAGTTTGGCGCCGGCCGGGAGCACCTCGAGCCGGTCAAGGAGCTGGTCAACTATGTCAACGGCAAGGTCTTTGACAACAAGGCGTGAGCGAATGGGGATGGGGATGCGGGTGCGGCGGCGGCGGCGGCGCCAGAGCGAGAGGAAGAGCAAGAGGAAGAGGAAGAGCGTTGATTTTGCCCATCAGCCCCGACCTGGCCTATACGACGCATACGAGACATGAGTTTCCCCTAATTCATTAATAGTACGGCATTGCACGTGGGGGACCCTCGCTTGTGCGTTCAATCGATGCTGTGTCATGTTAATTAGAGCACCATGAGTGAGTGAGGTAACGGTGTAAGCCAAGTTGTAAGCGATCGCCGCCGCGCGTAAGCTACCACGTGCGTGCCTGCAGGTAGCGACGCACTCGTCACCTCCAAGGATGAGAGATGCGGTTGAGATGCGGCGACCATCGCGAGCGGGTACAAGAGCCGCGGTCTATGCCGAACGCGACCTGGCCGAGTCCCCGCTTGGCCGCGGCTGAGGGCCAGAGGGCGTCATGATCCACGCGAAAAACAGGCGATAGGCAGCGCTGGCGACGCAATCCTTCCATTGATGTTTTGAATAAATAGAGCCTGTGCGGCCTGGTATAGGGCAGGCATTGGCCGAGGTCGAGTCCGTGTATGTATGTATCGTGAGGCGCGCGTCGATTGAGGGCGTGATCATTGATGTGAGTTGAGAAACTTGTGACTGCCCGCCACGCTGCTGCGTTGCGTAGCAGTACTGACATCGAGTCAACTAGTCATTGTTGAGAGCCAGGGACGACACTTCTCTGAGTCTCCAACGCCGCGTTTCTCACCACAAGACCAACCCGCGCTCTCGCTCCAACATGGACGAGAAGCGCCCGTCCACCACCACCACCACCGCCGCCGCTCCCAAGCGGCGGCCCCGGTCCAAGGCCAAGCTCGCCCAGGCCGGCGCCGCGGCCCTCGCCCTCTGCTGGCTCTCGTTCCAGCTCGTCGCCAACGTCGTCCCGCGATGCCACGCGCGGCGGCACGACGGCGACGGCGGTGGCGACGGACTGCTGTCGTACCCGGGCGAGCACATCAAGTGGACGCCGTGCGGCGAGGTCCGGGGCCGGCGGCTCGAGTGCAGCGCCATCGACGTGCCCATGGACCAGTTCAACGCCAGCAACAACAGCGGCGGCAAGACGTTCAACGTGCCGCTCGTGCGGCTGCGCGGGCGCAACAACGCGACGCGCAACCTCGTCATGAACCCCGGCGGACCGGGCGGCTCGGGCTTCGCGCTCATGTACGGCGACGGGCCGGAGCTGAGCGAGCTCGTCGAGGAGCGCTACCACATCCTGAGCTTCGACCCGCGCGGCGTCAACTCGTCGCGGCCGCTCGCCAGCTGCTACCCGGACCAGGCGACGCGCGAGGCCATGCGCAACCCCAACGACGGCGAGCCCGAGCGCGAGAGCGAGAGCGCGCACCGCTACGCCTGGACGACCAACTACGTGCGCGCCTGCGCCGACACGCTCGGCGAGCACGGCCGCTACGTCAACACGCCGCAGACGGCTGCCGACATGAACAGCATCCTCGACGCCGTCGGCCAGCGCGACATGGTCTACTGGGGGCTGAGCTACGGGAGCGTCCTGGGCCAGACGTACGCGCAGATGTTCCCCGAGCGGTCCTCGCGCGTCGTCATCGACGGCGTCGCCGACGTCTTTGACTGGTACGGCGCGCCGCTGCTGCTGGCCGACTACACCGACTCGCAGCGCGTGCTCGACGGCTTCTTTGACGAGTGCGTCAAGGCCGGTCCGGACAAGTGCGCCCTCGCGCGCCTGGTGCCATCATCATCATCATCATCATCATCATCATCACAGGCACCGCCCGGCGGCGGCGCTGGCTCGGGCTCTGGCTCCGACTCAAGGGCTCCCCCCGCGCGGCAGCTCCAGGCCAAGGTCATGCGCTTCCTCGACGGCCTCAAGAGCGACCCGCTGCCCGTGTACGTCGACGCCACGACGTACGGCGTGCTCGACCACAAGGCCATGTGGCTGTCGGGCGTGTGGCGGCACATGTACACGCCGGGCAACTGGTTCCAGCTCGCGGACCGGCTGGCCGCCCTGATGACGCCCGGCGGCAAAGGCAACGCGACCGGCGCCTTCCTCGCCTACGGCCGCGGCGAGCCGCCCGCCTTCCGGCCCGTCGGCGAGGCCAGCGACGTCGTCGAGCTCAACGACGGCGCCGTCGGCCCCGCGCACCTGCCGCACGGCCGCGAGGCCCTCAACGCCATCCTCTTCCCCTTCTACCGGACGCACGCCTTTGCGCTGTCGCACAACCGCATCAACCACGTGCGCCAGCAGTGGACGCTGCCGCGCACGCACGCCTTCCGCCCGCGCAACGGCACGCGCACCGCCCACCCGCTGCTGGTGCTGTCGACGACCTACGACCCCGTCTGCCCGCTCAAGTCGGCCCGGGTCGCGCGCGCCGCCTTCCAGGGCGCGCGCCTCGTCGAGGTCAAGGCCTACGGCCACTGCTCCCTCGCCAAGCCGTCGCGCTGCGCCGTCGGCCACCTGCGCGCGTACCTCGCCGACGGCACCCTGCCCGCCGAGGACGTCAGGTGCGATGTCGACTCGGGGTACTTTGAGCGGCCCGAGGGCGGGGGCCAGCCCGAGAAGCGCGATGCTGCTGGCCTCCTGCTGGAGAGGGAGGAGGATCCCGAGGCGAGGCTGCGGGCGGCGCAGTCGGCGCTTGCGAGCAGCGCGACCTGGGGCCAGTGGCGGTGGTGATGATGGCCCATGGCATAGGAAACGGGGTACCTGGTTGAATATGAGTCAGCTTCCATGTTTATAAAGTAGCAAACAGGTACATAGCAAAAAATGGGGTGGCTTGTTGAATATGCGTCAGTTTCCATGTTCATAAAATAGAAACCGAGTGCATGGCAGACACGAGGTGCGGAGTTGTTCGGTGGTGGATGAGCTGCAGGATGTCAATCTGCCAGCTTACACGGCTGGTCTCACCGACTGAGTCATACCGTACCGGCATTCAAGGCGAGCGTGGGCAGTGACCGGTGCTGTAAAATGCATTGGCATTAACCTTGGATTCTCGCACGACATGTTACCGAGAAAGGCATGCAAGCACGCACCAGTTGGAGCCCGCACACCTGCTAGAGTCAGCGCAATGTCCGACCGCCTGCAGCTCTCCGACGCCGAGGTGGTGCGCCTCCTCGAATCTCTTTCAGTGCCTCAGCCCGTGCGCGTGCGTCGTAGCGCCGAAGGTGGCGAGCACATGGTCTGGTTCGTCAACGACGACATGGTCCTGCGCGTTCCCGCGGCACAGGGCGCAGATCTAGAGCCTCTGCGCCGGGAACAGGGCCTTGTCGACCTGCTCCGCGCCGAGGCCGCGATGCACGCGCCAGAGTTGACGGATGCGCTCCCGGAAGTCCTTCAGCTCGGCATCGCGGAGCAGCAAGATGGAATCGGGGGCGGCTGGCCATTTGCACTGTGCCGCAAGGCGGCTGGCGTGTCGGTGGAGGAGGCGCCGTGGGCGGTCACGGCGGCGACGGAGCGCGACCTCGCAGCGTTTTTGGCGCTGTTGGGCCGGGACTCCACGCGGGAGGCGGCGTTGAAATTTGGTGTGCCGCTCGTCGTTGTTGGGGAGGACGAGGACGAGGACGAGGTCCTGGACGGCGACCTCGCGGACATGGCGCTGAAAGCATGGCGCCGGCTGCGAGCCACCAACGAGCTCGGCGGGGACCTGGCCAACATCGATCTCGAGGGTTACCTCGGCGCCGCCACGGCTGCAGTATACACTATGGACGAGAAAGAGCCAGTGTTTGCGCACGCGGACCTCAAGGGCGAGCACATCTTCGTCGACGCGGCGACGGGGCGCCTCACGGGCGTCATCGACTGGAGCGACGCGCGGGCCGGGGCCGACGCGGGGACCGACGTCGGCGGGCTGGCCATCTCCATCGGGGCGCGGGCGGCGGAGCGGGTCGTCGCCGCCGCCGCCGCCGCTGCCGGGGCGGGGCGCAGCCGGGACGACGCCGGCGTCCGGAGGGGCCTGCGGGCCGTGCGGTGCGAGGCCGTGGTGCGGCTCGACGCGGTGCTCCGCGGGGCCGACGACTCGCCGGAGCCGCTGGTGAGGAGGCAGCTGGCGCGCGCGCTCGAGGGGCTGGCCGACGATAAGGACGGGAGCTGATGCTCGGTGGCAGGATGTGAAAGGTGGGAGAATAGAGTGTGCTTTACTTACATGGCGCGAGATGGAGATGAATGCACGACCTGCGATTAACAAGACGACGACAGCTCATCCACTCGGTTAACACCGCTTGAAAAACGTCGGCCCCATATTATTCTGCATCTACTCACGTATTCCTCCCGTACAGATACGGACAGTGCGTCCCAGCGAGTCTGATCTCGAGGTTGCCTTGTCCAACACCTCACCTTGCCGACATTCCCCCCCACTCGCCATCGCGCTGGTACAAGATCGCTGACTCCCTACAAAGCCCCCCCGTATGGTGTCAGGACGCAGCACGCCCGCGTCTCAAGAGGAACCAATTACGCGGAATTCCGTGTTCCCCACGATTATGATTAAAAATCCACGGCCCGTGGGTGAGACGCCGCATCTGAAGTGCCGCCCTGGGTTGGTCAGCAACCGCTGTAAAGGAGGGCCTGTAAGTCCGCTAACGCCGCCAGCCCCGGACGTCAATGCTGGGCGGGCGGCGGGTGGGCCTTGACTGACCGTCAGACAGGAACGGCAACGCTGTTAGTCAATGTGCCTAAATTGACTCCTCCTTTGTGTACACTGCTATTGAAAGGACAGCCGGGTCTAAACGCAAAGTGTGATGATTACGCGCAGAGGAAGTTCGATTTGGGTTCCGGTTCCTCGTGGCTCCCCCCCTTTGAGCCGCCAGCGTTGCAGGCGTTGACAGCTGCCCGCTTCCCGTGCCATCGGTGACATCAACCAAATCCGCCAGCCCCGCAATAAACGCGTCTCACACCCTCCAGCCTTCGGGAGTCGGGACTTTCCTCGATTGCATATATAACAGGGCAATCCCATCGTGAGCCTGCCCATTGAGTTCTGAGCGTGCCTCAGCATCATCTCCACCCTACTCACAACCCCTGACTTGAAAGCGCCCAGTATGGCTTCCCTCGCAAAGACCATCGTCGCCACTGGCATCACCTCTGGCCTGGTTCGTTCTCACCAGTCTCATCCCCCGCGCCCACATGCGCCCCTCCCCAGCTCTGTAGCTAACACGCCATCGCCTCCGCGCACCGCAGGGCTTCGAGGCCCTCAAGCAGCTGCTCGAGCAGTCCCAGCCGTACAGGATCGTGCTCGGCGCGCGCGACACGGCCGCCACCACGGCCGCCATCGACCGCCTGCAGTTCGACCGCGCCGCCAACCCCCTCACCGTCCTGCCCCTCGACCTCAGCGACCTGCGCGCCGTCAAGTCCTTTGCGCGCCAGGCCCTCGAAAAGGTCGACGCCATCGACTACCTGCTGCTCAATGCCGGCATGATCAAGGGCGCCGAGGGGCCCGGCCCGCACGGCTCGCGCTGGTGCGAGGCCGCCGTCGTCAACCACTTCTGTAAGCCGCGGAAACCTGGGCGCCTCTCTCCTTCTGCTCCCCTTGCTCCAGCGCGGGGCATTCCATTGCCGTTTGAGATAAATTAGGAGCTGACTATCTGTAAAGCCCAGCATTACCTGATTCACCTGTTGCGCGAGAGACTGGTCTCGTCGCGGTCGCGCATCGTCGTCGTCTCGTCGGGCGCCATCCGCAACGTCCCTGACACGAGTAAGCCGGCAACTCAATTCATCTACGTGAGAGCTCAACATACTAACGCCGCCAAGGCAAGTTGGAAGACGAACTCACCGCCGGCTCGGGCACGCACTTCCGCACCGTCTACTCCGACAGCAAGTTCACCCAGCTCCTCGGCGCGCACTGGTGGCGCCGCCAGCTCGACGGCCAGTGCCGCGTCGTGGCCGTCTCGCCGGGCCTCATCCCCAACACGGGCCTCGCTCGGTCCGTCGACTTTAAGCTGTCCTCGGACATGCCAGATGCCAAGTCGGTCCCAGAGGGTAAGACCCGGCCCCTGTCCCGTGTACTAGCCGAGTTCACTAACGTCTCGGCAGGCGCTGCAAGCATTCTCGCGGCGTTCACGCGAAGCGACTTCCCCGAAGACCCTGAGCGCATCTTCCTCACGAGCTGGGGCGAGTGGTGGGGCAAGGACGTGTACGCAAACAGCCTGGACAAGGCGCTGCAGGACAAGTGGTCACCGAGCAAGGAGGAGATTGAGAAGGACGCCGGCATCAGTTCATAGTGCAGTCGCCGTCGGAACGGACTGTGCACTGGCCAGTGTGTATCAATGTCAATGCTGTAGTCTACAAGACAAGCCTGGCGAGCCCAAGGCCACACACTCAACGTGCTACTCCTCAGAATATGGCAACGCCATTCGGCGGGCTTGCTACACCTCCAGGGACCTAGAGCTTCGTCAGCGAGCGTCATTCATCATGGAGAAACATCAGAGTTGACCTACATTCAGCGGCACGCTGCTGAAGAAAAAGGTGTACCTGTTCCTCTTGCGGCACTCTTCGCTCAACCGCTCAAGGTCAAACAGCTCGCCGATGGGCATGCCCCAGCCCGCCAGCAGCCACTCGTGCAGCCAGTGCTTCGGATCCTGGCACGGCCAAGCCTCCATCGACGGGTGGTCGCCCGCCACGGCCGCAAACGACTCGTCCCAGAGCCACCGCAGCGTCGCCTCGGAGGACTCGATGCCGATGGCCGGCGGGACGGCGTAGTCGGCGAGCGCCTGTCGACCAGCAGCGTCCAGGGCGCGATACGCACGGTTCCACCCGCTGCGTATGAACAGGATGTCACCGGGTCGGAACGACGAGATGCCCTGGCTGGCGGCAACCTGCTTGAGCGTCGACACCGGGATGGATACGGTGGAGAAGGGCTTGACGGCGATGCCGTTGGCATCGGCCCAGGCGGCGTAGTCGAGCAGAACACCCCGACCTACGATGCCGCCCTTTTCAACCCAAGCTGAATAGCGACGCACTCGTCAGCGTTGCCGTAGCGCGGGCGAGGCGCATACGCGACCAGACACCATGTGCACGTACCGTGGATGCCATTCACCGTCGTGGTATTCAGCTCTTGCTGCGTCCTGCCGTTGAAAAACACGCGCTCCTTCTGGTAGCCAAAGTGCCGGAACCCGTCCCACTGGGAGCTGCTCTGCGTGTTGAACGTGAGCTCATCGTCGTTGACAACGCGCGGCGCCTTCTCCTTGAGCGCGTGGACGAGCGGACGCCGCCCGAAGCACGGCTGGGCCATGCTGTTGAGCGGCCAGTCGGTCGACACGCGCGTGCCGTCGGTGATCTCGCGCGCCGCGGCCTGCGTCGTCTCGGGCGTGAGCAGGTTGAGCATGCCGCACTCGTCGTCGGCGCCGAAGAGGCCCCAGGCGTTGCCCCGGGGGCCGTCCTTGCGGAGCGGGAGGGCGTCGAACGGCGGTTTGGTCGTCGCCGTTGCCTGGAGATGGGCTTGCGTGAGTGCTACACGGTGTGACATTTTTTTTTTCTGTATGAAATTATACAACTTTCGCTGCGTTTTGTTTATTTCAAATTCATCAGGTCTGGTGTGGTGGGAACATGAGGCCGTTCGTTACATGTACCCCATGCCGATGCATCACTGACTGATGAGGGGAAGTTGGCTCGGCTAGCAATATGCCGACATTGACGGCGCAACCCCGCCGGGAGCGCAACGACTACCGCGATATCGGCCTCGGCACCGCGGTGCGACTCGGTTGTTCCCATTGCGCCTGTGCTACGATTCTCCCATGCAATGACACCGGATGCGACCGTGATTCGACTTGGCCTGGGCGTGGCCAAATACAAGTCTCGGCTCCATGTACGGCCTTGACGCTCCCTTGTTACTTGGGAACTCTTCATCGGCGCAGGGCAAAAGATTCACGCGCCTCGGCATGTCGTCGAGTGCGCCTTGGCGCTTCTTTGATCAGTACAGAATCTCGCCATGGTCTGCGCGAACGGTCTAGATGCATG
Source organism: Purpureocillium lavendulum (assembly GCA_029168975.1). Lineage (NCBI taxonomy): Eukaryota > Fungi > Ascomycota > Sordariomycetes > Hypocreales > Ophiocordycipitaceae > Purpureocillium > Purpureocillium lavendulum. Next base: position 3,355,392 of record JAQHRD010000005.1, on the reverse strand, counting down.
TGTGGCGCGGAGCTATGCGGTCATGGCCTCTGACTGCTACTGGCACGTTGTATCGTCATGCAGACCTCTGAGCTGCTTTCTTCATATTTTCTTAGTCCACTCCCAAGCATGGGACAAGCTTGCGTCTCCTACGGGACACCGAAAGTTCTAAATAAAGACACTGGCCTGTTTAGGCGTTCCAAATAAAGACAGTGGGCTGATTTTGCTCAACTTATTCCGCATTGTGATAGCCAGTCATGCCATTCTCACCCGAGCGGGGGCCCAGGTTCGCGTGTCCGCCTCAAGTATCGAACACAATGACGGCGCTCGGCAACACCAGTCACGTACAATCACAGTGACACAGGGCACGCATCTTCCGGTTTGTAGCCCATTTATGCGGTGATGGCCATTGTCTGTTGTCTTGTCGAACCAGACAGCTCTGCGTCACACTCGCATCTCTGCCCAGCGTGGCACAAGAAATAAAGTCGCCGTCTGGAGTTTGATGCTATGTCGCAAGGCGTCGTGATATATAGACGTCACAGCCATGTCAAGCCTCCAGAAAGCTCAACAGCTGGCGGGCGTGAAACGGTCTATGCAAAGATTGGCCTGGCTTGGTACGCGAAGACTCATTTTAACACCGAGCGTAGTGCCAACATGTGCCTGTTCGAAATGCGCCTCATTCTCTGCGGATGCGAGGACCCAGAGTGCCGGCAGCGCGAGCCACAACTTGTTGGCGTCCTCGCTGAAAACGGCCACCCCCTCAAAATCAACTGGTATTACCGACGTGGACGCATGTGCACGGGATACTTCACGAATCGGGACCCGAACCGACTCGTGGTCAGGCTTGGCCTGGCGGCCGACAACACCAACAGCACCATGGACTGCACGAACAAGGTGATCCGCATCGAGGGCGATCCGGAGCGGTCGACTCTGCGGTGTGCCGCCTGTTGGAAGATGTGTCGCATAAAGGATTGGGTTTGTTCTCTTGATTCCCCCGTCTACTGCACATGCGCGGGTCGCTTGGGGCAAGTGGCAATGAAGGATACGGAGGTAAATCGGCACTCGGTCGGCCGTTGGGATGAACCATCAGACACGCAGTCGAGCCTTTCAACTCCAATGCTAGAGTCTACCGCAGTCCCCTCCTTGCGGGCTTGACATGGTCACCAAAGCCTGGAGCGCACAGGGCATAGGACTGTAGTTCCCCGGACTCGTGGGTTTTCTTTTACAACATGAAGCAGCACCGCACATTCTGGGCTGCTGCCGAAACATTGCGCGATGTGATTGCTCGACTGGGGCCAAGTATCTGACCGAGATCATTACGCCCGGGAACTGTGCTGTACCGCCCGAGAGTCGGCCAAATTTGGTTGTGTTTCCCCGCAACTGAGATCTCTCATGGTGAGCTGAGCCTTGTGTGATGTGCGATGCTCCTTGGCGAAGCGCTGAGACAGGCAGCTCGCTTGCATGCCTGCGACGTCACGTGCAGTAACGACATTCGATGAACACGCCAGAGGAGAGATTATGCGGAGGCTCTTCGTGTTTCTGGATTGAATTCATGTTCGAAAAAAAAGGTCAAAGGCAAGGGAACCCCGGTAGGTGTACACCGACAGCATTGCTGTTGGCAAAGGTGCGAAAGGTCCTGGAAACGGAGTCCTGGTGGGTGGACGCTGGATACATCAATGTAAGGGTTAGGGTAGGGGTTAGGGTAGAGGCTCATTTGAGTATCACGAGATGTGAGGCAGCAGAGTGACGGGAGCGTTACGGTGAGTCTTGGACAGACTTGGATGTGAGATGCGCATCAAACGGACAAGGAGCATGAGTATAGTGTGAGACAGACCGTGCACACGGAGATTTGCTGGTAGTGTGATTCGGCATGTGACAGTATCCGACGCCAATTCAACACTATGCCACCCCCGGCCAATTTGGCGGCTCTGTCCATCTCCTCGTACTGTCAGACTGTGGGCCAGAGTACCTTTGTCAATCGTGCGATGGTAGCATGAAATGGAAAAGTTCGAAAGTGTCCCGTGTTCGTCCGCTCCATCTGCAGAGTTGCATGTCCACAGATCATACAGCTCAGCGATTCCGTCGCTTGGGTGCAGGGCGCGGGATCCATTCGCGTGTTGCGCGGATGGTTGCCGCAGCTGTCGCACGGCGCAGTGTTGGCGGCTCATCTGCAGAAGGTGCGCAGGGTTCCCCGGAATGGGTGGGACAGAGACAGATGCGCGGCCGCGCGATGAGTGTCGGCTTTGCCGCTGCCGGCGGCGCGACGGTGCGACGCCAGGCGCGGAAGCCGGAGCTGGAAGGGAACCCTCCGAACCGCTCAGCGCCAGGTGCGCTAAAAGCACCTGCTGGAGTGGGTGTCGTGACCCCTGCAGACCTGCCAGCCTGCATCCAATGTCGCGAAGCTGCTGCGGGAGCTCCAGCGGTCGCCAGGGTCAAAAGGCGGGGAACCCCAAGCGGCGGCAGGGCCGGCAGGAGCTGTCTCGATGGATCCTGCCGCAGCATCAATGCGGGGAATCACCACACGCACGCGGAACCTGGACCTGCTGATGCGTACGAGTACCTTTTCGTTCACGACCTTTCAACACGTCGCTGCCGTCGTCTCGCCCTGACGTCCACGGACCCGTCCGCATCACCCGCGCGGGTAGCCATCCGCCGCGCCGATGCCGAGCCATGCCGCGCCCTCGACTGCTGCCCAGCCAGCGCCGCCGGGCCGCTGAGGCGTGCAACGTCTGCCGCGAGACCAAGAAGAAGTGCAGCGGCTCCGTCCCCTGCACGCACTGCCTGCGCCGCGGCATCGCCGCCCAGTGTGCCATCTCCTTCCGGCCGTCCCGCGGCTCACGCCCCTCGGCGTCGTCCCATCCCGGCCCCGGCGCCGCCTCCCGCCCGCGCATCGCGTCCTCTGCCGCTCCGGCCCCGGCCCGGGTCCCGGTCCCGACACCACAGGTCCCACCACCACCGGGCACCGGAAGTCCGGCGACGGGACCCTCCCCTGGTCACGCCGTGGCCTCAACCGCAACCCCCCGTCCGGACACGACCGCGCTGCTCAGCCCCGTGACGACGCGGGCCGGCGCTGTTCGCGGCCGTGATGCTTTCCAGCCGCCGCCATCGCCGCCATCTGAGCCTCATCCAAGCATCGCTCTATCGAGTGATGCTGGTGCCCAGAGGCGGCAGCACCGCCCTTCAGATGCGTCCATCGTCGCCAACCCTCACTCGCGGATGCTGCTGAATCTGCGAGGCGAGCGAGGTACGAATCTGACTTGCCCCTTTGCCTCATGCCCCAACGTCCACTGACCCGGTCGAATTAGTCTACATCGGCGGCGCAGCCTCTCTCTCTTTCCTGCAGCTTGTTCGGGGGATGGTGGCCGACCAGATTGGCCCCTCGCAATTCTCCCATAATGCTCAGAGCGAAACCATGCTCGAGAAGGAGTCTCCGAGCTCCACCAGAAGCATGCCAGTGTCGAGTATTCCGGAACTCGACACGGCGTCAAAGCTCGCATTCTCTCGCTGCTATCGTGCCGTGGTTAGCACACCAGCTCTTACCCATGCCGATATCCAATGCTGACTACGCACACCAGACTGAAGGCTTTCTGGACGTCTTCGCACCTTCGGAGCTTGAAGATGCGTTCGTCGGTGGCATAGGAGCCAATGGGTCGGTCGCCAGTCCGCAGCGCCGAGCAGCCTTGGACCTCGTCGTGGCCATCGGCGCGCAAGTCAAGTCAGCAGCCACCGCCCGTGATGTCGGGCCGCACTACTTCCGCCAAGCGCAGCGCCGAGCTTTCGACGGAATGCTCGAGGATCCGGATATCGACATGGTCCGCTGCTTTCTCCTCATGGCCTTCTACCTCTTGGGCGAGTGTCGCCGCAATGCCGCCTTCATGTATCTGGGTATCGCGACCCGAGCCGGCGTGGCATTGGGCTTGCACAGTCGTGAATCATATACCGACATGAGTGACGGCAAGGACAATCTCAGGTATGTTCAAGAAGCATGCACGCTTCGTGGCTGACACTGACCATGTCTAGGATGCGGGTCTGGCTCAGTCTCCGTATCGTGGACATGCTGGCCAACTCCATTCTCGGCCGACCAGCGGCCACGGCGGGTCTGCATTCAGACATCAACTCTATCATCGAAGACATGGAAAGTCAGGCACGGGGCAATGATGACGACATGAGACGACTCATCGCATCGCATCAAATCGTCTGCATCATCAACGGCATTGTTGACACCCTCTACGACAAAAAGGAGCTTTCCATCCCCGTTGTCGAGCAGCTCCTCAACGAGATTGAGACCTGGGCCAAGGGGTTGCCAGATTGCATTCGGAGTCCGTCCCTTCGCGGCGACGCTTCCACAGCACCCAACGCCCATAAAGGCGCCATTGGAAGTATCCATGTGTCGTGTCTATACTACTTTGCCGTCACCCTCGCCACCAGGCCAATACTAATATCCACACTCACGGCGCCGCCTGCTAGCGGCGGTTTGGCGCAATCTAATCTGGCTTCGGCGTGCTTAGACGCGGCAGTATTCCTCAGCCAGACGTGTGTCGAGGCGCGGAGGGCGAACTTGCTGTACGGAAATATGTGCATCATGAAGTATGACACCCTGCAACTGGCATCGGGGAAGGGAATAAGCTAACCGAACATCAGAGCCCTGGTTTTCGCAGCTGGTCTTGTCCTTGGCTTTGAGATCTTCGCGAAACGATCCATTGACTACGACATTGAATCGGCCTTTGGAGGCGCGCGCGACGTGCTCAACTTTCTCGCGACGCAAAGCCCACAGGCAGCGCATTATTACGAGATCCTGACACTGCTGGCCAACGCCATTACAAAGCAGCGCGAGAAGATTGCATCCAAGGGCCGCAGCCGCTACGTGTCACGGCTATTCACCCTCGATAGTGGCGACGCCGAACGAGGAGAGGGCACGGCAGCAGGGCCCGGTGACAGAAGCGGCGAGTGGGTGCCGGGTGCGGCTGTGGATTACACGGCCAGCCTGGGGGAGGATGGGGTAAGCTGGATGAGCGGAACGCGCACGCCGGGGGACGGTGAGGAGGTGTTCCTGGGCTGGGACAGCTTGGATATTTCTCAGTGGGACAGCTTCCCCTTCGTTCAATGACAGTACCTGGGTTCCAGCTTGAAGGAAGCTGACGGACAGAAGCTGTCGTTGTTCTACTCGGTGCGGCTAGCATGAACTAGCGCAAACCACCAGGAGCCGGGCGTTGGAGGGAACTTGACGATTGCGTGGCACAAGCGTCAAACTTACGAGCGCATACCATTTAGAGCCATCTGAGTCATTATCATGTGATTTATACGGGATTGGAAGTTCCAAAAACATTCAAGCCAGAGCTACGACGATGGTTCACGTGAATACCCGGGACCTGGTGCCAACGCCGTCTTCGTGTAAGTGGGTTCTTGCGCACCACAACGCTGGGAGCAACGACATTGAGGCCAAACAACCGTACCAACCTGATTAATCTTGCTACACAACAAATCCCGACAATAGCCAAGACGGTCTGAAAGGATGACGCGGCACAAATCGGGTCACACTGCGACTTGCGCAACACGGAACTTCGGACCATGGAGCCTCACATCAATTTCCGAAGTCCCGCGACGTCAGCTTCCGGATCATCACAGCGATCCGCCCCAACAGCAGCCACCACATCGTTGGCCCGGATAGCTTCGGGTCTCCCAATGCAAGGAAATGCGCCTTCACACCAACTGCGATCCAGCCGCAGAGCAAAGGCTGACGTCGTCGCCGAGATAGGGAGGTGGCGGGTACGGAGCCGACGCTGTCGGCTAGTGCACCTGCGCCCGTGAGGGTGTGGAGGGACGGCGCATTCCAGGAGCTGTGCTGCGGAACAACGCGCCATGTGTGACCCGTTTCGTGAGGATCTGAGAGATGAATGCGATTGTTCTCACTTGACGAAGCTATATAGAAGCTTTGGGTACGCAGCTCCAGGCAGGCTCAGCTGAGGACATTCATCACCACAGACGACGAGCAGCAACACCAGCGACAGCTGATAGTGAGGCACAATACCATCGCCCTGCTACGCGCAACCCAGAACTATATTTGCTCTGATCGCACACTGCAACTGCACACGCCGGGACACAAGACCATGGGCTCCAACAGCACTCCGGGCTGGCGGCGGCTCAGCGTGGGCGTCGTGGGCGGCGGCATCGGCGGCATGTCGGCGGCCATCGCGCTGCGGCGGGCGGGCCACGAGGTGACCATCTACGAGAAGTCGGACTTTGCGGGCGAGGTGGGCGCGTCGGTGTCGTGCGCGGCCAACGGCACGCGCTGGCTGCACGAGTGGAAGGTGGACGTGGCCAAGGGCGACCCCGTGGTGCTGCGCAAGCTCATCAACCGCGACTGGAAGACGGGCGAGCCCGTGAGCGTCTACGACCTGAGCGACTACGAGGAGCGGTGGGGGCACGTCTACAACATGTTCCACCGGCAGGACATGCACCGCATGCTCAAGGACTGTGCGCTGCAGGACGAGGGCGAGGGGACGCCGGCGAAGCTGGTTGCCAACCACAAGGTACGTCGAACACACGACGACATGAAGCCCGTGTCTTGTTATATTATGTGGCATGGAAGAGGCCCCCTAATACTTCACCACGGGGAGCACGACGGACCATACCGGACATGTGTGTGCGTGCGGGCACTAACACCGGTGCTACAGTGTCAGAGCATCGACGTCGCCGCCGGCGTCATCACCTTCTGCAACGGCGCCACGGCACAGCACGACCTCGTCGTCGGCGCCGACGGCATCGGGTCCGCCGTGCGCGGCGAGGTGGGCATCAAGCCGGCCAAGCGGCCCGCGGAGCAGAGCTGCCTGCACACCAACGTGACGACGGAGGAGGCGGTGCGGGCCGGACTCGTCGACTACTCGCGCGACAGCGCGCTCGAGTACTGGGGCGGGCAGGAGGGCAAGTGGGACAAGATCGTGCTGTCGCCGTGCAACGACGGCAAGCTGCTCTCGTACTACTGCTTCTTCCCGCGCGACCGGGGCGACTACGCGACGCAGACGTGGGCCGGCGAGGACCGCCCCGTCGAGGAGCTGCTCGCGCCGTACCCGGAGCTCGACCGCCGCGTCTTCGCCCACCTCGCCATCGGCAAGGAGATTCGGCCCTGGCGCCTGTGGCTGCACGACCCGTATCCGTACCTGTGCCGCGGGCGCGTCTCGCTCCTCGGCGACGCGGGCCACCCCATGATGCCGCACCAGAGCCAGGGCGCGTGCATGGCCATCGAGGACGCCGCCGCCCTGGGCATCCTGTTTGGCCGCGACCGCTTCCGCGGCGACGTGGACGAGGCGCTGGCCGTGTACAGCGACGTCCGCCTGCCGCGCGTGACGCGGGTGCAGGCTGCGGCCGCCAAGGCTGCGTACAACATCAACGAGAGGATAGGTATGTTTTTTTAGCGTTGAAGAAGAAGCTGGAGATGTGTGTGCTTGACTGACTTTTGACGCCCGTAGGCTTCTCCGTAAACAAGGACACCCCGACGTACAAGGTCGAGGACCCCAAGAAGATCCTCACCATCGAGGAGATGAATGCGTGAGTCTGCACGAAAAAAGCAATGGTCGGACGAGGCCAGCCAAGTTGACTGACGGCGATCAATGCAGGTACGACATGTTCAAGGACGTCGACGAGCATCTCGCGGCGCGGCGCGGCGTCGCCTTTACGGAAAAGTTTGTCAAGGGGCTGCCCATGGGGCTCAAGTTGCCTAGCGGGATCACGATTGGCGAGTCGGAATAGCATTGCGTGGGCGCTTTTGTTTACATGTACATGGGGGGGGGGGGGACTGTAGGCACAGTCTGGACTCTGGCGTAGCCTGAATAATATCAATTGCAATATCAATGGCACGATGTTGTCTGCTGCGTGAGATGGGATCGCTGGTGACAAGGGTTCATGAGCCGCGAGTCTTGCCTGAGTAGGGGCTTCTCCTTGTCAAACCTGACAAAGAGACCACTGAGAGCGCAGATCAAATGGCTTGAGAATGAAGAATGGGATGAATGACCCATGCGTGCAGCGACCATCCCCTACTATATGCTATCAGGTTCCAGTCTTGCAGTCATTCACATGCACCGTAGACGACGGGTGATGGGTGAGCTCATCCCAGAAGATAAAGTGTGAATCAAATCACCAGAGTCTCGATATGGGCATAGCACATGCATTCATCAGCCTGTTTCAAGTCGTTCCACGCGACATTGTCCCAATTGCACCAGCAGAACACGCTACGTACAAAGAAGAGACACCCCGCCGCCCACCGACACCGCTCGCCCTCGCCCTCACGCGCGCGCGCGCGCAGCACTTTCCACCTGCCAGGGGCCACATCAATCGCCCCATCACAGCGCCTTGGGCGCCAGGTTGATGTTGTACTCGAGCTCGAGCTCCGCCTTGTCGTCGCCCTTGCGCGGGACGAACCGCACCCGCAGGTCGTCCTTGACGGCGAAGACGGAGTCGTTGGCCAGGTACTTGCAGTCCTCGTCGAAGATCTGCGTCACCAGCGACCGGTAGCCCTCGGCGACCACCATGAAGTGGATGTGCGCCGGGCGGTACACGTGCCGGTCCAGGAGGTTGAGCAGCTTGCCGGTCGGGCCGTCCTCGGGGATCTGTGGCGCACGCGCGCGTCGTGTGAGCTCTCCATTCCAGGTTTACGTGCCGTGATGATGGCAATGCGATGATGGTATACTTACAGGGTACGGCGTCGGGCGCAGGCAGTAGAGCGAGTACTTGCCCTCGGCATCCGCCTTGAACACGCCGCGCAGGTTGTGCTCGACCTGCTTGTCATCTTGTTGCTCGTACAGGCCTGCAGTACAAGTCAGTCTCACGGCTCTTCTCGAGTGCCCCTCACGAGCACGGCGCATCGCATCGCGCCGTCGTCTCTCGTCGTCAATCGCAGCAGAGGAGGTCGCTCCCAACTCACTCACCGTTGGTAGACGCCTGCCAGACCTCGACGGTGGCATTGGGCAGGGGCTTGCCCGTCTTGACGTCGGCCACGGTGCCGTGCATGTACACGACCTGCGCGTCCGAAGGCGTGTCGAAGCTGATGGTGGTGCCGTTCTCACGCAGGGGCGTGTCGTGCCGCCAGAAGGGGCCCAGGATGGCCGAGGCCGTGAGGCCCTTTGTGCTCTTGGTCGCGGCGCTGAAAGTGATGTGGTCCACCAGTCTGCGTGTCGGGTGGTCAGCAAAATACTCATAGGCACAATTTCCTTTCCTCCTCCGGCCCCTCGGTGGTGGACCAAGAGGAGGAGGAGGAGAAGAAAGGAAGGAAGGAAGGAAGAAAGTATAGCTAGAATGGAAGAAAAACTCACGACTCGAGGCCGAGGACGTCGCAGAGCAGCTGACCCTCGTTGCGCTTCTCGTTGCTCATCTGGCCGGCCCAGTTGATGAGCTGGACGCCCGCCATCCACTCGTCCGTCGTGAGCTGCACCTCGCGCGCAAAGTCGTGGACGTGGCGGATGAGCGACGACATGACCTCGCGCATGCGCGGCGACGTCGCGGGGCCCATGGCGTCGATGACGGTGCGCGTGAACTCGGGCCCCAGCTCGTCGGCGTCGCCGTTGGCGTTGAGGTGCCCGTCGGTGGGCTGCTGGATCGAGTCTGCGGCGGACATGGCTGGCAGCTTGTGTGGGAGGAGATCTGATGATGATGATGATGTCTTTTCAATGGGAGTGAGTCTTTCTCCTGGAGACAGAGAGAGAGAGACGTTGCGTCCGTTCAATGCCGGGGATGGGGGGCTGGTGTCCCTGGCTCTGGGGTATGATGAGAGGCGGCTCGCACAAAAAAGACGACTCGTGTAAACCAGCAGGTGCAGTTTATTAGACGGGAGCCTTGTTGTTCATAAAAAAATGCTAGGGCGAGACGACGGCGACGGCGATGGCGACGACGGGCGGCGGCCAATATATCCAGAGGAATTTATAATAAGCCCACGGCCAGAGAGCCAGCCCACCACCACCACACCACCACTACCAGCCGTTCAGCTTGCTTCAGTGGTTCGGTTCGGGTGCTCTCTCTCCCACAAACCTCATCCGTTTGAGCATGACGAATAGGGCGCGCCGCTCACGGGCCCGACCTTGGCGCGTCTCCATGCCCGGTCTGGTACGCGGAGCAATGGGAGCAAGCAACACGCCCCCCAGCCCAGCCGCCCTCTCCACGGGAATGGACTGGACTGGAAATGGGCCGTGTACCGTGTGCGCGGGCGGCGCGATCTGTCCCGTCGCTTCGGCTTTGCCCATCTACGGGGGAGCAGCCAAGCAAGCTTGCCCCCCCTCCCCCCTCATATGCGGGGTGCTGGGGAGGGAGGGTGGACGGAGGGGGTGGGAGGCAGCGCGTGCATATTGCGGGGAGGAGGGAGCGGGCGGGCGGGCGTCGGATGCGGAGCAGAGCCATCAATCAATGCCGCCGATTCATGCGACGCCCGTACTGTGGCCAGCCCGTAGGTGCGCTATCCGACGCCACCGTCCCGCGCGGCATTGCCCTCTCTGCCCGACACGGCCGTGGCCCGTGCGTGACCAAGCAATCAAGTAATGCTGACCTGCCGTTGCATCGGCCCCCGGCGGCCGTTCCGCCATGGGGGCCCCGCCGCCGCCGCCTCCACTTACACGCGACGTTCCGACATCGCGGGCTGATTCAACACTGACCAATGCGAGTTTTTGGCGAGTTTAATGGTGTGTGCATCGCTCTGCAATTCCCCGTTCGTCTTCCAAGGCCCTGTGTTCGTGTTCAATGTGAAACGGCGCTGCTGCCGGAATGACCCGCGGCGAGTGCAACCTCGAGTAACAGCCGGGCAGGAACTTGTGGTCGCGTACTTGTAGTCTCGTGCCAAGGTAAAAAGTAAAGTATGCTTGCAATGTTCGTACGAGTACGAGGATTCTAGAAGCCCGTCCACACGAGGTCCAAGATCAGCCAGTCCCCCTAAGACTCCGTCTTTCGGTAGTCCTTGTCCCCCGAAAAGTCCCACGACGCCTCGTCCGTGCCGTTGGGCCTGCTCGCGCGCCGGAAGCCAATGTCCACGCCCTCCATCTGCACCACGGGCAGCACCGCCGACACCTCGGCCCCGTAGCCCGCCGAGTGCCAGCGGTCCAGGTACTGCGGCTGGTCCACGAACTCTGGGTACAGGAGCCTCATCTGCCGCAGCGCCGTCCCCGAGATCTGGTCGACGCTGTGCGCGTGCCGCAGCGCGAGGAACGCCTCGCCCGCCTGCGCGCGCAGCTTCGCCTGCACGGGCTCGGGCAGCAGCCCGGCCTTGAAGAGCAGCAGGTCGTAGTGCAGCAGCGACGCCTTGCCGTGCCACGAGCCGCCGCGCGTCGCCCGGTGGTGCAGCCCCGTCAGCGCCGCGATGGCCCCGATGCATCCCGTGCCGTAGTCGGAGATGGGGAACGGTGGCACCACCGGCTCGTCGAGCCCCATGAAGCGGCCCTGCGCCCACGCGATGCCGCTTACCTGCGCCGTAGTCAGCCGCTGCCCTGGATACCTTCCTTACCCTGATGGGAAGCCTCCCCCGCCCCGTCCATCGTCGTCGAGGTACTGCTGTAATGGATGCACTTACGCAGTCTGCAATTTGCTGCCACCCGGGCCGGCCCGCCCATTCTCCCTCATAGCCGAAGCAGTTCTCGTTGACGTAGACGATGCCCTTGCCCCGGCGCGCCGCCCGCTCCGACAGCGCCTTGGGCCCATAGCCGAGCTTCTCGAGGGCCCCGGGCCGGTAGCCGTCGACGACCACGTCCGCCTCGTCCAGCAGCTTCTCGAAAGATTGACGTCCCTCGGGTGTCTTCAAGTCCAGGTCCGCGGCATGCTTGCCCATGTTGCCGTCCACCTGGAAGAAGGGCACGTCGCTGAGGTTGGGGCTCGTGATCTTGAGGACGTCGGCGCCGTACTCGCCGAGGATGCGCGCGACGACGGGGCCGGCGATGATGCGGCACATCTCGAGGACCTTGATGCCAGAGAGCACTCTCCGGTCGCCGCTGTCAGGCAGCGGGCATGGCGGGGTGGTGGCCTCGATCTGCTCGACGGTCCACGGCGGCTGCTCCCAGTTGACCTTGCCCTGTTGTTCTACACGTCAGCATCTCACCGTGTCCTCATATGTCTGTCGCCACACCATGATGGGGTCCTACGTGAGGCGTGCGCAAAAAGTCCTCGTGCTTGAAAGCCTTGACGCCGGCCTGCCGGTTCTTGGCGTTCAGGGCCTCGAGCTCGGCCACGGTGAACTTTTGCACGGCGGGCTCGATGACACCCACGATCTGCTCGTGCGTCGTGAGATCTGGGCGGTGTGACTCCAGCCCAATCATGCGCAGCGTCGTAGATGCCTCGAGCGATCCATGGATGTGGTAGTACTCGCCTTTTTCTGCCGTCGCGTACAGGTTGGCCGACATGCGGCGGTACGAGTTTGACTGCGCCTGCAGCAGATCCGTGTCTGGCCCGGGATGACTCTTGTTAGTTCTAAGGGTCGCAATCACGATCTATTGGAGGACGCCTCACCTTTGAGCAAGGACCGCACCTCCTTGTCCAGCTTGCCGAGGCCCCCGACGCGGGCGAGGTAGGCCTGGAAGAGAAAAGCCGTCGTCTTCTCCTGGTCGACGACGATCTTGCGCGTCTGGCCGCCCCCGCCGCTCTTCAGATCGGCCAGCTGCGACGCGACGGAGCCCTCGATTGCCTTGAGCGCCGCTGTCGTCTCCGTCTCCTTGAAGGGGATGAAGAAGTAGGGCTGGTCGCGGGCGCCGGTGAAGTCGACGTCGGCCTTCTTGGCCCGCGTGCCCGGCGGCAGAGACAGCGGGTCGACGAGCGACAAGATCAGGTCGAAGATGCGTGAGCTCTCCGCGATGGAGCTGTAGGGCTCGTGTGTGGACGCCATGGCGGGTGGTGATGCGAGCGCGGCGCTGGGCGGTGTCGTGTCCTTGGTTCTCACTTACACGGCCGGTGCCACGAGACACGAATGTGTCGAATCTTGGAGGCGAGGTTGCGCGACAGGGACCGCCCTGAGGGGAGGTAGCCAGCTCCAAGCAACAGGCCCCACGAGCGGCGGGGGGGCCAGGCGCCCGCCGCTGGCAGTCGGCCCTGGCTGAGGTCTGCTGTGTTGGGGGGGGGGGGCCGGGAGAGACCGGGGCACTGACCCGGGGACGACTGGAGGGCAGCCGTTCCATCGCCTGCGACGGTGCGCTGGGACCTGGACCGTTCCGCGGATCTGGCAGTCGGCAACGCTGAGGACAGTGAGGAGCCTCCACTGCTGTCCCACTGTCCTCCGGGGTCGGGGCGCCTGGGACAGAGCGGGATGGAACCCACCTCGCCCTCCCCTGAGGTGCCCCAACTGAGCTCGAGCGCGGGCTTGGTGCCTGCCGCCCTCCCCACTGCCAGTTGTATGGAGGATGGGGAGCTCGCTGGAGAAACACCGAGACGCAGCAGCGATCCATCATCCCAATCGTCCCGCGGCAACGTCCGGTAAACGGAACCACTTACGACGTGCGACCAGAGAACACAAGGACCTCGCGGCCCTCAAGGTCATCGACGCCCTTCCAGCTTTCTGTCCGACGCACATCTTAAGTGGATACAGGCAGAGCACAAGACCAGAGGTCGCTGAATTCGTCGGTGCAGTGTCGAGTGTGGTGTGGAGAGCAGCTCGTCGACGCTTGAGAGGCGACGTCACATCCTCAGAACATCTGGAGTCTGGACTACGATTGCAAGCCATCTGGTCACCAACTCGCTCAGACGACTGCCTGCATTCATACAGAAACCGACCAGCCATGCCGCTCCTCCAGATCCAGGACCAAGAGCTCTTCTACAGCTGGAACGAGGCGCCCGGCAATGGACCCGTCCTCCTGCTCGTCCACGGGCTCGGCTCGTCCAACTCCTTCTACGCCTCCATCATCCCGTCGCTCGTCCAGAACGGCTTCTCATGCCTGGCCTTTGACACACCAGGTACGATTCGCATAATCTCCTGCTCGACCGACCAGCGCTGCTTCGACAACATGGGAAGGAAAGGCAGCTAGCTAATGAGTCTGTCACAGGTAGCGGCCTGTCCAGGTTTCGCGGCACCGACAGCGACCCGGTGATGCTCTGCGGAGCGGCCAGCGCCCTCATGTCCGCCTTGGGCATCAACACCCGGCGCGTCGTGGCTGTCGGACATTCAATGGGCGCCATTGTCGTCAGCGAGCTGGCTCGCAGCCTCGAAATCTCAGGCGCCGTCCTGATCGGGCCTGTCAACCCGAATGAAGCCATGGTTGCCGTCTTTGATGCCCGCATCAAGCTGGTAGACACAGGTACGAGTCCCGTTTGACTTCGCTAAGCACACCCATCCTGTCTGTAGTGCCGTCAAGGCGCCTCAGTTGGCTAACGTATTCCCCCGTACAGAGGGCATGGAGGGTGTCGCGGCCGTGGTCCCATCCGCCGCCACGGGGCCCAAGGCCACGGCGACGCACCGGGCCTTCATCAGGACGCTCCTCCTCGCGCAGTCAGCCGAGGGATACAAGTCGCTGTGCCGGACGATACAGAACGCAAAGCGACCGCAGTACGAAGACATCAAGTGCCCCCTGCTCATCATCGCGGGGTCGCACGACAAGACCAGCTCCATGGCAGGCTCAGAGCACATCCTTCAAAGGTGAGTCTGGATCCTCCCGCCCGGAGGGATGAGAACAAGGTGGCTGACTGAATTGGGCGGCAGCTGGGGTGTCGACGGGAGTCAGAAGCGCCTCAAGGTGCTCGAAGGCGTGGGGCATTGGCATTGCATAGAAGCTGCGGATGAGGTGCTGGAGCTGGTGAGCGGCTTCGCGTCCGAGTTGAGAGCCAAGGCCGCATCATGAGTCGGCACGCCAGTACCGTCATGTCATAGAATTATGAATATTTCACTCTACTATATCGTTGCGCATGCAATGCCCCCTGCCTTACAGCGACAGACCTCGTCGTCGTGTACGCGTGCTACTTACTTGTTCGCCGCCGCAATGGCTCCGGTATCCTTTATCCGCGTCTCACTGTCAACACTACTCATTGCCAGCACGACAAAGGGGCAGACGTACCAGGTAAACTTGATAATACTTCATCCTCCATCGGCCGTCGGCAGCAGACTTGACCAGCTCAGCCCTCGCCGCCCAGTCGACGTCGACGCTGGCGCCATTCTTGAGGCCCAACGCGACGGAGCCGTAGATCATGACCTCGTCAGCCCCAGCCGCGAACGGAAACACCTTGTAGACGGTGTGCTTGCGCGACGCGACGACCGTCCACATGCCCTTGCGCGCCGTCAGGATCTCTGCACCCGCCACGACGTTAGCAGGTCAAGGGGGGCTCTTGGCGAATCATGCGTGAAACGACGACCCTCTTCGTCATACATACCGTCGCGGCCCCGGGCCTTCTTGGAGGCCATGATGAAGGTGGCATCCTCGGTGAGCATGCCGACGTAGCGGTCGTGGTCGCCCGGCACGTCGGAGGTGGCGTAAAACTCCTCGAAGAACTGGACGATGCCCGGGTCGACGGACGCGTCGGGCGGGTATTCTGCCTTGTACGAATGCGCCATGCTTGAGGTCTCTGTGGTCAAGGCACGCGTGACGTGAGGTTGGTAGAGGTGGAGGTGAGGTAAGGTAGCAAGGTATGTTTCTGAGCTGCGACTGTTCCAGCGCAGTGACGTGCCGCAGTGCGTCGCATCAGTGTGCCTGCCCTGTGGCTGCCGAGGCCGATGGACGCCAGGCGGGGCGACTTACACGCAGCGCTGAGACGGACCTGACAAAGCAGCGGGTGCCCTTGAGTCTGGACGCAAGACCCGACGTCACGGCGTGTCTGCTTGGGTGAATGATTATCCGTCAAGTTATTAGGGACACAGGACATGTGCCTTGGGTATCCCGGACGTTGCAGTAATGTTGCAGCTGCGGTTGATCAGCTAGTTGGTCAAGGCGCTCGCGAAACAATTGCCAAACTGACCCATGTCCTTCGTTATGCCCAGCGAGCTGATGGAGGGATGCTCGAATGCTCGCTCCAGCGCTAGCCGCTGTCACTGGCCAGGCACCGCCGTTGGGCAGGCTCCTAGGACGCCGTCGCTCCCGCAAGCAGCGACCTGGGCGGCCATCTGCCGCCCGCCCGCGTCAAGTCCTTGTGCCGTCTGTGTCCGACGGGCCAGCACACGCTGGGGTGCGCCGGCTTAGGGGGTGCCACGCTGACAGCCTGGAAGCCATCTGAACCCCGCGGCACAGCGTCTGACAGGGCTCTGGCCACTAGTACCAAATTACCGTGCGCATAATGTCTCTATGCACTGTATTTTCCTCTCGGATGACCGCTTAGCAACCCCGCACCTCATGTCGGATACTGTGCCACACAAGTACAGTGCCGTCACCCTGCCTGACAAGTTGCGCGGCTCTCATCCCCCTCCTCCCCGCGTCACCTCACCCCCCCTCTGGATCCGGGGTCATCGCCATCGCGGTTCGCCATGCTGCTCGGCCTAGACGGCGCCGACCACCAACGCGAGCCGCAGGACCGCCACCGTCATCCAGGCACATACATACGGATATAAAGCTCATCCGCGGGTGCTACCCCTCGCTTCGAGCTGTAAGCAAACCTCCAGGCCCGTCATCCCTCCATCTCTTCGAGCGCGAGTGAAGTGACCCTCGTCTGCCTCAAGACACCCACTCTCACGCCACGGCTTCCCAGCGTCACACCACGTAAAGCGTGATCTTGAAGGGCTTCACCACTCTTTATTGCGGTCGTGTCTCCTCCTCGACGTCCAGCCATCTCATTGCCTCTCAAAAGTCCTCCCCTCACAGTTCCCCCTTACGACGACCGCCGTCATGTTGGGCAAAGTCGCGCTGGAAGAGGCCTTTGCCTTGCCTCGCATGCACGAGAAGACTCGCTGGTGGGCGTCGCTCTTCGCCGTCGACCCCGACAAGCACGCCGCCGAGATCTCCGACCTCGTCGACCGCCGCATCAAGTACATGGACGAGCACGGCGTCGGCTACACCGTCCTGTCTTACACAGCCCCCGGCGTCCAGGACATCTGGGACCCCAAGGCCGCCCAGGACTTGGCCGTCGAGGTCAACGACTACGTCGCCGGTGAGATCAAGGCGCACCCGGATCGTCTCGGTGCCTTTGCGTACGTTCCTTCCCGAGCTCTGCTTTACATCTCACAGAGCTTGCGCTGACACGCCCCTCACAGCACCCTCTCCATGCATGACCCGGAACAGGCCGCCGCCGAGCTGAGGCGGTGCGTCACCCAGTACGGCTTCAAGGGTGCCTTGGTCAACGACACGCAGCGCGCTGGCCCGGACGGCGACGACATGATCTTCTACGACGGACCCGAGTGGGACGTCTTCTGGGGCACCGTCACTGAGCTCGACGTCCCCTTCTACCTGCACCCGCGCAACCCCACGGGCACCATCCACGAGCGCCTCTGGGCCAAGCGCCACTGGCTCATCGGCCCGCCGCTGAGCTTTGCCCACGGCGTCAGCCTGCACCTGCTGGGCATGGTCACCAACGGCGTCTTCGACCGCCACCCGCGCCTGCAGGTCATCCTGGGCCACCTGGGCGAGCACATCCCCTTCGACATGTGGCGCATCAACCACTGGTTCGAGGACGTCAAGAAGCCCCTCGGCCTGTCGTGCAAGCGGACGATCCGCGAGTACTTCCGCGACAACATCTGGATCACCACGAGCGGGCACTTCTCCACGACCACGCTGCAGTTCTGCATGGCCGAGGTCGGCGCCGACCGCATCCTCTTCTCCATCGACTACCCGTTCGAGTCGTTTGCCGACGCCTGTGTGTGGTACAACGGCGTGCACCTGAACCTCGACGACAAGATTAAGATTGGCAGGGAGAACGCCAAGAAGCTGCTCAAGCTGCCGACGTTCAAGGACAGCGAGGCCAAGATAGCGTAGACGGCTACCGCTGTATGAAAATTTAATGTTTCCGATCTTGGTGCGCCTTGTCTTGCGTATAATGTACATAAACGCGGCTGCGTAACTTTCCATGAATCAAAGCGCAAAACTCCACGCTCTAAAGTATCCTTTCTACAGGCACCTGGACAGCATGTGAGATGCCACAAACTCCTTCCCCGGAGACCACAACCGACTCGTCGCCTTCCGGGCACTACATGCAAGGGGCCTCGCGGCGGGTATCGATAACTACTTCTCCACGTCCGAGTTGCTGCTGGACGGTTGCATTCGAGCCTTGGGGCTAAAGAACAAGCCTGGGTGGCCGAAGCAGAGCGCAAAGACGGCAACGACGATGAGCCTATCTTAGTGTTAGTGAACAATGTCGCGCAAGTAATGAATGGCGCAGAACTTACACTCCCTCGAGCCCAATGAACAAGCCCTGGTCCGTGATCAAATCCGAGTTCTGGTAGCCCTTGCTGAGCTCGTAGCATCGGTAGATGGACCGCCCGAGGATCAGCACGATGGCGAGGCTGAGCCCGCTAAAGAAGACACGCATCCGCGTGGTCAGGCGTGGCGTGGACGGGTCGCGCGTGTAGCGGAACATGTAGTCGCCGAACAGGGCGGAGAAGATGGAGAGCACGGCGACCTGGAGGGCGAGACCGGCCATGGCGACGTCGACGCCTGTGTCGCTCGACCCTGAACTCGTGGTCGACATCGCACCACCGGCGGCTTGCAGGACGAGACAGACGAGGTCGGCGGGGATAAAGATCCAGTAGAAGAGCTTGGGCTTGAAGCGAGAGAGGTGCGGTGCGAGATGCACGATGCTGGACCATGTTAGCAGCCGGACACCAACGTGTGGACAGTGCCAGTGCCGTTTGACACTGCGGGAGGGGAGGGGGCAGCAACTCACGTCTTAGACAGGGTAATGTAGATGGCGGCCGTGTAGAATACCGGTCCGGT
The DNA here is from genome assembly GCA_029168975.1 of Purpureocillium lavendulum. Lineage (NCBI taxonomy): Eukaryota > Fungi > Ascomycota > Sordariomycetes > Hypocreales > Ophiocordycipitaceae > Purpureocillium > Purpureocillium lavendulum. The sequence continues at coordinate 3,336,619 of JAQHRD010000005.1, read as the reverse complement.
CGTGATGAAGACAATCTGGATCATGAAGCCGCCAAAGGAAAACGGGTTGTTGTACAAGATGATGCGGCCGACATAGCCTATCATCTCCACGAGGCAGCCAAAGATCATGAAAGACATGAAGCCCCAGCTCCTCCACTTGATTCCGAGATAGATATGAACCAGTCCTGCGATGGCAAAGAGCGCAAGAAATGTGATGTTGGCCGCCAGCGAGGGCCGGTACTGGTAGACGCTCCATTCTATGGGGCAGTCGGCGAGGGTGCAGTTGGCATCGGGGCCAAAGGCGATGAGGCCGCTCGGGAGCGCGGGTGGCGAAGACGTCGAAGACATGGCTGGTGTCTGGTGCAAGCCGGGTGCAGGCCAATCCCACTTATCAACGTCGATGCAGATGGACAAAGGGATAATAGATGGTGCAGGTCGCGGACCTGGATGTCTTTGTGTATTGCAAACTGTCGTATAGATCTGCTGATAGTCCGACGCATGCGAGCGGCAGTCCTGTTATATATCGCTCGCATCCCAAGGGCAGGGGTCCAAGGCTTCACACACGGATGACCTCAGGCAGACAGCTGAAAGGCAGGCCGCATCGATGATGGACGCCATGCGACGTATGCGCGCCGCCATGCTCGAAACGCCTTCCCAATCTCATGCAATCAATCGTCCCGCTGCGCCTCACAAAGAAAGGCAAACCAGCCCAAAGGAGGAAACCCTTTCGCTCGCTCTCGGATTCAGATTCAGGCACCACAACAGCAGACGGCGGCGGTGCTGCTGCCGCCGCCGCCGCCGCAGAAAATCGTCGTCAGCACCCCCCCTTCCACCTGTCTGTGTGTGTTGGTGGTGGCTGTCAAGGGCAAGGGAAAAAAGTCAATGACGCTGACGACGACGACGACGATGCCGGAGCGGCTGACGGCAGCTATCCCGATCTCCACACCACCCTTTCGCACAGCACTCGCTTTCGCTTGGCTTTCTGGAAGCGGTAAGAGCCTCGTAGGGCGTCTTGGGCGTCTTGTCGTGCGAGTGCGAGAGGCGCCGAGGCGGCGAATCACGATGGACGACGACTGCCGGGCGTCCATCGAGGCCGCGTCTCCCAGATGCCATCGACTGGGACACCGCTCCTGATGGCTTCAGCATAACCTTTCAACCGGTCGCCGTTGGGGGAAAGCCACGGCGCGTCGACACGAGGGGCGCCGGTGCCTCTGTTCGAGGCTCCCAGACGCCTTACGGAATGGCTGAAGGCGACCGCGACCCACCAGACGTAATTGTCGGCGATTTCTTATTGCCGATGGGTTCAAAATTGGGAGTGTTGACGCGTCCTCGGCAGTTAACACTTCGCGAAGTCGAAATGCGCCGCGATTGCGAAACAACATCTTCCGCCTTCGGGCTTGAGACTGGACGATCTGCGACCCCCAGGCCAGGCAGCGAAGGCATTCAAGGCGTTCCGACAGCACTGCTCACCTAAGGTCGATACGTGCAATTCGAAATACTTACGTACGCGCTACAATAGACCAACGAGCAGGAACATGGCACAGAGATACCCTGCTGCCCGAAGCTACTTAATTTGATGAAACCGGACGCTAAGACGCACGGGATCTGTCAGATGACGACGCCGAACTCCAGAATAGCCCGTGATTCGGTGTCTCGGGGGGGTTTCCCGACGAGGCCCCCCGGGGTTGCGGCACCGCGCCGGTGCCAAATATGGAAACACCGCCGTGCGGTGGAACGACATGGAACGTTGCTATGTTATGCGGCCCGGCTCGTGTGAGCTTGAACCACACAAAATGTGGTCGCCAGTAATACCTATATTAGGAAAAAGGTTGCGGTCCTCTCTTAATGCTCCTCAGCTGTTCAGACGCTTGCCCGCACAGAACGTTATGTCGGGATGGTTCGAAAATTGTGGCTTGAGGATTTGGCGTCTGGTCTTACGTGTGACGGCGCCAGGGCTTCAAAGTTCCACCCAAACACCGAGACCGCGCAGCCCTACGAGCTGTCCGCTGAAAATACGCCGCTAGAAATACCGGTAGACGCAGCGGCATCCGTACGGCGCGCTTTTATCTGATCCCGGGCTAACGCGATCCTCGGATGTCGGAGGTCTGGTGCCGACCGAACGCGTGGCATGGTGCGGGCCGGCGCAGGGGCTTTACGACGTATCATTCATTGTATGAAAGCCCCCCAGGCTGATCCCAGCACAGCGCCACACGAACGCCATGCCTCCTAGCTCTTGAATCGTTGAAGCACTGAGCGAACCAAGTAGTCCAGGTTGTCAGTCAACGCTACTGAAATGTTTCCTCGTTCATGACTCCAGGGGTACAACATCACAGGACATCGAGGGCGAGGTCCAGCCACACACTGTGTGGCTACATGTTTTCAACGTACAGTAGACGGGGGAAAAGGTACAGCACATCGGTCGAAGTCGGTACTCCGGGGTTGGCTCATATTTTTACCGCAAATCACTTTCAGAGGTGGAGCTCATGCAGTGGACGTGCTGTTACCGTGCATGTGCCTGCATACATGTACTGCCGCAGCTATCTAGCATTTTCGAAACACGCGATCGTTCCACTGGACCCCGTTCTCAAAGACATCAACACCAACCCATTTCATTTTCCGAGCCCCAAGTCCTGACAAGCAGTTCTCTCAGTCGCTGAAAGTGTCGCACCTCAACTTGAAGACCGTGGGGGCAGCTGGACCTCATGGCTGTTGTCTTCCCAACTGACTGGAAGGGAAACTATTGGCGAGATGATGCAATCAACTTACCTTGCCTGGGGTCAGGAATGAATTCTCGCGGCGCCATGCGCTGGATGCTAACACGCGGCCTGTGTCGGGACCCGAGCTCCTCAAGGAACTTGAAGGCTGCACGATTGGCAGTTTCATGTATCCCAACTACATGCACTCTATATGCACGCAATAGGGCTGTGAAACGAACTACAGCTCATTGCACCAATCAAAGAAAGTCAAAGCAAGCTTGGATCATTGTCTCTTTAACGTTGCCTACTGACATGAAGTGATGTAATATTTGATCAAACGCCATGCGCTCCTGTCGGTGTAAAGAGGAGACCGCAAAGCATAACCACAAACGGTCTCACACTTCTAGCTGGACGCCAGTCGCACAAAAGGTTGAAGCGAAAATCCTCAAAGACGAGATCAGGATCTCTCTACGCCAGACAAGGTGTTGGAGGCCGTCTAGGACAATCCAGTCTCGCAATGCGGTTCATTGCAGCGGTTGTCGCCGCAACGACGTTTGCTCCTCGGGTAGGTGGTTTACTCTTGCCGATCAAGGCTTTCCTATCGTTCCTAGCTAAATATCATTAATAGTCTTTGGGCAACGCCATTCCTCACAACGTTGATCAGAGCCCTAGTATCGTCTTACCGCGACCGACCGAATTGGCGTTATCTCGTCGAGCAGTAGATTGGGACGCCAGGCTCCGTCAAGCGTGGCCCATCACGACCGAGACTTTCTTCGGCGCCGACGCCAGGATTGAATGTGGCGGGTGGAAGCACAACTCATTAATTGACTATCGAGTGACTCTGGAGCTCAACATCATTCATTTTACGAAGCAGGGCCAGGGGGCACCAGCGCCTCTAGCCGCCGGTCCGAACAAATGCCAACAGTATACTTGCTCGAAAGGCATTGGAGTATGGCTGTGCAACGATGTAGGCATTTGCTCAATGTTCCGGTCCCGAGACTAGAAAAGGGCGTCTAGCTAAAAACAGGACATGACGTAGAATCCGAAAAGCCTTACCCTCGATTGGTGGTTTGAAATAGCAGCCGGGCTTTGGCGGATAGCAAAGTCAAAAAAGTGCGACTCAACTGGATCAGCTCAAATATTTCACAAGGACAAGTGGAATATCATTGTAACTGGAGGATGTTAGCTTCTAGGCCAGTGCTATATAATGATGAGATGCCATAGGGATGACCGACCCAGACGCAACGAGCCTGTCGATCGTGACCTCTTCGGCACTACCGGCCAATGCTGTTCGGCCTACATGTAGGGGTAGACGAACTGTGATGGCCATACTGCGTCTCCAATGTCATCAATGCTGCCGTTGTTGAGGCAAACTTGGCTCTCTCCCCTCCACGTCAACTCGCGAGGGAATTTCCACGGTCCGATAGTCCGTACCCCAGGGAGAGGAGCAGATTGCCCAGATAAGTGGCTGCCTATACGAAGTACGAGAAACAATGGCTCCAGTCGCCTAACTGGACTGTCGCTACACCACACCAACAAACACAGCAGGCCAGCGTGACAGAATCCAACGTGCCGCTTCACCCACACTCAATTGCCTCAACACCACGGTTTTTTCATGATGTACTCATGTAATCTTTTCACTTATTGTAGCGCCCGCGATGTAAAAAATGCCAACTCCAAACGAAAGCGCATGCCAAGTGTCAGCGTCAATTGACAGACGCCCCACCTCGGGGCCGGTGCAATGTGCTGCGCTTTTAACGCCCGTCTTACGCACTTGTGCAGGCGATCAGAGGGTCAAGGGCACACGACAAGGTCAAGAACGAGAGGGGTATTAATAGCTGAAAGCCCTCCACCCAGCTCACCATGAGCACACGGTGATTGCTTTTACGGAACCTGGTAGGACTCAGACCGATTTCAACCTACTTTCATTCATTGACCACCCTCGAAGCCGCACTCTCCCAGGTAATGCGAAGCAGAGCCCTTCAACGTACATGCGTCCTGTAATGTGAGATGTTATGCTGACTGCCGAGGTCCAAGTAGCTCTAACCCCGCGGCCGTGACTGGGACACAATGGTGTTCACAGGAGACAAGGATTGTTTTGGTTGCCAATCCCGGTTCCAAGAGCGATGGTGCAGTGTTGCCCAACTGGAGAGGCTGGCGGAAGAGGGTTGCTCGTACTGCTCGCTCCTCCACAAAGGCTTGCATGAATTGGACCCGGACATCAAGGAGAGGCTGGGCCATGACGCGCAGATCCGCTTCAAGCGCTCGCCGGATGAGATGCACGTCTACAACGATCCCAACGGATCACTTGGACACCGGCCGGATTTAGAGGCTGTCGACTTGCAGTTCGAGTACTACAGCGAGAGCGACAAGCGCAACTACTACCAGCCCACCGGCGACACTTCCTCCGACATCAGCTACGGGCGGGCGTACTGGTGGGTTGACAATTGCACAAAGCAACATAAGCTGTGCGGGGCGGGCGAGCCGACTCAGCTGCCCACGCGGATCATTGACCTGGGCGTGAAAGACGCGAAGGAGCCACTCACGAGGGTTTGGCTCCGCGAGCCTCCGAGAGATTTGAAGGCTCGCTATGCCGCGCTGTCTCACTGCTGGGGCGGAGATATCCCTCTGAAAACGACGACGGCAACGTTCGACCAGCACACAGCTGGCATCGAGTTCAGCCAACTGCCGCAGACTTTCCAGGACGCTGCCAACATTGTCCGCCGGCTCGGCGTTCGTTATCTGTGGATCGATTCACTCTGCATCATCCAAGACAGCACTGAAGACTGGCAAGTTGAAGCCAGTCGCATGGCCAGTGTCTATCGCAACTCTTGGCTCACCGTGTCGGCAAGCAGCTCGCCCTCGTCGTCCAGCGGCTGCTACCGACGTGGCCAAGCAGTCAACGTCGAAGCCGCCGCACCAGACGAGGATGACCCCTTGGCTGTCCTTTTCCCCGCTGCAACAAAGCTCCGTAAGGACCTCCGCCTGAACCTCCGGTTCAAGTTTCTGCACCCCAGCTTCGGCCATGAGCGCTTCCCCGACTCGGAAGCAAACAAGCCGTTTCCGTTGCTCAACAGGGCCTGGGCATACCAGGAGAGGTTCCTCGCGCCCCGCGTCCTGCACTTTGGCACGCAAGAGGTCTTCTGGGAGTGCATGCAGGACCTGATTTGCGAATGCGGCGCCGCCAACTGGGCCAACGGGAAGAATATGGGTGGTTACATGAACCGAGATACGTCCGGCGACCTGCCACCCAAGATCTCGCACTGCGCAGCCATGTACGTGGGCAAGTCGAAGGAGCAGGCCCTCGACGCCAAGAAAGAAAGCAAATTGCTGGAGCGCTGGGCGGAAATGGTGGGGGAATACACCGAGCGCGAGCTGACGTACCCCATGGACCGTCTGCCGGCCATTTCGGGTCTCGCAGGCGAGATGGCGGAGGCTCTCAGGATGAAGTACTGCGCGGGCTTGTGGGAAGAGACGCTACCCCTCGGCCTCTTATGGCAAAGAGCCAATGTCTTTGCAGATCCCGGACCTCGCAGCCAACCGCCGATTGCGCCGTCATGGTCCTGGGCGGCCATCAACGGCCCCGTCAAGATCCTCGTGCCGCTAAAGGGGCCCCGAAGGAACCCCGAGTTCACGGAGACGTACGCCAAGGTTGAAGAAGTCTGCTGCATCCCGGTAGGAAAGGACGAGAGGGGCCAGGTTTGCACCGAGAAGTCGCACATCACGCTGTCGGCCGAGCTGGTGGAGGTGCCCTTGGGCTTACCGGGGTCGGGAAGGAGGTCATGGTTCCCTATCAAAAAAGCTATAGCAAAGGGCGCAAAGCCAGAGCGGGGAAGCCTTGCGGTCAAAAACGGAGACGGGGAAGTGGTGCGATTCGACCCGGACTATCAGCTGTGCGACAACTCTGGGGTATGGCACTGGGGGGAGGACGAGATCCTTTACTTGGCCAAGATTGCAAAGTCCTCCGGGGACTATTATTGGCTGGCGTTAAGGCGGGCTGAAGAGGAATCGACGTATGAGAGGGTGGGAGTCATTGAGAACAGTGATGCTCAATGGGAGAGTGACGGAGTGCAGCGCCAACTCAGGATAAGATAGGGCCACCTGATGGTGCGAGGCATCGGTAACGTTGAAGTGCTCCTTGGAGTTACTATGGAGCTCCGAGATAGTATTTGCCGTCGGTGTGTGTCGGAAGCCCAAGCTCAAGCTGTCAGTCAAGTCTGGTCCTGTGCCTACTGCCAGTCGACATGTCCTCAAGCTGTGAAGCTTCACGCTCAACACGTGGCTGAGTCGGGGTCTGAGTTGGACGTCTCGCCTGGTGCTCGCTGGACCTGTTCTGGTGGATTGATGGACCACGTCGACAGGCTAGGTTACATTGATCAAAATCTGAACACATGCAGTGACGGACCGAAGGGCTGCGAAGTCGCACCACACGGGCCAGCCGGGCACGAATCCTTCGACGCTCGAACCGTGGGAGCGAAGCAATCAAATCTCAGGGACCAGCGCCACAGCGGCCAGAGCCTGTTGGCCGTCCCCATCTGATCCATCCCAGGCGCCATGATCCCGCCGTCTTCTCCGCAGCCACCTGCCAGGGGGGGCCCCCCGGTCTCCGCAGTGGCGCCGTGTGAGCAGCCAGTTGACCTTGCGGAGATGGGCACGGAACGCTCGCCTTCCGGGCTTCACATGCCCACAGCCAAGACTCCCAAGAGTCGTCAGGATACGGGAGGGCGGACTGGGTGGACTGGATGGACTGGACCACCACACCGAATGGACCTGGTGCTCGCGCTACCGGAGCTTCAAGGTGCTCACTGCGCGACATACACACACCCATCCGTCCATTCACAGGTGACGGCAGCCCTACGGGCCCTTTGCACTTCGTGTCCGGGCTCGCTTAGGTGTTAGTTGACTGTTAGCTATTAGCTCGTTTGCGTCTCCGCTCCGCCAGCACCTCCGGGCCGTCCATGACCATGGGATTGCACATAAGCACGCCCACCCGAGATTGTTCCTCCGGGAGCCAACAGGCATGGATACCTGACAAGCATCCTGCGCGCTCTGTCGCAGTTGAGCCAGTCGGCGCCTGAAGCCCCAAGCGACGACGCTCCTGTTCTTTATCGCTCAAGGTGCCGTCATCTTGTCGTGCTCCTCCTCGATGTCGCCACCTCGGATCGTGCATTGACAGACGTCGACCCCCAATGGCAGTCGGCATGGCCGGTCACGGCGAAAGTTTGCCCGCCGATGGCACACCCCACGACAGGCTGCCCGTCGATGGCCTTCCCAGCGGCTCCGACAACGACAAGACCGACCGCGCAAGCTCCATTGATACGTCCATCACCGTAGACAATGGCAACGGCAACGGCAAGCGCGGCGACGAACGTCGCTTCTCGCTCTCCGGCGCGGGAAACCTCTCGCTCGATGACGTCGAGGCCGTCGAGGTCCGCATCCGCAACCTTTCCGTCTCGGTCAACACGGCGCCGTCATGGCTCGAGCCCGCCACGTACCCGGAGCTCATCACCGGTGGATTCAAGACGACGCCACGCATCAAAGACCTGCTGCACTCCGTCGACGCCGACCTCGAACCGGGGACCCTTACCGCCATTATCGGCGGCAGCGGGTCGGGCAAGACAACCCTGCTCAACACCATGGCCGAGCGGGTGAGCAGCTCTCGCCTCAGCGAAGATGGCGTCACGACGTTCAACGGCCTACCCGGCGTGCATGGCATACGCCACGCCTACGTCATGCAGCAGGACGTTCTTTTGCCTACATTGACGGTCCGCGAGACGCTGCAATACTCGGCCGACTTACGCCTCCCGTCGTCGACGTCGGCGCGTGATCGCCACCAAGTCGTCGAGGAGGTCATTCGCGAACTCGGTCTCAAGGAGTGCGCCGACACGCGCATCGGCAACACGCAGCATCGCGGGTGCTCGGGCGGGGAGAAGCGTCGCGTTAGCATCGGCGTCCAGCTGCTGGCGAACCCGTCGGTGCTGTTCCTCGACGAACCGACGACGGGTCTCGATGCCACGAGCGCCTTTCAGCTGGTTCGTACCCTCAAAGCGTTGGCGCGAAAGGGGCGCACCGTCATCACCACCATCCATCAGCCGCGATCCGAGATCTGGGACCTTTTCGACAACCTCGTCGTGCTATCTCGTGGTTGTCCCGTCTACTCGGGCTCTATCCCGGACTGCCTCCCTTGGTTTCGGGGCCAGGGCTTCCCGCTGCCGCCGTTTGTCAACCCGGCTGAGCACGTCATCGACATCGCTGCTGTGGACAATCGCACGCCGGAGCTGGAGCAAGAGAGCAGCACTCGAGTTGAAGCTCTCAAAGCGGCGTGGCGCGAGGAGAGCGCCCGCCGATTTACACCGCTACCTGCTGCGGTGAACCCTGGGCAACGCAAGCGCAAGTCCGACGCTGAGAAACACGCCAGCTTTGGACGTCAGGTTCGCGTCCTGACGGACCGAACGCTCAAGGTGACATACCGAGACCCCCTCGGAATGTTGGCATCCCTCATGGAGGCTATCCTTATGGGCATCGTGACGGGATATCTCTTCTTCGACCTCGGCCGCGACCAATCTGGCATCCGATCACGCGAAGGTGGGCTCTATACTGCTGCCGGACTGCAAGGGTACCTCATCTTGATCTTCGAAGTCTACCGCATGACCATCGACATACCCACCTTTGACCGCGAGTCATCCGAGGGATGCGTCGACTCGCTCCCCTTTGTGCTCTCGCGTCGCCTTGCGCGCATGCCGACCGAGGATGTGCCCGTGCCGTTTCTCTTCGCCGTTCTTGTGTACTTTATGGCTGGCTTCGACCGAGACGTGAAGAAGTTTTTCGTCTTTTTCTCGGTGACGCTTGTCAATCAATACGTGGCCGTGACATGCGCCATGGTCTGCGTAACGGCTGTGAGGCACTTTGCGGGTGCTAGCTTGATCGCGAACTTGGTGTACACGCTACAAAGCATCGCGTGCGGCATGTTCATCCAGGTCAATACGATTCCGGTGTATGTGCGGTGGCTGAAATGGATAACATACACGGTACGTCTACTGCACATGCATCTTGTCCAACGACATTTCATGGGAGTCTAACATTTGTACGCGTAGTTCTACGCCTTTGGAGCCTACGCCGGCAACGAGTTTCAAGGCAGCTTCTATGACTGCCCAGCTCCCGGCGGACGTGAGAATCCAGCCTGCACACAGTACACGGGCGAGTACGTGATGGAGTCGCTCGGCTTCCCGAAGGACTGGGTCGCAAGGCCCATCATCATACTCGTTTGCTTCGTCGTGCTGTTCTGCGCCATGTCCGCGCTGGGACTGCATTTCCTCAAGGTTGAGATGACTATCGCTCGCTCCCGCGCATCGGACACGGATCTGTCGGCCGGCAAAGAGAAGATGACGGCTCGGTCTATCGCTGAGGTGCGCACCATCGACCTTGGTCTGGATGGCTTCGCGCTCGCGCTCGATAAGCGGGCTGTGTCTGGGAAACGGCTCCCGCGCAAGACGATCCTCGAGCCCGTGGACGCAACATTCCAGGCAGGGGTGCTGAATGTGATAATGGGTCCGTCTGGCAGTGGCAAGACGTCGCTGCTCAATGCCATGGCGCTCCGGCTGCGCAACTCCATCGGCACAAAGTATCGCCCTTCGGGAAAGCTCTCCTTCAACGGCGCGGTGCCATCCGACTCGGTCATCCGCTCCGTGTGTTCTTACGTGTGCCAGGATGACGATGCGCTTCTGCCGTCGTTGACGGTCCGGGAGACGCTGCGTTTTGCTGCCGGCCTTCGCCTGCCCTCGTTTATGAGCAGCGAAGAAAAGTACCGTCGCGCAGAAGAAGTTCTGCTCAAAATGGGTTTGAAAGATTGCGCCAACAACCTCATCGGAAGCGACATGATCAAGGGCATTTCAGGCGGCGAGAAGCGTCGAGTCTCCATCGCCGTGCAAGTCCTCACAGACCCCCGGATATTGCTGCTCGACGAGCCAACCTCGGGTCTCGATGCCTTCACGGCTAGTTCCATCATGGAGGTACTTCAGGGGCTCGCAAACGAAGGGCGGACGCTCATCCTGACAATCCATCAAGCACGATCGGATCTTTTTAAGCATTTCGGGAACGTGTTGCTCCTGGCTAGGGGAGGAGCCCCCATCTATGCAGGCCCAGCCCGAGACATGCTGGGCTACTTTGGGCGATTTGGATACGAGTGCCCTACGCACACGAACCCGGCAGACTTTGCGCTCGACATGATCACCATTGATTTGCAACAGGACGACCGCGAGGCCGAGAGCCGCGAGCGCGTGCAGAAGCTGATTGCTCAATGGAACGAAGGCACGGGCGAGATTCCAGAGAAAGTCGTCGAGCGACTACCCGAGATCCAGGAGGCAGATGAGCCGGACGAGAAGCGCTCACCAGCTGGTGAAACGGGTGAAAAGGCACCTGCCATGCTTGACAGCTCCGTCAAACTGAGCAAGGCGGCATCTCCGCGACGGTCGTTCAACAAAGCCAGCCTCTCCACGCCCGCGGAGCTGGGTGCTTTGGTCCGCAAGCGCGCGCCCTTCCATATCGCACTCCCGCTGCTCCTGCGCCGCGCAGCCATCAACACGCGGCGCCAGCCCCAGCTCGTCCTCGCGCGGACCATGCAGGTGGTGGGCCTGGCCGCCGTGTTTACGCTCTTCTTTGCGCCCCTGGGCAACGACTTCTACTCGGTGCAGAACCGCATGGGCTTCGTGCAGGAGCTGGGCGCCTTCTACTTTGTCGGTATGCTGCAGAACGTGGCTGTCTACCCGAGCGAGCGCGATGTCTTCTATCGCGAAGACGACGACGGCGTGTACGGCGTGGACGCCTTCCTCGCGTCGTACACCATCCTCGAGGTGCCGTTCGAGATCCTCAGCTGCCTCATCTTCGGCGTGCTGGCCGCCATTGCCGTGGGCCTGCCTCGCACGGTGACCATGTACTTTGTCTGCGTCTTCTCCTGCTTTGGCGTCGTGTCGTGTGGTGAGAGCTTGGGCATCATGTTCAACACGCTCTTCGGCCACACGGGCTTCGCCGTCAACATCATGGGCATTTTCCTTTCCGTGGCCAACGGCATGGCCGGCATCTTGTCAATTGACATGCCGCCGCTGTTCCGCGCCGTCAACTACCTGTCGCCGATTCGCTACGCGACACGCGCCGTGGCCCCCTACTCGCTCCGTGGTGTCAAATTCACGTGCACCGCCGAGCAGCGTCTGCCCGACGGCAGCTGTCCCATCTACACGGGAGAACAAGTCCTGTCGCTGTACAAACTTGACGAGGACCCGGTGGTGAATGTGGCGGCCATGGCGGGCTGCGTCGTTGTGTACAGGATCCTGGCATGGCTGCTGCTCAAGCTGATGAGAGCGCGTTGGAGAGACAAGAAGGCCAAAGACAAGGAGGGCGGAAAGTAGAAGTGTCATAGGTAGAACATGGCAGGCATAAAAAGCAATCGATCTCGCGGTTCGCGTTAACCCACTTAGCCGCTACATGTACTGCTCGTGGATACCCGGACCAAGCTCCGTATGTAGTCTCAACGGAGCTGCGAAAGGGGCGGGCGCGCAAGCACTGCGGGCGCCTATCACAGTCCTGGATCTGGGTTGATTCTGAATCAAGCTTTTCGACGGCGCATCGAGGGACCCGTTTTCAGCTCGTTGGCGTTGATCGTGTCTCATGCAGCACCAGGAACGGGGGACGGTGGTGGCTCTGTCTATGACGTGAGACAATTAGCTCCCGGAAACGTCACCACTCTAAGGATGAATCGGGGTGCCGCTCACGCGACGGAAAGGTAATCGGGGTCCCCAGCTTCACGTAAATAAGACGCGCCCAGCCTTGCGCTGCGCGTTCAGCCTGACTTCGCGTTCAATGTGATTGTAAACGAATTTTGCTGCAGTCAAAGAACCAGTCTCGACTTTGAATCTTGTTCAACGTGTCAGTGAGAGTACGTGAAGCCAAAATGAAGGACAACAACACCGTCATCGAGGAGTTCAACGAGGTCGTCAACATGACGGCCCAGGAGCTCGAAAAGTGGCTCAAGTCGGACGACTCGCAGAGCGCCGGATGGCCCAAGGACGGAGGCGACGCCGATGGTGAGTCGGTCGGGCACGACAGCGGGCGCAAGATTGTCGAAATCCTCGAATCGAACCCGGACAAAGATCCCGAGAAGTACACCGATGATCAGATTCAGCACATGCGAAAGGTGGTGTCATACTGGTACGCCCCTGGATGGTCCACACGACGGTCGGGCCTGCAGCTGACACGATGAACAGCAAGCGACATCTGGCTCAGGAGGAGAAGGCGAACGACGAGAAGTCGGCCGAAGAGGTCAAGAAGACCAAGTCGTACGCGTCTCTGAAGAACTGGGGGCATGATCTTCTCAAGAAGCGGCAAGAAAAAGGCGACTCCAAGTCCGACTCCAAGAAGGACGAGGGCGAGGGCGATAAGCAAGCGGGAGACAAGCGCAAGGTGCCGGCGGACAAGGAGGACGAGGACAACGATGAAGCACCCAACAAGAAGCGTGAGACCGGCAAGGGGGAATCCGCCAACGGCGATGACGAGACCAATGGCAAGAAGGAGGCCAACGGCGACAATTCCAAAGCAAACGGTGAAGCCAAGAAGAGCTCTGAGACAAAGGAATCCGGAGATGCTGGTGGTGATAAGAAGAAAGGTGGTGGCGGAGCCGAGAACGGCCCCGATGTTGGCGAGACTGTGAGCTGGAACTGGGGCAACGGCCAGCCTGAGGGCAAAGTCCTGGACGTCAAGGAAGAAAAGTAAGTTTCTTGATCAGTCTCCGGTGTCCCCGGAGATTGCGTCGGGGGTTTCGTTCGTCGATACTGTACAGTTCGGACATGAAGCTAACTACCGGATGTCCAGAACAACCATCACCACCAAACGCGGGAACCAGGTGTCTCGGGACGGCGATCCTGAGGACCCGGCCGTGGTTCTCGACACCGGCAAGTCCAAGGCGATCAAGTCGGCGCACGAACTCAACGACTAAGCCGGGCATGGATGTGGGCACCAATGTATGCAGCTCACCTTGTGTGGGTGATGTGCGCGGCGTATCATCGGCGTCTCGGGATGTGTTCGTCTCTGTGGATCAGCGGGAGGGTTCAATGCTGGCTCCGCTCCATGACTGGATTGGCGTAAAGTTTCTTCGGACCATGATTCGGAAATCTGATGCGGAATTTCCGTCTGGCGCCGAGCTTGGGAAGATGTCTGGTTGAATATCAATGGCGTTCTCAATATCGAAATGTAAATCCAAAGCGATTCTTGCGATGTGTTCGTAGACTCCATCGGTCACAGAGTTCGTATGTCTGTGTTTTTTGGCGTTCCTCAGACTGCTAGCTACTCGTCGCGCCGGGCGGACCGCATGCTCTAGACATTGAGAGAAGCATGCACTCCAGATCATCGATGGTGGAGTGCATCGCCGGCAGAGCGCGCGTCGCTTTAAGCTTTGGTTTCTATACATGCTGGTCATACTGAATCCTTGTCGCATCAGACAGCTGTCAGCTGAGAGCCCGCAGGAAGCATTACAGATAAATACTGTCCATGTATTCCACGAACATCCGTGCTTGAGTTCAACGAGTTCCACGTCCCATACTCGGTCACTGTGGGATTGCGTGCACCGCAACACCCAGACAGCATTGGGCCGAGGCTCAGTCTTCGCTACCGTAAACGTCACCCAATTCCATATTTGTACCATGATCAAACGGGTCGCCTGCGTCGTTCTTTGTCGCCAAGTAGGACTGATGTGGCGGCCAAGGCTGGGATTGCGCCCATCGGCTGACCTTCTCCTCTCTTTAAGCAGCCCAGGCTGCGGCGGGCGGGGTGCGCGCACTGAGTTTTGCGCCTTGGGACAAGTTTACAAGGACGAGGCAAGTTGAGAAATCACCGGTAGTTCTGAGCATGCCTCAGTTGTGACCGCGAAGCGGCACGCTTGCCGCAGTACCCACAAGGTCCAGTCGGCTCTGCCCGACAAGGGCCGGTCCTTAGTGCTCTAGAATAGTCGAAACGAGCAAACGGACCATACCAGAAAGGCAGGGTTCTGCATGTCCAGTACCTGTATGACGACTGACGTTTCTGTGGAGCATGTTTCGCTTGCAGAATGTTTTGCATCAGGGCGTGTTTCGTGCTGCCACCATCAAACCATGGACCCTGGCGCGATGGCAATATAAGACCACAACAACATGAATCGCGTCCGCCTCTCGTCCTCGAAGGACAATATTAACTTGCCTCACAGCGACGTCTGACACTAGACACGATGCCGACCGCGTGGGAGAGTCGGGCTTCGATATCAAACGGCAGTTCGGGACAGCATCTGCAAGATTTGATACTGAAGCAAACATCATTTCATCCAGTCCAGACATGTACGGAAGAAAGCCACCCGACACTGATATCAGATAAGCCAAGAGGTTTGGAACGAGTAACGGAGCAAGTGCCTCTCACCGCAAGCAAAGGAGCTACATGCAAGAAACCCGAGTCGACCACATGCTCATTCGTTCGCTGTTATAAGGCGGGCGGCGTCCGCACGATGCCGAGACTGTCCGGAAGACATCTCATATACCTGTGACAATACTTCCTTTGTACCGACTAGTTATACACTGTTCATCACTGCACATAATGCGTCCGCAATTTGTTATTTACACCCTGGTTTTTACGGGCATTGCCACGGCGATGCCCGTGAGGCCGACTCCTCAAAATAATACTCTCAACAGCGTCATCCCGCCGGTCGGGCGACCTGTCAACACGCGTGCGCGCAACGAGACTCTCGTCTCCAGGCTCATGACGACACCGTCGCATGTCCAGCGCCAGAAGCTTCTCGACCGCGCCAGCGACTACGTCTTCGACTTCAACGCGAACAGCACCACGTCGGGCCCAAAGGCCAAGGGCAAGGGCGGCTTCAGCAGCACGGCCAACTCGCAGACGATGCCGGCCCTCATCGGCAACGGCGAGTCCATGACCGTGGCGTTTCTCGGGCCCTGCGGCATGAACTCGCCGCACGTGCACAACCGGGCGACGGAGCTCCTCGTGGCCGTCAAGGGCCGGCTGGTGACCAACTTTATGAGCGAGAACGGCGCCACGCCCATGCAGAACACGCTCTCGCAGTACCAGATGGCCGTCTTCCCTCAGGGAGCCATCCACCAGGAGTTCAACCCGGACTGCGAGGACGCGGCATTCGTCGCGGCCTTTAGCAACGAGGACCCAGGCGTGTCCCAGGTCGCAAACAACCTCTTCAGCCTGCGGCCGGACGTGATGACGGCGGCGCTGGGCGGCGCGCTCCAGGGCAAGGACATTGAGTCGTTTCGAGCGGCGATCCCGGCCAACGTCGCCTTGGGAATCGACGCGTGTCTCGATCGATGCGGCATCAAGCGGAACGCGAAGCGCAGTCTGGAGGACCTCTTGGGCGCGAAGGGGTGACGGATTGCTCCTTGACGCGGGTGCGGTTGGGCTGTGCGGCGGGCACTCGAGGCGAGTCGGATGAATCAAGCCGGAATGTCTTCCTCGCTGTTAGAGACACCGGTTCAGAGTTTCATATAATAGATGCATCCCGCCAATGTTGACATTGGCGTGGGCTGGCCGTGCCGCCGCTAGGATGAACCTTATGCCCCTAGGAGCTGTCCAAGGTTCCAAAGTTGAGGTGCCCCCCAGGTGCTCATATTAGGTCCCGTCCCTAGGCCCTGACTCGGGCGGGGCCGCACCACCCGGCACCCCTGTGCTCCGTCAACTCCACCCACTCAGTGGTCCTTTACCCCTCAACTCAGCGCGCTTAACACAGCAGCTCAGCCCCTGTGACAGGGGCGCACCGTCCTGGATGGGGCCATTGATCCATTGACCTTGAGGGGCAGCACGTGGCTGAGCCAACACCCAACGTCACCGCCTCGACGAGCCGAGTCCTCGGGGCGCGTCTGTTGACTCTGGTCTGCCTTCCGCATCCAAGGTGCGGTTGACGTTGACGGCCAGGTTCGCGCTGCGCCATGCGAGCCCGCCATCCACCATGTGAGTCCCCTCGTCGCAACGTAATGCAACCTCCAAGCTGATGCATCCCAGGATCGATCCTTCGATTCGGGTGCGGCGCGCCATCCATGCCGGCGACGCACTCCTCGTCCAGCGCATCCTCAAGTCCAACCCGGCCCTCCTCCACAACCCAGACACGTCGCTCATGGGCCTCTCCAACTCGAACCTGCATCTCGCCGCGTCGCTCGGCCACAAGAACATCTGCGAGGTCCTCCTGCGTGCCGGCCACGAGGAGCCCTGCCCCGCCCTCAACGACAGCCATCAGACGGCGCTCATGCTGGCAGCCGGCGCCGGCCACACCGAGGTCGTGCACCTGCTCTGCGAGAACAACCCCGAGAGCATACTCCGTCGCGACGTCCGCGGTCGGGACGCCATCATGGAGGCGAGCATGGGCGGCCACGACACGATCCTGCAGCTGCTCCTCACCTACGTCCCCGGCGGGCCCTTCGATGCGGTGCAGCGCGCCGACAAGGAGGGCAACACGGCATTGCACTTTGCGAGCAGCAACGGCAATCTCTTGGGGCTGCGGACGTTGCTGGCGGCCGGAGCTGATGTTGAGCGCCGGAATATTTGGAACTGGACACCTGCGGCTTACAGCGCGACGGTCCAGGCCGAGGTGTACCTGAAGGGCCTGGTCAACGAGGTTGAGAGGCGCCACCAGCTGAAGAAGGAGTCCGAGGCGACCAAGAAGGCGGGGTTTGTACGCGTCGTTCCTGATGACAGTGATGACGATTGAGATTTGCACGGGGACGACGAGTGATCAGGCGCCCCCATTGCGTTAGGTCGTGCTTACACGACGCCGGCTAGTGGTCAAGCGCACCCATTGCATCAGGGCATGCATATTCGTCCAAATAAAGGCACTCGTTGGCGCTCACGAACATCCCATTGAGTCTTCGCTACGTGGGTGATCTTCAGCTACCCCCGTATATCGACGACCTCGTCAGTCCCTCCCGCCGCACTACGTCGAACAATGACTGATATGAGACCTTGCGCCTGGTTGACAGCCGTTCATCTGATGCAGGTGGAAAGGTTGAGTACTTTGCTCGCTTTCTTGGTGTAATTTGCTATGATGGGCGGTCAAGCCGGCGCGAAGCTTGACAGTCTGTGATGTCCACAGTAGCGCTGTGGATAAGGTGGACGCCAGCACAGCCCATGTCGCAATACCCACGCCTGAACAACAGATCAGACTGATTTGGCTGCCAGCCGCAAGTTTGGCGTGAGAAATAGTCTGAAGTCCGAGCCTGGCAGCGGTGGACTGAGACGTCACGCTTGAAATCGCGGTCAGCCCACTCTCCATCCAGTTGGGATCAAACCGAACTGCTTTCCTTAACATACCATGTCACGAGGGCGCGGTGTCCGTTCCC
Source organism: Purpureocillium lavendulum (assembly GCA_029168975.1). Classification (NCBI taxonomy): domain Eukaryota; kingdom Fungi; phylum Ascomycota; class Sordariomycetes; order Hypocreales; family Ophiocordycipitaceae; genus Purpureocillium; species Purpureocillium lavendulum. Next base: position 3,318,579 of record JAQHRD010000005.1, on the reverse strand, counting down.
AACTGTTCGTGCATTTAAATCGGTGTTGTTCTCGACATCCGCATCGACCTCTCCACATCCTCCTCCTCTTGGACGGACAGCTCACATCTCGATCCCCCGAGCTGTCACCGTTGTCTCTTTGCATGCTCTATGCCTCCTCCCCTGCCTCCCGTTCATTCCACAACGATAGAGGTTGAGGAAGGTTTCCTTCCTGCCCCTGCCACAAGGCTCGTTGTCACCCAGTACCTGGAGTCGAGCCAGGATCCCCCATTCTGGGCTTGGATCATCGTGGGTGCCTTCCTCGATCGCAACGATCGTGTCCTTTGGAGTACCGAAGTCTTCGTGGGACACCTCGATCTTCAGTTTGAATCGGACGACGAGGACAGCCTGGACTACCCGGCCTTTTCGGACCTTGCAGAGGTTTATGACGACGACGACGACGGCCCGGACGGCGAGTTCATCGACTTTCTCTGGGGCATTAACAGGAGACGGGACGCAGACGACAACCACAACAGCAGCCAAGTAACCAGCGGCGACGGCGACGGTGACGGTGACGGTGACGAGTCTGTCTCTGGTACGTCGGGTTTGTCTCCCCGTCACTGGTTCTCAACGGTGACTGCGTGGATCACGACCACGGTTTGTCCAACGTCAAATCTCTGAGTCACGGTTGCTAACTGACTGACTATAAGACGCGCGAAATTCTGAACCCCCTGGCCTTGGAGCCTGCACTCGAACTCCATCCGTCGAACCGCTTTCAGAGGCAGAGACTCCGCCGACTTGGCACTTCCAGCTAGGTCCCATCGGCTACATCAACCCTCCGACGAACTGGGATCCGACACGCCACGGTCCCGTCCCCGGCTATTGGCAAGCTTCGTTTGACCACGCCTCCGACCGCTGGGTACACACTTGGCAGCCTTTCTTGTAGCTCGCCGCCGTTCAACATGTCCGGAGGCTGGAACCCGCTTACTGGCCGTGATGGCGCTGCCGCCGGCACCGGCGCCGGAGCCGCTCGGCCGCCCTTCGCGCCCTGCGGCGCACCGATGCCCAGCCAGGGCGAGCCTTACATCTACCACTCCGGCGGCCCTGGCTTCAACTTCCCTGGTATAGTGCCTTCGTACAATCAGTGGGCTAACATGGCTTACGGCTTCTACCACCTAGGAGGCGGCGGAGGCGCTCCCCCAGGCCCGTTTCCCGCGCCGGGCATGTACGGTGCGCCCCCGGCCACGCCGCCCTTTGCCCCGTACGCGCAGCCCAACGGCGCGGGCAGCATGCAGGCGCGACAGGGGCAGCCGTGGCCGCGCATCGACCCGGCCATGCCGGCGTCGCAGATGACCAACTCGACGGGTGGCGTGGGCTGCGAGCCCGGCTACAACTACTTCTTCCCCGCGGAGCACACCAAGGCTCACGTCTTCAAGTCGGCGACTCCGCCCTGGCAGCTACCCGCCAACTCCCAGATCCCGTTCATGGCAACGCACATCCCCTGTAACACGACCTTTACCGACCTGATGCAGGGCTTCGGCTGCACGAACCCGTCGGCCAAGAAGAACAGGGTGTTTGAGATTGTAGGTGGCGGCGGCGGAAAGTGGTACAAGGGGATGGAGATTAATGGCGGAGACAAGTCCGCCATGAAGAAGACCATCGGCGAGGTGGGCTGGGACTCGTCGCGCACTGGCCGATCGGGCGAGAAGCCGGTCGTGTGCCTTTGGTTTTGCAAGGACTGATTGCCTGCCGTAATGAGTGGCGGAGAACTGGACGGACAATGGGTGTTTGCTTTCTCTTGGACGGGATGGTCGGCCTGCTGATTTGCTATGCCTATTCGCTATCAATGATAATGAGCAATTTTCATTTCAACTCGCACCTCTGTTTCTTCCATAGGTTGTATCTCCGTGAGGCGATGCTACTTCAACTCGCGGTAGAGGTCTGCCGCCGCAAGGAGATGCCCACAAAGTATGGCACCGACCTCATTGCTACTCAGCCATGAAGAGTCACACGTACTCATCGATGCATGGTCTCCTCTCATACGAGCTTATTAGCTAACCCCAGCACTTGTGCAGGGCGCTTTTATGGCTGACACTGAGACGCGCCGTGTGCGAGTGAATTGCCTGGACTCGTGGGAGGTGCAACAGGCTACGTACTTGAGCGATTTTGGTCGCTTCTCTCCGCGTCCACCAGTGAGGGCAGCTGAATCCCAGAAGCGCGCTCCGCTGGCGGCCAGGCGTGTGCATGCTCAGGGGCAAGGCATCTCGACGCTGTGACGCGGCTGTGTCGCTGCGCCGACGTTCCGACCCTGAGCCCGAGCTCGGGGCGACAAGCAGTGCTCACGCCACAGAAGATCGAGAACAATGAGGGGCTGAGTGACTGCGGCTGCATCTACATTGCGATGCTGTGCCTAAGGATGATGCTGTGCCCAAGAGGCAACTAGTTCTAGGCTGTCGTGATGATGGAGAGTGACGCACACGGTGGGCTTTCTGTTTGTTCCCTCTGTCGATGTCATCGGATTGGCATGGTATCGAACGCATTGCGCCGCGGAAATGGGATTTCAGTACGAAGAGCAACAACGTTCTTTGCAAGAGGTATCTGTCCCGAGGTTCTTGAACTCACCACTACGTCTTTGGTAGGTCATCAGTGCGTGGCTGGCACCAGGATAGCGTGACAGGAAGGCTACTAGGGCCAATACAAGGCGGCGACACAGATGGCGCTCATGAAATCGAGGGGGGCACTTTTCCGCGGACGCCAGAGGTGCAGACAAGGATTACAGTCTTCAGAGAGCAGAACGTACCTACTTCGTAGATAGCAGAAAATTGCAGAGGACAACGGTGCCGGGCCAGTGCAGCCACTCATGAACGAGGCAAGCCTGGGCGAAACTTGGCCGCCACGTGCCGTGCAGTGCCAACCGCGACAATGCCCACCTGGGCATCTTCCGCATAATGGAAGGGCGCCATCAGTGTACCTGAGCCACGGCGTATCTTCCTTCGCACGCAAAGTATATAACATGTAGCATTGACGCCGGAGATACCGAGTGCCGGCGGTCGGAGAAGGTGTGTTCGAGGCGACGTGCCAGCACGTGTCGGGCCTCATTCAGACGCCCAGGGAAGGCACGCGCGCCGCACTCCCCCTCCACCGCCATTCGTCTCGCATTGTGCTTCGTGTCCTTTCGATTTTTTTCTCGCGATGCACGCACCATTGCAACGGTCATTCATCATTCCACGTCAACCGTCGGCCGAAGACGTTCGCTCCGATTGTTTCTCTCGGACTGCGCGTGGGCGGTCCGGCAAGCCATTCGACAGCTGCCGCTGATGACAGCAGCCACATCGGCAGATGCGTTTCTGCCTGCCTAAAATTAGCAGCAGTTGCTCATTGCTACGGTGGCGCCCAAGTGCCGTGACAGCGGGATGTGGCAGCACCCTGGTTGGCAGCCCCACCTTCTTGCGTGCCATCAACGGAGCACTGACAGGGGCAGGTTCATGTGAGCACTGCGAAGCACTTCGTACGCACGATCCCTTTCCGAGTTCGAGAACAGGCAGCAGGATTAAGCACGGTGCTGGGGCGTGATTATGCTTTGCTGTCTGGGGGGTTTGTCCACCAGACGGGCCGCTTCTTGCTGCTTGGCCGAGATGCGCTCCGACGTCCGACCTCCAAGCCCAAAGCAAGCGAGACATCCGCTCGAGGGAGTCGCCAAGAGCCCGCATTCAATTGAACATTCTCACACGGCCGGCAACGCATCATCAAAGACTTCAGTCCACCTGGCTTGGCCATATCAGTACAGAGATTTGGCCACGCAAAGCTACTACGGCGGCGACGGCAGCGGCGGCGGTATTGTGTCACTTGTCGAGACAGGCCGGAACCAACGACCCAGTCGTGTCACTGACCGGGCGACCGAGACACCGCTACCTAGGTACATGCCAGTGCACCTTTCCGGCCTTCGCCTTCTGGCACTAGTCACGTTCCACGTTCTCAAGGTTGATTGTTCTTGAGACGAAGGCTTGCTCGACGGGAATCAGCCTTCGGTGCTAAGCACGTGGCTTGATCTGGAGAAAGTGTCGATCTCTGTCGCTGCTTCTTTCCGCCGTGGCTGGGGTGAAACAGCCGGATGCGTCCGCGTTCCGTCAAGTCGAAATGTGCCCAAGTGCCACTGATCTGAGCCCGCCACAACGATAATTCTGCATCAAGCTTTGTGCGGCTTGCTCGCGCCTTGCTGTTTGCGGGCGGTCAGCTGGGCTGCACAGAACGTGCATTGCCGTGTTGCTTGCGCTTAGCCGCTGCATGTAAGTGACCACCACCAGCGTTGAGCACTGGCGCTGCCCTGTCACTGCAGGCGTCGCCCGGATGCTCGATTATGAAACGGTTCATGGCAGACACGGGATTGAATCCGATGACCTTGCTGTCCGGCTCTCGCGGGTGGCAGTCTCATCGGCCCGAAGCTGGGCTGGGAACTGCCGCCAACCCGATGAATGAAGGGCCCTGCGGCCACCTGGGCAGGTTTGGGGCGCAGACAAGCGACGACGGGCAGCAAAGAGTACGCCTCTCTCGCACAAGTCCGAACGAGTGGTGACAGCAGGCCACCCACTTCCGGGACCTTCGTGTCCACATTTGCGCAGGTTTCTTGGCGCAGCTGGACTTGCCGGTTTCGTTGGTCGCCTGGACGCTCACTGGCCGCCCTGCGTCGTGGCGTTTGGGGAGCCGTGCCGGGGTGTGGGGGGTCTGGAGACTCCATCATTTGTAGCCCCAAGCCCGTGACATCTGCTCCGGCGGCACAGTCTGGACTCACACGCCCGTTCGAGGCCACGACTGAACAGCGTTTTTCTACGCATCCGGCCTCAAATCATGTCGGCTGAATTATGGCCGCCGGATCCACTCCTGAAGCGAGAACGAGAAGCGATGAGCGGGGGAAGGTCCCTGGTTGGCTCTTACGTGAAAGTTGAAGGCATTGCTGTACGGCTCGATGCTGTGCGCTGCACCGGTTCGCAGCCAGATTCACAGGCCCAGCGAGGCACATATAGTCAGTCTCCTCCACTTCGAACTTTCTCTCCTCTTGATCTTCCTTTTCTGTTTTCGCTGCGCTTTGACCTGCACTCCCTTCTCTGCTGATCTCCCTCCCGTACGCAGATCTTCCATCGACTGCGTCGCAGCGCCGACTATCGTCCCTCATCCAGCCTTGGGCTGTCCTCCTAAGTGCAAGCCAGCTGCAGCACGCAGCAGTTTTCCACCATGCCCGACATCTCGTAAGTTCAATCGGGTCGAACGCCACCACATTGGAGCTCGTGCTGACCGAAATGCTTCAGGCGTGCCCCCCACGGCCTTCGCGGCGAGATGCACGAAGAAAAGGGCATTAGCCACACCGAGCAGATCGAGACTACGACGGATCTCGAGGCCAAGTACGTTTGATCGCTAATTCTCAGTGAACCTGGCGACGGCAACAGCTGACTCGCTCTAGGGTTCGCAACCCACTCGCGGGCATCCCTCGCGACCAGCTCATGCGTGATGTGGACGCCTTCGCCATCGCGAACAACCTCCAAGACCAGATTCCTGTTCTCCGAAGGGGTGCTCTCGTGGCGCAGAACCCCGACGACGTCGAGTCCATTGACGGCCCGGAGCGCCTGAGCGCCGAGGAGCTCGCATGCCTCGCCAAGGAGAAGACGCACAAATGGGACATGCCCAAGCGCCTCTTCCTCACCATCGCCACCTGCTCCATCGGCGCCGCCTGCCAGGGCTGGGATCAGACCGGCAGCAACGGTGCTACCATTTTCTTCCCCAAGGCGTACGGCCTGGACGAAGCGAAAAGCGACCGCGATGCCATCATTGTCGGTCTCCTCAACGCTGGCCCATACATTGGCAGCGCGTGAGTACCTTTCCAAACCACCTTTTCTGCTGTGGCAGTCTTTGGCTAACTATCTGTAGTCTCATCGGTTGCTGGCTCGCTGATCCCCTCAACAATCGCCTTGGTCGCCGCGGCGCCATCTTCTTCGCCGGCAACTTTCTCATCTGGCCCGTCATCGGCTCCGCTTTCTGTCAAACTTGGCCCCAGCAGATGGTCTGTCGTCTTCTCATGGGCGTCGGCATGGGTGCCAAGGCCTCTACTGTGCCCATCTACGCGGCAGAGAACGCACCGGCCGCCATTCGTGGCGCTCTCGTCATGTCATGGCGTATGTATCTCTCCAACGCAACCACAAGTGCCTGTTCTAATCATCTGTGTTCAGAAATGTGGACTGCCTTCGGCATCATGATGGGCACAGCCTTCAACCTGGCCGTTTACGCTGTCCCGCACATCAACTGGCGCCTCATGTTGGGTGCTCCTTTCCTGCCGGCCGTCCCCCTCCTGTCGCTCATCTTCTTCTGTCCCGAGTCGCCCCGCTGGTACATGAAGAAAGGCCGCTACGCAGACGCGTGGAAGTCGATGATGGTCCTGCGTCATAACCCGATCCAAGTCGCCCGTGACATCTACTACATCAGCGCTCAGCTCGAGCTGGAGAAGCAGATCGTGGGCAAGACCAACTACGCCACTCGCTTCGGCCAGCTCTTCACCATCCCTCGCGTGCGTCGTGCCAACCTGGCTGCCTTTACCGTCATGATTGCCCAGCAGATGTGCGGCATCAACATCATTGCCTTCTACTCGACCAGCATCTTCACGCAGTCTGGCCTCGACGCCCGCAAGGCCATGATTGGCTCGTTTGGCTTTGGTGTTGTCAACTGGCTGTTCGCCTTCCCGGCCTTCTGGACCATTGACACTGTAAGTAACCTGATGCGCCCTCGGCACCAAGCGACAGTACTGACTCCATACAGTTCGGCCGACGCAGTCTGCTTCTCTTCACCTTTCCGCAGATGTTCTGGACCCTCCTCGCGGCGGGTCTTTGCACGCTGCTCCCACACGGCACCAAGGAGCACCCCAACGAGGTGCGGACTGGTCTTGTCTGCCTCTTCGTCTACCTGTTCGGCGGTAAGTACAGAGCGAAGCGCATTTTATCCCGGCCTCGCTGACTCCCATAGCGTTCTACTCTCCCGGTGAAGGACCAGTCCCCTACACCTACAGTGCCGAGGTCTACCCACTGTCTCACCGCGAGACTGGCATGGGCTTCGCCGTCGCAAACTGCTTGTTCTGGGTAAGAACCCCTCCGCGGTGTTTCAGGCATCCCAGCGCTAACGAACCCAGGCCGCCGTTCTCGGCACTACATTCCCGTTCCTGCTCCGGCAGCTCCAGACCGTCGGAGCCTTTGGCCTCTACGCCGGCTTCAACCTCGTCGCGTTCGTCATGATCCTCTTCTTCGTGCCCGAGACCAAGCAGCGCACCCTCGAGGAGCTCGACTGGATCTTCGCCGTCCCCGTCGGCAAGTTCGCCTCGTACCAGATCACCGATGCCATTCCCTGGTTCTTCAAGCGCTACGTGCTCTTCCAGCGCAACGCCACCCTGCGTCCCCTGTACGACTTTGAGAAGAAGGCCGCCGCCGCCGCCGCGCAGAGCAACACGTCCTCTGATAGCGACACGGCCGTGAAGCGTAGGCGTTGAGCGAGCGAAATGCCGTCATCGCCGCCTGCTGGTGCTTGGACACGTGACGGCTCTTGTTCGTCGGGAACGTGTGGCATGGAGATCAAGGCGTTTTTAAAGACGAGGGCATCCTCAATTGCCTGCATTGTGCGATTGAGCGCTCATCGTCCCGCGGAATGGTGGGGGAGATATACTGGATCAGACAGGGTCTGCTCTCTTAAGCCGGCCGGTGATGACTTGGTCACTGGCCATGTTTATAATGCATCGTGTTAGACAATTCGAGACCGTACATGAAGGGTAGCAAGGCGTTTTCTTGTTGCCTGAATTCATCTACTCCACATTTGATATGACACTGGGGTGCATGAGCTCCCACTTCTCCGTCTGGCTGGTGCAACGTGAGCCTCATATCGGCGACGTCTGGCACAAGCACCACACCGTCCTCCAGACCCAACCCCTCGTGCAACCTAGCCACCTGAACCTGGCACCTCCAGCTGCAACACTCATCTGGCCAAGGTCCCGTTCTTCACCATCCGTACGCAATTCTCACACATAACCACAAAACCTCCGTTCAACCAAACCGTATGGATTGTCAACAGCCCAACCATTACCGCTGCTCGTACCATGCCCTCTCGCCAGTCCAACGACTCTTCAAGTAGTCGCCAAAGCCTAGAGAGAGTTAACGAAACCGACGGGACCAGAGGGGCCAAACCTCTTGCCGCGCCCGAATCACCAGTTATGTCGGCAGCACCGACGGCACGCGATGGCGTAACACACGGCACATACATAGTGGAAACGCGGCAGCCGAGCTTGGCAGCGGTCGCATTGAGCACCCACTGCACGACGCATCCAATCGTGTTGAGGGCAGTCGTCGTTCCCGGTCAATCGTCCCGTGGCGTGCGTCAACTGAGCCTGCTGGTTAACCTGGGCATCATGCTGCACGTTGTCTCGGTCGGCAATACCCTGGCCCATGTTTAGGTGATCCCCCTGGTCGCAAGGACAAGTCCCCCACACCTCGCCACATGAGTAGCAAAAGGCCGCGCCGCAATGGCAGCCTATTGTATCGGTTAGCATCATTCTCACTTGGGGCACGAAATGGAAGGGCGGGCGAAGCACGGACTGATCTGGTTGCAACCACCGTTGCGCTCAATGATGCGGTTGCAAGATCTGCACTGCTTCCAGCCGTTTCTCTTAGCAATCTCAAGAATCTCCTGCGTGGCAGGGTCGTCGGGGCAATCACCTCCCTCGTGCTCGGGGCCCTTGCAAGTGGTGCAGGTTTTGGCGTTGCAGTGTACGCAGGTGCCCACTCCGTCTGCGATGGCCGATGGGGGCACGAACGCCGAGCAGGTCTGGCGGTGACAGTAGGTTCTGTTCGGGGTCGTGAACTCTACCAGCTTTGCCTTGAATTTGGCAACGGTTTCCGCAGTAAGGTGGTCGAGGTTGTCGTCGAGGGGGATGGCCTGCGCGCAGCAGCGCGGCGGGAAGAGGGACTGCTCGACGGAGGCGCGTTCAAACACCGTGTTGAGGCAACGGCGACAGTAGATGTGGGAGCATGGCAAAAGCGCCATGGTGGTCTTTGGGTAGCTCTCTTCGCAGCACGTGCAGGTGTCTGTGGCGACGGCGGCGGTATCGAGCTGAGGGCTCTGGCTGCTACCTAGGGCCGCCGAGGTAGAAGGCTCGTCGCTGTTCATGGCTCCGACGCATTGAGAAGAGGCATTAACGCTCGCGAGCCTGTTGAAGAACTCGAAGTCCGACTCCCTCGAGTTACCGTTGTTGGCAGTTGTGGGGGCAAGTTGAGTTGGACCGTGACCTCCAGCCGTGCCTTCGCCGTCGAGTGGCTCGGCCATGGCACGATCGTCCGCAGACTCCTGAAGGGCCGTGACATCAGAGTCAACAGCCCGTGCGGTTTCGATGCACATTTGATGATCGCTGTTCTGCATGGTGGCCGTGTGTGCATCCTCCCTGGTGAGGCTGAGGGCAAGGCCTTCGTCTGTCTTGTTGCCCTCCGAGAGCTTGGGTTTCTTGTTGTTTTCAAGGGCAAGGGCGTCGACCTCCTCCATCTCCAGCTGGAGAGCACCCGGGGTGCTCGCGTCATCAATGCGGCGCTTCATGCGGTTGCTGTGTCCGGCCTGCTCAACTCCATCGATATGCTGGACCTGTGCCGCCGCCGCGGCATGCTCACGAGGATCATCCTTCTCAGTCTGCTCAGTCGACTCGACGCCATGGGCCTTCTCAGCTTGCTCAACTCGATCGGTTTGCTGGACCTGTTCCGCCACCACGGCGTGCTCACGAGCATCACCGTTCAAGTTCTCAGCCTGTTCAGTCATCTCGACGCCAAAGGCCTGCTCGGCTCGCTCTGCCTGCTCACTCATGGTGATGTCCTGACGCGTCGAGCCAACCACACGATCGGTGGAGGAGCTCATGATGCAGACGTGCTGTAGCTGGTGGAAGGCGATGGAGAGAAGTAGGGGACCAGAGGTCAAGAAGAACTTGCAGTCAAGATGGGTGCGAAGGGGGAGTTGGTGCGTGTGTCAACAATGCTCAGGCGCGATCACCGGTCTCGATGTTGTTTTGGAAGGGTGGGAGAAATTGCCAGAAGGTGGGTGGCACGGGGTAGAAAGCAGAAGGCAGGGGGCCAGGGACAGGCGGCAACTGACGAGAGGTGCCAGCTGGCAGCTGGCAGCCAGCTGTTCACCCCGACGGAACGCGTCACTGGCAACAAGAACAACAACAAACAGTAACTCAGCCCCCAGCAACCACTTCAGACGAAAGAACCTTCCATGGGATTCAGGCACGAGCTCCGCTCCGGCAGGCAGACAACGTTGCCTCTTAGCACACACAGCGAGCTTCAGGCGCAGTACTGTTGGGAATGCCATGATAGTTTCCAGAGCGCACAGTGGCGTTCCGTCAGGGTATCATAAATCATATCTAAAGCTCATCGTCTCTCTTCCTCTTCGCCTTGGCCACGGCGGCGTGGCGCTTCGCATGGTACTTGACATCGTCGGGATAGAGGGGATTCCACACCGTGTCGCAGACCTTGCACTCTGCAAACGCCGCCTGCGCTGAGATGTTGAGCGTCGTTTGAACGCTCGGTGTTTTTGCCTTGGTCGCCCCACCAAGCTTCGCTGCTGGGTCTTCGTCCCCTGACCGAATTTGGTTGAGAAGGTTCTCGCCCGACTCGTGCAACGGCTTGCCTCTCCTCGGGTCGTCATCGTTGGCTGAGCCCTCCTCCTCGTTTCCGTCTTGCCGTTTCTTATCGTTGGTCGCCTGGTTCCGCGTCTCTGCATTGCCCTCGAGGGCATCACTCAGTGGCGAGGACGTGGCTCTGATGCGTAGCAACCGCGTCCTCCTCCGCAACCGGGTCTGCACAGACGGCGGCTCTGCACTCGCATGGGGGTCTTCTTCGCTCGAAGGTACAGCTCGCTGTGCTTGCAACACAGGTTTAAAGTAGTTGAGGATCGAAGCAGACTTCCTCCGATCTTGCTTCGGCCGTTCTTCGTCCGGCACCCTCGGGGGTTCGGACGTATCGCTCGGGGCCCTCTCCGTTGCCGCGACGAATGGCGACGTCGAAGACGGTGCATCCAGCTCCGCATCCTTCTCCTCTGTCCGCACCTTTTTCGCCGGCGGCTCGCCCCGCGGCTCGGGTGTCGCGGTCGACCTCTTGCCGTAGGTTCGCAACGGCTTGTCCCGTTTGCGCGACAGGTGGTGCGCCATCCCCGGTGGCTTAGTTCTGCAATTGGTGAGCAGGGATCCAACAGCTTTGCACAGGGTGAGGGTGTCGTACATGGCGTATTCTGGCGACGAGCTGAGCATCATGCCGTTTGTGCAGGAGAGAATGGTGGTTGGGAGGCGGCAAGGGGCGCAGAAGGGGAAGCGCGTCCATCAGCGCAGGGTGGTATCCTAGCGCCGTACAGTGATGGCACAATTGAGACAAGATTAAGCGGTATCACTATGAGACTCGATCCAGGCAGGATTCGCCGCTGGACAGTGACGTTTTGGAGGTGCGGTGCTGTCGTGTGCACGCAGTGGTGGATGAAGATGCGATCGACCCCACCCACGTCAGGCACAGTTGCACGCGACAAACGCGTCGCGACGCGCTTGGGCACTTAAACGCGAGGTCACATGCCCATCCACACCCATCACCAACGAAGCTGTGTCACGGTTGCACACAACGTCTCTGTGGGCTGCATCTCGATCCAGGCGACATGAGCTGCTATTTTTGTTGAAACTCTGATATCGCGCTTTTCCGCACGCGAGGCCTGAATTGTCACGAGAGAGCTGTAGTTGGTGAATGCTGTCGCAGGCACGGCCGTGTCGCAGCAGACAGTTGCAGCTGCACATCGAGTTCCCGAGTCCCCGAGTCCCCGACCAATGTTCATGGCTAAACCCCGTCCCTGATGAACCGCGCTGTGCAATGGTCAAGCGCAGGGATTGAGCCAGAGGTGCAGCCAGTGACGCCCTAAACCCTGGACCAAGGCTTGCGCTGGAGCATCCGGTCGGTGCTGGTGAAGCATTGCACGCTCCTTCAACACCACATTGCACAATCGCGTTTCTCTTATGCAGGTATGCATGCCCGAAGCAGCCGGGGAAACAGGGGACTGCTAGGGTGCTAGGGCTGACGCGGCGGTGACGAGCTGCTGGCACAGCCGTTTTGCCGCGAGGTGACGCCCTGTGCTCGGTGAGGCAGCCGCCCGACGCGCGCGAAAGAATACCTAGGTAGGTAATCAGGCCGCGAGCGACGGGGGCATAAGTTACGAGAGGCAAAGCCTGCAGAACCCCTCCCCCCCCCCCCCCCCGATAACTACCTAGGGCACCTGGGTAGAAGACTGCCGGCCGTTCACCTGCCAATGCGGATCAAGAGTTGACGGGCATGCCAGGCAAAAAAGGGTTGCTAAATTCTCACCCTCAACAACGTCTTCCGGCTCTCGCCCAATCGACAGCGACGCATTATGGCCCTGGATGCATGGAAGGATGAGAGGTGCGGCTGGCACGAAGCCCTGTCAGCCGCCACGCGCGCCGAGTGCGTGTTGTCGCTGTCAATCGCAGGCTGCAGCAACGACATGAATCGGGGCCATATAAAGAAGGGCTCGATGCATGTCTCGTCCTTGCCGCCCATCGACCCCCTCTTTGGTGATCGTTTGATGCCACAGGCGAGCAATGAATCTTAAGCGACACGAGCCATCAGCTCAACGACTCGCGTCGACACCCACGTAGACAGACGACCGGAGGCGCCACCACTGCCGTCCAGGCACCGCAGCGACCTCACCGTCACCGCCGCCATGGAGTCGACGCAACCCGTGGGAGGCGCCGCCCCGACGGAGCACGCTGCCATCGCCGGCGGCATCCTCTCCCACGCCCTGGGCTCGTCGCCGCGGACGGCGACGCTCCTGGCGGCCATTGTCCTCGGCGCCGGCCTCGCCGTCTCCTTCCTCGGCTGGCTGCTCACGCCCTCGCTCGACCCCCGCGAGCCGCCGCTGCTCAAGCCCACCATCCCGCTGGTCGGGCACATCATCAACCTCATCCGCTTCCAGGGCGAGTTCCACCCGTCGCTGCGCAGGACCAACCCCGACGTGCCGCTGGCGACGGTGCCCATGCTCAACGGCAAGCTCTACACCATCTTCGACCCGGACCTCATCCAGGCCACCCTGCGCCTCAAGGCCGCCAGCTTCGAGCCCTTTGTCGTCGGCTTCGCCCAAAAGTCGTTTAACCTCTCCGATGCCACCTTTGCCAAGATCCTGAGCCACCCGCAGCTCGTCCCCGAGTTCACCGACGCCATCCACAGGAGCTTCCACCCTACCGCCCTGGCCCAGATGAACCTCCACTTCCTGAGCACCATCTCGGCGAGGCTGGACGCCGTCGCCGACGCCGGCAAGGTCGATGCGACGAACCCCGGGCGGGAGAGCAGGGCTGCCGATGGCGCGCTCGAGATTGGAAACTTGTTCCTCTGGTGTCGGGACGTCATGAGCGTGGCCTCGACCAAGGCGCTGTACGGCGACAGCGATCCCTTTAGCAAGGACCCTTCGCTGGTCGATGCCATCTGGTGAGTGTCTGTCGCTGAGGCCATGCGCAGTCCATATGCTCACCCGGTCATTTCCAGGACGTTTGAAAAGGTCCTCCCGCTCTTCCTCCTCTCGCTGTTCCCCTCCATCACCATGCCCAAGGGCTACCAGGCGCGGGAGACGATGCAGCAGACCATGAAGGCCTACTACGACGCCGAGACGGACATCAACGACCCGACCACCTCGACGTTGACCTTTAACCGCGCCAGCACTCTGCGCCAGTACGGCTTCAACGGCGAGGAGATTGCCAAGCTGGAGTGCATCCTCCCCATCGCCGCGACGACAAACGCCGTCCCGACCTTCTTCTGGATGCTCATCTTCGTCCTATCGCGCCCGTCTCTCGCCGCGCGGCTGCGTGCCGAGGTCGAAGCCGCCGCGTCCTTCGACCAGGCCGCCGGCACGGTGACGTTCGACATCACCGGCTTCGACCAGCAGCTGCCCCTCATGGTCAGCTGCTACCGCGAGACGATGCGCGTCGTCAACCGCTCCGTCAGCATGCGCCGCGCCATGTCCGATATCAACCTCACCGCCGCCGACGGCCGGACTTACCTCCTCAAGAAGGGCGTCGACATCCAGATGTCGGCGGGCGTCACCCACGGCGAGCGCAGGATCTGGGGCGACGACGCCGGCGACTTCAACCCGGAGCGCTTCCTCGCCCCGCAGGGTGATGCCGCCCCCGCCGCCAAGGGTGTGCGGTCGTCTGAGGGCGAGCGCAAGAAGAAGACGGCGTATTTCCCCTTTGGCGGCGGGCGGCACCTGTGCCCCGGCCGGAACCTGGCATTTTGCGAAATTCTCGGCTTCATGGCCATGATTCTGCTGCGGTTCGAGGTCGAGCCTGTGGGTATGGCCTTTGACGATCTTCAGATGGACGGATCCAAGCTGTCGGCGCCGTCGTGTAAGCCCGTCGACGGCGGGGAGGGGCTGGGCGCGAGGATAAGGGTGCGAAAGGGGTGGGAGGCCACCACCTTTGCTTTCAAGTGTTAGATCAGATATGATATTAAAGAACTAGCGTGGACGCAGTGAAAAGCGAGCGGTCGCTTCATTAGTATTTAAATCTGCTACGTATCCGGCTTGGCAGCTGCAGTGGCTCGTTTCCGTATGCCACCATCCGCGTCGTCGTCTTTGCTCTGCAACAGGACCGGCTCGTCGCCCTTCTTCTCGTCCCCGTCCTGGCCCACGACCCACGTCTTGACCACCTCCTTGACCTCCCGCTGAGCCTTCTGCCTCGCCTTGGCCTGGCCCATGCGCCACACGTAGGTCTGGTAGACGCCGACCTCTGCGACGGCGACGACGATGCTGCCGCCGAGGGTGAGGAAGACGCGCGCGGGCATGCTCCACCAGCGCGCGAGGACCCAGAGCGTGGCCGCGACGCCGAGGATGCTGACGAGGAAGTTGATGATGAGCACCACCTGCCGGTGGACCTCGGTGTACGTGACGCCGTCATCGTCGCCCAGGTCCGCCTTGTTGCTGACGCGGTTGGCCTCGGCAAAGGACTGCGCCGCGTGCGGGAAGCGCGCGTCGAACGTCTCGTACCGCGGCGGGGGGTTGACCATGCGCTCGTACGCGCGCGCGGCCTCGTCGCGGCGCAGCCGGGCCATGAGGGCTTTGTACTCGTCGGACTGGGCGCTGTTAGCGGCGGCTATGGAGGTTGGGGCGGTAGGAGATAGAACATACGGGTTCGGGCTTCGGAGGGGGTGGTAGGATGTAGACCCGAGCGCCTTGTAGGAGCTTCTCGAGGCTCGAAGACGGATGTTGCTTCTGCAACGCCTTCCACAGGTCGACGATTTGGCCGTGAGAGATGGGATTGCCCACTGCCGGATCCTTCAGCGAAGGCTCGCTATCGTGTGTCGAAGGTCCGTCCTTGTCGGCGCCGCGGTCGTCGTGGCGCTCGTCGGCTGCCTCGAGCTTCCGCAGGCCGTCCACGATGGACGCCGTCATCGTAAGGAGCACCATCACGCCGGGAAGTGCTTCGTTGCGTTTGTCACGCCATTCGTGGAGGACAGCAGGTCGTCGTCTCGGGGCCAAGGACGCTGCAGAAAGTCCGTCGGGGTCGGAAAGTGGCAGCCTTGCGAGGGCGTGACGTCGGCAACGTCCACAGGGGTGCCACACACCTTCAGGCCACCCAACTTCAGGCCACCCACTTTCAGGCACTCGAGACCTGACCAGGACCAGACCCAACGGCGGAACACGGCAGCTCCTGCAGCTCGGCCAGTTTCAGTGCAGTGCAGCGCATTGCTTATCGGTGCCAGTGGCGAATTACAGCGCCCGCCCAGCCTGAGGCTCGCGGGCGGCGCCCACGTTGGCCAATCAGCGGGACGTGTCAGCCCGCCAGCGGAGCTCGAGCTGTCGGCGGCAGCGTCCCCTGTGCGACTCGGCTCATGTGGGTTTCCTCGTCCTCCGGCCCAATCCGTGTCTGCCGCTTTTCGTCGCTGCAGGCGGCGTGGGTACGAAAAGTTTCGGCGGCATTTCGAAGCTGCTCACACCAAGAACACAAATCGACCCATTGCCCTCGTCACCCCCCAATTGAGCCCGAGCAGACGACGGCCACGGCCACCGGATCGCGCGCACGACCCCCTTCCTCAGAGTCAGTCGTCCTTGCTCGTCGGCCGCTCACCAACGCGTCGCGACGCCTGCCGCCGCAGCCATGCAGCTCCGTCCGGGAGCCACGGTGCTCCTCCGCGACGCCGTCTCCCGCAGGATCACCACGCCGGCCTGCGTGCTCTGCCGACTCCCTCCCGCCAGCCCCCTTCCCGCGAGGACACACCGCGCGAGCATACACACCTCATCAAGACGCGACTCGGCGTGGGCAGCGGCCGTCCAGGTCGCCTCCAACGTCGTCGGCAACGTGGTCAAGAAGGCGGCCAAGGATGGCATGACGGTCGATCCCCTGCGGACCGTCGCCAAGGAGATGCAGTTCCTGACGGGGAACATCCGGAAGCTGCTGGGCTCCGGGCACCCCTCGCTCGACCGGGTCGCCAAATACTATACCCAGGCCGAGGGCAAGCATGTGCGGCCGCTCATCGTCCTCCTCATGAGCCGCGCCACGCACCTGTGCCCCAAGAACCCGCGACCCGAGTACGCACAGAGCTCGAGGGCCATCGATTCGTCGATATCCCCAGCTCAAATACTGGCCGACGTCAACCCGTCGGCCATGCCCTTGACGGCTAGGGAGCCCGAGGCGCCCGAGGACGGGAACCTCGACATATTGCCGAGCCAAAGACGGCTGGCTGAGATTACGGAGCTGATCCACACCGCCTCGCTGCTGCACGACGACGTGATTGACCACTCCGTCTCGAGACGCGGCTCGCCCTCGGCCAACCTGGAGTTTGGCAACAAGATGGCGGTCCTGGCGGGTGACTTTCTGCTCGGCCGGGCATCCGTGGCGCTGGCGAGGCTGCGGCACGTCGAGGTCGTCGAGCTGCTCGCGACGGTCATTGCGAACCTCGTCGAGGGCGAGTTCATGCAGCTGAAGAACACGGAGCGCGACGAGCGTAGCCCCAAGTACTCGGAGGAGACGCTGAGCTACTACCTGCAAAAGACGTACCTTAAGACGGCCAGTCTGATTTCCAAGTCGTGCCGCGCGGCCGCGCTGCTCGGTAACGCCGACAGCACCACCGTTGACGCGGCCTACTCGTACGGGCGGAACCTGGGGCTGGCGTTCCAGCTCGTGGACGACATGCTGGACTACACGCGGAGCGGCAAGGACCTCGGCAAGCCCGCGGGTGCGGACTTGGAGCTGGGACTGGCGACGGCGCCTCTGTTGTTTGCCTGGAAGCAGAACCCGGAGCTGGGCGCGCTGGTCGGGCGCAAGTTTGAGAGGGCCGGTGACGTCGAGAAGGTATGATTCCCCGGCGTCGGAGAGAAACGAAAAGCCCATTGTGTTGGCGCCAGCGGCGGGGTCGGCTAGCTAACTGGTCCGTGCAGGCGCGCGAGCTGGTGCTCCAGAGTGACGGCATCGAACAGACGCGAGCCCTCGCGCACGACTATTCCGAGAGGGCCATCGCCGCGATCGCCGACTTTCCCGACAGCGAGGCCAAGGACGGGCTGATCGAGATGGCGCAGAAGACGATCAAGCGCCAGAAATAATTACCGCGAAACGAGACGCGAGGTGGACGCGCTGTATGATTACTGTATTTTGCATGACTTGGATTAGACTATGCCGGGCCACTGAGGAGTCAGGTCGGGGAACATGGACTGAGCGGGAGGAAGAGAAGGGGGAGACGGTCTTGCATAATGCAGACGCATTCAAACTACCACTACTACTACTCGTACTAGGTATGCACATAGAGGGGGCGGCGCATAGGTCCACTGCGATGGCGGCTGGGTACGGTCGGGCATGGGGACTGCGGCGAAGTGTACATTTCAGCTCAATTGAGGTTTGGCGTTGCGGGAGGCGAAGCCACGTCTACGTGTTTGATTTCGTATTGTCTGGACTTGAAGTGAGCTTGGGTGTTACGTGCCTCCAGTTATGCGTGTGAGGTGCCAATGACCTTCCGTGTCATGTGAAAGCAATGGCAACAACAGCCCAACAACCAAGTCAACGAGATTGGGACCGTTCGAAACTGAAACCAAAATCGCAATACTAGCCAGACATTTCGCAATTCGAATTTATCCTCTCATAATATCGCCTTGAACCGTCCATCGGGAGCATGCAGCGTCAGAAGCACGGCAAGACGCGCCCGCTACCCTGGACACGGGCCGACGCGCCGTGAAATTTCCAATTCCCACCTCACCGGACCTCAGTTCAGGCTCCCGTCTGCAGTGTCGGCCAGGTCCGACAGCGGGGGACCCTTGGGGGGCTTCCCAGCGCCCCGCCCGTGCGGTCTGCCGGTGGCCCCGCCGTCGCCCACTCGCCCGCCCACTGTGCCATGTCCGTCCGTCCATACAGGTACGTGGGCGTGGAGTGAACGAGCACGCACCCACGCGCTCGCCCGAGAAATCTCACCCGCTGGGTCTCTTGGACGGAGCCGAGATAAGCTTGCCGTGCATGCAGTGCGTGCGCGCGAGTCCGTCGGCAAGGGCCTGGCCGGCCGGCCGCCTCGTCGCGCGTCGTAGGCAGTCCCCGAGAGGACAATGGGCGGGCCCCCCTTGCCCTCGGCATCTGGCTGGGCCCGGCCCCTGCAGTGGATGATGGCCTGAACGGCGGGCGGCTGATGAGAGGTGCATTGGGTCGCGCCCGCGTGCTGCCGCGATTGACGGGATGCTCTGTGCTGTCGGGTCCTGTGGCTGCGCTGTGGCTTGGCGCGCCTCTCACTCCATCACCTCAGACCCGACGTCCAGGCGGCTCATCTGGGCCCCCCAGGAACCAGCAGCCTGGGTACGAAGTAGCTTGTTTGCTTTCCCGATCAGATTCCAGGCCCGGCGCCGGCCGACAACCACCACCACCACCACCCTGGCGGATCGATGGATGGATCTTGGCCGCCCTCGCCACGGGCTCGCCTGCGCTCTCTCCCCAGCTGGCCGGCTTTTCTCGCTCTTCGACGCTGCATGCCCGTGCTCTGCCCAGACCCCCTCGGCTGTAGACGCCCATCCCGTTCGTGTATTTAGACCTCGCCCCTCCAGTGGCTTTGCGACTCTGTCTGTCCGTCGTCGGTGCCATTGTTCGCTACATCCTCTCCCCCACGCCGTTCGTTGACCCCGCTACCCCTCGACGACGAGCCGTGACCGTGACGCCTGACCGCCCGGCCCCCCTTCGACGGACGACTCCGTGAAGCGCAACCGCAACCGCAGCCGCAGCTCAACATGACGGCACCCAACGGCGTCAACGGCGTCGGCGCTGACGGGGGCGCCTCGCCACCCCTCGTCGTGCTCGTCTCGTCGCGCGCCGTCCTCACCCAGCCCGACGACTCGCTCGTCGTCTCGCCCGCCACCATCACCGTCTCGCCCGCTACGGGCAAGATCGTCTCCGTCGACCCCGAGGTGCTGCCGCCGAGCCGCTTCCCACCGGGCACCGCCTACGTCGACCACTCGCCGCGGCTGCTGCTGCCGGGCCTCGTCGACGCCCACGTCCACCTCAACGAGCCCGGCCGCACCGAGTGGGAGGGCTTCTGGACGGGCACGCGCGCCGCGGCCAGCGGCGGCGTCACCACCGTCGTCGACATGCCCCTCAACGCCATCCCCCCCACCACCACCGTCGCCAACTTCAACGAGAAGCTGCGCGCCAGCAGGGGCCAGTGCTGGGTCGACGTCGGCTTCTACGGCGGCGTCATCCCCGGCAACGCCGACGACCTGCGCCCGCTCGTCGACGCTGGCGTCCGCGGCTTCAAGGGCTTCCTGATCGAGTCGGGCGTATGTTGAGTCGCGACGCCGCGTAAATGACCACGCACTGACGAGCAGAGACAGGTCGACGAGTTCCCCGCCGTGTCGTCCAAGGACGTGGCCCTCGCCATGGACGCGCTCAAGGACAGCGCCACGACGCTCATGTTCCACGCCGAGATGGTGCCCGCCGAGACCAACGGCCACGGCAACGGCACCAACGGCCACGCCAAGGGGGAGCCCGAGGACCAGACGGCGTACCAGACGTTCCTCGACTCGCGGCCGCCCTCGTACGAGACGACGGCCGTCGAGGAGATCCTGTCGCTGGCGCACCTGGCGCCGTCGCTGCCGCTGCACATCGTGCACCTGTCGGCGACGCAGTGCATCCCGCTGCTGCGGGCGGCGCGCGCGCGCGGCGTCAACATCACGGCCGAGACGTGCTTCCACTACCTCGGGCTGTCGGCCGAGGAGATTGCCCGCGGCGACACGCGCCACAAGTGCTGCCCGCCGATCCGCGAGGGCCGCAACCGCGACGGCCTGTGGGAGGAGCTCGTCGCCGCCGACTCGTGTATCCGCACCGTCGTCTCGGACCACTCGCCCTGCACGCCTGAGCTGAAGCTGCTGCCGGATCACCTCGCCGTCAACGGCGCCGACGCCCCCCAGCAGAGGCAACAATCACAACAACAAAACGGAGCCAAAGCCGGCGGCGGCGGCGGCGACTTCATGGCCGCGTGGGGCGGCATCTCGTCGGTCGGCCTCGGCCTGCCGATCCTGCACACGGCGTCGCGGCAGCGCATCAAGGCGGGCGGCGCGGGGGCGGCGCCGTCGCTGACGGACATTGTGCGGCTGTGCTGCCAGGCGACGGCGGCGCAGGTCGGGCTGGCGCACCGCAAGGGCGCGCTGCGGGCGGGCATGGACGCCGACGTGTGCGTCTTCGACGACGCCGAGGCCTGGACCTTTACGCAGGGCGACATGCGCTGGAAGAACCGCTGCTCGCCGTGGGAGGGGCGCGAGTTTGTCGGCCGCGTGCGCGAGACGTGGCTGCGCGGCAGGAAGGTGTTTGAGCACGGCGCGGGCGCGGGCGGCTTCGTCGTGGATGCGCCGTTTGGTGAGAGCATCACCGAGAGGAGGACCAAGTGAGGAGACTGCGGAAATACGGACGCAGATGATGCATTGGAGATGACCTGGGGTGGAGAGCACCGGTTGCACTGTCTCGACCACGAAGTAGACTACATAGCATAGATGTGTGGAAAGAGATGCACGAGAGATCATCCACAAGACGTGATACCAGTTTGAGCGACATTATGGTGTAACATGCAGCCCACCATTCAATTCGCTGAAGCCAATGCAGCCTGTAGCATTCTAATGATGCCTCACCGATTCAGGAGGTCAGTGCTTCTCACTCAGTGTGTCGCAGTTGACGAGGGTCACGTTGGAGACGCGCGCTGCGTTAGGGGTAGTCTATATAATGAATAATAAAGCACTTCGGAGTATCTGCGGCCATAGATTAGCTGGGAGATCGTCAGACTGAAGTAAAACTTCAATCCTACGGATGCCTATCTGAAGGTCGTGTGTTCGAGTCACACTGGCCGCATTTATTTTTTGCCTTTTTTGCTCCTGCCGGCTCCACTTCTTCACGACCAGGGTATCCTATCTGTGAGCCTCTGGCCTGCCAGGTAGGTACCTTGTCAACTCAGTTGGCCGACGTTCGAACCCCCACAGCGCCCAACTGGCCAGTCCCACCGCCCGTCTGTGTAAGCTCGTTGGTGATATCCACTCTGCAGCCCACCCACGCGCACACACCATGGCGGCGTCCCTTTTTTTTTTTTGGCCCGTCTCGCCTCGCACACAAATCTAGACCCGAGGAGACTGTGAGAGAGAGAGAGGGGCGGGTTATCTAGCTGCCTTTATGAATATCATTAGGTTCCCTCTCGGAATATCTGCGGCCATAGATTAGCTGGGAGATCGTCAGACTGAAGTTAAACTTCAATCCTACGGATGCCTATCTGAAGGTCGTGTGTTCGAGTCACACTGGCCGCATGTTTTTTTGCTCTTTTTTGCCTCGTGACCTGGCCGGAACGCGTTGCCGTTACTTGCGGTTACGGGGGACTTGTGGAAAATGCTTAAATTTTTGCTGGTCGTGTGCGTGGGTGCCGCGTTGGAGGTTGCCGCTGACTGGAACGTACGCTCACCACTGCGAGAGGAGACACCTGATGGGCGAAGGAGTGGCTACGTCAAGTATCACAAGTTCATTGAAAATGCACGGCAAGCTTATCGAATTATACGAGTTGTATTAACTATTGTACGTGCGGCCAGAGTCTTTCTTAAGACTCATCAGCCATCTTGCTCTCCGGCACCTGGTGCGAGACCATGACCTCCTCCTCAATGGTCGTGCTCGTGGTCACGGTCCAGACGGTCGGCAGGACGATGATGAGGGAGCCGATGCACAGGCCCCAGTTCATGCCGAGCTGGGTCATGGGGCTGGCCTTGAGGGCGTTGATGCGCCAGGCCATGGCGCCGCCGGTGGCCTGCAGCGTCTTGTACGCGCCAACGAGGATGGCGGCGCGGGCGGCGCTGTTGGACTCGGTGCCGATGAGCCAGTAGGCGAAGCCCTGCCAGAGTGCGTCGTAGGCGCCATAGAAGATGTAGAGGAAGATGGGCCCCGTGGACAGGCTGCCCTCCTTGTAGTCAATGTCCTGCTTGTGGCCGGCCGCCTCGCGGGCGTCCTGCCACTTCTGGAACTGGTAGCCGCCGCCCCAGATGACCATGCCGGTGACGAAGACGACGGCCCAGCCGAGGCGGGCGCGGTTGGGGCGCGACAGCCACGGCAGGTCGAGGATAAGGCCGATGAGCAGGCCGCCGAGCATCTGGGCGAGCCAGTAGAGGGCGCCGTTGAGGGAGCGGGAGCGGATGTTGAACGTGTTGCCGTTGACGTTGTTCTGCTGGTACGAGTAGAAGACGTTGGCGGAGAAGAAGAGGGGCAGCATGCACAGGACGCGCCACTTGCAAATGGTGCGGACGGCCGTCATCATGGTGCCCTTGATGGTGTGCTTCTCCGTCTCAACGGCCCGGTGCAGCTGGGCGAGGCGGATGCGCGAGGGGTTGCAGATGAAGACGCCGAGCAGCCAGCCGAAGAGCATGACGACCATGAGGGCGATGTAGGTCGACGAGCTGACGGTGCCCGACTTGGAGTTGTAGTTGAGGCCGAAGGAAGCCAGGGAGCCGATGCCGCCGCCGAGGTTGAAGATGACCCAGAAGACGGCGATGGCGCGGCCCTTTTGCGACTCGGACACGTACGTGGTCATGATGGCGCCCTGCACGATCCAGATGAAGGAGGCGCCCACGCCGAGGATGGCGCCCGACGCGATGACAAAGGCGCCGTTGGACGTGTGGTTGAAGTTGAGCAGCGAGCCCGAGTACAGCGCGTAGGTCCAGCCGCCGATGAGGAAGCAGATGCGCGGGCCGACCCACGAGAAGATGGGGCCGACGATGAAGAGGGCGGTGGCGGCTGTCGTCGACAGCAGCGCAACGGTGGCGTTGGCAGCGACGGTCGAGTCGACCTGGCCGGAACCGCCGAGGCCGGTGAGGGCGTTGTACATCTGGGTATAGTGTTAGTCGTGGACTCTTGTCACCGAGCCGCGAGGCCCGTGAAGTGAAAGAGTGAAACGTACGCCCGGCAGGCAGAAGCAGATGAAGCTGATGAGGAGAATTTGCGTCCACGGGTGCGCGTAGAAGCGCACCAGCTTGGACGAGCTCTGGGGCATGGCAATGTCGTCGGCGGCACCGATCTCAGGGTTGGCGTCGACCTGGCCCATCGCCGGTTGCTCTGCCGAGTGGGCGGCGGGCTTGTCGCCCGTGGCCGTGGCCGCGAGCTCATGCGTCTCGTGCGCCATTGCTGCTGCTGCTGCTGTGTGTGTGTCGGTCTAGACGACGGCGACGTCCAAGTGACAATGGGTCGCGTGCGTGTCTGCCAACAGCTGTTCCTGTCCCGTGCGGAAGCGAAAGAAGGGGAGGGCCACAGACGGAGAGCAACAGCTGCAGAAGCGAAGAAGAAAAAAGTCTAAAAGGAAACCCGGAGCCCCGGACTGGAGAAGGGGCAACGCGGAGAAGGGGGCCGGGGGCCAGGCGGTTGATATAAAATCTCGGGGTCTTGCTTGGGTCAGGGAAGAAGGCGAGCGTGCATGGGGATGACCAGGCGACGAGTGGCAGCCCAGCAGGCTAATTGCAATACACAAGCAATATGGAAATGTCCCGCGGGCCCTGTCGTTGCATCAAGTCGTCGTCGGCGCCGTCGTATCGCTCGGCCGGTGAGAGCCGGGGGTGGTGGGTGGTCTGGTCTGGAGGAGACGGGGGCGGCGGCCACGGCGGCGTCTCCGCAGAACCAGCAGCGGAAGGGGGAAGGGGGGCCAGACGAACACGCGCCTGCTGCCGCCTCTGGCTCTGGAATCGAAGAAATGGAAGCATCTTTTTGGCACTTGCCACGTTACATGGTGGCGGCCGGGCAACTCCACCTTGTGCGAGCGTGAGGAGGGCGTGTGGTGGGCGTTGTGGAGGGGGATGGGGATGGGGATGGGCAGATGGGGACGGGCAAGACGGGCAAGACGGGGACTGTCCTGGCCTGCGAATCTCGTCGAGGACGATCGCCGTGGCGGCCTGGGCTGGTTCAGAGGGGCGCTGGGCGTGGGCTACAGGCCTCGCAGGTACCTTCAGCGATCGGTTTGCCGGCGCTCTGCTGAGGCGCCCGCTGGGTCGTGACTCGCGGCACCCGGCTGAGGCGTTGGTGGCTGCCCTGCTCGGGTCCAAGGTTGCTGGCTGGCGGGGCCCCCCCATGTCGCCCAATCGGCGCCCCGGCGCGCGGGTGACAGCCACAGCCCAGCGGACGCAGAACCAAAGCGGCGGCCGCTGGAGGGCCCCCCCAAGGTCCCAAGGCGGAGGGGGGCCAAACCTGGGAGCCAAGCCAGGCCAGCGTCTTGGGCTGGCTGGGTGCCGGGCCATCGTCGCTTGGCACGGCACGGCAGACGCGCACAACACCTGGAACGTTGCCCGTGCCTGTTGATGTCATGCTGCTCTGCCCTCTCGGGTCGGGTGCGCTCCCGCCGATACGCGTTGTCGCCGAGACGAAGACGCACAGCCGGCCGGTCACAATGGGAGCGCTTCCCTCCCCCCCTTCTCTCTCCGCTGCCCCAACGGGGAACCCCGCTGGAGGAGGGCTTTGGACTTGAACCTGGGGCTTCCAAGGTCGGGGCAGACGGCGCCGCGCCCACACTGGCCCCGGGTCCGACTGATAAAAGGGCCTTTTTTTTTTTCACTCTCACCATCTTCTCCCCCACAAATGGGACGAGGCGGCTCTCCTGGCGGCGGCGGCGAAATGATTACAGGGCGGGCACGCGGAGGCTGAATCCCGCCCTCCTCCTCCCCTCGGGACCACGGGGTAATGGGCCCCGGTCGTTTCGTTTGGTTGACAGGCAGACTGGCCCCGGGCAGGCAGGCGAAACAGCCGGGAGGCGAGGCCAGGCGAGGGCGGGCAAACCATTTTGGGACGCGCTGGCGAAGAAAAGCGACGTTTTGCCCGCCGCCGGCGCCGGCAAATACGCAAGCCACCATGCCACATGGCGCGCCTGCAACCTGGCGGCGGCGCCTAGCGCGTGCGTTAGTTGGCCGGGGGGCCGTCGTCTACTGAGCTCGGTCGCTGTAGTGTGGCAGAGGCCGCCGTGCACGACGGACGACTTGGTGCAAGCAACCTTGAAGCATTGGAGGATTGATTGATGGAGCCCAGCGAGCCAACGAGCGTCGCGATCTCCAACGTCGACCGACCCTTCGGCTCCGCGGCCGCTTCGGTTCGATAATCCCGTTTACCCTTGCGGTTCGGTCTTTGACGCGCGATACGTTACGGGTTGCCAGATTCTGTCGCGCTGGGCCGGCTTCCCTTTGTTCTTCCTGTATATACCACTCGACACTTGCTTCAACCGGATACGGCGCTTGATTCGTGTCGCGGAAACGAGGGACTGCGACTGCCTTATCGCTGCCGTCGCCGACAAGGGTCGACCCGTTGAAAGTCACCGTCGTCGTTCGATATCGTCCGCCAACAAGTGCCCGCCCACGCAGACCGGTGCACATGCGAACCCGGCCGTGAGGACAACGCCCAGTCGAGTGCCCGACGAGTATACGTTTTTTGCAGCAAATCGCTTGCTGCGAGGAACAAACGAAAATCATCCGAGACACACAACGCCCAAGGACACCATCGCCATCATCATGTCTCCCCCGCAGCAGCCCGTCGTGCAGCTCGCGGGCCTCCAGACGGAGACGAGGAACCCCCGGACCACGGCCATCGACACCGTCTCGACGCTCGAGCTCTGCCGCATCCTGCAGCGCGAGGATGCGCGCGTGCCCTCGGCCGTCGAGCCCTGCGTCCCCGCCATCGCCCAGACTATCGACCTGCTGACGGAGCGCGTGCGCCGCGGCGGGAGGGTGTTTTACATTGGCGCCGGCACCAGCGGGAGGTGAGTGAGCAGCCTCATTCGTTTTTCTCCTTTACTCCGGGAGGAGACTGGCAGGGCCTCGCCTGGCTGGTTGCTCTCCCCATGCTCATGATCCCCATGCTCGCGATCCCCTTGCCCTGTCATTCCGCTTCCCTCGCTTCGCGTGTCGCGTTTCCTGCTTCCAAGTGCGGAATGCATGCCGAGCTTGCAGACGGTGGCTGACATCCCCGCGCGCGCGCGGCCTGCCTCGCAGACTGGGGGTCCTGGACGCGTCGGAAATCCCGCCCACCTACTCGGCTCCATCCGACAAGTTCATCGCTCTCATCGCGGGCGGCGACTACGCGCTCCGCAACGCCAAGGAGGGCGCCGAGGACAGCCGATCCGGGGCCGAGGAGGACCTGCGCCCCTACGCCTTCGACCCGGCTGTCGACTCGCTCATCGGCATCGCCTCGTCGGGCCGCACGCCCTACGTCCTCGGCGGCCTCGAGCACGTCCGGCGCATCGGCGGCGCCACCGTCGCCGTCGTCTGCGTCCAGCCGTCGGCCGTCGAGGACGAGGGCAACGCCGACCATGTCATCGCCGCCGTCACCGGGCCCGAGTCCGTCACCGGGAGCACCCGGATGAAGGCCGGCACCGCCACCAAGCTGGTCCTCAACATGATAAGCACCGGCATCATGATTAAGCTGGGCAAGACGTATGGCAACCTGGTAAGATGAACCCCCGCCCCCTTCTTCCAACAAATGCAACAGCATAGGCCGCGGAAATAGCTCCAGCGAAACGCAGGCGGTTGGGCTGCAAAAAGGACCCTGCAGATGGGATGGTTGCCCCAATGCGGCAGGTCGGCGAAACTGGACGCCACGGCTGACTGGAGATCTTGGTTCGCAGATGATCGATCTGAAAGCCACCAACATCAAGCTAAGACAGCGCGCCAAGAACATCCTGCGGCTCAGTGGCGGCGCAGCGTGCACGCAGACCGACGACGAGCTCGACGCCGTGCTGGCCGCGTGCCGCGGCAGCGTCAAGCTCGCCGCTGTCACCATCGTCCTGGGGGTGTCCGTCGCCGACGCCGAGGCGAGGCTGGAGCGCAGCAAGGGCGTCCTCGCGCGCGTCTTCGACGAGGCCCAGAAGGCGGCCGTCAAGGAGGAGCACCACGACCAGGGGCTGGTCCTGTGCGTGGACGCCGGCGGCTCGAGCTGCCGGGCCGTCATCATCACGCCGGACGGGGCCGAGGCGTGCGGCTCCGCGGGCCCGTGCAACGTGTAAGTTGCCGGATGCAGGGCAGGAGAATTAGTAGTGTGCTGACGCATGGCAGCTCGACCATTGGCGTGGATGCGGCCATGGCGGTCATGTCTACGGCCATCCAGGAGGCCACCGACAACTGCGCGGCCACGCGAGGGCGGCAGTTCCAGGCCGTCAAGTTCGCGACCGCATGGGTCGGCATGGCGGGCTACGAGCGGCCGGCGCTGTCGCCGCTCATCGACGCCGCGCTGGCGGACCTGCTGAAGCTGCGGGTGGGCGAGGGCCTCAAGGTCACGGCGGACATTGACCTGCTGCCGACGGCCGTCGCCGACGACCAGAGCCTCGACGCGGCGGTGGTGCTCGTGGCCGGCACGGGGTCCGTGGCCATGAGCTACGTCCGGGCCTCGGACGGTGGCAGCGGCGGCTTCGTCCGGTCCGGGCGCGCCGGCGGGTGGGGGTACCTGCTCGGCGACGACGGCGGCGGCTACGGCCTCGGACGGGAAGCCCTGCGCCGCGCGCTGCGCCAGGCCGACCTGTGCCGCATGCGCGGCGACGACGCCGGCGCGACACTCTCGCCGCTCGCCGCCGCCGTGCTCGCGCACTTCAAGCAGCAGCACCCGACGTGCCGGCCGCACGACCTGCTCAGCACGGTGCTGATGCCGGACCAGCCGTCGGCGGGCGACGCGGGCGGCGGCGCCGCGCAGGGAGCCACAAAGCGCATCGCGTCGGCGGCACGGGTGGTGCTGGACGCGGTGCGCCCGGGACAAGGGGGCGACAACGACAAGGCTGCGGCGTCCGAGGAGGCGCGGCCCATCCTCGAGGCCGGCACGGCGAGCCTAGCGGAGCTCGTGGCGGCGCTCGCCGAGACGCAGACGCTCGACGCGCGGCGGTGCGGGCTCGTGCTGGCGGGCGGGCTCATGCAGGACGACGAGTACAGGGCCCGCCTCGTGGGCGCGCTGGCCGACGGCGGCCGCTGGCAGTTTGCGCGCATCGAGACGGTCAGCCAGCCGGCCGTCGACGGGGCGCGGTACCTGCACCAGCAGCAGCAGCGCCCGGCGCTGCCGAACTAGACGGGACGGCGGCAGTGGATGAGGTGTGCATGGACCCCTGCAACCATGGCACTGATAGAAAGATTGGACGTGAACTGTACACAGGCACACGCGGTCGTACGATAGAGGGCTACGCTAGACACATTCATGACATTTAGACTTGGGCCAATCATCACTCGGGCCTCTCATCTCCTCCATCTAGATAGTACCTGGGTAGATTCATCCGGGCAGTAATCAAGCACATTGATACCCGCACAATACTCCAGTCAGTACCCGGGCTGAGCGCCTCCACGCATCTGGATGCAGTGGATAGCCTGCGGCACAGCACAGCACAGCGCAGCACAGCACAGCACATCCTCCGCCCTGACCAAAGAAGCGACGGCGATCCGGGACGCTCGGCAGGGCAGGGCTCGCCTGGGTAAATAGCAACGGTTCTCGCCGGTCCACGGGCAGATAAACACATGCACGCATCTGCTATCCGCTGATATGTGAGGAGTGCCGATAGCCCGACGGCCGAGACGTGTGTGGCTTCGCACGCTATACTCGTACGTACCACCGCGGTGTGCCGAGTGCTCGCTCGCTCGCACCAGCGGCTGTAACGTTTTCATCGGCCAAGCGGGAGTGGTGGGAAAGAGGCGAGAGAGGCGGTGCCCGGTGAGGTGGGTTTCATCAGCTGCTGGCTCAAACAATGGCCTGGCCGACGACACCAGCGCTGGTGCTGGTGCCTGGGTCCACGGCTGTCGCATGACGCGCATACTTTTCTTTCTGTCTCTCGCTCTCTCCCCTCGACGGCTCTCCTTGCGCTCACCGAGCAGACTGCTCGTCTCGATGGTCTCGGCAGTGCCTCTAGTAGCTCCAGGTGACCAACAAAGACGAGGCCGTGTCCACTGTTTGGGCAGTCTGGCCTTGCGTCTGGTGCCACGGGCGTGCCTCACACCCCCCTGTTTGCCGGCGATGGGCGCTGGGCGTCGCTGGGCGTTGCTGGGCGTCGCTGGGCGGCTCCACCGCTGGACCCCATCCATCCCACGCTTTAGCGGGTCCCAGTGCCGTGGACACGCGCGAGCGACGGGACCTGATGGAGCCGCATCGCAGCGCCCTGCCCAGTGCTGTCCTGCCCTGCCCTGCCTTGCCCAGGTGCCTGCCAGGGGGCCCCCACGCCCAACCAACATGGAACCCAGGCCGCCGCTGCTGGGCGCCGCCGCCGACACAACTTTCACCTCGCTGGGCACGTGGGCTTGGCCGCGCTGGGCATGGATGGCGACGGCGGGCGGAGTCGACACGGGCAAACAGGCAAGACGGCCGGTGGATGGCAGGCAGGCGGGCGGATGGATGGATGGACGGATGGATGCTACCGAGGAGAACGCTGGCGCGACAACGACGAACAATCGTCCGGTCCCGTCTGCAGTCGTGTGCCACAGTGCCGCGCCCCGGCACCCCCGGCTGGAGAAGGCTGGACGCGGAGGCGGAGGCGGAGGTCCCCAATGCGGGCGGTGCGGAGGGCCGGCTGTCGAAAGTTTTTTGGCCGGTTGTGCCAGAATATGAGCATGCGCATCGCGATGCACGGACGTTGGCGTTGACGGCCAGCCTGCTTGGCCCCTGACGCGATGCGCAATGACGAGTCTGCCAAGGGCACCCAAGAGCCTGGAAGGCAGAAAATGAATCGCCCAGGCACAGCGGCACAAGCGTTCGCTGCGGCCCCTGTGCCTGACCGAGGCGGCCTCCCCCCGCAAGGGCCCCCCAACGTCCCACGATGGTCCAGGCCCGTCCTCGTCGGAACACACGCAGCCTCCATCTCGAACGCTGCAAACCATGACATGACGTGACGTGCATGCGAGGCCTGCGTCGGCTCCGAATCGATACATACTTTCCGCGCTGCAAGGCACACCGGCAAGGACAGGGCTGGGTGTCCGGCATTGCATGCCCCCGATCTAGATTGCCAGCGCCTCCACACGCACACAATGCAAAGCAGCTCGTGTGCGTCCTGCCGATGCTGTCAGCCTATCACGTGTACGTACTTCATACAAAGTACTTTGATGGACGCAACGGGGCTCGGCATGTCGTTATGATGAGCGGCAGGGAGGTGACGCCGGGTCCGACCGAGACCCGGCAGAGTTGGGTCTCTACGTGAGACGGGACGGGACGATGGCGTCGGCTGTCGTCCGAATTTCCAGCAAGCATTGCCCAGGGAGCGGCCATGAGCCTCGCTTCTGTCATCGAGTTGGAAATACCATGATATGCCCAGTGCATCCGTCGGTTCCACCTCGACACGTCAGTTGAGCAGTGGGACGAGGATGACCGGTATAGAAGTGAACTATCGCAGGACAGGTCGGTTGCCAGTGCATGACGACGTGTGAATGCAAGCAACTTTGGGTGGGATTCAGAGGGTCGTCGGCCAGTCACACAGCTTGACAAGTTGGCTGACCGATAGTCTCCGCTCAATCCGTCATGCAGTTGGTTGGCCGCTGCCCCCTTCTCAATATGGATGTCAGACATGAGTAGCCATCGATGAAAGTTACGATAGATATGGCGGAGACGGTAGAGACGACAGAGACAACAGGAACGACAGGCGCGATAGGCACGACGGTCACGACGGTCTTGACGGGGACGATAGTTACGACGGGCACGATAGCTACGACGGGTATAGTAGAGACGATGGATACGATAGTTATGATAGATACAGTAGGCATAACAGGTATAATGGAAACGATAGGCGTCGTAGTGACGATAGGCACGACGGGCACCCTCCACCTCCACGTGTAGTTTAAAGAACAGGCCAGCAAACAGTGAATTTTCAGCAAACCCATCAAGAGGGCAGAACAGGGGGACAGACTGGGAGCACTCCGGGTTTTCTTCTGAAATCGCATCCGCGGCTGTCAAAGACACACACAGTAAACGACTGGACCGGTCGGAGGCTCTGGAGTGGCAGCGTACGGAGGCCAAAACTTCTGACGTACGTCCAAACAGGCACCTGGCATTGTCGCATGTTGCTGCATCAACCAGCGAAACGTTCTCCTATATCACAGTATCTCCATTTACTGTGAGAAATCGACGTAACCCTTGCCAGCCACAAATGTCGCCTCCCACGGAATCCTGTCCCCGCTCTCTGCCAGCTGAGAATAAAACTCGCCGGCGGCCGGTCCGCTGATGTCCTTGTACACCGGCGACCCGTCCGCCTGCCGCTCGTCGGCGTAATAGAACCTGTCCTGTCAGTATGACCCCAATGCACCGCGGGCACGTGCCGCCTATGGGACTGCGTACCTGTACCCCTTGGGTCCGTACACCTGCGACGCCGAAGCGATGAGGTGCGCCGTGGCCGACTTGCCGATGCCGAGGCCGAGGAGGGGCGCGATGACGCGCTTGTTCAGCACGTTACCCGTGTATATGAACGCCCGAGGCGCCGACGCAGGCAGCGTCGCGAAGAGCGCGGTCGCTTCACGCGCGGCCACGAGGACACTCGTGGTGTTGACCTGCAGGTCGCGGTTCAAGTCCTCGACCGACAGGGCCAGGGGATCATCAGGCGGATTGGGAGTCGCGGCGGCAGCTATATGATTTCTAGTGTTAGAATTGAACGTGACGGACGGTGCGCTAAGAGAAAGAGTGTCGTGCTGACCATTGTACACGACCACGCTGGGCGGGCCTAGCGACTGCACGACCTTTTGGAAGATGGATGGCACGGAGCTCGGGTCGGAGAGGTCGCCCTGGACGTGCAGGTCGACGCCGGCCTCGCCGTTTGGTCGCGCCGTCCGAGACGTGACGGCAACTTTGTACCCGTTTGCTGCAAACGCGCGTGCCACGCTGGCGCCGATATTGGCGCCGCCGCCGAGGATAAGGAGGACCCGGGAAGGTTCCATTGAAACGTTGGTGTTTAGCTGTGGTCTACTTCAAGTCGAAGAGATTGATAAGATGCTGTGGCGGATCATGTCGAGATCTAATCCGATCGCCGCATCTTTTAAGTATCTGACAGCTGTGCACGTCACCGCGAATGATTCCAAACGTCTTGCTGTGGAAGCATCGCAAGAAGTGCTTTGAAATCCAGTCGCCAACTTTGAAACATGTCCACGGAGTGCCGTGGCTGGCACGCGAGGTCTGGCATTTGGAGACGATTGTCGGTGGTGTGCTCGAGCTGGAATGGTGGGCAAGATGCAGCCAACAAGGTGAGCATCCAGGCTAACTAGAGCCAAACTCAGAACGCCCAATTCGAGCACACCTCATGTGTGGGAGCCGCGCCGGCTCGCACCCGCGCGCTACGTCGGCCGCGCGCGACTGACTAATGCTGCAGTGCGGGATGCTCATCTCGCCGTTGGCCGACATATATCGCGATGAGGCTCATTTGTCATCCTAGATGCCATCATGGAGACGCCCATGCTATGAAGAGCACTTCCGTACGCGACGATCTCAGTCGGGTAAAGTGGCCGTCTGCGGCTCTGCATTTCGGTCGATGGTGCCTGGAAGCTTTGCTGAACGAAGTTATCAACAAGTTAGCCTGGTCGGTGTCACATGGGACTGGACTTGTTTGGCTGCATAGGTCGCCGCATTCATGTATCTTCATAGCATCACTTTGCCTAAGAACACGCAGCTTCTCCCTTCCAAGTCGGCTACGGTGCACTCAGTCTCATACGCCATGTGCCTGTCGTACCTGTCGTGCCCGCCATACCTGTTGTAACTGTCGTCTCCGTCGTTTCCATCGCCTCCGTCGTTTCCATCGTCTCCTTCGTATCTTTGTCTTCGCTATGCCCGTCGTACTCGTATGCATACTAAAGGCCACATTATTCGCACCTGTACGTTGCCACTATGCGCTGCCCGCTCACTAGTCAGATTTGAACCTCGACAGATCATAGTTACCTTCGAGGACTAGTCGACCGTCGCCCTCTTCGCGAAGGCACAGGCCGTCCATCTAATGGCACGCATATATTCCATTTGACGCACAGTGCACCGATGCCACAGCCATTTTGGTCGCATCTTACACGGCCTCAGTAACTTCATCCTCCTGACTACAGACTTTGGCCGCGCGCACCGCCGAGAGGTGACTGGAGCACTCACTCATCCTACCCAGCCCAACGAGTTTCGCGCACCGGAAGTATTCCTCAGCGTCGGCTGGTATTTCAAGGTCGACATGTGAAATTTTGACGTGTTCGTTGGTCCATTGAGCCGGACGTCGTTGTCGGGTTTCATCTGACGCTGGCTGGTTCGGGAGCTTCTAGCAGGCTGCTCTCTATTCCAACAGCAGATAACAAAGCCGCGCTCCCTAGCCCAGCATCTGGTGGGCATTATTGCAGTTCCCGGCCAGATAACCTGGGAGCTGTCCCAGTGCGTGGGGGACATGCGTCATTGGCGATGGTCCGCCGCGGTGTACAGACAGTTCAGACGGAAGACCCAGCGTCAATACCTCCGAATGTCGCGACAGCCCCTTCTTCGCCGACGATGGCATGTTCCATCTGGCCTGGCCATAGCTGGTGATGAGACTCTTTGTCAAGTCAGGGGCATTTGTGCGCGACGAGACGATTCCCACGAGACGGAATACGGAGAGCGAGATGCTCGGCTTACTCTCGAGGGGGAAATGCTCGGGGTATTCTCGAGAGGAGGGAATCTCGGTATCTTCGAGGGAGACATGCCGGCCTATTCCTAGGGTTCATGAGAAGGATTCTGTGCTGGGTGGCTGAGGAGCGGGAAACAGATCATGGTCCTAGGGCGACCCTGGCCGGACTTGGAGCGATGTGATGGGACTTGCCGATGGCACGTGAAGCTTGCCACGGCCTTGCTGCATTTCGTTAGAGACCCTTGACTTGATCCTATGCGAGTTGGGCCACGATAACCTAACTTACCTAGTTCCTAGTTTACCTCTGCGGCTCTGTCTTACCAGGGTGCACAATGCACACCAGTGGCACGTCACCACCTGTTTCGCCCGTCCCTCCCAGCGGCTAACCCCAGGCCTTCCTTCCACTGCATGTCGCGCCACCGGGGCGCCCAACTTCCGGCGCACGCGCCAAGACCCCGCCATCCCGTCAGGTCCCCAAGCGCCTGAGCCGTGCGCTAATTGCCCCTGCGACAGCGCCTGGCAAACCACGAGGCGACCCCCTTTTTCTTCCAGAAGGGGGCACATTTGAAGGCTCTGGTGAAAATCCAATTCCGTCCGTCACGATCCGCAAGTCCAGCAACGACACGAGCCGTCCGAAGAGCTCTCCGGCCCAGCCTCGCCTCCCATCTCCGAATCGTCAATCCAGCTCGAGGCATCGCGCGCAATGGACGGCCCCATCGCTGCCATGGGCGCTCACGGCGACCACCCCTTCTACCCGCTGGGCGCGCCCGTCAAGAACTACATCGCCAATACCATGGGCCCCGTCACCCTCGTCGCCATCTTCGCGGCCGGCTGCGGCGCGCTCTTCGTGCCGACGGCCCTCGTGGCTTCGCGCGTACGGCCTGGCCTGCCATTTACCGAGCTGCTCATTGCGTTCTGGTTCGTGCTGTGCGGGTGCATCCACCTGTTCTTTGAGGGTCAGTCAAACTTCCCGTCATCATCATCAGCATCATCATCACCACCCACGTAATAGGTCTCACCTGGCATCGTCGCTGACAACGCGCAGGCTACTTTGCGTACAACTTCCTCGACATGGCCAGCCGGATGGACCTCTTCGGCCAGCTGTGGAAGGAGTACTCTCTCTCCGACTCGCGCTACATGACGCAGGATCCGTTCGTGGTCTGCATGGAGACCATCACCGCCGTCTTCTGGGGTCCGCTGTCCTTTTTCTGCGCCTACGCCGTCATCACGCGCAGCCACCTGCGGTACCCCATCCAGCTCATCGTGAGCTTGGGCCAGCTCTACGGCGACGTCCTCTACTACTGCATCTGCTGGTTCAACGAGCTGCTCAACGGCCTCGCCTACTCGCGCCCCGAGCGCTTCTACTACTGGGCCTACTTTGTGCTCTGCAACGCCTTCTGGATCGTCATCCCTCTCATCCTCATGGCGCAAAGCGTCAGGGAGATTTCCGCTGCCTTTTCTCGCGGCCAGAAGGCCAATGGATCCGTCAAGAAGTCGCAGTAATGACGTTGATGAGTCTTGCACGACATGCATCGCAGGATATGGACACTAGACATGGCTCGTACAAACACAGCGTTAAGCATGGTAGAATAAATTGGCAGACTGGGGATATAAATCACCGTTGTTGAGGGGCAGTAGAGCAGTACATAATACATATGTCATGAGAATGAGTGAGGTCGCGACTCACTTTGAGAATCTCACACTCCCCAGCACGCCCGCCATGAGTTGAAGCAGTGTCACAATTTACATCAGAGATTAGGAGCATCTGACGGCTGCGAAATTCGCAAATGGTAAACTGATTGGAACTGGATGGGTTAGGTTGTGGACAACGTCCGTCACCGATGGCACCACCTCACTGGTCATATGAGTACATGGGCTTTCACGATGTACATGAGACTGAGAGGGTAGGCCGAACTATGAAGCCTCGTAACACTACAGTCAGTATCATGAGTTAAAACAAGGTCGTTACTCGATAAATCTAATCGTTGTCACCTGAGGAAGACGTGGGGTTGCCATCAGCCGTGGTGAGGCTTGCTTTGAGTGAGTGAGTGATGACGCACGTCTGGCGTGGCCATGAACAACAACAAGCAGCGTGGACATCGAGTCCATAGGGACAGATGAGATGATGCGCTCTCCCAACTCGCAAGTCAAAGAGTAATCGATTCACTTTGTATATGTCGGAGTATTTAGGCGTCCTGGTGAGCGTTGACAAACACGCGTCATGGGCACATGCCTCTTCTGGGTTGTGGCGATTCCGGAGGCACCATCATGCTGTTCACGTCGCGGCACCGCCATCAAGTTTTATCACGCATGAAAACAAGCACAGAC
Source organism: Purpureocillium lavendulum (assembly GCA_029168975.1). Classification (NCBI taxonomy): domain Eukaryota; kingdom Fungi; phylum Ascomycota; class Sordariomycetes; order Hypocreales; family Ophiocordycipitaceae; genus Purpureocillium; species Purpureocillium lavendulum. The sequence continues at coordinate 3,282,178 of JAQHRD010000005.1, read as the reverse complement.
AGTCGTCGCAGTCGCTCTACGTATTGGAAACAAAAAATACAACGCGGGCGCAGCGTCGGGCGGGCGAAACGGCGCCAAAGTCGCGTCATCGTGAGAATGGCGCGCGTCCAGATGCTTCAGCATCAACCGCCGCCAGCCGCCACCCAACGCGCTGACGGAACAAAAACTGGGCCAGGAGGGAAAGAGCGAAGGTCAATGCATGCGAGGGGCAAAAAAAAAAAAATAGGTAGCTTCTCTTTGATTGAGCGTGTCATCCTTAGTGCAGGGGCCATGCTAATCTTCTCTGTCTGTGAAAATGGTCAGGATTCGAACTCGCGCGGTGCTTCGAAACGTTCAAAGGGCTTACTGACATCGTTTCAAAGACCAAATATGCCCGAAGGCAAGTAGAAACAGCGCTATTTTGATTCATATAGTGTTAAAACCATGTCAGACAACCCTGGCGCAGGTGGCGTTGCACCAAGTTGTGACCCACACACACTCACTCGTTACTCCACCAACCGACTCGTTGGACCTCAGATTCACTGTCTGTGGGTACTGTCAGCGCCTGATCTACCCTGGAAAGAGTCGTCAGTTGATACTGTGAGGTCTTGATGCCGTACCCGGCCACTGACCTGTTGACGGCACGTGGCTATGCGTACCCGATAATGGAACTCATGGCTACGAAGTTTAAACTTTATGAGAGTACTGATATTTTGTACAAAAAGGACCCTTACAATACATGAAGCAATGTTTGCTCTGTCGTATGCGGATCATGTGTTCAATGGTTGTGGACTTCAGGGAATGTCACGGTGGCTCATGCAAAGCTGGGCGTCCTCCACAGTACCCTACGTGCATGGAGTCACGTACTTCATGGACGGGCTGTCAAATGTCACCGATATTGCGATGGTTGTTAAGTACTATTGCAGAGGTCACAAGAGAGCGAAGTCGGGGTTGGCATCCAGCTCATCCAGTCGTCTGCTAGATCCCCGTCATCTCCTAAGTTGCCATCGCCCCTTAAATTCCTGTCCGATCTTGAATTCCCGTCCTGTCTTGAATTCCCGTCATGCCCTCAATTCCCGTCATGTCCGTAAATCCCGTCATGCCCGTCATGCCCTCAATTTCCGTCATGCCCTCAATTCCCGTCATGCCCTCAATTTCCGCCATGTCCTAGATTTCCATCATGTCGTAAGTTCCCGTTATGTCCCAGGTTTCCGCTGTGCCGCATGTCTACGCCTTGCCTGACGGCCACGCCATCAATGTCCCCGTCCTATATGACATCACTTCCTAGTCTCCCTCTAGCCGTGGCTCTCCCTTCCACCACCGTTCTCTTCCACGACCTCAAGTTTCCTTGCCCAGAGATCTGATGTGACGATACTAGTCAATCCATGGGGTAGGCAGAAAAAAACATAACTCGGTTCATGTTCAAGTCTATGACAAATCGAAGCAAGCACCCAACGCCACGCCATGCGACATCATTCAGCGGCTATGCGCACGCAAGACTACTCCGAAAAGCCATCGATTCCTTTCCTGATGCCATCAATCACGCCGCTCCATGGACCACCCCCCTTCACCCGGCTGACATCCGCAAATCGATCACATGCAATCATGCGAATGAGCAGTGTGTCCTTGGCCTTCCTTAAATTCCTTCCTTCGCCCTTGGAGAGATACTCCTCGAACCATGTCTCTTCCGTCGAGTCAAACGGCATAAACGCAAGCTGCGTGACCGGCGTGGACTTTTCACCCTTGCCGCCGTCCAACACGCCGGCTATCCACCTTCGGAACAGCTGCTCCCGCGTGTGCTCTGGGTGTGTGCGCGAAAAGAGAAGCGCCTCTGTCGCATTTGTCCGAACCATGGCGTCGTAAAGGAGCTCCAGCGCCAGCGATGTTTTGAGGATCGGCTGCACCGTGTAGTAGTAGGATAGAGCAAGGCTGTAGTCGTTCGCTTGTGCGTGTCGGACAAGGGCGATGATGATGTCGTCGGCAAAGTCGGGGCTGAGGGATGGATGCGCCACGTATTCGAGCGCGTGCTGTGTTGTTTGGTCAGCGCAACGTCGCCTGGCAAGGGCGCCAAACTGACCTGATAGTCTTGACGGTCCATGTACCAAAGACCCTTCATAAAGACCTGATAGGTACTGGGCATGCCGACATCGCCGGCAAAGGCCTCAGAAATGGAGTCGCGGCTGACCGCAGTGTCGAAGTCGAGCAAAACGTAGTAGAGCAAAGACTGCTTGTGGTGCATCGACATGCCGGCCTCGCATATTTGCTGATGCAGTTGTCGCAGTGCGCTGTCCGATTTCGGGGGATACAGTTTGGCTGACAGTCACAAATCAGCGTGCTGCAACTCGAAACAGCGTCTGTACAGGCGCACCTTTGGCGATACCGAGCGCCTTCATGACGCGGTCGATGAACAGCGTGCCATCCAGGCTGTTGCGATGCTCCTCAATCTCGTGCTGGAGCTTCCGATCGTATGGAATCTGCAAGTCTGCCGGAAAGACATCCTGGAACTTGGTGTAGTCGAGCATGGCGGTAGTGCTCGGTGACGGCAGTCCTTATTGACTGGGACGATGTGGAAAGTTGATTGCCTGCAGGCTGTCGCAATTGAATGAGGCTCGGAAGTTGGAGCTCTCTTCGTTCAGTCCAGGTACGTACCTTGAGGTAGTGGGTTTGAGTGCTTGTCGCGCTATCACGTGCCATGTTAGCGGGCGCGGCGCACCCTGCACTCGATGCCCAACGTGGGGTCGCTTGTTTACAAACCACGGTTTCGGACATTTCCAAACAATCCAAGACCTGGCCCAGCGACGCGAGCACTTCCATCTGCAGCCCGCGTCATCAGCGCAATCACCCGCGGGGACACTCGACACTGGCCCGACACTCTATTTTCTTCCATTGTTCTTTGTCTTTCACGTTGCAATCCTAGATCACCCCTCATCAGCCGCCATGTCGGCGTCAACACCTCCCCGGCCGTCGCGACGCGCCGCCGCGAGGCGCAAGGCCATTGTGGACTCCGACGACGAGGACGACCTCGCCAACACCACCAAGGTCCCGGTCGACGACGAAGACGATTTCACTCCAGAGCCAACAAAGAGCCCTCGGCGGCAGACAAGGAGTCGACGGTCGATCGCTCCCGTATCCGCTCCAGCAGCCGCTCCCGCAGCAGCGCCGCGGGCGCGCGGAAGGCCGAAAAAGACGCCAACCCCAGCCCCGGCTGCTGCTGCTGCCACAGAGCCGAGTGAAATTTTCGACGCGGATCAGACAGCGCAACTGGCTCAAGATGATCCGCCGAAGAAGGCCTCGCCGCGAAAGCGCCAGAGCACAGCTTCCCGGGCATCCATTGCGTCGACCATGGACTTGGCACCACCGACACCCAAGGCCCCAGCCTCGCCCGAAACCACCCAGATTCATGGGTCGCCTCTGGCGGACATTACCGCCTCCAGTGTGAATACTCAGAACGCGGACGATACCATTAAGCCGATCAAACCGTTCGACACCATCATGGACAAGCCGCTGGACATCGTCCTCAAACAGAGGACAATCACCATTCCGATGGTAGAGGAGACGACGACGCCCAAGTCTCGAATTGTTCTCACCTACCTCATTCTCAACAACTTCAAGAGTTACGCTGGCCGTCAAGAAGTCGGCCCTTTCCACGCCTCCTTCTCCTCTGTTGTCGGCCCCAACGGCTCTGGCAAGTCCAATGTCATTGACTCGCTGCTCTTTGTGTTTGGTTTCCGAGCGAGCAAGATGCGACAGGGCAAGATATCCGCTCTTATCCACAACTCTGCTCAGCATCCGAACTTGGAATATTGTGAGGTCGAGGTTCACTTCCAGGAAGTGATTGATCTGGTATGAGGCCCTTGTATGTGTTGATGCCCAGCTCCTGCTAACAAGACCAGCCTGGTGGTGGTCACGAGGTGGTCCCTGACTCTGCGCTTGTCATTTCTCGGAAAGCCTTCCGCAACAACTCAAGCAAATACTACATCAACGGCAAGGAATCGAACTTCACGACAGTCACGACACTCCTTCGCGAACGTGGCGTTGATTTGGACCACAAGCGATTCCTTATCCTCCAAGGCGAAGTCGAGTCCATCGCTCAGATGAAGGCCAAGGCCGGCAACGAGCACGAAGACGGCCTGCTGGAATACCTCGAGGACATCATTGGCACTTCCAAGTACAAGACTCCAATTGAGGAAGCAGCCGCGGAGGTTGAGACCCTCAATGATGTTTGCGTCGAAAAGAGCGGCCGTGTCCAGCATGTCGAGAAGGAAAAGCACAGCCTGGAAGACAAGAAGGAGAAGGCGCTGGCCTACATCAGGGACGAGAACGAGCTGGCGATGAAGCAGTCTGCCCTCTACCAGTTATTCATCCATGAGTGCAACGGCAATGTCGCGGTTACAGAAGAGGCTACCAACCAGATGCAAGCCCAGCTGGACGAAGAGCTCGAGAAACACCACGGCAGTGCGCAAATCATCAAAGACCTTGAGAAGCAATACTCCAAGGGCAGCAAGGAATTCGAGTCTGAAGAGAAGCACACGCAGGCATTGGTTAAAGAGATGGCCAAGTTCGAGCAAGAGCGCGTAAAGTTTGACGAGAAGCGCAAGTTCTTGGACGACAAACGCAAAAAGCTCGAGAAGACCATTGGCAACGCTGAGAGCTCGACGACCGAGGCGGACGAGACTATTGAGGAGTGCACCCGCGATATCGAGACTCGAGTCCAGCAAGTGGCGGAACTGGAAGAACAGGTCAAGTCCGACGAGGCTGAGCTCACCAGAATCCGCGAAGGTCTCAAAGGGAAGACTCAGGCGTTCTCTGACCAGATCTCCGCGAAACAAAAGTCTCTCGAGCCTTGGATGGAGAAGATCAACCAGAAACAATCGGCCATTGCCGTGGCCGAGAGTGAGATGAATATTCTTCAAGAAAAGGCCAACGCTGGCGCCGTTGCTCTTGAGGAGCTTCGAGGCAAAATTTCTTCTATCGAAGAGGGCAAAGCCGCCAAGACAAAAGAGCTGAAAGCCTGTGAAGCCGAGAAGCAGGAGCTTGTCACGGAAGCCGGAAAGATGGACGAGGAGCTGGCTGTGTTGGCTGCGCAGGAGCCCAAGTTCCGATCGAAGATCTCCAACGCCCGACAAAAGGCCGATGAAGCTCGCTCGAGTCTGGCTAACACTCAGACACGCGGCAACGTCTTGACCGCCCTTATGCGAATGCGAGAATCGGGTCGAATTGACGGATTTCACGGACGACTGGGCAATCTCGGTACAATCGATCAAAAGTACGACGTGGCGGTGTCAACAGCCTGCGCTGCCCTGGACAACTTCGTTACTGAGACGGTAGAGGCCGGTCAGCAGTGCATCGAATACCTCAGGAAGAACAACCTCGGCCGTGGCAACTTCATCTGCTTGGACAAGCTGAGGTCTCGCGATCTGTCACCGATTCAGACGCCAGAGAACGCCCCTCGACTCTTTGACTTGGTCAAGGCCAAGGAGGAGAAGTTCCGGCCCGCCTTCTACCACGCGATGCAGGATACCCTGGTTGCCACTGACTTGGCACAGGCGAATCGCATCGCTTACGGTGCGAAGCGTTGGCGTGTCGTCACTCTCGACGGCGAGCTGATCGACAAGTCTGGTACCATGTCTGGTGGCGGCAATACGGTCAAGAAGGGCCTCATGTCCGCAAAGCTTGTCGCCGATACCACCAAGGAGCATGTGGCCAAGCTTGAGGAGGACCGGGACACTTGGGAGGCGAAGTTCCAAGAGTTCCAAGAATACCAACGGGAGTGCGAAGGCAAGCTCAAGGACTTGAATATCAAGATCCCTCAGCTCGAAACAAAGATGCAGAAGATTGGCTTGGAGATTGAGAGCGCCACCCGGAATCTCGCCGATGTCCAGCGGCGCATTAAGGAAGTCAGCAAAGAACACCAACCCTCGGCATCAGACAACAACCGCATCTCGGTGTTGCAGAAAGAAATCGCGAAGCTCAACGCTCAGATCGAGGACATCCATGGTGAGACTGCCAGCGTCGAAGAGGAGATCAAGACCCTGCAAGACAAGATCATGGAGGCCGGCGGTGAGAAACTCCGGGCGCAGAGGGCCAAGGTGGATGGACTGAAGGAGGAGATCGCAACGCACAACGAGGAAATGTCCAACAACGAGGTCCGGAGAGTCAAGGCCGAGAAGCAGAAGGTCAAGCTTGTGAAGGATCTGGCCAAGGCCACCAAGGAGCGCGATGCAGCTACCCGCGATCTTGAGAAGCTCGAAGATGACATCAACAACCAAGGCGAGAAGGCCGAGGAGCTTCAAACTCGTGTGCAGGAGGCGGAAGAAGGCCTCGCAGCGAAGAAGAAGGAGCTCCTTGCCTTCAAAAAGGAGCTGGACGAGAAGGCTGCGGAGCTGAATGAAAGCCGCGCTGTCGAGATCGAGATGCGCAACAAGCTGGAGGAAAACCAAAAGGCGTTGGTCGAGAACCAGAAGCGCCTGCGATACTGGGATGACAAGCTATCGAAACTTACTCTCCAGAACATTGAGGACCTCATCGGCGAGCCTGCCCCGAAGCCGACAAAGGCACAGAAGCCGGCGGACGCTTCGGACGAGAGTGGCGACGCCGACATGGCCGACAACTCTACCGCAGCCAGCGAGACGGAGAGGGAGACCGAGGAACCCGAGGATGCTGAGATGGCTGATGCGTCATCATTGCCGGAAGGGTCTCAACAGGACGAACACGGCGAGCAAGGTGATGAGCTGCGAGAGTTCCCAAAGTACACCCCGGACGAACTGGCAGACATGAGCAAAGAGACTCTCAAGGGCGAGATTGCCGCGCTCGAGGAAAAGACGCAGAACGTGAGCGTCGACCTGGGTGTCCTTGCCGAGTACAGACGGAGAGTAGAGGAGCACGCTGCTCGCTCTTCCGACCTCCAGTCAGCCATCGGACAGCGCGACTCGGCAAAGAAGCGCTGTGATGATCTCCGACGCCTCCGGCTCGAGGGTTTCATGGAGGGCTTCAGCGCTATCTCTTTACGACTGAAGGAAATGTATCAGATGATCACGATGGGCGGTAATGCGGAGCTGGAGCTCGTGGACAGCCTGGACCCTTTCAGCGAGGGTATCCTGTTCAGTGTCATGCCGCCTAAGAAGAGCTGGAAGAATATTGGCAACTTGTCAGGTGGCGAGAAAACGCTGAGCAGTCTTGCGCTCGTCTTCGCCTTGCACCACTACAAGCCGACACCCTTGTATGTCATGGACGAGATTGACGCTGCCCTCGATTTCAGAAACGTAAGTTCGATCCGCTCTCTCTCAACAATTTGCGTCTAACACCGGCGGTAGGTTTCGATTGTCGCCAACTACATCAAGGAGCGGACAAAGAACGCCCAGTTTATTGTCATCTCACTCCGAAACAACATGTTTGAGCTTGCTGCACGCCTCGTCGGCGTGTACAAGGTCAACCATATGACGAAGAGTGTTACGATCGAGAACAGGGACTTTATCGAGCGCCCCCCGCCGCCACAACGGCAAGCTGGCCCCGGGCAAACAACGACGCTGGCATTGAGGTGATGGTTGCATGGACTTAAGACTAATGTTTGAGACGCATATGTACATGGACGTGGCCAGGACAGGGCTTTGCAGGCGAATTGATGATCATGACGGGGAATTTGGGCATTGCATGTAAGATAACGGACGTTTGGATGAATATGGAACGACCTTTCCGTTCGATGCTTTCGTGCTCCCTGATACTCTAACAGTCGGGAACCTGCTAAGATGACTGGCCCAAGGACAGTAGCTGAAGCCAAGCGAGCTGGCTGTTGACCCCTGAGCCTGCTATGCCGTCGGCTCTCGGGTTTACGTGCGGTTATCCAGGTTCCACCGCCGTTCCACAAGCAGGGTTTCCTGCCGGGTCGCGTGCCACCCTCGCGAAGATGGATAAGCCAGTCGCGGGCTGCGACTTTCTCGCGTGGCTTAACCGGGATTCTCAGCGATGCAGGGTCTCGAGCCGAGACAGATTGCATGTATACTGACGACCCAGAACCCAGTCTCGCTTCCGTGGAGTTGTGAACGACTTGGAAGCTGAGCGACACCTACAGAGGAATAGCACCTGGGCCAACGCTACTGCCTCCACATTGGTCCCTCGGCTAGACAGAAGGAGGCGAGCTGCTGCTGCTGGTACGAGGCGCTTGCCGATGGCGTCGGATTCCGCCCTCTTGAGCATCACCGACGAGGCGCCCGCTGGACAAGGGCTACTAACAGGACGCCAAGATGGGGTCTGACGAGAAAACCAGCCAGTGTTGATGATATGCTTGAGGCGAGCGTCTTCGGTTCCTGCTCTTGGCCCATGGGGTCCTGTAGCCGAGCGAGACCGATGAGGATGGAAGTCACGTCGATGTATAAATCCAGCACATCCCTCCGTTTGGTCGCCTCTTTCTCGTCGGCGCGGTGTCTGGAATCTGTTAAACCTGCCCCTTGGTATCGTTCCTTTATCAGCATCATGGCCCAGGTCGCGATGCGTGCCATCCCCTTTCTGCTCGTTGCCCTGCACGGTGCATTTGCCTTGCCAGCTAATCAAGTCGGCACATCACTTCATTGCACTCGCGATGGCTTGTTTACCTCTCTTTACAATGAAGGTCGGCAGTTCTGCTCCACCGTACTGAGCGATCACTGCCACAAGGCGAGCATGCCGACCCAATTTGCGACTTATGATCCAGACATGCTGTCCTCACATGTGAGTTTGGCCGTGACAACGCGCTGTTGCTAATGCTGGAAGATGTTGTCGAGCTTACCCATGACCTAGTGTAGCTGTGTACTGAAGGAGACTTGCAAGCCCCGCAGCTTGAACACCTCGCTTGTCTCTGTGACTGCTACCCAGACTCTGTCGACGAACACGACTACTGCATCTTCCCTGCCTCTGTTGTCGACGATATCTACAACGTCAGTGATGTGGAACTCCACTACTACGACAACGATCCTGCTCACAGCACCGTACTCTCCATCGAAGACTACCTTCTCCCATTCACTTTCCCAGTCCAGCAGTGGCTGGAACAGAACCATCTCCTCTACTGTCATTACCCCCACTGTCCCGTACGGAAATAGCACCAGCACTGCATCACATCATACGGATACAAGGAGCAGCTCGGAGTCGTTGGAGCCAAGCTCTATCCATGTCAACGCGACGAGGAGCTCCCGAGAAAAGTCGGGCGTGCCCTCCGGGAGCTCTTCAGCTGTGCTGTCAGTTTCTTCGACCTGGACCTCCGGCCAGAGTGGATGGCCTTCTTCAGTAACTGGCTCGCTCTGGACAAGCCGCGTGACGGGAATTTGGAATACGACATCCACAAACGATCATTTCGCAAGCACGAACAGCAAGCCAACAGCTTCCACCTCTGGGACTCAAGATACTACAGGCACTAACATGACGAACACTTCTGTTTCATCAAAGCCCTCCACAGCACGTGTCACTACTCTGGCCGGGAACTCACTAACCTCACCTATGCTTGCCACGACAAATCCCGCCAACGAGAGCAGCGGGCGCTCACAAACAACTCTGACTCCAACTTCCAATGTTCCAGTTTCCAGCTCAAAGGCCGTGTCTTCAACTACTTTCGCGAATCTTGCCTCCAGCTCAGTGTCTACTCCCACTTTCATTACTCCCACGGGCTCTCACATTGCTTCATCCAGCTTCAATCCCAACGTCACTGCGACCTCCGTCCCGACACTACCAGCAGCCAACTTTACTCAAGTCACACGCACCGGCGATTTGGCCAAGGAGACCTGCTACCACCTGCCCGAGGACCCCATGCACGGACAAAGCCGCCGTGCGATGCTCCATAATACGGACTTGCGGGAGCACAACGCCACGATCCCCTTCCCGTACGTAGAGTCTGTTGACTTTGCCGTCGACGGCGTTGATCCACTGTTCTTGACGCTACGGGATGCCGCCCAGGGGACGCACTATCTTGACGTCTCAAACAGGAGCTACATCTCTCTGGTGGACTTCCTGGGTAACGCTGTTCTCCTAGACGGACAGGGGATTCACTTTTCGACAAACAGTTGCCGCTACGACGTATCCATCTTGGTCAACGGCCTATACGAGCAACTTGCGGACCTCTCTGGAGAAGCATGCTCCAAAGGGGGTCTTTTTGAACGCATGGACGACATGAACTTCAACCAAACGCTCTACCTCCATGACCAATGCGGTCATGCAGTCAAGAGGTCCATCAGGAAATACCCGTTGCTGAAAGTGGGCGATACAGAGTGCAACGACATAGACGTTGACGAGTCTCTCGGGAAATGGGTGTTTGACTGCACCTTTCCCGGCTCTGGCTCGGGTACCCTCCGCTGCCAGCGCGCCGTACGCAGCGACATATTCAAGTTCCTGTTCGTCGACCCCTTTGGCGGCGCGTGTCCGGACCTCTCCACCGTCATCACAACCCTCGAGGCCACAAGCCAGGACTTCCTCAACGCCGAGTCTCTGCGATCGGAGCTCTACAATCAGGGGCTTACTGACGTGCAGCGGCGCGAGGTCGATCTGACAGTCATGTATTACGAGCAGTTGTGGGAGATCCTCAAGCAGGCTCTCTCCAAGAAGAGAGCACTGCCGCCCGCGAAGTTGAGCGCCGTGGAGCAGTACATTGAGACGTATGACTCACTGCGCAACTTCGAAGAGGATGTATGCGAAGACTTGCATGCGGGGGACTTGCCGCTCAAGATGAGTCTGCGCGCGGGCGTGACGGTCGCGGACGCCATCGCGACGCTGAACTGGGCGCCACGGGAGCCCAAGCCCTACAACGTCACGGTCCAGGACCCGGATAGCGTGGCGTGCTGCGCCAACGGCAGCAAGTCCAGTTACGGCGGGAACGGCACCTGCACTTATCCAGATGATGCGTTCATCTTGAACACAGGCTGCGTGTGCGGCGAGACGGCGTCTGGGGAAGCGCTTGCGTTTGAGTACACGGAGTGTGACAACTTTGTGAGTCAGTGCGCGACGGACGGCGACTGCGACGACAGTGGACACGATGGATTTACTTGCTTGGTAGGAACCTGCTGCGGCGGCGGAGTCTGCGTTGACCCTTTTGCATGTGCGCAGAATGGGACGTTGTTAGTCAAACCGGGCTCTTGATGCAGGCAAGCGAAGGGAAATGCTTCGATGGATCACGACGCTAGTGAAGACCGTTTCAAAAGGCTGGAATTTCGAGCACGCATGGCTGGCTCGTGTCCGCAGAGTGATTGGATGCTTGCCGTATTACTGGTCTGCAGCGGGATGGTTGACTTTGACAGGACTCACAGATGCTACGGGAGCCAAAGTCACAAGGCACAGTGGTGCCAGACTGAGTGGCACGTACAGAAAGAGTCACTCAGTAAGGGCGTCCAGTCACAGCACGGAGAAATATAGGTCGCGTCGGCAAAGACGTAGTCTGGTTCATTGATGTTTTGGATTCCCAATACCATAGTGTTCATCTAATCCATTTTGAATGCAGACGTAAACCCAACCAGACTCCGTTCCCAATCATACCCACTTAGGCCTTAGCAACAGTGGGAACGATCTTCTTGCCGTCCTTGTTGTAGCGGACGCGAGGAGGGGGGGCGCGGTTACGGCGGCCAACGCGCGATCGGACACTACAAGGTCACATGTCAGTATGCTGTTCATTTGCACGTACCGCTTCGACGATCAGAGATCGTAATATGGGAGTGTATCCATAGTACGACCAAGGCTCATCCGAAGCACATACGCCGCGAGGGCGCAGTTGTCACACTCCCAGGTAAGACAACGTACCGGACAATCTTGCCGTGGATAGCGCAAGAGACGCAGTACTGCAGCTTCAGGTACATCTTGGGTACGGTGTACTCCGAGAAGACGGAGGCATCCGAGATGTCACCTGCAGAGAATTAGCTCGTTGCCTCGCACACACAAGGGTTTGTTTCGAGCGTCGCGCGTCAAGGTGGACGGCAGGGGAGAGACGTACGAATGGCAGCAGACTCAACCATGTTGCGGATGGTGAAGCGCTTGATGGCCTTGTCCTTGGGCGTGCATCGCGAGCAGTTGCTGCAGCGGATGGGCTTGACGTGGCCGCGGCCCTTCTTGTTGCGGCCGCTGTGAGGTGGTTAGCGAATATTCAGACCACAATGGAGCGTCGACGACGTCGCTCTGGTCGTGGCAAGATGCCGGCCTGCGGTGCAGCGGTGCATGGCAGGGACGTTGAGCGGCGCTGTAGACGTCGGGAGGAGGGCGGATTCGTACTTGTTCTTTCTCTTCTTGACCATTTTGGCGGTGTCTGCTGTAGTCGTTAATACAAAGACACGGGTCGGACGAGGTGGAAAAAGAGAGGTCGAGTGCTGGAAATCAATCGACACTCAAAAAGATGCAGAGCGTGTGGAGAGGAGCGGTACGCTCTGGTTGGACGCTGTAGCGACATTGCCCCACTGCACGGGAATTTCGCAGAGGGCAGGGCAGAGACCAGCGGAAAACCCTAGGTCATGTGACCCCACCCTGCGGGCCCTGCGTGCACCGCAGCCGAAATTTCTAAGCGCGGCGCCACTCCACCAGGTAGAACCTCTCTCATCAACCGCAACATCTGAGGATTGCTTAGGACGGCAATAGGTCTATTGTCGAGGTATGTCTGAAAGATGTCGCATTTGTTCTGCCCTCTCGTGATGATGGGAGCATCTACGATGCAACCACCATGAGATTTCCCTTTCCCCTCGCCTCGCGCAGCGGCGGTTTCGTTATCCCAACGCTCCGTCGCGCGATGGCTTGCCCGTTTCGAATTTTTGCTCCCACCGAAACCGCCCTCTTTCCTCCCGCGCGCGCGCGCGTCCTGCCTGACGAGACAATCTAACACGCATAGAACAGGCAAGATGCAGATTTTCGTCAAGACCCTTACGGGGAAGACGATCACCCTTGAGGTGGAGTCTTCCGACACCATCGACAATGTCAAGTCCAAGATCCAGGACAAGGAGGGCATCCCCCCGGACCAGCAGCGCCTGATCTTCGCCGGCAAGCAGCTCGAGGATGGCCGCACCCTGAGCGACTACAACATCCAGAAGGAGAGCACCCTGCACCTGGTGCTGCGCCTGCGTGGTGGTGGCAAGAAGCGCAAGAAGAAGGTCTACACCACGCCCAAGAAGATCAAGCACAAGCGGAAGAAGACCAAGCTGGCCGTCCTCAAGTACTACAAGGTCGACAAGGATGGCAACATTGAGCGTCTCCGCCGCGAGTGCCCCAGCGACACCGTGAGTTTTCCCCACACTCACACGCGACGTGCAGAGAAGATCGGCGACGGCTAACATTCGTGACAGTGCGGCGCTGGTGTCTTCATGGCCTCTATGCCCGACCGCCAGTACTGCGGCCGGTGCCACCTCACCTACGTCTTTGACAAGCAATAAGTGCACGACATGGGAAATCTGCTTTGGGATGGGCGGTGAAAGGCTGGGTACCATGGACTGCAACAAAACAGGCGTTGATGTAGCATAGAGCACATCCGGCTTCTTCATAATGAATGCTTGACTGAGGCCACCTCAAATTCTGTTTCTCTTCCGTGATTTGCACCCTTCGTGTCTTTGTCCCAGTGTGGCACCCTAAGTCCCTGAATGCCGATGAGCGTCGTAACATCAGCAAATTCCATAACGACAGCCGAACCGACTACGGCAGGTCACTTGTAGTCATGATTGAATGACCGTTCAAACATCACTGGATCTTGGCACGTCAGCGATGCTGGACGCCATTCATACACGACGTGGTCGCCTCTAAATTGTGCCTCGTGGGCCCCAATATGCGTACATCAACAGTAGAAATCGACAAGCCTTATGCCCATAAACGCCATAGCCTGAACCGCAAACTCCTCTCAAGCAAAACCAGCACCAGCGACCAGGTAAACGTCCGATCACCCTCACTTGCTCGGGGTATCATCCGCTTCTCCCTAAGCACGTGCCCGTACCCCCCGCCTTCGTGCCTTCCAGCCCTTGTTTTCCCTGCACCTCGCAGCCTTCAAGAGCCTTTTCGCAGCACGCAAGAGCATCTTCGCCTCCTCGACGGACTGGACCGGTTCATCGATCGATCCAATCCGCTCGCTCTCGCCACTGGATTCTGAACGGAAAGACTTCTGGGGGCGCCCTGTGGAAGCCACCATTGCCTGCTTATCGTCCTTGCGTTGCGGCTTCGGGGACGAGACAGATGGTTCCGACTGGAGCACCTTGACGCGAGGATGGGAGCTCTACTCCTCATCAGCGGCCTGGGACTTGCGCTTCTTCTTCTTCTTCTTCTCTCCGTCCTCTTTGACAGGGGCGGGCTCGGCCTCCTCGTCCCTCTTGCGCTTCTTGTCCTTGGACTTCTCCTTCTTCTCCTTCTTTTCTTTCTTGTCCTTCTTCTCCTTCTTGGCAGATGACGGCGCAGGGGCGTCAGCCATCTCGTCGTCACTGTCCTTGCCAATAGCATCACCCAGCGACGCGATGGTTGCCTTCTACACAGGGGTTAGCTCCGAGCGCTTCCGACGTTGTTATCGTGGGGACTTACCATGACATCAGCGTTCTTAGTGGGCTTCTTGCCAGTGGCATAAAACTCCAGGCGGTCGTTGACCTGCTCCTTGAAGGCTTCGCCGAAGCGCGTCGACGGCTCCATGGAGAAGTTGTCGATACGGCAGGCCATGCTGCACTTGTTGGCAACATATCTGGAGATGCGGCCCTTGTCGCGGGTAGAGGCCTTGCCGATGAAGCTGCTGTGGTAGATGATGCCGTACTTGGGCGTGTTGCTCTTGCTCTTGAGAGCACGGAACAGGGCCTTCTCAGCGCCCATGATCTGCAGGGTGGAGGCAGGGGCCTTGGCAAGGTTGTTCAGGGAGCCGGCCTGGGAGATGAGGCGAGCACCAACGGTGGTGCCAATCAGAGCCTGCAGGTTGGGAGCGACGGAGTTCATCTTGTTCTGGAGGTAGGTGGAAGTCTGGCCGCGGTTCTCGGCCTGCTTGACGACGTTCTGAGTGAGGCCCAGCATGATCTGCATGTCCTCATCAGAGACATCCGTGCCCATGGAGACCTTGGCGGCATCGATGATGGCTTGCGCCTTGTTGCCGTCCTCGCCGACAATGGCGGCAAGATCGTGCAGCCGGTCGTCGTTCAGGTTCTTCTTGTTGCCGATGGCCAGGACGAGCTTGGCGTACGTCAGGTTGTCTGAGACAATCTTGACGAGCTCGGGGAAGTGCCAGCCGTACCACTCCCTCACGCGCATGAGGAACTGGTTGAGACTCTTGTCCTGGGTGTCGATGATGGCGCTAGCCTGGATAATGTGGTTGTCGTTGCGAGTGGCGCTGAACTTGACCTTGGCGCGGGAGTAGGCGTGAGCCATACCCAGGCAGGCCTTCTCGATATCGCCGGCGTTGAGGCCCTCGATAAGCTTCTCGGCGTGCAGGCGGATGCCGCGAATGACATCGGCGACGATCTGGTTGGTGTCGCCGGTCTCGCACTCGAGTCCGGGGAACTCAGCCTTGATGGCACCGGCCAAGTTCTTATCGGTAACGCCCAGGACGACCTTGCTCTTCTTGCCGCTGGTCTTGGGGAGGTTGAGCTCGAGAACGGACTTGAGGAAGTCGGTGCAGATGCCCTCGGAGACCTCGTTGATGTTGTGGATGGCGTCGGCGTGGCCACTGTCACAGAGTCAGAACACAGTCCCAATTCCTGTCCCGGTTCGCGGTCTTACTCAAAAGGTGTGAAGTTGACCAGCTTGATCATCTTGCCAAACTTGGCCAGGTCGGTGGCGGCCTCCTGGACTTCCTTCATCTTGAGGCCGACGGCGTCGGCCTGATGCACGACCTTGAAGACGGCATAGCCGACGGGCGCCTCGAAGAGGGCGTAGTCGATGTGCGACATGTTGATCTCGTCCCCAAGCCGTGGCGTGTCGAGTATCGGGCGGACGGGAGTGCGTGCGGCGGTCGGGGCGAGGCGAGGCGATGCGTTGGACTGCGCGCAATGGCTCTGAAGATTTTCGGCCTCACTTTTTTTCGCGGGTTGAAATTTTTCCCAGCGGGCAGCTTTGAGCTGGCGCACGGACCAACTGGCCAATTGGCGAATCCTCAGTGTCGGTGCGGGCGAATATGTGGGAGATCACGTGCCTTTCAGGTGGGGTGCCCGCTGACAGCGACACTTGGGGACCGCTGGTCGTTGTCGAGCCAAATCTCGCGGTCTAGCGCCTCCTCTACGCCGTCGTTTGCATGCGGGCTTGCTCAGTCTTTCAAGAACAAACCCTTCTCCTTGTTGATTGCCCATCGTCAATGAGCCTCAGCGCTTCACTCACTTCCATGCGAGGAGCCGACAGCAAAGGGAGGCAAAGTACTAATCAGGTTTAATGATTGCTATAGCTTGCTTTTCGTCGTCACGCCCGCCATGGCTCAGTTGTTTGGAAACCCGTCCCTCAGGTTGTCATACTTGGTGTTCGGATACTTGATGCAGTTGTTCTGCTTGAGCAGGCCGCCCGGGCCGCCCAGGCACTGGACAGCCGTTCCAATCAGACTGTCGCCAGCCTCCTTGTCCGCGCTGCTCTCCCACCACATGGCGCCCCCGAGGCCCTTGTTCTTGATGTAGTCGGCCTTGACCCTTGTCATCTGTGGTGTGTCGTAGCTGACGAGCGTACGGTTCTGCGCGTTGTAGCAGTAGCTCGCGGCGGCCGTGTCGTCGTACTGGTCTTGCGCGCCCTCGAGGGGCAGCTTCTTGTAGTCGTAGACGCCGCCCTCCCATGTGCCGGGGCCGACTCCCTGATACGGCTTGCCGATGCCGTCCGTGTTCTCGAATGCGCGCCCGTACAGGGGCATTCCGAGGACAATCTTGTTCGCGGCGACGCCGCGACCCGTGTAAAATTCGACGGCAGCGGCAGTCGAGAATGGGGTGCAGCTGGGGTTGCCCTGGTTTGGGTACAGGTTCGCCTGATGGCCACTAACTTGATCCCAGGAGCCGGCGTAATCATACGCCATGAGGTTCCAAAAGTCGAGGTGCCGATCCATGCCGGCGATGTCGAGTTTCTCGTAGTTTTGAGGTCCGGCAGGGCATGCGACGGTGAGCTCGAAATGATTGCCATTACCGAGCTGCTGGGCGTAGCCATCGAGCTCCCCACGCACGGCGGCGAGCAGCTCGACAAAGTTGCGCGCCTCGTCGGCGTTCTGCGGGTACTCCCAATCGATGTCGAGGCCGTCGAAGCCAAGGTTCTTGAGCAGCTCGAGACTGCTCTTGGCAAAGGTGGCGCGCCCCTGGGGCGTGCTGGCTGGGCTCTTGAAGTTGGAGCTGTACGTCCAGCCGCCAATGGAGAGGAGGACCTTGAGGTTGCGGTTGCGCTTCTTGAGGAGGTTGAGCTGCTTGAGGCAGCCGTACAGGTTGTTGCCCGTATCATTCCAGGAGTCGCCCTCCCAATGAATGTCGGTATCGGCCCAGCTGTCGGTCAAGTAGCTGCAGGCGCATGAGCAAGTGCATCGAGGTGGCTTGGGGCTGAGGACTTACACCTCACCACTGTCGGTGCGAACATTGGCAAAGGCATAAAGAATGTGCGTCAAGTTCTCGAGGGGAAGGTCCTGTGGACGGTGCTTGCGAGCGTAGATGGCCCTGCGAATGTCAGCACATCTGTCCGTGGCAAGCAGGGAAGGGCGGCAATACCAGTTGACGAAGTAGGCCACTGATCGAAAGCCTGGCTCAGGTCCCCCGCCCATGGTGTGAGTTTTGTTGAGGTCGCGAAGAAGTAGGGACAATAGGAGGACGAGGAGTGTAGCGATGCCGACGAACAATCGAAGACTGCAGATGCTAGAGCGCTTGGGAAGCCTAGAATTCGTCCGCGTTCGAGAACCCGTCTTGAAGATGGACACTCCTTTAATGGTGACGTCGAGGCGAGCGTGATCGGCTTTATATGCGATGCAGAATGCGAGGTGGCAAGGCCTCGAGGGCTACGAAGCTTTGAGGCGTCGCCCTGATCACCAATGATTCAGCTGAGCTTGTCTTCTGAGACGAACGCAACGAAAGGGATGAAGAGGTGAGGTGGAAGGTTCAACCGAGTGAGCTGGTCCCGCGTCGTCATCCCGCCGTTAGCTCAGGTCATGGGTGCCCACTCGCTAAGACAGGGAAGCCCACAGGCGGGCAGTGCAACGAGGCGTTGACGGGAGCCCTGGCGAATGCGAATAGCGCCCGCTGCGGGGTTCAATGTTCCCGTCTCCTAAGCCCTGAGCCTGACCGTGAACCGAGCTCTGCGTGGGAGGCCGTTCCTTGCCACAACGGTTTCCTGTTTCTCCCTCTGGAACTCGCCACTCGCATCTCCTTGTGTTGGGGCTGCTGGAGGCGTCCAATTGCCATATCATCCGGACATCATCACACGTCCAGCGACGTCGTATTGTCACTCATGGAAACCTCCGTTGGTCCTCCCAGCATTCTGGATCACGGCAGCCACGGCTGTCATCTGACATGAGCTGAAGACCTCTGGATCAGGGTCGTCGGGCGCCATTGGGCTCGCTCTTTAGCGCCGTTGTTGGCGCCTGCAACTGCCGCTGCAGGCGTTGAGCTTAAAGGCCGTTTGCGCCCCCATCGTCGCAAAGGAAGGCAGCGTCTGGATCGTGTGATTGCCGTCAGTCGATATGCCGAGGACGGTGCTCAGACTTGGAGGCTTGCAAGCATGGCGCTCGAGCAGCCTCTCCAAGAAGCCACGGGATCTACGGCAACATTGAATGAGATGCCAACCACTCCTTGGCTCTTAATTCATTGGCCTCTCCAAGCACAGCTGATCAAATCACTGCCACCTAAGTTGCCCATAAAACCTCCCTCAGCGTGTCCTCCGACCTGTTCGGACGCTCAATGGTGCGCCGCAATCTGACCACCGGAAGAAAACGTATTGCAGTGCACGCGCCATGGGCCCCAATTTCTCTATTATTGACCCTATCATCCATCACGCACACATTGGCCTCGCAAATGTGCGCGACGGTCAGGCCAGTATGTTTCCTCTGGCGTGCCATCTCGGCAATACCGAGCCACCTCAACGCCTTGAATGAAGGCATAATCTTGATTGGACGACTCGTAGCGCCAGCCACCGAACCTCCCGCGGGAGTACACATTATATTCTTCCAGCTGAGATAAGATCTCATGTAGTAAGTCGTCCCGCCCCAGGAATGGAAGCGGATATCCAAAGTGTACGTGGTGCTGCCACGTTGAGATGGGTTGGTCATGTATCCCCCATCGCCGCAGCTCCTCTAGATGCTTTTCTGCTAAGCTATCCGGTGATAGTTCGCGCTTCTTGGAGATGGATGTCTCGAACATGATGCTCCAGCGCCCTTCTCCAGAGAGACACTGCGAGAAGTTTGTTGGGATGGTTGCGCGGTGAAAAGGCACGGATCGATCCGCGCTGAATATCCAAGTTTTTCCGGCAAGGACCTTTGGAAGCGGGCCGGAGAATCCAAAGCCAACAATATGAGTCGATGTGAATAGAAGTTCGTGCGAGTACACGGCAAGGCTAGGGTGCTTTGGGTTGATGATGGACAACAACGAGGTAAGAGGCATCGTGCTGATGCATCTGTTGAAAGTGACCGTTGAACCTGTTGACAACGTAGCTTCTCGTCGACCAAGGTCCATGTATGTCACTGTGACACCATACAGTTGCTTCTCCTTAGGGAGTGCATCAGCAACACTTTGCCAGAGGGTTCCAGTACCCAGAGACGGATACGGGAAACGCGAAGTGTCGTCAGGAGTGTCTTTGACTGTAAAAACAGAGTCGCTGCGCGGCTCGGGCACATTTGGAGCCTTCGAACCCGACCTCAGACTTGTCCAGGTGTGGGACAGCTCTTGGAGAGGCCATCCCCACTGCTTCGAGTTGAAGGGCGAGAAGAATGCCTCATTCAAGGTTGGTCCGAACCTTGACTTGTAGTAGTTTTCCAAGTTGGTCTCCTTGCCGGCTAGTGTCGTTATTGTATTACCGAGTTCCTGCGCGATTTGGCGGCCTTGAGCGATGGAGCCAAGGTTTTGTTGTATCGGCGTGGGACACCAAGTGCCGTTGAGTCTAACCCACCCCCCTCGACTTGGCGAGGCCCAAGCTTGATGGCGTGATGTTATTGCATCAAACTCTTCGAAGTGTGAGCATATGACGTGCCCACCAAGATCCCATCGAAATCCTTTGTCGTCTACGATGGTGGCCGCCATGCCGCCCGGCCCGCTGCTGGCATCAACAAGCAACCAGTCGGGGTCCCCGACATCGTCAAGATGGCAGGCAGCACCAAGACCAGTAGGTCCTGCGCCGATAATCAAAGTATTCACAGAGATATTGTGAGACAAGTCGAAGTTGGACGCAGGCATCTCGCCAGAAATAGACTGACTACGCAGCCGGTGTGCTTGCGAGAATTCATGTCAACAGCACTCATGGAGCAAAAATAGTGTAAGCCTTATCAATCTAATTATCATCATGACAGGAATCGCCACTCTCTCTACTGTCTGTACAAAGTAGCACGCGCAGAGACACTGAAATGCTACACGTGGACGGTCCAGACGGCTCCGAGCCCTTGGCAAGCCCAATCATAAGAGCCGACACCGCGCATGCCCCTGCTCCCGGTACGCCACTGGAGCTAGGATATCATCAAGCTTGGTTGATCAGCCTCGAATAACTGCCGCTCCAGGCCCGTTCCATAAGAGGTAGAGAAGTTCTAAGCGGTAGCTGCCCAGATGTGCATTTCGCCGGCCAATCATGGCGCCACTTCCAAAAGAAGCTGAGAGCACTATTTGGTCGCCTTTTGTAGCCGCTAATAGCCTTGCATAGACTATTGGCAGGACGCATGGTCCTAGGACAACTGTACCAGTAGCTGCCGATAGCGTGCAGAGCAGAGCCGCAACCGCATCGCGTGATGGCGGTAGTGGTCCAGAGTCCACATGCAGACATTCCCGCGCACGTGAACTTGCTTGACCGCGCGTGTCTTTTTAAAGAGAGTACGTGTTGTCTGAGATAGCATTGTTACATGTAATTGCCTTTGTAGTTGAATATTAGCCGCTTTCAAACCGCCAATCGTGAGTAACGGTCAACCATGAAGCTGCTTACCGAGATGGACTCTATACCCTGCAAGATCTTCTTGTCTCCTCATCCAGACGATGTTGCATACAGCTGCTTCGGCTCAATCGCGCACCCGCCGCCCCCACGAGCTGATGGTACTCTCATCGTGACTGTCTTCAGTGTGAGCAAAACAGCCGCAGCACTACCTGAAGAGCAAAAGAATCCCGACACAGTTACAAGTCTGAGAAAATCCGAAGATGAAGCATTCGCAAAGGCCCAAGGCTGTCAGATCGCCATGCTCGGCTTTCCGGATTCAGCCATGCGCGATGAGCCAAATGGAGGAGGTCCCGCTGCGATCAGCGAGGCGACCAAACACCCATTGTTCAATGAAGTCAAATCCGCAATCGCAAAGACGATCGCACCAGCGATCGGTCGTGCATCCATCTATATTCCTCTTGGAATCCTGGGCCACGTCGATCACCGCATGGTCCGAGATGCCGTCCAGCAGATTGCTGCTGAGAGCAACGTTCCTGGGGCGCTGCCGGGGTTGATATACTACGAAGACTTGCCATACGCCGCTTTCGCAACAGCCACTGATATCAGAAAGCTGGCAAGGGCTGTGATTTCGCAGAGTGCCGTCCCCTACGATGTCAGCCTTAAAGGTCTGGCAGGCCGTAAAAGGATCGCAGTGCAAGGCTACAGCTCGCAAGCCACACCATATATTCTGCAAACACTGGACGAATACGCCTCGTCAATCAGCGCCGATCGTCTGCCCCATACTGAGAGGCTTTGGATCGCCGACACCAGCTACCAGAAGCCAGTCGTCGATGTTATGGCGTGGGTGACCTGGGAAGCCGCCCGACGCGTCGGCGGATTCACGACGCTCTTCAAGCACATCTTCGCAAGCCCCAAGTTCAGACAAGTCGTGGGCAGAACTATTCTTTTGGGGCCTATGTATATGCCGACCGTGTGCCCAGAGTATGATCCACTCGAAGACATCCACTCCATCGCGACGAACCTCGACTGCCATATACTCTACCCACAGAGAGTCTCGACGGCGACGGGTCTGCACGCGAGGCATGAAGCTCTGCTTCGTGACATCGAACGGCGATACGATGTCACCATCTTTTACCTTCGAGACAAAGGCCAGCCGCATGCGGTGGACCGAGTCCTTTTCAACTTCTCCACGGTCGTGGACCAAGCAAATGTATACATGAAGACGCTACCTTCGTTCTTGCAAGAATTGAAACAGCGCATGAACGTTGCCGCCAACCTCAAGGTGCAGAACCATCCGCCAATAGTGGAGGCTCTCGGTGCCCTGAAAGAATGGACTGGCTTTGATCCGCACGATAATACAAAGGCCAACGCATGGAAGAAGGCGCGATGCGACTCCGACCCGTCGTTTTATGCACACAAGGACAGTGATGCCACACACGGCTTCCTGCTTGGTGAACCAGTCGCTGACTGCCTTCGGGGACTTCTGGATCCCGACGAAGAAGCAGTTCTCATTGCAACGGAGGAGCTGTCGCTACCAACAGCCTACGCGGTACAGATGGCCAGAGAGCGGCACAGTCGTGATAACGGCCCATCAATCAAGACGCTCTTCTACTCCGGCGACGTTCACCCTGTCCGCAATCTCACGACCGGCGCCGTGACACCAGACTCGACTACACTTGACACATTGAGCGGGTTTGGCTTCGAAGGACCTATCCGCACCCTGATCCGTCTGAGCCTTCGAGCCGCGTCGCTTGACGATCAGATGATGCCCATGTTGCGCCGCTACTTTCTGGACTTCCACCCGCTTCGCAAGGTCGCTACGCACACGAACATGCGCATCGTGCAACAGGGGTGGAGACTGGATGCGTTAGCCGCCACGAGTTTGAGCGTGCGAGATGAGATGGTCTTTCTTGGGCGCAATTTTGCCTCGAAGGGAGAGATACCTATTATTTCGCCGGGAGTCGGCATCATACCGTGCGACGAGACGGCAAAGGATCGCTGCCGCAAAAGGCTATTGTCCTATGCGACACACATCTGGGGCTTCAATGGCCTCGATCCCGAGAAAACAATCATCGCTGCGCAGATTGCCAGGGCAGTGGCGCCAAAAGGCTTCGTCCGCGCCGTCAACCTATTAAAGACGCTGTCCGACTCCCTCCCCGCAGACTCCGACGTAAACTTCATCTTCATCATCGTCACAAGCTGGGACGAACGCAAGGAAAACATCGGAGACTACCGCATCATCAACGATCTCATCGCGGCCCTGAACGGGACCACCACCGTCTCAACGCGCCGCCTCCACATCAAAGTCATCAACCAGCCGCGCTGGCCCCTGGAGCCAGAGGGCCATGACATGAACACAGGATTGACGCGAGAAGACTTCCACCGCGCCACTGACCTGTCCCTGTGCTTGAGCCTCTACGACACTTTTGCCATAGCGCCGCTGGAGCCGGTCAGTTGTGGCGCCGTCGCGGTGGTGTCCACGGGGTGTGGGTGCTACCGCAAGATCCAAGAGCTGCATGACTGGGAGAAGAACGTCATGATTGTGGACTACGCGGAAGACTGGGCCCAGGACCTTGTGCACAAGGTGGATGGTGACCCTAACGCGGCCATGGACGACCTCTTCAACATCACAAGAGAGGACAAGATTCGGCTAGAGGCCGACACCCATAGGAAGGTGGCGCAGCGGTTGCTGAAAATGCTGCCCTGGGACGCCAGCCTCAGAAGGGAGAAGATGGCGAAGGGTAGGCGCGTCGCGGAGCAGCTCAACTGGGAAGACCAGTTCAGCGCGCCGTTCGAGAGGCTGTTGCGCCAAATGTTTGAACCTGAGCGGGCATAATGGAGTACAGACAAGAAATGCTGATGCTCGGGTGGCCGCGAGGAACGCTACCTCCGCAATGCCACTGCTCGGAATCAATCACGGCCTGAGCGCACAGGAAGCTGTTCGAGGATACACCTTGGTGTGAGCAAACACTCTAATATACAAAGACAAAATCCTCGTTCTCCAAATCCGTGGCGTCCGCAAATGCCTTTGTACCTTGGCGGCTCTTGCGCCTTGCAAGGCCGTCTTCGCCCATGTCCGTCAGGCCGCCTTCTATGCTGCCGTTCGGCGGCCTGGCGTCGCCCTCGCGCATTGCACGTTCAAGACCCTCCATGCGTGACACCTCTTCCGCCGTCTCCAGGCTCAAGTCTGCAATCACCGCGCTCTTGCCTAGTGCGACTCTGCGCTGCGAATGCCCGTGGTTCAACCACTTCAGGTATAGCGACGTCAGGCCGACCAGCACCATGACGGTAGCAAAGAGTGCAAGATTCGCGCGGATGCCTCTGGAATACCCCGGCGCCTCACCAGGGGTAAAAAGGAGCGGCCCGATGATGTTGCCCGCGGATGAGCCGATAAAGACGAGCGCCGATGTGGTCTTGCGCTTTGTATCTCCGGCCGTATTCTGGGCCGACCATGAGTATATCAGGGGCGCTACAATCCATAGGCATTAATAATAATGTTACACCGAGACAGGGGTTGTGCTACTCACTGATGCCGGTAAATGTAGAGAGGCAAAAGTAGCCTGCAAGCAGAATGTTTCGATGTGCAGCGTCATGGGGGAAATGCAGCAGAATAGAGAGCCCAACCATGGGCGGAATGCAGAGCAATGCAATGACAGGGCCCTTGAGCTTCCACTTCATCGATACGTACGCGCTCGTGGATACAGCAATGACATGAGACATGCCCACGGGGACGTTGAACAGCATCGTGTCGAACGGGTCCGACACAAATGACTGGATTATGAGGGGGCCGAATGTCGAAATGCCGTTTGACGGGACAGAAATGCAGAATATCATGACGAACCAGAGCCAGGTCTTGGCGTCGCGCAATGCCTCGAAAAAGTGCGTGTGGCGCCACTCGCGGGACATGACGCCCATCTGGTTGTTGCGCAAGCGCTCGATCGCCAGCACTTTGTCGTCATCGCTGAGGAACTTGGCCTCGGTCGGAGAGTCGGGCATGTAGAAGAACATGGCCCCGGAAACGGCAACAGTAATGATGCCGAAGAAGAGAAATATGATCTACAACCTGATTAATCGAGGAACAGCATCCAGGCCGATCCCGCGTACCTGATATGGCCTCATGTGAGAGGCTATGCTGGCGAGCACGTATGTCAGGAGACTGCCGACCTGGGGGTCGTCAGTACTCGTTTGGCGTCTGCGGTGCGGCCATCTCGTACCACCCATGTAAGCCCATTCATGCAGTACCACGAGCCGATTCTCATGGTTTGTTCCCTGCCGCCGTTGTCAGAACGGTTCCGAGCGACGACGAAGGGGGAACAAGTCACCTTCTCCTCCACCACATCTGCGTGATGGCCACGAAGCTCGGGCCGACGCTCGCCTCAAACGCGCCGAGGAAGAAACGAGCAGCCATGAGCTGGCGGAAGTTGTGCGCCCAGGTCATGCCGGTCAGGGTGAGGCCCCAGAGGAGCACCATGACGCTGGTGAACTTGCCAATGGGGAGCTTGACGAGGGCGAGCGAGATGGGAAGCTGCATGACGAGCTGCGCGACGGAGACGATGCTCCCCAGCCAGGAGAACTGGTCGCCGACGAGGTGCGTGTCGTCGATGAGGCCGAAGATGGAGGCGTAGGAGAGCGTAGCCTTGTCGAGAGCTTGGAGAAAGTACACGGACAGCATGAGCGGGAGCAGCGCCGTGTCGATGCGGCGGAGGATGCGCGCGTCGTCGGCGGGCGAGACGGTGATGTGCTCGTCTGGCGAGCGGCCGAGCTTGATGAGCATCATGGCCGCGGCATCGCGGTGCGTTTCCGACTCCATCGTGTCGGTGCTGTCGCGCGATTGTCTCGTGTTGTCGTCGTGAGTTCGTCCAGCAGATGCCTCGTCCTGCGATACCGGCTGGTACGAGGAGGACGCGCCGCCCGACAGGGCCGCGAAGAGGCTCTTGAGTCGAGACATGGCGGCCGTCCGTCTCTTCAATGGCTGTTGCAAGGC
The DNA here is from genome assembly GCA_029168975.1 of Purpureocillium lavendulum. Classification (NCBI taxonomy): domain Eukaryota; kingdom Fungi; phylum Ascomycota; class Sordariomycetes; order Hypocreales; family Ophiocordycipitaceae; genus Purpureocillium; species Purpureocillium lavendulum. Next base: position 3,256,263 of record JAQHRD010000005.1, on the reverse strand, counting down.
TGAACTCTGCCGTCAGTTAGCGTCGGCGCCGCCGCGCAGACGCGGGGGTTCCAGGACGGCAACGCGAGGGGAATAGGCTCGGCATCCGGTGGCGCTGGTGGACGTGACGAGGAAGTAAGTTGGACATGCCACGGCGGTGGCCGAGTCGAGGTGAGGTGGTAAGAAGGTGAGATAAGGTGGCCGAGATGAAGCGTCGTCAGCCACAGCTGGGACGGATGGCGATCTCAGATGACGTCGGGTCGGGCGGCCCCTGGACCTGAGGTAGGTACCTATAGCGGCTCCCGTCAGCTCCGGCCGCCAAATCGAGTTCGCGTCAGGTGGATGTGGCGCCTGACTCTGGGGCCGGGGTGCGCTGGCTGGCTTCAAGGTTCAGGTCGTCACAGCGCCCACCGGCACCTCCTGGGCGGCCCGTGAATGCCGCGGCTTCCCTCCACCCACACTCTCATTTCGCTCCTCACAGTAGGTAGACCAAGGCATCATTACCTCCTACTAGAACCACGCCGGCTACTGCCACTACCTTTGCGTGGTGAACCCGACCCCTGCAACCATGCAAGGCACATTCACTGCGTCGTTGCGTTGAAGCAATCGTAAGGCCAACTCTTCCATTCAAGGCCGTATGCACCGGTACAGTACGACACTCGGCAGGAATACCCTCAGAATTAGAATGTCGACGTATCGTAAGCAAAAATGCCGATTGCAGGTCCTGCGAACGAAGTCGAGGATCTTTTGCCTCGCCACGGGCATCAACTGGGCATGTCGCTCTCCGGGACCATGGCGCGCAGACCGCAGAGATCGCGAGGCAGAAGCCGTACGAAAAGCGAAATAAAAATCTTGAACGCCTAGGAAACGAGAACAGAGCTATGACCTATCATCCAAACCGGCGTAAGATTGCCTCTGCCATGTATGGCAAAGACTCAATGTCGGGGACTGCACTCAACTGCTTTTTCAGAGAAACTCAAAGTCATGGCGCACAAGAATCCGGGGGGCCCTGGCCGCGAGCCCGGAAAAGAAGGCCGAAAACGACGACGATAGCGATGTGGTATTAGATGCCCTCGAACTGGCCAAGGTTTACATTGCGCAGGAGAAATGTCCCGGCTCGCAACCCACACTGGAGGCCGCCGTGAACTGGCCAGGGGTGCGCACGGTGATGGCAACCAAGAGTCCATCCGGCTGACCAAGAAGGCGTGCTTTCCTATCTACACCTTGGCTGTCGAGACGATGTCGTCGAGATGTAGAAATCTTCGCAGGCCTCCGACATGACGACTTGAAGCCGTGGACCATGTCCCCCCCTTCGTGCCCGGGCCCCAGTACATTGGAGGATGGCCCACCGAGTGAACAATGCCCTTTATAATCCATAAGTGAAGGGGCAGTCTTTCTTTCTCGCATTTGACTCCTTCGAGAAGTAATCCTGCTCCTTCGGTGGCTGCTTGATGCGAGCACATCCAGGCCCCGTGAAACATTCAGATACGCACGACAACGACCGCGAAGCTCGTCTCGCGTTGTTGTTCAGAATTCCGCACGGTCAGATCATCGTTAGGTCCTTGTGACAGCCCGCGAATGCACTCTTCACCGCAGTCTCCGCCGTTCAATGTTGCAATTCGCGCAATAACCCACACACAGGTGATGACTTCATCGGGCCGAACATGCCGACCAGCTTGGTCGCGCTTCTCATCGTGAAGTACTGTGCACTGTCGAGGCCGCACAGTCTGGTTTACGATTGACACGCCGAACGGCAAGGAGGTCGGCGAAGCCTTGCATCCCCATGGCGGTCAGTAACACATCCCACAACAAGCGAGAACTCATTCAGGCCATTGTCAATGGCAGCGACCGCACCTAGCTGCTCTGAGTAAGTACAGTATTTTTGTTGGACGGTCAAAAGATTCGCCAATCGCCGATCCCTCACGTCAATATGCCGGAGCCTGGGCGCACGCGACAGCCTCTGGGGGGTGTGCTCTCGCCCGAGGCGGTTGGTCCTCTGCCATGCTGCTTTGAGCCATGATGTGCGATCACTCACTCGGCCTGTCGGAAGCACCCCTGCAGAGTCGCAGTCGAATGCGTGAAACGATAGCATGTAATCCCTCGCGGCCCAAGCGCTCCATGGCGCCTCCGAAGAGAGCCACGACGTATTTGAGCGGCATGATTGCGGCTTCATCGAGACTATACCGCACGGCACCTGTACCGTGCTGCGACATCTGCATCTGCTACACCCATCTACCAGATTCCAATGTGTTGTGCCGGAGCCGACGCAAGTCGGCTGGCGCATGAATGGCCAACCAACAATGGAGTCGAGATGTGGGAGTACCGCATTGTACAGAGTCCCGTCTTCGAGGCAAGTGTGCAACAGAGATCCTATGTCAAATCAAAATGCTCCTGCTCCCCAACTTGGTATGACTGATACGATCGAGCGGCCGAGGTTGCCGAGGTGATTTGTTGGCTGGCTGCGCTGAAAGGGCGGCGTTTCCTATTCTTGTTCAGAGCCGATGGCGCACTCTTCCGGCTACGATGCTGCACAGTCGTTTAGCATCGGCAACGTCAGACCAAGGCCCTAAAGGACTATGCGCCGAAAGGCTTGCTACAGCGCCAAGACGGCTTGCTCAAGGACACAGACCGTACAGTATTTGTGTTGCCGGATTCGAAGGACTTGTCCAAGCTAATGTGATCTAGCACCTGTACTGTCGATGGTTTGGGGGCTGTTGGTCAGTGAGCTGTCGACAAGAGCACGTCTCATTCAGCTGCACAGCGTTGGCCGGCTCGCCGTGATGCAGGTGCTCGCCGTGACGCGTGAAAAGGTGTCGACAAAGAACCGGGAGCCGTTTCAAAACAAGAGACATGATGGTCCTGGCGTTTCGTCGGCAGCGGCGTTCGAAACCCGCGAGCACAGGGCGTGGCGGCGGCGGCCGCAAGTCGGCGATAGAGCCGCTGGGGCCGACAGAGATACAGTACGGACAATGCGAGACGCGCCACTATTCAAGGCCCAGTGAGTTGAGAATTCTCAGTCTGCCAATGACTTGCATGCGGCGGCGAGTGTTGGTTGGCGCCGCGGAGGTGGTCGCCGTTCCACCGCGCAGTTGTCTCGGTGCACGACGTTGAGCCAGGACAGGACCAACAATGCGAACAGACCCTCACAGAGTCGCATACTAGGTGGTGCGCCGTGCGGCCAACTGCTGGGTCGGCCGGTCCACGGACCAAGCGGCCGCTGGTGGGTGGACTGGATGGTCTCTCTCTGCTGCTAATACATACAGTAACAGTCCGTATGGAAGGTTGTCCGCACTCGCGGACCGGACCGCCCGCGTAGCTAACGTAGTTATTCCGCAAAGCACACTCGGCCGCATCCCCGTCCGTCTTGGCGCTATTCAATCGGCTCGTGGCAGTGACATTCCAATAGCAATGCGAGCTCTTGCGGGGGCGGGCAGGCCATGGCCAGGCACCATGCGCCGTGTCCCCTCGGCGCCCGGTCTCACGTCACTTCGTAATCCCCTACCCCCCTGGGGGGGCGCCACGCGGCCGTCCTGCACCCAGAGCGATCCAGTGATGGAGTACACGATGCGGGCGGACCAGGGCCGGGGCGGTCGCCCTGCGATCTGCAGACCGGACCTGGGCGCACAGGCCAAGGGCGGGTTGGGGTTGTACCACCACAATGGCACAAAGGGCTTCCGTTTCTCGGCGTGTTTGCTACTTGGTATGTACCGTATTTCGTGTTGGGCTGGTGCATAACTACTGTACAGTATGTGATCATTGGTGACGGGAACTAAGAGACAGGCGGGCACCTGCACTATTGCCAGCCGGGACAATGCTGTGTTCTCGGCCGACCCGCGTGGCATTTGCCACGATCGTATCCGGTGACTGGATAGCACAATCGGGGTTGCGCCGCTTTGGAAACAGCCCGAAGCACAAACTACGTGCCAGATGAGTGGGCTGTGACACGAACTGGACTGGAATCACGGACGAAGCACGCGTGTTGCTGTTGCCTTTGTGGCTGGCGCCTCGGAACAGAATGCTAAATCCGTTCACTGGACTAATATGGAGTAGGGCAACAAAGGGCTACGAGTAACATACAGTACAGTACAGTAGTAGTGCTTTCAACAAGAGCATGAGGAAAACCCCGTCGGCGTTTCCACAGAAAGCAGGCCCGGCTCGTGTGTGTGAGGGCTAGCCTGCCAGACCCTCGGGAGTGCCACAAACTAACTAGACCCGGTCGACCCTGGGAGGAGCAATGACCGGGCTGTGGCCCGAGTTGCGCGCGTTCGATGCCTCACGGGCATCACAGTCTGCAAGGTCGCGGTCCCAGGATTTGATTGATGCCCGTCCAATCTCCATACGAGTACGGCGTACGTCGCGCGCACAAGCCCAACGTGTTTTTGCGGCACATTGATTCCACACCGGTGTTTGGTGGTCAGGCAGACAGACAGACAGACGGGAGTCACTCAACGGCGCGGCGCTGACGGGACTGGACCCTCCATGTCCTCCTCTACACTCTTCATGCGCCACTGAGGACGGCGATTCACAGCCATGAAGCAAGGCATAACGGGATGACGCGCCGTGCCCGGCCTCGTGCAGTGATGGACCCGCGCAGGTGCCATCCGGCTCGTGGTACCGGGGGTGGAGGACGGCCATGTGCAACGGGGGACATATACCTCTTTTGTTTCCATTTAAAACCCATCTGTCTCTGTCTCGCATTTACTTTCCCTCTGACTCGTAGTTCGCGCGGGCATCATCGACCACCATGTCCGAAGCAGACGATCCGTCCTTGGGGGACATGGAGGCTCTGGCTTCCCTGTTCCCGTATATACTGGGGGCATGCCTTGTTGCCGCGCTGCTTTCGGTACTATACACCGCAGCCCTGCCCAAGCCGTTACCCGGAATCCCATACAATGAGTCGTCTACACGGCGCATCTTCGGGGACCTCAAGGTCATGCGCGAGGCGACGTATCGGCGGCAATGGGTCTGGAGCCAGCCCAGGGAGCACGGCGCGCCTCTTTCGCAAGCTTTCCTGTTCCCTTTCAGAAGACCTACCGTCATTGTGTCCGACTACCGCACCGCCGTGGACATATGCTCGCGGCGGATCAAGGAGTTTGACCGCGGCACGAGGAACAGAGAGTGCGTGGGAGTGACGGCGCCCAACTTCCACTTTACCATGGAGTCGCGAGACCCGCGGTTCCGCACGCACCGCGAGATCCTGCGGGACCTCATGTCTCCATGGTTCTTGAACGATGTAGGTATCGACTCACTTTGAGAATTCGCTGGCCCAGTGCATGCTGAACAATTCGCAGGTTGCCGCACCACGCGTCTACGACAAGGCCGCCCTTCTCGTCGACCTCTGGAGAACAAAACAACTGAAAGCGGGCGGCCGTCCGTTCTCGGCCAGAAACGACCTATACCTCGCAACGCTAGACATGATCTCGAGCGTCGCGTTCGGCATGGAAGAATCCAAGTCTTGCCTAAAAGCAGAGCTTTCGACTGTACAGGGCTTCATTCCTAGCGCGTTTGATCTCGAGACGGAACCGATCTGCTTCCCATCAGCACCCAAGGACCCGGAGATCGAGGCACTGCTCGACATACCGGAGATGATTTCCGTTGCGCAGTCGAGCCCCCTCCCGACGCTGTCGCAATGGCTGGCGCTACTCAAGCCGAAACATGCGCGGGCGCAGTGGCATCGACGAGCTCTCTTGCGGAGGCAGACGGTGCGATGCCTGCAGAACCTTGCGCTCTCGGGAGAAAAGAATGTCCCGGAGAGCGCTCTGCACCAATTGCTGTGGAGGGAGAAGTTGGCAGCCGCGAGGGCCGGCCGGCAGCCTGACTTCTACTCGCCGAGTATTCGCGATGAGGTGAGATCTGACGTCGTGGCTGAAGTAACAAAGCATTGCTGACAAAAGTTTGTTACAGGTTTTGGGATATCTCCTCGGCGGACACGACACCACGGCCACAGTCCTCGCCTGGTGGGCCAAGTACATGATGCGACACCAAGGGGTACAGACCCGCCTCCGTCAGGCTCTGCGCGATGCCCATCACACTGCTCTCGCGGAGGGTCGACGGCCAACCATGTCCGAAATCTCGTCTGCCTCGATTCCGTATCTCGATGCCGTAGTGGAGGAGACGTTGCGTTGTGCCTCGGTCGCGACACTGATCGTGCGACGAGCGACGTGCGACACAGAGATCCTAGGCTATCACATACCAAAAGGCACTGACCTGGTCATCCCTCTAACTGGTCCGTCGATGACGGAACCAGCTCTCCCGGTCCCAGAGCTCCTGCGAGAGGACGCCAGCGGGCTCTATAAAGACAGAGTACCAGCGTGGTCAGACGACGACATTGACCAGTACAGGCCAGAGCGATGGCTCAAGACAGAACAAAACACCGTCGGACAGAACGTGGCCGTGTTCGACGCCCAGGCTGGACCGAACCTCGCCTTCTCCACGGGCCCAAGGCAGTGCTTTGGCAAGAAGCAAGCCCTGCTGCAGATCAAAACGACCGTGACGCTGTTGCTGTGGGAGTTTCGGTTTGAGCCCGTCGAAGGCTCACTCGGGGCTTGGGATATACAGGAGAGGCTGGTGAACTTGCCTAAGAACTGCTACGTAAAGCTGGAGAAGGTTTGAAAAGCATACGACATTGTTCCGGCCGGCCGGGAAATACTTTAATGTTTGATGAGCAACGCGTTCGCACACGCATATACCATAGCCCCGGAGTTGGTAGTCGTTTTAGTCTAGGTTTTATGAACGCCCGTCGTCAAATCGCGGCGCGGCGTTGGCCTTTTATCCATCTACATCTTGAACCGTTCCCATCTGAGTCTAAGTGTTGTCGCAAATCTACCCCAGAACGCCGTGATATCAAGCCTAAAATGTCACCATCACGCGGCAGCAGCCACTTCCGCCCCCGCGGCAGCGCTGGCAACGCTCGCCGATGCAGCAGCAACAGCCATCGCGTGTGTCTTCGCGTGCTCTTTGAGCTCGGCCTGCCTGTTGAGGAAGCTCAGGTACGTCTGCCAGCCGACGGCGACGACGCCGGAGAAGATGGCGCGGAACTCGAGGGGCAGGAACGTAAAGGCAATGGCCATCGTCGCGGGCCAGACCTTGAACGAGTTGACGAGGCTAGGAGGCAAGGTGTCGCGCAGGCGCTGGCCCGTGGCGGCCAGGTCCTCGCCGGAGAGCAGCGCCTGTGCGCCGAAGAAGTATGTGTTGAAGGTGGGCGCGAACACGGCCTGGTTCACGAGGACCTTTGTCGCTATTGACCCGGAACGCGAGGCGTAGTTGAAGTTGCGCGACAGGAAGACAAACCTGACTCTGTCGTTAGCTTCTTTATCCATGCCCCTTTACTGTCCAAGCAAGCGAACGGCGCGCGACATACCACTTAAAGTGAGGGATGGCCGCGACGAGGCCAATGAGGACGGTGCGCCCTGTCCGTACGGGATCATGCTCGCGGCCGCCGATTCGCTGGGCGCTCAGGTCGGCGAGGAGGTAGATGACGAAGGCGCCGATGAGCTGTGTAGTATACGGCCGCTTCCGCTGCGAGTTGGCGTAGCCATCGACGGCGCGGGTGATGATGCCGAGGCGCCGCCAGAGGGGGACCGCTGACGCTGTCTTGGTCGCGGCGGCGGCGGCAGCTGTTGTCGAGGTAGCAGTCGCGGCGATCGATGTCGATGTCGATGTCGACGAAGCGGTCGTGGACGTGGCCGCAGCAGCGATCGGGGCGGATTTCGGGGCGTTCTTCGGGGCGCTGGCGGGGCCGGAGCCGGCGGCGGCGGCGGCGGCGGAGAAGGGCGGCGTCGGGGCCTTGACCGAGGCGGACGTCGAAGAAGACGACGACGATACCGACGACAATACCGACGAGGACTGCGCCCGGAACTGACTGTGCCGCGCGCGGAGGGCAAGCCGGACGGGCCGCCGGACCGCGGCGACGCGCACGAGAGACGACAGCGGGAGCGGCGACATGACGACGGCGGCGGGCGGCCTCGGGCTGTCTATCGCGTGGTTGTGCGTCGTCCGTCGTCGCTGGGCGCCCCAGGGCCGGCCGACATGAATTATTAAAGGGTTGGGCGTCGTTGGATGTGTCAGAGAGGGCGTCGCGTCTTCGTCATTCGGCGTTAGACCGGAGGTCCGGCTGATATCGGGATCGGGCTTGCCGCTTACCCACCCACAATCCAGGGGTCCATCCCCCCCCCCCCCCCTCCCTCCCCTCCATTTCACGTTCGGCGGCGCGTGCGCGGGGTCGGCTTCGGCATTTCCCAGCCGGGGACGGAGAATCTCATGCTTCGATGGTGTGGGATGTCGTAGGGGGTTTGGAGCGCCGTGTTGGTTTTCGACATAGTGATGCTCATTTGCACATTTCTAAACCATGATATCTGAAGTCGACGACGCCAGGGCTGGGAAGGCTCATTCGATAATTCCCTATAATTAATACATGGCAAGTAGTCGGTCGATTCGCATGTCTCAGTCTTCTGCTCCCGCAGTGAAACTCAAATCCTTACGTTATCCTCTGGAACGGGAGTCACTGGACTGCGCCGTGCTGTGCCCCGAGCTCTTACATGCGTAAGCTTCTGGATGTCACTCACTGCCTTCTGAACACTGCCCATCAAATGTCTGCCGTCGTATTCGAGCTAGGCGCAACCGGGCGACTGCCGTTGCTTGCACATTGCTATTGCACCCGACAGGTACGGCGAAAAAGTCCACTTTAAACAGCAGCATCGCCCAGGCGCCCCGTGTAAGTCATCACTGCCATCTAAACGGCCACCCCCCCCGCCAGCGATGTCAATACGATCCCCTCCGTCATGGACGGCAACAGTTGGCAAGCCTCCGAATCAGGATCTGACACCCTGTCAGTCCTGGCGCGCCGTGTCACGTGGAGATGCGCTTGCGCCAGCCGCAGCTCCTGCATGATGAGGCAATGTCCCGCCAGTCTGCCTCGCGGCTCAGCTGGAGGCTCGACACGATGGCCTTCTTGCTCACATAGTCGAGCGAATGCTGGACGTGCCGTTGATGGCCCCACCGCGCTTTACGATCGCGACTCATTCATGACCGTGTCGCCGACCCAACCCCGCCGCCAAACACCATGGCCGAGCTGCCGGTGCGGCAACAAGGCCGTGGCGCCGTCTCCGATGGACACAAGCTCAACTTGTTGTGCCTCGATGGTGGCGGTGTTCGCGGGCTGTCGTCGCTACACATCTTGCAGAGGCTCATGGAGCAGCTTGATCCCAAGAACCCGCCAAAGCCGTGCGAGCACTTCGACATGATATGCGGGACGTCAACCGGCGGCTTGATCGCCATCATGCTGGGAAGGCTCCGAATGACCGTCGCGCAGTGCATCAGCGAGTACGAGCAGCTGTCCGCCTCGGTGTTCACCAAGCGCCGGCACAGGCTCAACTGGAAGGGGCAGCTTCAAGGCCGTTTCGACGACGAAGCGCTCGAGGATGGGGTCAAATCAATTCTGAGACGACTCAACATTCCCGAGGACGAGCTGCTCAAAGAAGCCGACGGCAGGCCTCAGTGCAAAGTGTACGGTGCCCTTCGAGTCACATGCACGCAGAGTGTGCGACACTAAATGTCGACAGGTTCGTATCGACCATGAGGCAGGAGATATCCGACATTGTCAACCTGACGAGCTACTACTCTCCAACCTGGGGCGCTTCCATGCTCGATCGTGTCAAAATTTGGGAAGCCGCGCGTGCGACCTCCGCCGCGACGTCCTTCTTCGACCCCTGTGTCATTGACGGCAAGGCCTTCGCAGACGGCGGGACTGGTGCCAACAATCCAATACACCAGCTCTGGGCAGAGGCATCTTGCGTCTACGGCGACGGCAACGCAAGCAGTGCGTGGAAGTTGGAGGATCACTTGCACTGCCTCGTATCCATAGGGACGGGTACGCCGTCACGCAAGCCATTTGGTCCCGACCTGCAAGATGTAGCCACGGCGTTACGGGCGATTGCGACGAGCGCCGAATCTGTGGCACAGACTTTCGAGCGAGAGCACCCGCATTTGGTGAATGGTTGCGTGTATTTTCGATTCAACGTCACCAACGGTCTGCAGGGTGTCGGCCTCGAGGCGTCTGATCGACTGAGCGAGATTGAGGCTCTGACAAGCAGCTACTGCGCTTCCCCGACGATAACACAGAAGATGAAGGTGTGCGCCTCTCAGCTCACAGGAGCGAAGTGTGATCAAGCTCTCGGCTGTAAGTTGCGACGACCCTGTGAAGGCTCCATGCGTGAGATTGTGTTGACATTGACCAGGGGCTCAACAGGCTGTCATTCGATTTGGACAGCGGACAGCTCCCCAACCTTGCGCGCGGTTTGGAAAAGACGACATCGTAAAGACAGACCCTATTGATCTCATGAGCTTCATTCACTGCCAACCTTTTGAGGACTGGTTGAAGGGCGCGTCTCGATCTATTATTTGCATCACTTCGGCCACAATAAGCTCACACAGCTTCATGTTCCATCCTGCATATCCCCTGGCCGAGAAACTGAGTAAGCGTCTATCTGAGGATCGTCTAAAGGAGTACGTCACGCTATATGTCAATTGTTTTTGGATCCTGGACACGCCAAAGGGGTTCCGCCCGTGGGCGCTGGTCGAGGAGCACCTGAAAGGTGCGAACAAGATCGCGGGCGACAAGACCCCAACCGAGACTGTTCTCGAGGCTTTATTCTACCAGCTGCTCAAAGAATCAGTACATCCATGTGCGACCCTGGAGAAGTATTGCGATACCCTGGCCGATGAAAGGGCGGCCGTCTTTCGAGAAGAGATTGTCCAGAATGGAATGCCACCCGCGCGGGAGCTCCTGTCAGTCATCAGGTTCTTTGTTGCCGCCTGCGAGAGGCGCATTCTGGTAGCCATCGACAGCATTGATTATCTGCCAGAAACCGAGCGCAGTGCTATGATGGCGCTACTGGCTGAGGTTGACGTGGACACACCGCGCACAAAGCTACTGTTCTGTGGTGCTTCTAACATGGTCAAAGTGGGAGGCGAAGCCAGTGTCGCAGTTGTGACCGACTTGACGGAAGCGATTGGTGAGCACCTTTATTCACGGCATGAAACAAAAAAAAAACAATGCAACTGCTAACTGTTGACGATCCTCAGAGTGTCGCGCGTCCCTGAGGTTCGATGAATACAACGTCCGCAAATCCCAAATCGCACCCGCTGCGGCGGGCACAGCGGAGTGGATTTGGAAGCATCCCGTCTTCAGCGACTTCGCGTCTAAGCGCAGCGGCCTGCTTTGGATCAGAGGCAAGCCGGGAAGCGGCAAATCTGTGTTGGCAAAGTGCATCCAGAAAATGCTCCTGGGCTCCAACCCACGCCGGACCCTCGTTGGAGACTGGTTCTACCATGGCCGGAGAGGCGCCCACTATATCCGACACAGGTCGTTCTTGAGATCGGTGCTGCACCAGTTCCTCGAGCAGAACCTGTCGCTGTTCTCAGAGTATTTTCTGGATGCCTATCGGGGCCAGGGCGCGATGACCCCGTATGAGTGGGCAGACGGGGCGCTTGAGGACATATTCAAGCGAATCTGTTGTGGCCCCTTCCACATCATCTGTGTCATCGATGCCATGGACGAAGCAGAGAATGAAAAGATCCTCGGACCCCTCATGGAGATTGTCCACGGTAGACCAGGGTCGAACGCAAGTTTTATCGTCCTCAGCCGGCCTGACATTGACATCGAGCGCCGGGTCTACAGTGCGCCAGTCTTGGTGTTGGAGCGCGAGAATGAAGCGGACATTCGACGAATTATCAGCATTGGGCTCGATGCGCTCAAAAAATCTATACATTCGCTCAATTTCGATACCCCTGGCTCGATCAGGCCGCGTTCGGCCGTGCGGGTGCGAAAGTCCCGGTTCGGTTCCATCGCCATGAGCCAGGCTCGAGAGCAGGAAGCCATCGAACGTATCCGAACGACGCTCTCCACAAAGGCGCAGGGATCGATCCTTTGGGTCAGGCTTGTCCTGGACAAGCTCAACCAGGCCTCGCAAGAGTCTGGCGGCGCAACCCTCGACGATATGGAGACACTTGTCAACAAGATACCAAGAGCATTGGAAGAGTTCTACCGTCAGATTCTCGCCAAGCTGATCGACGGAAAATCTGCGGAGACGATTCAGGAAATTCGAAGAGCGTTGATGTGGATTAGTGCGGCTGGAGAGCTCGGCGACGTGACGCTCGAGAGCCTCTGGGAAGCCCTGGCGCTGCTGAAAGACGAGTTTCGGTCCGACAATCTCGACGGGGTGTGGCAGAAGCAGATGCTCATAACCACGTACGACGAGCTCTGGAGGAAGATATACACCATGTGCGGACCGTTTATCGAAGTCTACACGCCGGGCTTGTCAGTAGACGAGTCACGAACCACCCAGTACAAGGCTTGCTCAGTCGTGCAGCTGATGCACCAGTCCGTGCGCGACTTTCTTTGCGGGAATCGTGCGGCAGGTGACCTCCAGTTCTCATGGCCGGAGGCTGTGCACCTTGTGGAGGACAACTTGAACCACTATCTAACGCTGGTGGCCCGCGACAACGAGCGAAATCTGGACCTTGGCCCGCAATTACCAGAAGAGATGGTCGGGCGCCTCAGCGAGCAGCGCCTGTTGCAACTGGCGCTCAAGTCCGTCGAAGCAAGTAGTGGCCCCGGAAAGACAATGCGAGGCCTCATTGGCAACTGGATCCTTGAGCCTGCGCCCAAAGGAGGCGAAGAAGCACTCCTCGTGAGCGCCATCGAGGACTACCTTAGAGTCGCGGGTACCTGGGACAACCCGCAGACTACGGCGGAGACGTTGAGCCTCGGCCGCCTCTTCTACCATGCGTGCAAGGAAGGCCTCGTCACCGCGGTGCGGAACCTGTTGTCGCTAGAGTGGCTGGCTCTGAACGAATTGAGACATCCCTTCGATGCTATCCTTTTCGGATGCATTTTCTTCGCGGCATCGAGAAGCGGGAACCCGAACATGACCGCCGCTTTGCAGTTTCCTAAGATTGCATCAAGGCCAATTGCCGCACCTCGTCCGAATCTTAAAGACCCCACATTCATTAATCCGATGCCCCCTGAAAGATGGAGGGAGACGGTTCTGGCGGATGGAGACCCCGAGGATACCGTATCAAGGACGGACAGAACTTCATCGTCATCGGACAGTGAATCGTCTCGGAGCGACGCTGACGAGGACATTGAAGAGGCTAGTATCGACGACAAGGGCAAGGCACGGAAACACGGAGCCCCGGCCAGCCCTCCCGACACGGAGCGCGAAATCGACAAGACGGCGGGCCTAATGTCGAGCTCGTACGCCAGATGGCACTCGCAGCCTTGGACCGTTGAGCTCACCGTGAGGAGACAAGGAGAGACGCATGTGACGACATGTTCGGCGTCGTTCAAGCAATGGTGTCGCTTCTTGGACATTCTCTGCGGGAGCAAGAGTCGCGAGCTGCGTGAGGGGCAGAGGGGCTACGCCTGCGTGTCAGGACCGAATGCGCCGTTGCCGCGTCTTGAGGTGGGAGGCTCAGCGAGCGCGATATGCACAGGCATGGCTGATGTGCATCTTGACGATGACGACGACGACGACGACATGGAAGACGAGCAGATTGGAGTTCCGCCGGAGGACGTAGAGGATGCGATATTGGCGTCACTCGAGCTGATAAACAGGACCCGGATGGGGGTGAAGGCCTAAGTCTGCGTTCAATCAAACTGGTAATCGCAACCATTATTCTTCGAAACATCTGGGACTAAAAAGACGTCAATTTAATGCCAGAACCAATTGGCGTTCTGCGGATAGCATCCCGGCAGCGCAAGCCTGTCGACTCCCCACGACGCCGACTTACACACCAGACGCGGGGGCGTGGCCGGTCCGGAGCCGGGCTTCCGGTCGAAAGCGGGGGAGAAAGTTCGGTACCGCTTCCGATGGTGCATGCACTGAGGAGTAAATTGGGGTAAACGACGCAGCGTCGGCGAACCTTGCAAGACGCATCTCATGCCGTCGGATCGTTCCCGGATACAGTACCCCGTCACATCCCTGAGCGCCAGATGCCCTTAAACCGCAACAAGACGCCCGGTCATCGGCCGGCGGTACGATACAAGAACAAGAGCCCATCTCGCTCGATGACAATCGCGACGTGACCCCTCCTCCCGCGTCCGTCTGCGCATCATCGCCAATCACCTCGACCACCACACTTTGCCCTCATCATGGCCCGTCGACAGGGCTCGCCGCTCGCACACATGGACAGCGTCTGGGTGTCGCTCCCCAAGCCCAGCGATGACGGGTCCGAGTCCCTTGCGGATCGCATCCGTAGAGTGCAGGCTGACTTGGGCGACCTGGACGAGTTTTACCATATCTCAATTGCTCCCTCGCGGCACAAGCGCCTGCAGCAGTTCTACGCCGACGAGCTCGAAGCGCTCGCCGCCGTCGACTTTGGCGCCTTGAACCAGCAGGACAGGATTGATTACATCCTTTTGAAGAAGCACCTACAGCGCATCTCGCGGCAGCTCCAGGCGGACAAGGATGCGTACAATGACTTCAAGCAGCTTCTCCCGTTCGCGGACGCCATTGTCGCCCTCTGCGAGCGCAGGGAGAATGTCAGGCCAATGGAGGCGGAAAAGACGGCGAAGCAACTCGATGGCATCGCAGCGTCGGTCGCCGCCGCTACGAGGCTGATCCAGGACGGTAAGGTCAGCATCAGCAAGACAAACGCCTACAGGGCCTCCAAGGTCATCAAGGAGCTCCGCGGTCACCTGAAGGAGTTTTTTGCGTTCTACTCGACGTATGACCCCCTTTTCGACTGGTGGTGCGCGGCGCAGTGGCGCGCCGCCGATGCCGCCCTCGGCGACTACCTGCCCCTGGTCGAGGACAAGCTCGCGGGGCTGCGATCTGACGGCACGGGCGACATCATCGGCGAGCCGATTGGGCGGGAGGCGCTGCTGCACGAGCTCGAGGCCGAGGTGCTCGCCTACTCGCCCGAGGAGCTCGTCCAGATCGCCAACGAGCAGTTCCGGTGGTGCGAGGCGGAGATGAAGAAGGCGTCGCGGGAGCTCGGCTACGGCGACGACTGGAAGAAGGCCATGGAGTACGTCAAGACCAAGTCGGTGCCGCCGGGCGAGCAGACGCAGCTGGTGCTGGAGCTGGCGCGCGAGGGCGCGTCGTTTGTGCGCGAGCACGACCTGGTGACGGTGCCGCCGCTGGCCGAGGAGACGTACCGCATGTTCATGATGAGCCCGGCGCGGCAAAAGGTGAACCCCTTCTTCTTGGGCGGGCCGGCCATCATCGTGTCGTACCCGACGGCGGAGATGGACTACGGGCTCAAGCAGATGGTGATGCGCGGCAACAACCGGCACTTCTCCAAGGCGACGGCCTTCCACGAGCTGATCCCGGGCCACCGGCTGCAGCTCTTCATGGGCGAGCGGCACCGCAGCCACCGGCAGCTGTTCCAGACGCCCTTCTTCGTCGAGGGCTGGGCCATGTACTGGGAGCTCGTCTTCTGGGCGCGCGGCGACTTCTTCACGTCGGCCGAGGACCGCATCGGCACGCTCTTCTGGCGCATGCACCGCTGCGCGCGCATCGTCCTCTCGCTCGGCTTCCACCTCGGCCGCATGCAGCCGCGCGAGTGCATCGACAACCTCGTCGCCTGGGTCGGGCACGAGCGGTCCACGGCCGAGGGCGAGGTGCGCCGCTGGCTCAACGGCGACTACCCGCCCCTGTACCAGTGCGGCTACTTTGTCGGCGCGCTGCAGCTGTTTGAGCTGCGCCGGGAGGCCGTCCTCGACGCTGGCGGCGGCGGCGGCAACATGACGGAGCGCCAGTTCAACGACTTGGTGCTGCGGTGCGGCGCCATCCCCCAGGAGCTGGTCAGGGCGGTGGTGCTCGAGACGGAGCTCGACGAGGACTACGAGGCCAAGTGGCGGTTCTACCGCTTCAAGTGAGAGGAGCTACTGTAGATCGACGGCCGGGACCTGGTTTGGTGGTGTAAATGATTGCATTGCGATTACAACATTGAAGTGCCGCCGCGGCACCCGCGAGTCTAATTCCGTACATACAAACGAAACCATGAGTGAATGTGACAGCAAATGCCCCCCCCCCCTCCTCCTCCCAAACGCCAAGCGTGATGTAACACCCCCCTGTGTGATATGCAAAGAAAGTCGGACGTAACCCGGATCAAATGTCGACCTCGTCCTCCTCCAAGAGGCCCATGCCACTATCACGACCTCGCTTCAGACTCTTGCTCGACCGCCTCGCCAGGCCACCCGCCAGGAACCGGCCCGGCCGCGCCACAACGCGCACCACCGGAGAACTGCTCTCTTCGCCGCCGCCGCCGCCGCCGCCAACCTCTCCGTGACCGCCGGGCGCGGGGCGTTGTTTCGGGCTCGCTAGAAACTCCTGGCTCATCTGCAGCACCCGCTGCAGCTCCCCCTTCATCGCGTCCATGGCCTCCTTGGCCTTGGCCCTCTCCTCGGCCATGCGCGCCTCCAGCCCGCCCTTGTCGACGCGCAGCACGCGGATCATCTCGTGCGCCGCCCTCAGCGCGCCGTTGACGCGGTCCACCTCGCTCCGGAGCTCCAGCACGCGCGCGTCCCGCAGGGCGAGCGACGCGCCGTGACGCTTGTTGAGCGAGACGACGTGCCGCGTCGAGCTGTCCTGCACCTCGCTCAG
Source organism: Purpureocillium lavendulum (assembly GCA_029168975.1). Taxonomy (NCBI): domain Eukaryota; kingdom Fungi; phylum Ascomycota; class Sordariomycetes; order Hypocreales; family Ophiocordycipitaceae; genus Purpureocillium; species Purpureocillium lavendulum. The sequence goes on along the minus strand of JAQHRD010000005.1, from coordinate 3,239,674 downwards.
CTCGCGCTGCAGGGTCGCTGTCTGGCGCACTGCGTCTTCGAGTCGCTGCTCCAGGTCTGCGATGCTCGCTTCCTTGGACGCCAGGGTCTCGGCATCGGAGCGCTGCTGCGCCATGTGTGCAGCCACAGCGTCTTTGCCTTCTTGATCCATGCGCTCCACGAGACGTTCCAGCTCGGACATGTCGCGGATGTAGCCATCGACGGCGCCCTTGAGCCTGTCGTTGCCAATCTGCAGTTCCTGGATCTTGAGATTCTTTTCGTTCATGAGCCTCTCCGCCTTGGACATTTCCGCCTTGAGGCCGTCCATGACCGAGACGCGTGCGTCCAGCTGCTTTCGTAGCGACTGCTCGATTTCATGGTACTCATCGATCGAAGCCTCATCCTCCTGGGCTTTTTTCGCGAGGACCCGCAGGCGCGTGAGGAGCAGGTCGAGGACCTCGGCGCCGTGAGAGGTGAGAGGCAGCGCAATCTCGCCGGGGGTGAGGTACTCGAGCTCAAGCCGAGCGGCGCGGAAGCCGGACGCCAACGAAACAATCATCTCCCCGGCGTCGGATCCCGGGAAGCCCAGGTCGTTGATGGATGAGTTGAGCTGCGTGAGGGCTGCCGTCCTGTCCGACATGGTCTGCACCAGGAGTTGTACGCGGTTCTCAAGGGCTTCCACGGGCGAGGCACCCGTGAAGTCGTCGGCAGAAGAAGTAATGGCGGACGAAATGTGCTCAGAAAGGCGCGCGTGGAGTCCACGGTAGGTGTCCATTGTCGCCGTCAACTTGGAGATTTCGAGGTTCAGCGACGCGAGCTCCTCTTCCAGCTCCTGCTTTGCGGGGTCAGGCAGACTGGCCTGCACCCCAGCGTGAGATTTGGGCGTCGCTGCAAATCCACGGGAGCACGGCGTCGCGGGCACATTCGGGCTCGTGGCAGGTGGTGTAGGGAACGAGGACCGCGCCCGGGACGGTGTGCTCGCGACGAAATGGGCCATTGTCGCATCCCCAAAGTGGTCGTCATCGGGCATCGTGTCCATGAAGTCGTCTGCGAACGGGTCCCTCGCCGCCATGGTCCAGTCGTAGCTGCGCGTGTGGTTGTTGGGGGTCATGATTGTCGCCGCGGCCTCTTTCTTCCGCAACTCATCCCTGAGGTCTTCGATTTGCTGCTCGAGGCCCCAGATGCGGTCGGTGTCGATGACGACGGTCGCGTTCTGCAGCTCGTAGATCTCGCGGTCGCGGGCCTTGACCTCGGCGCGAAGATGGCTGATTTGCGACTGCGCGACCTTGGCATTGTGCTTCTTCTGATGCTCTAGCTTGTTGAGCAGGTCGCGGAGGTTGCCCCGGCGAATGCGACGCTCGACTCGGCCATCTGCCGTTTGGTGCAGGACCTGGGACGTCGAAGGCCTCGTCGTCGCGTACGTGAGCGCGGGGGCCTGAGATGCCACGGGAGTACCGCCGCGCGATGCTCTAGCCGGCGTGGAGGCCCGTCGACGCTTCGGCGTGGCGATGGACGTGCGACGGATGAATGGGGTGAGCCCGCTTGACGATGACGACGCCTCGCCGGCGGTGGCGTTTGCCAGTGACGGTCCCGGGTCAGAGAAGCGGACGGCCTTGCGCTGTCGTCGCGGAGTCTTGGGGACGGACTCTGGCAGCGGCGTCGCCTCCGCCTCCATTTTGACGCCAACGGCGCTGCGACGGGGCCGCCGTAGGGCAATTGGGACGTCTAGATCAGCCATTGCGCGCGCTTGTGCACACCTGTTCTCGTTCCCGGACAGACGAACATCAACCGTGGGAGGGCAAACAAAAAGAGAGCAAAAAAGCGACAGAGAGGTGCAAACACGCGATACCTGGGATTTGTATCGCGACAGAGGTAAACAAGGCCAAACGTCACGATGCGTGTGGCGTCTTGTTGGTGAAGCAGCAGCAGCAGCAGCAGCAGCACATGCAGTGTCGTACAGCAGGTCCCAACCGTCCAACGCAGAGGCCTTGTTTACTTATTGCCTAACGTGGTCTAGCGGCCGGCCCCGCGTCGGGTGGGGACTCCGGCCCCGCGGTCCCGCGATTCTCGGAGACGCGGCAGCCAACCGTTTCGCGTGCGACCGGGGGCAGGCGAGACCCTGGGCGGCCCGTCGACCCGTGTCAGGGCGCCAGGCCTGCCAGGGTCCCACTCGAGCCGTGAATGCCCTGCTGTGAATCAGCAGGCGAGATTCACGCTCGTCGCTACCAAGCGCGTCTTGCTTGTGCCTGTTTGCGTGGCAACGAGCTGAGGCTGACACGCATCGAGGTCCAAAAGCAAGAGCCCCCCCGGGAATTGAGTTTGCGACATTGGCGGTCCTGCCTGGTGTGTGGGAATGCAGTTCTTGCTTCGCATGGTATTGTATCTGTATCCAGAAGTGTCTGTGTTTGCAGTGCTGCACAACATCCATCCGACCCCCAAGACTCAGCCCGCTTGCACAGCACCATGGCTACGCTCCAAGCCGCCTCCAGCTATGAATCCGCCATTGCTATAGTAATGTGCCGCGATACGTCCATTCCCCCGATTCTTGATTGAGGCTGTATACATATACGTTGTCCATCGACGCGGCAAACACGAACCCTTCATCCGTCGTCCCCATCGCCCGGAACGCGACGTTTGTGTGAATGCCCCGACCCGTCTTCCGTGACACGGCCGGGGAGATGCGGCTCTCCTCGATGTTGCCTTCGGCACTCAGCGCGAGCAGAATGTAGCTGGCCTCGTTGTCTAGCCGGATCTAGTCGACCTGGAGTGGCGGCGGCGTCAGTATGGCGGGCACGCTCATGGAATCTGCATCTCACGATCAGCAAAACCTATCTACCTGCGCAGGAAAAAACAAACAAACAGGATACTCACCTTGAAGCGTCGCGTTGACCTGTGTGCACTGCATCTTGGCCTTTGGAGGAGGCCACCGGTCCGTCGTGCACTCCCACCCCGAGAGTCCCTTGTCGCCTTGGACCACCACAAACATGGCGGGGGACGACGCGCCAGACGAGCCCTGCCAGTCTCCCGTCACCGCCAAGCAGACTGGCTCAGTCTGGCCGGCAACAGAGTGTGCCAGGGGCGCCGCATCGAACGTCGCCCATTTGGGGGTCCCCTCGGGCTCGCTGGCCAGGGCAAGGCTAACTTTCCCGTCCGCTGACACGTACGCGACCGCCAGGAAGGCGACTCCTTGCTCGCTCTTATGCCACGTCGCAGACAGCAGGGAGGCAGTGGACGCGGTGATGGGGTCAGATGACGTGCCCAAGCTTCCCGCCGTCCACTTGCCCGCCGTGGTCTCGAACGCATGCGTCAGGGTGTCCTGGGTGTCCAGGTAGATGATGTGGACGATGCCCTTGTCGCTTGTCGCGGCGGCGAGAGGCGTGCCGTGTTTGGGCTGAGGTAGCGCCGAGGAGCGCAGTTTGTCGACCAGGAGGTACTGCGACTTGCCGTTGCTCGCCCACTCTGAGACGACGATATCGCTGTGATCGTCCTGCCAGAGCACAAGTCGACGGTGAAGGCCGGACTCGGTCTCTTTGTTGCCGACGAAAACGGATGCCACGTTGGACTTGTTCGAGAGCTTGTACGGCGCTGCCGTCGGCTGCGCCGCAGCGGTGCTTGACGTCGAGCTTGTTGAGCTGCTCGTCGTTGTGCTTGTCGAAGAACTTGATGGGGAGGATGGCGACGGTGACGAGTGAGACGGCCCGGTATACGTTGCGAGGAACGATGTGAGAAACCCCTCTAGATCTTGGGTTGACGACGTCGTCGGCTGTGCTGCTGTGTTCGAGGTCGGTCGCAACGATGTCGAAGCAGACGATGCCGAGCTTGTGGGAGGCAAAGTAAGCTCAGAAAGAGTCCTCGACGTAGTCACGGTTGATGATGAACTTTCCCCGTGATGATCTCCCCCTTCATGTTCATGATTGCCGCCGGCATTCCGGCTCAGCACCACGCCCAGGACGATGGCCGCGACCACCACCACAAACACCGCGATCCCAACGACCGTCCAGAAGAAGGCTTTGCGCTGGTACCACCGAGGCTTCTGCTGATCAGCAAAATAGTAATGGTTTACGCATTCGGAGACCCGTTGTTCCGGCATCGGACCTTTTTTGTAGTTTGGCGGCGGAGAAAGCGGAATGTTGTCGAGCTCCTGTTGACGCGCGAGCCAAGGGATATCGAGCGGCATTTGTGTAGGAGTCTGGCGAGGGTATTGTGGATTACATGCCTGCGAGGTTTCAAGGCGAAGATGTTGGTTCGAGCTGGCTTTATAGAGATGTTGTCGTTGGGGGAGCAATGATGGCGAGGTTCGCTCACCGCGCGTCACTAGCAGACTCACCACGAGGAGGCACATCACACTGTTTTTCATGTCTGAAGTTTTGATCAACGACATTGTGTTTGCCAGTTTTGCCTCGTGACTCTCCAGCTCAATGGTCACGGTTGGTTGAAAGCATACATGTAGAGGGTCCTGTGACATGAATGGTAGACTCACAGTTGAGCCCGTGTGAGCTTGTGTCTCTGTTGATGGCTGTGTAACAGCATCAAGGTCTTTCGTCTTAATCGGCTGAACACGTTAGCTACAATTGATACAGAATTTTGTACGACACAGAATTCGCATGTAGAGGCAGCAGAGCTGGCCGTAAAGTCAACAATAAAGATAGCGAAATCAGCTCTTGCTGGTCATGGACGCTTTCACAGGTAAAATCACACGTTAACCGATATCTGAGCTGCTAGATAATGCCGTACGTAAAGGCCCAATGATGGACCATATCTTTTCATCCTTGCATGAATCGGTCCACCAAGAGCACTTCCTCTGTAGCTGCAGCAGCGTTCCGTTGCGCAGCCCGAGTAGCAGTACATTCTTCATGGGCGCAAAGCTAGAAATCTCCACGCCATGCAAAGACCCCTTCACGGTGTCTGAAGACAGCTCCTTGTAAGATGTACACTTGAGGTCTTCCCAAAACGTTTCCCAGTAGTGGCCGTCGCCATCCAGCATGCCAATGACAAAGGACAAGTCGTCTGACTGGCGATCGGTGTTCACCAGGGCCAACTGAAGCGGCTTCGGCGCGTCTTGGACTTTCTTTTGCAATGTGTCGTCTGAGATGCCGTCAGCTACGCCAAGCTCCATGTGTGTACCCTCCACCGCAACACATGATGTAGGGTGACTGGACACTTACCTTCGTATTGAAGAGATGGGCCCCAGCAGTCCTGCGCATCTCGCGGACTTTGCACGACGCAGTCTTCAAGACCAACGCCGCTCCCGTTGCTCTTCCTTGAAATGTCCCACACGATTCGCACCGCCGGCAGAGTGATGGCTTTGAGGGATTCCCTACGCCCCACATTCAGCATCGCAGCATCCCGCAAGGCCGCCATGGCTAGAAGTCCAGACGAGTTTTCTTGAAAGTCCACCTTGTCCGCCCTGTCCCGCTTCTCGGTCTCTGGGCTGTGCACGAAGACTTTTTGGAACGTCCACGCTGTGCTGTTCAACGGGGACTCGCTGCGCAGCACACCCAAGGTATTGTTTTTCTCGTCGACATGGTAGAGCACTGCCATGGCAGTGGCGTCTCCGTTGGGTATCCCTGGAAGTTGCATCGCGGAAAGCGCTCGCCCTTCCACAAGGTCTATGTGAGCACCGTCGTCGGAGCTTTCTGCAGAGAAGGCCGTGTCTAGTGTCCACTTTCCTTTGCCGTCGGCGGGCGCAGCGCGGATGACGTGCCTGAGCCGTCGTTTGTCGTCGATATAAAACATGTGTAAGTCCGGCTTCGTGCTGTCGCCGAACTGTTGGATGCGAATAGGACTGCCAAGTAAAGGCTTCGGAAGGCCAGTCACCTGGCTATCCAGGCGGAATGACTCCGCAACGTTCTTGTACGTCTCAGTAACAACGAGTCGCCCGGTCGTATCTTGGAAAACAACTAAATGGTCGGTCGTGACGCGCTTCTCCTCTTTGCACCACATAGCAACCTGGGTTTCCTTGTGTGCCAGTATGACGGACCCTGGGGGCTCTGGAGGCCCTGATGACCCAGAGCCGGGTGCGACCGAGATTACTTTACTTGGGTCCGCTGATTTAGCCGCTCTTGCTCCAAAGACGCCTCCAACAACGGCGCCAGCGACTATGACCACGGCCGTCACGAGAGCGACAAGCACAAGCTTGCTCTTCAGGTCGCGACGTAGTCTCAGGCAGATCCAAGCTCTGACGCGACTGCGCCGGGGACGGACACCATTTTCTGACTCGTCGGAGTTGTCATATTCCCAAAATGAGACGAGTTCGGCCGAGGAGCTGTGCGGTCGCGCCGGATGCTCGAGACACGGGTCGTACGCCGTGGGGGTGTCAACCAAGGTGCCGCAAGACTGCCTTTTCGAGAGCAGCGATACTCGCATCCTCTGAGTCTCACGTATACATTCAACGAATAGCAGGGCAAAAAGAGAGCGATTGGAGAGCGCAAAGCGATGTGAAACAAGTGGCGCAAGGTTTGCAGGAGCGGGCGTCGAGCCATGACTGTCGAGAATCGAAGCTCAGGCGATGGATTCGGATTTTGGTGTTGGTGCGGAAACTTGGATTTACTTAAAATAGATGTTTAACAGGTTCCTTTGTTCTGGATAATCCAAATCGGGACATGAAGAATATTTCAGATGGTCCGTCCACCGTCCGTGGGACCACTTGCACTGGGGGGCGGGTACAGTGCGTGATGGTGATGATGATGACAGATTACCTCACCGTTGCATTTGTGACGGGGAGCAAGCATACGATGAGAAGAGTCTAGACTCTAGAATGAGAGTTGAGACGAGAGACGCGGGGTGTGTCAGGGACTCTGGGGAAGCGTGAGGCACAGCCATGTTGTGCTGTCCTGCCCGCATCAGGCAGAGGGTTAATAACTAACGACGATGCAGTAGGATAATGATTTGTCTCAACTGGCTGCGGCGCATCTGAGCGGCGTTGCTGGGGTATCCCGGCAGGTACCTGACATAGGCAGGTAACTCGGAGACGCCTGGCTGCAAACTTGAAGGCATCGCGACTTTTGCACCACAAGTTTCCCGCGGCCAGTGGAACCAGGCCGCCTATAGCAGCTTCCCGGTTGACAGTTGAGACGCCTAAAAGGACGCCCGAGGACGCCCTGAGACACCCTGTCTCAGATGACTAATTAATTTGGTGCCCGGCCACGACAAAACTCTAACCGCTGTCACTGCCGCTGCGCGTTCGCATTCGGCGCTAAATTCGAGGCGCCGTTTTGCCGCACTAGCGCCTAGTCCGTCTCGTCGACGCTGCCCGCCCGTGGGCCGTGGCGGTGCTCATGCTCACTGGAAGGTTCGCGTGGCCGGCTGCCCGGGCAAGGCCAGGCCATGCTGTCAACTGCCATGCCCGCAAATCCCATCCATGCTGGCCCCAATGGAAGACGCCGCCCCGTTGACAGCCACTGGCGGCCACCAAGGGCGCGGATGCCGCCTGTCAAGCCGACCGAGGCCCTGGGACGCCACCCGCATTCGGACGCAAAGTCACCACCACAACCACAGGCCACAACCCATCACCATCATCGCCATCACAACACCACCTCACCCGCCTCGTCCGCGCATCACGCCGCGTCGCGCGTCCCTCATCTCACCCTCATCCCACTCGCGCCACCATGGTCGCTTGCCGAGGCGCGAGACGCAGCATCACCGTCGTCAACCGCTAGAGGGAAACCCAACGCCCCGTGTCCTGACTCCTCCTACCGAGCAGCAGCAGAGCCTACCTCGCCTGCCCAGGGCCTGAGAATGCCGCCATGTCCGCGCCGGCCCATGCCCCTGCCGCCGCCGTCGCAGCCGCGGCTCCGGCCCGAAAAGTCAAGTTTGTGGCATCGGATCCCGCCCGCGGCGGCCTGCCCGTGAAGCGCAAGCAGGTCCAGCAGGCCTGCGCCTCGTGCCGTCGCAAGAAGGTGAGACAGTCTGTGGCGGCAGCGCATCTTTCTCGGCGACGCTGACGGGGTCGGTTTGTTGCAGAGGCGCTGTATCCATGCAGACGGCGCCGTCGATGAGCCCGTCGTTCAAGAAGACCATCGGGGGCTCGACTCGTCCCCATCTCATTCATCGTGAGCCCAAGTGTCTATCCGTGCTTTCATGCTGGCCATATTTTCTGACTGCCAAGTCCCACAACGATCCCGTCGCTCCCGACGCCCCGGGTTCGCGCCGCGAACTTGTCTGGCGATGATGCCGCGGTTGGTAGCCAGCCAGCGCCCGTGACCTCGCTCGACTACGTCGATGCCGCCGCCGGGGTCAAGCAGCCCTCGCGCAATGGCGACTCGACGACGCCGCAGTCCTCCCGCTTTGTCGGCGACCTGAATCCCGAGGGCATGTTCCTCGAGGCCACAGCGTCAACATCGGCGAGGCAGCAGTCCCAGAAGGGCGATGTCGGCATCTGGCTTTCTTCCGCCGCCATGGGGAGCACCGGTCAGATGTCGCAATTCATCACGTCGCGGCCTCCTGCCGTCATGGACCGCTTCCTGCTGCCCTTTGTCCGCGAGCACTGCCTCTCCAGCTTGCCCCCCGAGGAGGACTTTGCCCGGTTGCGAGACATCTTCGTCCAGAAGATCCACCCCATATTCCCCGTCGTTCCCGAGGCTGTTCTGCAGGGCCGTTTCAAGAATCCGTGCCACATTGTCCTGCGGCAACTTATTTGCCTTGCGGCTGGCGCCGATCCCGAAATGTCCCAGCATCTGCATCTCCAGAACAAGGGTTCGACGCTACTGTCGCCTCAGGAATTCTCGCAGTCCCTGTCTTCTGCTGTCCGAGCGATTCTCGAGACCAGCATAATCACAGACAGAGTCCTGCACATCCAAGCACTCATCATGCTATCGCTCTATACGCAGCCCACGTGCCCCGAAGAGGCTGACTTGCCGGCCCAGCTCGGAGGCCGAGCCATCCACCACATCCAGACACTAGGCTTGCATCTTCTTCGATACGACGCACCAAACTGCGACGACCTCAACAATTTGTTCTGCGCCGTCTGGGCCTTGGACCGCATCAACGCGGCCGTCTACGGCCGGCCCTGCTTAATCCACGAGCGCGACATCGGCGCCGACCTGGAGGCCTGTATCAGAAAACGGCCGCCCTGCTTCCGGCTCTTCCTCTCCGTTGTGCAATGGCTCGACCAGGTCGTCGAGCTTTACCGCCCGGGCCCAAGCGCCGAGGCTTCTGGCCTAGAGAAGATCGCGTACATTGACTTGCCCGTCTTGGAAGCCATGATTGTGAACGCAGACGCGCTCAAAGTTCCCTCCCCGCTCATCGGTAAGTTCAATGGCCAGCCCTCTGGTGGCAATTACTAATCGCGGCACAGCAACGATCGAAACCTTCTACCACGCAGTCATCATTCTCTCATGTCGACTGCCTCGACCGGGAACAGCCCCTGCTGCGTCAACACTACCTCCACCCTCGGCCAATGCCCGGCGCTCGCTTGCAGCAGAACGAATTGCGTGTGCAGTGCCTCGAGACCATCTCAGCCCCATGCCGTTTGTGCCCTATGCCGTCTCTCTCGCACTAAGCGTTGAGTACCGCAAGATGCGTCATAGCCGCCTTCCAATGTTCCGAGCTAGGTCGATGAACGCCTTTAGGCGGAACTGCGAAATGCTTCGCAAGTTTGGCGACCACTTCTGGAGCGCCAACGTCGTGGCTGGGCTCGGTGAACGTGTCCTCAAGGAGATGGAAAGGGCGGCGACGACCCTGACACGCGAGGCTAGCCCGTTGCCGGCCGATGGCTCAGGAACCAAAACTCCCGTTCAGGGGCAGGACAATGAGGTAAATCGCCAGTCTGGATTGATACCTGGTGGCAATCTCGCGGCGATGAACTCGGCTATTGGTATGGATAACGCGGTCGACTTCTCCCTCATCGATGCCATCTCGGGACAAGACGTCTTTGGGCATATCGACCCCAACTTCAATCTCGACGCCGTTGAGGATGCCTTGGAAGCAAACCTTGACATCGGATTGCCCCTGAACTGGGGCGACTGGGGACAGTTCGCCACTTAATCGATGGGCTTACCCTGATGGCGGCATATTACGCTTAGCGATTTGATGAGCTGGCACGTACTCCCGAGGCACTGCGGCGCCTTTAAACCAAGCCACACGCCCTCGCGAAAGGATTCCGTGGAAGTGCACTGTCCAGAAATTCCCTTGGAAGCAGAAGATACGATGAGCGACATCACAAATGCGTCCCGCGCCAGGCATCCCGCGCCAACTTTGTCCCGTACCCGGGTAAGGGGGCGTATTTCGGCTACTTGTGCTGGGCTTTGATCAACCCTGGGCATCATGCATAATGCACCTGGATGTGTGATTACCCCTGAGTGGTATACGCATGAGGTGATTGACCTGTTACATCCGCCCGCTCTCCAGGTATCTTGCGCGCGATAGGTGTTCAATATTCGCCACGGCTCCGGCGTATTGGCGTACAAATAGTACATGTGCACTACTGATATTTGGATAGAACTTGGATCACGTAATAAAGAGCGAGGCTTCATTTGGCGTTGAGCAGATACATACAAGTGCAGTCATCCGTTCATATCACCTCTAGCCTTGTGGCACACACGTCTTGAATTGGCCCGCTTTGGTCCTTATTCAGTGTTGCATCGACTCTTCTTCCAACGACACACCTCTTGCCCGTGTGCCAATGCTGGAGGAAGATAGGCCCGCGACTGATGCCTCCTCGCTGGCCAGACTGCTTAATTGTACACGCGCGAAGCCGACCTGTCGTCCACCAGGACGATCGGCTACGGTAGCAGTCTAGACAAACCCAACTGCGCGTCCCCGGCCCCTTCTCTTCTCCATTTCGATGTCATCTTCCTCAAAAACAGAGCCCTTGTCCGCAGCAGCGGTGAGCGGAGCGTCACTGTCGCGGCGCCACATGACGTCGTGCCTAGCAGGAGGGTCCCGCGCCACGGGTAGCATCGACGGGTCGAACACGGGCCTGCTGAAGCGGTTGTACGCGATGAAGGTGTCCTTCTCGCCCACTGCGGCATTGACGGGCGTGGCGGCACGCATCGACACGCGGCGAATCTCCTGGGCGTCGTCCTGAATGGGCTTCACGCCCATGTACGAGTACGCGAGGTTCAGCGCCGGGATGGACAGCCCGTGGACGACGATGGAGAAGAGCACGAGCCAGTACACGACGGGACCTATCGCCCTCGCCAGGTCCGTCTCCTCCGCGTCGCCCTTGCCGAGCTCGGGGAACAGGTGGCGGCTGTGCTCGAGGTAGAAGACTGCGCCGGCGCCAATGGGGCCAAAGTACCCCATGAAGAGCGCCTCCTTCCAGTCTTTGACGACGGAGGGCATGAGCTTGTACGTGAGGAAGATTGCGGGGATGCGCCGCAGGGCGAGGACGAGGAAGCCGAGCCCGATGAGCCGCCCGTAGGTCAGCCCCGTGCCGGTCGGGTCGTTGAAGTCGGACCACGGCAGGATGGTGCCGATGTACATGAAGCCGCCAAAGTTGAGCAGCACGTCGATGCACGAGCTGACTTCGTCGTGGCGGCGCTCGGTCTCGGCGAGGTACTCGCCGTCCCAGTTGAGGGCGTTGCCGGCCACGAAGCAGGCGAGGAGGTCGTCGGTGCCGATTGCGCCGCAGGTCCCCACGAGGAACATTCCGAGGGCGGCTGGGAAAAGAGAGTAGGACTCGCCATCGATCCATTTCCTGGAGTCTCCTGTCAGCTTATCGGCCTGGAGGAGATGTACTCGCAACTCCACGGATAACTCACTTTCGCAGAGCAAAGCCAATGCCCTTGCACGCCCCGTAGCCTACAACGGCGCCGTAGATAACGGAAAGGAGGACAATATAGAGCCAGGTCTCGAGAAACCAATTCTTCATGGCAACGCCAACGCCACCACCCAGGCGACCCACGTCTGCCTCGCGTGCGAACAACATCCTCGCCGGAATGCTAACAATTCGCTCAGGCCCTTCGGGCTCAGCCGGCCCAGGTATATCAGCGTGGCGGATCAGGTACACAGCTAGCATCAGGAATGGGAACCCAAAGCCGTCGTTGGCGCCCGCCTCGGACGAGATGATCTCCCGCAGCGGGCGCGCAACGTACTTGTCGGCAAAGGGCCCCTTGGCGATGGCCTGCGAGAGGATGGGGTCGGTGCATGTGACGCACGAGGCGATGACGAGGGCGGCGAGGAGGGTGACGCGGGGCACGGTGGCGAGCACGCAGAGCGTCGTGCAGAGCCACATGATGGTCATGATGGGGAGCAGGCACATCGCCATCTCCTTCCACCGCTTGAGGTTGTACTTGGCGGGCAGCTGGTACCCTGCGATGACGAGCTGGACGCCAATCATGACGCGCGTGACGCCCTAATGGTAGAAGCCAGTTAGTCACCCATTCACAGTCGCTTGCTTGACGATGGGAGCGGGGGAAGGGTTTGTTCGTACGAGGGTGATGGCGCTTGTTTGCCCCTTTTCAGCGGATCCCCATCGTTCACTGTCGAGGAACCTGGCTGCCAACGGCCCGAGAGCAACGCCAATGAGTACGGCAGGCACTGGAGATATGTCAGTCGCTCTCCGCGTTATTCTTCATTCAGGTTCAACGCACACGCTTCACCAAGATACCAGCGCGACTTGATCTTGACGGAGATAAGACCGTACAACACGATGAACGTGCCTGTAAGCAGGTTAGACTCATGGTCGGGGTGATGACGACTGCAAGGACGTTTCGCTTACCCAGCACGCCGAGAACGACGTTGAGCTCCGAAACGTCGAGGGTCGGCATATTGGCGGCTTGTTGCGAATCTGAAAGTGTCGTTCTGGGGTAACTCCTGGGGTTGGCGCTCTATATTCGCGGTCTTGACCAGCAAGACCCGACTGCTCTCTCCGCTGCGGTGGACGGCCGACGATGACAGGAAGACGGTGACCAACCTCGTCGAGGACGTCGGCTTGGCAAGTGTGGAGCGCTGAGATGAGGAATGTCGACTGGATCGGGGATTAATAACCACGTCTGCCTCGTGTGAATGCGAGACTGACGAACAGATACAATTGTCGACGATTCTGTTTCTCACTGCGCCCATACGGTTTTACTCTCCGACCAAACACCTCAACTTCGAGACAGCATTTTCAAGAGGACCAGACAGCAAGATATGAGGACGTCTGTTCGGGGGCACGGCGGTAAACACAAACGACATGGACAGAAACCTCCGAGGAGACGGGCGACCTAAGTATAGAACTGATACGCTTAAAAGTAAACTTGAAATTTGGATGTGCCTAGTCCGACGAGGAGGAAAGCCGCTAGCCCGGGGGCCCGGCGGCCGGGCATGTCGTCTTCTTGGCGAGCGTGGAGCAAAAGGGAGAGCATACGAAGGGCCAGCGGTGCGCTGGCGGCTGGGGCCGTGCGGACGAGTCTAGTCTGAATCATGGTCTCCCAACTCGGACACAGCGAACATGATGATCGAACGGGGTGACACGCAATGAGTAGCAGACCCATCGTGGCCTACACAGAGAGCCCGCGGTCCTTGTCCATGCTGGAGGTTTTGCATGGAGCGGAGTCAATCATAGACGTGGAGAGAGTAGAGATGGCATATTCATGTTGGCACCTTCTCCTTGGGCCTGACGTAACTTAGACAGATATGACCTCGGTCAGTTAATACAGGTAAGATGTCGACGGCATGGCGTTTTCAACCAACAACCGGCCAGTCCTTCCAACGCGGTGCAGCGCCACTTCACTTGTGCCAAGTTCCATTGAAGAGCGCGCCCTCGATCGGGACGGCGCGAGAAACAGCAGCCACCCGAAAAAGGGGGCGCACCAGATGACAACTCAGGGCAGAGTCGTTGATCATCGAGTTGCCAAGGCCTCAGCTCCCCTGGCGCGCTCTGTACTGCAACCTCGTTGGTGCCCTGGCGCCAGCTTGGAGACCAGTGGTGGCGGTAGTCTCTTGGCGTGTATCATCAAGAGGAATGAATGGCCGTGGCACCGGTACATGATTGTAGTAGGTACACGACGGCTTTCGGTGATTAAAATCAAAATTCGCTTGCAGTTTTTTTTGAGTTGCCGCTTCTAACAGGAAGCCTTGAATGCTTCTTTTGTGATATATTGTGCTGATAATGTTGTCGTGAAGTCCGTGGTGTGGTTGGAGGTTGTCGCTGACCAATGGCGACTCAGCGAGCGTCCAATTGACACCAGACAGCTACTCAACACAAACAAACCAACACCAACACGCCTGAGCTGTGGGGAGTCTGAGCGCCGCTCTGTCTGAGATAAGAGCGTTCCTATCCACTGCCCTTGTCACTACAACGTCGATGCAGCAACAGCAGAGACGACAAAGGGGCCATTGAGACACGGACATTGCCTGCGCCCTGCATGGCACGACAGCCGTGACCACCTCCTACGAGTACGAGGATGTAGACCAAAGGAAAACATGCGCTCCCAAGCCAGCCGCCGGGCACCAGGCGGGATGACGTCCCCCTCCGCCTGTGCTGGACCAGATGCCAGCCCGCTGGTAGTGCCGGGTCTACCAGATACCGGCGGCTCTTGGCGTATGGCCAGCGACCCCTGAACCAAGCGCAGAGGGCGGACCCGATGTCAGACTAGCCGATCGTTTGTTCATGCGTGCTCGCGCACTGCCGTCTGGGCGGGGGAGAACGACTCGCAAGGGAGGATTCCAGTGCCGGGCGGGCTGCTGGTTGCGCTCTCTTGTTGCTGGTCTTCAGTGTTCACAAGACCCAAGGCCTTGGTGAGCCGCCATCAATTAACGTGCGGCTTAGGCCCTGCGTGCAGCACTGCAGGTTGTACGCGTGAATTCGTGCTCGCACTTGACAAAATGTCTGGCACCAAGGGAATCGACTCAACATGTGAGCCCTTTTGTTCATTTTACCTGCACCGGGCCAGGTGCCGACGGTGGCAACGGAGACGAGCGTGGCTGGACGGTATTGCGATGCTCGCGCTCATCATCTCCCCCACCAAAACGTGCCAAGAACATGAGCCAAGCCGCGGAGCCGCAGTCAAACCTGAGTGGCAGATGCCAGCACTCGTGCGACCGACAGCGTCACGGACTCACGGCCGCGCGTTCATCATTGCTCGTGGACCGCAGGAAGCCACGCGATGCAAAAAGCGTGGCCTCCTTGAATGGGCTTTCCTGATGGGATGGGGCGGCGCGCCTCGGGGGTCAGTCCGCGTCTGCGGGTGTCCTGCGCGGTAGTTACGCCTTGGAGGCTCGGCCCGGGAATCTGCTGGGCCAAGGCAAACGAGAATATGTGCGTTGGATTTCGCACAACGCAGACAATCAATTTGTTGCGCTCCAGACGCCCAGGGTTCAAATGACCGCGCGAGCCACGTCATGGACGGTCAGCCGGGCAGTGTCCAGCAGCCGCAGGCCATCACCACCACTCGAGCGCATCTCCCCGAGGACGTCCACGTCCAAGATCTAACGTCGATTAAGTTGCCGATAGGCTCACAGATCGTGGCAAAGCCCATCAGCCCTAGAAGCACAGGTCTCACGCGTCACACGGCTGTCCTGGCGCGCGCGCCGGCCATGTGCCTCGAGCCGGTCGCTGCCCTGCCCTGCACGAGGCATCCTCGAATCGGTAGCTGGATGAAGCTTGCTGGTGCCTCGGGAGTCGGGACGGGGGCCCTTTTGTCGGGCAGCCGACGGGCACCATGACGGCAGTCGATGCGAGCAAATGGGAGGCTGTGCAGTGGGGTGCGCGCCCTTGTGCTTGACCTGGCCCAGTGGGTGGCAGGCAGGCAGAGTTGGAGGCGAGGCGCCCCCAGGCGGGATGCCGCTGGGTGGAGCCCGAAAATATTTCCTAAATAGGTAAATTCTTTGCAGGCGCAGCCTCCACACGTCAGGCCGCTCTGTCGTGAGAAGGCATCGGATGCCATCGTTCGGAAGGGTATTTATTAGTTCTCGGGGTTCCCGCTTGTCATCAAGTAGATCAATCCACGTTCCGTTCCGTTTCTTTCGACGTGCGCCAAGTAGACGACTATCGACCCGACAAGTTCCATCAGGCCTCCCAAACCCGACATGGGCTTCAAAGTTTGTCGAGTAGAGCATCCCAGCAGCGACCCAGCTTCGGGGCCGGAGACAGCATCCAGAGGCTGGAACCCGTGGAGCGGCAACAGACCTCAGTCGCCCGCGCCTCCATACTCCGAGTCGGGCCCAACCCCGCCGCCGCAACTGCCCCCGCGCAACTCTTACCAGGCCCCTGCACCGGTCCGACCACATATCGAGAGACTGTTCCACGAGAACTGCGAGGGGAAGCCATACCTGACGGCCATCGAGGCGGCACCGCTCTTCCTACAAAGCGGCTTGGCTAAATCGTCCCTCTCAGACATCTGGGAGCAGGTTGACCTGGACCGAGATGGACGCCTCAACATCGACGAGTTCGCCCAAGCGATGTGGTTAATTGAGCTCCGGACAGGAGGAACTGGCGGCTACCTGCAGACAACCCCAGCGCAGCCGCCTGACATGGCAGCCTCTTCGAACCAGCCGCACTCTCGGCCATCGTCATACCACTCTGCCATAAGCCCGTACCCATCGCCGCCGTCCTCCTCACATCCCGTTGCTATTCCTCCGCCATATCAACGAGCGCCGTACCAATCCTATCCATCTTCGCAGCCATATTCGGCGCCGCCGCTGCAGCCACAACAGTGGCAGCAGGCAAACCCAGCCATTCCTCCGCCGCCGCCGGACCTAATGACAATGTCCAAGGCCATGATCTGCGCGGGTTGCGAGGCCGGAATCCTCCCCGATGATGTCATATACCACTGCGCCAAGTGCGACAAGAAAAACGACGGCCTGAGTTACTGCGAGCGGTGCTACGCCGCCGGCCAGGGGAGGGATTGCCAGCACGGCGGATCCAAGCGCGTCAAGCTGACGGAGGGAGACCTGCCGATTCGGGACAAGGACGGCAGTTGGGGCCTGGGTGTCAAGTGCATCAAGTGCAAGACAAAGATGAGGAAGAAGGACCTCTGCTTCAAATGCAGCCACTGCTGGGACCCCGACTTCTGCCCAAACTGCTGGCGATCCAAGGATAAGCGGTGCAAGCATGCCGCCAAGGGCAAGGTGAAGATGTGCAGGGTCGGACGCAAAGAAGACGACGATATATGGAACATCATTGATGATGTTACTGAGGTGTTGGTAGGATAGGCGGACTGAGATGGTGTCCGTCAAGGGACCGGAGCGTCCCATATAGTTGCCCCCGCCCTCTTGACTGTAGCGTTCTGAGACGTTTTGTCTTGCTAAGTTGATACCCTCATTGATGGGCCAAGCCAAGAGTCCAATATGACGCTATTCCTGGCGGTGAATGATGCAGACTGGCAGGCTGGCGAGCTGCATAGCTCCATCAAGAAGATTGTTTCAAGCTCATATGAGTGATATACCATGCGGCTCACGTCCGGCAAAGCTGTGTCGGACTGCAGCTGCAGTCGCCTGCGTAATGCCAATGCCATGGTTTCTTGCCATCTCGCCCATCATTTGGGCGGCTTGCTGCCTGGCAGGTCTGTTGGCTTCCCTTGAAACTGATTCTTCAACTCATCCCAGAAGTGCCGCAGGAACGTCTGGTGGCGGCCGGTCGAGCCTGGTTCGGCGGTGGCCTCGCCCGGTGCCAACGGCTCATGCGGGTTTCGTCCGTAGCGTCGTTCGTGGATCGTGCGGTGGATGCGCCCGACGGCGCGGTGGAAGCCGGGCTGTCGGAGGATCTGTAGACGCGTCCGTTGTCAAATCGAGGCCTTTCGGTCGTCGAGGGCGGGGGCGCGCGCTGAAGCAGAACCTACCACTGCGATTATCCTGTCCTGTGAAACTCGTTAGCCGTGTGTCGCCTCAGCTAGGAGGGGAAGCCCGAACATACCTCGAAAGCTTGGATGACGCGTAGCGCCCACCAGTGAGGCGCCATGTCGACCGAGTGTCGCGCCTCTCCGACGCTGGCTGCTGGACGGTCGAGCTCGCGGAGAGGAGCAGTGCTGGTGCGGTCCGTCGCTGCGGTTGGGGGAGAGTGATGGAAGGATCCAGGCTGCTGGGTGGCGTACGAAACAGGCATTATTAATTCGGGGGATGATGCACTAACGCGATCGTGGGGCGTGGGGGGCACGGGACTGTTAGTGGACCAACCCAAGCTGCACGATCCAGAGTGCTCCAAGCGTTTCGGCCTTGATAGCCTCCACGGGACTGAAAAGACATAGAGTGTCAAAGGATCATATTTGTTTTTTTTTATTTTGAAGACCTTAGCCTCCTCGATACAGAATACCAGCATACACCGAGCAGTCCGTGTGGTGCCGCGATCGCGATGGCTTCACAGTTCGACTTCATCATTTGGGTACTCAGTTCGCTGCCGTAGCAAGCACCATATTAACACGTGCGAAAATTACCACTTGCACATTATTAGCTCATTATTTGACCAAAAATTGCATGTCTATGAAGATAATCTCTCCGTCTATGGCTTCCTTATACTGCGTCTAATGAGCATTAAGCAACCTATACCTAGCCCCGTACCAGATGAACAACTCCGACTCGCATGTCGCCGCTGATCAGATGCTTATGCGTACGCCAGACCACCGTCAATGTTAAGGACATGGCCCGTGACAAACGAGCTTCCCGGGCTCGCCAGGAAATAGACGGCCTCGGCACACTCCCTCGGAGTGCCGTTGCGCTTGATGTGCTGGTCGCTCAGCAGCTTCTGCGAGTGGGGATCCTCCTCAGGGAAGACGAGGTCAGTGTCTGTGGGACCTAGAGCAGCGACGTTGACCGTGATGCCCTTGGGAGCAAAGTACTCGGACCAGCCCCTGCTCATGGAGTTGAGGGCCGCCTTGGAGCCGCAGTAGAAGTTTGCCGGCGCAACGCCGACGCGCGCAGCAATGCTGCTCACGTTGACGATGCGGGCACCCGGCGAGGTCAGGTACTTTTCGGCCGCCTGAATGAGAAGGAAGACGCTGCGGGCGTTGACGTTGAAGGCGTAGGCAAAGTCCTCGGTGGTGAAACTGGCGAGATCGGGACTTGCCGCGATGGTGCCTGCGTTGTTGACGATAATGTCGATGGTCCTTCCTGGGAAGGCTTCGAGAGTAGCGGCGATAATGTCCTTGCCGTACGTGACGCTGCTCGCATCGGCTTGCACCGCGATGGACTCCACGCCGAGCGCTTTGATGGCTTCTACGCTCTGGAGGGCAGCTTCTTTGCTGCTGTTGTAGTGGATGACAACCTGCCAACTTCTTAGCTTGCAAAGGTCTAATACGTGTCCTCCAAGGTATACTCACATCGGCGCCGCTGGCGGCGAGAAGCTGAGCTGTGGCGAAGCCAACGCCATTGGGCTTGCCAGCGCCGGTCACGATGGCAAGTCGGCCCTGAAGACTCTTGGTGGACATTTTTGGATGTGGATTGAACAGCGAGCTGGCTCGTTGAATTGAGTGCGCGAGTGTCCCTTGTAGGAATGAGGAGAGAGTCTTGATGATGTTGAGACGCTGGATAATCTTGTGTATATTGGCTCTTCCTGTCCCAGGACAGAGGAAATCTTCCTTTAAATATCTGATGTACGGCTTGACGTCACTGTGCAAGGCCTCCTTTCGCCTTGGGTGAGGTCATGCTATCAAGTGAAATCAATCGCCACGGACAAGTTAAGATCCGAGGAGAATCGATCCGCGGAACGGGCGGTTGACAAATGCATTATACACTGTCAGTCGCCGAAGCCCGAGCGGGAGGACGGGAAGCCACGGAAGATGTCGATGTGCGACGTACGTGCGAGGGGTTGAGTATTTGAACCGCCCTCTCCGCCGGGTATGTAACAATTTGGCTGGGACTCCTGCTGGGGAGACCCCCCCTCCCTTCCCCGGGTGAGGTTGGAGGTGCGGCGTGGCGGATGTGGCGCCGTGCGAGACGCCCAGCCCGAGTAACCGGGTTGCCGGAGCCTGACAAATTTGCTTGGCATCATCGCCAAAGCCAGGCAATACGAAAAAGGGGAGATGACTTCGAATCATGCAAAATGCAAAATGGCTATGATGCTGTTTTGCGACTCTTTTGCCGGCTGGTGGCAATCCGATTCATGGGAAACAGTACGGCGACCTGACTTGGGGTCGTCTGTCTACATACACGGACTTGACTCTACCAGGTACAGCCACAAATATCATATAATTCCAGCCAAAATGCCACATACACTCACGCGGTCACACCAACCTGCTCTACGCCTTGTCTCTGGCAGCTGCTCGATCGCAACTCAAAACACGAGGGACTCGGCTTCTGCAGCAAAAACTGTTCTTTACGAGCTCATCTAACGTTCCGACGAAATGATGGACATGCCGCCACGTCAGGTGTCCGGGCACGGCCCAGGCGACGTTCGGGCGGCGATGCCGGGCATAGCAGTTAGCAACCTGCAGAGAACACTGCAGTTTCTTGCGGTAATTCAACTCAATCCATCCCAGCCAATGGCTCGGACCTTTGCAAATCAAACGTTTGCAACGTGCTGACTTTGAAGACTCTTGCTTAGCGCCCGGTTCAGGTTGCGACCCCAGTCAGCACCCAAACGCAACAGGATATTCAATATTCGGGTGGTATCAGCGTGCCGATGAGGAACACCATATCCGTCGCATCCACCGTACACTACCGTCAGGAAATTCTATACCGGCATGGAATTCGGATCAGCGATTCGCGGACGCAGCGCGGTACGTCTGTCGAGATTGCCTGAATTAAGCCCTTGAGCCTAATGGAATCGGAGCGTAGCTGTGACTCTTGGACAAGTCCTGCAAACGGAGCAGCTACTCCTGGTAAGGCACCAAGATAAGGCGACGCGAAGTCTATCCGGATTGTGTCTGGCAAGCAACGCTCCGCCAGGAAGCTCGAGCGCCCGTCGACGCTACTGTCGTAGAACGGGTGTTCACCATTCCGACCGGAATCATTTCCGTCGACGACAGCAAGTACACGCCCTCCCAACTACGGGAACGGAGCCGCTGCAAGTGCAAGTTCATGTACCAGCCCATGACAAAAGCTCTGCGCGCGACGTACGGATTCATCGAATTGCCTACCCTGAGGCCGATGGTGTCACAAACGTGAGGATTTCCGAGAGCTTCCACGTTATGGCCTATTCACATACTAATGGCTTTCGGAGGAACAGAATAACCCGGCGCAGCACAAGTGAGAGGTCCCGGCTATTCGCGCTACGGCGTGCTTGCAGCCTGCAGGACAACGCCGACCCCAGCTTGGTGGCGTCTGGTCCCAAGCTCGGGGTTCCCTGGGCGAAATGCGGCTTACAGCGAATGGAATCCTCGTCTGCAGTGCCAACCAATGACTGCTCAAGCTACTGCCAGGGGACTCAGGGCACAGCAAAGGGTTATTAAAGCTCACCGCAACTCTCAAGATGCTGGTCCCCTCAAGTTGCGGTTGATAGACGCGAATGTACACGTACACTTTCGGGTCGATTGATCATCCCCGCTTCTGTCTGGCATAACATTGAACAAAGCCTCACATTCGATGTACAATTGGGACAAGAGGGGAATGATTTTTATTCAGTTCGGCCTCCTGTGGCCCGGGCAGCTCCATTCAATCGCACACCCTCAAAAATGTGTCATGTCTCATCATAAACGTTGGTCAACCTTTCCCTTACTGCTGGATGTGCTTGCCGATGAAGGGGGTCAGGTAGTCCATCTTGCCCAGGGGCACGCCCTCCTTGCGCAGGATGTCGTAGGCCGTGGTGAGGTGGAAGAAGATGTTGGGGATGACGTAGCCGTTGACGTAGCCGGCGCCGGACATGGACCCCGACTTGCCGGGGCCGAGGCCGATGGTGACGGTCTCGGCGACGCGGGCGTTGATGGCCTTCTCGTCGGCCTTGGCGAGGATGTCCTGGACCTCGGCGATGCGGGCGTTGAAGTCGGCAAACGTCTTCATGTTGTTCTCGAGCGCCTTGGGCTCGACGCCCGACAGGCGCGCGTACACCTTGGAGCTGATGTCGGTGACCATGTGGACCTGGAAGGCCAGCGGCAGCATGTCGGAGAAGATGCGCGCCTCGGGCAGGCTAGCGGCGTCGGCGTGCTCCTCGCCCTTCTTCAGCACGGCCGAGAGGGAGGCGAGGGCGTCCTTGGCGAGGACGATGGAGGCGTCGTAGATGGCGTAGCTCATGGTGGCGACGTTGTTGATGTTGATCGGCGTGAGGTGTCGGGGGACTGGAGGGATAAGAATGTCGTGATATTGCGTGATTGGGGATAGTGCTTTGGGTATCTTGCTCTGGATGTCGTCTGGAGGGGCGTCGCCTCCGACTATATATAGGCCGGTTGTCTCAACTCGCAAGTGCGCGACGCCGCGCATCGTCCACGTTCGTTCCACCCCGAAGCGACCCTGGCCTCAAGTTCCTCAACTGGCACAACTCGGCCTCGCAACGACGCAACCCCTCCGCCCCTCCACTTCTCCTCCACTCCATACCCATACCCATACCACTGCTGCGTCTCAACGAAACCCGCTTCCCCACGGTGGAAGAAAAAAGCCGACTCGACGTGTTTACTAATGCGAATTCGGGCCCCCGACGAGACACGCAGGCGGGTTAGCCCCCTTGACTGGCACCGAGCTAGGCCCCTGTCAACCCATGTCCGACTCCACGACGACGGCCCTGCGGGCGGCAGCGACAGCCTCAGGTGGATCACACGAACGGAGACACAGCACGCCGGAGCTGACTAATTGGAAATCGATGGAACGAGCAGAGGTGCGAGCGTGTTGCGTGGCAGGTCGTGGGCGGCGGTGATGGGACCCGTGGGTGGTCCGTTGTGCAGGTGGTTCAACAAGGGGGTTCTGCCTTGCGGATCGTCGCGCGCCCATGTTGTGTGATTAGAAAATGCGATGTGCCGGTCGCACGCAGCACACGGACTTTGCCTGGCCCCTGGAGCAGCTTGGACTGGCGGATGACAGCTGGGCTGAAAATGTGGCTGCGGAGTTTATCAGGCCGACTTACACGGGTCACGGCACCAACACGACAGCAACCACAAGCAGGGCGGCACATGGGTGGCCGCAGTCACGGACCGCCAATGGCAACGTGTCCGCAAGTGACTTTGACATTCGAGCGTCTGGCCATGAAGCTTGAACCGAGCCATCATGGAACCTCGATCAACCCACCCCCCCCTGCCCGGCCCGTCGGGGGGGCCCTGGGTCGAAGCCCCGTCGGCCAACCACCGCATCGCCCTGCCAGTGCTGATGGGGAACTTTGTGTGGCCTGGTTTGCTGGACGGAACGAAACCCACCATGCCCACATTCACCCACGCAGCGTTTGACGTCGCGATGCAGCGCCATCGGTCACACCCCAGTGTGGCTATCCCGATCGAGCGCCTGTGACGCGCGCGCGCGCGCGGGCCAAGGCGTGCCGGACACACGCTCGAGTTATCTCCGTGGGGGAAACTCGCGCAGCGGGAGCTTACAAATTCATCGACGCGGCCAGGCGGCGGCGGCCCTTGCTTTTGGGGGGGCCCAGGTCTGTCTGTCTGACTGTCGCGACAACAGGTTGCACCTGTCCAAGCTGCGCGCGAGGTGGTTTCCGTGGACATGCAAAGTGCAACACGACAACACGAGACGGCGGGACTCGTACGGCCGCGCCCGACGGGAAGTTTTGTCATGGAATTGCGCACAGAGAACTGAGAAGCAACAGGTCAGGTCGGGTGGAAAGAAAGGCACACACACACACAGACAGACACAATGGGCGTCGATGTGGCGCCGTGAACGCGACGCGCGACACTATCATACAAACCATCACATCCCGCACACAAACACACATACACACACACACACACACACACAAACATCATGAGAGGCCCCAGGACTCAGAAGCCAAGGATGCCGTTGGCCCGCTCCACGACCTCGCGCTCGCCAGGCAGGGCCGCGTCCCGCACGGCGAGCCTCTCGAGCCCAAACGCCTGCCTGCCCGCGCCGTCGGTCCACCCCCGGAGCGCCTCCTCGGACGGCCGGCCGACGTGCCGGCTCTCGCCCTCGCCGCCGGGGAAGTCCGGGCCCGGCGTCCCCGCACGGAACGCCGCCCGCTGCCGCGCCACGTACGCCGCGTTGATGTCCGTCACCGGGCACACCGGGATGTAGAGCACGCTCGAGTCGGACTTGCCCGCGTGCACCTTGTCCACCGAGTGGATGGCTGTCGGAGGCGGGGGGTTGGGTTGTTAGCGCTGCGTTCTTTGTTTTGGCACACGGCGGGACGGTATTCGAGGAGGGGGTGAAGGGGGAAGGTGGAAGGGGCAAGGGGGAGTTGGGTCTTGGGACAACGTACTGTCGCAGTGCCAGGCGACGAAATCGCCGGGCTTGATGTTCGGGACGTGCACCATGGTCCGCGCCAGCTCCAGGTGAGGGTGCAGCTCGTCGGTGAGCTCCTGGCCGTGTCCGGGCGACGCCCCCTGAAGGTCGCTCGTCATGCCGTCCACGCCGGCAAAGGCCCAGTTGCCCTCGTCGAGGAACGCGGCGCCCTTCTTGGACGCGTCGACGGCCGTGAAGAAGGGCCGCAGCAGCACGTACGCCGTCGCCATGTGCATGAGCGGGTTCACCAGCAGGGTGCCCTCGCCGGGCCCGGCGCGGCTCATGCTCATCCAGCCCTGCCACATGCGGAACATGGAGCACGCGCCCAGCCCGTCGTACAGGTTGCTCACGGCGGCGACGCGCCCGCTCGCGTCCCACGGGTCGTAGCCCTCCCAGTCGCCCGCCAGCACGCGGTCGTAGACGCCGCCCAGCCCGTAGCCGCCCGGCTCCCACCGCTCGACGCTGCCGCCGTCAATGTGCGGGCCCAGCGCGAAGCTCGCGTCCCCGGGCTGGCGGATGCGCAGCCGGTCTGCGTATGTCAGGGGGTTCGTGAGCGAGATCTGCGCGCTGGGCGAGGATGTGTGCCACAGGAAGGACATGAGATGTCGCTGCACGCGCAGCAGGGACGGGTGAGAGCGCGCCTTGAGCTGCGGCCCGGACCAGTACAGCTCGTAGACTTGCGGGTCGTTGGGCGGGAACGCTGCATCATATCCGTCAGTTTACAGCGCAGCATCGAGTAAAGAAACGTGGATACTTACCCCTGGTGTGCGGGTTCTTCCTGACATATTCTTCTACCTCCTCCTTATACGCCCGGGCCTCGGCCTCGGGGATGACGCCCCTAACGACGAGGGCACCACGCTTCTTGATCTCGCCCTGCAGTTTCTCGCACCCACTCTCCAGGTCCGCAAAATCAACCTGTGGGATGACGTCGGAGCCCTTCTCGGCGATGTAGTCGTTTTCCTTCCGCAGCTGTCGTAGTAGCCTTGTCCAGCTTTCCACGATCTCAGCCTCCCTGCCACGCACGAGGTCGCACTTGAGCCGGCGGAACCTGTCCGGCAGGGGATCCCTCTGGGCCCCCGACAGCGACACAAACGCATCCGAAATATCTCCCTCTTTCTTGGAAACCTTCGGGGCCGAAGCCGTGGCGGTGGCTGTAGCGGCGGCACTCGCTGGCCGAGTGAGTGCCGGCACGGCCCTGCTTGATATCTTGGCCACGCTCGGACGCAGCATCTTGCTTGAATGAGTCTCGGCGCACGCACAACACAAGGCTCAACAACAACAACCGGAGGAAACTAAGGGAACAGGATGCGGAGAATGCAATGAAGATTTGAAGCGGAGATCTGGGGATTTTGTGTTTAAATGCCCTTTTGCCGTGGCCAAGAATCTTTGATATACCCGTGTAAGTGGGCGCGGGGTTTCCGCTTTGGGAAGTCCGCAGCCCGGCACCGCCGTCGACTGACCACTTACGGATCACGACCGCACACCATCTGTGCGACTCGGCCGACGCTGAAGATCGCCTCCTTCGTGGTCTTACTCCACAGTCTTCATCGTGGCGTGCGGAGGTGCTTGATACCCTTGCCATATCGTCGAGACTCGGTTGTGGTGGCGCCCTTCCCGGCTCCCCCCCCCCCCCCCCCCCGGGTGTCTAAGAGCCCCAGCGATCCATGTCTCGCACGCATCTGATTCAACGCTCAAAGCTATAGTGACCGTTTTCTTACACGTAAAGGTCCCCGTCAGAGAAGACGGCATCGTCGGCGCCAGACGCCGCCTCTCACCCCCATCCATCATGCCCAAGACAGTCGTCGTCGTCTCGGTCCCCAAGATCGCCCGCCTCATCGACCACTCGCTGCTGCACCCGACGCTCACAGACGCCGACATCGCCGCGGGCCTTGCCCTCGCACGGGCCGCCGGCTGCGCGTCCGCCTGCGTGCCGCCCTACGCGGTGCCCGCCGCGGCCACCGCGCTCGCCGGCTCGCCCGTCGCCGTCTGCGCCGTCGTCGGCTTCCCGCACGGCACCGCCTCCAACGCCGCCAAGCTCGCCGAGGCCGACGCCGCCCTGCGCGACGGCGCCTCCGAGGTCGACGCCGTCGTCAACGTCGGCAAGGTCCTCGGCGGCGCCTGGCCCTACGTCGAGCACGAGGTCGAGGCCCTGAACCGCCTCGTCACCAGCAGGGGCGCCCGCCTCAAGGTCATCTTCGAGAACGACTACCTCGCCGACGAGCACATCGTGCGGCTGTGCGAGATTTGCACCCGCCTGGGCGTCGCGTTCGTCAAGACCAGCACCGGCTACGGGTTCGTCAAGCAGCCCAACGGCATGTACAGCTACAAGGGCGCCACGGTGCCGCATCTCAAGCTCATGAGGGAACACTGTGGCCCGGATGTGCAGATCAAGGCCGCCGGAGGGGTGAGGACCCTGGACGAGCTACTGTACGTCATGAGTCTGGGCGTCACGAGGGTGGGTGCCACCGCGACGCAGGCCATTCTCGATGAGGCCCGGAGTAGAGGCATTGGAGACGAGGAGGTCGAAGTCGAGGTCAAGGCCATCAACGGCAACGACGGAGGCGGATACTAGGCGGCACTGACAGCAGCACGTAAGCGCAACGAGTGAGCTCTGGCGCAATATCGTCAATGGCGTTTCTCGGCTGGCAATAACGCACGTTCAGTTGCTAACGCTACACATCAACCCAGCAGCAAGTAGATTATGCCGGCATGCCCTTCATGCCGTGCACCCAACACCGGAACAGCAACAAGGGAAACAAACCCGTAATAGCAGAGCAATGTGAACCGCCATTGTCCCTCTTCCTAGTGTACAATGCGAAACAAGTCAGGCTGCCGCAATGCTCGGCACCTGAACTCTCCATGTTGTTCATCAATGGCGTGGCTAGTCAGCCTCCGAGTTCGTACGCCTCACCCTCTCCCGTAGGTCGCGGTTCTCCAACTCGAGCCCACCGAGTCGCTGCCGAGCAGCTTGACGATCCTGGTTACGGCCCTCACGCTCCATCTTCAGCTTGTACTCCATGTCGCGCAGTCTGAACAGCCAACGGTTGTCGTTATTGCTTGCGCCGCCGGCCGCCTCGGCGTCCCCAGTAAGCGCCACGTCCATGGCCCCGTACGCCCCCGACGTCGCTGGTCGCGGAATACCGCTGGTCGCGCCCGAGCGTCCAGAGCCAGCAGACCTACTGCTCCGTTCTTGTCGAGACGAACGGCTCCTGTCGCGGTCTCCAGGCCCGCGGGGTACTGCTGGTGACGGTGAGCCACCTCCGGCATAGGCCACGGTGCCATCCGTATTTGAATGGGATGCCCGGCTGCGCACGTCGTGGGCAGTCCGGAGGGTGGCGTTTTCCACCTTGAGTTGGCGATATGCGTCCTCCAGGCGCTGCATCCGGGTGTGCGCGTCTTGGGGCCCCAGCGACCCCGAGGCTATCGAGTTCCGCACCATGGTCTCCAAGCGGTCGAGCTTCTTCACGCGAACCTCGAGGTTATTTTCCAGCGCCTGATACTCGCGCGTCAAGTCACGCTCCACGGACTTGATCTTGGTCTGCAGGGATCCGAACATGCCCTCGATGGCCTTGATGGCACTGAGCAGGTTCTTGGAGAACCCAGGCAACCGACTGGCAATGACCTCGACGGACGGCACGACCTGGCGGTCGACGAGCGCGTTGTTGTTCAGCCATTCGCGGCCACAGAAGCTGCTCAGCCTCTGCCAGAGCGTCAGCAGCAGCTCGTTCCTCTCCTGGAGTTGCTCGCGCGCCGTCTGCTCCAGCTGCGCCAACCGTCTCCGGTCCTGGCCCCGGGTACTCTCCAGCTCGGCGATCCTGACGTCCTGCGTGCTGGCCGTCTGGGAGAGGTGACTGTGCGTCTTCTGGAACGTGTCGTACTGCGACTTGGTGTTGCGGTGCGCTATCCGCTCCTTGTCCAGCAGCTCGGCAACCTTGCGGCTCTCGAGCGCATGGGACTCGAGGAGCGCGTCGCGCTGCTTGATGATGCGGTCCTTTTCGTTAACGGATGCCTTGGTGCTGTCGAGCTCACGAATCGTATTCTCCAGCTCGCGCTGCATCTTGGCAATCGACTTCTCGGTGTTAGTGCCTCTGAGCTTGTGAAAGAACGGGCGAAACCGTACCTTGAGAAGCGACGACCGGGTGCCGTTCAGGTCACCCAGTGCCTCTCTCAGATTGTTCTCCAGCTCGATCAACCTCTCCTTCCACTCTGTGGCCTCGACCTCGCGCGACGACAGGCTCTTACGCAGCCGCCTCACCTCGTCCTTGGCGTCGGACGCCTCACGGTTCAGCTCGTTGACGAACTGCTGCACCTCCTCCTTCTCTCGGTTGGCGACCATCTCCCGCTGGACGCGCTCCTGCTGCAGACGACCATCGAGCTCCTTAGCCCGATCCTTCTCGTCGCGAAGGCTCTGCTCAGCGTTAGCGAGTGCCGCTTCGAGATCCCCGATGCGGATCTTGTCTGCTTCTTGCTCCTCGCGCAAGAAAGCAATTTCGCCTTGGGACGACTCCTGTTGCACCGAAAGCCGTTGGTTCTTGTCGTTGGCCTCAATGAGCTTCTGCTCCAGCTCCTCCAGCTCCTTGTTGGACGACTCCAGCTCCTCTTCGACTTGCCGGATGCGACGCATCTTATCATCCTGGTCGTCCTCCAAGCCAATGAGGGCCTCACTCATCTTCCGCATCTCTTCTTGCAAGGCGTCGAAATTCTCAGTGCGATCCCTCAAATCGGCTTGCAGGCGCTGGATATCCTCGTTGCGCTGGTCAGCCTCGGACTCTAGAGCGTCAATCTCATCTTGAGCCTCCCGACGAAGCGCCTCGAACTCGGTCTCCATATCACCTTGCTCTCGCAGGGCTTCGTCTCTTTCGGCCTGGATCGCCACGAGGTCGTTCATGGCGTTGTCAAGATCCTCTTGAAGCGTCAAGGCTGTTTCCTCGACCTGGCGCTTGTCCTCGACGGCAGTCTCGAAATCCTGCATACACGCCTCGAGCTCGCGCTGTAGCTCTTGATTCTGGAGTTTGGCCTCACTGAGCTTATCGCGGACCTCCGCAAGCTTGTTCTCGAGCTCCTCCCGTTCGGCCTCGTCCTCGGCAAAAGTCTGCCTGGTCTTGGCGCTCCCTCGGGAATTCGATCTCTCGTGCCCAGCTCGCGATGCAGATCGCTCAAGGATGCTATCGACAGTGGACGGCGCAACGCCGCCACCGACGCGGCGCTGCGCCATCTTGAGCTCCTCTATTTCCGAGTACAGGCGATCCTTTTCGCGGTTTCTCGAAACAAGCATGGAGGTCTGCGCGCCAACTTCGCGTCGTAGCTCTGCATTTTCGTGGCGCAACTGCTCACTCTCCCGACGCAGTTCCTCTACGAGGGTCGTGGCCGCGCTGAAGTTCGCGTTTGATTCCTCGACGTCGCCGGAAAGGCCAGACACCGGTCGGCTGGGAGAGGCATTCGGGTCTTTATGCTTCTTGGTGATGTTGTAGATGTTGGTGGTGTGATGCATGGTGCCCTGTCCAGCGGAGAGCTCTCGCTTGAGCCGGAACACCTCGTCGCGCAGCTTGGCATTGTCATCGTCAGCCTGCTCTCTGCGCGCCGTCTCCTGCTCGAGCAAATCCTTCCAGACATCGGCTTCTTCCTGGCGCCCGAGGTTCTCCCCTGTACGGTCGCCCATTGTCTTTACAAACTCGGCCAGCTTGCGCTTCTCATTCTCTCGGTGCACGCCCTCGTTTCGCAGCCGCTCAATTTCGGATGCATACTCTTCCACGCGTTCTCGAAGATATAACAGCTCCACTTCTCGCTCCTGGGCCTCTTCGTCATCCAGGCGCGGGGTGTGGTCCGTCGAGTCTGTGCCGCTGCGCGCTGTGCTTGGCCTGTTCTCTTCCTCCTTCGCCTGCCTCTCCAGCTCCTTGACTTTCTTGCGGAGCATCTTGTTGTCACGCTGGAGGACGGCATAGTTCGTCTTGAGGCTGACATTCTCGGATATCATTTCCTTGATCCCCTCCTCCGAGAGCTTATCAAGCCTGTCGCTCAAGAACATGACTTTGAGTTTGAGGTCAAAATTCTCCTTTGACAGACGCTCGATAGTGCTGCTTTGTTCTTTGAGAGTCAAGTTCTTCCCGGATCGCCCGACGGTACCCGTGCTCGCGGTCAGCGTGGAAGGTCTCCGCGGCGTCTGGAGCCCGTTCTTAAACCTGTACTCCTTGGCCAGAGACTCTGGCACATGCACGTTCCTAACATGTTGTGCGATGACGGTATCGGTCGGCGCGCTGTTGAGGTGCTCCTTGGATGGCTTCGGGGTGCTCATCAAGTCGGTGTGTCGCTTCTGCGGGGGGCTGTCGATTTCGGCCAGGGGTTCGAGCTGATGGCCAGGCGTGTCGTAGTCGTCGGCGCCTATGCCTGATGCCACGCTGCCGAAACTGATGGTTCGAGGAAGCCCGACACTCGGGCCGCGAGGCATTCCCGAAGCAGGCACTGCGCCGCCAGATTGCAAGGCGAAGTCGAGGCCATGGCCAACGGTCGCGTCACTGCCATCGTGGGACTCGGGGTTGGTCACAAAGGACGACGTCGAGGACCGCTGGCTGCCGAAGCGGCTGCGGAGGTATTTGGGTCGTTTGCTTACGCGCAACGAGTTGCCGGGTGTGCTGCCCGCATCAATCCTTTCCGAGAGGGACTGGGAGCGCGACAGCGACGCCGACGCGGCATCGTCTGCTGACAGGAACGGGTTCTCGCGGTCGCTGGTGATGCTGTCGTCTTCGGCAACGGTCGAGCCCTGCGGGTTGGTCGCCATGCTGACGGCGCGAGAGATGGTCCGCGCAGCTGCCGCCGCCGTGGGCGACGAGTCGAGGTTCTCGAGATTCTCGGTGGTGCTGCTCACAGCCGTCGTGTCCGCTTCGTCGCGTGGCCGACGTGGCTGAGCCGCAGCCTTGTCGGGGGAGTCGAAGAGATATGAGTCGTCGATGCCGCCTTCACCGCCATTCGTCGAGCCCGTGGCGATGGGCGACAGCGTGGGGAGGAAGCTCGACTCGACGTCTTGCAGGTGCCGACGGACCGCCTCCTCGGTCATGGTCTCGTCGGGCGGGCGCGTCTGGTCGATGGCGGTCGTCTCCATGTAGCTGCTCTCGGCGCGGGTCGGGCTGCGCGACGCCGCGCTCTGGGATCTCGAGCCGGCAGCGGCGCTCGGCGGCAGCAGGTTGAGTAGCGAGTCGTCGGGGTTCGACGCCGTCGTCGTCGTAGCGTTGGGCGCGTCTGCATGTGCGTCTGCGCCATGCTGCTGCGGCTCCGAGCTGGCTGTCGCAGACTCTTCCGGCATGCGCATCGCCGTGGAGGGCCGTGATTGGGGATCGATGCTCGGCTGGTGGCCGCTGTGAGTCTCATCGTCGGCCATGGCGCATCTTGAAGGGGCCCGTCTGGCGCTGCAATGGCGTCAACACAGACGCCGCCGGGCAGGCAGCGAGGCGCGCGAGGTGTTTGTCGGTGGTGGAAGCTCCGGCGGCGAATCGGTGGTGCGCGGGCAAAGGTCAGACAAACGTCGTCGTCGTCGTAGTTGCGTTGGGAGAGGGAAAAAGCGCGGCGTTGTCCAAGGTCGAAAGCGTGGAACGAAGCGAAGACGGGAGGCGCCCGTTGCAAGGGGCGCGAGCGCGGTGATGCACGGGTTCGTCTTTTTTGGCTGAAGGGCTGGCTGTCTGCCCGCCAGCTGCCCGTTCCATGGAACCTTGGAAGACGCGATGCGGCTCTCACATTGAGTGGAGCTGACAGCGCCGCGGCGTGTCGCGCTCAGGCCCAGCAGGCCCCCTGGGAGGGACGTTAGCGGGGCCGGGGGAGGAATCCAGAGCAGTCGCGGGTTGGCCATTCAGTGGCGCCCCCTGCATAGGTGCATGGCGGCCAGGCCAAACAGCCCTGGAGGCGTCCAGGGCTCCAGCGCGTTGCCCGGGCAGCATTAACCCCGGCCTGCCAGACGGGCTAGGGACACGAAATTAAGCACGTACTCCGTACATAGCGGACAGTTGGTTCATGGGCTTGCCTTCCAGGTTCACTAACACCCGACTGGCCCGTGTCTGACAACAGGGCGGTTTGCAACGTCGGGCTGCCGCGCAGTCGACAGCGACCAAGATCGGGTGGACACCTGTATCCAGGCTGCGGCGTGTGCTGCGCCGTTTCACGTCGTGCCGAGCGCAAAAGAAAAGCTGCGGTGCTCGTGGGCGGAACGGCAATGGCGCTGGCGGGGTGGCGCTTCATGCAGAACCCGCGCACGGCCGCCCGTTGGTTCGCGCTGCAACGAGACGCGCGCTATGATTTGATACCCACAGCGGGCTCCCCAGAGTGGAAGCCGTTCAAGAGGGAAGCGCCCTCTGGCAGCAAAGAAGTCGCCAGTATCCTCCCTTGTCGAGTCCGGGGGTCAGACAGCGTCAAACACGGCGCGACACCTGGATCCCCGCCTCGAACACGTCCATGGCAATGATACCTGACCTATGATGCCGGTATTGTTTCGCGAGACGTAACTCGTATTATTGATTTAGACAAATTGAACAGACGTGGTATCTAGTACATGGTGGCCGAGCCTTCCCCTGTCCGCTCTTGGCCCCAGCGTTCATCACTCTCATGACGTCGTCATCTTAGTTGGAGATCTTGGGGTCGACCTTGGAGCTGCGGCGCAATGGAAAGTCAGTCAGCCGGTTCACCCGAGAGCGCATGCGCGCGCGCAACGTCAGCGCACGGTAAGCGGTGCACGCGAGAAACTCACCCAGTGGCCTTCTCATAGGCGCTGCGGCCGCCGTCGGTAATCTTCTCCTGCTGCTCGCGGCTGAGGGTGTGGCCCGACTTGGAGCTGGCAAAGCCGAAGGCTGAAGAGAAAGAAGCGGTCAGTCCGCACGGTCTCGAACAACTGCCCGCCCGCAGCTGCGCGGCAGATGCAAACTTAGATGGTCAAGCTCACTCACCCTTGTCAACGTAGTCCTCCTTCTGGCCGTCGCCGCCCTGGGCCGGCTGGTCCTTCTTCTCGCCCGAGGAGCCCTTGAGGCCCTCAGCTGCCTTCTTGACGAAATCCATGGCGGTGGTGGTGGGGTATAAGACGGAGCGTGTGGTGTAAGTGCTACAAAGTGCTGCGAATGCGTCGATCGGTTTACGGAAACAAGTCGATCAGGGACGGGCGGACGGGCGTGTCCCGACTTATATACTCGCGAGCATCTCCCGTACGCCACCAGAGCTTCCCCTCCCCTCTCTTCGTCGTCCTCTCCTCGTCTTGCCGCAACGGGCTGGCCTCGCCCCAATCCGCCATCCACCATGGCATCATGCACACTAATTAGCGAACAACGGGGCCAGCCTCCCTTGACCACCACCACCACCTTCACGCCCGCTTCCAACTCGCCAACAACGAGCTCGCCCGTCCCAGGACGACCCAACAAGGCAGCTTCCAAGGCCTCCTGCTCCTCCTCCTCTCGGCTCGGCATGCGAACAACGAGCCCCTCCCCCACTTCGTCCACCAGCCCCAAATCGGCGAGGCCGCGCCCTCCATCGGGGCGCTCCACAACGCTCCAAATGCTGTTGCGTGCGCGCGCAGTGAGTTCCATGCGCCCAGTCCAAGCTGAAGCTGGCGCGCTACGTCATGCACGCTGCGCCGCCGGGACTCACGTCTCGGCCGGCTTGCCTTTGGCCCATCTCCACCCGCGGCGTCCATTGGCTTTGCGACGAGCTCGGCGCGCGAAGCTTATCGAACCGTTCACCCACCCCCTCCCCGCCGCTGGCCGCCCATCCCCCATCGTCCACCCCGAGGGGGAGCATGGAGCACCACCAAGGTATCTGTGTAGGTACCTCGCTGCCGATATTCCCGGCATTGGCGTCAGCCAGACCCAGTTGTATGAGCTCACAGGGAGCCATCTTGCATCACTGATCGGCGCCTGCAAGAGAGCGCTTCCAAGCCTCGCGAACTGTTTCACGGTCTTGCAGTAGTAGCAGCGGTGGCAGCAGCAAGCTCTGACGCCATCGAGGCTATGATGCGGCAGAGGCGACGGGACCCCTCGTCCAAGATGTGCCCGCCGGCCTGCCTGCCCGCTTACCTGGCAAAAATCACACGGGCCTCCTCCGGCTTGGCCCAACTGCAAAGTAATAACGCACTTTCAATGAAGCAGTCGCCGACGGGGACTCTAGACTCCAGACGGCCATGCCATGTCATGCCCCTCCTCGTCGCCATGGCCAAGAGGGGCCTCGTCAGGGACCGCTCGCCCACGGCATCGCAGCTAGACATGGGCCGCAAACTCAAATGGGCCTGCCCAGCTGAAACGAACGCGCCGCCCGCAGCCCGCCCGCAGTCCATGGTTGGGCGCCATCGTCGACTAGCCTGGGACTGCCCCTCCATCGAGCTCCAAGCGGGAGGTCGAGCGGGCGCGCCAACAGCACACGAGGGGCATGTTGGACGCACGATAGGGGACCTACGATCGGCACGCGAGGCCTCGCCATGTTGCCCAGGGTCGCACATTGTCGATCCCCGCGTTCGGGGACGCAAGAGGCAGCCGCATGCAACAATGTCACCGTCTCCGGTGCTGGCTCGCAGAGCTTCTCATCAAGGTTCTCCCAAGTCGCCGTTCGATGCTTCAATGACACGCTACGTTACTCTTTGACGCGTACAATACATTTGAAAGTGCTCGCTTTGTCCTGTGTGACCAAGTTTCGACCGACCCAAACGCCGCATTTTGCATCAGACATGGGCTCGTCCCCTCGTGAACGTCGTCGAACGGACATTGCATGCCGCTCGAAGCTACATCAGGAATGACGAGATGAAAGGAAAATTATACAGATATGTTGGCGGAACAAAGCTCCTCGCAAGATGGGAAATCAGGCCGTTTATAACTGCCGCGATGGAAAAAGGTCGGAAATGTCCGGGCGTACTCTGAGGTAACGTCAGGAGTTGACAAAGACCTGGTACGCCATAATCATGACCCAGACGAGGAATATCGAGCCCGTCAGAGCCATGGCAAACACCAGATGCCACGATTGGCCTGTCCCCCGCGCAGCGTCAGCAACCAACACCAGACACAACAAAAAGGAATGCAACGGATCCAGGCCCAGGACAGGACAGGACTCACATATGTTCTTCTGCTGCATCCACGCCAGCGTCTCAATCGTCTTGCCCCGCGGGTTCTGGTTGAACACCTGCAAGTTGCAGTTGCTCTGCACCGAGCCGTTGGGCCCCCAGAGCTGCATCGACACCACGACCAGCCCAACGAGCCACATGACGAAGAGCATAAACGCCCCGATCATGACAATGGCCGGCAGCAGCCGCCGGTTGGCGATGAGCCAGAATATCCCCGCGATGAAGAGGATCGCGAGCGCGCCCACCGTGATGTAGTACGGAAAGTACCTGGTACAAAGCGCGATGGTTAGCAGATGCGTGCGGAACCTGGCAGACGGGCAGAGGGGGAGGGGGGAGGGGGCGGCTTCTCACCATGGCACGGGCAGCTCCAGCTGCACCTGCATCTGTATAAACGTCGCGAAGACGCCGACGATGCTCGCCGACGCCAGCAGCATGACAAAGATCCAAAAGTTGAGCTGCATCGGCGGCCAGTTGTACGTGCGGACATGGCTGACGACGCGTCGGTTGTAGCCAACGGAGCTGCCGCTGAGGTACGACGAGACGGCCATGGCGACAGCGTCTTGTCCCCGCTGTGTGTGTGCCTGCCTTTCCCTCTCTCTTCCTCTGGTCCTGTTCCTTCGGTGCCTTGCGGGCGAATCGCTTGTTTGGTTATCTGCCTCGCAGGGGTCGTGCTCGTCGTATCTGTGCTTCAAAATATGTCGTATATCGTCGTCGAATCGTGCCCTGTACGCCCAATGGCGCCCTCCGTATCGCTCTGCTCCGCCCAATGGCTTCCAGTGCTCGCCAGAGGAACACCAGCGCTCGGTCGCTCGCCTCGTGTTTGTCCCTCGTCGTAGTAGCGCGGTCGACACTGCACAACGCCAGCTGTTCTTCTTCGTAGTAGTCGGTGCTGCGACGACAACACTTGTGCCGAGGACAGTCGTAGTGGCCCCAACGAGGAGTGCAACGAGGCCGGTCGGTATTATAAAAAAGCAGGCCACGCGCGGTTCCGTCGTCTGCGATTGGATTGGGCCCGTGGCCCCGACGACCGGGCAAGGGTCAAGGGGCGGGAACTGACAGCGCGGGTCAGAGGGACGGGAACCTGGAACCTAACCCGGCGGCTCGGAGCCCTGTGCTGCGAGCGCAAATGCCCAATGCACGCGTGGGGTTGTCGCTGTCGCTGTTGCTGTTGCTGTAGCTGCGCGGCTGCAGGCTGCCACGTCGGGCGGGAGAGCGGAGTGGGTTGCGTGGGCCGCTGCTCGCTGGCTGGCGGGGCAGACCTGGTCGGTCCAATGCACTGACTGCCCGGGAGGCCACTGTTGCTACCGTACGGACTATTCGCCTTGTTGTTGCGCTGCGACTGCGCCCAAGGGAAACCGACCACAGGCACCTGCAGCCTCAAGGCCCAAAGCCCCACCGGTGAGCTGTCTGTCTGGGTCCTCTTGGGTCCTCTTGGGTCCTATTGGGTCCCCCTGGGTCGTACCACCAAATGGCGACGCAAGGTACCCTGCGTGGCGTTGCGTGCGCGCGACGAATTGAAGCGTCACCTCAGTTGTATCGTGCCGTAGCGAGTCCTCGTCTGGCGCCGCTGGGCCGCACTGGGCATCGTATCGTCGTTGTCGTTGTCGTCGTCGTGCCTCTGGGTCGGCCTGGCCGCGCGGCGTGAGACGGACCTGGGGCACGGCGAGGTTGGGCCGCCGAGACGTCAAGTCGCGTCAGGTGGTTTTGGCCGTCGCTGGAGCGCAGCGCTGTGGACCAGCAGGGCGCGGGATGGGCTGAGAGGGGCGGTGACGGGCCGTGTGTGTGTGTCTCTCTCTCTCTCTCTGGTCAGATGCGTGAAAGATCTCGCCGCTCGTATGCAAGAGACAAAAAAGACGTTGTCGCGCAACGGGCTCACGTTGTTTGTTGACGCCAAAACACCCGAGAGGCAAGGCGAGTAAGCCCCGGGCGCTGCCGCATAAAGCCTCCAGCCACCCTTCAGCTTGGTTGATCAACCGCCGCCCGCCAGTGCCGTTGCGGATGGCGCCAGGTACCACGCACTCACCACAGCAAGGCCCCAGCTCGAGTCCAGTCCAGCACGTCCAGTAGACCCGTGGCGGTGGCTGGGCCCGGTGCGCTCCAGGCTGCTGCGGCCACTAGCAGGCTCCACCCGGAGCCGGACGGGAGGGGGAGCCCGACCCGCTGCGATGGACGCAGCATAAAGTCGGCGGCTGGGCAGCGCTCCGGCGTCGTGGATCGCCACGGGTCGTCGCCGAGACATTCGATGGAAACGACCTTGGACCTGCAGTCACGTCGCAGGCTGCTCTGTCGACTTTACACTCTGCGTGCGACTCTGGCATCATTGGAAAAAGTTGGCAGCCGCGGCAGAGAACAGTCTGCGCCGCGGGCCGAGCGTGGGTGCACAGCGGACGGAAGGATGGAAGCCGGTTGGTCCCGCGGCACTTGGTAGATGCGCCGCGATCCCTCCCCCCACGCGAGATGAGGCGGCGATCCGGCGGCAGGGGGGGACTCGTCCAACCGACTCGCGTTGCGCGTTGCGGTGAGCCGTTGGGCTTCGAGCAGCGGGGCTTCTGTCCCTCCCGACACGGCTTGCCACGATTCAGCGAGGGGTCGAATATCAGCAACGACCCGCCCCGTTTCCACACTCGTCCTCCTCACCAAGCTTCACCGCATCTTCCGAATCTGCACGTCAAGGAGCTTCCAGTCTCCGAATTGAAAAAAAAGACAACTTCTAGGAGTATCTGAACCTGCATTGCCATGTAACGAACCATCCCAATCCCTGTCCGGCTGACCGTGTGGACCCCCCGTTTAAGCACGCCGTCTGTCCCAATACAAAGCCCGTTGGTATCCGCAGCGTTTCAATCATCATCCCGACTCTTCAACCCTCTCTCCGCGAGCACCCGCATTTACAGCAGCGTGTCGCCGAGGGCGCACCGCACGAGCGAGCAGCCGGCGCGGACCGTCTCCTGCGCACCGGCCTCGGTGGCCGCCAGCGCCGGGTTCACCTCGACGAGGTCGATGGCGACGAGCTGGCCCGTCTGGTGGACGCACTCGCAGATGTAGTCGCCCTCGCGCAGCGTCAGGCCGCCGCGGACGGGCGTACCCGTGCTGGGCGCCCACATGGGGTCCAGGGCGTCGACGTCGAACGACAGGTGGATAGGGGTGTCGCTGCCGATGTGGGCGAGGGCCATCTCCATGACGCGGCCGATACCGTGGCTAGAGGGGGAAGCAAATGGTTAGCGGCGAGCGTCACTCAACGTCACTCGAATGCGCAAGGAGTGTCGGACTCACCGGTCGACGTCAAACATGGAAAAGGCCTTGATGCCGTTCTCGCGCAGGATGCGCTTCTCGCCGGCGTCGACGTCGCGCAGGCCAATGTAGACGAGCTTCTTGACGCTGATGCGCATGTCGTCGGTGATCCAGCCAAAGTACTCGTCCTTGTCGTCGCGGGCCAGCCCCGTGGCAAAGGCGAGCGGCATGCCGTGGATGTTGCCGCTGTCGCTGTCCTCGGGCCGGTTGATGTCGGCGTGGGCGTCGACCCAGATGACGGCGATGTCGCGGTTGAGGCGCTCGCGCATGGCCCGGGCCGAGCCCGTCAAGGTGCCGATGGCGACGCTGTGGTCGCCGCCCAGCGTCAGGACCAGGCGGCCCTCCTTGGCGTGCTCGTAGACCTGCGACTGCAGCTTCTTGTTGACGGCCGACACGTTGAGCGGGTTCTTCATGCCCCGGTAGTCGGGGTCCTGCTCGGGCTCGAGGTCCTTGTAGACGTTGACCTGCGTGTCGCCGTGGATCTTGTAGCCGAGCTCATTGCTGATCTCGCTGAGGAGGCCCGACTCGATGAGCGCGGCGGGACCGGCGTCGACACCGGCCTTGGGCTGTTGCGTCTGTCGTCAGCATCGTGTCCATCCCGCATGTTGTTTGTCTGGCTGTTTGCTCGCGACGGCCATGGCGGCGGTGAGGCTGGTCACAATGTGTGCTCGCACGCAAATGGAGGGGCAGGAAGGAGGGGCAAAAACGGCGGGCGACGCCGCCGCCAGCTGCAGGGGTCGACGCCAGCTTGTGATCTGCGTGCGGGCGGACGCCAAAAAAAAGAAGCGGCATCTCGGGGTGCTCACCTGACCTCCAGAGAAGCCGACGGCGACGATGCCGAGCTCGTCCGGCTTGGAGAGGAACTTGCTTTCCACGGTGCTGGTGTTCATGGCGGCGGATGCGGTATTGCGACTGTGAGGAAGCTTCGGCGATATTATTTTTCTTGTGGTTTTTTTCTCTCTTGGCTCTCGTCGGGCCGTTTTTTCCTTTGACAGGAGACGGGCGATGACGCAGGGGTCTTGGCTCTGGAAGATGCCGAGGGAAGCTAGGGACCGTTGGTGGCCTATCACGCTCGCTGCGGTGGGGAGGATGAGGTGACAAAATACACCGGCACGGACAGAATGAATGGGA
The DNA here is from genome assembly GCA_029168975.1 of Purpureocillium lavendulum. NCBI lineage: Eukaryota > Fungi > Ascomycota > Sordariomycetes > Hypocreales > Ophiocordycipitaceae > Purpureocillium > Purpureocillium lavendulum. The sequence continues at coordinate 3,200,017 of JAQHRD010000005.1, read as the reverse complement.
AAGTCGAATTGGGAGAGCGGGGGCGGGAGAACAGGCGTGAGCTTCTCTCGAGACGGAGGGGGAGGGGAGGCGCGAGCACGCAGTTTATATAACCAAACGGAATGGAAAGCACGGCGAGGAAATGAAAGAGCGGGGAGGAGACGATGACGGACGGCCAAGGGATCGAGCACCGACCCGACTGACTCGGAAAGAGAAGGGAAGGGGGCCGCGCGCGCGCGACGCCCAGCTCTCAGCAACACGGGGCAAGCTGCGGATTACTCGTACCAGAATGCTACGAGGCCGACGACTGGGTCCGACAAGGCCGCCGCCGACACATACGAACGAGTGCGATGGGGATGGGGGGAGCAACCCGGGGTGTGGGAAGGGCAGCAGGCTATACTCCTAAGTGCAGGTACAGCAGAAGATCGTGGGCTACGGCGCGCCAAGGGGGGTTCGAGACGCCGCCATGCTTTGTGCTTTCGTACAAAGCGCGCATGTTTGACGGGGGGAGGGGGGAGGGGATCCGCCCGTCCAGCGTCCAGATGACCGAGATTTTTTTTTTCTCTCCGGAGTGTCACTTAACGGTTGTTTTCTCCCCGGAGTGTCACTTAACGGCAAGGCTTTGGTTTCGGCCGCCCGCCGCATTTTCGCCAGCCCATAATGGAGCGCCAGCCCGCCCGCCAATGCCTGCAGCGCGCGTCCACCGCCCCAACGAGAGGCCGCCGTGCGCCGCCGCCGCCGCCGCCGGGCCCGCCGGAGGGGGCGGGGCGCCTCAACTTCCTGGGTCTCTCACTGGGACTTCCATGGTCCTTTCCAGAGAGCCTCAGAGAGACGGGAGAGACTGTGCGACGATGCAGCATCGTTGCCGCCAGTCATCAGCCAGTTGCGCCGCACGAGGCGAATGTCGCGCATGCACCCTCCTCGCTCACGGCCGGTGCACGCGGCGGGTGCACGGCCAAGACGTTCCCCCAGCGGATCGCCGTCGCCGTCCTCCGGCCTCCAATCGCTCCAGCGTACGCGTGTGTCCCCCGGAGGTCGCATGCAGCAAGCAGCGCACGCCCGGGGCTGGCTGGGCGGCGCTGCGTCTCCCTCGCTAGCTACCTTACCTACCTGCACGAGCGGTCATCATCCACGGCGCCGGCGGCGCTGCCCTCTCGGACCAGCATTCGCGCCGCACGCACGGCGGCCCCCGTCGTGTGTTGGCATCTCATCCATGCCAGCATGCGTGAGCTCTGGCGGTGGCCTTTCAAGCCATCGACGTCAATTGCCTGCACCGCGCTGGGAGCCGTGGCCCTGCAGCTTATCCCAGCGACAGTCACATGGCCTGCAGGGCACGTCGTACGCACCTTGCGCCCGCCTCGAGGTCGGCGCCGAGATAAGCTGAGATAGATACCGCCACTGGTAGATAGACCCCGGAAGCGTCTGTCAGACTGCCATCAGATCAGTCCGCCCGCCTGTGCGCAGCGCTGTTCACTGCAACGGCCGTCCCGGCGCCCACGACGAACGCCCGGGTCGAGACCGGTCACCCATCACAGCCGCCTAAGTGCAGGTAAGTTCAGGTGCTAGCGGAATCAACTTTAGAGGAAGCCAGCGCCGAGCCCCCGCCAGGCATCTCTGCCACCAGGAACGCCCCGCCGCACCGGACATCGAGGCGCGCGGGTCCCGGGACATCGACACCCAGGGCATGGATGGATCCATGGAATGGCTCCATCGTCATCACCGGGGTCACGCGGCGTCGCCTCGGAAAGCCGGCGCTACCCACCAACAAACACGTAGGCCCCCCCCCCCCCCCCAACTCCTCCTGGGGACCCGGCCAAGCCAAGCCCCGTCCTGCGAGTGCATGCTGTGACGGCCCTCTTTCGGGGTCTTGTTAGGTAATGGTGCCAGCTCGGCTCCAACAGGTCGTCGTCGACGTCGTCAAGCACGAGAGTCGAAACCGGGTTGATCTCGGTGGTCCTAACCTCCGCCGAGTCTGTCGCCGGCCGGCTACCGCGAACGTCCATGGCGGGCGGTTGGTAGCACAGATGGGAGATCACCGCTGCGAGTTGACGCGGCTCAGTAGGACAATGTACAGCTCGACATGCGGTCGCCTGTGCCCTTTGATGATCTCGTTGAGCACATGATGTCAGTGGTCGACGTTGTCTAAGTCGACGATCCGCACTTTCACGTCGGGTTTGTGCAGTAGTACCGCATCTTTAACAAATGTGGCAAGAAATATAGGGCCTCGATATCTACTCCATCGTTCGCCAAACCTTCCCCCACTGTGCATCGCGGCCGCCCATCGCCAAGTCCACGAGCCACTCACATCTTGCCCCGTACTGCTCCGTAACTTGTCCTATCCAGATAGCACACGAACATTCGTACGTGTACATGTTCAATGCGACACAATGGCACGAAGCCCTGGGCCAATGATGTCCCCCCTCCATCACCAAACCCTGCGCCGAGTCCGGACATCCGCCCGTCACTTACAAAATCATCCGGCCTGGGCCCGAGTTACACCTCACTCACTCTGTACATAACTTCTACGACCGCCCAGGGAACCTCCTGCCCTCTTGGCCTCCAAACTGCAACCCCCTTCTCGACTTGCGCTCCAAACCCGCGCGCGCGTCCAGACTTCACGAGTCCCTTTCCCCAAGCACGACATCATCGCAACGCTGTCGCCGTCGCCCCCATGATCCCATCATGACGTTCCCCCCGTGCCACCCACACCGTCCTCCTACCGCGTAACTTGGCCCAAGGGGCCAAAAAACACTCACTCGCATCGGCAACCCTCCTCCTGCTGCTGTTGATGCTGCTGCTGCTGCTGCTGCTGCTGCTCTCTTCCCCCGTAATGCCCCGTCGTGTTACGATATATCGACGCGCTCCGACACGTCCTGCAGCCGCGACAGCACCAGCAGCAGCGTGTGACGAAAGTCCGTACCGCCGACCCGGGCTATCTCGGAGCCGAAAAGCCCTGTACTACGTACTTCGTAACCTAAAAGTAGTCCCGCCAGGAACCCGGCCAAGTGCCTTGGATCGCCTCGGCCGGGAGGCGGGCCCAGTGGATCGAGACCGCCAGACCACCGCGATGGGGGGCCCTTCTGTTCGCCGGTTGTGGAGCCCCTCGATGCGTGATTAACAGGATCTGATAAGACAAGGCGGGACGAGAATCTTCTGCGCGGCTGCCTTCCCCGGCATCCGTTCTTGTAAGCTCGTTATGACCCGCCATCATTAATAGGGACAGGATATTATTTCATCCCCTGTTTGCGGTCGGCAGCGCAGCGCCGTACAGTCCTCACAGGAAGTCGTTTAACCCGTTCCTCGGATAACCATCGGGCAAGAGCGCGCAATGTAGCAGCGGTGTCAATTCAAAGGCAGAGCTCGAAAAGCAATGTTCTATGTCGGTCTATCGCGCAAAACAAAGAAGAGAGAGCCATATGGGAGAGGGTTCGCCACTCGCCAGCGGATGCCGCGACCGGGCCCCCGATCCCCCGAAATGGCCCACGAGAAAGTATGTGCGTGCAACAAGCGCAAAGCAAACGCAGTGGTCTATCAGGTATCGCGCCGAAGAGACACCTGCCCCCCGTCCCCGTCCCTGTCCCTAACACAAGCGAGGTACGCAGCGCCGCCTCAAAGGTCGGCGCGTCTATAAGATGCCGCCCTTGTTGATCCAAAACGCTCACACCATTCAAACACTACTTGCTCCCCTTTTTTTTGTCATCGTCCAATGTCATGTTCCCCGGCCCTCATGCGAGTCACGGGATGTGTCGCCTGCAAATTGTAAGACGCATGTAGAATGAAGGCTTGGTCGTCGTCGCTCTCTTTGCACAGCAAGTTCATATCATATCGTCGTCGGCGTGGCGCGTATCTTCGTCAAATCTTCGTGTTGTCTCGTCTCGTCTCCACGCCCGCTCAGCCGGACTCCATCTCCATAATCTCCATGGTGTAGTACGGCAGCTCGCGCGCGAGCGAGTTCTCCGTTGCGTATTCGTCCTCGCTCGAGTCGGGCTCCTCGAGCTCGTCGATCCGAGGCTCCGGCGGGTCCTGGAACAGCAGGCTGCCGCGGTGCAGGCGCTTGCGCATGCGCCTGGCGCTGGACCCGACGTCGTTGACATCGAGCGGCGCGTCGTCGTTGTCCGAGTCGTCGCTGAGCTCGCTGTGCGTCCGCTTGCCGAAGCTGCTCGACATGCTCACCCTGCGGAACCGCCGCAGCGCCTGCCGCCGCTGGTTGAAGGCCTCCTCGTCGTCTTCGGGCGGGCTGCTATCGGTGTCAGAGCCGTCGTTGCTGCACTTCAGGTTGCGGAGGTCCTTCATCATGCCCTTGTCGAGGTCTTTGTGGCGCGACCGCGACCTGCTGCGGTTCGACTCGATCTCGTCTGGGTGCAGCACGTCCAAGCCCTCGCAGTCGCTATACATCGGGTCGATCTCCTCGATGGTAAAATTGCACACTACCGTAGTGCGCGTAACGTGTATGGACCCGTGACCGGCCGACTTGGCCGCATCCGAGTCGGAGTCTGAGGTGGACTCGGCAGCCCGCGATGACCTGTCCGACTGCTGGCCCGGGTCGTCTTCGGCGGCGTCAGAGTCGAAGTCTGAGTCGGAATCGTGGTCCGAGTCATCCTCGTCTCCATCGTCCGCCTCATCCGAAGAAGGGGCTTCGGCAACGGCCGCGCTCGTCGAAGTCTGAACTTCAATGGCTTGCCCAGTCAGCTCGACGTCCGAGTCGGACTCGTCAGCGTCCTCATCGGACGACGTGGAGGACGAGGCCGACGACCGGGGGCTCAATTGCGGCGGGCCGACGCGGGGCTGGTAGCTGAACTGGTGGCCGTTGCCGACGGGCTTGATATTAGGGTCCTGGGCCAACGGGCGCGAGAAGCGATACAAGGCAGCCTGCTGGAGCGGGTTCTTGCGGGCCAGCAAGGGCGACGCCATGGGTGTGTCTGGCGGCGACGTTGGGTCAGCGGTTGTGGCGCCGTGAGGACGGAGACCGTCCCAGCTAAGTTTGAGATCCGCTGGCGCGGACGGGCCACGCCGACCGGTGCCGTTTTTAAGCTTGGCCATGCCCCAACAATTAACTAGGCCGGGCCAGCCGCCGGCGGGCGGGTTGGACGGGTGAGATGGGGTTGGTAAGGTATGTAAAACGTATGTATGTATTGTATGGACAGGTCGGCCGAAAGGAGTGCTCAGTGGAGCGGCTCCCTTGGTCGATGCTGATGCTGGGACTCGTCACCCGCCTCAGCCGGTTGCGCAGGCCGGGGCAAAGGAGGAAAAAGCAACGAGTCGCAGGAAACGTATTGGAGTCGGACGGACTCTCCAGCGGCAGGTCACGTCTCTAACAGGCGGAGATCCTATCAGAGACGAAGCCGGGCTGCAGCGTGTGGGGTAAAAGAGCGGAATGGATGGATGGATGGGTGGATGGATGGCGGCAGCAGCAGCAGCAGCAAGGTAGGCAGCTGGCAGGGCGGAGAGAAGAAAAAAAAAAAAAGAGCGCTGCAGTGCGGGGGAGAGCAGCAGCAGTAGCAACAGTGACAGCGATGGAGCCGGTCAACTGGATCGGGGTGTGTGTGTGTGTGCTGGCACAATGCAGATTGATGGCCACCCAGGCGGCAGACCATCGGACGATGCGACGCACGCACGCAGTGTCCAGGGCCCTTTGATCGACCAGCGCTGCACGCCTTTGTGTCGAGTAAGTAATAAGCGGGCGTCGTCTCGCGGCGACCGATGAGATGAGACGTGGGAGCAGGATGAGACCGCCCTGTGCGAGACCGACAGCGCCGAGGACGACAGAGACTGGAGGAGCGTTGGAGACCGTCAAGGCGTCAGGACCCAAAGGAGAAACCTCCAGCAAGGAGAAGAGGATATTCTGCTAGCGTTTGGGGTCATGATAGACTCGGCCGGGCTTCTTCTTGCTCAGGGCTTGCTTGTGCTTTGGGGGGGGGGGGGGGGGGGGAGTTGATGCGGCCGGCCGTGAGAGCGAGGGCGGACAACTCTCCGGTCAAGATGTTTGCGTGTTTTCGGGGCGTGATCCCAGGGAGATGTCGCGATGCAATCTCTCTGGGCTGGCAGGCGCACGAGAGAAGAGGGGAGGGGAGGGAAGAGGAGGAAGAGGAGGAGGCGAGAGGCGAAAGAGAGAAAGATGAGGCGATCGAGGAGGGTGGTGGAAGACGGGCGGCGGGACGGGCGCGCGGGCGGCTGACTTGGGGAGGGCACTTGGGGAGGGCAGCCGGCTGAGGTGCAGGCCACCACCGCCGAGGTGGATGGCAATATGCAAGAACAGACGTGGTTTGTCAGAGATCTGCGGCCCGCTGCGCTGCCGTTGCGTTTACGGTTGCGGGTTGCGGGTTGCGGGTTGCGCTCCCGTCCGGCTCTCACGCTTAGGTAGTTAGTTGCCGTTGACGCTTCGAGTCGCTGGGTATTGTTGCGGCCGCTCCCTCCTGGCAGCAGGTAACTATTAACTCAGTGGCCGTTGCGCGCGCGCGCTCGGACGGCGGCGGGGTCGTCGGGCAAGAAAGAAGCAAGCAGCAGGACGAGCGAGGCCCGGTGCAAGCAAAATGCACGGGGGAGGGCGAGGGCCTGGCTTTTGTTGCAGCTCTGCCTGAGCGAGCGTGGCCGAACCCCCGACTGACTAGTAAGTAGTTAGAGGAGGCGAGGTGCGGGCGCAGGCGCACGTGTAATGGCGGCGTCGGCGTCAATGCTGAGACGTCAATCCGCCGAGAGCAGCGAGTTGCAATGACGGGGAGAAAGAGGCTGAAGCAGGAAACGCGCTGGGCGGGCCGTTGGTTATTATTACTGGCACTGGCAGCCGACGGGGGATCGCGGCGCCAACAATGGAACTCGCAAGCACTGCACTTCGTACAGTTATCTACCTTACCTAATTACCTGCCTTCCAGGTTGGTAAAGGTACCTCGCCTTAACTCGTGCAATAAGGTACTCGCAAAGCAAGGGAACGCAACGCAACGCAACGCAAGGTGGTATGGCCCTTCGGGCGTTTAGACTGTTTCAGACACTCTGCCGGATCGCCTCGAGTGCGCTCAATGCGCCAGACGCACGTCCAAGACCGGGTCTCAACCTCGCTGGCAAGCCCAACCAGGCACACAAAAAGCAACGGGGGTGGTGGTGCACTGGTGGTGGTGGTGGTGGTGGTGGTGGTGGTGGTGCGGGCGGCGCGTGCTCGCATTCGGTGGCCGGGGCGTCGTGACAGCCGAGGCAGCGCGAGATATGCTCTCAACTTGTCAAGTGCTGCTGGACTGAGAGCTTCGTGTCGTCAGCGGGCCGAATCGAAGGCGGATCGTGGCGGCGCCGCTTCTGCTGCTGCACGGCGCCGTGCTGTGCTGTGCTGTGCTGTGCTGTGCTGCGATGCTGCTGTGGTGGTCGACCGACTGCTGCACACGACGCCGTAGCTGTATGCACAGTCCAAGAAAAGCGCACTTTGTGTAGTCCGTGGAGCGTCGCGGACTCGTAGTGTGGTGTGGTGGTGTGACTGTCAGAGGCAATAACTCGCCGCCTGCTGACGGTCTGGATCGCAGCTATTCACGGATGGTGTGCTCGGCTGTCAGATGGAGGAGGACGGGGAGGACGAGGATCTCAAACGACCAGCGGCGCCTCGCTCCGGGCAGGCAGATAGTGGTTGTGGCGGCCCGTGTAATGTATGCATCCATCAACAAGGTGCGTCTCTCTCCATGGCCATCCTCTCCGTGACTCGCCGGGAGCTGCGGCACCGTCCGTCTTATACGTCTGCCACGCACACATGCGCCGTCATCGATAAGCTCACATACGAGCACCGAAGCGACGAGACATGTCATTTCCATCAGCCCAGCGCGCGCGCACGACCACCAGCCGCCAAGCACCACCGCAACCACAACTACAGCCACCCGCCATCGTCATCACCTCCGACGCACCACCATCACCACAGCCAGCCGGCGCCGCTCTGGAGGACCGAGCTGCCTCATCGCGGTGCACTGGCCGTCGACCCGACACCGGCGTCCCTCTTCCAGGCACCCAAAAGGACAACAGCCCACCCAGATGCCCCGTTTTCTGTCCAAGATTCGCATCGCACCCTGCAGGGCGGCGTCCTTTGGGCATCAACGGTCCCGCCTCAGGGAGCCCCTCTGGAGCCGTCTCCATGCAGACGGCGTCCGGGCCCCTCCAACCAGCTCATTAAATCCCCGGTTTCCCCTCCAGTAATAACGCGAATTCCGTGTAAGAGTCATCCGCGAGCTGCCATGGAGAAAAATTTTCCGCGTTTTGCCTGGCCGAATTGCGCGCGTGGGACGGGACCCCGGCTCCATCATTCACGTCGTGGTGCGTCGACTGGGCTGTATAAGCCGCAGCTGCTCCAGTGCCTACTTAGCACATACCCCACGTACTGTATCGCCAGACATGGTGAGCCCCTCACGGTGCGGGTTATATGCGCCAGAGGTACAGTACAATACTCCCGAGAGATCTCCAAGTAAGCTCAATGTGTCATTCGCAAAATGTGGCTCGGGCCAGCAGCTGCGTCCAGAGGCGTCCTCAAGGGACCATTTCGTGACATCACGGCGCAAGCCGCGAATGCAAGCCCATCGTTGGATTGGCGTCGTACCAGCCGGCCAGCCCAGCCACGCCGTAGCCCATCCGCGCCCCATGAGACGGAGATGTGAAACGTAACCTCAAAGAAGAAGGTGGGCGAAGCCGCTGCGGAATATGCGCGAGCAAGGATCGCTCTCACCATGTGCGTGGCCTTGTCGTGTGTAACAGATATACATGGCCCATTACAGGCGGGTTGAGAGGCACCAGACTTTGGCTCACCAACATAATGGGGACTCAATGGGATGCACGATGTCGTCGCAGACGCGCAACTTGACACACGCAACTTGATGCGTTAATGACTCAGGCGGCTGCTTGCTGCGCTCGGGGACGATGCGGGCGCTTTCGTTTCTCTCCTAGCCGTGGATCTTCGCCTGCACAGACGGCAAGGCAAGGCCAACTGGCAACCACCATCACGTCAAGTACCTGGACACCCCTGGAAGCAAGTGCACGCCTAACGGACCTGGGTAGACCATGCCGCAAATATGCCGTGCATGCCTGCCATATATGTGTCATGCAGCCCCAGCTCTTGTCGCGACTTTTGGACGTCGGGCGTGCACGAGTCACATTTGATCTGGCCGAGGTCCTTGCTCCAGCGCCGCTCACTCATCACCAGGCTTCCAAGCGTGTATCAGACTGACATGTGCGCGCTGAATTGATACCAGTGTTTTACAATCTGTAGGTCAATTGCTATCAGGGAGGCTTATCCAGCCAACTCTTTTCACTTTCAAACCATTCATCAAGGTACTAACGACGAACCCTCGTGTCTTTCAAATGGTAGGCATCGTCACGCCAGGACTCGATTAACAGCCATAATCGACTCAGTCTGATGCTTTCGCTCATCATAGGCCAACGTAGCAATATCAAAAGATGTCATTCTCTGCGTTAGCCGCATCTTTTGACGCGCTCGAGGCTCCGAGCCTGGCTGGGTTTTTCATCATGATGAGACTAAGTGTAGGGTAGCCAGTAGTCGGTCCAGGCATCCGCAGGACATGCTTTTAGTCATCAACCTTTGCCCGCGATGAACGACGTTAAAGAGCCGCAGATTTTCCGCGCCCAGCGCGACGCCTCCCCCGACCCACTCACGACAACGTCGCGGTGTCGCTGCCCCATTCAACGACATTCAGAAACCTGTGTCCTCCACCACAGAGGTCTTGCAACATATCCAGCGAATACCCTTGTTATTTGTCGATTTATTCGAGTTGTTCTTTTGTCCAGATACAACTGTCCAGCGCAGGGGCCCGCTCCGAGCGTCATAGTCCGGCCATTCGAGCCGCGAGTCTGCCATCCCCGACGTCCATCGATTCGACCAGCGCGTCACCGACAGCGACATCATGAATCCCGCCCAGGGCCAGCAGGGCCAGCCGCAAGGCCAGCCGGGTGCGGGCGCACAGCAGCAACAACAGCCGCCGCGACCCCCGATGTACCAGCCACAGCAGATTCGGAGTCTGCCACTGTTGAGCGAGGAGGAGAAGACCAAGTACGAGCAGGGGCTGCGGGGACTGTGGAATAAGGCGAACAGCTCTCCTGCCGGCAGCCCTGACCAGAATGCTGCGAGGATGAAGATCATCGAATTCTCTAGGATGTTGATCACGAAGATTCAACAGCGCCGGCTCAACAATCAGCAGCAGCAGCAGCAGCAGCAGCAGGCGCAGCCCGGACAGCAGCAGCCTGGACAGCAGCAGCCAGGACAGACACCCGTGCGGCCGCCTTCGATTCCGCAGCAGCAACAACAGCAGCAACGTCCGCAGCCGCCACAGGCTCAGCAAGCACAGCAGCCACAGGGTCAGGCACAAGGCCAGGCCGCGCAGCAGCAGCAACAACAGCCCCCGGCACAGCAGCCGCAGCAGCAACAGAAGAAACTGGAACAGGCCGCGACGTCAGCGGCGAATGCTGCCCAAGGCGAAGGCGCCCCCGCGTCAGCGTCGGGCCCTGCGTCGAATGCGGCCGCTCCAGCGAATGCCGCACCCGCTCCCGCGCAGCGATTGAAGTTTCCCGACCACATCCTGCAACATATGAATAAGTTGACCATTAGAACGCCGATGAGCCTGGCGGGCAAATCACCACCAGAGATTGCTAAGTGGACCGAAGAAATGAGGGAGCGATACGGACGTGCGCTGTGGACGATGGAGAATGCCAAGGGCAAGATCGCGGGCATCGATAAGCACATCAAGGACAGGGCAGCGTCACCCAATCCCTTGAAAGAGGAAGATCTCCGGCAGCTGAACCAACGTAAAGAGCAGCAGGTCAAACTGTACGGCGAAGCTCTTAAGTGGGTGGAGAATTTCAGGAAATCACAGGAGGCCCTTCAGCCGAACGCTCAACAAGGCGGCCAAACTGGCGCCTCGGGCACTGCCCCGGTGACTTCGGCGCAACCAGGAGCAGGCGCGCCGGCCACGCCGGCAAACGCAGCGCCGGCCAGGCCACAGCCGCCGAACCAGGGTGCCGCCGGGACGCCGGTGAATGCGGCCTTGGAAGCGGCAAAGAACCAGCAACAGATGAGCGCGGCAAACAGAGCTTCCCCGGCCAATGGAACCCCGGCGCCGCAGCAGGCACAAGGGCAACCCCGACCTACACCTCCGAATGCTGCTCAGCCAACTCAGCCGCCGCCGCAAGCTCAACCGCAGGCGCAAAAGACGGAGCAGGCGCACCCGCCCCCCGTCAACACGGCGTTGGCATCAACGATGGCTGCTCAAGCGCAGGCGCAGGCGCAAGCGTCGGGAGCGCAGCAGCAGGGGGCCGCGCGGGTGCAGACACCGCAGTCTTCTACCCCGGTCACGGCCGCCGGGCCAACTCGAGCCCTCAGTCACTCGGCCGCAATGTCACTGGCGAACCAGCGCGCCGCAGGCAGCACACCAGGCAGCGCACCCGTTCAAGGCCAGCAACCTGGAGCAGGCACACCGACTTCTGGAACGGGCCCTTTGAACGCCAGTGCCGTGCAGCAGCAAGGTCATCCGCACGCCCACCCAACGCAACAAACAGGCATACAAGCGAAGATGCCGATCCCAAAACAACTTCCCGAGAAGGCCACGGCCGTTCCCCAGGGTGTCTCCCTCGGAGGTGGTGTCAGCGCCGGTCGTCCTACCATGTCGCAGGGCACGGGCACCCTGGGAGGCGTCATGAACCAGCCGCCGGTGGCTCGCATCCCGGCCTACAACCACGATGCGGAGGGCGATCATGTGCTGAGCAAGAAGAAGCTCGACGAGCTGGTTCGGCAAGTCTGTGGAGGGACGGGTGAGGGCCAAGAGGGCAACCTGTTGGCTCCCGACGTTGAAGAGGTATGGCAGCTCCTCCGTGTTCTGCTTCCAGTGTCCTTGCGGAAATGGTTAACAAGTCTTTGCGACAGAACATCCTTAACATGGCCGACTCTTTCGTCGACAATGTGCTCCACTCAGCTTGCCGCAACGCCAAAGAGCGCGGCTCCAAGGTGCTCGAGATTCGCGATATCCAGCTGATCCTGGAGCGTACGTACAATATCCGTGTTCCGGGATACTCGTCGGATGAGCTTCGCACGGTGCGCAAGGTGCAGCCGTCGCCGGGCTGGATCGCAAAGATGAGCGCGGTCCAGGCGGCCAAGGTGATGCCAGGCAAGGGCGAGCTTTGAGTGCGTGCCGAGTCAAGGGGTTGCCGATTATTTCTTTGAGGGGTTGGCGTTGGACGAACGACGAAGTATGGAAGTCTCTGTCGAGCCGAAGACGACTTTGATGAAGGCCCAGGCAAGGGAGGCGTTTGGGACAGGACATTGGTCCTGCAGGTTGGGTTTGCGGTTCACGACAAGGGCACGATGGCGTTGTGTTTGTTCTGCGCGAACCTAGTAGACGAGCAGTATCTCAAGGCGAGGCAAAGAATCCCCGAGGCACCTCTAGCTTCTTCGCTCCTCCATACGCATGTGTCATGTAACCTGGCAACGGGTTGAGGGTGTGCACGCATGCTTCCGACTGGTCAGACTGGGCGCTCTTGTTTTGCATGTTGGCCGACAAAAAGTAAGGCAAGCAAGACAATACTGCCATACGGCAAAGCAATGCAAGTTACTCGTACGGACTACGCGCGTGCCCCATGGAGTGCAAATCGTGTCTACCCTACTTGGCCAAGGTATTGCGTCCATGTCCATCGAGGCAACCTGGAGGCATCCAGCGTCTCGTGACGAGCGGACTGGCGGCTAGTGGCGCGCGTGGTGCCGCTGCGCACCTGACGATGCCTGATGCGCGGCGAGCCCGCTGGCCATTGGCGGCGACGGGATGAGCTCACCGCATCTGGCCGACTTGTCGCGGCGGGATTGGGCATCTGGAGGATGATAGATAAAGCTGGCAGACGCCCGGGATGGAACCGGTCAAGGCTAGGTTGGGCCAGGCCAGGCCAGGCCAACCCATGGACTGCAGGTGAGTTCCGTTCCGGAGCCAGTCGAGTCGAGCGTCAGCGCCGGGCGACGTCGGGCCTGATAAGCGCCCCCAACATGTGTTGCTACAGCGGCCTCTTGGGGCTGTGCTTCAGGCGGCGGCGGCGGCGGCAGCGGCAGCGGCAGTCGCAGGCAAGCACAACGGCAAGGCACCCGCAGGCAACAGGGTCGACAACGTCACTCTGTCGTGGGTCCACCTTCCGATTCCTCAGCTGCTGGTCACTGGCCGAGCCCAGGTCGCCGCCCAGGTCGCCTCCCGGCGCTCCGTTGGGACGCGGTACCTGGCAGGTACCCGATGACACGTGCGACCCGCAGGCCCGTTCCAGGTTCCTTACCCGTTCACGCTCACAGCTGGCCCAGCTGGCCCGTGCTCCGCGACGCCAAGGTGCTTCCGGTTCTCAATCTGAGCTCGAACCTTCCCTGGACCTCTTCCTCCAAGGCGCCGACACACCATCATCAGCAACACCACCAGACCACCTCGAGCGACCCGGCGACGCATCGCACGCCTCCCTCGAACCACCGCCGCTGCCGTTTCTCCTCGCCCGCACCCGACGCGCCCCGACCCAGTCCTGCCGAGCGGGCTGCCCCTGGAGCGAGCCGCCCACGGACACGCAGCAGCAGCACGAGGCCGCACGCGCCATCGGACCGCATCGCCACGGAAGCCTCTTCTGTCATCACCATCGCCCGCAACCACCCCCATCATCACGACGCCCTGGGCACGACTCTTCCATCGATCTAGATATTCATCCGGCCGCGATGCCTGGCAAAACGCCCCAGAGCAACGGCAACGAACCCGTCGAGAACGGCGTCAGGAACAACACTGATGTCGACATGAAGGACGCAAAGAACAAGGGCAAAAAGGGCGCCAAGGACGGCGACGACGAGATGACTGTTGTTGTCCCCCCCTCCAAGGCCTCCAAGCAGCCGCACAAGTCGCAAGATGGGGACGGCGACGTGTCCATGGCGGAGGGCGACGCTGCCGACGGCGGCGAGGTCAAGGTTGACCCGGTGGTGCAGACTGTCACAGGTAAGCGAGCGTGCTCCCGCGCCATCCCCTCACTTCCACCGTCCCCGCGGGCCGAGTTCAGGTGCCTCTGACACGCAATTGCCGCGACGTGCAGATATCAAGAGCAACTTCGCCTTACTAGATCGTGCCGTGGCTCTCTTTGATGCCAGGTTTTCGCTGCGTGCCCTGCGGTCCATCTCCGTTATCCGCAAGCGGTTGACGCCCGACATCATCGGTCAGGCCATTGTCGACACCTTCCCCGCCACCGTTACGTCTGGCAACATTGCCAAGAACCTCTTGATTGCCATTGGGCGCGAGAGCATGCCGCTGGGCCGCCAGCCCGGTCCCGAGATGGAGGTCGACAGCGATAACAAGCCCGCCAAGAACGGCACCAAGAAGGAGGTCAAGGACATCATCCCTGAGATCGATATCTTCCTCGGCATCCTCATTCAAGTGTACCTGTTCGACAGCAAGGATTACACAAAGGGTGCCGAGTTTTCTCACTACCTGTCAGAGCGCATCCAAGCCCTCAACCGCCGAACCCTCGACTCCCTCTCTGCCAAGGTGTACTTCTACTACTCTCTCTTCTGCGAGCACATTGCTCCTCTGCCACCGTCTCCCGAGTCGCCCATTGTCGCGCTTCGGCCGACGTTGCTCGCGGCGCTGCGAACCGCCGTGCTGCGCAAGGATATCGACACGCAGGCCTCAGTCATCGTTCTGCTCCTTCGAAACTATCTCTTGACGTCTCACATCAGCCAAGCCGACCTTCTCGTCTCCCACACACAGTTCCCCGAGAACGCCGTCAACAACCAGGTGGCGCGATTCCTATATTACCTCGGGAGGATCAGGGCCATTCAGCTGCGATACACCGAGGCGCACGAGCACCTCACGGCGGCCACGCGCAAGGCGCCGTCGAGCAACTGCGCCGTGGGCTTTTCACAGACTGCCACCAAGCTCCTGATGGTCGTTGAACTGCTGATGGGCGACATCCCCGACCGTGCCACGTTCCGCCTGCCCTCTTTGGAGGACGCGCTGCACCCGTACTTTTTGCTGGTGCAGGCCGTCCGCGTGGGCAACCTGGAGGATTTCGAGATCGCCATCGCCGACCACGCCGACACGTTCCGACGCGACGGGACATACTCGCTCATCTTGCGTCTGCGCCAGAACGTCATCAAGACTGGTATCCGCATGATGTCGCTGTCCTACTCCCGCATTTCCCTGCGGGACATTTGCATTCGCCTTCATCTCGGCAGCGAGGAGTCGGCCGAATACATCGTCGCCAAGGCTATCCGCGACGGCGTGATTGAGGCCACGCTGGACAGGGAACGGGGTTTCATGAAGAGCAAGGAGGTCGGCGACGTGTACGCGACAAGAGAACCCGGCGAGGCTTTCCACGACCGCATTCAGGCGTGTCTCGCGCTGCACGACGAGAGCGTAAAGGTACGAGAACCCAGGTGTGCCACTGTTCCGTGTTTTTGCTAATCTGGATGGCTTTGACAGGCTATGCGTTTCCCGATGAACCAGCATCGTCTCGAGTTGAAGAACGCACAGGAGGCGCGCGAGCGCGAGCGTGAAATGGCCAAGGAGATCCAGGAAGGGGACCTGGACGAGGACGACCTCGGGGGTGACTTCGAGGGCATGTAAGGTCTTGTTTGTGTTACTATCTCGCTACGACGACATATCACATCGACAGCAACGTTGGGACGCTTCTTTCAGGGGCAGGCTTGTGTATACACGTCGGCATATGGCCACCTGGGGCGAGGATTAGGATCGTTTTCGACCGGACCGGATGCGCGGCTCATCTCACTCTCTGCGTCGCTCGGCGGAAGCTGGCGACTCGATGCGGGCGGCTGGGCTACGGCAAGGGGCAGGATGCTATAGAGGTCGTTGGCGGAGGTGGCACGGCGGGCGGCGGGCGTAATGGCGGGCTTGCCGTTGTGTATTAGATACGAGGGCGAGGAGACGCGAGAATTGCACCATGGTTTTCTTTGCCCATTGGTTTTGGCGTGCGGCGCAGATGCAGCACGCGTCCAGTGACGATGACGAGACGAATGTCCTCTGTGGCCACGAAACGTCAAAGGGGCGTTTTGCGGTCGCTTCGCTAGACAAAGGTGAAGCTGAGCATCCCAGTGGAAGCTGGCCAATAACCGCGACCTCACAAGTGAGTCAGCCCGTCCAGGTGTCGTGGACGCCTTTCGATCGGGTCCCTGCACCTCTCCCGCACCTCGCACCTCCACCACGACATTCGTCGCACTTCCAAAACTCCACAACACGGCCCCCAACAGTGGTCATATCAAAACAACCCCGACCACGATGCTGCATGGTTCCTCGTCCTGACTCACCAGGTACCCGCGCAGGGATCTCCAGACTGGCCGTGCCGACGACCAGCCACAGGAGCCCCAGGCGGCTGGCTACGCCCTTCGCCTTACAGCATGTCCATCTTGCATGCGGCTGTCGCTGCTCTGCCGATCCGAACGGGGCGTGGGGCTTGCATCGATGGCTTGCGCTCGTGTGCCCGGACGCTCAGCTGGGGAGCCTTGTGACTGATGACTGATGGGAGGAGATATGTATATAAGACGTATGTTCAATTGACGAGCCTGACTGAGAAAGGACTGACAAAAAAGACAGCCTACTGGAATAATATCCAAATCAAGGAGTCAACATGACGACAGTGACCCAAGTTCAGAACGACCACCAGTCTCCGTCTCTTATGAATCCGCAAGAGATGTCGTCAACCACGCCTCCGTCTGCAAACCAGGAGGGAGACCTGCAGGACGAGGCCATCCGTATCGCCGCCCTCACACGTCAGGCCCTGGCCGCTCTCGACAGCAACCTCCCCGGCTTCAACCCGTCGCAGGCGCTGACGGCCGACGAGATCATCGCGCTGCCCCTGGCGGCCCATCGCGTCGACGACGAGCTGCACGACCTCCCGCGCCGGCGCTCCCCCCGCGCGGCCCTCGCCCAGCTCATCGCGCCGCTGCTGTACCCCGTCCACGAGGGCTCGCTCACGGCCATCATCCGCTACGAGGCCGACCGCGTGCGCGTGCGCGGCTGGGCTGTTCTCCAGCGCAAATTCGACCTCTTGCGCGCCACGCAGCGCAACGGCCGCGCCGCCCTGGGCATGTCGGGCGGCGCCGGGCCCGGCGTGCAGTCCCCCGTGTGGTCGAGCCGCATCGTCAACCAGGGGCCCTGGGACGAGGCCAGGACGCCCGTCTCCCGCGACGGTGTGCCCGCGATCCCCATGCCCGTCAAGGTCGCGCAGGAGAAGCAACTCGCACCCTTTTTCGCGCACCTGCGTGGCCAGGGGACGCACGTGCTCGTCGATGGGAATGGCCTCGACGGGATGCAGCTCGATGGTGGCAAAGGCGAGCCGTACTACGGCGTGCAGGGTGCCGAGTTCAAGAAAGGCGTCTTGTACGAGGACGGGCGGATGGACCTTTGCAAAATGGTCGTCGGGCCGGACCATATCTGGCGCCTCATGGACAGCCTCCGCGACAATGACTTTGTTCGACACTTTTTGCTGGGGAATAACATCATCGGTCCGTCGGGCGCAAAAGCCATTGCCACATTCATCAACGAGTTGCCCGAGCGCATGGAGACGTGGTACCTCGCAGGCAACTGCATAGACGGCGACAGCTTCACGGGCATCGTTGACGCCATGGTCAAGTCGCCAGCCATCACCAACGTCTGGCTGAAGCGCAACCCCCTCGGCCGACAGTCCGCAGGGGACATCTTCCGGCTCATCACGCAGACGCCGAACCTGCGTACGCTGGACCTCGACCAGACGGAGCTTGGCGATGCCGGCGTGGCGGACCTCTTCACGCGCCTGGCCGAGTACGTCGGGCCAGAGGGCAGCAAGCTCCCGCTCCGCAACCTGTACATGAACGGCAACGGCATATCCGTCGACGCAGCGCGCGCCATCGCCCGCTTCCTCACGAGCCCGCACTGCGCTCTCTCGTCGCTGTACATGTCGTGCAACCCGCTCGGCGACGACGGCGCCACGGCCCTCGCGCAGGCACTGCCCGCGGCACCGCATCTGGCACGACTGCTCTTACAGTCAGTCGGGGTCAGCACCCAAGGTGCCGCGGCGCTCTGCCGCGCCGTGCGGTCCAGCGCCGGCGTCCGCACCTTTGACATTGGCCAGGCCTTTGCCACCGAAGATCTGGCCCAGGCGTACAACTACGTCGACGACGGCGCCGTGCCCGCCATCAAGGACATGCTCGCGCACGGCAGGCTCGAGTACTTCAACCTCGGCCACTGCCCCATCTCGCACGCCGCGCTCGCCGAGATCTCCGCGGCCATTGCCGACGCGGCGGCGTCCTCGTCGTCGCTGCTGTACTACGCGGCGTCGTCGATCCTGCGCCGCCCGACTGGCAGCGCGTCCTTCGTGCCCTCGCGCGACACCCCGCTGCCGCATCCGGACGCGCCGCCGCGCGCCGACATTGAGGCGGAGAAGTTACTTCGGGCGCGGCTCGAGGCCAACGTGCGCGCGCGCTTCCCCGACGACACGGGAGAGAAGGGGGGCCCGGGAATGACGTATGTCCGGTTCCTCGCCGAGGAGAAGCGCTGGCTCGTCAGTGACAAAGAGGACGTGCGCAAAATTGACAGCGTGTACCGCAACCGCGACGCGGGCATGGCGCGCCGGGGGCTCGTCACGCTTGTCAAAGACTGGGAGGAGGGGGACACGACCCTCCAGAGGGTGGGCAATGCTCAGGCGCCTGTTTGAGCGCGCCTGGGCCTGCGATGTTCCTTGAGATGATGTCGACTCTGTTGTAACTTCCTGTCATTACTGGGCATAGCTGCTGAATACTGCATGTGTACCGACCTCAGAGCAAAGAAGAATGAAATATTGTGCGTGCGTATGCAACGAGCAGTATCTATGTGAATGCGCTCCGTAAAGACTGTCTGCTGGACGTTGCTATCCTCTCATCTTACAATGTACGGGGAAAAAAAATCAATGCTCGCATATCTAACCAGGTCCAATGACACCAGTCGGTTGAGTAGTTTCAATGACTCCGGGTGTGCACGGCTACTTGGCGTATAAGAAAGGAATCGAGTTTCGTAAGTTATCCAGCTCCTGAGAACAGGGAGCGTGGTTTACAAGAGCAATCAGAGACGCTGTGTGGAAATGGACGTAGCCATGTGCGGCTGAGATGGCTGGCAACTGGAGGAGTATCGACTGACCCTGCCTCGACTTACTGATCGAGGTGCACATGCTAGTGGGTGGCGGAACGGCACCTGTAAAGTAGCACGGTTGGTCAGATGGGCTGAAGAAACAGCATGGTAAGTTATGCGGTAACGACGGGGATGACGTCGATGTCGTGCTCCATCGTCTCTCTATTCATATTCAATTGTTCGACAGGGGGCTTGATAGCCTGCTCTCCTTCCGGCATCCCTCCGCCGCTCTTGTCATCCCCCATCTTTGTCGAGGGTGGCGCAGTACACAGACAAGCCGCAGAGGTGTTTCGGCCACAGAGCCTCGTCCCTAGTACTTTGACGTGATCAATAGGTGCGGATTGAGCGCGGCTTTATAAATGTTACTGGTCCCGGACAACAAGCATCGCCGACCGTGCCATGCATGACAGCACAAAACTACTCTACTTGTATCGCGAAAGAGAGAATTGCGCTAATAATAAACATGAAGCTGGTTCCGTTGCGACTCTTCAGTACATGCTGCGTGTGGATGACTGGATCCAGTCCATTGCAGGCTTCGAAATCGATCGTATCGATCGATTCCGAGCCTTAATCGATCGATTGGTATCCTGTTGATATCGATCGTCACCATCCATCGATCGAGCGGCCGTCGCTGTCCATCGATATCGATCGATCACTAGTGCGATCGACATCGATCGATATGATCGATATCGATCAGCGGACAAATCCATCAAATACTAGTCCTCCTCGCCTCTACTCTCCTTAATCCGGCCCACCAGTTGAAGAACCTGCCTCCAATTGTCCCCTTCGAGGAGACTAAGAGGGAGAGTTGGCTGATAAATGCCAGCCTTACTCCAGGAACGAAGGCACTGGGCCATCGCTACTATGTGTCGCCGCAGGCGGGATCTAAGTGGTGATACCATCCTCCCGCAACTGCTGAAATCTCTCTCCGTTTCGGCCGAGGACGACGGTATAGTGAGAAAGTCAACAGCCATATGAGACAGCCGAGGAAATCGCACAACGCCGACGTCTCTCCACCAGGCAATGGGGTCAGCTTTGTACGCCATGTTATCCACTGGTGGTTCTGATAGGTACTGATCCAGCTCGTCCTGTGCCGGCAGCACAGCTGGCTGCTTTGGTCGTTGGTTTGGCCGACCTTGCGGGGCGGAGCCGGCCATTGATCGGCTAAATGCCAATCGGCGCTCAATATAGTCCAAGGAACCTTGGCTCCCACCTGCTAAACAGCCATGACCGGCATCCTCAAGACCCATGTTCTTATACCTCTCTTCCCAGGCCTTTGTTAAGCTTCGTTCATACGCCCTCTTCCACTCCGAGGTCTGACGGGACGGCAGCTGGTTCCAAAGTTGCTCTAGAGTCCGCCATTTCTTACAAGGGTGGAATACAACTGCGGCAACATAAGCAGTAGATGTCAGCTTGCCATAGTAGTCGTTTAGTTTCTTCCACCCGAGCTTGATGTAGATCTTCAGAAGCCTCCGGGTCTTCGCGTCCATACCGTCGAATAGGCGAACCTCTCTCATTACCTTGTCGTCATCCTCTTCGATGATCACTCCCTGCACGGCCAGTTCGAGGTGGTCAAGCAGCATCTCCACCACTTGGAAATACTCGTCAAAGCCGCCTGACGTGGAGCGTTTACCAGGAATACCTTCGCCCTGGAGTTGCTTCGAGGCGACTTTGAATGGCTGCAGGATCTTCTGAAGGGCAGAAACAACTTTCCATTCCTCGATAGAAAGCCTTTCTGTAAGTATCGTCGGCTTATCCTGCTCTTTGCCTCCTTGGTGGATCCATCGTTCCTCGATGATGGAAATCATCCTGTTCAAAGCCGAGCGTTTGAGCAGAGCCCGTGAGGCCATTGCTTCATCGGATTGCCAACGAGTACAGCCGTTTTGAACCCACGAGAGAACAGGCTCAGCAGGGGTGGCTTGCCGTTGAGCCTCGTGAAAGTCTTCGACAAGTTGGCTGCTCATTCGAAAGGCCACGCCAATATTGTGTAGCTTGCCAAAGGGCCCAAACTTGCGATATTTGTCCAGCTCCTCTGCGTTGATGACCTTGGGTATTGGGAACTGGCCCTGGCTCTCCTCGGCGACCGTCTCAACCTCGCAGTATTCATCATTGTCATCTGCGCTTTGCTCAGAGAAATCCTCGTCCGCCGCTAGCTCATTGATAGCCTCGGACAGCTGCTTCTGATCCTCTTCGTCAGAAATGAAGTCCTTGTCACCCCAATGAGCAAGCAACTCGTCAAAGTTATCCCTCTTGGTCCCGTACATCATGGCTCGCACAGCCAGGTTCAGAAAATGTGGCGCGCAGCGAATGCGACGCTCAACCCAGTCGAAATCGAACTCTGCGGCGAGTGCTTCCATTGCCGTATCATTATTCGTAGCGTTATCTAGCGTACAGTACCCGATTCTGGAGCCGAACAACAATTAGCGTGCAACCTGGCCGGCTCCCGAATTCCTTCGGGCATGGTGTCTCGTACCTCTCTTGAACATCAAAGGCGCATATCGTATCTGCAACCTCGTCTGCAAGCGCCGCCCCAGTATGGCGCTTCCTGAGAGCTGGCAATGCTAGGAGGAGCCTCCATTGTTTCCAATCTCGGTCGATGAAGTGCGCGTTGATGCCGAGAAATGATACCTTCTGTCGCGAAGTCCAGCCGTCGAATGTAAAATGAATCATGCTTCTCGCTCTTTCAAGGAGCGCGTGAACTGGGCCCAGAGCTCGATTGTACTCGCTTGTTAGAAGGCTCACGAGGGTGTTGTCGCTTGGTATCTGCCCTTCCCGGAGGGACGGGTTATTGTAGAGCAGCAGACGCTTGAAGCGCTCCGAGTTGACGAGATTGAATGGGAGGTTATGGTATGTAAGCCAGTCGAGCATGAGCAGTTGGTTCATCTTCGGATCGAATAGTGTATGCAGATTGCTTAGAAGGCTTTGGTCCCGAGGGTTCGTCAGATCGGCGCGCAGCATATCAACCAGATTCCGTTGCGTGCCTCCGCCACCGCCCTGCCTTGAAGACTGCTGACAAGTTCGCATGTCATTGGCCACGCACTAGAGACAGGGCAGGGAGATGGTACAAACCACGATCCTGTGTTCTTTTCTCAGGTGTCTAATAATGCTTCCAGCAGTTGAAGCGATGAAGGCGTAATTTGTAGTGTTCAGCTTGTTACGAAGCAAACATCTCTCGCAGACCCAGATAGTTCTGTGTGGGTCAGAATTGTGATCCTTCATTCTGAAACCAAATTGCCACCACCATGTCCGCTCGCGGGAAGGCTCATGGCAGGACGTAAAACCAGGAAACCGCTTGAACTTGTCCATCGTCCAAGCTTCGTAATCTGGAAACCTGCTGGATGCATGACTAGTCGAGGTTGAGGAGCTGACTGACAGCTCCGAGGGTGGCGGCGTGAGGGAGGCATCCTCTATGTCTTCATCGAACAAGTCCATGGTAAATATGGCACATAATGAAGGTTTGGAGGCATGTCGGGGGGGGCACGCGCCGAAATGTGGCGACACTATATATATTCAAAGCCGCGGGATTACAATAGCCTGGTGAAAGCTCTACCTTATTGGCTGGGGGTACCTCTGCCGCGTCGTTGTGGAATGTACGCATGTTTTGGAAGACGCGTTTGGCAACCGTATCCTCCCAGGGAACTACCCTACGCTACCTTACCAAGAACGCCGTCACTATACTCGGCAATCGATATCGATGTCGATCGATCGGCCTCCCGATCGACATCGATATCGATCGTGAGAATATTAAATCGATCGATATCGATCGATTGAAAACCGGACGAAATCGATCGATTTCGATTTCGATATCGACTAATCGATATCGATCATATCGATTGGTCGATCGATTTCGAAGCCTGGTCCATTGTCCGACTTTGAGGGCGTCTGCATCGATGGCCGAGCCGAGAGCATGACTCGAAATGTCTTTGTTGCATAAGACTAGAGACGAAGCATGATTTTCTCCTTGCAAAATGACTGGGTCTGGCCATTAGAGGGGCGGCTACCAAACTTTATATGCACTTCAGATTGTACCAAGGCAACGCTGGTCGTCAGCTATCAATGCTTGCCATCTTGAGGCCACAAGTCGGATGTCTCGCCATGGACCAGGCTACCTGTTATGACGAGGACAAACCGTAGAGCATGGCTCTTCACATAGCATCAATCGGGGCGCAACCAACTCTCTTCATGCCTCGTCAGTCCTCGGTCAAAGCGGCGAGTCCAGCGAGGAGGAGCTGGTAGGTTGATTGAATGGTCGATTGAACCTGTTGAATCTCACGACGGCGGGACGACAAGAGCGAGGCTAAGATGGCCGAGAATTGCATTTACGACATTCCTGGATTTCCTCAGGAGAGTCGGCAACGAGGTACAGTCCCCTAGGAGCGCGAGCAATGTGGCCAAGCCTGGGCAAGAGCGCCCCGGATTTGTCAGGTATATGGAGTTGCTATATTCCAGGGCTGGACCTTGGTCGATTTCATACGCTTCACGACGCCACCTTCGACCTCTGGTCAACCGCGGGGAGCGAATCAGACTTGCCCTCGCGCCAGAGCTCAGATCAGGAGGCAAGTCTTCCTCAGGGTCAGCCACGCCGAACAGGGGCCCGAACAGGGGCAGTGCTCGTGTGCGATGCGTTCATCATAACGTCTTTGAAAAACAGGAATCTAGGTCAGGACCCTCGGGAGCCGGCAGGGCTGACTGCCAGGCTGCTTCGCGGCGGGACGATCACCGGCAGTCCCGCAGATCCGGGAGATACCGACCCACCACCGAAGGAATGGCCCGTCACCATACGATTCCCGTTTGGGATATCCGGTGCGAGGTCAGACTCTAGACAGTCTAGCATCTTGCATCTTCGTACGCAGCGGCTTATTACCGACAGCATCTAGTGATGCTCCCGTCGGGGCGCAAGCGTCTAGGTGACGGGCAGACCATGGGGACTAAAGGGTGTGATATACTGGCACCTCGCGCTCGTTGACTCCCTTGGGAAGCAGTTCCGGTCGTTCTCACTCTAGAAGCTCTCCCCGGCAGAGCTCCCGGCCAACGGCACCCTTGCTTGACAACACCCACTCAGCCCGCGAAGGTGTGGCATTGAGCGGCGCCATGGCTACCTCCTCTTTCTTCTCCAGTGGACCAGGTGACGCTCGCGGCCGTCGCAGCAAGGGCTGCTTGACCTGTCGGAAAAGAAAGGTCAAATGCGGTATGGATGTCGCCCCCTTCGCGATTGTAAGGGGATTGTCTAATAAACGGGAATAGATGAGCGTCGTCCGACGTGCGAGCGCTGCGAGAAGGGATACCATCGTCGTGTGGGGTACGAGAAGCCGCAGGTATTTGTGAACAAAGGCGTTGGCATGTCACATTCTATCACCACGATTGCAAGGGGCCGGAAGGTGACTCCTGAATCGGAGTCGTCTGGGTCAACAAGTGGCAGTGACAGATCGTCCGGTTTTGTTGACAAAACCGCCGGCAGCATCGGATGCGTCAAGCCTATGCTGAAGTTGGACGGTTTCAAAGACGATATCGTGATCTCCCACCTCATAGCCAAGCTGGCTACTGTCGGCTACAAATTCTCCAAGGGTACTGATGCCCCGACGATGGCCGGAGTGCTCATGGGAAGCAACGGTCAGTCCGTTGCGTACATTGCCGGTCTGAGTCTCGCCGAGGCCTTTTTTGGACGCATTCACAAGATCCAGGGCATGGTAGACCACTCGGTCTCTTTATACGGCCAGGCGCTGCGGAGCCTTCGGGAAGTTCTGAAACTCCTCGACCAGCGCGCAGGCCGATCGAGGACGTACATGAATTTGTGGAGCACTAATTTCCTCGGCATGTACGAGATGGTGTCCAGCGGCGGCTCGTCCAACTGAATGGAGCATAGCCGTGGCTTCTCGGCTCTTGTAAGTGGCCGGCGATCCGTTGTGCAAGTTGACCAGTGCGTCTGATAGCGGACGAGACCCATGTCCTCGGCCCGCATGCCTTTCAGAGCCCATCGGCGAACACCCTCTTCTCGACCTGCAGGACGTACATTGTGAATACACCGTCCGAGAAGTTCACCTTGGCGCCCTGGCCGACCGTCTACCCCTGCATAGATAATCGGTCACATCATCCAGAGGAAGCATTGCTTCCTCGGAGAACCCGAGTGGCAGACTATTCCCTGGGGCTTGCAGAGAACCGATAGAAGTATAGGCTCGCGAATGATAGGCATACTTTGCGAGGTACCGGGGTTCATGTCTGAGGCGGACACTTTGCGCGGCCGAATGTCCAGAGGCGAAGTCGTCGAAATAGACATGGATGCATTGCAACTCAAAGTGCTTGAGGCAATTCGCAGACTGGGCGAGTACCGATGGCAATGGGAGTCCACATATCCACGAGCTTGCCGAGAGAGATTGGTGGATATGGCGAGGTCGGTTTCGCTGGACGAGAACGGCCGGCCACTCTTCGACACTGTCCTCGACTTCGAGGAGATACAGCGGGCCATTGACGTGGTAAACTATGACACCACGCGGCTGCTGCTATACTCGGTGTCTGACGAGACAGGCCTGTCCGAGCTGCTGGCGGCCTCGACGGGTCTCTATCAGGGCCCGAGCTCCAACGCACTGCTGCTTCCGGGCCAGGGGACGGCGCTGTCCAACGCGCTCGAGATCTGCCGCACCGTCGACTACTTCATGCAGCACAGCCGGGCCAGCCAGGGGGCGATGAGCCTGCTTTCCCCGCTGCGCGTGGCGTACGCGCACCTGTGTCGCGTGCCTCTGGTGTCACCGTGGATACGGCCAGTTCTCGCGGACCTGGCAACCACCAAGGGCTTTCAAATTGGCGAGCACATACTGAATATGGAGATGCAGACGAGCTCTTCGTAGGGTCGTCTACCGTGGCGAGGAAATGAATACAGATCGTCGAGAGGGTGCACGTGCACTGGCGCATCAAGAAAAGAGAGTCAAAGAAAGTGATGAGTTGCAGCGCCGTTGTCGTGATGCCACTCCCGGCAATAGGCTTCGTCGTGGTGGAAGTCAACACCACGCACGTGACCGGCCACCTCG
The DNA here is from genome assembly GCA_029168975.1 of Purpureocillium lavendulum. Lineage (NCBI taxonomy): Eukaryota > Fungi > Ascomycota > Sordariomycetes > Hypocreales > Ophiocordycipitaceae > Purpureocillium > Purpureocillium lavendulum. The sequence continues at coordinate 3,173,895 of JAQHRD010000005.1, read as the reverse complement.
TGCTTGCCCATGTACAGGCGCGTTCCTGCCGAGATGATTCAATGTAGGCAAAATCGCTCTCCAGCAACAACAGCAGACGCGGCCGATATTTGCGAGCAGCATCAACAACAACAGCCTCCCCAGCAGCCTGCGCGCACGCGCCACGGCCTCGGCTTCGGCTCCGGTCACCAACCGCAGGCGGGCATCCAATGTACTTGGACACGTCTTATCCACAACTCCGGCGGCCCAGTCCAGCGCCCGCGGGAGGGCCACCTGCGACGACGAAGACGACAGCGACGGCAAAAGCAACCTGAGGACGGCGCCCCCTCGCCCCGTCGTCGCCTCGGCCCGGGCGCTCCAGGCGCGATGCCGCCGAAGCGCAAGCGAATAACGGATCCGGGGCCTGATGTCGACCCCCAGCCCGTCGTAACGCGTCGTGCGACGCGTCAAACGCCCGTCCTACCCCCGCTGCCCCGGGGGGCTGCCGCAGTTCCCGCACCGCCGGCCAGGGCGGCCACAGCGGTCGCGGCGCCATCCGCCCCTGCGGTTCCAGGGGCTCCAGGGGCTGCTCCAGCAGCTCCAACAGCGCATGCACCAACTGCCCCAGCACCACACGGACAACCACAACCGCCACCGCAGCAACCGTCGATACCACCAACCACCGCCCACGAGACTCCCGTCCCAATTCCAACTCCGCCGCCGGCACAGCGCAAGTCAGCGGCGACGAGACGCAACAACCGTGCAAGTGTCCATCAGCAGCCAATTGACAAGCCCGCGCACCAGACCCCCGTGCCGGTACCATTTCCAGCCATCGCCGCTGCCGCGTCAGGGCCCGGCAGTGCTGCACCAGGCCCCGCGGGCACAACTGCCGCGACGTCGAAAACTCCTGTGCCGCCGCCAACGACGCGAAAAATCGCCCCGGCTAGCACGCGAAGCAACATGATTGCCAGCACAGCCGTCAAGGAGACCATCCGTCCGTCCGATCTTGTGGCTCCTGAGATAACATATCACGTCCCCCAACCTCACCAACCCGGCCGTCTGCAATCGTCGCTCGTCCGTCCTCATGGTCCCTCTGTTCTCCCGCCCCGCCTCGACAGGCCACCGCCGCCCATCGTGACTCCAGTCCCGCCGCCCAAGCCTCCGACACTGCCCGTCTCCGATCGTGGCCCTCCGAGGGCAGACCGCAACATCGATAAGGTCGTGTTGGGGGACCTCTGCTTTCGGACCTGGTACCCAAGCTACTATGGCAAGGAGGTCCTGGGAGACACCTCGGGCAACGCCTCCAAAGGCGGCAGCAAGGAGGGCGGCAAAGATCAATCCGGCAAGACGTCATCCAAAAAAGACAAAGACCAACAGCCAATGCTAGAAAGACTATACGTCTGTCCCAGCTGCTTCAAGTACGCACGTGAGCTGGTGGCCTGGAGGGGGCATGTCCGTCTTTGCGAGCGACAAGGGCATGTGCCTGGTCAGAAGATATATGTCCACCCCAAGGGCAGGCGGAGGATTCTCGTCGCCCATGACGGCAAAGCACCAGGACCTAAGCGGAGGCGTGGTGATGGAGGGGTGCGCTACGTCGAGGAAATCGTGCAGGACGAGGGAGAATGGAGCATATGGGAAGTGGACGGCGAAAAGGACGGAGTAAGCACTGTCTTGACGTGGCTCGCCCGCTCAACCTACTGACTTGACGCAGCTCTTTTGCCAGAACCTGTCGCTCTTCGCCAAGCTCTTCCTCGACAACAAATCCGTCTTCTTCGACGTGACCGGCTTCAACTACTTCTTGCTCGTCTACACACCGCCAACGAAGCCGACACCGCCCGGCGCAGAAGAGGCACCGAGAGCACCCCCGCAGGTCACGGGCTTTTTCTCCAAGGAGAAGATGTCGTGGGATAACAACAACCTGGCGTGCATCTTGGTTTTTCCGCCGTGGCAGCGCAAGGGCTTAGGGGCACTCCTAATGGGTGCGTCGTACGAGATATCACGACGTGAGGGCATCCTAGGCGGACCGGAGAAGCCGATATCCGATCTCGGTAAGAAGGGTTATCGACGATTCTGGTCTGGCGAGATTGCCCGATGGCTGCTTGGCCTCGACTTGAGCCAACAGGCAGCGGCCGGCCAGGAGACGCTCGTGGACGTCAATGACGTGAGCCAGGGCACGTGGATCTCGCCCGAGGACTGTCTCTCAGTACTGCGAGACATGGACGTCATCGAAGACGCCGGCATCGGGCCTGGCAAGGTCGAGAAGAAGGAGTCCGAGGCGGGCGACGGCAACGACATCGGAGACGGCGTCGAAAATGGCGGGGCCGGCGACAGCAGCAAGGCACCGGAGCCTCCCGCCGTCAAGGGCGAGGAGAAGAAGGCAGCCGTTTCAACACCCGCACCCGCGCCCGCACCGACGCCCGCGCCTGCGAAGCTGGTGCACCGGGTGCGGCTCGACAAGGAGGCCGTGCGGCGGTTCGTGGCGACGCACCGCATCAGCTTGGAGCGGACTTGCGACCCCAACGGCTTCGTCGAGGGCTACGCCATGAAGCCGCTGGATGCGGTCGACGAGGACACGGACAAGGGCAGCGCCGATGCGTAGCGACCCTGGTCCTTCGTACCTGAGGAGAGGGCACGATGGATTTCGTTGAGTTTTCGTTTTTGTTTTCTTTGCCCCTTCTTCTACGACTGGAACGACATGGATGATACCCCTGAGGACCCTGATGGTGCTGCGTTTTTGTTGGTGTCGCGGGAGGGTACTGTACCGTATAGCTCGTGGCCTCTGCCGAATGCAATTGTTTTGTGAAATGCCTAGCTATTCAGTAAAGACTTTGCCTGACGATGTCTTTCGTTCCGCTGGGAGCTGGGAACGTCGACGAGTCGAGGTGAACAATGCACGAAGTGCACGCAGTTCACTATGTGGAATCAAAATCACAGCGCGGCGTACGAGGACCACAGCAGGACGCGCCTGTCATCAACTCAACAGCTAGGTAGCTGGCCCAAACAGGCAATGAGCTTGGTGCCTCAGTCCACCAAGCTCCTGCGCCAAAGTGCCGTACCTACCTATGGATGCCTGGCTGCCTGGTGGGCGGGCCGCGGGAGTTTTGTCCACATGGCCCAGGGGCGTTGACAGTGCTGTAACCCCCTGGACAAACCTGATGCTACGTACTCGTACTCGGAAGGTCAGGTACCTCAGGTAGGTAGCTGAGGTACTGGAGCAGCAGCTCGCCGCCCCCCGGGCGTCGCGCGTCCGTGCCATCACGCCCAGCGGCAGAGCGAGCGGGCAAGTTTTGCACAGGGCACATGGGCACAGGGGGGACGGATCGCGCTGGTGGTGATGCTGGTGGTGGTGGTGGCCGTGGCCGCCTGCACGCCAACGGTGCCCGAGCCGGCCGGGAAATTCTCGTCCCAGGCCGGGAGGTTGGAATTGGCACCGGGCAGGGGGGTTGGAAACGCACACCCGGACAGCGGACGCCCTGGCAATCTGGCACCCGGCGGCGCAACCCCCCCTGCTAGCTGGAGAATGCTTCTGGCGCTTCCATTTTTCGCTGCGACGTGACCCTTCGGTTGGTTGGCCTGAGGTTGCAGCCACAGCGGCCGGCAGCTGCAAGATACAGCGCCAGGCCATGCCGGGCCCGGGTGCTAATGAGACGCGATGCAGCCTGTCCCGAGGTGTCGGCTACCTGCCCGTGTGCCCGTGTGAGCCTCAGCCTTAAGGCAACGTCGCTGCAGCAGCGCAGCCGCGGTGCAGCTCTTTGGGTTGGACCCGGCGATCCAGCGGCAAAGTCAAACCAGTGGCTGCCGTTGGGAACTCTGTTGTTACTGCTGCCATGTCACCATCGTTTACGACTACGACCGCGACCTCGGAGGACTGCCGCAATCACTTCACGTCTGCCTGGCCGTCGTTGCGACCCGAGCTCCCGCCCGGCAGCGCAAGCAATCTGCGTCATTTTGTCGTCGACGGCCACGCTGGCTGGCCAGCAGCAGATCAGGTCACGGCATGGGGAAAATTTTTCGCTGCCGTCGGTCGGCGCGGCGCTGCGCGCAACGACCCGAGCAGCACCCCTACCTGGCAGGCTGGCCGGCCTCAGGGTCCACTAATAGCCTCGCAACCGAGATCCGCCCTGCCATTGGCAGATTGGGTGGCTTGCGCTGATGACGCCAGGTGGTAAAAATGGACAACCCAACCCGGCCTTGGTGTCTTGCCTTGGCTTGGCTTGCCGTGCCGCGCTGCGGCCGCGGGCGTCTCCCGGCGCTCCGTGCTCTTGCCCGACACTGCTTCGCCTATACCCGAGGGCTGGGCTTGGCTGGGCTGCATCGTCTCATGCTTGCCGCGCGCTGCGTCACCGGTGTCAGACACCGCGTCCCGCGGCCCGACATGTCTCCATTGCTGTCGAGATGCGAATGGTGAACGACACCGGGTCGACGGTCAGGGGTTCGATGATTGTTGCCTTGATCGATGCCGTGATGCTGTGCGGTGCTGTGCGGTGCTGTAACTCGGTCGAGGTCCAGACATCTCGCAGCCAGGCGGCAGGGTAGGAGAAGCGCCGATGCCATCGAAGCAGGGCCGCCGGCGCAACCGCTGTGCCGGAGCGCTGCGCCGGAGTTGCAGCTGCAGCTGCTGCAGTCCTGCTCGGTACTCGTGCTTCGGCCGTCTCGCGACCGCCGGGGACAACGGGACGAGGTGCCTCCTCTTTATAGCTGTCGCGGCTCCCTTTCCCGCTTATCATGTGCCACAAGGCTCTCCTTGCTGGAAGCAGACTCGCTCCCCATTGTTTTGGCCGTGTCGCCCGTCCCGCGCTCCCCTGAGTCCGGTCTGCTCTGCTTCGGGATCCGTCGTCATGCCCGCCCGCGGCACCCCCCTTCCCCTATGACCTCGGTCACCGACGGCGGAGCCCGTGGTCCGTCAATGCGAGGCCCGCGCGTACTCGCAGGTACTGTCCCGTATCATATGTGCGAGCAGCACCAGAGCCGAGCTCGCCCTCATCCATGCTCAAATCCACCTGCGATCCACCCACGTGTCAGGGCGCAGGCACTCGCAGTCTCACCTGCGCTGCGCCATTTGGTGCTCGTGGTGCCGTGCCCGTCAATGGGAGCCGCCAAGTGGGGCCCGCATCCCGGTCCGGCTTGCACGACCGTGGAGCCTCAATGCCTGGTGCCCTTCCACTTCCGGTAATCTGCGCTGCGAACCTTATCAGTCGATATCGCTGGCGCTGGGTTTTTCTTCATGCCTCAGACAACAACGTCGCGACCCGACAAAACTTTGCGGCCCCTTGTCCGTCGACGGGCCTCAGTGAGGACCCAAAAATGCGCCGTAGGTGTAGCTAAACCGTGCAAGAAGCGTTTTGTCGCCCGTATGCCGTCGTTCGTTCGTTCGTTCGCTCGACTCGCTCGCGCCATGTTGGCTCCGTCGTCGTCGTGCTTGTCGTCGCCGGTCTGGACGTTTTCGCCGCCACCGCGGGCGCCGTCTTTCGTAACCCATGATTCATGGCCCACCCACCACCACCAAAGCACGCAAACAACCGTGTAAACGCCTCAGGCAGTGAAACGGTCAACCTGGCGTATTCCTTTGTCCACAGTCCACCCATTGCCCTCCGCCGAACCCACCCGGCTTCCCCCGACGGGTTACCAGCCCGTGCGAGCTTTCGTCCAAGTCGGATTCGCACCCCGTCCTCGTCGTCCATGGCCCGCGTGAAAATCTCTCTCGCCCTCGATATCCACCATCTCCGGACCTACCACCTGCTTCATCCTCGCCCGTTGCCCCGGCTGGCCGCCCTCGAACCCCCTGACCCATCTCCCCGAGTGGAACCCTCTTCTCGTTTCCCTCCCCCAGATCCAGTCTCCTTCCCTCTTCCCTTTTCTTCCCACAGCTCTGCTCTTCCCTCCCACACTCCCAGTTCTTCTTCACTTTTGCCTTCAACCTTCAAGTCAACTCCCTCCAAACAACCACTCTCCCCTCACACAACCGTCACAATGGCCGCCTCCCGTGTCTTCGCCTCCCGTCTGGCCACCCAGATGGCCACCAAGGCTGCTCGCCCTGCCATCCGCGCCCCCGTCGCTGCCGCCTCCAAGCGCACCATCTCTGGTAAGAAAAACTTTTCCCGGCCCGGCTCCGGCTCGACGACGACGAGCAATCGAGCCATTGAAGGGCCAATTGGTCGACTCGATGGCTGACGGCGACGATTCAAGGCTCTGCCAGCCCTCTCCAGACCCTCAAGCGCCAGCAGGCCACCACCCTGCTCCAGGCCACCACCCGAAATGCCTTCCAGGTCCAGCGCCGCGCCTACTCTTCTGAGATCGCTCAGGCCATGGTCGAGGTCTCCAAGAACATCGGCATGGGCTCTGCTGCCATCGGTCTGACTGGTGCCGGTATCGGTATCGGTCTCGTCTTCGCTGCCCTCCTGCACGCCGTTGCCCGCAACCCTGCCCTCCGTGGCCAGCTCTTCTCCTACGCCATTCTGGGCTTTGCCTTCGTCGAGGCCATCGGTCTTTTCGACCTCATGGTTGCCCTCATGGCCAAGTTCGTAAGTCAACTCCGGCCGGCTCATCCGAAACATCTCCGATCGACCGATTTGAGACTAACGTGTTCGTCGCAGACCTAAATTATTTCCCATTCGCTTGGGAAAGCTCCTGCCGCATGATGGAGCTGTAATATCCGAGGGGATTGCTCGGCGGTGTCTCGCGTGGAGTCTTGGCGGCTTGCCACCGAGGATTCACCTGCCAGCATGTGCGTGAGGAGGAGGGATTGCATTATAGACGGCATAGAATTGGGAGCGGCGTCGAAAAGGGACGTCGTTGCGACGACCTGGGGTGAACCCGGGACTTGCCCTCTCAGGAACTGACTTGTAAAATAAAAGCCTCATTCATCTCGAGTCTTCGACAAATGAAGAGACCTTTTTTCCTTTTGTCACCCAATATATCAAATCACATATCATGCCAGCTTTGACACGAGTGAATTATTGAATGTACAATTCGAACGCTTCGCGTCGATGGCACCGCACGCACGCGTCATTTGCGCACTCCTCAACTTGGGCAAATGTTGAGGAATTCCTCGAACGGGTTCCTCTCGTCCGATCAAGACCTGGGGAAGCTGGAGAATTGGCTGGCACTGCCGAGCCACCGCATCTTAGCCGAGGCCACCCGAGCAACTGGCAGGTTCACATCAACAGAGGAGCAGGACAGGCCACTTGCCAAATCACCCTTGCTGCGCAATGGAGACACCACATGACCAAGCCCTGTGCGTGATGCCTGCAAATCCAGGCAGACGATGTTGTTCTGCCCTGGCGCGGCTAGAAACGTAGGCTCCACACGGTGCCAAAGTGACCGTCCGTAGGTCGTGGGGCCGTGGGCGAGCTTCACTCGAAACTCATAGGTCGGCGACGGGAGGGTGTTCCAAGGTTGGCGTTCGGGGGTGGGCCGGTGCAAGAGCGCGGCTGTCAATGGTCCCGTAGTCTGGGGGAGGGAAAGTGTAAGTCCGGGGCATGGACCTCTCAGTGTGCAACGGAGGCTACTTGGTCGCCAGGCACTCGAGAGCCGGCTTCCACCGCGACAAACCATGGCTCGGAAGTTGAACATGTCGGCTCGACCGTCGATCGCCGTCGTATGGCCGTCGAGGTCCCTGGCGTGCGAGGTGTTGCGCATTGGCTCCGCGCCGAGCGTTTAGCGATGGTCCCCGGTGATAGCATCCTCTTCTTCGTCCTGGTGTTTGGTGAGGGTTGTTATGTTGACGTAGACGGTCAGATCCAACAAGGCAACGAAGGGCGCCAAGATCATGTCGCCGGGAACTCAGGAACGGAGAATGACGAGTAGGGCTGTTTGAGTGGTGGGCGGTTCGACTCCTGGGCCGCCGTTGACTCTTCAACCTGCAAGCGTAGCACAATGGGTCGACACCGAGATTCTCTTAGCCCAATCGCCCGGGCAAACAATGGGAGCGTCCCTCAAATCTGGTTGCCGAACCACGAAGGCATTTGCGTGGGACATGATCTCCTGGGGCCATGTTCGCGTGACTGGGTGCTATCAGCATCGCGTCTCGCGGCACGACCAGCGTCCGCGATAGGGATCGATGATATCCGAGCCCGGGACTGTGTTCGTAGAGGAGACCTGCAGTTCAACGGTCAGCACGTCTGTTTCGAACGACCAGGCGCGTGTGAGGCCGACTGGCACCATCTCGGGATCCACAGCGATGTAGGTCGACGACGCCATACCAAACGACATGGCGATGCACCACCATTGCGTGCCGTCATGTCGCCGAACAGCATCGAGGCGTCAATCCACGGTCGCAGGGGAGGGAGATGAAGGGGAGAGCTGTCAGGGAGAAAACAGGAAGCGAGAGACGTTGGCAGGACGGGCTCACGTCCTTCCCCTCACCTTCCCCTCACGCAGGGTCATGTGACCTGCATGCCTGGGTAATATCAAAACGGACGGGCCGTGCAACGTCGGCTCCGCATGGAGGCCTCGAAATGGCGGTTATGAACTGACTGTGGCTGCAGGAATCGAGCCACGTTGACGCAGTGCAACGCGGGCGGCGACGCGGCATTGAGGGCGCGGGAGACGCGTTCCTCGAGCGAGCGGTGGTGGTGCGAGGCGCCGCCACGGGAGCGCGCGCCACTGGCCCATTGAGCTTGATCCGTTGACGCCATGGAAACCTTCGCAGGGGGAGGGCTACCGACGCCCGCGCAAGGCCGTCCCTTCTGGCTCGTGGCAGATGAGATGTGCTGTGCTGCAGGAGCTTTGGTTGCGCTCCGCGAGTCCGCGTTGATGTGCATTGTGCAGTGCTGTTTGGACGGCCTCGCGCAGAGGAGCTTACCCTGAACTTCGCATCGTAGTGGGATTGAACAACTGCAGCGGTCTTCTACATTCTGCCATGTCTGCGTAGGTCATATTAGACGGGGGAGCAGAATATTCTTAGCATATCCCTCCAAATGTCTTGAACTGCTCCCCCACCCGCGAGGCGAGGGATGAGGGCAGCGTTACTATTTCTTTCTTGTTTATCACCATGATATTGCTTGCACACCTATAATAGAACAGTTCACCAACACTGAACTGCTTCGCCACGACATTATTTCCCCAAGCGAGGTCTCTTGATATCGCGTGCCCATAGCGTTGCGATACCGGCTGCACAATACCGACCTCATCGTGAATGTGTTCCTTAAGCCGCATGCATTGGCGGCAGATCAATGCGCTCCTCGATACGACGAAGCACTCTAATATGTCACTACTATCTGTTGAAAGACGATATTCTCCATCACTAGCTCTTTCTCTTCGCTACATGTAGTCCACGGTCTTCGCCCACGTATCTGCAACCCCCATCTCTCCTCGACCCGAGATCAAAGAGCATTCACCCGACGGAAACACCCTCCGCCAGACACGGACAAAGCATGATGGACCCAGATCGATCACTGGTGACGAGGCTGCGTGTCATTTCGACCAACAATCTTCAACCCTCAATGGCGAATAAGGGGCCGCCCGGCAATCGGCGTATTCTATTGCCCCCATAGCAGGCTTCCGCCAGACCTCCAGACCGTCCAAGGGAAAACATGGGGCACCTCCTGGAGGACACTAGGCGGTTAAGGTGATCAGCGGTTGCAAGAAGCGATACGCAGGGTTGGTTTGATCGGGGCGGGCATTTCATACCTCGTATCCATAGCCACACGGCCTGGAATCCCATACGAGCCTGAGCTTGAACCCCTCAGACCTCATCCCGTCGACAATGAACTGCTGAAAACCGCAAATGTTTTGCCCGTGATGACAATGCTGTCTGGCGCATTAGAATCCTCCATTAAAATTTGGCGTTTTCATTGCGTTTTCCCCCGGGGGGCGCGGGGGGGGAGAACCTACCCCTTCGACGATTTTCTCATTCAAGGACTCGGACTCGCGTCTTGCCAAAACGAGACGAGGGTACGTCTTCGACTGTACCTTCTCCAAATTACGCTCCCACTCGTCTTGGCTCATAATGGAACTGCAGTTCTCTCGGCTCCCTGGGTACCGTTGCTGAGTCGATGCAGAGCGGCAGCGTGGGTGCACGGCCACCCGGCTTCTTGTGGTGGGAATCCCAGGCTTTTATAGCACGGCAATGCAAGTCCACTGTCATGAAAACTGCGCTCGTCAAACCGCAATGAGCACAACTGAGACAGAGCCACAGTCGATTGGGCGTCGCCGATTTTTGGCAGGTTACGAATTTGTCACACCCGAGGCGATGAACGGGCATCCGTAGGGAACCGAGGCCATGCCGTGGCCAGTGTCCGCCGAAAAGATGGCGGCATTCGTCTGAAGGTAGGTAGGCGCGGCAGTGCAAAGAAACCAAAAACCCCCCCCCGGGGGGGGGTGCGGGACTGACAGTATGGCTGACGACGACACATCCCATTGTGCTCTGCTGAAACCACAGATACCATTCGTCATCGGGCGTGCAGGACCCCTCGACCTGGAAATGGTGAGCCAATAAGCAATAGGTTGACAACCTGCAGGGATTGTTGTCGACACTGCAGAGTTGATGCGTGTAAGTCAACGCATCCGACATGGGCTTCTGTGTTACATAGTCTTCTACAACGTATTATGTTTCGTAATCATCACAGTAACGCTCCAATCGCACGTTAGCGGGGTATCGCGACAGATGATGTCGTCGGATTTGGTCCATGATCTATTCTTCCTCTGTGTTGTCGCTATACAATGCACCATGTACAGTCTCGCTTCACTCCCACCGTCCCACGCATCTATTTCTTGAACGTGGCACTCCTCTCGCCTCGCACCGGTGGCGCCTTCCGCGCCCCCTTCAATGGGTTGTCACCCGTCTTCGCGTACGGGTCGAACACCTTCTTGGGTTCCCTCGTCGGGGTGCTCGCGTCTGGTTTCGAGTGCATGACTGAGCGTGCCTTACTGTAGTCGAAAGGCTCTTCCTCAGCCCGGGCCTTCCGGTCGCCATCTCCCCTTTGCTGTTGCTCCTTTCGCCTTTGGGCCTTCCGTGCCTCGCGCTCGGCACGCTTCTTCGCGTGCGACTTCTTGCGAGACTTGGGTTCATCGTCTTCGATATGAATCACTCCGTCCGCCCCTTCAAGCGATGGTTCTTCGGCACCGTCGCTGGAGTTCTGTATTTCGCTTTCCATGGCCTCGGACTTGCGTTTCCTCCCCTTCTTCAATGTGAACTCTGCGTCCTCGTCCTCGTCCTCGTCCATCGGCTCCGTGGGCCTGGAATCGACGGCTGCTGGAACGTCCTCCGGAGTTGCGTCTTCCTCGACGTCCTGCGCAGGACCTTCCTGCACAAAACGTTGCCACGGGAACGGGACGTGGCCTTCATCTTCTTGCGAATTGTGTCCGTTCTCCCACAAAGTGCTGATGGGCATGCTTCCAAACAGTTGCGACTGAGGTAAGCTCCTGATGGCGATCTCGCCTTCCAGCGTTGGCATCTGCTCGGGCCTGACAGACTTGGAGGCCGAGCCAGACTTCTGAGGAGCGCCTGAGCCATCATCTGAATAGAATCGCAGCGCGCTGGGTCCGCTCCTGGCCCTGGCTTCCTGCACTAGTTCCCAGATTTCCTTGAATCGGGGTCTTGCCAGCGGCGCCGTGACGGGTAGCAGGCTATGCAAAGCCTTCAAGTCAGGCGGGTTTACTCGCACCATGGTGATGAGATTGTTGGTCCCGAGAACAAAATTGGGGCTCTCATCTTCCTGCCGAGCTAGTGTATCGCGCCACTTCCATAAAGCCCTGAAGACTGCAAATTGCTCGCCGTTGAGGCCGAGATGTGATTGCTTCAGCAAGAAATTGTACCAGCCGCGTGGCCCGAGCCCAGTGCTTTCATCGTAGTCGGGATTCTCATGCCTGGACAGGGCCAGGTCGCGGGAGCGTTGCAGAGCTCTTGAGATGAGGTCTGTTTCGGGGTTGCTACGATTTGAAGAGGCGATGAGCTCGTTTCGTAGATGGTCGTAGATGTACAATAGATAGTGCGTATCGGACCGAGCATAGTAGAGCATTTCCTCGGGTATCGGCCTAGCCAGTTGTCAGTGATGGTTGCAAAAGCGATCAGTCTTGAGGCGTACCGAATTCTCCAATCAGCAAGTTGATACTGCTTATCCGCGTCAAAGTTGACAAACTTGGAGAGGAGAAACGCCAAACTCTTGCCGGGGTATGCGAGAAGGTCGCACGCGAAGAAGGTGTCGAATAGACCGTTCACGTAGAGGCCCAGGTCTCGCTGCAACCAAACCATGTCCATGTAGGCACCATGGAAGACCTACAGGTTGCCAGTCAGAAGATTAGTGGCGTAGAATACATATAGGGTTCTTGTAATTCATACCTTGATGATGTTGGGGTCGGCAAAGACCTCGTTGAGGACCTCGAGCTTGTGGCGCCAGGGTCGGAGGGTGTCGACGATCCAGTCTTGCTCCCTGGTGCTGACTTGCATCAGACAGACAAGTCCGGTGTAGGTTCTGAAGTCGTGATGCTCCAAGTCCACCGCAATCTCCTCGGCCTTCTTCAGCGACTCCAGCATGTCCAGAACGCCTTCGTAGGTGTCCACCCATATCGCAGCCGTCGATTCGGACGGCTGGGGTGGAATGGGCTCCGCTGTCTCGAACATGCGATCGGGGTAGGTCATCTGCTTGATTTCGGTCTCGTAAGGGTGCGTGTATCTGTCAAGAACTGTTAATGAACGCTTCTTCGACTGTCGCTGGGAGCGCCTGGCATACTGAGGAGCGCCATTCTCGTTTGGCGAGATAACCAGGCTCTTGTCCAGAGGGACCGCCGCGTGGGGCTTTTCTGTGAGTATAGGTTTCCAGGGGCCTGTTGGGAAGTTGTCTGGTTTGTGTTCGAAGAGGAGCTGTGGCTTGGTGACGTTTGCGTTGCGTATGACCTTTGGGGTCGACTTGGTCCTCTTGGAGCTCGGGGCCTGGAGGTAACGTCAGCAGACGAATCTTTCACGCGGCGAACGTAGTGCATATACTCACAGACTCGGAGCTAGGGGGCTCCTTGCGCTTGACGAGCCCCGTGTACTCGTCGAGTGCCGTGTCAGCCTTCTCCAGGACGGTGTCGACGACATCGACGACGGACTGCCACTTCAGATCGATATCCTCGACATCTTCGAGCGAGGGCGGCTTGACGCCACAGGCCTTGCCGGCGGTCTCGAGGAGGCGCGTCGAAAGGGCGAGGATGCGTGTGGTGCTTTCGTCGAGCTGCTCGCCTACGTCCGGGTTGACGGTGCGCTGGAAGGGGAGGTCCTCGGCGGCGATGCGATTGACCGTCTTGACGGCGGAGACGAGGGACTTTTGGATGCCCTCCTGGAGAGACTTGAAGTCCTGCGGCGTCTCCATCACGAACAGTCGCGACGGGCGAGCGCGACGGGAATGCTGAAGGCGGATTCGATGGCTTGTAGCCTTGGACTTTGGAGCGCAGGTTGGCCGGCAGAAAATTGGGCGTTGAACCTTTTGCGCAGCTTATCGATAAGTGCGGGCAGGCACGCAGGCAGGCGGGCGCGGCGCCAATGCCGGAGTGGGCCCACCGGTCTGCCAAGGACGTGCAGGTGTGTGAAGTGCACTAATAGCCAGCCACCTTGGGGAACCAGGGCACTTCGCCATAAGGTGTAAAATTGGGTGCCCATAGGCACCCACGGGTACCCAAAAATATTCTAGGTACCTATGGGTAACCACATAAATCTAGTGGTCTATCGTAGGTACCTAAAAGTACCTATTAGTAGAGTTAGGTAATTTCGGGTACCTAAACATAACCTATTTTCAGAACGAAATGTCTTAAATTCATAGCATAAAATAACTTTAATTTAACGCCTAGGAACTCTCAATTATAGTAAGCGATTATAGTAATCACTATATACGTATATATATCATTTTAAACTTATATCCTACTTATTCTTGCCTTAAGGCTTCTTTATAAAGCATACCCATAAGTTATAAGTCTTTAGGGGCATTAGTATCTTACCGCTAATAGACGTCTTATTGCTAGCGACTAATAGCGTCTCCTTAGCGCTTAGTATCGTCTCGCTAGCGTTTAATACTATCTCCTTAGCTACTAGCGCTATCTCCTTAGCGTCTAGCGCTATCTCCTTAATAATAGGCGCCGTCTCCTTAATAATAGGCGCCGTCTCCTTAATAATAGGCGCCGTCTCCTTAATAATAGGCACTATCTCCTTAATGATAGGTAGTATCTTCTTAACGACTAATAGTATCTCCTTAATAACTAGTAGCCTCTTACTAGCGACTAGTAGCCTCTTACTAGCGATTAGTAGCGTCTTACTACCTATAATATAGCGCGAGAAAGGCATATAGCCTGCTTTCTTTATGTAAGCTATCTCTAGCCTCTATCTATATTCCGCCGCTATCTCTAAAGGTATATAGACCTTATTGCCTCGCTTAATGCTCGCGCCCTATACGATAGAGCTAGGGGCTAGTAGATAGTTAGTATAAATAATTACTATAAGTATATTAGATAATAGATATATTAGGATAATAATCTATTAAATAGGTTATTAATTAAGTTCTAAAGATAGCGAGAACCTTACGTAAATAATCGATATCCTTAGGCATAATCGTTATGCGCTTTATATAGATAGCGAGTATATTTATAGCTATTATATAATTAGTATAATATATTACGATAAAGGAGGATTACTTATTATTAAATATTTATAATATAGTATGCTTTATTGCTTCTAGGAGGATATCGATAGCCTCCTTCTAAAAATAAAGATCTTTATGCATAATATTCTATACGATCTTACGAACGAGATAAATAAATAATGCCTTCCTAAGAATAGGCTTAGTTATCTTTTAGAGCTAATAGATTTATCGAAGTATAATAGCTAGTCTAGTTAGTAATATACTAATTATTTATAATAATTAGCACTTACTATTAGGCTTTTAGTAGCGAACTTTCTACTTAGTAACGCTAGCAATAGTAAGTAGGCATTTACTACTTAAAGTATAAGGCGTTTTCTTTATAATAGTCTTTTATATTGCTTATTTCTAAGGTATTACGCTATAATATAATTAGTATAATATATTATTATAATACTTAATAATAATTATATGAACTTAGCGATATTATTTAGTAAAAGGTATGCGATATATAGGCATAAAGAAGATAGAGGGGTAAAGAGAAGAAAAGGGGTCTATATAAAATTTAGAGGAGTTTTATTATAGGCGAAAATTTTACTAACTAATAGGCATATTTATATAGCGCTATATATATTAAAATAGTAGGGCTAAATAGCTATACTTACCTTATTACCTATTAATAGCGTTTTTATTAACTCTTACTTTTTATTACTCTTTCCTTACTATAATAGAAAGTACTATATTTTTATAGCATTATCCTTAAGTATATTATACTTATATTTATACTAATATAATATACTAATTATATATATTTTAGCTTGCCTATACTTTATATGCTATTTTCTTACTCTATAAGATTTAGAGCTATATAAAAGATAGATAAGTAGCTATAATATAGATAAGATAAGTTAGAATTATCGCAATTAATATAAATTTACTAACCGATTATAATAATTAGGCCGCCTTCTTAATATAGGTAGCGAGAAGCATAAGGTAGATTTTAACTTATTGTAAAATCTAAATACTAAGCGAGCTAGAGACCGCTATAATAGCCTTACTCTTACTAAGCGTAAGTAAGAGAATAGGAAGAATACTATAAAGGCAAAAACTTATTATAAACTTAAGAGATTATACGAAAGAGATATATATAAGAATGCTTCTAGTAATAAGTAGAGTACTCTAGAGAAGCAGTTAGTTTAGGATATCGAGGCCTAATAATAAGTATCTTATATAATTATACCGATTATTTATATTAACTATTATATAATATAGAGAGCTAGCGCTACCCTAAGTAAAGTTAATATACTATAATTATTAAAGTAGACCTTATAGAAGATAATAGCAATCCTAAATAGGAGGATATATATAATAACGATATCGAGTATATAGATACTATTAGAAATAATAATACTAACTATAATTAAGATATAATTCTAGATAGTATTAAAGTTAAGAACGATATAGCGGTATTTATTATAAAGAAGTTCGAGGTAGGTTTTTCCTAAAATCTTCTATACTATCTTATATACTAATATAGCAATAGCAAGATATATAGCTTATCTTCTATAGCCTATATCTTTCCCTCTTAGTATATATCGAGGCGATATTTACTAAGATCTAGCGCTACTAAGTTTAGCTATCTAGCTATAAAGATATAGCGTCTAATTTACTATAAGTTCTTATATTTATTTCTAATATTATATATTACTAATTATATTTAATATTAAGCTAAAGTTTAAATAGTATATATTATAGATTTTTGCCTTAAGCGAGTTATTAGTTTAGCGTATATTACTTAAGTCCGCGCATTACTTTACTCGACGATATTCTTTACCTTTATCGCGTCGAAATAGATAATATATTTAACTATATTTATATTAATTATTTATACTAATTATACTTAGTCTCCGCTATAAATCTCCTTATAGGACTAGGCAGTATTACCCTACCTTTATATAGCGCTAGAAATATATAGCCTAGAAACTATCTAGAACTACTATAATTCGTAATATCTATAGATAGAGCTACTTTATAATAGAGGATTAGCTAGATAGCTAAATTTAGGAGAACTTACCTAGCCTAGCTTATTTCTAGGTAAATATCTTAGATTAGCGAATTAATAAGGTAGTAGAGTTCCTAGATAAACTTATTATTAGTATAGAGGATATAAAATATTAGATCTTTAGTAATTAGCGCGACTTAAGACCTTAATATTAAGTACTTTAAGATAGCGCGTCTTTCGCCCTTTCTTTTACCGAGTAGTTAGTAAATTACTAGCTTACTAGCCTATATATCTAATTATACTAAGTATTTATAATAATTAAGTATTATTTATTATATCTTATAATATTTTTTAAATATTAAAATAAATAAAAATAAAAATATAGGGAATTAATAACTACTTTAAGGTATAAGTTTATAGTCTAGGGTAGTAATAATTTAGGTAAATCCTATAGTCTTTTTATTCTTTCTTTTAAAAAATAGGTATTAAAGTAAACTTTTAAATTTAAAGTTTATAGCCTATATAACTATATATAATAAAATATATTATACCTATTTTTCTTTTAATGCTTTAATGCGCTATAATACTAGCGGTATACTATAAGTAGTTAATAGCTTTATTAGAATTATATTAATAATTTTACTTATTATTATTTTGCTATCTAAATAGATATAGATTTAGATCTAATCTATAGCTTTAACTTACCTTTACCGCTATTAATATAGCTAGACTTATATCTTCGCGAAGGATTAGAAACTATCGCTAGTATAAATTGCCTTCTCTTTAATATAAAAAGTATTATATAGTAATCGAATTTTCTTACTTAATAGAAGTTAACCTCTTAGTACTAGGAAGCTTATAAGTCCTATCTAATATATTTATTAGAGTTATTATAAGTAGCTTTACTTAGAGCCTTTACTATAAGCTTACTTAGTATTTTTATAGCTAGCTACCGCTTTAATATTTAGAAAATATTCTATTAAGGCGCTGACTAAGAAAGTAATGCACTAAAGGTTATTTACTTACTCTATTAGTCTATTTTAATATACCTAATATTAAAGGGAAGAAGTAATAGAATATTAATAATATTAAAGCATTAAAAGAGTATTATCTACTAAGGGAATAATAGTAGTTAGCAAGAAATAGTCGCTTAGGTAATATATTAAGTAAGTAACTTAATATATATACTAATTATTTATATTAATCGTCTATATAGCTAGGAACGATAAAGTAGTACTAGGAAATATAGAATCTTATATATACTTTTATAGCTAAGATATATTTAGCTATAAATATCGTTACTAACCTTACCTTCTCTACTCTCTTAAGGTTCCTTTCGCTAAATATCTTAATCCCTAGTGCTCTAACTATAGTAAAGTATCTCTATACCTATATAGTATACTTATAGTAAATAGTCCTTAATAAAATAATCCCTAGCTTATAAATAGTAATAATAATTAATAACTAGATATAAATAGGGCAATCGTAGATAATACTTAGTATACTTAGCTACTTTCTAGATAAATCTTAGAAGCTCTATATTATAGCTTTAGGTATAGTTAATATCTCTAAAAATATAATAGCTAAGAAGTAAGACTAGGAGATTATCTACTATCTTAGTTCTAAGGAATACTAGCCCTATAAGCTAATCGAAGGACTTAGCGCTATTACTATAGATAATAGTTCTTATATTATTTCTAAATAGCTATAATAGTAAGTTAAGCAATAATACTTAGAATAGCTATAGGGATAGAGTATCCCCTTTATCCGCTATATTATATATATTCTTAACCTTATTGCTAGGGAAATTTTAAGTATCCTTAAGTTTATTGCAATCGAAAAGTTACTTTAATACTAGAATAAGGTAGATAGGTAAATAATTAAAGGTATCGCCGCTAAAGATAAAGATACTAAGCTATAGCTTAGCGATCTCTTAGCTAAAAGCAATCGACTAGAATGCTTAATATTAATAACGATCCTTAAAGTATATCCTAATTATATTAATTAATTATATTAAGCTATTAAATACTAATAAATATAGATCTAAAACCTTACTGTATATTTATCTCGAAGCAATAAATCGAGTGCGATATTTAAAAGTTTATAGTATAATAAATATCTAACCTACTAACTATTATAGCTTATATAAGATATTATTACTCGCTAGAACTTAATGGTATTTATACTTCTATAAGTATATAAGCTTTAAGAGTTAATTAATAACTTTAATACCGCGATATCTAATAAAATCGGGGATATAACTATAGAAGACTAGGTATAAGTAGGCTTTCTTATCGATATTAGCGCTATTTTCCTCTAGTTAACGAATTATATTAGTCGCTATAAGGGTCTTACTTTATTAGACTCTTAGTATATAATATAGCTTATATATATATATTTATATCTTATCGGAAAAGGTTTATAGGACTATATTAGATCTTAGGAGAATTATAGGGATATAACTTAGCGTAATATACTTCTTCTTATAATTAGGAAAGCTTACGAGAAAGCTAATAAATATAGCAATCTTATTTACGAGGAAAGAGCTATATACGCTATCGTATCTCTTCTTACCCTAAGTATATTTACTATAAAATACAAGCGGCGCTAGTTAAATATAGGACCCTTATATAAAGGTATAATAACTATAAATATCTAGAAGGAATATAAATAGATTTTCATTAAGGAATATATTTAAACCTATTATTATCTTATAAAATAGCTAGGGTCAATAAGGTATTTTAGTCTAAAAGCATTCTTAAAGTCTATCTATACTAGCTTAAGTAAGGTTTATCTATCCCTATTATAGTAATTATTTATATTAATCGGTACTAAAGTATATAAGACTTAAAAGAGCCCTAAGCGATTTATTAAATATTCTTTTTAGAGTAATGCCTTCTGATTAAAGACCTATATAGATTTTAGCGGCGACTCTCTAAGAAGCTATTATATATTAGTATTATAGCAATAGCTCGCGATTACCTAGCTATCTAGCCTAGCGTAATTCTATTTAAACGATCTTAGAGTATCTACTAAAATATTAATAGCTATGATCGCTACTATCTCTCTATTAATATGCTTATAGACTACTTTAGTATTTATGTCTATTAGTATACTTTAAGCTAGAAATAAGGTCTCCTCGATAATAACTCTATTCTCTTTAAGGATATAGAGAAAGAAGAGGCAATCTAGTAATGCTATCTATATAAGTTGTAAAAGGCTATCTAATACTTATATATCCTTAGAGCTATAAATAACGTTAGGAAGTTCTATAAGCTCTACTTTAGCGTTAATAAAGATTAAGAAGACTAAATATTAGAGGAATAAACTCTAGTCGATATTTTAAAAGAGGCCCCTAAAGTAAGGCATAAACTAGAGCTAATTAACCGAGCGACTTTAGCTATTTCGCGTCTACCGAGTAAAGTAACTAGCTAGAATTTAGAATTACTACCTTCTATACCGACGCTAAGAAATAGGCAGAGAAGCTTTTACCTCCTTAATACCTTAAGTATATTTACCTTATCTTTTAATTTATCGGTCGAGCCTTTTAGTCTAATACTTTAGATTAGGCATTTCAATAAGTCTATACGTTATAAGATAGAGCCTTATAACTAGTAAGATAACTATATCTAATATATACCGCTATATACTAATTCTTCTGCGAGTTAACTTTTAGATAAAGTTAGAGAAGCTTATACTATAATATATTAAGAATAAGGTATAAAACGCTAGCGCATTAAGGAATAAGATAAGCCTATTATTCTAATATAGACTTATACTAATAGGAATATTAGACCTATAGATAAGGACCTTCTATATTATAAGATATAATTTTCCTATAAAGCCTTACCTATATAAATAATTAGTATAAATAATTACTATATCTTATCTCTACCTACTATACTATCTTTTATAGCGCTAATACTATATAAGCTCTAGACCCTACTGGCTAAATAGCGTTGCTTATCCTTATTGACGTTAAGTATATATTTAAGGTTGCCTTTTATTAGGGGGTGCGGCCTAGGCACCCTATCGCTATATTCGTAAGATATATTTATAGCTATAGCATCGAGTTAAGAGGTATATTATTGTAGTTAATGTTACCTACCTCGGTAGCTATATATATAGTATATCGCTAGCTAGGGGTAATTTAATTAGTATATTTAATTATAATATTCTATATTTTAAATAATATTAAGCAGTATTTTATAGATTTCTAAATATATCAAAATAGGTAGGAAATAGATACCCAAAATACCTATTTCTATAAAGTGGTTCCTCTTAGGTACCTATAATCTACCTATAGGTACCTATGGGTCCGGCATGGTACCCAAAACTACCTACGGGTCGTTTGGTGCGACCTAAATCTGGGTACCCAGATAAATTTTATACCTTACTTCGCAAGGTTGCGGCCAGGGACTCGAGTTTACACCCAGCCGTCGTGACTCACGAACAAGGGCCAATGACTGGCGTATCTCTAGGTCGAGAATGGACAGTCAAGGTACAGAAAGATAAGTGAAGTTGGTCGAGGTTAGCATCATGAAAGTCAACAGTGGCTCTTGCGCTGTATTCGCAGAGAAGCTGGGCGCCACACGCAGCAGGGACACTACGATACGATTCCTTGGTGCCGGGAAGCTCGCCAACCGCGGCAGCCTGTCACTTTCTTGACGAAGGAGTACCCGCGATCCGATCATTGCGTCCATGGTTGCCACAGCCGCGTGGCAGCCAGAGAGAGAAAGAGGCAAAGGGGCATCGCCAACCGGGCGCAGGGTACTTGTACATGGCATACATGGCAGAGCAGCCAGGGGACCCGGTGCGCGGGAGGTTTTGGTCCGGGGCACTGGGGTGCCTGCCCCAGCGAATTGGGACCCAACCTGGGCACCGTCCGTTGCCCGAACCACTGGACACCTGGAGCGACACGGCCCAGTTACTCCGAGGGTCACGGCACGTTTGGCGAGTCGGAGGGGCGAGTGGAACGCCAGCGGAACGAGATCAGACCAACAAGCTTGCAGACGTACGTCGCATTGTTCTCGATGGGACCAGGATCTCAAGGCCAAAACCCATGTTGTCCTGACCTTAGCCCTGCCCGTTGCGAGTCTAGGTACCTAGGTACGAAGTAGGTGCCGGTGCAGTGGCGCTGGCTGTCAGTGGAGGACTCCCGTCACAACCTGGAAGTGCTCTGGGCTGTTCCAGTGGATGCCCGATTGCCCATCCCAGTCCGTCATCATGGAGAGCCTGCCCCTCGCTCGCTCACTGCCCCTCATTACTCCAACCTTACGTTGCCATTACGCCCCCCTACCCAGCCGCATCGGCGCATCGTGAGTGAAATAATATCCTGCAGCCATACTTCGTTGTCCGTACTTGCTTGCGCTGAACCGGCCCGGCGTACGAAACACGCCCGTCGCAAGACTCGTACCACGCAATCGCTGGCTGGGGTGAGCATCGCCCCCAAGCTGGAAGCGACAAGGCGTCGGTCGGTGGTGGAGACGCATGCCATCGAAACTCAACCCGTCCGCTAACAAAGCTGGAACCTACCAAGACAGCCTGCCCAACCTGGCGCTACCAATGCCATAGCGTGACGTCGACGCCAGCCCCACGCCGCTCCATCGCCCGAGCCAAGCTCCTTCCCACCGAAGCTGTGTCTGGTCCGTCTTTCAACTGCTTGACACCTACGATTGTTGAGTCTCACTTCTTCCTCCTCATCCTCACCAGCCTCTTCCTCGTTTTCCAGCAACAGCAACCGCCACCATTACGTCTCGCGCGCGAGCGCCCGTTGCATCTCGACGCAATCCCGTCCACAGCAGCATCAAGCCAGGGAGCGCCGCCCGCCGCTACCTCGAATTCCCATGACCGCCGCCGCCGCCATGCCCGGGGCCGTCGACAGCAACGCGCAGGCCCCTCCGGGCCGCCTGCTGCTCCTCTCCAACCGCCTGCCCATTACCATCAAGCGCGACGATGACGGCAGCTACACCTTCTCCATGTCCTCGGGCGGCCTCGTCACCGGCCTCAGCGGCCTCAGCAAGACGACGAGCTTCCAGTGGTACGGCTGGCCTGGCCTCGAGGTTCCCGACAACGAGGTCGACCACATGAAGAAGCGCCTCAAGGACGAGTACGGCGCGCACCCCGTCTTCATCGACGACGAGCTCGCCGACCGCCACTATAACGGCTTCTCCAGTGCGTTGCGTCCCGCCCCGGCCGTACTTACATGCCGCTCCTCCCAGCTCCGCTGACACTGGTGTGAACCCTTCCGCAGACTCCATCCTCTGGCCCCTCTTCCACTACCACCCCGGCGAAATCACCTTTGACGAGTCCGCCTGGATTGCCTACCAGGAGGTCAACCGCCTCTTCGCCAAGACGGTCATCAAGGACGTCCAAGACGGCGACCTCATCTGGGTCCACGACTACCACCTCATGCTGCTTCCCCAAATGCTGCGTGAGGAGATTGGCAATTCCAAGAAGAACGTCAAGATCGGTTTCTTCCTGCACACGCCCTTCCCCAGCAGCGAAATCTACCGAATCTTGCCTGTCCGCAAGGAGCTCCTCGCGGGTCTGCTGGACTGCGACCTCATTGGCTTCCACACGTTTGACTATGCCCGACACTTCTTGAGTAGTTGCTCGCGAATCCTGGGGTGCGCGACGACGCCCAACGGCGTCGACTGGAACGGCCGGTTTGTCACGATTGGCGCGTTCCCCATCGGCATCGACCCCGACAAGTTTGTCGAGGGCCTCAAGAAGCCCAAGGTCCAGGAGCGCATCGCCGCCCTCAGCCGCAAGTTTGAGGGAGTCAAGCTGATAGTCGGCGTCGACCGCCTCGACTACATCAAGGGCGTCCCGCAGAAGCTGCACGCCCTCGAGGTCTTCCTCACCGAGCACCCCGAGTGGATCGGCAAGATCGTCCTGGTGCAGGTCGCCGTGCCCTCGCGGCAAGACGTCGAGGAGTATCAGAATCTCCGGGCTGTGGTCAACGAGCTTGTCGGCCGCATCAACGGCAAGTTCGGCACCATCGAGTTCATGCCGATCCACTTCCTGCATCAGTCGGTCAGCTTCGACGAGCTCACGGCCCTCTACGCCGTCTCCGACGTGTGCCTCGTCTCGTCGACACGCGATGGCATGAACCTCGTCTCGTACGAGTATATCGCCACGCAGCAGGACAACCACGGCGTCATGATCCTCAGCGAGTTCACCGGCGCGGCCCAATCTCTCAACGGCAGCCTCATCGTCAACCCCTGGAACACAGAGGAGCTTGCCAACGCCATCCACGATGCCGTTACCATGAGCCCCGAGCAGCGCGCCGCAAACTACCGCAAGCTGCAGCGCTATGTCTTCAAGTACACGAGCGCCTGGTGGGGTGCCAGCTTCGTCAGCGAGATGGTTCGCCTCAGCGCCGAGAGCGCGAAGCCAAAGACACTTCGCAACGTCTCGGGCGCCGTCGTCGGCGCCGCCGCGCAAAAGGTCCAACAGGCTGCTGAGGCCGTCGAGAAGGCTGTCGTGGGCGACACCAAGAACGACGACGAATCCGTGCCGCCGAAATGAAACCCCTCACCTTCTACCATCATCCGTCAGTTAGCTGCCTCGCAAACAAGAACCCGATGAGCCTGGCATCGCAACATGGGAACGCCCACTGCCTCGAAATCATAGAGCTACACCCCGCCCATCATTCTCACAAAACCAACGCAACCCGTCTCAAAGACGGGATAAAAGTCACCAAAAACTATCAATTATCATGTCGAGGCCGGCGCACGGAATGCTGGAGGCGTTTTCCATCACTTGTCGTGCAGGGAGGGCGCGGAGGACACATGCTGGGCCATGATTACTTCCTCTTTTACTCCTGGAGTCTGGAAAGCGCGTGACTTTTGGTATTTAGATGAATCAAGAAATAAATCCGCGTGTCTAAAGCCCCCCTTCTCCGCTGCGCCTCCGCCGTTGGCTCCCACCACATGCGATTTGGCTACGAAAACTTCACAGGTGTCATGGTGACGATGTAGTAGTAGTATCATCTGGGTTTCGATTAACGTATCTACCGTAGACTAGCTAGCTCAGTCGTAGAATCAGAATTCCCCCACATATCGGGCTGAAAAAGCACCCCTCTCCAATACAAGTCCGCGGCCGTGAAGTGTGTAGGGACGGGGACGGGAAGATGAAAAATGTCGTGACGCGTGCGCTGTGTGCAGTGTGGTGGACGAGGTGAGGCGGGGTGAGGCGAGGCGAGGCCCGAGAGGGCAAAAGGGGGATGGAGACAAGACATAGGATGGGGGAAGGGGGGTATGGTTCCTGTACGGTGGTGGTGGTGATGGTGATGGCGATGGTGATGGTGGTGGTGAAGGGGCAGGTATCTCAAGACAGACGTGGAGAGAAAATTAATCGACGTGATGAAGAGAACAGCGCATAGAACCGTTTCGACGCACTGGCAAAACGCAGCAAATCACTCGCGGTGCAGTGCCTTTCGCCCATCGTCGCGCGCCTCAGTACGGCGAGTTCACAATGTCGTCCTTGCCGAGCTTGTAGCGGCCGCTGTCCAAGTTGCCGATGCGCGCCGAACTCCTCCTGCCGCCGCCGCCGCCGCCGCCGCCGACGGGCATGTTGCCAATGATGCTCTCACGGGTGGGCTTGCGCAGGCTCTGCTTGGCCACCATGTTGACCTCGTTGGGGAGGGCGACGATGACGTTCTTGTCGGAGCCGAACTTGAAGTCGTCGGCCTTGACCTCCTCGACGTAGCGCTTGATCTTGTACGCGCCCTTGACGCCGCGCAGCACGCGCTTCAGGTTCCACTCGATAATGTACGGGCCCGTCGCCGTGATGATGCTCGTCTCCTCGGTGCCCTCGCCGGTATTGAACTTGGCGGGCGTGAAGGAGATGGGCTTGCCCGTCTCGTGGTAGAACTGCGCGACGTGCTCGGGGGTCAGGGCCAGGCGCTTGGGGTGCGGCTTGGAGTCGGCGGCGAAGGGCTTCTCGAACCCGAGCTTGCCTTGGTTTTTGCCGTCCTTTTGTTGCGCGTCGACAAGCAGGAGGTAGTTCTTGGTGGTGCCCAGGATCCAACGTCCGTCGGCTGACACGTCCATGCCAGTGATGGGGTCGCCCAGAGCGGGAAGCTGAGCCTTGGCCCTGATGCCCAGACGATCGAAGAGGCGAATGTCGCCCTTGTTGCTGGCCACTGCGATGTAGCCCTTCTCCGTCGTGGCGAGTGCCGAAAAGTCGTTCTTTGACGCGTACTGCTTCATGTCCGAATCGACAAGCTTGTTGCCGGCCAAGCGAGGGTCGACCCGGTACAGCGCGTTGTTAGAGACGCCGAGGAACGTCTGCTCGCCCGTCATCTGCGCAAACTTGTTCTCCGGCGCAAAGTTGACGACGGGGATGTCATCATGGACGTTCCACTCGTCGACGACCTTGCCGTACTCGAGGTCCATCCGGTACAGCTTGGTGGGGTCGATGTTGTTCTGGATAATCATGTCTCGGTCTTCGCTGTGGAGCATAACCTTCTTGGGGCTCATGAGCTTGCCCTTGGGGGTCATGACCTTGGAAATGTTGGTGGAGAACTTGAGACGGTTGTCGGGCGTGTGAGAGAAGACACCGATCTTGGATCCGCGAACGACAAACGAGCGGTCGTGCTTGTAGCCAACGGCCAGCTGCGAGTTGACCTCACCATCCTTCCTCTCCTCGGCGGCCTCCTCATCTTCCTCTGAGTCGTATTCTTCGCTGCGGATACCCTCATCCTCTTCCTCGTCCGGTCGCTCTTCTTCCTCTTCCTCTTCTTCGACGGGCGGCGCATCCTCCATGTTGAGGTCGGCGAATGAGTCGAGCACATACTCGCGCTCCTTCTCTTGGATCTTGGTCCATTTTGTCTCATTCAGCCTCTCCCAGATGGCCTGCATGACTGCCTGCTGGAAGTTTTCCAGCGTTGGCTGGTCCTTGAAGCGAAGCAGCCATGATCTCGCAGACCCGTCGTTGCTGAAATGGTTGAAGACAAACGAGAGGTACTCGAAGTCGAAGACGGGGTTGAACTCGGCGACGACCGGCGTGCCCAGCCACGACTTCTCCTTGCCGTCAATCTGCAGCCAGTACTCCCACTTTCCGACCTCGGATACTGTCGCAATGACAGAGTCATCCACCATGACAAAGTGACCGGGCTGCGGATCGAACAGGTGCAGCTCCGCCGTGACGGCCGCGTATATCTCGATGGGCTTCGGCGGCGCCTCCGGCGAAGCGGCGGCAGACTTGACTACGGACTTCTCGGGAGTGACCGGGTCGGCGACCACGGCGTCGGAGCGCTTGGCTGACGAGTTGGCGGGGGTCCGTTGCTTGTACATTTCGTCGACGGATTCGATGGATCGCGTGAGTGTCGGGCTGCTGAGGGGGCTGGCCGGGGGGATGGGGTTCTCCTCGTGGAACTCAAACTGCTCGAAGTCGTCGTCGGCGGCGGTGGTATGCGGCTTGCGATACTTGCGCTCGTACTGGCACTCCTTCGCAGCGCGCACAAACTGCTGGACCTGCGACTCGGAGACCTGGGCGTCGCAGACAAACTCGTAGACGTCGCCCGTGTCGCCGCTCAGATCCCTCCAAGCCAGGACCTTTTCGCCGCCCTCGCGGAACTCGGCGCGGAAGCGCAGCGCCTCGTCGAGCAGGAATGTCTTTTCGTCTCGCTCGGCGGCGAGGGCGTCGATCTCGGCGTCTTCACCCTCCTCCTCGGCGAGCAGCTCGGCCTCGCCCTCTTCGAAGACGCGCTGGACGACCAGCTGGTAGTGAAAGTCTTGGTTGGTGCGGCGGATTCGGATGGCCGAGTCCTTGAAGATGAGCTCCGAATAGCCCTTGGGCGAGAGCGGGCGGACGAGGTATAGTTGGCCTTGGGGAAGCTCGATAAGCGACTCTTGGGCGCTCGAGCCGAAGATCAGCTTGCCGACTGGGGGGGATGCGCCGTTAGTGTGTGCTGATGCAGGTGCCCAGGGCAACGAGCGCGGGGCAAAAGATGAAAACCGCAGAAGTCGGCGGAGAGAGAAAAAAAAAAGGCAAAATGGCGAAAACGCAGGGTCAAAGGCAGGAGGAGATGGACTCACCATTCCGCAGGACAAACATAGTGGCGGACGCGGCTGATGGTGCCGAGCAAACAGACTCGAGCGGACGAGGCCCTCACCCGGACAATCAGCTCGTGGATGTCAACAAGGCCTCGGCGACGCAGACAAGCGGCAGCTCGGCAAGACAGACGGCGGTCGGGGCAGGTGTTGCAGGGAGAAGAGTCTCGCTGACGGGTGGTGTCGTCGATATTATAAAGTAGGCAGGACCATGGGCGGCCGGGCGTGCCCCTCAGAAATGCGTCATACGCAGTCGAACGGCGACAGCTGGTTGGAAGCAAACAAGAACTTGGAGGGCCCGAATCGCGTGCTGCCTGTGGGAGAGGGAGGCATGGGAGGGTGGCAGATGGTGTGGGTGGATGGGTGGGTGGAGGGGCAGAGGAGGGACAGGGTGGCATGGTGGGACGCGGTGGCGGCGCTCGGCGGCCGGCGGGGGGAGGGGGGGGGGGGGCCTTGGGGGCTTGGGGGGGTTCAAAGCCCAGCGTCACTTTTGCCACACGGCTGCCACACGACTGCTGTGGCGGTGCATCTTCCCGCAACCATGCCGTTTGCGGACAAGGCTGTTGACGCATCGCGGGCTGGCGCGTCTCGTTTGCCGAGTCTCGGTTTGTTGACTCTGGGCTGCTCTTCGCTTTGTGGGCTTTGCGGGCTTTGCGGTTGTCGAGATGCACACGTACGTAACCACGTTCCTTGGCTATATGCAACCAATTATCAACTCTACGGCTCGGCCCGTGTATCCTAGGCCCGAGAGAAACAAACGCCGGCTCGCCTCCACGTAGTACGCACTAGGCAGCAGAACACCATGATAAACACGCATCACCGCCCAGACTCACAGCTCATCCGGCTTTAAGCCAGGTTTCCCACCCCCCGCGTTCTGCCCCGTCTCCGACTCACGTCTTTTGCCGGCCACATCGTCGGCGATGAGCCTCGCCACGTTCATGCCCATCAGCGCACTCGTCTCCATGGTCGAGATGAAGCTCTCTATGCCTGACGTGTAGTACAGCCCGCGCCCAAGGATGGGGTCTTGAAACGTCACCCGCGGCAGCTCGATCGGGTATGAGTGGAACCAGTGCGGGCAGTACCATGAGATGGGTTCGACGGATGCCGCATCGTCTTTGGACGGCCCGAGGAATGTATCGGGGACCCTGGCCCCGAGGATGTCCGAAAGAAACGTGGGCGTCACGGCCTCGGCCGAGAAAATCTTGTAGAGAAACTCTCTCTTCTGCGTCTTGGGATTGACGACGCGCCGAAGCGTGCTGATCGAGTAGAATCCCGTCTTGCCGACGCCGTCGGGTCCCTGTTTGGCCTTCTCGTTTGGGCCGAGAGTCGTATACACGTTGCTGGGCGCCTTGCTCCCGGGCGCAAGCTTGAAGAAATCGGGCCGCAACTTGAAGGGCGACGTAAAGAGCGTCACGTGGAGCTTCATGTAGGGAATCTCGTCGATGCGATGCTTGATTACGCCTTCGGCTGCGTCGATGTCGCTGTACTGCCAGGGCGAGGCGATGATGACGTTGTCAAAGGCAGTGGCGAGCTCCTTCGCCTCGGCGGTTTGTCTGCCCGCGTCCTTGGTCGACAGGACGTACTTTCGCGGGTCGCCCGGCTTGGCGTCGTCCTTGGTGAAGGCTATGGATGCCACTGTCGTGTTTCGGAGCAAGCTTGCGCCGCTGGCCCGCACCATCTTGTCGAAAATCTGCCAGTTTCCGCCAGCGACTGCGATGGCTCCCTCGGCGGCAAAGGATACCATGGCCTCGAGACCGTGTATATGGGCCAGGTTCGACGCATAGTTGACACGAGTGGCCGCCTGCATGATGTCCGTGGTGAAGCCGCCCTTGACCTGCGTCACTGTCAGCTTCGTTTCGCCGCAAGTCTCGTGGCCTGCCGAGGTACACCAACGTTCTTCTCGGCGAGAAACTGCTCCCCCGTCACAGCCGTCACTTTGTGCAGGCCAAGCTCAAAGGCCCTCTGCGTCAGTGAGCGAAAGGGGAAGTGAGGCTCCTCGTACAGGTGCAGGAAGGTGCCGACGACTTCCTTGACGAGCCTGACGGCGCGGTACGGGGCCAGGCCGTAGCGCCACCACATGCGAGCGACGTCCCACCACCACGAGGAGCCCTCCTCGGATTGCCAGACGATGTCGTCGCCGTTCCAGATGGCAGTCACGTCGCCCGGCTCGTTGTCGGACATGCCGGCGAGGGGCAGGTCAAAGTCCCTCGTGGCATTGTGAAGGATGTGGTTCACGGTGACGAAGATGGAGGCACCCTGCTCGACGGGCAACGAAGGGTCATCGTAGGCGTTGACGGTGACGGTGCGGCCGCCAACGTGTTCCGTCTTCTCCAGGATGGTTATATTGATGGGCAGCCCTTCTTCAGCGGCGTATTTCTGTAAGTGGTAGGCGGCCGAGGAGCCCGCGGCACCAGCGCCTGGCGTCGGACGTGTCAGCCGTTGGCTTGCCTACCAGCCAGTCCTGCCGGTGGCATTGTTCCCTACCGATGATGACAACATTCTTCACACGGTCTCCAACCGACGCCTGCGTGGCGGCGGCGGCCGCAGCAGCCAACGCGAGACCCAAGCCGGGCAAGCGCATCGCAAAGAAGGGGCTGCGCTGATGGGACGAATGAGACGGGGACTAGGTCATGGATTTTGGGGATGAATGCAAGAGCGGTGCCACGGTCTCGCTGCGTGGACTTGTGTGAGATGAAGTGCCTTTGTGAGACGCTGACGTGCGACGGTCAGGTCGCAGGGAGCTCTCGTCAGGTGCCGGGCGGGACGGACGGAATGGGATCCTGGAAGGCGACGCACCCAGCGCAGGAGTCCACCTCAGGGCCCGAGAGAGTCAGACTCCTCGCCTGTGGTCTGGTCCCTACCGAGGTACCTATCTAGGGACCTTAGGCACCTGTCCAGGTAGCTAATTGCCTTGCCATCTTGCCACCAATTGCGGCACAGGCCACAAGCGCACAGCTGCCAAGGATGGATGGAACTGCCGAGTCGGACGTACCTGGTAGGTATGGCCCCGCATCAGCCCGGTCACCTCCTGGGCTCCCCGTGCACGTACCCGTACCTCAGGTAAGCCCCGGCCTGTCAGCAGTACCCAAGGCACCCCAGTCGCCGGCTCAGCCATTGATCCGATTGCACGTCTTGTTCAGCCCATCCAGTTCGGACGCGGTTGATGAGCATACATGCCACTCGCAGGTACTCCGTAGGTACCGTAGGTATTTAAGGTAGGTCACTGACAAACAGGTCGACCAGCATCGCGTGATGATCTCAGTACTATAGAAAGACATGTCACAGGAGAGCCAGGCAAAAGCTGCAAGGTCACGTAGTGCAGTCAGGCTGACGACCAAGTTGAGTGCTGCCGGGGAGAAAGCCTACGGATTGAGATCAACAAGCAACCGCCCCAAATCAAGCGCTTGCTCGGGTGGTCGACGTGGAGCGGACATGGAGGTGGCGCAAAAATAGCAGCAGTCTTGACTCTTGGATCTTGAGGATCCGCCGCCAGCCAACAACGAGCCGTGTAAGTCACAGTTCCCGTCTCCGCGTTCGGGTGAGTCAGGTCCATTCGTAGGTGCTCGTCCTTCGTGTATCTTGCGCAACGTAGCACCCTAACTACTAGGTGATCAATCTTGGAAACCGAGATTACGAGATGATATATCGCTGCACTGCATATGGCATCTCTAGGGTTTCATCTGTACCCTCGTTCTCGCTACGGCCATCCGACCATCTCGCATCACGGCACGACTCACGACCAGCCGTTTCGCACGTCGCCGCATCGTGTGTTTCGTCGCAATAGCCTGGCCATCTGCTGCCACGAGACTGGTTACATCAACGTCCGCAGCCGATCTGCCGTGAAATACGCCGCGTCATACAAACGTGCCCCGAACTACCATGACAAGCTGCGATCAGAATGCGTGAGGGCTTCATGAACCGTCTGCTCCCCTGCCCCTTCTCGTCCCCAGTGCCGCGCGCCTCTTGGGATTCCGTCGGTCCACCCCAACCCGCACGATACATGTATAGCCCGCCCCTCAAAAGGACCTCCGCCGGCCATGAGACTACTGCCCTCCCTACTCGGCGTGGCGGCTCTAGGACAAGCCTTCATCATTCCCAGCAACACCCACGACGGCGTCTACCTGGTCACCCGAGATGCCGCGGGCAACGACGTCCACACCGAAATCTCTGGGCCCAGCCCGTACATGTACCCCCGCAATTCGACGCTCCCCGGCGATGAGCACAGGAGCCTCAGCCCACGCGCAGGCAGAATGCCTGGAAGGACCCGGTGGTGCGGATGCAACTTCGCCCTCAACAAGGGCGACAGGGATGATGCCGTCAACAAGCTCAAGTCCCAGCGGGGAATCCGGCAGTTCAGCTCGCAGTCTGTTTACTCGATCAGCGGGTCTGTCGTCGCCTTTGTCTGCAAGATCAATGCTTCACACAACTGGGCGAGTCTAGAGGATGGACCCGAAGCCGTCGACATGGTGATGGACGAGATTGAGAAGTTCTGTGGCCGAAATGTCCCCGGTACGGTGCCAGTCTACGGCCCAGATGGAGAAATCGTCGCCACAATAATAGGCGTAATGCAGTGGTACAGTGGACAAAACTTTTGCAAGGCCGCCAAGGGCTCACCCCGGCAGAACTGTACCACGGCGTCCGGCCCGCCGCGTAACTAGGAGGGAGGCAAGGCTCTGGCCGATTTGTACCATACTCGTACGCAGGCGTGACAATCCATTTGCTTCATACTCATGGCAGTACGCCGATTTCAGGCGTCTTTCTTGCCTCGCCCGGTTCAACCGGCCGTGGGTTGTGTCATAGTTTGAAAATTTTGATGAGCTCGCACCGACGTCTGTTACCAGCGGGTGTGGCCCCTGCACCATTCCTTCCCCGAAGGGATGTCAGTACGCATGACGGTGCCCATGGCGGTACGCGGAGGCCAGATACCTCCGACAAAGGGTGGGTGTCTCTGCGTCGAGCGATAGTTTTTCAACATGGCGCGATGACAAGCACTTGACGCGCGATAACGTACCCCTTCGTTTCGGATTTTGTCACATGATGAGATAAAAAGCGAGTTGCCTGATTCCTGCACACATAAGTATCTCATTATCCTCTACGCGGAATTGTTACCTGTTGTCGATGTTGAGCACGATTTGCGCATACACGTTCGGCAATATGCGCACTCGTTGTCTTGTTCTGCTACTTGTTTTAATCGTACCGCTCTCCCGCGCCACGTCAGCATGGCATGGGGACCGCAAAGACGGCAACGCGAAGTACCCAACTTTAGAATATGCAAAGATGGTGGCCAGGCTTGGGAATCTGCTGATACCGGGAGACTCCGTAATGAAACAGCTACCGAATATCTTTTCACGGAACAAGGGAACTAATTTCACACAGTGTCACCCGAGCAACAATAGTTGCGACTTCATGAAAAAATATGGCTACGCGTGGACAAGAACGAGCCTAACACAAGGCTATGGTGTAAAACTCCAGAAACAAAGCCACAATTGTACTTCTGGAACAGTATGTTTTCTCAACCCATTCTAGCCACTCCGAGTACGCGATACTGACCTGCGTATAAAGTGCACCGAGAAAGGGGGTTGCGTCGTCGTTCTGGAACCCCCGGTTCCGGGAAGAAGGGAAGACAAAGTAGATGTATCTTGCTTCTAGATTGTCAGCATTGTAACATCTTGATTTCTGGCTCTGCATAGAGTACCAGCTATCTCCATTTCACGTTCAGTGCATTGAGAACAGGGACCTTCGGTGTCACACGCCAGCCAGGCGAAACCCAGATGGAAAGGTCGACTGGCATCCTGGATGTGAAGGGGGGCGGTCCTCGACTCCTCCCTAGCTCATGTAGAATCAAGATCTGACGGCGGACTAGAAAGTGGCGTCCTTGGGCGCGTTGTTGCGGTGATCATGGTCTCTGAAGGGAACATGAAGCTCACGAGGCCAAGTAATCACTTGGAGTTCGGTTGTGGGAAACGTTGGCTCATGCTTCCGGCATATGCGCAAGAGGGCATTATCTTGAGGCACATACACCAGGGATCGACTGACACTGACTCGTTTGAGCACTTCGAAGCTTGGTTATTGCATCATCGTGGCAGACTTCCCGGGCTGAAGTCCGTGATAGCCATGGACAACGCTTCTTGGCGCCCTTCAGGGCAGATTCAGCAGATTTGCAAAGGCGCCGGGTGATCGTTGAGTTTCATCACCTACTCACGGGGTTTGAGCCCGATTGAGGAGTAGTTCGGTGTGCTAGTGAACTTCATCAAGAGGAACTGGCACACAAGCGAAGACTTCATGAGGCAAGAGTTGAATATGTATTTGACATGTCGTGTCGACGTGATAGGCGGCGACGACGAGCATATTGCGAAGAGTCACTTTCGTCACATGGGGTTTAATGTTATACCACCACATGCACCTTCATGAGTAGAGATACAAGGCGCGGTAGCCTGAAAGAAATAACACGGAGGGTACATGTAAAAGCCGCTCGATCCATGTTCGCCACGTCCTTCTGTCCGACCGTCATCTCGCTCAGCGCTTCCCAATATTTTTCAGTGGATCTATATACGGCGCGGACACCCTGAAAGCCTCCTGCATCCTCGGGTCCGACGAGATACCTGAGTGGCACCTTACTTGGGCGTACACGGCGACGGAAAACGGCACGACCCCTTCACACAGCACGCCGTACGTCACCAGTCGGCTCGAATGCCACGCAAACCTCGCGGTCTTCCCGGACAGCAAAGGCCTTGCGATGGACGGGAAGACGTCCGGCGACGTGTTCACCCACTTGGGCTGCCAGAAGGGGAAGCGGAAGCTAGCGCGGCCGCGCCAGGCGAGGAAGAGGGCAACGGCCATGCCGACGGGCCTAGAGGCGAGGACGGTATTAACATAGGTGCCGATGTGGTCCGTCACGGCGCCGATCTCGTCGCTGGTGAGGGCGCGGCTGGGGACCTGGGTCTGGAAGGCCTCGAGGCCAATGGTAATGGCGGCGCAGTAATATTTGGCTGGGTCCAACCAGAAGAGAGAGAGGAAGGGGGTCGGGTGTTGCCTGCGGGCGTCGAGGATGGACTGGACGCGCTCGGGGCTGAAGACTGGGATGGTGGTGGGATCGCCCCTTGTGTTTCTGCAGTCATCGTGCGGGGGGGAGGAGCTGTCGTTGGACATTTTGGCGATTCGCTGGCGGGCAAGAAGCAGGCTAGTAATAGGGTCCGCTGGCGATTTGGCGCAGTCAAGTGGAGTTTAGAGGGGTTGCCATCAGGATGGATGTTAAGCAGCTGGCTTGACTACCCTCCCCAGCTGATCCGAGGTGGTTAAGAATGAGAGCAAGAATTGGGACATGGGGACCTAATTGGCGTCAACAGCGAAGGGCATGCAGACTTGCAGAGGCAACGGTCGGTTAAGTTACGGGTGCATACGGTTCATGCATCACATAAGCAAGGACTGTTCGTATTTCGTACCTGCTCCCTTTGGCGAGGAGCTTGTTCGTGGAAATGTTCTGAAGACAACAAAAGACAGTGTCGAAGAGCAAAACCGATTTCGCTCGCAACTGCACAAGGTAGTACATACTGTAGCTGAAAGGAAAGAGCAATAAGAGGAAAGGCGCTCGCTCAATCCATGTTCGCCGCCTCCTGCTGGACTTTTTTTGACATTGCTCATGAACTGCAAGGCAATGTCAGCTTGCAGTCCGCCCTTGACCATCATATCAGCAGTGACGTTTGGGTGCTGTAGCACGGAGTTCAGGTACAGGAAGTGGTCCATTGCGAACTGGTTGGCAGTCTGTAGCGCTCGCTGTTCGCTGTCCCCCCCCCCCCTGTCGCTTGTCACTTGACTATGCCAATGTCCAGTTACAGTACAGTACAGTACTGCACTATACTGTACTGTAGCTACTCGTCCAGTCTGTCCTTGCCGTCACCCTGAACACCCCTGTGGTCGTCAGCAGTGGTCTCATTGGCGCCTGGCAGCTTGAAACCTGGACCCGTCTGCACTTCGCCTTCCGTTTGCGACTGTCATCAGTGACATTTTTGAGATACCTTAGTCACCGCACTGACGGGGACCTCATCAAGAGTCAAGACCAACAACCCTCGCCCTCAAGCGAACTCCTCCAATTGATCCAAACTCCATCGACCGCCGCCCTCTTCGTGAGCTGCACAACGAGCGAGCCCTTCGATAGACAAAAGTCCCCTCAGGCGCGCGCCCCAACGGACACGACGTCAGGTTGAAAGGTCCAAGGGGAACCCGAACCCGAGCCCCAAAATGCCGACATACCCGACCCACCTGCGCATGGCGGGAATCCCACCCAATGACGGGCCCCAGAGTGATCGTCCGGGAGCCAGATGAACCCAATCTGGATGATTCTGGATCAGGGGGGTGAACCGGGCGGGCCTCTTTCCCCAGATTCCAGAACCCAGATGCAAAAGGTTCCCTGCAAGATCGCGCCGTTTGGGCAGGTCTGCCGTCGTGCGGCGCTGGCTGAGATAAGGGCTGCGCTTCGGCACGACGTTCCTGGCTTGGCTGGGGCCTCGTTGATGATGTGCCGTCCAGCCGGCACGACGATGCTCTAGCGTACAGTATGCGTCTGCGAGTATGCGTGTTTGCTCCAGCGGCGGCAGTGGTCGTGTGACTTGGGCTGGCCGTGGCTGGCCAGTCGTTGCCGTCAAGTGTCGACGCTGTTGAACCTGTTGTTGTACAGCACAGTACTGTACAGTACTGTACTGTATGCGACACTTGCAGAGTGCTGAGTCCTGACTGACTGTTTACTTGACGTGCCAACCGAAGCTATCACGAGCATCTACCCAACGTCTCTCGCCGGCCAGGCCACGACATATCATACGGTACAGTACCCGTACAGCGCCGGAAAAGGTACCCAAAACTGATTCAGCGTTGGGTTGGACGTTGACGCTACACGACTGCTGTACAGTACTGTACTGTACTCGTCCACTGCGCTCGAACCAACGCCCGCAACTGGGACAACCTGCCCTGCAGCCCGACTCGCACCATCGTCGCCTCTCCTCAAGCACGGCGCCATCGCTACACCCCGCCGGACCCGGGCCTGTGCCCAGAAGCGCGCTCGGAGCAACAGCACCCACCCACATTTTCCGGTTGACATCGGTGGGAGCGGCAAGGGCGGCACGGCGCCATCTGCACAGGAGCGGCCGTGGGGAGCTAAACCTCCTGCGTTCTCGTGTACTCGTCCATACTGTACTGTACAGTACTGCTCAGTGGGTGTTATCGACGGCCTGTGTGGAACCACTCGCTCACACCAGAACGCAGGACGTGTAATGAGAACAGATGGCGGGAGCGCCACGATGCCGCTTTCCCTTTCCCTCCCCGTGTCGGTCCCCTGGCAGGGCACCGCCGTCGAGAACTTTTGATCATACGTGCCGCCTATCCCGCGTGGCCATCTGTCGACCTACCTCTCGTCTCCGCGCAAAACGAGTGGTCTCTTTCTCGTCTATAGGAAAAACAAGACCTTGTTGGGAGGCGGCAAACCGGACAGGCAGCTGCAGATGCTGTTGAGCCAGAGAACGTGGACTCGCATGGCTGCAGAGAATGTGGACTCACATGGCAGCCATGCCGACTGGGTGGCCGCCCGGCCGAGACGTGCAGACTTTCATCCGATGAACCTCCTTCGCTATATGAAGCCTCCGCCTCGCCCCCTGCCAGCTTCCCGTCTTGAAACAACCGTGCTCTTCTGGCCTCCTGTCCAGCACTTCCTCCGCACCCATAGGGAGAGGCTGACCGGTAATTACGCGCCTCGCCCGTCAGGATGCCACTCGGATTCAAGTCTCGCAAGGCCGGTGGCGGCGGCGGCGATGCCCCCATCGGGCCCGTCGCCATGTCCACGGGCTTTGAGCCCCGTGAGACCAACGAGAAGGACGCCGTCCAGCCCGAGCATGAGGAACTCAACGACGAGCAGGCGGCACGCCGTCTGAGGCTGTTCCGCGAGGCGGCGGCCAATGACCCCAACATCGGCGTCGATGACCTCGGCGAGGTCGACGACGCCGTCATGGGCCACCACGTCACTCGCGAGAACCAGCTCGTCAATGAACTCATCGAGAACTCGCCCTATCCCGAGGTATGGATGGCCCCTTCAGCCCCCTTCAGCTCCAGTTCCCTTGCCTTTTGAAGCGCCACTGCTGACCTCGTGCAACCACCAGGTGCGCGCAGCCGTTCGCAACTACGACGAGGACCTCCCGGCCAACACCGTGCGCGCGTGGTTCATCGGCATGCTTATGACGACCATCTTCTCCGGCATGAACATGCTCTTCTCCCTCCGCCAGCCGTCCATCGTCATCACCTCGTACGTCGCCCAGCTGGTCGCGTACCCCATCGGCGTGGGCATGGCCAAGGTGCTGCCCAACCGCGAGTTCAACCTCTTCGGCCTCAAGTTCAACCTCAACCCGGGCCCGTTCAACTTCAAGGAGCACGGCCTCATCGTGCTCATGGCAAACGCCGCGTACGGCGCTGGCGCTGGATATTTCACCGACATCCTCACAGCGCAAAAGGCCTTTTATGGCTTCGACTTTGGCGTGGGCTATGCCATTCTGATGGGCCTGACGAGCCAGTGTATCGGCTTCGGCATGGCTGGCCTGACGCGCCTGTGGCTCGTCGAGCCGGCGTCCATGATCTGGCCACAGAACCTCGTCAACGTTGCCTTCATGTATACCCTGCATGACAATACGAAGACAGACCCGGCCAAGACAAACGGCTGGACTATAAGTCGCTACCGTTGGTTTTTGTACCTCTTCATCGGCGCGTTCTGCTGGTACTGGATCCCGGGATTCTTGTTCCAAGCCCTCAGTACCTTTGTCTTCCCTACCTTCATTGCCCCCAATAACGTTACCATCAATAAGGTCTTTGGCGGCTGGACCGGCCTCGGTCTGCTGCCCATCACCTTTGACTGGACGCAAATCTCGGGCTATACGCTCTCGCCGCTGATCCCGCCGTGGCACGCCATTGCCAACACGCTCATCGGCGTCGTGATCTTCTTCTGGATCACCTCGGCGGGCCTGCACTGGACCGGCACCTGGTACGCTGACTGGCTGCCTTTTAGCGACTCGGCGTCGTGGGACAACACGCAGAACACATACAACGTGTCCCGGATCCTGACGCCGGACAAGAGGCTCGACGTCGCCAAGTACGAGGCGTACTCGCCCATCTTCCTCTCCACGACGTTTGCTATATCTTATGGCCTATCCTTTGCCGGTATAATCTCTCTGCTCTTCCACGCGGGGCTGTTCCACGGCAAAGAGATATGGATGCGCTGGCGCGACAAGGACCACACCCTAGATGACATCCACGCCAAGATGATGCGCAAGTACAAGCAGGTGCCGCAGTGGTGGTTCCTCTGCATCTTCATTCCCATGTTCGCGCTCTGCTTCGTCACCTCGTACGTGTGGGACACGGGCCTGACGTGGTGGGCCGTTATCCTCGCCATGGTCATTGCCCTCGTCTGGCTCATCCCCATTGGCATCGTCCAGGCCATCACCAACATACAGCTAGGCCTCAATGTCTTCACCGAGTTCATCATTGGCTACGCCCTGCCCGGTCGCCCCACGGCCATGATGATGTTCAAGACGTACGGCTACATCACCATGTCGCAGGCCCTCGCCTTTATCGCCGACATGAAGCTTGGCCACTACCTCAAGCTGCCGCCGCGCACCATGTTCTTTGGCCAGGTCGTCGCCACCGTGTGGTCCGTCTTTGTGCAGATAGGCGTCTTTTACTGTAAGTTGGCCCTTCCCCTTCCCCCTTTTCTGGAGCTCGAAAAAAGTAATATATGCCGACTGACGCGACGCCTCTCATCATCAGGGGCCTTCGGCGGCGCCATCGAGGGCATCTGCACCTCCGCAGCCGTCGCCCACTTCACGTGCGCCGGGCAGCGCGTCTTCTTCACGGCGTCGATCCTCTGGGGCCTCATCGGCCCGGCGCGCATCTTCTCGGGCACGGGCGTGTACCGCAACCTGCAGTACTTTTGGATCGTCGGCGCGGCGCTGCCCACGGCCTTTTGGCTCATCCGGCGGCGCTGGCCCAACTCGTTTGTGCGCTACCTCAACGCCCCCGTCATCTTCTCCGGCAGCGGCCAGATCCCGCCCGCCACGCCGCTCAACTACATGTCGTGGGGCATCGTCGGCTTCGTCTTCAACAAGTGGATCCGCGGCCGCTGGACCGGCTGGTGGATGCGCTTCAACTACATCACCTCGGCCGCCCTCGACTCGGGGCTCGCCATCTGCACAATCATCATCGTCCTCACCCTCAGCCTCACAAACACCGAGGCCCCCGACTGGTGGGGCAACAGCGTCGGCGCAAACACCCTCGACGCCATCGACGGCTCCTTCAAGAAGGTCCTCGAGCCCGGCGAGACGTTTGGCCCAACCACGTGGTAGACGACGACGGCTCGACCACTGCCTGCTCCTCTGTTGTTGGGGGCACGGACAATGGCCAACGTTTGGGTATTCTTGTACGTGTACGGACTACCTACCTAATATAGAAGGACATGTGTTGGCCGAAAGCCAACGACTACTGTGATACGGATGTACATAGCTCGCGATGCATACGGTACTGTACTGTACCTGCGAAGAACGGAACCATGTAATCAACGTAGCGCCAGTAGCTCCCATATCTGCACGGTCATCCACGTCAGGAACACTTACTGGTACATACCTCCGTCGCTGCATCGCCTTGCACGACATGTGACATGTTCCCCCGGCGTTACTGTAGATCGCGAGCCATGTCATGTTGTTACCCGCGCCCAACCACGAGTGAAGTCACGTCTCCCCCCCTGGCTTACCTATACCACAACAAATCACTTTCACGTCGCCATCATATGGGAGAGTCATCGTATTGGAATAGTAGCTCATTGAAAATCTTGCGCTAATCCTAGTCGCTGGCAGCTCATATCCAACATGCTTTTTTCTCTATCGGCCGCGGTGCTATATTCGCGCGCGCGGGCCGCTCAAACTCATCAAAGCATTTGGGTATCTCTGGCCATTCCAACTCGCGTCAACGACAAAAAAACCGATCCCCAGGCTCGGACGGGATGGTGTGAAAATAGGGGAAAATGTGGTGGAAGAATCGTCCCTGGCGGGTTAGATCCTCAAGTCCACATACGAGTCGTTCCAAAGAAACCATCAAAACAGGGCCGGACGGGGTCGCGGCGGCCTTTAACGCCGTTGCCATGAATATCGCTCTCCCTCTCGCAGCATCGGTTATTGACCTCTTGTCAGTCTTAGCTGCTCTCGTCACTGCTGCTGTATCCGCTCTCCAGACCACCGGCTGTGGCCGCCGAGCTGCCTCCGGTCCTGGCGACTGCCTCGCTCGTGCTCTTGCTCCGCCCACGGACCGATGGCGGGGCAGCTTCTGCGCTGCTCACGGATTGGCGCCCCGTATCCGTTCGGACCATGGCCCGGGCTGGCAGCATGTCAACGTCGTACATGCGGTGCGTCTCGGGTTCGTCATCGGGGTCCTCGCCATCTTCGTCGCCGCTGCTGAGGTCCACACCGTCCGGGTAACCGTCCGAATGGTGCGGGTTGGCCCGTCGACTCATCAGCTCCTCAGAGGACTCGATTTCAGAGTCGTCGGCGTCCGACTCAAAGTCATCGTCGGCATCGCTCGATCCATCCGTGCTAAAGGGTGGGAAGAAGATAGCAGGTGGTGGAAGCGGAACAGGCGGCAGTCGCTTGATACGGCCCGAAACATAGTCGATTTCGACCGTGGACTCGCTAGTCGGCTTCGCCGTTGCCGCCGCCATAGGACCAGGGGACGACGTTGACATGGTGGCAAGACGGCAAATGATACCGTCAGTCGCCTCATCAGTATTATTCCGCTGGAACGTGGGAGCCAGAGCCTTCACATCCTTGGGCCGTTGTGTAGTCACCAGGACCATGAAGTGATCCTCAGGCACGACACCGCCGAGCCCGCAGGGTTCCAGGGAAACCATCTCCATGTACTGTTGCTCACTCGACCAGTTGGGCTCAAGATCGACGTCGGTCAGCTCATTGCCAGAGTCTCCGCTCAAGCCAGGAGGCTCCTCCATACTGTCAATGTCCATCGTGGACTCGTCATGCCGCTTCAAGCCGTCGATCAAAGGCCTCCAATTCAGTGAGGAGCCCGAGTTCGACCTGGACAGTGTGGGACGAGTGAACTCGACAGGAGGGTCTTCTCGATCCTGACCACTAGACAGCATGTAGGTGGCAGGCGACACATCGCCCGGGTCGCCAGAGAGGTCGGTACAGAACGGGGCGCCACTGTAGTAGATGATGGCGCCGTCATGCCGGCGCTTTCTGCGACCCGTCGTACCAGAGCCGCTCAAGCCCCATCGCGACTCCCCGAGGTTGCTGTCATCGACGGGCCCAAACGACGACAAGGTGTCCTCCGGAGAGCTCCCGCCGTTGGGCGACTCTTGTTGAGCAAACATTGGTTTGTAATGGAAGCTGTCCGACGACCCAAAATGTTGAAGCTCGAGCTTGGAACGGTTCTTGCTCGAGTTTCCGGAATGGTAGTCATCGCCAGTGGAGTTTCCAGTCTTTTGACGCTTGCGAGACACAGCTTTCTTCGGATCATGCGAGTCGTCAGTATCGGGGCTGCGCTGCGAGTTATCGCCAGAACTGTCGCTGGAGAATTTGGTCCCTTCGCTGCCGCCCCGCCAGCGGATCTTGCGGCCGTCTGGAGAGAGCTGGAACTTGGTGCTGAGGCCCGCCACGGCAGAGCGCACGAAGCTGGGCGTGACATTGATCATGTGGAGTTGGGCCAGGCCGCACAGGAGATTAAGGTACACCCAGCCCTCGGCGTCGGGTTGAACGTCCTCGGTGAATTGGGATTCCTCGGCGAGCAACTCGGGTGGCACAAGACCGAGATGTCTGATGTACTCCATATTCTCGGACGGTATCTGGACACGATCGGGGTCCAGATCCTTGGGATGAGTCGGTCGCTGCTCGGGCAGTGGTGGCATGTTTGTCGGCGAAATGTTTGCACCGGAGCTGCTGTTGCCATTCCCGCCAGACTCGGTTTGGTCACCATTCGAATTCGAGGCCGAGCCATTGTCCCGTGACCTGCTGTTCTTGCCGCCGTGGCCGGACTGTTGTCGCTCCTGGGGGAGGATTCGCGCCTCGCGCGATGGCTCCACCGCTGTGGCCAAGCCTGCAGGTTGATGCGAGCGTTGGTCGTTGTGCAGCTTGGATCCCGTC
This sequence comes from Purpureocillium lavendulum, assembly GCA_029168975.1. NCBI lineage: Eukaryota > Fungi > Ascomycota > Sordariomycetes > Hypocreales > Ophiocordycipitaceae > Purpureocillium > Purpureocillium lavendulum. Next base: position 3,131,153 of record JAQHRD010000005.1, on the reverse strand, counting down.
ACCACGGGAGCCAAGGCACCACCACCAGCTTCAAGGCCCTCGGGCGGTGCAGCTCGCTTTTGCGCGGCGGGTCGTCCACCCATCTTGCCTGTGAAGAGCTGTTCGAGTCGTCGGACGACGAGTTTCTTCTTCTCCTTCATCGTCATCACGACATGGCGCGGGTACAATCCCTCAGGAATGTCCTTGAGATAATTTTCGACCTTTTGCTCCGACGTCTTGGCGCGGCTATTGTTCGGCGGTCGGCTAAGGGAGGTGCCTGACGAGTTTGCGCCGGTCGACATGGACGCGTACGCCGAATCGGCGGGTCTCGCGTTAGATCCCGACGAGGACGACGCATGTTTGGAGGCGGAGCCTGAGGCTGAGTACATGTTGTCGCGGCTGGCGCGCTTCGACGACTTTTTTCGCTGCGAGGACGAGGCATCCGGCGACTCCTCCAGGCTAGCCGTGAAGTCACGGAGCGTGGCCTCGAGTTCTCGGCGCTTTCGCTTCGGCAGGCCATGGATCTTGATCTCGAAAAGCTTTTCCTTGCGCAGCATGTCGGGGCCCATTTGCTTATAGCGCTTCAGCTCGTCCTTTAACTTTTGTATCTCGACAGTCAAGTCGTCGATGACACTGCGATATTCATCGGCGCTGCTGCTTTCCGCGCCCGTTAGTCGCGGCGGGGCGGCGAGATACTGTTGGCGTCCATAGGCCTTGTCCTCATTTGAGGAGTCGGATTCTTTCTGGAAGAAGGGGGGATCGACTGCAAAACCAAGTCAGCGCGTTGAACCACGGCGGCCGAAGCCTGGAGTCGCTGAGCCGTAAACTCACCATCCATGGTGTTGTTATCAAACGTCGCGCTTGGGTTCTCGTTGGACTGGTCGAACCACTTTTTGGGATCGCTCTGGCCCGTCTCGTGGCTGTCGCCCGACGAATTGCGTCTCGGCGACGACGTGGGATGGGTCATGATGGCCGGGCCGGAGCCCGGGTTCGCTCGCAGGGACGCATCGCGGGCGAGCCGGTGATGGCGCAGGGTTACCGAATTGGCGGGCAAGGTCCGGCGCGGCAGCGGGTGGCCGGTCGGCGACAGCGGAGGGGGTTGCGTGCCGTGAGATTTTTCGTGGCTTGTTTGCATCGTCGTGTCATGTGCGTGGTGGTCTACAGCAGCATGTTTCGCCGTTGTGGTCGGCGTCGTCGTCGTCGTCGTGGGTGAAGCGGAGACGAGATGTCGAGCAGGAGCAGGGTCGGTCGACTCAGCCAGCTGGGCCGCGAGGTGAGGTGGTGGGTGGTCTCGGGGTGTATATTCAGCCGTCGTGGGCGAGTGACGTAGCCGTTGGGTCCGGATTCGAACCGTCTACAAGGATATCAGCGGGCGTTCGGCGACCAGGCGCCTCTGTAGCAGGTGATATGCGGGTAAAGGGCCGGTGGCCGGACGAGCTTCCACGCGCTGTGATTGGCCCGCGGGCCTAATCATCGATCGATCGCGGCCCTAATTGGTGTATGACGGGCTGAGGGGGGTCCGCTGGCCCCACGGGCACCTTGCAGTGCAGGAAGGTAGGGGCTGTCACTCACACCAGGAACGCCTCGGAGGGTACCCAGAGGTACGCTTCAGGGAGGGGCCGCTTCTTTGAGTTTCTGTCGCAGAGGCGCTGGCGATCGAGGTCTGGCCCTGCAATCTAGCCCCAAGTTCAGGGTCTCGGAGTAGACGACCGTGTCTTGCGTGTACTGCTCGGACGCGACTGGAGCGTCTCGAGATGCTGCAGATGAGGTCGAGATTTCCGATGGGCAGAAGTGCCGGGCTTGTTTCCTCGCGACAGGGTCCTGGATCCAATGGCTGACGGGCTGCCAGTCGATTGTCGATTGTCGATGGGCTATGGTCAATGTTGTCTCGGCGACGGTCGGGGAGAAGAGGGTTCGTGGATGAACTGCGCGGACGGCCGATGCGACGTGATGCGTGAGGTGTCGACGACCGGGGTGGCCACGTCAGGCAGCGTTTCAGCAGACGGAGTCGATCCCCGTTGCCAATGTCGTGGGCAATCCCGTTTGCCTTGCCGTTGTGACTGTTGCAGCGAACGAGGAGAGAGTGGTGCGACGATTTGATAGCGCACTCGCAAACTTTGGGCGTAATCAATCCTGCAACGGAAATGACGGTCAGATCCAGTGGCTCGACAATCTCGTGTGCGATTCGAACTGTTGACAATGGGGGTGGTCGATGGAGGAGCGATCGCGACGCCCTGCGCTGCGGCAGCCACCCCGACACCACGCGAAGTTGGAGTCTGGAGGGTCTGGCACGGCAACGGCAGCTCGCGAGGCGCCCCCGGGAAGTACGATAGGGTGTGGGATATACAACAAGGCTGCAACGGTTCCTCGTCGAGGACTCGCCAGCAGGTGTCGACTCACCAGTAGGCTGGAGGCTTGCTTAAGGTAATGGAGGCGGCTACGATCGCGGGAGGCCAGAGCCAAGATCAGGGGACGAGAATGGTGTATGGAAGCAAGAGCCTAAGAAGCGGGAAAGGTTTGAAAAAATACGGAGCAGGATTCATTCAACGTGGTAGAGGGTTCGAAGGGGCAAGTTTGTCAAGTCAACTGTCGCCCGAGGAGGCAAATGGCGAGAATGGGGACCGGCTCCATCTAGCCGGGGCGGAGCGACCTAGGGAGTCGGGAATCGGAATCAGGGCACACACACGTTCTCACGCACGCCCGCCTCGGTCAAACCATGGCAGCAAGACTCGCTTCGCACGATACAGTACCTTGCCGTACGTACTCAGAAGTGGCAAGCCCGCCGCCGCCGCTGGCATCCAAAGAAGCCAGGCCTGGTGCGCTTGGTGCGGTGCGGTGCGGCGCGGACGGCGCTGGGCGATGGATCCCGAGGGCAAACAGATCCAGCCCTCATTGCCCCGATTTCGACAGCCTATGGGTGCTGAGCGGGATCACAGGTCATCGGGAGGAGGGGGGTGGGCGTGGAGGCCGATCCAGGGTCCATGGGTGCCTGTGCGCCTGCGCCAGCGCCTGTGCCTGCGAAGCAAGCAACAGGCAAAGCAGCTGGACCAACTTACTGCACCTCGTACCCACCGGCGCTGCAGGCCAACTAGAGCAACAGTAGGTTTTGCCACCCTGCCACCCTGCGGGGTGCCCGTAGGGCGCGCCAGTGGGTCAGCGCCAGCAGAAGCACCACCAGCATTTTTGGCATCTGCGCCGGCCCAGCACAGGTCCCACCTGCGAATGCCCTCACTTTTTGCCCTGTCCCCTCCCGAACCCGCCGCGGTGGCTCACGAGGTGGCAAATTTCGCCCGCCCCGGCCCACGGCGAGGGGCGCGCGCGAGGCGAGAGCTACGGCACGCCGCATGCGCCCAGGGCGACTTCTAGAACGCACTTCAATCGTCGATGTCGAAATCTGCATCGCGCACGAAAACGAATCGACATTCCCCCCGGTCTCCCCCACAATCACGACCCCCCGGGCACCGGCAAAGCAGGCAGCTGGCCACCACCGGTACCACCATGCCCACCGCCCTCCCAGCTGCGCGTACCTACAAAGCGTGCTGCCACCTCCCGACGACGCCTGCTAGTCTGCAGCAAGCAAGTCAGTCGGACCCGCTGGCCCAACGCTCACGCCCTCATCCACGGTCTTGCTCTGCGGCTTGCCCACTACCCGAGGACGCTCTGATTGACTGACTGACGACGACGCGCAGAGTCAAGCCAGCCACTCGTGGGACCATGCTTCGACGGTGGGTGGGCGCGGGGGGGCCCTGGAGACGGCCTTGATCTGGCATTTGGCTGTTCATCGACAGGAGGCGCCGCACGACGCGAAGCCTCAGCGTCGTCGCCAAGCACCACCAACCCGCTGAACCACTGGTCTCGTACCCGTCCAGCGCTGCTGCTGCGCGCCCGCACGCTCTTGCTGGACTCGGCTGCGCCGAAGACGCCGGCACATATTTGTCACGATGGCCTCGCTCGCTCACCGTGTGCGGCGACGGGCACGCTGCTGTTTTATCCGCGAGAGCGACGTCTGCATAACTGTGCCACCGTCCATCGTGAGGTCGAGTTAATACGAGCAACGCGTCACTTGTCGTCGTGAGATGACAGAGGACCGCCGGTGACCACTGGCCGGCCATTCGTCCGCCTTCATGCCGCCCGTCAGGTGAGAGCGCCAGGTCCGGGGTCCGTGTCAGCAGAGAACTCCCATGCCTGCTGAATGGCCTGAGGTTCACTTCCTCCCAGCAGCAGCAGGGGCCCCCAGGGTTACTGCAGCATCAAGCCGGCCATGCCATCCATCCATGCAGCCAGCCATCACCCCATGCGGCCCCCGCGCCAATTCGTGGATGAGAGACACCCATCTGACATGCCAGCGGTGGACGCGGTCCAGACCAGGCCCAGGCCCTCGGGGGCCGTCACATCCGCGGAGACGACACGACAGGGCCACGACGACAGTCGCAGACACGACGGAAGAAGCGGGCAGCCAGAGCAATGCGCTGCGCGCGCCGCCCCGCGTTCATCCCGTCAACTCGTCCCGTCGATGATCGTGATGCCTTGACCGAGCAACTCGTCGTGTGTCATTTCCATCCGACCAGCAAGCAAGCAACGCAAGCAAAGCGGGATCCCTGCTGGGACCGGGACGTCATGCTGGATCCCCGAGCGTCACCGGAGACGATAATCGGTGGACATTCGCTGCTGTCCCTTCCACAGAGCAGGCAAGATCATCATCAGGCCGCAGGTTCAGCCAGCCCAGCCAGCGAGGGCCCCCTTGCAGCGGACCGCGACCCCCCATGCCGACCCCATTCATCAACCACCGACGAGGGAGGGATTGACCTGACCTGACAGCGGCTGCAAACAACTAGCCGGCCACCACCACAACCCAAGCCCCCCGTTATGTGCATAATCCAGATGCCCTCTGCCGTTGGGCGATCACCACCCCGGTGGGGGACTCGGGGCACACACACACACTGACGTAGCCGCAACTCAGGGTCTCGTGTCGCTCAGAGGGTCCCCTCCCCCCTCCTCGACATGACGCAAGCTGACAAGATCTTCAAGGGTCCTGTTCCATGTTCGCTTTCTCTTGGTTTCTGCGAGGGGAGGGCCCGCGTTCGGTTCGTGGCGGTGCGGCGCTGCCGAAGGGCTTGCGTTGTTCTTGCGCGCGCCGACAAGCCAGCCCAGCAGCCGCTTTCAGCGCCGCCGTGTCACCACCCGGGTCACCGGCCCCACCCGGGGATGGGGATCGCCCTGTGAGCGCGGCATCCCGACGTCCGATGCCGCTGGGCGGGTGGTGGTGGGCATGAAGAAGGTTCCTGCAAAACACCAGCCTTGCGGACCGCCAAGAGGGACATTGTCAAGCCATGATCCAAAAACTAAGAATTGTCCATGGCAGGTGGCAAGAAAGGCGGGACGGTGGTGGTTGCTATCCACCCCCATCTGTCTAGACTCGACAGATTAGATCTCCCGGCGCGATGCGATGCGATGCGGGCGCCACAAGGGGCGCACGCCTTGCCCGCCTTGCGCGCTGCGAGTCGCACGGTGCCTTAGCCACAGCGTCGCGTGATTGGGTGCCTGCCTGCTCGACGCGCCTGCCAACCTTCATGTTGCCGTCTCGATCGCGGACAGCCGCGTCGGTAGCTCGGATCATGGAGCTGGTGCGGCGAGCATCCGATGTCGAAACGAAGCTAAACCGAGATCATGACCCTCTGAAGAATCGACAGAGCCTAGCAAGCTACGTAGCCTAGATGCCTAGGTACCGGACAACCCTGTGGTCTTAGTAGTAATCTGACCCTGGGGCCTGGTCGGCCGGCCCGCTCGCTCGCTGCCAGTCCCGTTCTGGTCCTGGGCTGTTGGGTCCATCGTCCCAGGAGTTTCCCATGACTATTGTGACTTTTCCGATGTTCTTTGAAAACGATGGTATTCACACACGCCCCTTGAGGACCGACAGCCAGACCCCCCTCCGGTGCCGCCTCCCGTCGGCTTCCCGGGGACCCTGATGCTGGACTTGTACCTAGATTGTCGAGACGGGACCAGAGCAAATCATGCTCCTCGGAGCCCGTCCCGAGACCTTGCCATGTCGATCACAGCTGCCATTCCCGGAACTCTGCATTCAAACCAGGGCATAGCCAGGGTCGTCGAGCAGAGCCGTGGGCGATCCAGTATTCGACGAAGCCATCGCGTGCCCACCCGCCACCCAAGCACCAACCACGCCGTTCCTCCGTCCTCCTCGTCCGGCACGCGGCCATCCAGCCCTGTCTCGCCTCACCTGCAGTGCAACTAGCTAACCAACACCCATGCCCCATAAGCAAAGCAGAGACGGCAGATGAGCCTTACTCTTACGGGGACACGCAAGCAGACAGGGGATGACAGGACACCCTGTTTTCTGCTTCAGCCTTCACCCATATTGCTCTATTGGCTCCGCTCCCGCGCGCATCGAGAACTCCCTCCGCGGTGCTACTGCCGGCAGGCGGACAGCCGAGGGGGGCTACGATGAGGCTGGCCCCCTGCTGGGGTTAGCTGTCGGGGGGGTTTGCTCCGGCCGTGGACGAAGCAGCGTCTACTCGTCCGCACGAGGAATGAATGTAGCCCATGGTGGTCATGCATGCTCTGGCTGCGTCCGCCCTCCCTCACGTGGTCGGGGGTAACAGTCACTGTTAATGTCCTTGCCTATTTCAGGGCGTGTAGTTCCGTGAAAACACGCCGACTTTCCTGTGACGACGATGACTCCTTCCCTACGTCTCAACATGACTGTCGACGGTCACTACAAATATACTTACACGTTGACAACCGTGACCGGACCTCGCGGTGCAGCTATATAAACACAGACAGATTGGCACCACTTCAACATTGAGACAAGTCGGACAATCAGGAAGTCACCCTCAAACTATCCTGCAATCCTCTATTCTTTGGCCAGCGGGAACCTTTTTAGTAAGATTCTGTCTTCTTCTCATGCAATGTGTCAAGTGCCGTGTATATTCTGTATATCCGCACCAAATGCTTTTTTCCCGTCTATCAACCCATTCTGTAATCACCGGACCCAGCATTTTATCTCTACGCCGCTCCCCAACTCCTCTCGTCATCGTCTCCAGTCATCATCATCGTCATCAGCACGAGGCACCGCTGCCGGCTTACTCGGCGCTCCGCTTAAGGTCCTTGGCCAGCAGCGACTCGCCCGTCATCTCCTCGGGCTGCGGCAGGCCCATGGCCGCCAGCACCGTCGGGGCAACGTCGCCGAGGACGCCGCCGTTCTTCTTGAGGCTCCAGCCCTCGGGGGCATTGGCCATAAGGAGCGGCACCTTGTTGGTGGTGTGGCTGGTCTTGGGCTTGCCGTCGGCGAACTTCATCTCTTCGGCGTTGCCGTGGTCGGCCGTGATGAAGAGGATGTAGCCCTCCTTCTTGCAGCCCTCGAGGACCTTGCCAATGGCCTTGTCGGTCGCCTCGCAGCCGATGACGGCGGCCTCGTAGACGCCAGTGTGGCCGACCATGTCAGGAGGGGCAAAGTTGTTCATGACAAAGGGGAAGCGCTGCTCTGCGAGGCGCTTGCAGACCTGGTCGGCAACGCCAGCGGCGGACATCTCAGGGGCCTTGTCGTAGGTGGCGACCGTCTTGTTGGAGGGAACAAGATCCTGATCCTGATCACGGGTCTCGAGAGGGAAAACCTTCTCGACGCCGCCGTTGAAGAAGAAGGTGACGTGAGCGTACTTCTCCGTCTCGGCAATGTGGACCTGCTCCACGTTCTGCTTGCCAAGCCACTCGGCGAGAACGTTGTCCATGCGCTGCGGCTCAAAGGCAACCTCGAAGGGGTAGTCCGTCTTGTACATGGTCATGGTGACGAGCTTGCTGATCTTGGGGTACTGGAAGTCGGGCAGGACAGAGCGGTCAACGTCGCCGAGGAGCTGAGTGATCTGGCGGACACGGTCCGATCGGTAGTTGAAGAAGAAGACGGTGTCGTCGTCTTTTTGCATCCGTCAGCATCGCTGCTTTCGCACGGGACAGTTGTGAGATATAACATACCCTTGATGCGGGACTCGTCGCCGCCGACAATGATGGGGGTCAGGAACTCATCCTTGTCCTTGCTGCCGCCGCGCTCGTAGCGCTCCCGGACGGTCTTGACGGGGTCCTCGCTCGCCTCGCCCTCGCCGTGGCACATGCCCTTGAGGGCAATCTCGACACGCTCCCAGCGCTTGTCGCGGTCCATGGCGTAGTATCGGCCGACGACGGTGGCGATCTCGCCAACGCCAATTTCCTTGAGGTTGTCGACGAGCTCCTGCATGTAATCGGCGCCGGACTTGGGGTCGGTGTCGCGGCCATCGCCGAAGAAGTGGATGAAGACCTTGGGCACCTTGTACTCCTTGGCGGCCTTGAGCAGGGCATACAGGTGCTCCTGCTTGGAGTGCTGTTTTGCGTGTCAGATTTCCCGTTTTTTTCAACGCCGGGTCCCAAAACACGGATGAAACTCACCACACCGCCGTGGGAGACGAGGCCGCAGAGATGCAGGCGGCCGTTGCCGCTGGCGGCGCTCTCAAAGGTCTTCTTGATGACGGGGTTGGTGTTGAGCTCGCCCTTCTTGATGGTCTGGTCGATGCGGACCACGTCCTGCCAGACGACGCGGCCGGCGCCAATGTTAAGGTGGCCGACCTCGGAGTTGCCCATCAGGCCCTCGGGCAGGCCGACGGCGAGGGACGAGGCGTCGAGCTCCGTGTAGCCGTCGGTGTCGGCGTACAGCGCGTCCATGACGGGCGTCTTGGCGTTGGTGATGGCGTCGCCATCCTTGGGGCTCGACTCGGAGGGGATGCCCCAGCCGTCAATGACGACTGCGCGAGCGCAAGACCAAGAGAATTAGCCATCCGAGCTCCAGGTAGACCAGGGCAAAGCAGAGGACGAGGATGTAGTCGGGGCGCCGGACAGGGGACGGCTGTGCGTCCCCGCGCTGCTTCCCCCGCTGCGCCGGCGGCGTTGACGTCCCGTGCCCTCGCCTCCGGGGCACAAAGTGCTGCTGCGGTGGCGACGGTGACGATGGCGACGACGGCGTGGGAGGGAGCGGTCGCTGGTGCGCATCGCGGGACGATGAAGCACCGTGGCGGGGCAACGGCTGGGATGACGACGGGGACGAGGAGGGGCAGCGCAGGGAGGGAGAAGACGACGACGACGTACTGAGGCAGGCCTTGTGCTCGGTCTTGGACATGGTCGGCGAATATTCGACGCTTCGAGAGCGGAATGCAGAACAGGAAAAGCAGAGTTCGGGTGCCAATTGGCCTGGTGGTGATGATGGGAGGAGAAGGAGAGAGAAAAAGACGTCTGTCTCGCGGCGCGCGCTTATTTGGAACCGGAGCTGCAACGGAACGGAAACATGAGGTGGTGGGGTGCTTTTTCGTCCTTGCCCCCCCTTGCGCTGCAGCGATGTCATGGCGGGCCGATAACTGATAACCGTCCCCCGTCGTCATATTTCTCGCCGGCAAGCCCACTGACTAACGTACGTTTGCCCACCAACAAACCACGACTGCCACTGCCGTGCCGCCGATAAGGGGAACGTGCGCCTCCGCTCCGCAACCGCAGCTCCGTCTCCCGGCGACAAACACACACACACGCACGCACGCCGCCCGGTCTCCTCTCGGCGCGCAAAGTACCGACTTCGCATCGCCGTCAAATTTTCCGCCCCAGTCCGTTCCAGCCGCCGGCGGCGAGGCACCGCCTCATCATCCACCAACCAGACAAAAATATAATGGCCGCCTCGACGCAGCCGCCCTCGCGGCACGCCCTCGCCCTGCCCCCGACGCTGTCCCCCGACGACCTCGACACGCTCTCGGAGCTGACCACGGTCCTCGCCAAGGTTCGCGCGGGCATCCAGTCGTCCTCGGGCCTCGCCGGCCCCGCGGGGGGCTCGGGCGCGACGCCGGCGGGCGTGAACAACAACAACGGCGGTGCCAGCGGCGCTCCAGGCGCGGGGGCCGGTGGTGCTGGTGCCGGTGCTGGCGTGGGCAGCGCGGGCCAGCTCTCGTTCAAGGACGTGCCCGGCGCGACCGACGGCGTCAAGCACAAGCTGCAGCACGCGCGGGCGCAGATCCGCGCCCTGCCGGACATGGACCGCTCCATCGAGGACCAGCAGCGCGAGGTCGCCGAGCTCGAGGCCCGCATCGACCGGCAGCGCCAGCTGCTCGAGCGGCTGCGCGAGAGGGGCATGCAGTTTGGCAAGGAGGACGGCACGGGCGGCGACGTCAAGATGGAGATGTAAAGCGGCGGACGGGCCATTGCACGATACACATACACGCATTACACCATGGGCGTTCATGGGACCAAGGATTGGCGGCTTTCATGTTTGGCGAGGCGTTTGGGAGGACACGGGCCAGATGACACAATTGTATGGCAACAAGGCAGCAATGTCCAAAACCAGAGTTTCTTAAATACTATCTTCGCGGTATTCCGACCTTTCTCAGCGTCTCTTCGACGCTCGTCCCTGGCTGTCCCGGCACGACTCGTGTCCAGATGTCGTCGTGTAGCACCTGGTGCTGTGATAACGTCGTCCAGTTGGGGCTGTGGCCGGCCTTGAGCCATTTGAAGTCGTCGACCTGGTCCCATTGGTTCTCAATCGACTGATCAGCTTCCGTCATCTGTGTCTCCGTTAGCGTCTATGGCCTTTCCCAGTACGACAAGGGCATTGACACGGGTCGCATACATAGCATTGCGGCAGCGGGGCAAAGCGCATGCCTGAGCAGTCCTCAATGATGGGGTGACTGCTGCAGTGCAGGTAAATGTCGACGTTCCTGCACTCGTGGATGCGCACCTGTCGCGCCGTCACGACCAAGATGCTGTCCGTTATGCCAGTGATGTGGACCGGCCCGCTCACTCTGCCGGCGACGATGAGGCTGTTGCTGATATTCTTGAGCGCGAGGCCCGGAAACGGCTTCCCCTGCGCCGTCGGCACCGACATGTCGACAATGCAGTCCTTGAGGTCCGTGAGGCTGCCAGAGGCCGTCGCGCGGGCCGCCGACTCGGGCAGGATGATGTGCAGGCCAGACTGGTTGGAGATGCCAATGTTCTTGGCCATGGAGAAGCTAGGTTTGCGGATGCCCGAGGGGCCGGGCATGGAGAGTTCGTGGTTGTAATCCTTGAGGTTGCTATGGGCGGGGAGGTCGCTGACCTTGTCGTCGTCTTCCTCGACCGCCTCGTTGAAGGGCTCGGGGTGGGGGGCGTGCGGGTTCCGCGAGAAGCTACCGGGGTTCAGACGGGGGTCGTTCTCCGGCGCGCCCATGTCGACGTGGTTGGCGCCTGGAGATGAGCGCTTGAACTGGAAGCGAGACTTGGGCGTGACTTTGGCGATGGTCTCGTTGAGGCTGTCTTGCAGGCCCTTGATGGCCTACGGAGGACGGGAGCAGTCGCAGTTAGATATGAACACGCAGTACCACTTGTGAGGCTATCCTCACTCTGTCACGGACATACCTCCGAGTACTGCCTTCTGTCATATGACGGCGTCTGGTCGGCCGCGTCGGCGACTTCATTCTGGAGCTTCGCGATGCCGGCAAGGACATGGTCAATGGCCTCCTGGCGCTCACCCGCGACGGCGCCCACCGATTCCAGCTGGTCGATCTGGTCCTGCAGAACTATACCCAGAGGAGTAAGTATACACTCGTCAGCCGCCTGAGGTTCGTGAGATATGTGGTGAGGTCTGCAGGGCAACCCACTGGTGACGTTGTCTTGGAAGTGCCGATAGAAGCGCTGCTTGGGGTCCATGGCGACAGACAGGGCCTCGAGGCCGCAAGCAGAGCTGGGGAGCCTGGCGATCGGCGCTATAGATGCCGCTGTCCCTTGTTACCGTGTTCGTCGTCGGGAAGCAGCAGGGGGATGGGCGTTGATGCTCGTTCAGTAGGCTTAAGCCGGGGGCGTGTCCAGTTGAGCCGACTCGACAGCGATGCGGGGTATGGTTCTCAAGTGCGGTTTGTTCTGTTTGTACGATATGCGCGCCGCCGTCTTACAGTTTGAGCAGGTCCCGCAAGGCCAAAAGGAAAGACTGAGTCGTGAAGGTGTTGGTCTCACGATGGGGCAACAGAGTCATGCGAGCTCAGGGTGAGTGGCCAGGTCTCCCCACATATGCTCTGGCACCTGCAGACATGGACGACAGCGCTGCGAGCACTGGCGAGACCAAAGAGGGGGAGGGGTCCGGCTAGCCCCACACCTGCTCTGCCGCCACACCACCTCCGTCTGTGTCCGACGTCATTGAGCATTGCGCCGGCTGCAGCAGGTGCACCAGCGGCACCAGCAGCGCCCGTGACGCCTGTCGCGCAACAGGGGCACCCAGGTGCACACGGCGACGGCTTTGTGAAGCAATGTCACTTTCATTATTTGTCTACACAATCAAGGCACTCAGTGGTACGACCTCGTCCGCCCTGCGGCCCCTCTTCGCCCACCGTTGGGTAACTGCGGAATCGCAGGCAACGGGAATGGCTTCTTTTGCGGCAGTTCCACGTTGAGCGCCCGCCACATCTCCCACACCGTCGCCCTTCTCGCTGGGAGCATGCTGTATTGCAGGCTGTACAGGTTTTTCCTGTTGATAGGGGGGACAAACTGGCCCGTGAGGAGGCAAAGCAGCACGCTGGGGGACAGGTAATGCTTTCGTATCCGATGCGCCATCTGCGAGTACTGGTGGAACATGGCTCCAAAGCTCAGCGGGATGGACTGCCCGTCGTTAGCGAACTCTGGTCATGCATGCACCGACAGGGCGACCAACCTTGAGGTAGATGACGGATGTCGGCGGCTCATTAGACATATTAGCATCCGCAGCTCTATAATCGTGGGTATCTCGAAGTTCAAAACGGATGCCGCCTGCCGATAGTTAGCGCGCGCTCTCCCTTGATCAATGCGGCACATATCGCGTACCTGGTAACCGCCTGGGGTCTTTGATCCGCAGCATGAGGGCGAACAGCGGGAAATGGTTCAAGCAAGAGAGCATCGTATCGAATCCGGCCTTCATGGAGATGATGATCATCCTGGCGATGGCAAAGTTTAGGTAAAATACGCCAACTGTCGGCAGCAAAAAGAAGAGCAGCGTGAAGAGGATGGTGCCCACGAGCAACTGGTCGAGGTCGTAGTCGCACGAGTCGATACGATTGCGGAGGACGTTGTGCTTCTTGCCGCGAAAGAGGTGGAAGAGGGATTGCAGTATTGTCAGCTGCCAGTGGTAAATGCGGGCCGAGGCCAGGTAAAAGGAGTAAATATGGACCGTAAGCACCGAAAGCAAGTCGGAGAAGACGGCAATGGGCATGCTGGCGCCGGCAAAGGATGAAAATCCTATGACCCAAACGAGTTGTGGCAGCAGAGGACTCAACATGTCGATGCAGCCTGTTCGCCAATGTCAGTCAGTCATCCCACGCATGGATGCACACGAAGTCACTCACTCGACCAATAGTCGATGACCCAAAGGAACAGGTCTCCCAAGAAGGCGGCAAGCTCGCCATTGAGCTTCAAGCCGGCGGGCCAGCCCATGAGCCACTCGATACTGCTCCGCAACGCCTCGACCGTGTACTCTCTCAGCAGGTCTCCAATTTGGGATGCGACCCAGTCTGCGTGCTCGATAATGTATGACCCAAGAGCCATGCCGATGATGACGTCGTTGGCAACCAGCCAAAGGCTGTTGTAGAATCTGATGTAGTCTGGGTGGCTCGTCGTGACGCTCGCCCAGTTCATCTTGCGCTGCCGCAATGTCGAGTACTGCATGGGCCAATAACAGAACTGCTGCAGCCGAATCTCGATTTGCTGCGCGGTTGCCGAGATGTCCTTGAGCGCAGCACCGCCAGGCTTCGGCCGAAACTCGAACATGATCAAGAGGATCTCAGCCATCATTCGATGGCCGAGTAATAAGAGGCAGAAGCCCCGCCGTATGGTGGGAAAGAGGTAGACGGTGAAGAAGGCCCAGAGCTGGCGCAAGATGTAGTTTCGCATGGTCGTGGCTGATTCCACAACCCTCTCCGAGACGCTCTGTGTCCGGCGCGGGCGCGGCCCGAGCCGCCCTACATTCTTCTGTAGGGTCCTGTCCAGCTCCCATGACCAATTGACCTGGTTCACAATCTTTGGCAAGGCTCTGTCCCTCGCAGACGGAGGGCGGTGCGTGATTGTATGCTGCTTCAGCTTCTCGACAAGCTTCCGGCGCGTCTCTTTGGCCTTGCGCTCCTGCTTTTCAATCTCTCCCTCGGGGCCATCGATGGGCGGATCTTCGAGCCTGAAACCCTTGTCTCCGAGTGCCAACGCTATGGGGTCGAGGGAAATGTATTGCATGCGCCTCGGTTCCGGTCGGTCGTAGAGGATGAGCTGGATGCTCGAGGCCCGAGCACAGTCTATTGTCGGGCGCTTCGAAGACCATGTCATGGTAGCGCAGACCCAGGACGGGTCAACATCGCCAGGCTTTGTTGCGTTCGAGACGCCCAAAACATGCATGGAGGAGTGACCGCAGACGTCAAAGATGCGGTTCGGGCTATGTGGACAGCTGCGGAAGAATGTCCCCAGCTTGAGGTGGAACTCGACATCGCGGGCCTGCTCTGTCAGAACGGCTTCAAAGCGTGTGGGCAGGGGAAGGGGCAACGTACATCCACATCCTCGAGAATGGCGACGACGAACACGTCGAGGGTCGAGTTTCTCCATCCCACCACGACGCCGGGCCGACTTGAGTTGCAGGCGTCCGTCGGCCAAAACACTCTCATAAGGCCATCATGTTCTACCATGACCAGCGATTGTTATCGGCGAGGGCGTTCGGGCGTTAGAAGGAGCCGCGTCGTCGAAGCTGCTCTCGCGCCGAGAGACCGAACCCGGGGCGCGAGGATGCTGCGAGCGGCTTAGCTGTGGATCGGCGGATGCAAGAGTCCAGGATGCTCACCAGATGGGTCTCCTTTCTCGCGAGGAACACGATGGGGACGAAAATGGTGAGGAAAAGAGCAGTCAAGCCGACGACGCCCCTGGCAACGCGAATCTGTCGGGAGGACGAAACTGTTATTGACCGTCGCATTTCGCAAAGCTTGTCGCATCAAGGGGCGAGCCTACCACTACTCCGTATTCCGCGGCAAAGATGGCAAGCTCATACAGGCGGGTGACGAGGTCCCAGCGGGCGGTGATGTAGCCAGCTACAAAGATGCCGAGCGTCAGGATGGAAAACGGATGCATAGATTGTTATGCTGGGTGGCAGCGCATGCCGTCGGCGGCCGGGTAGGTACAGATGCCAAGTCGCTTGCGTCGCGGAGGGGCCTGGGAGGGTTGGCGAACGGGGACTCGGATGGACGGTCGTTGGCGCACGGGGATTGCAGCCCGGGCGTGCTCGCTACGGACTCGGAGACGTCGAAAGGAGGGCGCGCGTCGGTCGGGCAAGCGCGTGGATGCGACAGAGGGGTTCGGACCAGGCGCAGCGGGAGGAGGCGCTGGCAGGAACGGCGGTCGCTAGAGGTCGGAAAGGGAGGCTGCGACCAGCAATGCTTGGAGGGTGAATGGCGGGCGCGGCGAGGACACGGAATGTTGGGCCCCTGCTGGTGTCGAGGGGGAGCGATCGTGGAAGCTGGAGCTTGGTCGCCTTGGTGTGTCCACCTATCCCTGCAACTCGACAGGACAGGACAGGCCAGGGACGCGGAAGCCAAGTCTTGCGGTTGCGGTTGTGGTGGGTGCGCGGGTCTGGGTGTGGCTGCGGAGCCGCGTGGGCGCCGGGGGGGATTGACGCGCGAGTACAGAGTACAGATCACGTGGCGCAGTCGACGAGCTGGAAGGTGGCTGCACCGCTCTAGTCACCAGTGGCTCGCTGAACCGTGACAAGGGCCACGGTTCCAGGAGCAGGGACGTTGCGACGCCGGACAAAAGGAAAGAAAGGAAAAACAAATACGCGAACACTGAAGAACATGAGCTGTGGTTGACAGATTCTGTGTGTATATATGCCCACGAATGGAGATGATGCTGCAAAAGTAGTGATCTATATCATGTCCCCAACGCCGAAATCACAAACTGCCACGGCAACATGCCCTCACATCCCAGTCACTCTGAGCCCTCAATTAGCCGCGTCTAAAACGGAATGGGGGCCGGAGGATGCTGGCGTCTCACTTTTGGATGCGCTCAACCGAGCATCGTTCTCCTTGTTGTCCTCACGCGCCTCGTCGAGGAGTTTGTCGATGCCCCTGTCCTTCAACGCCACCTACCACTCGATCAGCTTCACCTCGGCAGCGGGGACGTGGGCTCTCGTACGGCAAGACACTTCTGGTACTCTTTAAACAGGCCGGCGCACTCCTTGTTGTCCTTTTCGGCGCCTCGAAGGTACTCTGGGGGGATGTAAGGAAGACGTCGCTGCTGGTGCTTGGTGGCTGGCAAAGGGACAACTCACTCTCGCTGTACCACTTCAAGAAGCACGTGTCATAGCGCCTGTAAACGGTCAGCGACTACTGAGCCGTGCAAGATGAGGCGAGGGCACATACTCCTTGACTTCGTTGCACTCAGGGGCCAGTGACGCCGACATGGTGACGAGCCGTGATGTCGATGCTGGGAGAGAATGTAACCTGGCTCAACGAGGCTCTGGCAGCCAGTGACCACTGACGACATCAGTTCAGCTCAGCGCTGCCGCACCGGCCCGGGGGGCTGCGAAGAAAACAGTGGGGCCCAGTTGGGGGATCCACGACGGCCGTTGGCCAGGTACCCATAAACAGCATTGACAGCGAGCAGGGGCGTGAGGACACTGAGCAGTGAGGAGCGACGATATGCCCTTGATGTCTACGAAAGTACTCGAAAGCGACGGAGTACTTAAACGGGGTAAAATTATGCCCCAGCAATCTCTTTTCGACGATTTTCTTGGAGCCAGGCTGCTCATCATTCCTGGAGCTCGAAATGGGGCCCCGATCAGTGCCTGCCAAACGTCAAGGTACTTCCAGGTTCCATCTGCCCTGCCCGCTGCCCGCTGCCTCTGGGCTGCAGCGCCTGTGGCGGCCCCAGCAAGGGCCAAGTCCCAGGGCACCTCAGTTCCAGGTTCTCTGCTCCAGCGCTCCTTGGCACACTGCAAGTCCTCCCTGGAGGGTTCAGGAATCGCGATACCTATTGAAACACAAAATCCCAGCAGGGCCCCCATAATCCTGACCACACCCATCCCCCATGTCTGAGAGTCAGTCTGGAGGCGGCTAGAAAATTACAACCCATTCTGGATTACAAAATGTAATATACTCCAGGCTATCGAGGTCACCGCACAAAGCGCGATCAAGCAGATACCAAGGTAGTCCCGGGCCGGCAAACCTCTCAAAACACATGGCGGCACAGAAACTCGTACCCCTCCTGTACCGCCGCCCACCCCGTCTGCATAGGGTCCTCGTCCGCCCACAAATCAAACGCGTGCCCCGACCCTTCTGCGGTGGCTAGGCCGGCCGCAACCCCGGCAGCCCGTAGTGCATCTACTGTGTCTCGGCTCTGTTCCCACGGAATCAAGTCGTCGCAGGTCCCATGCACCATGAACGTTGGCGTGAGGTAGGCGCCGGCGACTATCTGTGCAAAGGGGCTCACGGCCCGGATGGCTTCGATGGACGGCTTGGGAAGCGACTGGAAGTCACAGCCAGTTTCAGCGGCAGCGGAATTACTCGGTAGGCCGGTTATGAGGACCGGCAGGATCTGTGATTTCCAATTGTAGTGGATTATAATTCGCCATCGCGGGTCGGAGAGACTCATGGGCGCCCCCGGGGCACCGCGCGGGTTGTATCTTGCGATCTAGACAGATAATATGAGCCAGGGTTGGGTACATAGTATTGTGCAGACGACTGACGGGTTCGTTGCAGACACCTTCTAGAAGGTCGTATTTGGTGTTTGGTGATTCCTTGACGTGCTTTGGGTATGTTGGAGTCGTCCACCCTAATCGTTTTTTAACGCAAGTTAACCTTTGTTCGACAGACTGACATGCTGAGGGGCTGTGGTTTGTGGAAGGGGAAAGAGCCCATACATACATTCGTCCTCAAAATTAGATGGGCAGTAGAAGGCAAGCACCACGTCAGGAGGTCGGATGCCCCGCGCGTTGGCCGTGTATGCAAGGGTCATAGCCAAATGCCCACCAGAAGACCAGCCGACCCCTGCTAACGCGTTGGTATCGATATGTATGTCAGCTCGCGCAAGCTCTAAATAGGGCAATGTCGACCTCGCCCACGAGAGCGCATCGCACACGTCCATCATAGGCCCTTGGGCAAGGTTCACCTCGGGGCACAATCGGTAATCCACGCTGACAGGGAGAAACCCTCGGTCCAGGAGCTCCTTGATGTGCTTCATGTGAATGTCCTTACGCGTGAATAGGACGTGCCCCCCACCATGAAAGAGAAGAGCTAAGTAGCGCATGTTAGTGGTTAACCGAATTTGCTATCAACAGTGGCGGACTGATTTCCGCTTACCCACTGGCCGTTTCCTCCTTGTCTCATCATCTCCTTGTGTAGGATAGTATATGTCGGCACACAGCTCGAGACTGTTGACTGTCTTCCACACAACTGTCTCGAGTGGTATCCCCGTCCGCTTCCCCACGTGATGCAGCCGTCCATCTTGCTGCGCGATTCCAGCAGGATGGTTAAATCCGCAGATCAATCGGAGCGTTTTCGACTCATGTGTGTCTCCCTCCGTCCAGCTGACTCGTTCGTAACCCGCAACTTGGAGGCCTCGTTCCCAGAATCCAGTGTCCGCCAACGCGTGCTTGCGGCCATCAGTAAAAAGCCACCAGCCATCAAGCAGGCCATACACAAGATCGAACCAGTACAGTCCTTCGGTGAATTCTACCAGGGCTAGGATGCCATCATCAGGCCGCAGCATGCGCCTCAGATTTTCCAGAGAGGCGGTGGCGTTGCGCGTCGCGTGGATGCAGTTTGTAGAGATGATGGCATGGAACTTGCCCTCCAAGTCAGCTGCCGGCGGTACCTCAGCATCAAGTGTTGCATACCGCACACAGGAGTATGCGGATAGAGTCTTCTTAGCGGCGCCGACCAGGGCAGGGGAGATGTCCGTAAAGGTATATGTGCATGGCACACCGGAATGTGTTAGATAGTCCACTATAAATTTTGCTGTGCCACCTAGAGAAGGCTTCAGCACAGTCTTAACTCCATTCTGTACTACCCGGCTTCGGGGGCACATTGATCGCTTACCTGTGCCTCCTCCTACTTCAAGAAGATGAAACGTCTTCCCGTTGTCTGTCGGCGGAAATGCCCGCACTAGGAAATCAGCGAGGAGCCGTGTCATCGCTCGACACATCGGTGCCATGTCGTATACGTCGGCCAACAGCTGTCTGTTTGCCATATTTCCGAACAATAGGGCCAGCGGGTCAATGTTACCAACAAGGCACTCTGCAAGTCGGGATCCGGTGAGATCTAGCAGTCTATGCTCAGGAGCATGCTGCGGGAACTTGTCAACTACTTCCTGGAGCAGCACTCCCGGGGCCGGAAGATCGAAGGGTTTCGAAGTTCGCGTGTAACATGACATCCGTTGCCGGCAGATGAACTCGCCATCTGCTAAGATCTCATGCATACGCTCCAGCAGGTGGCTATGCTTTGACAACACTGAGAGTCTAGGCAGCGTCCTTCCTGCTGGCATGGCTGCTAGGTCGGCGCCCAATTTCCTAAAGGCGTCTGCAGCGTATGAGATCACCAGACGTTTTTGGTAGGGATATACATGGGACCAAAAGTTTGCGAAACCTTCTTTTTGGGAAAAACTGTCAAAGTTATAGCGGATTTCTTCGAATGTATTGTACAGATCCCGTAAGTTAGCGTACTGGAGGGATGTTGGCCCAGTTAACGGTGGTGGAGGCTCGAGTTTGGGGACGGAACGGCCGACGGCCAGGCCCTCGTGTGTGGGACTCTGGTGCAGGGAAGCCTCACAGTCGAGTGGCATCAGAGTCGAGCTATGAGGCGAAGATGGTGTTGGCGCAACGGAATCGGAGCCAAAAGGGCCCGTCAGTGTCGTATCCGGCGTTGCTGCCGAGCTGCCTTCTGTCTCGCCGCACTTCCTCTGCATGTAGGTTACAAGCGAGTCGACGTCAGCCAGAGTGACCATGTCTTCGATGGGAAGATCGACGGCAAAGGCTCTCGAGAGCTCACTGATGACTTCAATCATCATGAGGGAATCTATGCCAAGATCATCGACGGACATGTCGCCCCGGACCGCGGCACATGGCACCTCGGCCACCTTCTCAAAAATCTCAAGGACTTGGCTCATGATTGAGTCACGGTCAGCTCGAGTGGTAGCAAGCATTGGAGGCGGCGTAATCTGGACCGTTGCGGACACCTCTTCAGTGGTACGAGTCGGGACAACATGGTCAGATTCGAGTGCACTTGAGCTCGTGTTCTTTCCGCAGCCTTTTGCACCAGATAGGAACCTTGTCAACGAGCTCAAGCGTACGTGGCTGAACTGGGCGCCCAGTATGAGCAAGACGATCTGCCTTGAGATGGAATCGAACACAAAAATATCATTTGCGAGATCCTTGCTGCCGCTCGGGATCGTGTTTGAGAATATTATCCACGATGGTGATGTCTTTTCTGCTAAGCTGGACTCGAACCCGGGCCCGAATTGCAACCGTTCAAGTTTGGTGAACACAAAAACATCGTCAGGGTGACACGGGCGGAGGCTGTTGGCATGGATCCCGGCGACCTGCATAAAACTGTCGACGATTCCAGGCCGGGTTATCGTGGCATCGCCGACTGTTTCCGTTACGGTCCCTGCAATCCGGCCGTTTCTGGCAGCGACGCTCCGGAGCCCACGATACTCATCGCTATACTCAACAACTCGTGAAAACAAGTCGTAGAGTACAGCCCCGCGTACAGACTCACTAGTGGGGTCCCGGTACAGGGAGTCAATTGCTTCCGAATCTGCGAGCCTCTCATAGCGTGCGAATTCGCGGCCAACGGTCTCTGAGTCTGTCTGCAGCTTGACAGCGCCTTGGGCGTGAGACGTAACCGTGGTGTGCACCCGGTCCTGTACGTGGACCTTGCTGGTGATGCTGAAGTCCCAGTGACGGTCACCCAGCTGGCGTAGTGTTATGATCACATCGCGGTCGGTTCCCAGTCCCAGTGGAGAATCGATTCGCAGGTTCGAGAACTCTAGCAAATGTCCAGGACTCCGGATAGTTATCAGAGTGCATGCCCTTGCCGCGATCTCCATGTATAGGGTCGCTGGGCAAAGAGGAGACCCCGCGACGACGTGGCCAGATACGAGGCGCTGATACTCATGACACTGTGGGTTTATTGTGAAAAGAGCACCTCCAGCGTCTTGTTTGATGAGTGTCACCAGCGCGGGCATTTGATTCGGTTGTGACAATGTTGAAATTGCAGCGTCCGACGCAACCGCACTCGCTGCTGACGTCGGCGGAAGTAGCTCGAGCCAGTGTCTGTGTTTCTCAAACTGGTAGGATGGCAGACGCAAGCTGTCATAGTGGAGGCTCTGGCGCACATGGAAATTCCAAAACTGAACGTTGTGTCCTTTCCTCCATAACTCCAAGGTTGTGTCGACGACGTTGTCAAGGCTTGCGGAATTTCCGAGGCTCATGGGCTGAAATCCGTGCTGGGCCAACTCGGACTTGTCCAAAGCACGGCGTATCATGCCCATAACCCCAGTATCCGAACCTGCTTCCAACCAGGTACAGGCCCCGAGCTTCTGGACCAGGCGTTGGATTGCTTGCCCGAAAAATACGGGGTCTCGGGTGTGTTGCGCGACTTGCGCTGCTAGTGGAGTCGTTTCATTTGAATTGGATGTGCACGTCTCGATTGGTATCGTTCCTTGGTTGTATCGAAGGCCGGATGCGAGCGCTATCAGAGGCGGGATAATGGGGTCTGTGAACCGGGAGTGGTATCCATGCGTGACGCCCAGCCTCTTAGACCTTATACCTTTCTGAGAGGCCGCGTACTGAAACTCCTCAACGGCCAATTTGTCCCCGACTAGGACATGCGACGATGGCCCATTATAGCAGGCAATCTCGAGAGAGTGCGAGATGGTGGAAAGAGCCTCGAGGTCTGCTTCAACAGCAATCATTGCGCCGAGCTCTTCACCCCAATGGGTCTTCATTAATGTCGCGCGGCCGGCGACCAATTTTAGACCATCCTCGAGGGAGAGGACTCCAGACACACTGAGTGCCGTGAGGTAGCCAAGACTGTGTCCAACAAGCGCCGTAACGGCCAGACCACAATCCAGCCACGCCCTCGCGGTTGCGTATTGTACAGCGAACACGGCTGTGTGTAAAGCCACAATATCTCCAATTGGACTGGACTCGAAAATAAAAGCGTAGAGCCCACGGTGTCCCATGAGACGCAAGATCTCGTCGCAGCGGTCGAGATGGTACCGAAGGATACCCGATTGCTGCCAAAGCTCTTTGCTAAGCGTAACGCAGTCGCGAACCTGGCCTCCAAAAACGAGCACTAAAGGTGGGCCTGCTTGGCGTCGTGTAACAGAACATGTTGAGTCCGTCAGTTGTCGCGTTAATCCAGCCTCAAGGTTGACTATATCGGCTGCCTCTGTTATGAGTGCATATGGAAGGTCCTGATTCTGCCGTCTAGCCAAATGAAAGGCAATGCTGCCAAGCAGGAGTTTCTTGTCGGCTTTATTGTAGCAATAGTCTCTCAGTACCTCACAGTATGCCACCACGCTCAAGACGGAGTGGCCAGAAATGAAAATGGGATACTTGGATGGCAACAGGGACTTTTTTGAGCGGCACGCCTCACTGTTGCTGGGTGGCTCCATTATCATCAAGGCCGAATTGCTCCCGGCCGCGCCGTAATTGTTGACACAGGCCACAAGGAAAGTGTCCGTTAAAGCGATGTTGGAGGTGGGGATGGTGATGCGATCGGGACCCAGCGAGGGGATTTTGGGGCAGAGGGACTGGAATGAGGCTTGCCTGACAGCAACTCGGTTAGCAATTTGCAGAATTGCCTTGATCAAGCCAACCACTCCAGAGGCGCCTTCAAGGTGCCCGATGTTGCCCTTCACCGATGAAACTATCAAGTCACTGCCCCTGTGTTGACCTCCAAAGACGGCGCGGATGCTCTCCATTTCGATGGGGTCGCCCACTGGAGTCCCTGTGCCATGGCTCTCCACGAAGGACACTTGGTGAGGGCGCACTCCTGCCTGGTCCGTGACTTTACGGTACAACGCCACTTGCGATTCCTGTGCAGGTACCGTAATTGGCCCGCAGCCCGAGCTCTGGTTGATTGCCGACCCTCCAATAACGGCGAGAATATCATCTCCGTCGGCAAGTGCCGCAGAGAGCTTCTTCAGGACCACCAAGCCGACACCTTCCCCCCGACAGTACCCATCCGCCTTGGCGTCAAACGGCCTTGTGGCACCCGTAGGGCTCAGGAAGTGCGCCGCCGATAGGTTTTCGAATAGATATGGGCTTGTGAACAAGGCTACACCGCCGGCAAGAGCCAATGAGCACTCATCCGCCTGCAACGCCCTGCACGCCGAATGGATAGCCACGGCAGATGAGGAGCATGCCGTATCGTAGGTAATTGACGGTCCGGACCAGTTAAAGTAATGAGATATCTTGCCACTCAAAAAAGCCCGCAATGTGCCTAGGGATGAGAAGGCGTTGGGCGGATGTGACGCCGCGTTAGCATCGTAGTCGGTCGCACACAGCCCGAGATAGCATCCCACATCAGAGGGCCTGGATGGGCTTGAAAAATAGCCTGCGGACTCCAGTGCGTGATAAGCACACTGGAGGAGAAGGCGCTGTTGCGGGTCCATGCTAGCCGCCTCCCGGGACGACTTCTTAAAAAAATGGTGGTCAAACAATTCGATTCCGGTGATGAAGTTGCCCCAGAATTGTGTCTTCACGCTACCCCCCCGAGGAGACAGCTCCTTGGGCCATCTGTCAGGTGGAACTGGCTGAACCATGGAAGTTCCACTTTCCAAGAGTTGCCAGAATTCATCGATGGTGTCCGCCCCTGCACACTTGCACGATATTCCGATGACCGCCACGGAATGTTGGGGATATTGTTGTTTGAATTCTCCCTTTGGTGGTGGTACTTTGAGGCCCGGCAAACCCAATCTGACGATTTTGACGCTTCGGGAGACGGACAGTGGCATTGCATCAGACCCAATGACAAGTATAAATGGAGACTTGTCTACCTTAGGGAGTCGCAATGCAGCCTTCGAGATGGTCGAATACCAGTTTGAGCTTCGTACAAGAATGTCGCAAAGAGCGCCCATCACTGTGTCGCCATACGGAAATATATCGCCATCGCCGTTGGACCGCACAATCTGCTGCTTTCCAAAGCACACGGGACCATGCTCTCGACAGCTAGCAACCACCTTTTCAGGAATTCCTTGATGGCTCTTCGTGTGATAACGCCCTCTGAGACCCGTGTCATTGGCGGTGATTCCCTCAGCGGCTAGGTCCATTAACACGGCCGAGATCCTAGCCGAAGGGACTGTGATAGTTGCACCATTCTCATCGCGGAGCACTGAAATGTAGGACTGAGGAAGCGCTGATTAGCAGCCAGTTCTCAAGACTCATACGGTCACATAGCAAGGAAAGGCTCAAGGTTCTCTTACGGAGTCGTGCCTCCCCAGTACTTTTTGTACAGTGGTGGCGTAGGCAGAAGACTTCCATCTTACTGCCAGGCAGCTGTAATGTCCGTTTTGCAGCGAATCAAGGTCAACGTATGCGCCAATTGCGAATGCGAGGCGAACAGCCAAGGCTCCGTACATTCCAATCTCCTCCTCATCCCTAGATCCTGCAACAGCAAGTGCACTAAGAAGTCCACCGCAGAATCCCTGTATCCCACCTGCTGTCGCAGCATTTTCGAGAATGGCAGAGTGTGCTTCGGTTTGGCGGACATACGACAAGTAATCACAGAGATGCCGGAGTACAGTGAGAGGGATGCTCAGGATGTTCTCGTCTGCCGTGGTTAAACCATTCTTTACTTCTCCTGACACCCAAGCCCTGATCTTCGTCGCAGCGGCATGGCCATTTACGAGCTCCAGAACGGAGTCGTTTGTGGAAAGTGTGTGCCAGAGCTCTGGCAGTGAGCAAAGGGCTTCTTTCACCGGTGAGAGATGCTTGTTGTGCAAGAATTGGCGGAGTTCCTCATCCGACGGCCAAGTGATTGCGACAGGGCCAAAAGAAATGAGGGAAGGAAGGTTGGCCATATCGAGTACGCAAAATACAAGGCGATCTTCGCTGGTGCCCAGAGTAGCAGAATCCTTGAATCGTTGAGCATAGACCAAGAACAAAGCGCAGAGAATTCGACGCACTTTGTCATATTTTAATCATAGCTAGGGGCCGAAAGGAAGTTCTGCAGCGTAGATTGCTTGTCCGGCCCCGCACACCGCCAGATTCGAAAGACATCGTCGCATAAACAGTGACGCATGAATCATGTTTCGTAATTATACAGGGATTGAGACCAACAGTTAGTGCTAGACAGTTTAGTTTCAACAGTTTCATTTCTCAATGGCAAGCTCGGTCCAGTCACCGTAGCGATTACTATCTGCAAGTCGCCGCTGTAGACGCCGATCATCCTAAGTTGCCATAATCTGAGTCAGCTGATGCCGCAACTAATCATTCGTGGTGAAATGTATATATGCAGGGGCATATGACGTACCGGTAAACTCAGTGGCACGGGTCAGCGCGCTGGCTAGGCATAAGTAAGGGTTGCGTGCCCATACACTTAGCCAGGCTTGCAAACAAATAAATCAAATCAAATCCGGGGTCCAATTTGATTTGATTTGGATAGGGAAATCCTCGATCTGATTTGATTTGATTTGATTTGAGTCCATTTGGATCTCATTTGGATATCTGGATAGCCCCACTTTTCTCCCACGACGAAAGACATTGAGCAGCTCCTATAAGGTCCGCTTTGAGCCGGCCTCTCTGAGCTGTGACCATCTGTCCGGCAAGGCTAAATATTCGCTCTGGCTCCGAAGACATAGCCGGGATGGAAAAAAGATCAATTGCCATTCGCGATAAGCGTGGATACTGGCGTCTGCGGAGCAGCCAGTATTGGATCGGATCGTCAACCAAACAATCGCCTGGATCGGTACTCGCCACCCATTCTGCATACTCGTCACGCACGGAACACACTGAAGGCGCGGGTTGGGCGCCGAGCTTCCTAATTGAAGCCATGAAGTCATCAAGATCCGTTGTCATCCTCGACACAGTCGGCTGTTCCGGGATAGTATCTTGCTCGATCGGGAGACTTCGATACTCCTCCCAGAGCTCTTGCACCGCGGTCCTTCCTCTGGTCAACCAGTCCGGATGATCAGACCATTGCGACTCGACTGTCGACCAGCGGAATGCAGGGTGGAGGACGAGGCTCGCGAGGTACGCAGGGCTGTCCTCGGTGAGGGCGTAGTATTGGTCAAGCTTCATCCAGCCGAGATTGCAGCCAATTCGCAGGTAAGGCTCCTCGTCTCGTTCATGTTGCAACTTTGCCTCTTCCAGGTGCTTCAAAAGCCACTCCATTGTCAACAAAACCTCCCAAATCGCGCCGAATTTGCCTTCCCGCGGTCGGCCCTCTAGGCGTTTTGTCGCGATCTTCAATGGCTTCAGAATCGCCAAACAGGCTTGCAAACAGATAAATCGTAATCAAATCTAACCAAATCAAATCAAATTTATCCAAATCAAATCAAATCAAATCGCCCCTGCGGCGATTCAAATCAAATCAAATCGGATGGCCCAGATTCATTTGGATATTTGATTATTTGGATAAGCCCCACATCCGTAACTGCGACCAATCAGTGTCGAGAGCCTGCGTAGCCAGGAAGTGGCCGCACGCGCATTTGCTTTTGACGAGCCTCGTCACCAAGATTTCTTTTTACACTTGACGCGACGCGTTCGGTTACAGGATATATCATGGGCGTGCTTGTCATGTGGGAGCCAGTTATTTGTGGCAGATGGCCAACAATAGCCACCTTCAGCCTACTCAAAAATGGCCCAAACAACAAGAGGCGAAATCAACCTTTCCAGCGCCCCATCGACCACTTTTAGCGTTCCCGAGAGCTCCCCCGACTTTGACCCATTAGAGCCCGACGTGGACGGAACGGGCGACACGTCGCCCTCGATCGACTACGCTGGGTATGAAGGCATTGATTGGAATCGTCTCGCGGGGTTCTCCATACGCAAGCATAGAAAACGAGCGCGGACGGGATGGGTATGGGAGCATGGCTTCGACATCGAGAACACCAATTCCGGTCATCGATACTGGCTTTGCAAATTGTGCCATCGCAAGAAGACTACCATAACGCACATGTACGACGCTGCCTCCACCAGTCAGGCAAACAGCCATATGGAAGAAGTTCACCACGTTTGCAAGGGCGGACCAATGCTTCCACAGAGGAAGAAGCAGCGCACTCTTCTGGACATGGTTGACCTCGACACCCACCAACCCAAGGACCAGGCTTTGATGAACGCCTTCATCTCGTCCTTTGATCCGCTTCGCTTTCAGCATCTCCTCATACGCTGGGTGGCGTGCGACAACATCCCATTTCACAAGCTGGAGAGTCCATACTTTCGTGATCTTATGGCTTACGCGAATAGCGCCATTGTGGATTCGGGCAGCGTCCCAACCCATAGCACCATCCGCGACTGGATTGTACGATCCTTCAATCGTCATAAAGGCGTCGTGACGGAATTGCTTCGTCGGTCGCTAAGCCGCATCAACGTCTCCTTTGACGCGTGGTCCTCTAGAAAATTTATGTCTTTACTTGGCCTTACCGTGCACTTTCTTGACGACGAAGGGAACTTCCGTACGTTTCTCCTCGGTCTGCCCCGGATTGAAGGTCGTCACTGCGGGGAAAATCTCGCCGATCGTGTCAGCGAGATACTTCACGAGTATGGGTTCGAGGACCGCGTCGGATACTTTGTCACAGACAATGCGGAGAGCAACGACACGTGCCTTGAAGACTTGGGCCGTGAGTTGGGGTTCAAAAAGCAACATCGTCGGCTCCGTTGCTGTGGCCACATCATCAATCTCGTCGCCCGATCCATTCTTTTCGGTACGGACGCGTTCGAAGAGGATTGTCAAGCCGACAAAGAGATTCAAGACGAGGTCAAACTCTGGAGATCAAAGGGCCCCATTGGCAAGCTGCACAATACTGTTCACTGGGTGGAAAGGTCTGGCCAGCGCATTGAAAGGCTCCACAAGCCCCAATCCATTGAGAACACGGCCCTGGGCCTCGAAGACAAAACAACCTACGATGTCGTCATGGACAACGCTACTCGCTGGAACTCGTCCGAAGCGATGATGGAGCGAGGTTACATGCTTCGCAATGCACTTGATTCGCTGGTCCAAGCGGAAGTGACAGAGTGGAGCCAATACGTGGCGAGAAGGACACAGAATGGGGCAAAACCGATGCCGAAGAAGTGTCGCAAGAAGCCTACAATTGTGGATGATCGGATGGCCGCTGAGGACTGGTCCGTTATTGCAGAGTATTTGGCGATTCTGAAGCCATTGAAGATCGCGACAAAACGCCTAGAGGGCCGACCGCGGGAAGGCAAATTCGGCGCGATTTGGGAGGTTTTGTTGACAATGGAGTGGCTTTTGAAGCACCTGGAAGAGGCAAAGTTGCAACATGAACGAGACGAGGAGCCTTACCTGCGAATTGGCTGCAATCTCGGCTGGATGAAGCTTGACCAATACTACGCCCTCACCGAGGACAGCCCTGCGTACCTCGCGAGCCTCGTCCTCCACCCTGCATTCCGCTGGTCGACAGTCGAGTCGCAATGGTCTGATCATCCGGACTGGTTGACCAGAGGAAGGACCGCGGTGCAAGAGCTCTGGGAGGAGTATCGAAGTCTCCCGATCGAGCAAGATACTATCCCGGAACAGCCGACTGTGTCGAGGATGACAACGGATCTTGATGACTTCATGGCTTCAATTAGGAAGCTCGGCGCCCAACCCGCGCCTTCAGTGTGTTCCGTGCGTGACGAGTATGCAGAATGGGTGGCGAGTACCGATCCAGGCGATTGTTTGGTTGACGATCCGATCCAATACTGGCTGCTCCGCAGACGCCAGTATCCACGCTTATCGCGAATGGCAATTGATCTTTTTTCCATCCCGGCTATGTCTTCGGAGCCAGAGCGAATATTTAGCCTTGCCGGACAGATGGTCACAGCTCAGAGAGGCCGGCTCAAAGCGGACCTTATAGGAGCTGCTCAATGTCTTTCGTCGTGGGAGAAAAGTGGGGCTATCCAGATATCCAAATGAGATCCAAATGGACTCAAATCAAATCAAATCAAATCAGATCGAGGATTTCCCTATCCAAATCAAATCAAATTGGACCCCGGATTTGATTTGATTTATTTGTTTGCAAGCCTGGTCAAGACAGAGAGCATGTCTCCTACGTTAACAATCAGTGCCGTCGGCGTCGCTGCAACGGGAACAAATTTGTTTGTTTCAGCATCCAAGACCTCCAGTCCCGGATTTCCGTCTTGCACAAGTAGCGTGATTGCGGAAAAGTCGCTATGTTCCCCCGCACCAAGTTGACCACCGTTACCATCGATCGCTGGCGCCGGAGGGTAACGAAGGAGGCGGAGCGCTGCAACAACATCCCCGTAAGAGAAGTCGGAGAAAACGGTCGGTCCATACGGTAGGGTTAGTGCAATAAGGTTGAGCACCTTTAGAGCCAAATCGTTCACAACTGCAAAGTACTTTTCGACGGGCTCCCGAAAGTCATAGGACCCGAGAAGGGTCTGGTCGGGCCACACATTTGGACCCATGTAGAAGCGGCGGGCTTGCACAGCAGGATTGTCAGGAGACAGGTCGTGGCCGACGTAGAAGCCCTGCTTGGTTAGTTAACTTATGGACGCGGGAGTTTCTAAAATGACGACTAGCGGCCATGAAACAATGTTGCAAAGAATACTGACCTCTTTCAGGTCCGCGGGTGTGTCCACGTGATAGGATTGTGACTCTAAAACATCATATCCACGGCGGCCAATCTGTTTCCGGGCGTCGAGTCTTGTCTTCTCCTCGACAGGAAGGGCAAAGAACTTCTTTGACGCGTCGAAGAGCCGTGCCAAAATATCGTGAGGCACGCCATGGCCAGTAATCTGGAAAAAGCCAGTCTTAACACATGCTCGACGGACTTCGTCCACAATTCCATCGACGAGTGGAGAACTTGGGTCGCGAAGGAAGGGGGAAATGTCCACAGTGGGGACGAAATCGCTATGCTGGGTGGTGTTTGCTGCGGCTGGCATGGTGGCAAACAGAACCCCAGTTGTAAAGGCTTGAACGTCTGATGAGGCTTGATGTAGTCGATTTGCCGTAGGTAATCCCCAAATGGTCTTCTGCCGTGAGGTTCCCTGTCTTTAAAATTACCAAGGCGTGGAATCAAGGTCCCCGACAAGACCAGTCACCTATCCCCATATCTGAAGTCCATAGACGACCACCGTATTTTGAATAGCTATAGGCGAGACATTCGGGATCTGTCGCATCCAACTGGATTGGTCAGGTCGTGTCTAATAGTCAGTGCTTTTTACAGAGTAGCTCATTGCCCCGGAGTGAATCGTGTTCTGACACCCCTATCAAGAGAGTCCAATGCATCTCCGGGACTGCAGCTAGAAGCGGTGGAGACTGCGGGATAATCATATGCGGGTGTCAGCGAGGCAAAGAGCCAGGTCGCAAAGGCGCATGTGTGTTCCTACCATGCTGTGGGACATGCATGTGAATCATGTGGAATGCGCTGGCAGACTGACGTAGCCTTCGACCACATAGAAATTCTCAGGGCCAAGACCTATCCAGTCCATGTTCAATGTCATGTCTCGACTGCTTGCCAGGTGCCAGGTAGTTGGGTACCAATACAGCTGCAGAAGGCTGTAGATAGCGCGCAGTAACCTGGTCGGACGCATTGCGTAGCACTTGCTGGAATATCCGAATTACCGGATTCAGGACATTCTCCGCCAGCGCCGTCCTCTAATAGCCAGGGATGCACGATGTCGTATGTAGCTTTACTGATACTGCCATTTTTATGGCAATTTCTTGGTTTCCTTACTCCAAAAATACTGTGAATATCTGGACTTTACGGCAACAATTACTCCGGTTCAGACAGATGTAAGACTGAACCATGCCCAACTTGCAAGCAGCGTTTTCTCCAGTG
Source organism: Purpureocillium lavendulum (assembly GCA_029168975.1). NCBI lineage: Eukaryota > Fungi > Ascomycota > Sordariomycetes > Hypocreales > Ophiocordycipitaceae > Purpureocillium > Purpureocillium lavendulum. The sequence continues at coordinate 3,100,166 of JAQHRD010000005.1, read as the reverse complement.
GCAGAGTTTAATGAGATTATATCTTTATGCCATGCACAGTTTGACTCTGACCAGAGCAAACCAAGGAGCTGTGTCCTACCGGCACCGATAGCCACCACTGATGGTCTAAGAGCCGCCACTTCTAAGTCAACCCTGATGGTAGCTCATCTGAATCACCTTGCTTGAATTAGGCACCGGCGTCCCGTCGGGTTCGAAGTGAAATACATCTTGGGCATCATGTCTGCGTCGGACATGCCATCTAGGTTCGACATCTTGGCATCCGGAAACTCGAGGAAGAATCGAGCTGTTGCGAGGCGCAGCTCAATCATTGCAAGATGGAGTCCAAGGCAAACTATTATGCTATTAGTGATTTGCCAATTTCTATGGCCCTCCTTTGGACGAACTTACTTCTCGCCCCTTTACCAAACGGCATAAAGGCCTCCTTCATCGCCTTGGTTGGGAATATCCAACGCGATGGATTGAACACGGAAGGGTCTGGGAACACTCTTGGATCTCGATGCATACTATAAGCCTGTGAACACACAGTGGTACCACCGCTAAGCCAATATCCAGCGATTTCTGCGCCTTCCGGAGGTACCACCCGTGGTAAACCTGAAGACACAGCCGAGTACAAACGTAGTGTCTCATCTATGACTTGACCGAGGTATGGTAATCGTCGCAAAACAGGTTCATCGAAGTCGTGAGGTAGTGTTCGAAGCTCCTCGACGAGAGCAGCTTTGATTCGTGCATTGCGACATACAGACCAGACAAGGAAAGTCAAAGTACTCGCAGTTGTATCGCTGCCAGCGATAATGTATGACTGAGAGTTGCTCAGGATCTCGGCAGATGTAAGTTTATCCTCTTCTTCGGCGGTGAAGAGTTTTGAGAATAATGTCGGCTGTACTCGATTTGCATCCAGGGCTAGGCGTCTATATCGATTTATGGACTCCACGGCATGACCCCGTAAACGGAGAGCGGCCACAGCTGCTTTGTCAATAATCGGCATAGGGACAGTCTCAGCCACCCGCGCTAGAGACGGGAATGTTGCTCTTAGTGCAGCAGCGGACGCTATGTTTTCCAGATTTCGAATATAGTCATTCTTCTGCAAAGTTGTGCAGTTAGAAGCATGAAGGGCCAAAGAGTGAGTCAGTGCACACCTGACCAAGTTCCAACATTCGGAAAGAGTCTCCGAAAGTCAACTCGCCAATTACATCCGTCGCCATAAAGATCCACCATTTGTATAGATCTGCAGCACCTCGCATCCTCATTTCATCGTGTATTCTTTCAATGGCGAGCTCAACCCGGGCATTTACCAGAGGGATGACAGTCTTCAATGAGGATTCTGACATCGGCCCACCCAAGAGTCTGCGGTATCGCCGGTGAACATCAATATCATTCGTAGAAAAAATGTTTTGTTGCCTTGCGGTCACTAGATCCAAGTACCAGGGAGATTTTCGGAAGGACTCCTTAGTGGAGTATATCGTTTTGGCAGCTTCTATGTCGCAGAAATCAACATAATCGGGGGCGATGCGAACGACGGGCCCTAAACACAGACCGGATTGGTCTCAAGCTCATGATTGGATACGGATCACAGCACTGGCATGGACTTACCATACTGCTGATGAAGAGAGTGTACGTAATAGGGTCGTGTTCCTGTGAGCCAGTGATATTTGAGAATGACGCCGGTCCATTTTGTGTACCACGGTCCTGGCACGTTAGATGAGGGTTTACGCAGTATCCGAATGACAATCTAACATGATGGTCAATAGGGTACAATGGCGAAGCGTTCCTCACTCACAAAAGCTAGCACCAATGGTAGTATGATACTTATGAGAGACATGGTATCCTGTCGCAATTATTGAAGAAACGAGACCGAGGACGTAGCAGTGTTTGGCAGAGTCAATTGCTTTTTTTGCAAACCGAACAACAACATCACTTGCTGAGGCGTATTCCATGAAGTCAATGTGCACTTGAAGCTGCCGATCGCGGTCAGTTGTGAATCCCCATGTCCTAAATACTTTTACTGCCAGTGCGGATTTTCAAGCTGCATATGACAGAAACATTTGCCTGGTGGCGTACGAAGGGGGCAGTACACCGCTTTCGCCAACAGGGTGTCGGCATCCCGGTAGCGCACAAGGTTCAAATCTGTCTGAAACATAACCTGCAGGCTCGACTCAGCGCACTGGCGAGTTGTTGCGAGTAATTCGTGCGACACTAGGTAAACACTCTGCCGTACCATCCCTGCATTATATGTACTCTTCTAGCTGCTGCTATCTGAAAGACGTGGCAGTTGCTGGTTGGTGGCAAGTCCCAGACAATATCTGACCGTCTTGCTTCCTCAAAATGGGAGAGGATGAGGTGTAGACTTGCTACTTGACGGCCACTATACCGGCATGAAGGCACGCGGCTACACCCTGCGAATGATGAGAGAATATGAAGTTGCGCATAGTTCAGACCAGACAGATACCTAATTTCGATACTAGGCAGCACCTGTCCAAGCTGCCCGAGTAGGTCACCAAGCCGCACGTCGGAGTTCTACGTTTCGAGGAACAGAACGTCGCTATCGTGGTGGATTACATTGCATCTGTGGGTTGGAATAACAACATCGAGCACCGGGAGGGGGGAGTTCCGCAGGAAACGCTTCTAAGCTATCTTCGCTTCAACCGGGACAAAATTCACTCTGCAAGGCGCCCTCTCATCCAGTAAAACGAGTCAGTGTTATCTCCTTCCGGGTGAACGGCCAGTCGTCGAAGAGTATTGAGGATGCTCTCCATCAGGGTACGAAACTTCCGCAGATTCGGCGAGTCATGCTATGCCCCGAGTGTAGTGTTTGATGTTCTGTATGCACGTGTCGATGGAGCCTTTAGCTGCTAGGAAATGGCAAATCTACTAATACGTCATCCTTAATTGTCGCACGTAGGGAAAGGGGCCAGCAGTTAAATGACAGCCGTCAACAAATATGGAGCGGCGAAGTTGGAGAATTTGGGCCATGGTGCTCGACATCGAGCCAGACAAGAGGCACTAGACAACAGTTTCGTCTAGATTGGTAGTGATTCACTCAACACAACGAAGGTGGCCGGCGAAGCTCGGAAGCTCGGCCTCCATGTGACCATGGCAGATATTTTGCAACACCATGTTACTGGAGCAATATCTGTCGAAAACAACGAAACCCACACACCAGAACTGCACCCAACGGTGCACAGCGAACCTCGAGTCTCGCCGCCCCAAAATAAGTACTTCACAACTGGAGGCTCCTTTCTACGAAGCGCACTCGGGGTTTCAGGGAAGCATCTCGATGGCGCCCGAGCCCCAACGGTCCGCAAGATTCTCGAGCGGCGCTATTCGACACAGCTACGACGAGCGGATGGCCCCTTCTCAGTCGTGTTGATGGCACGGTACGATTGACGTTCTAGTTTTCAGCACCGACCTTGCAGCTGAACCGTTTGTTTAGCGGGAAGAGAACGTGGCGTCTTGAGTTTGTGGCCCGCCAGATCCCATTTGGACCTTGAAGTTCAGCCTTAAGATAAACGGGAACTCTATCGGGCGGAGCTGAATTGCCCGATCCATTGACTGCTAGCATCTCACAATTCCTTGGAGAGAACCTATGTAGTTATTGAAATGGGTTATTTCGGGCCTTCGCCCTCCACCCCTCGTGTTTGATATTCGCCATTCTTCTCGTGCTCTCTCTCTACGGTCACTGGCACCTGAATAATCGTGTTGAATGAGATCTTGGCTTGAGGATTGAAAATGGAGTCGGGCGAACCTACCAAAGTAAGTGCAAACAGTGTAAGCGCCCTGAATTAGCACCAAAGCTTTTGTCTTACCTGTTGGTAAACAGCATGACGTATTTAGGTCGCTTGAGCTACAGGTGACCAGTCCACAATATGGCCGCAATATCGATACCACAGAGGTTACTAGACCTCAATCTTCTCTCGGTTCCGCCGCAGCCACTAGTCATCAGCCGAGCGAGATCGTGAGGACTAATCGTCCTCAACACGCCCATGCTGCGGAAGGCGCTAGTCATCGACCGGGCGAGACCGCAGAGGCGACCGCTCGCAAGGCAGAGGTCATTGGTCCTCGATCCGACGGCCGTGCGGGAGGCAGTGAGCATCAGTCTGGTGGTGCTGAGGAAGGCAGTAAGCATCAATCCGGTGGTGCTGAGGAAGGCAGTAAGCATCAATCCGGTGGTTCTGAGGAAGGCAGTAAGCATCAGCCCGGTGGTGCTGGGAAAGGCAGTGAGCCTCAGTCCGGTGGTGCTAGGAAAGGCAGTGAGCATCAACCCGGCAAGACTACGGAGGCCACCAGTCCTCAATCTACCTCCCAGGGCAATACTCCGGGGGCCATTAATCCTCAACAGGCTGCGCGGGCTGGGGATACCTCGCAGACCACCAGTCCTCCACGATCCCTCAATGGCTATACAATTGAGGTTGAGGTATTCTACGACAAAGCCCTTCAGTCGACTTCTGACGCCGGAGATGGCACAGATGGGACATCTGTAACCGACATATCTGATCATACACGACAAAGCCTGCGATTTACGCTCGACTCCAATTTGCAAGGCACGGCAAAGCTGGCTGACGTTGACTATCCATCAACAATCGATGTTCGATTTCTCGGCCCTGATGGAATCCCGAGGGTGGTTAAGACGGCGGATGTCATCAAAGACAAGGTGAACGGGGTGACAGTAACGCTCACTGAACATGATGTTCACGCCATCCTTGCAAAGGTTGATCTTCCGCCAGCGAGCTCAGCAGCTGTGACCCGAACCGCGCGGTTTGTAGAGGTCGACTTTAGCGGTCGCAATCCCCAATTTGACTTCGCTCGGGCAAAGTTGCTCACGGCACCCCTGCAACTAAACCAGGAGGACAAGCCTGCATTCTTTGAGCCGTTCGAGGGCAACGGCACCTCGCGTGTCTTTACTCAGCCATTCCCAGGAGCAATATCTGACCTCCCATGGACCGTCACCAGACTTGCCGTAGACGGCACGTTTACAAGCTCATTCGTTATCCCTACACGGCAAAACTATAACGCTTGGGCGTGGCTTCTGCTCGGCAATCGCGCATACGGAATGATTGGCATTGTCTCTCCTGATGAGTTGGACAAGGAGGATACTCAAGTCCGCGCCATCATCCTTCCGGCACCACCGCTGGCCACTGGGCCTGACAGCAAAACTGAAGACGGCGAGGAAGGCACAAGCTCCAAGCAGGCAGACTGCAAGTGCGACACGGACATGCCACGCGTCCCAGCTGTAGTTTCAGAAGCCGAACTTGCCAACAACCCTAGCGTGTATACGGAAGACCCCGGTACATCCTGTAAACCCTTCAGAAACCCAGAACGCGTTATCTCTGAAAAGGCTCTCTTTAGTGTGCTCAGGGTGGAACAGCCGGAGATCTCAGGATCGGCTAGCGGACTGATCAAGAACCCTATTCTGGATTTTGAGCAGGATTTATTCGTCCCATATCCGCCGACGACGCGTCCTACTATCAACCCGCTAGCCCCTATTACGACCAGTGTCCCGGCGTCATCCCTCCCGCATCCCTGGCTAGGTGCAATGGCACGCTTCGGGAGCGGAAGACACGAAATGAACGCGCAGAATCCCGTCCAGTGGGAGGGAGACAGTCTTCGATATCAGGCAACGACCATTGCCAAGGGTCATATCCTCGAATTCAGAATGCGCACCAGGAGTAACGGGTACAGTCTAGGAGGCGTTGCGAAGACATTGGAGCTGGCACCGCGCCAGACGAGGAGTAGGTTGACCCAGACGCATTGCATTTCGCACAGTTGCTAACGTTGTTCTCGTAAAGGAATCCAGAAAATTGCATGGTCTCGATCAGAGCGAGGCACAAGGGCCGAAGAAACCCAGTTGGCCGACACAACCAGTGATTCCATGACTCATGACACCTCGTATCATGATGTTGCCTCTGCAACACTGAATGAATGGGCCACGGGAAGCTCAGACTCGAGGGTCGCGGCGGCTGCTGTCGGAGTCGGCGCGGCCCCAGGCCCGGTGGTTGTAGGAGGAGGTGCCGCATATGCCTCGTCTCACTCTTCAAGTGAACAATCTGGCGGACGCGACGTGACGGCAGCAGAAGAATCGAAGTGGGGGGAGGCGATACGTCGTCATGGTGATGCATTGCGCAAATTCGGGTCCATGACCGTACAGGAGGTGACTGAGACGGAAGCCGTGACTGGTCAGTTCTTTCGATCCTCACAGAAACCAATGTCGCTGACCAGTGTTCGCAGGAACTACGGAGGTCATCCGAAACATCAATTACGGCCACAGCCTGACAGTCATCTACTACAACGTTCTGCGCCATCTGAGGGTCGATACCGAATTCGCCGGCGCTCGGGAGTGTCTCTTCATCCCGTTTGCCATCCGACCGTTTACCAAAGAGCGCGTCTTACGCTGGAAGGACAGCATTAGCCGAGCATTGCGTCGAAGTTCCCTTACTCGAGCCTTAACCTACCTGAAGGATGTTGTGACCAACTTTGCCTATTCAACCATCCCGCCGGGGCGACGGTCAGATCATCCAATCAAGTCGTTATGGGGTTCTCTATACATCGAGTTGGGCATTTCCCGGCCGGTGGATAAAGATGATGGGAAGTTCGACGATGGCAAATGGACTCCGTTGTTGTCATTTCTGCCTTCACCGGCCTTTGCGATTTACCAGCAATTGAGCGCGCTCGACACAACTATCCGGGACCAGATCTTCCAGCAGCGTTTTGCGCCCGCCATTGCTACCAAATGGTGCGATAGCCTCCAAATCTCGGACAGAAACGGAGACCTGAGTGCCGACTTTACGCTGGCCACGCAGTATCGGTTCAATGGGACGGCCAGGGTCGACTTCCAAGTCAGTCCAAACGATGGCATCACGAGGCAGAGTTTGGCTTCTTTCCGGGTTGCTGCACTCAAGGCGCTGCCCCCTGGCTCGAAGGCCAATATTAATGGCGTCAGCTTAAGCTATCAGACAGACTTCGAGAACGGCTCCCTTTGGCTCAGCAGAGGCGTCGACGACCTCATCACAGTCGAGACCGGGCGGCCGGATCCGGCTGGCGCCGCCTTCATATCGGTGCCGAGCGCGTATGACCGCCAAGATGTTCGACAGGAGCTGCGACTGGCAACAGACGATCTCATTCAACACGTGAACGAGCATGTCGAGTACTACCACAAGGCAGTCTGGTGGAACATGGATAGGGACCGCCTCTTTATGCTCCTAGACGGGTTCACGGTGCCTAGACTCCAGCAGAACCAAGTCAGCATTGCCAATGTTGTTGAGAAGGAGCCTCTTGCTGTGGCCGGGAATTGCCTGGTCTACAGAGTCTCTGCTGGTGTCTTTTTAGGAAACCCGGAGCTGAGTATAACATCACCCAAGGACCTTTACAGCTACTACAGTGCCAATAAGGCAGTATCGGATCCACTGTATATCAGCTTGCCTACGGACGGTCTGTACGCCCGGACGATCATGGACGAGTGCGATGCCTTGGAGGACCATTACGGAAATAAAGACTGGGCACTTTCGGATCCCGACCCAGAGCTCGGCGCCCTCGATGCGAGCCTCCTCCAGAGCCGCAAATCAGAAGTCACCGGCCTTGCTCCGACGACGCTGCCTTCTACCATCATCAACCTGACAAATGCCACGCCAGCGCCGGCCCCGCAAGGGCTTGGAGGTGTCCTCGGCGCCGCACAGAATGCAAACGCTTTCGGCGACATGGCTGGGCTTGCTGGCACTCAGCAGTTGGCCTCGGCTGGCCTTCAGACGGCAGCCTCACTTGCAACGGGCTTCGGTAGCTCGGCCGCGGCTCTTGAAATAGCCAAGATGGCTAGTAAGAAACAGGCCGTTGCCGATGCGGACAGGAAGCTCGCTTCAATCCAACGCGCAAAGGACAAGGGTCTCGTTACCGACGAGGACTCGCAGAGGAACGCCGCCAGAGTGCTCAGCGATCTGAACACCGCTGAAGCAGCGAGGGCGCCACACGAGGATCCAGATATCAAGCAGCTTCTAGACCAGTTCCGTGATGGCTCTTTGGATACGGAAAGGACATTCGAAGCTTCGAACTCGGAAGGCATGGTGCGCGTAGCCTTTGGCAACTCGGACCGGGATATCAGGTCGGCCGCCAATACCACTGGAAGAGGCCGACGACCCAGCTGGTCCGCTTTCAAGGCGCTTTATTGGACTTATGACAAAAAGAAGTCGACAGACGTGCGCCAGGAGATCAACCCGGCGTGGGCCGATAACCCGAATTACGCCAACACATGTTGCATGCGCCTTTCACGAGCCTTGAACGAGTATGGGATGCCAATCACCAAGTCAGCGGGCGCCATTCCAGGAGTGGAGACCGAACGCATCTTCGAGACAGATCAGCGCTACATTATCAAGGTGAACGCTGCGCGCGAATACTTGCTGCATCAATGGGGCATGCCGGAAGTCAACGTCCGCAAGGAGAGGGGCTCTCCATTTAAACCCGCCAAGGACCCACGATTCAAAGGCAAGACCGGTGTCATCGTGTTCGCGATACAGTTTGGCGGTGGGGATGCCACAGGTCATGTTGATCTGTGGGATGGAAAGCAGTTCAGCCATGAGATGAAAAACGGCTGGGACGAGGCGGGGACCGACCCGAAGAAGTACTGGACCCTGGCCACGAGCATTATGCTGTGGTATCTGACGGATCGGCGTGCGCAAGTTGATGTGCTGCCCGGTGGAGGTGGCGGGGAAGCGGTGGGTGTATAACCATAACCAAGTTCAGCTGCTGGCCGGGAAGAGGCTTGGATTGCTCAGTGAATAACTGAATCGGGCAACGAAACCCGTCTTGATCCGTTGATGCAATGAGATGATCACGCTGTATAATTCCTATACTAGGTAGCTGGTAGTGTAACTGCTGTTGAGATGTATGTGGCTATGTCCAAATGGCAAAATGGGAGCCGACTCCACACCTAGAGCCACATCTCGTACCAAGGTATCGCTTATAAAGGGGCCCAACGGACCCCCAGGCCTCTGAGGCTGCACCACGTTCCACAACTACAGTAATTAAGGTACTTGGGACGTTCACCTGCTTAACCCTGGCCGACATAAACACGAGGATGCGTTGCCTGTATTTAGATTCATGGTCACCAAGAATTGCAGCCTCGCTTCATGTTTGATGCCGGGATTCAATGTGCTACGATGGAGGGAGTTCAGGATCATGCAATCGACTGCGACGCATCTAGAGTCAACAGCCATGGCATCTACAGCTCATTGACGGAGGTCCACAGGTGTTTTCAGGCGGAACCTGGACATCTTCAGTGCCTCCTGGGCTCAGGTGCGTGCCAGGGGGGTTCAACCCCATTCCAGCGAGGCCTTCAGCAGCAAGGGCGTCCCTCGCACCCGTACTGTAGGGTCCCGCCAGCGGTCCTTGTCGCATCCGGCAAGCGCCCATTGCCCTGGCCGTGATTGGTCGCAGCTCCGGAGCACCGCATGGATCCGCCCGCTCGCAGCTGCAAGCCTGCAAGCATGGATCTGCCTGCGACTCCAGCTTCCATCCCAGCGAGCGCGTCACGACGCGACCAGCAACCGCGTACGGTGTAATCCGCCTCCCGAAGCACGAAACGGCCCCAGTCCTCGGACGCTACGACCACATTGACCGCATCGCCCGCATCGTCGCGATGGCGCCCCCGCCGCAGGAACTCGAAGAAGCCCTGATTGCCGGCACCCACCGCGTCTTCACCGCGGACCCGGATGCGACGACCGTCAACAAGGTTCGCCACGATGTCGAGCAGACGCTGGGCCTGGAAGAGGGCTTCTTCACCGCCGACGACTGGAAGCAGAGGAGCAAGGCATTGATCAAGGAATACGTCGTACGCACTCGCTTGCCCTCCTGCACGTGCCGTGTAAATGGCTGCTTACCCAACCACTCAGGACAAGCTGCTCGACGGTTGGGTCCCGGACGCGAAGGAGGAGAAAGGAGCATCAGGGGCGAAAAACGGCGTCAAGCGGCAGTCTCCGGCTCTTCAGGAACCCGGGAGCAAGCGCCAGAAGCTCGTGCCGGAGCAAGGGAATCTTACCAAGAGATACAAGCAGGGGAGAGACGCGGACAGTGCGCCGAAGAAGCCGCCGAAACCTGCGCCGCGACGCAAATCCAAAGCTGCAACGCCCGAAGACGAAGACGACTTCCAACGCAGCTCGCCGCCTGCGAAGAAGAACAAGCGCGAAAGCAAGGACGACGGCGAGGACGACAGCAAGTCTGCGGGGCGCGACGACACAGGCAGCTCGAAGGCAGCCCCGCCCACAGCCAAGGACGAGTCGGACGATGGCGCCGAGTCGTCGATTAATGTCGAAGAAGCGAAGCCTTCCGTAGACGAGGAAGAGGAATACTCCGACGTCATTGACGAACCACCACCGCCGAAGCGCAAGAAGAAGGACAAGAAAGACGCCGCGGCGCAAAGTGCGAAGCCTGCGACCAAGAAGTCGAGTGTCAAGGCATCTTCACCGGACGATCCCGAAGACGCCGAGGTGAAGAAACTCCAAGGACAGCTCGTAAAATGCGGGGTGCGCAAGCTCTGGCACAACGAACTGAAAAAGTACGGCGACGACTCGCGCGCCAAGATCCGGCACCTCAAAAAGATGCTCGCCGACGTGGGCATGGACGGACGCTTCTCCGAAGCCAAAGCCCGGGAGATCAGGGAGACGCGGGAGCTCATGGCCGAGGCCGAGGCGGCGCAGGAGATGAACCGACTATGGGGCATGGGCGGCGGCGGCAGGGCGAGCCGGAGCAAGAGCAAGTCGATGAAGCTCGACGAGGACAGCGAGGGCAGCGGTGCCGAGGACAAGAACGCCGATGACGACGACAAGGACGACGACGACGAGGAAGAGCAGGACACGTTCGCCGCCAGGAGGAGGCGGGCCCAAGCCGACCTGGCGTTCCTGGGCGACGACAGCGACTCCGACTGATGCGCCGTGCCTGGCGTCCACCCGGTCATGCTGCTAATTTTCATGTGCTCGTGCTCACGGTGCGTGTTTACAACGTACAGATACGAGGCAATTTGTCCCATTGGCGAGGCGTTGCGGGAGATTAATGTCAGGGAAAGAGCACCAATCCAGATGATTGTACTTTGTATTTTGCCACTAGGTACTTCGTACCTTATACAAGCAAGGTCTCTCGACTTGCGCTGTGTTACCTTCCCAGGCACTTCATTTGCAAAACTGTGGTGGCCGGCGCGGCGCTCAATCCGCCCACGCCCTGTACACGATCCTGGCGCCGTACGTGTCGCCCTTCTTCAGCAGCGTCATGCCCCTCCACTCGGGGACGTTGCAGGCGTTGACGAACCGGCCAGGCTCGCAGCAGAAGGCGCTCCGCGGGCCGCGGGCCGGCACGCCGTCGACGGCCGGCACGTCGGTGAAGTCGCCCGTGTAGAACTGGAACGAGGGCTCCGTGCTCAGCACCTCGAGGGTGATGCCCGTCTTGGGGTGGTGCGCCCTGAGGTTGAGCGCGAGGGGCTGCGCGCGCGTGTCGAGGGGCACCGCCGCGGGGTCGCTGACGCCCGGCAGGGTGAAGCAGTAGTCGAACTTGGGCTCCGCGGCGCCGAGCGCAAAGGGCTTGGTCGTGTCGACGGCCGGGTACGGCACGGGCCCGCCCGTGGGGATGGCGTCGGCGTCGACGGGGAGGTGGTCCCGCGCGCCGAGGGTGATGGTCGTGCCGTCGATGGTGGCGTCGCCCGTGAGGTTGAAGTAGGAGTGGTTGGTGAGGTTGATGGGCGTCTCGTCGGCGCCGCCGCCCACGAGGCGGACCTCGTACTCGATGCCCAGCACGTTGGCGACCTTGCTGCCGCCGTTGCCGCCCGCGACGACCTGCGTGCCGGCCGTGTACGTGACGGTAGCCTCGACCTCGCCAGGGAAGCCCTCATCGCCGTCCTCGCTGACGAGGGAGAAGCGCACGCTCTCGCCGCCCTCGAGGCCGTCGACGCCGGGGATGGGCCGCACGCCGACGGGCTCGGGGCCCTTCCACAGACGCTTGCCCCAGCCGACCTTGCCGCCGTGCAGGCAGTTGGGGCCGTTGTTGGCGGCGAAGGTGTACGACTTGCCGCCGTTGAGGCCGTCGACGCGCGCGCCCGCGATGCGGTTGGCGACGCGGCCGATGGTCTCGCCGAAGAAGGGCGTGTTGTGCCGCACGTACTGCTCCTGCGTGGGGAAGCCCTGCACGATGTTGGTGCCGTTGACCCTGAAGGACTGGATGATGGCCCCGAGGGGTAGGAACTCGAAGGGCGCGTCGTCGCTCATGGCGAGTCGTGAGTGAGTGAGTGGTGAGGGGTGATGGGATGGATACGGACGGACAGTTCAGTTCAGTTCAGTTCAACAAGACAGACAAGACAGATCGATGACAAGCGAGGAAAGAGCGCCGCTGCATGTAATGATGTCACCGCAGTTTTGGGTCCGTTTTCGCAAAAGATTTCGAGCGAGCTTCCGGCGTTGGAGTAGGTAGCAAGGCAGTAACAACATATTTAAAGCTGCACATCATCTGCCCTGCCGTGATGTGCTTGCCCCGTCCCGGTGAGATCGGACGGACGTCAGACTTCAGGCTAATGTGGGTGACGTGGGAGACAGGCGGGCGCGCGAATCGCCTGACGGGCGGCACTCCGCGAGACCGTCCAGGTTGGACCGGGGCCATTGGAGCGCTTCGACTATTGATTGAGCAAAGAAGGGGGGGGGGGGGGGGCGGACGTGGGGACGACGGCCGTGGGGCGGCAATCGCGCGGGATGCGTGTTTTTTGAGAATGGCACGACTTTCGTACTCGAGTTGCACGACGGCGCCGGTTGCGGGTGGATGAATCGCCATCTGCCGACCAGCTGGGCCGCACGCACAGGAGTCACGAAAATGATGGTCGTGAATTGCTGTGGCCCTGGGTTTGTCCACGTGGTGGTAGTAGTACTCTGGCGGCCAAGACGTTACTGTAATGAGCTGTCAAGGTGGTACTTTCGTACAGGCACCTGCGCGGCTGTCATATGTTGCTCAAATCGTACTTCGTACCTTATCCAACAGACCAACACCATGGAATCCGAAGGCGAGATGAGAGGTGCACGACCAGCTCACCCGAACCTTGTGGAGACATGCTAATGCATCGCTCAAATATCCGGCATAGGCCGCCTCGCGATTTGCTCTCGGCCACCAGAGTCGCCCTTGGTGTCCACTATGGCATGGAAGCCCAGTCGGTCAGCGATTTGCCTCACTGCCTGGCTGCTACAGCCCAAACCATGCATTCACAACCGCGTTTCCAGAACACGAATTCCAATTCTCAATCCCGCGCTCTAAGAGCTGCTGCAATTGGTGATCGAGAAACGAATCAAAGTTCAATTCATTGCCTGTGCACGTTTTGTGATGCGCGGTCGTCCGTCGTGCCGCCCGTCGTGACTGGTTTCGCCAGCCCATTTCCGAAATGGACATTTCCTAAATGGGCAGCGCATTTCGCAAATGTGTCCACGACAGTCGTCAGCGATCCAACACAACACATAGACAACTGCGTCATGCGCCATGCGCTCTCAATAGCTTTGCCCCAGTAGAGCTGAATGTTTGATGCGGCATCATTTCCATGAGCACACATGGTGCAGAGGCAAGGGGCAACTGGGCGGGCGGCACCCAAGATTCCCCTCGAACCACCGGCTGCCTGGCAGTGCTGACACTACCCGAGCACATCTGGCCCAGGCACCAGCGCAGTAAGTCCCGGCACTTCGATAGATCACGCTTATTTCTTGCTGCTTCATCCTGAGAAAAGATCTCCCCTTCACGTTCCTTGGGTATCTTACCTCGCCTGCTTCGTTTCTCTGCTGGGAGCGGCACTGTTCATTTGTTGTGTCGGAATGCTCGAGCTACTCCCACCAGAGCTTCTTATGGCGGTCGCCGACCACCTGGATTTCGAGGCAGACCTCAACGCCATGGGAAAGGCTAGCCGTCACCTCTACGACGCCCTGGAGCCGTACCGATATCGCAGGAATGCTCGGGTTGCAACAACCGGACGTTTCACCAGTGCGCTGCACTGGGCTGGGCGAATGGACAATGTTCACGTGGCCAAGAAGGCGATAGACGCCGGAGCAGACGTCTGTCTAGCATCCATCGGCGGGGGGTCACCACTCCATGCAGCAGTCATTGGCAACTCGGTGGATGTCACGAGACTACTCCTTCATGACGAGAGGGTCGACATTGAGGCGAAAACTCGCACTTCTATCACGCCGCTTCATTTGGCGGCGGCATATGGTCATGTCGCCGTCGGCATGATACTGCTCGAAGCCGGGGCGACTGTCGCAGTATGTGCCCAGGGCGCTCGAGACCAAGAGCTCACCCCCCTACGATTTGCTGTCATGCATGGACACCTGGCCTTTACAAAACTTCTAGTCTCGACGGGAAAGATTCACCAAAAGATCGAGAACGAGCCGGATATGTCATCACCGCTGAGACTTGCCGTTGAGAGGCGAGACTACAGCATGGCTGCGTATCTCCTTCACAGTGGGATCCCGGACAGTCAGTCACGTTTCAGCTCGGAGATGCGTGCCATGATAGATGGGCACCGGGATGTGATGGACCTGCTCGAGCGATTTCGTGAACTCTCTCCGCCATTGGTTCCGTGACGATTGCTATCTGGCAAATTGCAAAGAATTTGGATGGAAGAAAGCTGAGTAAAGTGGAGAACACGTGAACATCCATAGCACGGTACGACTTGAAACTGGACTCGAGAAGGGAGGCATGTGCAACAGCCGGGAGCCGCACTGGCTGAACCGATAACACATGAACTTTGCCTGGGGACTGGAAATACCACGATCAATCATCCATAGAAGAGTGTGGGTCTAAAGACATGAAACGTAAGATAACCAAAAGTACCGAATACCTCGGATCTCCATCTGCAGCGACTCGCAGGCGCACGCGTCGTCTCTACCGGCCGGCAATGGGAGAGAGAAGCTCACAGGGGACTACTTCCAGCACCAGACAGGTCTGACGGGCTGTACCAAACGCTCGGAATGACGACGCACCGGCCCTGTTCTCGTATCAGACATGCTCTTTGTCGTTAAAGACATGAAAGAGGACGCCCTATCGGAAAGCTTGAAGGAAGACTGCGACTCGACCACCGTCCCTGCGAAGACCCGGGTGTGATGTTCCCATGTCGCGGCATTGACATTGGCCCTTTAGGTCTACACCGCGCACACATCAGCTCCGCTCCTCGACTCCCCCATTGAGGCGACCAGGTCGGCGGTGTGTTCACTTGTTGGCTCGGCGGCGGCGCGAGCTGTATCGGTCGTTCGGGGCCGAGAATTCGCTCCTCGATCGCATTGCGTCCGTCGGTCGCCTTTGCGATTGCATCGCCCGCGAGGATGGCGACCACTGGTGCGCTTCGCAGGATGAATGGCAGGCCATTTTGGATACCTTTCAGCCTTGCCAATTTGGCGATTTCATTCTTGAGATCGTGATGCTTCACGTTCGAAGGATGCATGTCTGCTATCGACTCGATCGCGCAGGACACGGCGAGACGGGTTCGTCAGCTCGGGCAAAGATTCCAAATGTACTTGAATGCAAACTGCGCCCGCAGGCACGACTGCAGGTTTGCCATGCCCGGCCTGGCCTGATGCTCAGGGCTGCCTGAGGTTAGTAGATGGCGTCAGCAGACGTGCAGGGCGCCAGTGACAAGTTGAGGGGAAACATAATAACCTCAGGCAGCATTCTGCTCTCAAGCAAGGGTGCTCGAAAATCCCCAGGTTGCGCAGCAATTATTCCTGTCACGGCGATGCATCGATGCTTTGGGAGTCTTCACAGAGTATGTGCGCGGGTCTGGTGGCCCGCAAATCTTTCCCATGATCAATACGGTTGAAGAATGGCACAGCGAGACGTCTCGAGCATGTCCGGCATTGCGACGTCCGCGAGCGTCCACTCTCATTTGGGTCTAAAGGCAGTTATTGACGGAATTGTACTACACGGTTTGCGGCTGTTCCAGTTGACAGCTAGGATGAGTGGTCACAATCGACGGCTCTTTTTATTTATCCTAGCTTGTCCATGCCTCCAGCGTGAACTTGAACAACGGTACATCAGTGCGATGCTCTTCGTGGTACCTTTCCAAAGCCTCGTCCTGTAGGTCACGTATTTGCGACAAGAGTCTTTTCAGTGGCTGTTGACCTTCATCGCGCAACACTTTGACGGTCTCGTTGACGCCAAAAGGGTCTCTCACGATGACGCAAATACCCCTGGGGCCGCTGTCGCAGATCTCGTGCTCCGTCTTTTCCCTGATATAATCTCTGAATTGCGACAAAGACAACGTCTCCATGCCTTTCAAGGCATCGAGACTGCCATCAGGGAGCAGCTGATGTGACAGTCTGCTCCCAGGCATTCTCAGTCTGACCCAGAACTGCCAAACCGGCCCTAGCGCGGCGGGTTGCGGTTGTGGCAAGGGCGGGGGACCAGAAGAGTCCGCAGGCATTTCGCTCGGCGGCTCAGAAGATTCGGGGGCATCGTCCGGCTCCGGCTCCGGCTCCAGCTTCACCACTGAAGCACGCCCATGGGCTGTTGTTGGCTCAGACCCTGAGAGCTGCTCATGAAGCGACGACATGGAGGCAGGCGTAGCGCTTGGTTCGGTGGGTATGGGTCTACCACGTCTATCCAGACGGGCGGCTGATGCTAGACGGGGTTGAGGGAGCTCAGATAATACGGGACTTGAGACTGGGACTGTCCGACTCCCGTCAGGAGGAGTTGGAGGCTCATCAACCACCATCACATCACGCCGCGCTTCGGCCTGGCGTAGTTGAGTCGCGACGTCCTCTGTAACTGATTGAAAGCGAAGGGTCAATATGTGGCTTGATGGAACAGGCTGAAACCTATCAGTGGTGAATGTGCCAGGTTGGACTGTGACACAATCGACCGCGGGGTTGACAGGTAATCTTGGCTCGAGCCCTTGCAATGGTCCAGTCTGGTAGCCGGGGGGGTTGCGCCTAGCAACGTTTTCTGAAGGAATGGGACGTGTCGTACTTGGGATGCGTTCCCCTGCCACCCGGGCGCTGCGTATGTCCCCTCGGCTACACGCAGTGCCGTCGAGATGGCTCCGAGGGCCCTCGCAATCTTGACATGGCATATGGGACTCAACTAAGCCGCCCTGCCTTGAGGAGGCACCAGCCGACTGATCATCTCTGCGATGGGCGGATTCGACTCGTGCTCGTTTGTAACGGAATGGCCCGGTATCGGCTCCAGACTCAGTCGGGTGGCGGCGTGGCTGTTTGTCGTGACAGCGTCTCTCATAATTTTCACCGCCGCTAGGGTCTTGAAAAATCGTTGAGCGAGGCGTTTGGTCTGCGTCTTCTTCAGAGTCTGGGACCCAGTGTGACCCGCCCTCTGATAGAGAGCTGGCGCCTCTCGTTGCACAAGGATCTCTATCTCTAGTTTGGACCCCTTCGTATGATGTGGGAGATGGGATGCTGTCGGCGTGCACTGAGGATTGGCTGTGCTGTGTCGGATTGCTCGAGTGTGTTTCTGGTCGTTCACTACTGTCCGGGTGCGCCCATTTCCGCTTTGCCCGTACGTTTTGGTACAACATCAGATTTTGCTTGTAAATTAGCTGATGAAGGAGGCAGCCGATTCTGTGAATAAAGACAGGTCAACACCACTGCAAGTAGGGAGAGCGGGAATATTGCGCGCACTCATCATGATCTGCGGTCACGCCGAGCCACTTGGTGTTCTCGGTGAAACCCTCGTCGGGCCAGAACAGCTGACCCTGTTGCTCCATGAAGGCCATCGCCGCCAATGCGAGATCCTCCTGATGAGCATCCGAGTGCCAATCGTTCAAGTCGCTGACACGGGCTCCGGATTTTGTGACATAGTCTTGCCTGAAGCTCTTGAGTACGGTTTTGAAGCGGTCTACCGACTTGGAAGTGCCGCCAATACCCAAATCTTCAATGAGCGTTGCGACACGAGGGACCTTGGCGATTGTGCTTGGGAGGTCCGAAGCCCAAGGTGTTGAAGTTGACGGGCTAGTGTCGAGGCCCTGGGGCATGATGACTTGCGTAGAGAGAGATCGAATGTTTGAATGAGAGATGGTCGTCGAGACAGCCGCAACACGGCAAATAGTTGGCGTTGTGTGTCTCTCCACCACCGATGACTGAACCTCGTGGAAACAAAACGAGGCGTGGCCGGCGCTGCCCCTATGGAAAAGTTGAGGGGGATCAGCTAGTACCTGTCATCTGGTACAGGACAACTGACTTACTGGGGTCTGCTGCCTAGTTACAGTTTTTCTTCTCTCCTTGCAATCATGCCACACCCATGGGCTTCGCCCCCCTGCGAGAATCGTTGGACGTTCATGGGACCCCAGCAGCCCAGTTGTTGTGCCTTGGCAGTGTGCAGTTTATTGCGCAGCCTCTTCTAACTGAGAGCAGCTCCGCCCCTACACCACCCTGCGAGTCGCCTCACTCCGCGAAATTGGGGGCCAAGGGGGAAAAAAGCCGCACGGCTCAGACAGAGCACGACTGCAACCCCTCGGAGGTTGCCTGTCTGGGAATGGACACGCTAGGGCCTCTGTACATGTACAGTACTTAGATGATTTACTGTAGCTGAAAGGAACGGCAACTCACGGTGTAACTCGTGCATAATTCCTGATGATAGGATGGCACAGTTGGATTACTGTGATGCGTGTTTACGCATTATATACACATAGGGGCAGGCAGGCTCGATGGTATATAGGGGATATTACGCGGTGCGTCAGTTCTGTATTGAGTGGATGATCATATAGGTAGATACACTATACAGGCCGCGCAGAGCGAGCATAGAACCTCAGAAAGACATAAGAGATAGAAGCACGCGCCGTCGCCTCAACTGTAAACACAAGGTGCACTCGGTATTGCCTTCAGCTTCACAAGCTCGTTACATTACATACAGTGCGGGTCAGGAGCGGCTTCTTGGGAAGCCGCGCAATCTCGTTATGCTAGTTGTGAATGTATAAAGAGATTTGCAGCAACGTCGCTGCATGGGGGAGGCGGATGACTTCCGATTGGTAGAGCTCGACTAACAGGCCGTGAAGAAGCGCCCGCAACCTCTACACCAACGAACAAACCTGCACGCTGCCAAGACAGAGGAACCCGGCTGCTGGGACCCGCGCAAGGAGGAAAGAGAGAACAGCACCGGCAAGGCACACTGACACTCCAGAAGGCGTCGGCGTGGCCGTGAGTATGCTTTCCGCCGTGAGTCATGCGCACATTCGCGAACCATGATCAGGCAGCTGGACATCTCGCAGGCCAAAGTGGAAAAAGGGGGCACAGGATACTAGCACACCGGTCGTTTCATATCGAAAGAGCTCTTTGACGCCGGGCCTGGAGGCCGCCGCCTATGTTCCTTGAGGTTCCAGACGATTCGCTCCATGTCCGGCCAGAGTGAAGGAGACTTTCCTCAAGCTGCAGTGGAGCACTCTCCCTGATCATGAAAACCAGGACTGCCCCCTTCTGTTGTTTGAACTCATAGTTTCTCCTTCAGCTCAAGCACACATGCATCACCAAAATGTCTTCCACAAACTCAAAGCGAAGTGTTCCACGTTTTCCCAATCGTCGAAACGTCCTCAAAGTCAAGCCGCTCGAGTTGAAGTTGGGCATTTCCTTCAGAACTTCACGCGAGGGGGCACGTCTGTTCAGAAAGATTTACAAGTCGTTCAGGCTCAAAGCCGTTCCGAGTACCGATGGAATGGTTGTCGCAGACCTGAGAGACTGGCGGGCACATAAGGAAGGTCTTAAGACGGCAACCAGCATGTTTCTCGCGGAGCACGGACAACTCTTTTGGCCCGACGACAACAGATCGCTACATTATAAGGAAAACCTGCAGCTTTCCAGGGACCGCAAAACGTAAGCCTCGACTCGGATACCGTCTACGCGCGGCGCAGCTCAATGCTAACTAGTATTGTCGCCTGCCAGAATTAGGACTGTTCTTCATCAACTTCTCTTCAGAAAGAACTGTAACAAACACGCGGCCAACCACAAGAAAGTGAACAGCGGGCAAGAACTCACTCCCAATCATGCGGCCGGCGTCACTCGCCATCACTCTCAGAGCTCAACGCCAACGCAACCTGCAGACCCAAACGCACTGTACGATGACTTCGACACCCGACCGCACACTGGAATGAATACATGTAGAAACGGACCAAGACCCCCGTTCGCTGTGATGCGAGCTGACTCAGTGACAGACGACGGGTCGCAAGGCGTCGCGGAGGGTTCGGGGGGACTGGCTCTGCTGGGGAGGTCGGACGGTTCCACAAACTATGTGACAACGGCAGAACCTCAGGTGTGTATTTGTTCTCCCTATCTCAGGTGTCGGCTTGACGTAGGTTCGGGCTGACAAAAGCTAGGAGCTCGTTAATGAACCACGGCCACCCCCTGAGGCTGGTGCAGAAGCAACAACCCAACAGGCGCGTGCGAGAGGATCCCGAGCGGAGGCCCATTGTCTCCATAGCACAGGTCCTCAGATCAATTCCTCAGAACGTCGCAGGTCGCTTAGAGGATCAAGGCCTCGTCAGTCCAACAACCAAGCCGATCCAGAGGCAGTACAACGCTACATCGATTCGGGAAACCCAGACCGAGCCCTCGAGGAACAGACTAAAAGCGCTCAGAAGCGCAAACACAGCGGCGTTGAAGAAATTCTGCAGAATAAACGCAGGCACACAATGCCTGTCCACGGTTGTTGGCCCGGCATGGGCAACAGTTGCTGGCAAGGAGCAACTGGAGTCGAAGGATCAGAACATCGCATGGCTAGGATCCCGTCGGCTGTAAACCCGACCACCCACAAGGCCATGCTTTACCATCAAGCTGCCATGAGATCCACCGAGCGAGACGGTAGTGCCACCGCCACCCCCGGGATACAGTACGGACCAGGTTTGGCGCCTACAGGTCGACGCAATGAATGGGCCGCCACTCAAGACAGGCAGATTCCAGAGCGACAGGGCGCACCCTCGGTAAATAGAGCTGTGGGCACTTCAGCGACACCTACAGCTGGCCCTCCAGTGCAGATTGAGGGCAGACACAAGAGTCCACGAAGCCAGACCCAAGAGGTTGTGCCATCCGACGACACGACGGAGTGGAATACATACTTCGATGAGGCCCTGGAGTCAACGGACACGTCCGCTGTTGGCGGAGGGACCGATGGTGGACCTTCCAGGCCGACAGAGCAGGACTCAGAAGATACTCCCCACGGTCCAACAGCGTGGCCTCCTCCAGTTACGATAGAAAGTGTACCCGATGAGGCTCTCGCTACTCCGCGATCGCATGGAACAGCGCTCAACGAAGAATATCGCAGTACCGGCCAGAGATCCCCAGCACCAGAACCAGAAGACACGATCGCATCGCCGCTGGAAATCACTTCATCGGGTGGAGCAGCATCGCATCAAGCGACGCCTCAGAATGCTGATGCCCGCACTATGAGGCCTCCTCCGCCTGGACCACTAGGTCTAAAACCCATCCCGAAAACTCGATTCCAAACTACCATGCTGCATCGTAGCGAGAGAGGACAGTCATGTCCACCCGAGAGAACGCAACAGCCTTCGTCGGCACGACCGCTGTACAATCCCTCACCTCTGATCTCCCCTGCGCCCGCTGCTAAATCCGTGGGGCCGCGCCTGACAGGGCCGGATGATGGAGTCGGTGCGGCACAGGCTGAGAAGGAAACAGCAGCAAAGTCCGTTAGCCGTTCGGCGAGTCGGCCTCCATCCCCAACAGTGTCACAGGGGGCACATGAAGGTGTGAAGGGGCCGCTGATGCCAAATAGGGGCGCCTTCACCGGGACTGATTCCGTCGTAGCGCACCCCGACACTCACCATGACCCTAGATGGTCCTACTTAGTGAAGACTTCTGTCGAAACCTACGTTTGGGACCCTGAGTGCAGCTTCGAGGAGCTGACGCGGGACGGGCTCATCGAGAAAGTCAAACGGGATACAGGGCTCGACCTCGACAACCGCAGGACACGCGGCATTTCCATCGCCATGGAGGGACCGGGCATGAAAGGTCCGCGACAACTGTTTCGACTGCCTCACGGTCGGCCGGAAGACTTTGTGACGCTCAGAAATGAGATGAAAAAGGTTGCAAGACAGGCAGTGCGTCGCAGCAGAGCGAGGGGTTTCGCTGGAGACCTCGAGTACGAATTGAAGATTCAGGCGTGGACGGATGAGCTAAAACGAGAGCAGCTCAAAGAGTGTAGCTATTAGTTGGCGGAACGGTCTGGTCACAACGCTGTCGGTCGCGGCATTCAACATCGCCGCGTGATGAATGGGCATGAAGATATGGCACGGTGGATCCGGGTCTTAATTTTGTTCGAAGAGATAGGTCCCCTCTGCCCCTTTTCAGTTGTTCTTTGCTACGATAGTGGCTTTCCAAGAGCAGTGCGACAGATTGGTTTGTTCGAGCACTGGAAGGTAGTGACAACTCGAGTAATGTACTGTTATCGCTTACGTATACATCAGTGCCTTTGCCTTTATTACCCATCAGTGTGACGTGAATGTCGATGCAAGCGCTTGTGCGCGATGGAGGCGGAACCCAACTCGCATCATGGATGAATGGGTCGGGTGGGCCGGGGGGTTTCCAGCCGTTTCAGGCAGTCCCCAAATGGACATAATTATAATGCCAGCCTTATACTCTCGCATCCTTGGCGATTCCCCCTCGACAACCTGGATTTATTTTGTTCGCGCCCGAGTGAGTGAATTCATGTTACAGGCCTGCTACAAGTCCACTAACGATCGACGACCTAGCGTCGGCAGTCCCGCCCATGCTTTTGCATGCTCTTAATGCCAGCAACCGCTACTCCCTGGTGGCTGCCGTTGCGACGCTGACTGCAGCGCGAGAAGAGCGCGGGCCGGACGAGGTTGTGTAAGAGCTCGAGTTTCTACCTTGCGACATTGTACTTAAGACCTGCCTTTGCTAAGAAAGTACCTAAACGTCTTAGAAGTGCCGGCATAATTGGCGTTAAATTCTCAGCACACGAACCGAGATATACTCTGTCATCAGCGCTGAAGGGATCGCTCTTTTCATAGCAAAGCTTCACCCCGTGAAGACATTGCTTGCTGGTTGCATCACGACAAGGATCATGCAAAGCGACGCTGACTCCAACGGCGTGAAAGAGGCCCGGGCATCACCTGGATCACCCGTGTAAGTGAGCGGCTAATTATTACCCTAGCCTGAAGCCGTTCCCTGATGCCGGATCTACAGGTTCCCCTCACGGCTAAATTCATCCTGCGGCAAAGTCGCCCCGAGGATAAATACTTTAGTTCGTGGGGTTGACAGTATGCGGGGAAAGTCACGACAGCATCAGCCGGGGCTGAGGCAGAACCTCCCATTTCAGATCTAAGCGGCTTATCACGAGACGTAGATGATAAATCAATTAGAACAATAACCAGGGTGCCTTTGATTCGTGGGCTTGGCTATACGCGGGTAAAGCCACGGCATCACTTGATGGGGATGCCCCAAAAGCCTTATGGTAGAAGTATATATGCCAGTGACGACCGACTCGGACCAAGTGTGCACAGCGCTTAGGAAGTCAGTGACATTGCAAGCTTCATCGCCTCCGTGGCTCTCTCAGTTGCCTTGATTCCAAGCAATGTCAAGTATATTGGCTTGCGAAGATAGCCACGATGCCGTCTGCAGCCCGAGAGCGCTACCACCTCAGTGAGGAGCAAAAGGAACACTTCCTCGAACACGGGTTCATCAAACTCGAAGGTTGCTTTTCCCGCGAAGTCGCCGCCGAGTACAGCCGCTCCGTCTGGACCCGCATTGGCGCCTCCCCCGACGACCCATCAAGCTGGCCCTGGGAGCGAGCCAACTTACCAGGCCACACGACCGTCGATGTCGTTGACTTTGCGCCCAAGGCGTACGACGCCATATGTGAGCTCGTCGGTGGCGAAGACCGCGTCGAGGAGTGGGCGAAGAGGTGGAGGGATTCGTGGATCGTGAACCTTGGGAAGCCAGAATACAAAGAGACGGACGAACCAAATTATCGGGATTTGGATAACTGGCACAATGATGGAGATTGGTTTAGACATTTCTTGGATAGTGGTGAGCAGGCATTGTTGGTGATTCCGCTGTTCAGCGACATTGAGCCCAAGGGGGGTGGTACTGTGATCTGTACGGATGGTATTGGACTCGTTGCAAAGCATATGGTATGTGTCGAAGGAGATCGAAAACGTCCAAGGCAAGCTGACCGCAAGTTCCTCGCAGTACAATCACCCCGACGGCACAACCCCTTTCCTCGCGCCCTGGGGCACCGAAGATCCCCCCAACATGGAGGAGCGACGCGCCCTGTGGAACAGTTGGGCGCAGAATCCCAACCTGACACGCGACTCAAGCTTCCACGAGGCCACTGGCAAGGTCGGCGACGTGTATCTCCTGCACCCGTTTATGCTCCACCCAGCGTCAAAGAACCTTCGACGCACCGTTCGCATCATTATCAACCCTGCCGTTTCCATCAAAGAGCCTTTCAACTTTGCTCGCTCAGACCCAAAGGACTATAGCTTGATCGAACAAAAGACGCTGCGGGATCTCGGCCGCCCGGAGGGCATTCCAGAGTGGAAGATTACAGCTAAGCGGGAGTTGATCAAGGCAAAACGGCTTGGCGTAAGTCTCTTCTATTCATTCAGCTTGGTCTACGTGTGGGGAACTCTTTTTTGAGTATTATTCTGACGATGCTTTGCAGGTGCAGGAGGAAATGAAATTGAAAGAGGTGGAGAGGCTGCGAAAAGCGGGTATGCCCATCACCACTTTGAAAGGTGTCAAGATTTTGGACGGGACGGTGTATTCTCCGTTCGGGTAGGGTTCGAAGAGGATGGAGAGTGATCAGTGTGTTGCCATGCTCGACGATGTTCATTTTCATTGTGGCGAAGGATAGGAGCCTTTTTTTCCATAAAGATTGGGCTTGCTGTCCAAATCTGCTGTCGAATGCGCCGATGGTGTAGTGAGTTGCTGATGCCATCGTGGCTCGTGGGTGACCAAATCCGCCGATGTAGCAAGAGCTGGACGTGGGGAATAGCGGGGATAGAGTGTGGGTGTGGCGCTGGGTGGGCTTGTGAGATGGCGGGACGGCCCGCCCGTTGCGCATGGCAGGCATGTGGCTGTCGCAAGACGCTTCGTGTTGACAGACATACGAAGCACATTCATCCGCTGTATGACCAGCCCTAAGAACTTGACGGTAAGCGGCCCAGCGGTGGATGTCAGCCGTGTCAGGTCCGGCCACGTCTAGTGGGCCAGAAAACGGACGCAGAGTATTTGAAGTTACATGACCCTGCTAGGCTTCACAAATACTCTACGATTGGTTGCCAGGACGGATTGGGGGCGAACCGGCTCGGTCGACTAAGCGCGGTGACTCGTAATGCGCATGCATTGAGCGAAGAGCACGAGATGGTGCTCAGAAACAGACGACGGGCATCACAAGAAGCATGCATAAAGATACATTAGAATGTAGACGTGAAAAGTGTACAGCACATCACTTTGTCCGAAAATCACGGTACTGATTTCAGTCAATGCTCGTGTGCTCAGGTGACTGAACCATGAGCCCTCCAGGGCGAGATTTCATGTTACGTCAACCGACCGCCGCCCGGCATGTGCCTTGTGTCCGAGTCGGGCGAGTTGCAGCACCGGAAAACCAGCTATTTAGGCGGATGGTACCCCGATTGGTCACTTCGAACCAACGGCTGGCGACAGGTGCGCTTCGCGACCAACAGAGCTTCACATTGCCAAGGCGGAAACTCGTCATGGCAAGGCACACTGGCAATAGCGGACAGTGTCACATGTGCTGTATACGTACGCTTTACAAGGGGCAATAGTGTTGGCTCGCGAACCATGGGGTGAAAGGCGGCTATGCTTCGATCAAAGTGCAGAAAAGGAGTGCACTCGGCTGGCACACCGGTTGTTTCACGCTAGTTGAAGACAACTAGGCAACAGACCTGGAGGCCGCCGTGACGATTCCCCGCGGTTCCAATCAATTCTCTTCTACGGGTGAGGAAACCTTCAAGAGAGGGCCCATCGACAAATCGAATACAACAGCCTCTTATGTCGTTCCCTTTCGTAGACTCTCGGTTTCTGTTGCAGATGCCAGAGCTTGCTCGATCATGATGTCTTCCACGTACTCAACAATACCTTGGGATGCACAACTCCCGGGGACGAAGGCGGGTGTTCCTCAAGTCAAACCGCTGCACAGGAAACTGGGTATCGATTGCAACGATTCGGATTTGGCGAAACGCTTCACAACTGAAGTTGAATCCCTAAGACGTAACGAGAAAACAACCACTGGCATTGCTTTCGACGAGCTGCACAACTGGGATTCACGGGTTGAACAACAGGGCCTTGCAGAGGCGGCCTGCAGATTTCTCGATAAACACGGACAGACCTTCTGGCCCGACGACAGGGCCTCGATGGACTACAATGGCAAGCTACAGCTTTCAACTCATCGTAAAGAGTGAGCTCAGGCCTTCTGGATATCCGTGCGTGTTGTTGGCTCGATGCTGACTCGAGCGTGTCACATTCTAGAATCGGGAGTCTACTTCACCAGCTCATCTACAAGAAGAACGGATACAAGTCCCGAAACGACAAGAGCCGTGCTTTACGTAATGAAGCCGAAAACACGGCAGGCACGCCAAAGCAGTCAGGGAAAGCTGCAAACCGAAGGCGGAATGCGAGAACTTCCGACTTGAGACCGTACCACGTCACTCATCCGACTGATCGGGGTCCAACTTTGGCAAATTCGAGCTCGGTCTACGACGTATTTGACAGCCAGATCCCGTCTCCCGGTGACAGCAGTAGGCCGAGAGCCGCATACCCTGTAATGCGAGCCGATTCTGTGGCAGACGAAGGGTCACAATACACCGTGGGACGGTCACCGACACCTGCGCGGCCACGGGGCTCAGACGACTCTAGGGACACTCTGACATCTGTAGAAGAGCACGTAAGCAGCCATTGCCCTGTTCCAGTTGTCGTTACACCCGGCCACACAATTGACCTGCGTCAGGGACCCGAAGAGAATGATACAGCTCGAGTGGCGCAGACAAACACTACAGCAAGGCCGGATCAGACGCCTGGGGCCAAAACCCAGAGAAACAGTAACCACCGCCAGCCCACAGGCTTCCGAAACCCCAATACATGGGTTCGCAGGACACTTCGCGAAACAAGTATTCGTGAACGCAACGACCAAGCCAGTCCGGAAGAGGTAGCGCGCTGCCTCGCTTCACCGGAGCCCGACGAGTCGCCAACGCAGCAAGGCGAACGTAGCAGCAAGCGAAAACGCAGCAGCGGTGAAGTCGACCAACAAAACAAACGTAGGACCAAGATTTTCATAAAAAAGCGACAGCGTACAAGCCATTCATCCGGCGCCGGCGGTCCCAGTCAGCCAGCGTTGGGAACCGGTTCATTCCAGCAGTCTGCGCCCCCATCCGTCACGGTGCCGACCATGGACAACGCCAGGGCGTATCACGAAGCTGCAGCGAGCTCCGCTGAGCGAGATAGAAGCAACATGGTTCATAATGAGCCGACGACAATGTCCTCGTTTGCTCCGGCCACCCGAAACGTGGTGTCACATGAGGATAGACGTGAAATGGAGCCATATCTCAGCCTGGATTATCTAGGATCCAGAACACCGCCGCCCACTGGAGACGAGCCTGATGCGGAGACTCTCGGTCAGAGAATACAAAGCTCCGAACATGAAGCCATTCCCAACCTTTCAACACGCTTGTCTAACCAGGCCACGTGCGAAGACGAACCTGACGAGGAGCCCGGTACTTCTCGCGCGCAGACAACCCTTGCCAAAGAGGTCTGCAATCCAGAGCAGAGGCTCCCCGGGCCAGAGCCTCGCGAGACCATCGAGTCTCCGCACAATGCCACGCCGTCCGATGGAGGAGCACGGCACCAGGCAGCGGGGAGACCAACTGACACCGATATCATGCCTCCCCCTCCGCGGGGTCCACTTGCTTTGAAGTCGAGAGATCGTCTTAAAAGGCTTTCGACCCATGAGCTTGGCCGGGAGTCTCGGGCCTTGTCAGTGCCAGTCGAGTGTACCCGGGAACGCTCAACGGCGTCAACGGCATGGAACCCATCGCCTCCGACGTCGCCGCAATCAGAAGCTCCAGTCATCCAATTGCTGCCTCCTCAACCTTGTGACACACCAGCCGTGGCACCGACCGAGCAGGAAGCGGTAGTCACGCCGAAGGAGCCTCTGCCACCACAGTCCCTTCCCTCAGAGTCACCGGGAACACCCGTTGTCGCAGAACAGCCGCCCACGAGACACGCAGGTCATCTCAGCGCCTCCAATCAGCCCGAGACTCACCCTGGCACCGACCAGGAATACGAATGGGCTTACATAGTTCAGACCCGCGATGGCGAGATATATGCATGGGATCCTCAGTGTAGCTTCGAGGAGCTGACGCTGCCGTATCTTACGGAGAGTGTTATGCAGGCTACGGGGTTCGACCTCAATGGCAACAACATTGAAGGCGTTTCCATTACCCTTGCGGGACCTGGCATCCGGGCACCGGGAACGAAGCGTGCATGTTGCTTCTTTCGAGTACCTCGTGGACAACCTGACACATTCAAGAGGTTCAAAAAGAGGATGCAGCAGATTGCGAGTCTTGGAGCACGTCGCAGCAGGATGACCGGCGTGACTGGAGTTCTCGAGTATGAACTGACGATCGAGGCGCTCACGGATGAGCTTATCCAGGAGCAGCGCGGCTGGGATCATTCCGGTGGCCCTAACTGGTAAATGGCCTCGATCGCGGCATTCAACATGCCGTCTGGTGAGATTGGTAGGGAGAAGTGGCACGAGTAGACTTGGGTACGAGTGGTTGGCGTAAGTGCTTTGCAGAGATACCTCATTTGCTTTGGGACAAATAGGTTGCTTTATTTGACCACGGAAGGCAGCTTCAACGTGACCTGTATTTCCGTGGATCGTCTGGCGTGTTAAGCACCTGCGCCGTGGGGGGATGGAACTTTAGGCTGCGAGAGAAGCGCGTATCAAATACTCTTCCCTATTTTCGGTCAAATCTCGCTGCTCCAAATGCTAAGATTGGAAACCAAAGGATACAGCAGCACTAATAGCATTGCAGAGGAATTTCCCCGGCGCCATTTGCGGGCTGTTTCTGCCGGGCATCGTCTGTTGCGTCGTCTTCGGCCACAGTGGGTGAATCACAGGCCTGACAATCCACTATCGATCGACCACTTAGCGTCGGCACCTTTGGGCCGATCGCCTGGATGTTCGGCAAACGGCACCTTTTGCGCAAAAGCAAGGACCCGGCAGGTTCCAACACAACGTGCTCGTCCCGAGAGCCGACTTTCGCAGCATTGCAGGAATCATTTTCGGAAACACAATCGATCTCATCTCAGCGCGCGCACACCTGTGGCGATGACATGTCAGTGAGTCTCGAGTAGCATTGCACGGGACGGTATCAAGTACTCGTAGCACATGGTTTCTCAGCCCCGTTTTGGCGCCCAGGCTCGCCATCCATTCAATATGATGTCTTCCACCAAAGACACCTCAGTGTTTGCATGCCCGACTGTAGGTCTGTATGGAAACATGTGCTCCTGACCGGTGAAGGCTAAACACTGTTTGCGACTTGGCAGGCGGAGCGTGACTGAACCTCCACGTGGTGCCGGCCGACCAAACCCGACCATCGCCAATCCAATCCAATAGCCCGCCGTCCGTGGCTCTTCCCGACTTACCTTGCCTTCCTCACCTTACCTTCTCTTCCTTTCCCTACGCACCACCTTGACACGGCTCGAAGCCGCAATCCGGCACAGCGCACCGTTTCCATCGTACAAGAGCCGACCTGCGACGTTGCCCTCTTCGGCTCGTGAGGGTCCCCCGAGCACCGGCGGAAGCTTCGAGCTTTCCCAAGCCGCGTGCGAATCGAAGCTCGCCCTGCTCCGCCTGATACGTCAGCCAACTTCGCCTTCGCCGCTTGGCCCCAACAGGCCCCCGACTCCCAAACCCAAACCCCCGTTGAAGCTACCGCAAGGTACTGCTCCGTGCGTTTGGTACCTTGCCGTACGCAAGCCCGCCACAGCGACGAACCAGCCTCACGAGTCACCACGGATTCCGGGCACGCCCAGCAACGATGGCCGAGCCATCGCCCAAGGCCACGCCCAAGCGCAAACGGGGCCAGGAGCTGCCCATCACGCCCATCAAATTCTCCTTCGACCCGTCGAACGCGCAGCCGGCAGAGGACGGCGGCGGCAGCCCGGCCTCCCGGGTCGCCCACAGGTTTCGCGGCCTAGCGCTCGGGACTGCAGGTGGTGGGGGCGGGGTCAACGACGCCGCCCACGACCGCCACCGGGATGACGACGATGGGACCGACGACGAAGCGGCCACGACGGCCAGCAAGCGCCAACGGCCCGACGAGGACATGCCTGACATTACCGACGAGTCGGCGTCCTCGAGCTCGCCACCCTCACCCAAAGATGCCCATGCCGCCGACCCGAACCCGGAGCCCAGTGCGGCACGCGCGTCGCTGCCCCAGCACGACGTCGCCATTGCGTCTACGGAGACTCCCGGCCGGCCTATGCAGCTGCCCATCGTCGAAGACCACCCCAAGACTCCAGGAAGACGCCGTGCCGGCACACCTCCGCTCCGGCTGAAGAGGTCGCCCTCCGCCAAGGGCAAGGACAAGGCCGACGAGCCCTCTGTGGCGGACCCCGTGCGCGCAGCCCTCACCTGGCACGAGGACGAAATCACCATTTACGACCCAAACGACGAGGACGACGACGGGACCGGCATCAACGGCGTCGGGTTTAAGCCTACACCGGCGCTGGCGCAGGTCCGCGCAATGAAGCGCCGCCAGCAGATGGCCGACTATCGGAGGCGCGAGGAGAGCGAGGCGCGCGCCCGACGGAGCCAGCGACGACGGGGAGAGACGCCCATACCCTCTGGCGGCGGAGTGGTCAAGAAAAAGTCTCCCACCAGAAGGGTCCGTTTCATCGACATTGAGAGCCAAAAGATCGCCGTTACCACGATATGACGGAAGCATGGGAAGGGACGAGCGTCGACGCAATGGACGAAAGCTCGGGGACGAAAGCCCGGGGCCGTCACGACGAAATGACAGGGACACACGATTTTTGATTTTTTTGGCAGGCGTTGCCATGGTCTGTTCGCTCTACGAACGTGGACTATTTGCTGTTTTGGCACCTTGGCGTTGCGTGGAATCTGGGACAGAGAGACGATATGGCTTCGTCGCCACAGGCCGAGCATGATGACCCGCCTGTCAATGTAGCTTCACAGCGCCGCTCTATGAATACATGCTTTTGACATTTACTTCTGAGTGTCTTTCTTCCGGGTTGTACGGCTGACTCTCCTAGTCGAACACCGTATTGTACATCGCATGACCACTACCAGAAACGGTACCATGGCCTCTGCGCAGCCTTTATGTCCTGCTCTATCCTCACCTTCTCCTTCTTTTCCTCGGCCAGCTTGCGCGCCTGCTCCCTTCTGTTCTCAGAGACAATCTCAATGTGCCGCTTCATCTGTATCTTCTCGACGCGCCGTTGGTATTGGCAGTACTCGTACGACAGGGTGCTGCCGAGGACGAATATCCCCACAGCCCAGTTCGCGGCCTTGATTGCGTTCCCTAGCGGCGTGTCAGCAGACTGTAGAGTCCAGGCTGGTGAATTATGTATCGGGCAGGGCAGAGAACTGACCCTGAAGCACAAACTTCAGTCCTCCGACGCCCGCGCCCGAGGCAATGCCCGTCAGGAAGCCATTCCTCGCGCACGGCGTGCTGGCCACGTTTACAAAGTCCTCCGACTTGATCGTGGCGACGGCGTCTGTCAGCGTCGGTCGGCCCTGGGGGCTGGGCGTCCCGGAGCCATCCTGGGACTGTCCGTCCTTTTGCTCTATCGGCTTCGACCACACGTGCAACGTCTTTTGGTCGGGGCTCGGTGTCGTCTCGCTCGGGTTGTTTGGCGCCATTGCTGGCTACCTCTGGGGCGCAATGTGTGGCATGAAAGGCGCCGGACGGTTATGGTGAGGCTCGAGTCCCGGGCGCGGGAGAATGAGTTGGCGAGCGGTTCGAGGTCGGTTCAGCGAGCGGTGGCAGCGAGCCGGCGATGACGCCGAAATGTTCGGCAGGCGGCTCCACTCGCGGCCTTGCGCTGGAAACGCCGTGTGGCCTCCGCTGGCATGTCGGCCGCAGTGGCTTGACCCAGGGCAAGCCAGGCATCGAGGGCGCCCACGGGTGGGACACATGCACCGAACGACCGACCCGCTGTGGCTGAGGCGCGGGGCCCACCGGAATCCATTAAACTGCCAGTCGCGGGGCGGAAAATTAGGCGTGTCACTGGCGCGACGGACGCGTCGAAGCGCGTCTCCCTTGCTGGCAACGGTAAAGCCGACAGGCTGTTTAGACAAGCACCACTTTCATCGCCAGCAAGAGGGCATTTTGACGCCATTCAACGACCAGGCGCTTCACGGCGTCACATTGCAACGGAAGACTTGGCTTGCACTTCCGCCCCTCCCACCGAATTGTCAATATCTCCCGAACGCAGTCACGGCTTGCAAAGCTTCACCTCATGACTGCCGCACCAGACCGAGCCGAAGCCCCTACCTTCGCATAGCTCGACCTTTCACCAAGTCGACGCGATGCCCAACACAAGCCTTCGGCGGCCCCAAAAGGGCTTCCGCCGGGGCGGCAAGTCTGCCTATCATGGCGGACGGGGGACTCGCACCTTCGCCGCCTCATCCCGCGCGGAGGGCACATCCGCAGACGAAAAGTGGGAGCGCACACGGCTGGCCCAGACGATAGACGAGAACATGGGCTTTGGTCGATACGAGAGCGGTAAGAAGAAGGAGGGTTGGCTCGTCAACGTCCAGTCCACCTCCATCGAGGACGAGCGGATACCTGGTGGTCGAGCCGCCCTCGACTGCTACTTCATTGAGCTCGACGGATCGACGTTCAAGGCCACAGTCGAGTACGATCCATACTTCTTGATCGCGGTCAAGAGGGGACACGAGTCCGAGGTCGAGGAGTGGGTCAAGAGAGTGCCTGGCGGCGGCGTCGTTAAGGGCATCCGCAGAATCGAAAAGGACGACCTCGACCTGCCGAATCACCTGCTTGGCCACCGGCGGACGTTTCTCGAACTCAAATTCGCCAATGTCAACGACCTGATGGCGGCGAGGAGGGACATCATGCCTGTGGCGGAGAAGAACAAGAAGAACATGAACGCGATGGATGCATACGCCGAGGTGGTCTCGTATGTGCAACCCCAGTCCCTGGACCCCATCTGCGATTGACCAGTGAACACAGAGCAAGCGGCAACTTTGACCTTTTCGATGACGACTTACGAAATAATGACCGAGCCATGAACAACTCATTCGCAGACGCGAGCGACTTCATCGTCGACATTCGCGAATACGATGTGCCCTACCACGTGCGAGTAATGATAGACTTGGGTAGGTGCACCTACGCGGCTCTGGACGGTCACAACTGACGAGCACCAGATATACGAGTCGGCAAGTGGTATTTCGTCGAAGCCAAGCATGGCGTGACCAAGGTTTGGCTCAACGAGGGTCGATCTCTCCCTGCGGACCCCGTTGTCCTGGCCTTCGATATCGAGACAACCAAGCTGCCGCTCAAGTTCCCCGACGCTGCAATTGATCAGGTCATGATGATTTCATACATGATCGATGGCCAAGGGTTCCTCATCACCAACCGCGAGATCATTTCAGAAGACATTGGCGATTTTGATTACACGCCCAAGCCAGAATACCCCGGGCCGTTCATGATCTTCAACGAGCCAAACGAGAAGGCCGTCCTCGAACGATTCTTCCTTCATGTAAAGGAGGCTCGCCCAACGGTCATCGCAACCTACAACGGTGACTTTTTCGATTGGCCCTTTGTCGAAGCCCGAGCCAGCGTCAATGGCATCGACATGTACCAGGAGATCGGCTGGAAAAAGGACAACGACGACCAGTACAAGTGTAATTACAGTGTGCACATGGACTGTTTCCACTGGGTAAACCGAGACTCGTATCTGCCGCAAGGATCTCGCGGCCTGAAAGCCGTCACGGTTGCCAAGCTCGGATACGACCCCGACGAGCTTGACCCCGAGCTGATGACTCCGTACGCGATCGAACGCCCGCAAACACTTGCCGAGTACTCCGTCTCCGATGCCGTGGCGACATACTACCTGTACATGAAATACGTGCACCCGTTCATCTTCTCTTTGTGTACCATCTTGCCGCTGGGCGGCGACGACACTCTGAGGAAAGGAACCGGCACGCTCTGCGAAATGCTTCTCATGGTGCAGGCGTACCAGAAAGAGATTGTGCTGCCGAACAAACATCAGTCGCCCAAGGAAGCGTTTTGGGACGGTCACCTACTCGACTCGGAGACCTACGTTGGCGGCCACGTCGAGAGTATTGAGGCTGGCGTGTTTCGATCAGATATCCCCGTGGATTTCGCTGTCGACCCGGGCGCCGTGGACGAACTGCTCCGAGATTTGGACTCAGCACTGCGCTTTGTGATTACGATCGAAGAAAAGAAGAATTTCGACGACGTGGAGAACTACGATGAGGTCAAACAGCAGATTGTCGAGAAGTTGATGAAGCTCAAGGAGATCCCGAATCGGCACGAGCGGCCTCTCATCTACCACCTGGATGTCGCCTCCATGTACCCCAACATCATGACCACCAACCGTCTGCAGCCGGACTCTATGATTTCGGAGTCTGACTGCGCGGCCTGCGACTTCAATCGACCCGGAAAGACGTGCGACAGGCGGATGCCCTGGGCGTGGCGAGGAGAGTACATGCCCGCGAAGCGCGACGAGTACAACATGATTCGCAATACGCTCGAGAATGAGAGGTTCCCCGGAAAGACGCCTCAAGCTCCAATGCGGGCGTTCCAGGACTTGAGTGCGGATGAGCAAGCTGGCCTCGTTCGCAAGCGCCTGCAGCTGTACTCGCAAAAGGTCTACCACAAGATCCACGACTCCACGACAATTGTTCGAGAAGCCATCATCTGCCAGCGCGAGAATCCCTTCTACATCAACACTGTCCGAGATTTCCGTGACCGTCGATACGACTACAAGGGGAAGGCCAAGGTGTGGAAAGGCAAGACTGAATCGCTGAAATCATCGGGCGCCTCAGCTACCGACGTCGACGCCGCTAAGAAGATGATCATCCTATACGACTCGCTCCAGCTAGCGCATAAGGTCATTCTCAACTCCTTCTACGGCTACGTCATGAGAAAGGGCTCCCGATGGTACTCCATGGAGATGGCTGGCGTAACTTGTTTGACTGGAGCCACCATCATTCAGATGGCCCGACAGCTTGTCGAGAGACTCGGTCGACCCTTGGAACTGGACACTGACGGTATCTGGTGCATGCTTCCGGCGACGTTCCCGGAGAACTTTGCCTTCAAGCTCAAAAACGGCAAGAAGCTCAACATTTCTTACCCCTGCGTCATGTTGAACCATCTCGTGCACGACCGTTTCACGAATCACCAATACCAGACCCTCGTGGATCAAAAGACCTTCAAGTATGATACGCATAGCGACAATTCCATCTTCTTCGAAGTCGACGGACCCTACAAGGCCATGATTCTGCCGACGTCCAAAGAGGAAGACAAGAACTTGAAGAAGCGATATGCCGTGTTCAACGACGACGGCAGTCTGGCAGAACTGAAGGGTTTCGAGGTCAAGCGTCGTGGTGAACTCAAGCTCATCAAGATCTTCCAGCAGCAAATCTTCAAGTTCTTCCTCGAGGGAGAGGACCTGGCGCAGTGTTATGGAGCGGTTGCCAAGGTGGCCAACCGGTGGCTGGACGTGTTGCACAGCAAAGGTTCTACCCTCGCTGACGAGGAGCTGATGGAACTTATTTCGGAGAATCGAAGCATGTCCAAGACGTTGGAAGAGTACGGAAGCCAAAAGTCGACGAGTATCACGACGGCGCGGCGCTTGGCCGACTTCTTGGGCGAGCAGATGGTCAAAGACAAGGGCCTGAACTGCAAGTTCATTATTTGTTCCAGGCCGCGCAACGCACCTGTCACAGAGCGCGCCGTTCCCGTCGCCATCTTCTCTGCTGACGAGGCCATCAAGAGGACCTACCTCAAAAAGTGGCTGAAGGAGGAACCTACTGACACCGACCCGCGAGCCCTTCTCGACTGGGATTACTATCTGGAGCGACTTGGGTCTGTCATCCAGAAGCTCATTACCATTCCGGCCGCGCTGCAAAAGGTCCGCAATCCGGTGCCGCGCGTGCCGCATCCTGACTGGCTTCAAAGGAGGATCAACATCAAGGACGACAAGATGAAGCAGAAGAAGCTTACCGACTTGTTCAGCAAGGAGCCCCTAGGAGATATTACCAATATCAACGGAACACGCATGGACGACATGGAGGACTTTGGAGCCAAGCTGCTGAAACCAAAAACCGTCGGCGCAGCGATAGCGTCGTCGCAGGCAGCACCGACAGCACAGAAGCGCAAGTCCCCGGAACCAGTCGAAAACGCCGATCCCATGGCTGCGCTACCCAAAGAGATGCCGAGCCCCTCCGACGACTATCCTGCGTTCTTGCAATACCAGAAGAAGAAGTGGAAGCTCCAGAAGCAGGCGCGGATACGCCGGCGTCAGTTGTTCGGCGAGCGGAAGGGTATCGCCGGAGGGAACAGCAACATCCAGCAGACATTCAGGAAGCAGGCACATCTGACCTTCATGAACACATGGCAGCTTCTTCACCTGAAAGCAACTGACAGCCCCGGCATCGTCACCGCGCATATTCTCATTGACGGCAAGATCCACACAATCAAGATCAAGGTTCCTCGCCAGGTCTTCTTGAACCTGAAGAGCAAGGAACTACCTGATGTTGAGATTGACGGCTGCGAGGTCGAACAGGTCAACTACACGCTACCAAATGGACACCCGTCAAGTCACCTCTTCAAGCTCACCGTTCCCGAGGACGTCTACTTCAACGAAGCAGAGAAGTTTTCACTGCTCTTCAATCACCCGAGTGTGGAAGGCGTCTACGAAAAGCAAGTGCCGCTCAACATCCGCGCCGTGCTCCAGTTGGGCAACCTATGTACCATCGACGAGGAGCAACAAGGTGTTCTCGGCAAGGGCCTCGAGACTGGCTTTGACCTTGAAGGCCTCAAACGGCCACTCAAGAGTCGGACGTACCTGGAGTCATCTCCTCTGGCGTACATCTACATCTCACATATCACTGCTGGAGAGCGACAAATCTTTGGCATCTTCTCTACTACGGGCGACCAGGCACACGTCGTGATCCTCCAGAAGAACAGAGACTCAGGACAAGACCTGCCCAACGTCACGAGAATGTACACGGAGATGCTGGCGACGCGGGCACAAGAAGCAGCCGGCACTAACTGGCAGGACTGCTTCACATACCAAGAACGGGTGACTTTTAAGATCACGCAAGTAACGACACGCCGCAAGGCCCATCTCGAAATCGGCGACATCGTCAAGAAGATGCGCAAGGACGAGTCCAGGCCGCAAATGATGGTTGTTCAGTCGTCACAGCGTAACCTACTCGTCCACGATGTGCCGATTCTTGGCGAGTTTCCCGTTCTGCCTCTCAAGTACGATGCGACGGACAGCTCACTGCCGCCTTTGGGATGGCAGTCTGTAGTTGCACGTCGCCTGGTCGGGCACTATCTGGGACTCGGATCGTGGATTCTGCATCTGACTGCTCTTGCACGGTATGGAGACGTCCCTCTTTGCAACCTGGAGCGAGAGGACCCGCGATTCCTCATCGACATCGCCTACGCTCGGAGATTACAAGCCAACGGTGTTGTGCTCTGGTGGTCTGCCGGCGCTCGGCCAGATCATGCTGGCTACGAGAACGACGACATCGTGGGCCCGTTGGATACGGTCAAGATGCCCAGTGTTAACAACCCGGGCACTTTCTCATCCGTGTGTATCGATCTCGACGTGCGAAACTTGGCCATCAACACCATCCTGACTTCGTCGCTCATCAACGAGCTCGAGGGAGCCGACTCCGTGTCCTTCAACCCCACCGCCGATGGCTCCGAAGCCTTGGCATCCGACAATGCCTTTGCGAATGCCGGAGTCCTGGTCCTGCGAGAAATGGTCAAGGCATGGTGGGCGGAAGCCTGCAAGGGAAGCACCATGGCCGACGTGCTGGTGCAGCATCTCGTCCGCTGGGTAGAGAACCCCGACTCTTTCATGTACGACCGCGCGCTGCACTACTACGTGCAGATGATGTCCCGCAAGGCCTTCCAGCAGCTCATGGCGGACTTCCGTCGTGTTGGCTCCCAGGTCGTCTTCGCCAACGCGAATCGCCTGATCCTGCAGACCACCAAGGCCGAGGTCGGCAACGCGTTCGCCTACAGCCAGTACATCATCAAGTCGATCAAGAGCAAGCCGCTGTTCCACTTCATCGACTTGGAGATCAAGGAGTACTGGGACTACCTCGTGTGGTACGACGAGTTCAACTATGGCGGTAAGGCGTGTCAGGAGGTGGTGGAGGCCGAGGAGCAGAACCTGGAGACCATCATGCACTGGCAGATGGCAACGTTCTTGCCCGTGCGTCTGCAGCCGGTATTCCAAGAGTGGGTAATTGAGTTTATCCAGCTCATGCACTCCCTCAAGCGACCGGCGCCTGGCGACCCAGACTCGACACCGCGCCTCACACAGCTGCCCAACCGAAACATGGAGAAGCTCGAGGGAGAGCAAGTCATCCTTGGCAAGGCCTTTGAGAAGCCTCTCAAGAAGGCAATCATTGGTCTCGTCAACCAACAGAAGCGAGAACTCATGCATCCAGAACTCGCAGAGGACTACTCATTCCCCGTCCTGCCGGGTTCGCACTTGCAACACCGCGGTGGACCGGTACTGGAGCTCGTCAAGTCGCTGATGCAGGTCCTGTCCCTCGACAAGAACATCACACTCGAGGCGCGACTCCTTCGCAAGGAACTGCTCGCGCTGTTTGAGGTGCGCGAGTTTTCCAAGGACGGCACATTCGCCAACCCGTCAGAGAGCCTCAAGCTCCCGCAGCTCTCGTGCGACAGCTGCACCATGGCGCGCGACCTCGACCTGTGCCGCGACGAGGACCTGCTCCGGGGCGGGGGCCGCGACGCAGACGCGCAAGCCTGGCGGTGCGCGATGTGCGAGAGCGAGTATGACCGCGTCGCCATCGAGGAGCGGCTCGTGGGCGTTGTGCAGTCGCTGCTCGTCGAGTGGGCGACGCAGGACCTCAAGTGCGCGCGCTGCGGCGCGCTGCGCGTCAACGACCTCATGGAGCACTGCACCTGCAGCGGCGAGTGGAAGGAGGTGTTGTCGCGCGAGGACGTGACTCGCAGGCTGAGCGTGATGCGGAGGGTGGCCAAGTACTACCAGCTGAGGATGCTGGCGGACGTTGTTGAAGGCGTTTATGCTGGGCTTTGATGAGGTATGGGATGGATGGACTGGACATGAAAATGGACATGGATCTGGAGTTTGGGGGGTTGATGGGAGCTTTGTTTGACTGGGCGTGTCTTGAATCATTGCATCACGACTGGAGCGACGAACCGAGTCACGTATATAATACACTGATCGTTATACCTTGTCATTCCTCATTCTTGTCATGACCTCGGAGGCCTCAAGCATATGCTTCGTGAACAGTGAAAGTCAAAACAGCAAAGCTCACGAGCCGACCGTCGAAGCCACCAACAACGGTCAGGACTTGCCAGGCCGCAGCACACGGATGAGTGCAACGTGTATGCGGCCGCCTGCTCACAACGAACAACGGCCCCAGTGTAAGTGAAGTTTAAGTTCCGCCGTGTCTCTTGAGGAGGCGCTCCGCCAAAGGGACTTCGGCGTCTCTCCTCTCGTAAACATATCTCTCGAGCATCGACATGGTCTCCGTGGGAGAATCGACTGAGACCCTGTGCTCGCCAGAAGTATCGGGTCCCTTGTTGGGGTTCCTAAGGGGAGTTCCTATGAGCTGCCAGTCTTAACAGGAGAGCATTGAAGGAACGACATACTGTAGTGGGACTTGAATGCATGTCTCTTGGACAACATGAGGGCCTGGGTCGGTCCTTGCGACGTTGGTTTGTTCTGGACATGGCGCATGAACCTGGATAACAGGTGCCGAAGACGTTTGGGGGGCCGCCATGGTGCCAAGAAGCGAACGCTGTGCGGGTGAAAGAGAGAGCTAGAAGCCAAGAAGTTTGCTTAGGAGGTGTCGTCTCCATGGCATCAGTGTTACGAAAGGATTCGAGGTAGGTCTGGTTCTTATACCTCTGCGTCGGGGTGGCTGCGAGTTCAGCTTCTCATCCTAGGGTGCAAACGAACAGACATACACGTCTATACGCATATTTCCTTTCCCTTTCCACCTCTGCTACGGCACATGCATCGTTCAATGTAACTGTGTCATCTGCTAAAAACTGCTTAGAGGCAGTAGTCTCGTATGGCTGCCAGGAACAGGGGATGGCATCGTGCAGGGTGAGGCTGCCGCGGGACCAATCGTAGAATACGCAACCTGGACCGAGGGTCCACACCTCCGCCGCTCATGTGCTTTGCACCGTGTTGGTGGTTCCGCAGCAAATCACGATTAAAACACCACGAACTTGCACTCTGCATGTAGAGGTTTCTTTTGCTTAGCGCACCGCACCTTCACAGGGGTCATCCTATCCGCATCACCGGAAGCGTAGCAAGACTGACTGACCGGATATGAGCCAGGCCTTCGGAAGCACTACAATGGCATGTGCAAGCGCCATGGCGCCATATGCGGTTTTCTTGTATTATGAAATGTAGCGGCAATACGGACATGCGCGACTGCAATGAGCGACACCGCATGCGCTGTAACATTTGAAGGCATTCCGGGGCCAGGTATTTTTGTCCCTGTGTTTGGCCCTTTGCTGCCAAATGAACTCAAGGTCAATGGTTCTGTTCATAGCCAGGTTGGTGTCCAGGAAATCAAATAGCAGACTCTAATGATTGGCGAGTTGTCGAGTGGCAGAGGTCCGCGGACCAGGACATGAATCCTGGTCTCCTGCGCGGGCCCAGTGGGTGAGACTGAGAGCACACAAATTCACAGCAAAAGCCCAGCTATCGTCATGTGCCGTAGAGCATACTGCGCCGAGTCTGACGCGCACCACATCAACAGCCCAGCCGAAGACGCAGCCACTTTTGTCAGCCTTTTCTTTTTCCTTTTTCGGTTCCTGTGAGAAAAGATGAATGACCGCGTCAATGGCGAACCTCGTGATTCGTCTCAAAGGCCGCCCAGGCGGAACCAGCCTGAGGCCGTAGCTCAGACATGTTAGGCGCCCAGCAATCAAGCCAGCCAGCATTCATTGTGCACCGAGTTTTGGCGCCATTCGTTCGAGGCGCCGCTTCGCGTCTCGCCCCTACGTTCGCGCCACTTGCTCGGGGCGCCTTCAGAGCTGGGTTTTTTAAGCGTCGAAGAGAAGAACGGGGTTGTGGACGTAAGCTGACCGGATGACTCCCGTCTGGCGTTCTACTGCGCTCTGCCCATGGGCATGAACTCGACATCTCCGTTAGAACCATCAATGAGCTTGCTCACAGTCTTAGCGACGGCAACACCACCCTGATCTCTGGCGCTACTATGGAAATGATCGAACCTTCTACATCTCCCTCGCCTCGGGATGCGTCGGCCACCTTTCTCCACAAAACGAGACATGACGAAAGCGAAACTCTCCTAGGGCCAAGCCGTGCTAGAGGGTCATCAGACATACTTGACATCGCAGGCTCGTCAATGGCAAGCAGAAACCAATTCCGCGGTTTTTGTTTGTGTACCGCTGCGTTGTCCCTGCTTTGCACGGGTCTGCTGCGTGTGGTGGTGGTGCTCCTTCAACATGTGCGGGCGTCGGAGCCTATGAACCTGTCACCTTGGTTTCCACCCGAAAAGGCTCATCCAAAAGATCTTTACGTACCAGCCCATATATGGTTTGGGACTGAGTGACGAAGCTGAAGTGGCGTGGACGGACTTGATACCAAGTAAGGATCTACTGCTCCCTTGAACTCGCATTAATTATAGCGCAGACTAACGTTCCTCGGTACATAAGATCTCTGACCAGCTGGCAGAAACATTTAGGAGGTAGAGGATTTGTCGATGTCAGAAATACTTCTGCCATCGGCCCCATGCCAGTCTTGGACAACTATTACCGCGAGCCAAAGGTCATGGTGTCTGTTTTCCACCAGCTTCACTGCCTTGTGAGTGACCCGCATCCAATGCCTCGCGTGCTCACTACATGAGCACCATAGCTTGGGGGAATAAACTATTACCGGTCCCCAATCCACAGTATATGGCGAGAGTTGGATACTTCCAGGCCCTCAGCAATGGTACTGGGAGCGAGTACGCGCATCATCTCGCTCACAGTTTTGACTACCTACGCCAAAACATAATGTGCACGGCGGATACAACGCTGGAGTGGCTCGGCAAGCCACCTCAGGATCGTGGGACATCAGGATACGGCTATAACACACCTGCATAGACTACTCCGAGGTTTTTGCATGGACTGAAGGGCATAGAATGAATGATACCAAGAAAATTAATTGATTCTAAATTTGTACCGAATGTATCAGTCCGTCACTTTGTGTATGTTTGCAAGAGTAATTGGCATGTCACAGAAAAAAGAGCAGTACATGTAACGATGGTTCAGCACCGGGAATACAACATGAATCATCACATCCGCAACTCCTCAGTCATCCGACTATTTTGTTTTAAGTCTTCTGTTCTTTAATCGCTGTTGGAAGAACATTAGCGGTCGTCCTATGCAGGCTGCCGCAAGTGCACAAATTGGAGCTCTGCTTTTTACAATGTAGTTCGCTCAGCAACAAGGCTGTCTCAGTTATTAACGAGTGACCTAGGATTAGGAGAATGGAACTGAAATGTTGAATGCTCAGACACGCTGGCGCAAACTCACTTAGGGTTGGTCTATATGCATGTCAGATCCCGACACCTGAAGGGATCATCCCTTCATGTAGTGACTACCCGGATGTGGTGCGCTCCGGACCAACATGGAATCTAGTGGCCGTGCGACCGGAAATATGACTGACATTG
The DNA here is from genome assembly GCA_029168975.1 of Purpureocillium lavendulum. Classification (NCBI taxonomy): domain Eukaryota; kingdom Fungi; phylum Ascomycota; class Sordariomycetes; order Hypocreales; family Ophiocordycipitaceae; genus Purpureocillium; species Purpureocillium lavendulum. The sequence continues at coordinate 3,057,233 of JAQHRD010000005.1, read as the reverse complement.
GAGACGACAATGTCAACACGCAATCACGTGACTACTTACAATACGATTCTTCCGACAATGGAAAGACGAGTATTGTGCAAGTCAAGCTCGACGGCGCGGATGAACTTTGCGTAGCTCGGGCTGCGTTTGGCGCGACCCATCCATTCAGGACTAAAGTCGTCGCTGCGAAGGCGCCCAATATTCTGGTTGTTCCGGAAGCCGCGCGAGATGCAGTGTGGAATGTAGCTCTGATTGTACCAGATGGGTCGAGGCTGCGAGAATGGTCCGTCTGTCACGCAGCGGCCGGCACCAACAGCTATGGCGCCGTGGACTCCCTCCGCGGTTGTACCGTCGCCGTCAAACCCAGTTTTATTGTCCCAGATGGACGACCGGGTGAGGTCCATCCATTGTAGAGACCAGTCCCAATATCTACCGAATTGAGAGCCAGATCAGCGTTTCTGTTCTTCCGGATGAGAAGTTGGACAGGTCTCGCGATTTGCATCCTCAATGGGTTCGTAATCTGGTGCTTGCTCTTCCATCAATAGAGATCTGAAAGGCATTGCCACATTGAACACCGACAGCGTGAGTGGGAATTACATGAAGTGTGACGGGGATTGTGGACAAAACAATTTCACACGCAACCTAGATGACGTTTACGCACCAGATGGCCTGATTTGGAGGCCAGGGTCCGCGAGGACGTCCTCGCCGAACACGAGTCCCTCAGTGGAGGGGACCAACAACGAGCCTTGCAAGGCGCGACATTTGATGGACGCACGGGACGCCGCGCCTGCGCCGGCGCCTAACTCCTCCCTTCGAGGCAGCATTGGCGCGAAGGTCGCGCCAAAATGTCGGTGTCCAGCTTGTGGCCAGTTCGCGAACGATACACGATTTCCCAGAAAGATTTTACTTTGTAAACATCTTGATACAGCAGGCGACCGCAGTGTTCTAGCGCTCTCCTTGTCTGCTTACATATATTAAGTGTTGAGAATTGGGGGATACAATGTCCCAGCTCAACCGACAATTAACGATCACTACACACTGGCCTTTCGTCAAGTGGGCGCCGCCAACGGCCGCGAGGTACAGCGAAGTTACCGACGATGAGTCGGAGGCGACGTCCCAGCCTGAGAAGCCCGTCTTTCCCACCGCTGCACCACGTCGGGATCGCAAGCTCTGGGCGTTCGCAGCGGTGCAGACCTTCTTCGTCGTTGTGTTGGCCATATCGCTGAATTTGGTGGCGTTGCAGAAGCCCAGCGATCTTCTGTGCGCCAGGCAATTATCGCCGTATTGTGAGTGAGACCCAGACGCGCTGCAGACCTCCGCGGTTTTTTGCCTGAGTGGTTCCTGCACTGTCATACTGACGGCCAGCTTACCGGCTCTTTTTAGCGCCATTCTTGGAAACCGGTGTGGTCGAGTACACGGAGTTTACGGATGAGAACGGCTTCCTGCAGGGATCGTCCCCGTTCGAGGGTCTGCCGTCACCGGAGCTAGAGAAACGATGGGACGATGTATGGCGCCGTATGTTGCCTGCATCATCTCCAATGGCCTTCATTCTCTTTTACGCTCCTGTTCCTGACCATTTGTCGATCAGTTCCAAACATACGCTTCCCAGAGGAGCATATGGCGGCACTCAACAAGACACCCTCGGAGAAGTTCATCCACGTCGCGCCGCAATATGGAAAGGGCATCTTGGGGTTTCTCAACGTATTTCACCAGCTGCGCTGCTTGGTAAGCCCTTCTCGCTCCACGCCTCGAGACGGCCCGTGTCACTGAAAAAAAGGAAATTGTCATCAAGAACTTTGTGCGACAATACTCGTACAGGCACGAGTACGACTACAGCCACGCGCCGGGCTTCAACCAGTCGGAGCGGTTTCTGCGCCAGCACGCCGACCACTGCATCGAGGTCCTGCGCAAGTCGCTCGTCTGCGCGGCCGACGTTACGCCCATGGTGTATCTCCCTGACAAGAATAGCAAATACGGCTACGACGCGGATCTCAACATGCGCAGGAAGTGCAAGAACTTCAGTCGAGTGCAGGAGTGGGCGCGTGATCACGCAGCGGCGCCTGTGCAGGATCTATAGCGAGCAGGGGTGTAGTTACACAGTAGTTATTGTCGTGCTGGATAAGTAAGGCGTGGTGGTGGTGGTGGTGGTGGTGGTGATATTAGTGAGCAACACACTTGAAGCCAAAACTCACAACACCAAGTAGAGCCGCCAACACGCGCAACCAAATACGCAGGCATTACGCGTTCCAAGGGAGCAATTGAGAAGAATAAGAGTCACAGTCTGCTAGCTAATCCCAATCATCTGTTCCCCTCATCATTCTTGGTCAGCACGCAGGCCCGAATGTGCAGCTTTGTGGAGGGAGGGAGCGCTCGCTCGCTTGGGGGCCGAAAAAGGATTCAGCCCGTTGGTGGTGGTTCGCCTTGGAGGCCGCACAAGGCAAACTGGGTCCGGCCATGCAGGACTGGTTGCCTCGTTTTAAATAGGAGTGAAGCGGCCTTTTGCGTCGGGGATGTTGGCGTGGCGGTGTCACGGCTGGTCCCATGCTTTCGTTATCCCCTTTTTGACTCGGATTCTTTGGATAGTTGGGTGCGAACCACACGCGCCTTTCCCCAGGTGTTTGTGCGGCCTCGGCCACGCTCACACCATAGCATAGCCCGCCTCCTCAGCCAGTGGCATTTTACAGAATACTTATCGACTTGTTTGCTCCTCCTCTCCCTGGTCCCTTGCGCCTCCCAATCCAGGATCCAGTTGGATCGTTGGCAAGGCTCGCCCTTGCAGGGTCAGTGGTGGCCATGTCGCGGTCCGATCTGCTCCAGCCGCCCGAGGTGCACGTCGTCCGTCCGACTCCGTCACCAACGCCCTCACCGCGGGCGTCGCCGGTGCCGGGATACTACCAGTCGTCCAACGGCGGTACGATTCGGAGCGCTGCGAGCAGCCGTCGCTCCACCGTTTCCTCGCAGGTTCCGTTGCTGGCCGACGACTGCCTCAAGCCGCCCGCGAACTCGCCGTATCATACCAGCAGCGGGTCGCCCGTCTCCCCGTCGTGGACGTACAGTGCCTCTGCGGGTGCCTCGCCCGTGTCCTTCCACCAACTCACGCCCGATCCGACGCCGAACGTGTGCCTCCCGAGCTTCTCCATCGTCGACGACTCCGCCAGCTTTACCAGCACCGACTTTGCTCCGACGAACTCGTTCTTGCCCCTCACCGACTGCCAGCCCGAGAAATGTGACAGTCTGATCTTGCCGCCGGCCGGGTACTGTGACTTGTCGTCGGGAAATGCTATATGGAGTCAAGGCCCGTGGTACCCAGAGGCGGCGTTCCCGTCCTGGCCAGACATCGCTCACCCAAAACGCGTGGATCGTACAGCCCGGCAGCGGGTCAGGGCACTCAGCAGAGCCAGCTTTGACACGCCGTCTTCCTCTGGATCCACCATGTCGTCTGTGGAAACAGATACGAGCGGTACCGTCACCATCACATCCTTTCGGGAGGTCTCGCGCTGCGCCAGTCCCCTGTCCATCGACGACAAGAAGGTTGCGGCCCCCCCGGGGAATGCCCTTGTGTGTCTGGGGCCGCAATGTTTGTTGTCGTTCGCGACTCAGCAGGACCTCACTGAGCATGTCAAAGAGAACCACGCCCATTGCTGCTACTGGCAGGGATGTCCAAACCCCAGCCAAGTCTCTCGCGACGCCCTCACGTGGCACGTCAAGGAGCAGCACCTGTTAATCTGTCCGATACCGGGGTGCCCGGAGGTTTCCTTCGAGGACGTTCGCATGGTGCGGTCACATGTTGCCGTGGCTCATCCGCAAGCCAGTGAAGATGACATCAAGAACTGGCAGCTTCAGAAGGCCAGCCCTCCAGAGGTCATGGTGCGTACTGCCTCCACCCAGAGCACCAAGGCCAAGGCGCCGCGCCCGGACCCCAAACAGATCGCGGTCGAGCGTGAGATGCTGGCAGTCACTCTCGTGAAGCGGAAGTGCCACGACCAGCTGCGCAACGTTGTCGAGAAGAAAGTCAAGAGGAGTAACGCGGGAACGCCCCGGAACGCCGACTCCCCAACAGACATGGTTCGCGCTCGGGCATCGAGGATCATCGACAACGCTTCCTTTCCACTGGTCTTTGAACACTCGGTTCTGCCGTTTCTGGCCGAGTTCTTGCCCAAATGGACGAATCCACGGCACGTTGTCAGTGTCGCGAGAGGTCGTACGGCGCAAACCAGGCGTTTGTGCATCATGACGCCCACCAAGATTTCCCGCGCTCGCAAGATCATCATCGCGGGGCACGTCGTCGACCTGCTTCCTGAAAAGTTCAAATCCAGCGTTTCCTTCGTCTTCACGGTCGGTGAGATTGCACGCTCGGGGAGATGGCCCAGGGGCATCGGACCGCACAAGGACGACGTATGTGCGCCGCGAAACCCCTTTCATTTCCGTCATCCTTGCATGGGCGACAGCATTGGCATCATTGGTAGCGGCGGTGTACTCGACAGCACAGCAACTCTTGGCCCGTGTTTGCATTTTGGCGACGCCAATCTCTGGCTTGCCAATTTTCATCCATTCGAGGAAGCATATCGCAGCTTCCCGGACGTCGTCGTTCAGCACCCGTCGTATGAGGATCGGGCGCTGTGTACCGGCCAAAGTCACGACGCCTTGGATGAGGTTGGTGACTTTTCGATTGGTCGCATCCGTGCCACATCTGGCATTGATCTGAAGACAACTCGCATCTCGCACGACCCATACTGGGACGAAAATCTCCAGGACAATCCGCTCGTCATGACGGACTGGGCCCTCATCTCGGCTACACAGCCGTCCAAGGGAGCCAATATTTTGCGTCGCTTTCCATCTGATACACAGCCCCCGATCCAGGAGCCACTGGTTACGTCCGTTTCGACAGATGGTAGTGCCTGCGGCATCATCCCAGGCAGCATGGTCGTCTCCAGCGGGCGGACGTCCGGGTACCAGCGGGGTCAGATATGCGAAATCCCGGCATACGTGAGCCCTGAAGTGTACGGCACGGGCAAGGCCACGAGAGAGTGGTTCGTGGAGGAGCCTCCGGGAGATAACGAGGACGAGTGGATCAGCAGCGGTATCGGTGTCGAGGGCGACAGCGGCGGTGTCATCGTCGATGCCGAGACAAACTGCCTCATCGGTCAACTCTGGGGTCGCAACCAATACTCTGGCCCGGGCATTCGTCAGACTTATTTCACCCCCATTGCGGACATATTCGATGATATCCAGGAAAAGTGCGGACTGAGCCGACGCCCTAAACTTCCACAGCATCGCGAGGAGGTAGACCGATACGCCGTGTATCCCTCGTGCCGACAGTGCTACGACCTGCGGGCCTATCTGGACACCCGCCGGAGCTCAAGGGCTTCATTCCAGAGCATGGTCATGTGCGCGGCCGACGGCGATGCAGAATTGACTTCTGTTGAAGCTGAGGAGCTAGCTACGCCGAAAGAGTTCCGCGGCACCGGTGTGGAAGAGATCGGTGCGTCGTTCCGAAATATTGCGTCGGTCATGTCTCCCACGGAGGCCAGGCTTGGACCCAGTACGCCGATTATCGCGAATGATATCCGGAGCCCATACCCTCTGTCTCTAGATCTGGAGGATGGGCTGGACCTGGGCTCCAGGCCTGGATTTGGCGATACACCAGCCCCAAAGAAACGGTCGGCCCCTTTGTCGGATCCTGTGCCATCGGCACTCGCCGCAGGCCCTTCCAAACGAAGAAGAGCTGGGTGATACGCGCTTTCCAGCGCCATTACCCAGGGAAGCCGGCTCGTGCCATTTTCCTGGCTCGGCCATCCCTGCGGTTATGGTTGGCGCGCGATCCTTTATGCGCCTCCTTATTTCTCCTCGCCGCCTCCGTCTCCTTCTCTCCAGTTGGGCCTGAGACGCTTCCCCCTCTTCCCCTACCACGACCGCGGCCGCCACCTCGGCCCCCTCGGCCCCCTCTCCCTCCTCGGTTCGCGCCCGTGTCGGCATCACTCTCTTCTGTTCCGGAGCCAGCGGGACTGGATCTCCAGGCTGTGCGCTCCAACTGTGCCTGTTGTCCACTAAAGGCATACTTGAGTTCGAGCCTCCGTTTTTGCTGAGGATTTCTCGCCAGCATCACCGCCCAACCCTCTATTGCTTCATCTGCCATGCCCGTTTCCTGTCGCAGGCTCGTCCGTGCGGACCCTCTCCTTGTGGCAGCATCTCTGTCAAACACCTTCGGATCCGCTTGATACGCTCGGAATAGCGTTTCTTCGTTGCTGTCATTTACGTTGTCGTCTTCTTGGGTTGCCGAATCAACAGTGCCGCCAACATCGGCGGCGTCATAAGTGTCATCACGTTCGTCATCGTCGGAGTCAAAAGTTGCAAGCGCAGACAAAATGGCCGCTTTGTTTGGCGCAGTGGATTTATCCTTCAGGATGTCGTCGGCGGTTTTCGCTGGGTTTTTGCCAAATGATATTTGTGACACATCTGCGGTCAGGCGATCAAAGTCATCATCGTCGAAAACGTTGCGTCTTGTCGGCGGTAGGGGTGGTGTAGCGCGGGGAGCCATGTCTGGGGCATGCATCTCCTGGCGCGTTGATCTATATGTGTGTTAATACTGTTATAATTGGATTAATGAGAGGGATGACGCACAAAGGCTCACTCCGGTCGGCATTGGCTAGATGAGCCGGCAGCGTCTCGCCGAGGAGGTTCGCAACCACTTGCTCCACATCGTCGTGATACTCGTCCAGGCATTTCGACACAAATCCGGCGCCCAGGTCCGGGAAAAGGTCTTGAACCTGCGTAATCTGGCTCATTCGGTGGATATGCATCTCTGCGTCCACGCCATGCCGCGTAGCCTTGCCTTTGCCCTTATCTAGCTTTCGCTTGGTCAGACGCTTCGGGCGGACCATTGCACCTTTCTTGAAAGGTTCCAACGCCGTGATGCGTTTCTTCAAGGAATCGGAGGCGGCTCCCACGTCTTCCGCTCTCCGGAGGAGTATTTTGAGCAGTGGTGTCGCCGTGACGAGCTCCGCAACGAGGGAGTCATTGACGTTGAGCGGGCCCTCCTTGTGAGCGTCCGCTGCGCTCTTGAGCGAGAAGAGCTCATCGCTCAGCATGGCCCATTTGGGCGGTTCAGCCTCTGTCAGCCCGACGAGACATAAATAAATCGTTGTTATGATGACTCTGCGCAGCGGCGGGTTCATGACCTTGAAGCAGGTAACGAGGCCGTCGAAGAAGTCGGATCCGGCCAGGAAGAAGGTACAGGCGTGGGGCGACACATGCAGTAGCGGATTAACTGCGCTCAAATGTGACTCAACCAGCTTCAAGTCTCCCTTGATTCCCGAGTCCAGATGAAGAATCAGGAGCTTCTTCAAGGCCGCAAGCGATGCCTCCGCAGGTGCGGCATGTTGCGCGAAGACTTGGGCGATAAGAGGGACCGTTCGTTTCCTCGGATACAGATTGGCCAGACTGGACAGGGAATTGTATTGCAACAGTGTCTGCGGCGGTTTCTTCAAGGTGAGCAGACGCGTCGTGAGTTGAAAGACCAGCCGAGCAAGCTGTGAGGAGCTGCTGCTCGGCGGGGCTGTGGCCGTTTCGGTCACGAACGATGCTGCGAATGCCGCCACAGACTCATCGTCCGCCGCAGCCGACTTTCGGAACTCGTCTTCATCAAGCGCGAGATACGCCTGGCAGAGCGCTGTCCAGGTGTTGAGGAGCGTCCCCCACTCCTCGGAGCTGAGGTGTTGCTGCCACGCAGCCTTCGGGTACGGCGCCAGCGGGGGTAAGCTGGGCATCGCGGGAGGAGGAGAGCTGGTACAGAGAGGACAATGGGGGAGGAAGATCAGGGCAGATGTATGAAGGTGCAGAGGAGTCGTCGAGGATGTATTGCCATTCTTTTGGCGTGGTTTCGAGGAGGAAGTAGCTCTCTGTAGCTGCTCTACATCATCGCCGGATGATTCATATGAGTGGAGGACCGCGCTTCATCCCGCCAAGGCAGTGAGGCTGCAGCAAATGGTGGAGGTACGTACCTTCATCTGTCCGAGACCCGCAGCTGGACGCACCCACCAATCGAGGGGCATCGCTACCTCGAACGTGCCACATTCGGTTAGCGCGCACAAAAGCCCTACCGGTGCGCAAAACACCCCACCAAAAAGTTCGCGCAGAGATCGCACTCTCTTTTCGCATCCCGTCAACCGCCAAATCGTGCCTTCATCACTTTGCCGAAACGTCGCTGTTTCCCCGCGTTCGAGTCGTGAAGGACAAATTCCAACAACTTTCAAAATGTCGTACCAGAAGCCCGAGAAGGACCACGGCGAGGCTCCCGTACGTTGACCTCCCCCATAGCGAGCGACCCTTCAGCCGGTCGCCTGATTGAGGAATCAACCCTCGTGGGAGACGAGAGTGCTGACCCCCCGCGACAGAAGAGCCACAAGATCCGTATCACCCTGTCCTCCCGCAAGGTCAACATCCTCGAGAAGGTCTGCTCCGAGATCATCGAGCGCGCCAAGAGCAAGGACCTGCGCGTCAAGGGCCCCGTCCGCCTGCCCACCCAGACTCTCAAGATCACCACCCGCAAGACCCCTTGCGGTGAGGGTTCCAAGACCTGGGACTGCTACGAGATGCGCATCCACAAGCGTCTCATCGAGTACGTTCTCATGCTGTTACTATTCTATTGCGAAAACGCTGACGAGTCATTGCAGCCTCAACGCCCCCACGGAGGTCGTCAAGCAGATCATTGTCAACATCGACGCCGGTGTCGAGGTTGAGGTCACCATCGCTGCTTAAGCGTTGGTGATTGCGGCTACCACGGCCGGCTCTCGCTGCGCCGTGGAAAGGTTGAAGTCCGGGCCAGACAGTCAAATACAACTGGTTACGCTTCTGAAGTGAAATGGAGTCCCCGCCTCGAGAAGTGACATGCCATGAATGTGCCTTGGTCAACTTTTCCCACAGAAGGGGTTTGGTCTGAAGCCGGCTGCAGACGGCCCCGCGGTCACTGATGCGGGGCGCGCGGAGGATATTCCACAGAGGACAGCCGGGGGTTCGGACCTCCGACCCGTCGGCAACCTCCATTGGCCTGATGCTTCCACAATTTGTGAACAACGCCCCCGCGATAGTAAGCGACGGGTGCCAAATAGACTTGCTGCGGTAGCCAGACGGGTTGTTCGTACGGCGGAGTCTGCAGAGGAGGTCGTACCAACCAACGACACTCGTAGCGGATGTTGGCGCAGCGGCTCAGCGTTGATTATCCTGATCTGCAGGTCGACACCCATGCAACAGATAACGAGGCATGGTGCCGGAGCGGCGGCGAGCGAGGTATTGCAGCCTATCCACTACATGCCGGTTTCGTCATTCTCATCCTGAAAGGCAAGACGCATCCCGGACAAAAGTTCAACTTGAAGTTGTTCAGATCGAGGAATTGGCATAGTTCGTGACCGCAGTCACATCAAGGACATTTACCGTGAGCGAGCATGAACCTATGGAGTAGCACATGTGAAGTCCTTGACAGGCGGGACGAACCGGCGCGAGAACGAGGCATGCAAAGCACCTTCTTGATGCGCAGCGTTCTCGGTAGACTGACCACCCCGTCTGCAGCAGGCTGTGTTTCAAAATGTGCTCACAAAGCTATATAAAGAGGCAACAAAGGGGCCAACCGTCACTCTCCTCATCGAATCACGCACACCGAGCCTCCCGGGGGATTCAGGCTATGACCAACAGCACAGACGCACAAACAGCACGTCCAACCAGGCTCATCCTGCGGTGCGTCGGATAAGTTGCACAAGACGACGAGGCCCCCCGCCCCAAGCCAAAGGTCAGACCGCAGAAAAGAGCCGGGGCTCGGCACCGACGGCAGTGCGGTCTGACAGGGGTAACGCAAGAAGGAGGGTGAGGGGCGCGAACGAGGAGACTGATGAACAGACTCGTTGACGGACAAGTTCCTCTTGTCTCCCCTCCCCTCCCCCGAGGTGTGGAGACGGCGAGGTTGGAGAAAGGCGGCAGTCGACGGGTAATGCCCCGAGACTTTCTCCACAATTCGCTCCGGCCCCTCAGCGGAACGGAGGCGGAAACATTCCAACGGCGGCTTAAGACCAACGTTTGGTGTCACGCGCGTGCGCGGAGGCTGGAACAGGCTGATATGTGATGCGTGCGGTCAGCGATACGAAGCCCGGCCCGGCCTGCCTGCGCATCCTGGCTAGCTGGGGTGACGGTGACAGCGCAGGGCGAGACAGGAATGATGATGGGCGAGAGAGTCGCAGTCGCTTTGTTGGCCGACGCGGGCGGGCGGTCCGGCAAGGGCAAGGGCAAGGGGGGGTTGGCGGCGGTGATGCACAGGGTGGCATTGCATGTCATGACGTGCGCCCCGAAACGTGAGGTGAAGCTGCAAATGCAGGCTGGAAAAGGAAGCCACAGGTTCCGTCTCACAGGCAGCGTGGTGGGCTGGCTGATGATGGGAGGTGACAATGGGCGGGCGGGCAGGCGCCGCCCCTGGTGAAGACAAAGCGCGGCCGGCCTGCGCTGGCTGTGGGCTCCGTGAGGTGGATGCCGTGGAATTCTCAGGTCGGGCGGCTAGGTTTTGCGGGCAAGCCAGCGGAAGAGGGCTGATCGCCCAGATCTCCAGGGCTGGGTCCAGCTCAAGCTCCAGCACTTGACCTCCAGGTTGCCAGGCTGTGCCAGCGCCGCCCCCCGCGGCTCCACCAGCTCCGGGGGGTCCGGAGCCCCGCAGGAGCCCTAAGTAACGGAAAAGAGCGCCTGGTCAGCGGTCCATCTCGGCCGGACTAAGGCACCTGTGGAGAGCCCTGGAGAACAGCTGGAGCCCCCCAGGGCTGCGGCGTAGGGATTCCAGGTGGGAAAAAAAACAAACTCGAACGCCGCCCCGGCCGCCGCCGCGACGCCAAAAACCCTCCCATCCCTCACCCGCCGAGCCTAACCGCCCACCATCGTGGCCAACGCGCTGCCTCAATCGATAGACGTCATGTGCCGCGTCCAGCCGACGTATCACCAATCGGCGTCTTCTCACTCGTTGGGCAGGTCTCGCTTGCCCCGTGGGCGATGATTACACACGGGCGCCGCGCGCACGCTGGCGGCGGGGGGGCGCAGTGTTTGACATGGTGACGGGAGGTGTGGAGGGACGAGGGAGAGAGGGGGGTGTTCGGCACTCGGTTCCCATGTTGGACGCGCCTCCAGCTACGGGCAGTAGTCCGTACGAGTGCGTACGACAGTGTCCTGCCGGACTGGACTGGACTGGACTGGACCGGACGTTGGTATTTTTAATGTGCCTGTGCTCCCTCGAGCTGCTCCCTGTGCTCCCCTCTCCTCTCCTCCTCCTGCTCTCCATATTCTCGCCTGCGTTGCTGTGCGTCCCGTCTCTCCTCTCCCTCATCCCATCGCATCGGCATTGACGAGGTTGGCGCGAGGCAGCTGAGGCCCGTCCGTTACGATGGAGCTCAATCTGCAGCACCTGTGGGTGTACTTGGGGCTGCTGGTGGGTGGCGGTGTCGTCTATGTGAGTTTGCTTCGATTCCTGGAGCTCCGCGTCGTCGTCGTCGCGATGAAGGGCGTCGGTCGTCGTGGCCGTCCTCATTGCCGTCGCACTGCTTCTCTCGTCCCGCGTGCCACGGCTGACACAGCTGCAGGCCTTTGGCATCGTCGTCTACAGGATATTCTTCCACCCGCTGGCCAAGTACCCGGGCCCGCTCCTGGCCAAGATCACCGATGCCTACCAGCTCTACCACGCCTACAAGGGCGACCGGCACCTCGAGTTCTGGCGCATGCACCAGCGCTACGGCAAGATCGTGCGCTTCGGCCCCAACTCGCTCTCCTTCAACTCGAACCAGGCGCTCAAGGAGATCTACGGCTTCCGCTCCAACGTGCGCAAGGCCGAGTTCTACAACGCCTTTGTCCACCCTGCCGCCAACACGCACAACACCCGCGACAAGGAGGTGCACGCGCGCAAGCGCCGCGTCCTCTCCCATGCCTTCTCCGACAGCGCCATGAAGGAGATGCAGCGCTACATCCTCGGCAACGTGCGCACCTTTTGCGAGCAGATCGGTTTCGTCGACGGCGGCGCTGACACCAAGGGCTGGACCAAGCCCCGCGACATGAGCCACTGGTGTAACTACCTGGCCATGGACATCCTCGGTGACCTGAGCTTCGGCAAGGCCTTCCACATGCTCGAGAAGCCCGACAACCGCTTCGCCCTGGAGCTGGTCGAGGCTGCCACCACCCGCCACCTGATTGTGAGTGCCGATCCACCACCATCCATGAGGTTGAGGTTGTCCCTGGCGGAACGCTGACCGCGACACAGTGCGGCACCATGCCCATCGTCGACAGACTCAAGATCGACAAGGTCCTCTTCCCCAAGCTGGCCGACGGCCGCGCCCGCTACATGGCCTACAGCAAGGGCCAGCTGACGGAGCGCACCAAGCTGAGCGAGGAGACGGACCGCCGCGACTTCTTCTACTACCTTCTCAAGGCGCGCGACCCCGAGACCGGCCAGGGCTTCAGCACGCCCGAGCTCTGGGGCGAGTCCAACCTCCTGTGAGTATTCTTCCAAGGCTCCTCGCATGAAGCAGAGCAGTAGACTGACGGGATTGCGCCATGTAGCATCATCGCCGGCTCCGACACCACCTCGACGGCCATGGCCGCGACGCTCTTCTACCTCGTGCGCAACGCGCGGGCCCTCGAGCGAGTCACCAAGGAGATCCGCGGCAAGTTCAGCGACGTCGAGGAGATCATCCACGGCGCGACGCTGGGCAGCTGCTCCTACCTGCGCGCGTGCATCGACGAGGCGATGCGCATGTCCCCGTCGGTGGGCGGCATCCTGCCGCGCGAGGTGCTCCCGGGCGGCCTGACCATCGACGGCCAGACGGTGCCGGCGGGCACCGTCGTGGGCACGCCGCACTACACGATCCACCACAACGACGACTACTACCCGGCGCCGTACAGCTACGTGCCGGAGCGGTGGATGGCGGGCGAGGCAAACCCCGTGACGGGCAAGGCGACGAGCGAGGACGACGTGGCGCGCGCGCAGAGCGCCTTCTGCCCGTTCAGCATCGGCCCGCGCGGCTGCATCGGCAAGGGCCTCGCCTACACCGAGATGACGACGACGCTGGCGCGCGCCCTGTACCTGTACGACATGCGCAAGGCCGTCGGCGTCGTCGACCCCGGCGAGGGCCGTCCCGACCTCGAGTGGGGGCGACACCGCGTCGAGGAGTTCCAGCTGGTGGACACCTTTACCAGCGCCAAGAAGGGCCCCATGGTGGAGTTTCGCCCGGCGCAAAAGGCGTGAGGGTGAGAAGGGAGTGTGTCGGGATGGCTGGGACAGGGGCCGGCCCCAGCTTGATGATAATGCAGGACATTGTTGGAGGGCTGGAACGGCGGGGGGGACAGTGGAGGAGAACTCATGACGTTAAGAGATATGGCATTTTCGTCCCTCATGGGACATGTGTATGGACTTGATATGGGTAAAATGGAACATTCTCACGAAAGTCGAGCGAGGGGTGTCGTCGTGTATGCCCGCGAATGCCATACAAGACACTGAGCCCATACTGGTGATGCTGCTGGACTTGACTGGAGAGGAAAATGGCTTCACGTTCTGCATCACTTACAAACCGGCCTGGCGCTCGCATTGGGCTATAATTAGCGATTGACAGGGAAGCTCATGCAACGACTTGTGCAAACTGCAGATTGTGGAAGCTGGCTCGGCCAGATCTGCCGCTAGCTGGAGACGATCCGTGGTTGACAGCCAGCTGCCGCTGCCGCTGCCGGGACGCCTAGGCCTGCTGGATTGAACCTGGCGCACCTCTTCCTTCGGCAGTCAGCCACCGAAATGCGGGGTCGCGCCGCTCACCTGGGGCAGTGGGCAGTGGGCACCTTCAACGACCTACTCCAGCCTCCCGTCCCGTCTTCCTCTACACGACACAGCCCGCGCCGTCTGGTGGACAGCTCACCACAGCTCAACTCGGCCCAGCCAGCAAGCATGGTCGCCTCCCCGTCGCCACCTTAATGCCGTCTCATCGCGGTGACGCTCTACAAGGCCCGCCGCGCAAGGCGAAGCGGACTGCGAACGCGTACGTCTCAAGGCCCAGCCACCGGTTCATCGCCGTAAACTGCATACCCTGCACTGAGAGTTGCTGACCGGCGCCGTGTCTCTCTCACGCTCATAGGTGCCTCCCTTGTCGGCAGAGCAAGATCAAATGCTCTGGCGCAGAGCCGTGCGGTAATTGCCAGCGACGGCTCGTACGATGTCACTTCGAGGAGGGATGCAACCGCATCACCGTGTCGGAGAGGTTCGCCGCCATCCACCCTCGTGCCATCAGCACTCCAACATACTGACTCACTTCATCAGGTATCTCCATGAGTTGCGGAAACAGGCTGGGCACCAGCAACCCCAGCCCGGGCCCAAGCGCCCGTACGACGTCGCGTTTGGGTATAACGGTGAAGCCGACGGTAGGTTGCCCTGCCTCATCTACACCATGTTGACAAGGAGCGATGCTGAACCCGTGGAACAGCTGGGTCAACGAGCCCGCCGCCCGAGGAGCTGCCGCCATTACGCGGCGTCGACGATGGCCGCAGCATCTGGACGAGCCCGTTCTCCAAGCCCTCGACGACAATCAAGAGCACTTACAAGAACAAGGCCAACTGGGGTACGCCTAACTGGCGAGCGATCCGTTAAATTACTTCACTAAACACGCGCACAGTCTGGTTGGCGCCGTCTTCGCCATGGTCGTTCACAGCGCGCCTGACGCTGCTCATGACGGAGAAGCTCAACCTCGAATACAGCGCGCCCGACTTCTTCGGCGAGGACGTCTACCCGCTGCAATGGAGCCCGGCCACGGCGCACTCCACGCCCGACATTGGCGGACTGCCGTCCATAGACCACGCGCTCTACCTCTTTGAGACGGTCAAGTTCCACCTCGGCCAGAACTACAGGTTCTTCGACGAGGAGGCCTTTGTCAAGCACATGCGCGAGTTCTACCACGGCAGCCCTATACGGAAGGCATCCGAGTCGCGCCTGTGGTTCGTTCAGTTTTTACTCGTCCTGGCGTTTGGCAAGGCGTTCCTATCACGGTCCAACGCGAGGGATCCGCCGGGCTCCAAGTACTTTGTCCGCGCAATGTCCCTCATGCCGGAGATTACGTCCCTGTGGAAGAACAGCATCATGGCGATTGAGGTGCTGGCCTTGGCCGGCTTGTATCTGTACTCGATCGACCAGAGAGAGTCGGCACATGTATACGTGCGTGTCCGCAAGCCATGTCTGTCTATCTGTCTGCCTGTGTGTGCTAACAGTTGTTACAGGTCGGGCAGGCGATACGCGTTGCGCAACTGGAGGGTCTGCACACTCAACTGCCCGAAGACGAGCTTGGCGTTGACATCGTCGTGCGATGTCGCAACCTGTGGTGGACGCTGTACGTCATGGACAGGCATTTCTCGTCCTCCTTGGGGTTGCCCATGTCGACGCAGGACAGCGACATTACGGCCTTGATCAATACCCCAGGAACCTCTTCGCAGCAGGACTCTCTGCTGGGGTTGCAAGTAAGGCTGTCTCGACTGCTGTCATTTATAATACGGAGTACGTTCATGTCGGCCGCCGCCGTGGTGGTCATGGCTAATTTGCATTCACTCCAGCCATATACAAGACGGAGCAGACACAGCTAGGAGATTTCCTCGAGGCGACCAGGTCTATTCTGCACAGCATGGTTGCGCATGCTCGGGAGATGGAGAGGACGACGTACATCAACTTCCAGAGCTCGGTAGATGCCATTTCGAAAGAGGCACGCCATATAACGCTGCTATATCACCAGGTGCGTCTAGTCAATCATCTTCCGCTGTTGCGATCTGACCAGATTTGCGTTTTAGTGCGTGATTGTCGCCACGAGGCCGCTTCTTTTGTCGGTCCTCAAGGAACGGCTGGAGAAGATTGACCGGGGAGAAGAGGACTGGCGGAGTTTCATAGAGATTACGCAGCCGCTGATATCGACGGGCATCAAGTCGGCCGTCATGACGCTACAGATTCTGTCCACAGACGACGGTCTCCTGGGTATGTAAACCGCCGAGCTTACTCTCACGACTACAAGATGACTGACAGTATCTCAGAGCTCTTTCTGCCGTTCGACTTGGAATTTGCGTACGCCGCCGCAGTGCACCTGGCCATGGCCAACGCGCTGTTCCCGAACCTCGATGACGGCCCGACGTCGAGCAAGGAGGCACACGCCATCCTGGACGAGATGGTCTTCAAGGGCAACAGGGTGGCGGCGATGCGCAAGTCGGAGCTGGCGCACCTCGAGACGCTCTTCGGCGAGCTCTCCAAGCGCGCAGAACGGCGGGGCCTGCAGACGCTGACGCTGTCCCTCCCAGCGGGCTCAGACATGGCGCCCGAGACGCACGACGACAACAGCAACGCCGCCAACCACAGCAACGACAACGACGTCGGCACAGAGGACGGCTCGCGGGAGGGATACGCGTCGCACTCCGACCGCATAGCGGTCTCGGTGGCCGGCGACGCTCAGCCGCTGGCGCCGCAGCTGCCGCCCGAGGCCGCGGGCAACGAGTACTTGGGCAACATTGGCATCTCGTCGTACGAGTTTCTGTCCATCGTGGACCAGATGGGCGACCCAGAGGGCTGCTATGACGAGCTGAGCTTGCCGCAGTAGGGATGTATGCGCGTTGCTCGGCGTCCATGCGAGGATGCCCGACGGGAGAGCGGGCACCGGCCTTTCTCGGGGTATGTTAGACGCAAGAGACGGGACGACGTGGTCTGCCGACATCTGCTCGTCGCGCGTTTGATGGAGTACGATGGCCGATCGGGCTCAAGCGCGCAATACTGTACGATGCTCACGGAGGATAGCCAGCCAATGTTTATTGTGACCGATCTCGGCACCTCTCTTATCATTCAAGGCCTTGCTTGGATGCATCGGCGTGTCAAAGGTCCAACATTCATCGTGCAGCCGGTGTACACCGATGTCCAGGGGTTCACAGAGACGACCGCACGTCGTCTGGACCACGATGACCAAGTCCGTCCGCGCGTTGCCCCTCTTCTCTTTCCAAAGCCACCGAGCGCAGCTCTGATTAACATGCACGTGCGATCTAGCCGTCGGTGTGGCGGACAACTCGACCGTGCGCTGGGACCCTCGGATGCCCAGACGCGCGGTCCCGGGAGGAGGCCACTTTCAGGGGTCCAGCTCCCCGCCGCGAACTCTCAGCCACTAAGGCAAGGTAGGTGGCCGGGCCGGCATGCCGAGGCTGCGTCGATACAGTACGCGCTGTGTATAAGTCACCGGCGAGTGCACACGATGCACTCCCGGCGTGCCGGCAGTTCGAGGGCTGGGGAGAGGCAACGTCTTGAGAGACAACAAGTGGGCGGCGCATGTGAGGTGTTGGACCGTGATGCAAGCCCAGCTGCTGCCAACGCAAAAATGCCAAATGCCGCCATTCATCGTCGATTCACTTCATGCGTCTTCCCCGTCAACTGACATGAATGCGGTGACCGACCGACGGCCAGGGGCTGGTCGTCATGGATCCCCCCGTCTGGTGTAACGAAATCGGATGTCGAAGCCGAGGGGGGCAAACCCGCCACCAACCCCCAGCCCAGCCCAGCGGTCTGGAACCGGGTCGATCCCATTCCACGGCGCAGGTGAGGGGGACGCTGCACCGTTGCAGCCACTCCCGGGATGCGTTCCCGAGAGGCATGGCCCCAAGGTTGGGCTTCTGCGCGCGCGCCTGTCTCAGCTGCCCGGTCAGCCTGAGTCCCTCCCCCCCCAACATCGACGGTGCAAGGTTCCCCTTCATCAATACAGCGGCATGGGCAGGTGGCTACAGTGCCCGCGGCGGGTGGCTCTCACTGCGCGAGCGCCCAATACGAGCCCCTGAGGCGCACTAGGTAAGGCAAGGTATTATTATTATCATCTTATTCTTGTTGTCCATTCGGCCTCACATGGACCGGGATGCGGCGGTGGGGAGGGTGAGCTCACGCGCCCGCGCCGCCCGCTGGAGGAGGGTGGAAGCTCCGGGGATGCAGTGGCATCTTGGGCATGGAGGGTCTAACGTAACATGATGAGTTCGTGGGCGGCGCTGGTGGTTGTGCTCCGACTGGTGCCATGTCGGTCCAACATCCTGATTCCTGATACGCCGACATGACTTACACGCATCGAAGGGGTGGAGGACACTGTCGATGCGAACAACACCAAGGCACGCCACATCACGAACCACACGTGCAATCGTGTAAATTATTTCGCATTACCACCATCTACGACACACACATAGTAGTTACTCCGTAGGTATTATCAGTCGACTCGCTTTTCAGTCGTCGTCAGTAATCTCCGCCAGCATCGCCCCGAGGTAGTCCATCTGCTCGACCAGCCAGGCGCGCGTGCCAGGCACGTCAAACGGCGTCCTCGCGCGCTCGCGCAGGCGCTCGGCGCGGAGGCGGGCGCGCAGGCGCTCCTCGAGCACCTCGAGGCGGTACTCGGCGTACTGCGCGTACAGGTCGGAGCGGTGGCTGATGGCGCGCACGCCCGTCAGCACCGTCTCGTCGCGCGCGTGCGGCGACCGCGGCCGGAAGCACGTCACCATGGCGATGCGCTCGCGCCCGCCCAGCGCCTTGAGCGCCTGGTGCTCAATGTACCGGCCCTGCAGCACCACGGCCGTTCCCTACGCAATCAATCGTGTTAGCAGCTGTGAGGTCGGCTTGTTCCTGTGTAACTTGTTGCATCGTTGTGGTGGTGTTGGAGGCGGGCAAGTGACGACGTGACAGGAAAGTAATGAAAAGGGTAATGATAGGTAGAGAGAGTGGGCGAGAGAGAGAGCCTTACCATGGCCGGCCCGCGGACCTTGAGAACCTCCCCCGACGCCGTCCGCAGCGCCGTCTCCCCGCCCACCATGTCGGTGCAGTCCGAGAGCATCACCACGCACACAAAGGGAAAGCTGTCGTAGTGCCACGCCACCGCCGACAGCCCGTCGCCGAGGGGGTCTTCCTCCTTCTTGACGCAGTCCTGCGTCACGGGCATGGGGCGGTCGTCGGCCGAGATGTTGATGGTGGCGATCTCGTAGTCGATGGACGGGACGAGGTCCACGCCCGCGACTTGTGAGATTCTGGAGACGAGCTCCGGCGAGTTCCACGCCGAGTACACAAAGGGGGCGCGCCTGTAGCAGCATTTCCGCGATTAGATGTCGTGACAGCAACAGAAAACACGCAAAGAGTTCAAATCATGCCAGAGTGATGGTGGCGGACGAGGAGGAGGAGGAGGAAGAGGAAACTTACGCCGGGCCCATCCCCCGTATCATGTTCTTGTTAAACGTCGACGCGAACTGGCAGTCCCTTAACACCTCGTCGCTGAAGATCTCGGCGCGCATCTGCCGCACCGCCTCGGCCGTGAAGAGCGGAAACGGCTCCGACACGGCGTTGGGCGAGATGCCGTGGCCCGCGAGGCCAATCTCCTCCATGGTGATGATCCTGCCCGGCGGCTGGAAGTCGAGGTGCCGCTGCGCGTCGAACGCCTCGCGCTGCGTCTGCCTCGCCTCGTCGTTGAGGTACTGCGGCAGCGCATTGGTAGGCCGCGTCGCCGTCTTGGTCGTCGGGCCCACGACAAAGGGCGCCTTGTGCGACCCGTTGATGACTACGCCGGGCATGGTTTTCCTTGGTTTGCAGTGCAGCAGCCGCCTGAATAGCAAAGGACGGGTCAAGATCTATTAGTTGAAGATAGTAGGATATAGTAGGGACATGGACATGGACGAGCGTGAGCTGATGCCACGGCGAAGCGAGCTTCAAGCCCCGTTGTCAAGGCGTGTGTATACTTTATAAGCCGTTTCCTCTCTTCTCCTCCCTCCCTCCCTCCCTCCATTCCGAATCCCAATAATCTCCTCCCTCCCTCCCTGTCGGTGCCAACTGCCTCACAATGAAGTCAACTGCCCGCGTGGCTGGCCATGCTCCGTGCCAGCTGCCGCCCGGCGAACGGACCACCATATGCCTCGCATGTCGAGTGCGCACTATATCGGGTATAACTCCAACTGGGCCCCCTAAACCCAACACGCGGGCGTCTGGTCCGGCTCGTCGGTATTTCACATCGCACACCGCATTGCCGTCGTGGTCCGGTCGACAGCGCTTATCGTTTTGTCCGTGGGGTCACACGTCTGGTGCCGCCGCCGTCGTCGTCGTGTTCGTCGTCGCGGCGCTCGGGTTGTCGCCCTCGGGACATCCGATCCCTGTCCACCCGCCGCCGCCATGCCGCCGAAACGTGTGGAGGTGGGTGGGTGTGTTCGCCGAGGGCGGAGCCTTCCCCCACACCCGCCGCATGAGCTTGTCTTTCTGTACGAGTAGTTATCTGGAACGCTCGGGGACCCTGGGGCTTGTTGCAGGCGCTCGCCGCGTGTGTGCCCAGCGATTGTTGCTCGTAAGATATCGCATGGAGCGTCGCCTCCCAAGGTGAGCACGTGGTGCACCGTCCGCCACGTGTAATGCGTCTCAGCTGAGACTCCGTGCAGAGGTTATCGGCTTTATGATACTGTACTGTACCGATAACGGGATGCATTCCGTGTGTCGACGCGTACTGTACCAGACGTGACCCCGTCGCATCCGAACCTGGCACTTACACCGGCAGCGGAGGACACGGACCCCTGATGCAGCACATACATGCTCGTACCTAGCCTAGACGGCGTCGTCAAGCAAGACAGATAAGCAAAGCCACGGCTGAATATGCAACAATTACAGTGCCATTACCGCTTCGGGCTCCGAAAGGCAATGGAAAGGGACCACTTTGCCGGGGCTGCGCTTCCGCCAGGGGCACACCGAGGGGGTGAGCCGAGCTGGTTCCCCCAGGCGCGGGCAGGCCCCCGCTAAGCAAGCAACCTCCGAGCTAAGGGGCGGCGGTCACGGACGCGCGGGATGTCATCCGGGCTTGACGCCGGTCTGCCTGGGCAACGACTCCACAGCCAAACTTGGACTTTTCAACGCGTGCTCTTGAAAGGCTCGACGGTGTCGCGCGTGTTCGACATACGGCACGGACAAGCGAGGCATCATGCTTGACGGCACCACCATACAACTCAGGTCCGCCTGGAGCGTCGACTTTGTCAAGCTCTCGGTGCTCGCCGTGGCAGCTTTGTCGTTGCTCATTGCATATGCAAAGGTAGGGTGGCTAAGGCCAGCGTGCTTTACTTACATGTCCTCATCTGACTCTGATTCTGCCGACTAGACGCACACATGGAAGCGCAGTACCCCGGCGGCGCCCCTGAGTTCCGGCGAGAAATCGCCTGTGATTGAGTCGTTGGGCCAGTTTGAGTGGCAGTCGGCAGAGCGGCGCAAGATGCGCGTCTTCAGACCGATATACAACATTTCAATGGGTGCGCAGCCAACATCTGCGGCGCGAAGTGCGAGACTGGACTTTTCTAATCAAACCGAGAAATAGGGATCAAGGCCGACACGCCATCTGAGCTGATAACAATAGACAAGGGGTACCTCGAGCGCATAAAGCACCGACAACACCTGATCCAGAATTTCGCAGACACGGTCCTGGGCTACGTACCAGGAGGAGAGGAGCCCGTCCGAGAGCTCTACCGCTATCTTCTGTCCGAGTACCTCCCCGTTCGCTTCCCAGGAATCTTCCAGCTTGAAAACAACGGGGCCGTTTTCAAGAACGTAGTCGCCGGGACCTCCTTTCCAGTACTACCACCTCTGGATACTGAAGCGGCGCTGCGCAACCTTGGCGAAATTGTGGAGGAGGAGCTCTTCTTGCTGCTCCCCACGCCTGAGGGCCACCGCCTCGTCGCGTACGTCTGCTGCTTCCCGTCGAGCTTCGACCCGGCGGAGAAGCTCGGCAAGCTGCTAAAGGACATACACGCGACGGTGCCTGGATACGACAAGATCGGGCCGAGCATGGAGCGCTACTTTGCGAAACTCGCGGTTGGGAAGCCGGTCAAGCGCGCGAATGTGAGACTCATCCCCCTGACTTTGGATTCGCCTTCAAGTGTTTCGGCTGACATGTTATCGTTTAGTGGTCGGTGCAGACTCATGCAGAGCTATTTGCATGCCAAGCAAACCCCCGGGTCAAGGAGCACGAAGAGTCCCCAGACCAAGAAGTCAATATGGATACGGTGCGAAAGACTCCAAAGTCAAAACAACAGGCGCTCGGCTGCTAATTACCACCATCCTTAGACATTTCTACGTTCCGAGCTCCAGACGCTGAGCCGCCTACCCGAGACGCAGGCCATTCTCTTCAGCTTCAAGACGTATCTTTACAATGTCGCCGAGATCAAGGAGGAAGGCCAGGGCACCGAGTTCGCCGAGGCCGTCGAGGGGCTGCGGCAGGGCAACGTGCCGGACATGTGGTACTATAAGGGTGCACCGCGTTGGGCCGAGGCGGTGTGCGACTACCTGCGGTCATGAGGGGAGGGCGTAGATCTTGGCAGCGTCTGTGGATAGATGATACACATTTCTCCGTTGTTCTTGAGTGTTGCTATGACGCATCAGGATGTAATTGTGAGCATGTGTTGTGAGCATGTGTTGTAACTTGATAAGTTAGCCCTTGTATTGAAGTGATGCAATACGCGGTCACGTTTGTCAACACCAGAGGACACACCCCTAGCCCATATCACGATTTGAAAGACGATCCCATGTCTCTGGTGCATCATTCATGCTGCAAATCTCGATTCCCTTGACATCGGTGCCTCTCTACGACGACCGTACACGTCTGGTACTGATTCCGAATGCCGGCGTCTCAGAGGAACATGAAGGTGGGCGTATGCTGGGCGTCGAGTCGTGTGGGGTGTGTGGGACGACTCGGCTTGGGCTCCCGTAGTCTCCATTTCATGTCGACACTAGGCCAGATACAGACGCATATCGCTGCCAACACCCCCAGCGCCCTCTCAGGTGGTTGTCTTGATTAGGCGGATGGAAGGAGAACAAAGGCGAGGGGGCGCTTTCCATGCCACCGGGGAGACGACGGTCATGCGGGCGTCGCGTTGTAGCACAGCGAGGATCCGGGGACTGACTTCCCTTCCTCTGTCTGTCGGCCCGGAGAATGCTGGTTCGACGCCCGGTAGGGCCGGGAAACAAGACCCTGCATGACATCCCTTCTGGCCCAAGGGCCGGTGGTCCGTAATCGGGCAACAATAGCTCGGGGGGACCTTCATACACATCAGATGTGACTGGGCGTCGTCGGTATCGCGACTGCGGGGAACGCCAGTCCAAGATTAGAGTTGAACGAGCGCGTGAGCTAAGCTGGAGGTCCAAGCCCCCCTTTCTCGCTGTCATGTATGTAGTCCGACTCTTGCGACTGGAGCTTGGTCCAAGCATCTGCATATGCTCTCTATTCGTTTACACGAAAACGTCCCCTTTGCATTGCCGTTATACATCACAGAGCCTGCCTGACTGAGCAATGTCTATTGATTCCCAGCATGCCTCCTTCACTCAGCCTCTCGCGGGCCTGCCGTCCGCCCTGCGCTTCGGCAGTTTCATCCTCCTGTTCGGCGTCATCGTACAAGCTCTGAGGGCCGTACACAAACACTTTTGGCCCCCTCACAAAGTGTCAGAGAAAAGAGCCACGGACGTAAAGCATGTGCATTCGAGAGTGTTTCCTCCGTCACAACGGCGGCTACTCGCCCGCGTCGACCCGAGGTTTCCCCAAGAACACGATGACATCGACCCAGCCGAGGTGTCCAAGTCGGTTCTCGAGATGGACGCCGACTATCGACGTGCCGATCCAAAGAGCTTCGTATTCAGCGGCATCCGCGTCGGAGAAGTCCTGGCCTTGGGGGACTTTCCCAATTACGCAGAATTGAGCGAAGTTCCTCTGCCGGAGCCTCTCGAGGATTTTGATATAACATCCACTCTGCCAAGACCGTACAGGCCGTTTCGGTGGCCCTACCATCAAACAATGGGTAAGCAGCTTTGATCGTTCACAGGGCTGACATCAGAGCTAACTCTGCTGTCCTTTCCGCACGACAGCGATTCAAAAGATGGAACCCGACTATTGGATCGAGCTCGAGAGCACCTATCTCGACATGGTCCAGCACCGGATGGACATTTATGCCGAATACGGCAAAGACGTCTTGCGGGCGCTGCCAGGCTCCGAGCTTGCATGCAAGGAGCTCATGGAGATGGTGATTCAGTTTCTTTGCGCGAGGTATCCGCGCCAATTCTCACTCGAGGGAAAGTCGTTTGTCAACGGGCTCCGCGGCAAGACGTACGAGCTTGACGACACGGACCCGCTCATGTTCCTGCTGGAGAACGTGCCGGAGGACTTTGCAGTCATGCTCCGGGATCCCGAGACGGGGAGCTACCGGTTCCGCGCGGGCGTCATCTGCGCGTCCACGGGCTGGAGCCTCGGCACCAAGATCGGACTCGGCCTGCCGGGCATCCACGGCCCGGTGCCGGACTACAAGGAGAAGATGGAGATGAGCATGGATCGGTGAGTTTCTGCGCGGCCGCCCGCCCGCCCGTTCGAGCCGGGCATTCCTAGCCTCAGACCTGACCCATTGGACGGACAGCTTCTTCACCAAGATGCCAACGAACAAGCCGGTGCAGCGCGGCGCGTGGGGGTTCGAGGTCGGGCAGCACCTCTTCGTGCCGCCGGGCCATGCCGAGCTGAGCCGCGACGTCGCCAACGACCCGTCCGTGCGAGCCGACGACGTCTTCTTCCGGGTCGACTGGCAGTCGCTGCGGCGGCTGCCGCTGTCGGGGGCCATCGTCTTCAACTTCAAGGCCTTCTTCTACCCGCTCGCGGAGCTGAGGGACGAGCCGTACGTGCCGTCGCTGGCCCTCAAGGTCGTCAGCGACAGCAAGGGCAACCTGCTGCGGTACAAGAAGACGGCGCCGCTGGCGCACATCCTCCACCCGGTGCTGGCGGAGTTTGAGCGGCACCAGATCGAGACGGGCATGATGGAGGAGGGCTGGGAGCACCGGACGCTCGAGGAGAATCCGTTCTTCCCCGGGTGGAGGGAGAAGTGGGTGCGCCAGCAGCGAGAGAAGGGCGCAGCATAATAGTGCGACGTACGAAGTAGTTAATTTCGACGACGATGCATGAGTGATGGATAGTGCCTTGGCGCCCAGGTGCATGAGCCCATGAAGGCCGGTGACCTCTCATGATTGTCGCTTGACTGGACCTGCCGCCGGACCGTCGCCGCGGACATGCCGCCGTGGTTACACGAATGCCGAGCCAACTCATCCGAGATGGCCGGGTCGAATCGGCGGTGACGGAGGGAAAGGTGATTGTCCCAAAGACAGAAGAGGGCGGTCTTGCCAGTTGGCGTCCATCAGCAAGCCGGTCCAGGAGAGGAAGCCCCGGCCAACTACATGCGGTACCTCGACAATTTGAAGCCAGCAGTCCAGGGCCGACCCAGCACGTCTCACAGCACGCCAGGTGGTGTCGCATTGGACAGCAACCTGGATGGAAGGCGGGACGGGACCTTCTGGCGCATCATCAGTGCCGAAAACGCGCTAAAACGACGCCGTCTCACCTAGAACGCCGCCAACAGCAGCGGCACCAGGGCCCCAAACACGCCCGCCAGGCGGCAGAGCTAGCCGCTGGAGCGCGTCCGGGCGCCTCAGCGGTGGCTGCCGTGCTCGCGCTCCCTGTCGGGACGCTGGTCCAGCGCCGTCGCGTAGTGGGCCGTCGAGGCTGCGCGAGGCTGAGAGGCCGCAATGTTCATTTTCGCGTTTCAACTTCGATCCGGCATCTCGATATCCCCGCCTCCCGCTCGCTCGTTTGACCGCCCGCCGCCCTTCCTCGCTCTCCTCTGCCGCGACGGCAGAAGCCACAGTAGCAGCAGCAGAGGCAGCCACGCCACGCGCTCCCTCGCCGCATTCGCACCGTCGCCCGCGTTCTACCGACATGACGTGACCGCCACGACGCTCATCCAGAGATCCAGCGCGACAGGGACCGTTGCCACCACGCCAGGCGGTACCGCTCGCGTTCTCGAGAGGCTGCCTGCCATGACGATCTGCAAGTTCTTCCAGCAGGGCAATTGCAAGTTTGGCAGTGCGTCTTTTCACCATATTGCGCTCGTGCGCTTGCTTTGCGAGACGGCACCTCAGGCACTGACGATGCGACCTGTACAGATAGCTGCAAATTCGAACATCCGAGAGGCCAGAGCCAGAGTCAGAACCGCTTCGGTGCCTTGGGAGGAGGCGCCGCCGGTGGCGGGAGCCAGAATGCGCTCAGTAAGCACGAACGACGTCCACTTGAGAACCGACAGCTAATTCTCGGCCAGCCAAATACAGCATCTCGGGCGACGTCATCGAGAAGGACCTGACACTCGAGAAGCCTCAATGGATATTATCAGCCTACGGTCCCGGCAGGGACGCGCCAGATCAGCTCTTTGGGGGCTACCCGCGCGAACAGAGCTTCGAGGAGCTGCGGCTCCATTTCCTCACTGGCAAAGCGGCCGGCAACGAACAGCAAGCGGCACGTATCCCCTCGTACGACATCCTTCGAGAGGAGCGCCCGGCTAACCTTGTCATAGCTCAATGAAGCGCAGCAACTGTATCAGAATGCCCAGCAGCAGATGGAGACGGCTCTTCGAGACGTCCAGGGCGCTGCGCGCTTCATCGTCGAACGAGAGTCCCAGCACCCCAACCGACACGACATCTGCCGCGAAGGCACCCAAGGCGCCCCGTTTGGTGAGTTTGAAGTGGCCAAGCGTTCGAGACAACAGATGAGCGCAGCGCCAGCGCAGGCGAACCCCTTTTCCACAGGAGCCAGTAGCACACAATCGCCCTTTGGGGCACCTTCACAACCACCAGCAGGCGGTGCGTTTGGGCAACCCTCAGCCTTGGGTCAGAAGCCCAATCCTTTCGGGACCCCAGCATTCGGGCAGCCTGCGCAGCCCGCGTCCGCGTTCGGGCAACCCTCCCAGCCAGCGTCTGCCTTTGGCCAGCCGTCACAGCCGGCCTCTTCGTCACCATTTGGACAGGCGCCGCAAGGAGGTGGTTCGGCGTTTGGCCAAGCCGCTCAACCCGCCTCAGGGTTCGGCCAGCCCTCGGCCCTCGGCGCAAAGCCGAATCCGTTTGGGACTCCTGCCTTTGGTCAGGCCGCCCAGCCGAACGCACAAGGGAGCGCTTTTGGCCAGGCCGGACAACTGGGCCAGAAACCGAACCCATTCGCCTCCAATGCGAACACCAACGCGGCTCCTGGCACGAGCCCCTTTGCGGCGATGGGCGGCGGTGGTGCAGGCGACAACGCGCTCACGACAAGTCCTTTCGCCGCGCAGGGCTCGGGTCCCGCAAACGCGGCACCAAACCCCTTCTCGTCTCCAGCGGGAAACCAGAACACTCAAAGTCCCTTTGGCCAGGCCGGCGGTCAGGGCCAAGCCGGTGCCAGCCCCTTTAGCCAAGCGTCTGCTCCGGCAGCCAGCCCGTTTGGAGCGGGAAATCAGCAACAACCTCCCGCCGCCAACAACCCCTTCGGCCAACCGTCTCAACCTCAGATAAATGGAACACTGGGTCAGGCGGCCAGCAATCCTTTCGCTCAGAACGCACCGCAGAATGCTCAAGGCGCAGCCAACCCTTTCGCTCAGCAGCAACCGCCAGCGGCCTCCCGGCCGAGCCCCTTTGGCGCCGCCCCCCAGCAAGAGCAGAAGCCAGCCGCCCCCGCCGGGAACCCCTATCCGCCGGGCAGCGCGAAGCAGCACCCGCCCATCGAGAGCTACGCCTCCAGGGCCATGGACGGCAGCCTCACCGCGTTCAAGGGCAAGCCCGTCACGTACAAGGGCGGCCACCCGGGCCTCCGCGCCTTTGACGGCACGTGGACGCGCATCTGGTTCCCCAACGGCCCGCCCGGCTACTACAAGGACACGGAGCTGCCGGCCGAGGCGTACGACGCGAAGTCGAGGGCCCAATGGCAGGCGTTTGTCAGCACCGGCGCTTTTGAGGGCGGCATCATGCCCGATCTACCGCCGCCTAGGGAATGCACGCAGTGGGACTTTTGAGCAACTCATCACGGCCGCTGTCTGTTCTCGCTTTGCTAATCGGGGGTCTAGTTTTGTTCGCTTAACTGGAATGGCCTGTGGCTGTCGTGTGCCCGGCGACCGGAGAGCATTAGATGGCGTTTTGGAAGGGCGAGGTTCTTCAAGCTCACGGGGGACAGTCGTACGACTGTCTGTCCTCCCTCGCGATGGGACTTCATGCTTTTTGGACATACAAAGTACGCATGACAGTGTCTACAAGACTACCTACTCTGCGGAATCATATACCACATGTAACATAGGTTGTTTGAATCAACTCACTGCCTACTCGTGCAAAGAACGCCAGTCCATGTGCGTCGCGTGAATATCGTCAGCCAACCACCGTTCATGCATTTGTGCTCTCTCTCTATCATACATAGCTTCTTAAATTACGAGTCTCTGTATGCTGCTCATTCCACGCCCTAGGCATTCCTTGGTCCTGTACTGCCCAGCAACCCTTTTTCCCATCCCTTCCTTGTACTTGTTGTCCTCCTCTTGTGCAAGGTAACTCATCTAGGTGAAGTACCGCGGCTCGTCAAAGACGTGATACCTGTGGTCGCGCACGCCGTTGCCGCGGAACATGGCGGGGAACCTCCAGCCGGCGGGCACCTCGCTCTCCTGGACGCGGCGGTCGCGCTCCTCGGCGGGACGGGCCTCGAGCTGGGCAGCCTCGGCGCCAGAGCGAGGGATGACGAATTTGCCGACCTGCAGCTCCGTGTCGGTGATGGTGCTGCGGCTGACGCGCGCGTAGCCGATGCGCTTGAGGCCCTTGTACAGGATGTACTCGCACCAGCGGTCCCAGTCGGTGTAGTCGATGTCGTGCATGCCCGACGTCTTGCTCACGTACGTGTTGTAGTTGCCCTCGAGCGGCTTGGTGACCAGATAGCTGAGGAGGAAGGCCGGGCGGGGCGTCGAGCCCATGAGCTTGGCCAGGTACTCGGACTGCAGGCGGCGGTCCTCGGGATCCTCCTCCTGGCCCGAGTGGAAGACGAAGACGTCCACGAGCTCGCCGTAGACGTCCAGCGTGGCGTGGATGGCCGGGGCCAGCTCGCCCACAGGGCTGGGGAGCAGGTGGTGCTTGGACTCGACGATGGGGAACTTGGACAGGAGGGCAGCGCCCCAGGTGTGCTTGTTGGGGCCCGGCCCGTAGTCGACGTACATGCCGAGGTCCTCTGCCAGGAACTGCGTCGTGTCACGGTTGCCCATGATGATGCGCTGCAGGTCCGACTCGAGGAGGCCGACAACGTCCAGCTCCATCTCCTTGATAAGGTCGCGCATGCGATACTCGGACGACCACATGTCGTTATCGAGCGAAAAGTGAATGGTCCAGATACCAGCCGTCAGCACGCGGTCCTCGGGGTGGTACGGCTTGTAGTCGTTGGTGGGGAAGCGCATGAACGCGGCGCACAGGAAGAGGATGTTGACGATGAGCGTAGAGACGCCAAAGTACTTCTTGTGCTGCGACGGAGACGAGCGCCGCGGCTGTTGGCGTCTCGGCTGCGACGCATTGTAGTTGAAGACGCCGGCGCCAATCAGGGCCATCATGATATACATGATCCAGTCAGTGTGCTCGCGCACAAGAGGGCCGCCGGGGACGAATGCGTACGCGACGACCCACACGTGGAAGAGAACCAAGAAGACGTAGATGCCGAAGCCCAGGCCAAAGGTAGTCGCCGGGCTCTTCTTGGACGCGGTGGAGATCAAGGGAACGGCCACCGCCATCAGGTAGAAAGCGAGGGCAAGGCCACCATAGTAGCCGGTCCAGTGGCTGAAGAACGTGAGCACCATCGCGCCGGCGGTGCCGATGGCGTACTGGGGCCAGCTGCCGGCCAGCGAAGGCTTCGAGATACCCACGAAGAGGCCCAGGGACATGGCCGCGACGGTGCACCAACCGTGGGTAGAAAAGTAGGGGCCACGAATGGGGAACCCCTCCCAGACCCAGAGAATCATGGTGCTGGTGTCTGAAAGAAGTGAGTGGAGGGCGAAGAAAAGTCCGCCAACACCGAACGCGGCGAGGAGTGCAGATCCTCCCTGTCGCCCTTCGGGAGCAGAGCCACTGGTCAGCGGCGCCCTGCGGGTGAACCGAATCGAGGCAATGATGCCGAGAACAAGACCCGTCGCATTCCACCCTCCGTTGGCGGAATGCATGATGGGCCAGATGGGGTTGTTGGTCTGCCACGCGAACTTGGCGGTTGAGGACAGGATCAAGCCCACGAGCAGACCCAGGAGCTTAGACTCAAAGCGAGTCTCGTGGATAGACTCCGAGTACAGAGTACCAACCCAGCCCAGCGTGGCCATAGCTACGCCAAACCCAACAGTGAAGAGGCGGTAGACGGGGTCGATCACTAGATAGCCTGCAACACCAGCCAGCGATAGGACGTGGATGATGCGCAGATTGCTGACGATGACGGATCGAAGGGGACCGGCCAAGAACACCG
The DNA here is from genome assembly GCA_029168975.1 of Purpureocillium lavendulum. NCBI lineage: Eukaryota > Fungi > Ascomycota > Sordariomycetes > Hypocreales > Ophiocordycipitaceae > Purpureocillium > Purpureocillium lavendulum. The sequence continues at coordinate 3,026,916 of JAQHRD010000005.1, read as the reverse complement.
GCGAGATAGAAACCAAGACAAAAGCTTCGTAGCCGGAAATGCCCATGTGCCAAAGCGGGAAGACTGCGCCATGTCAGCAACGAACGCAGGCAATGGGCAATGAACTTACACCAAACGAGTAGTCCCAAGCTGGTCAACATGGACCAGAAGACAAACTTGAGGCGGTCAGATTATGCATCTTTCAAATCGGTTGCGCAGCTCTTACCCCGTGGTAAACATCCGCGGCTGTGTCCAGGGCCTCCGTCCAAGTGAAGCGCAGCGAAAAGACGCCCCCGGTAGCCTTGTCCTTTCTGTATGACAGTCAGTACACGACCGCAGATGATTGTGAGGCGAGCGGACTTACTCCTTTTCCAGTACAGCAGACGAGACCGAGGAAAAGTTTTCACTGTAGACAACTTAGACACTGGTTCGAGTTCACGCATCAAGTCTATTGGGAGTGACTGTACGGCAAGCCAGCACTACGTTATATCGGAAGCCATTGAACGTACCCCTTGCTGGTCCCTTTGACATCCCTGACCTGAACTTCGAACGTTTGAAAGTCAAGAGCAGTGACGGCATCGAACCCGACATCGAGAATGATCAACGCCCACTCGAAAAAGGCATACGTGGTGTAGGCTGTTTCAGTCAGCTGCAGTACCAGACAGAAGGATCGCGACAGACTTACCGCCAGCGATCCGGTGGACCTTGTGCCGGATAAAGAAGTAAATCAATGGAACGAGTGTTCCAAAGAAGGCGCCTGCAAGGTACTTGCGATACTTGATGGCGGTGGGGTTCGCCGGGCTCAGCGCAATGCACCCCGTGGTCCACGGCAGAGTCGCGACAATGTATGAAATCATCAGGATATCGTGCCAGTCGTGATCGTCGGTCGAGGTGATGTAGGTCCAGCCGCCGCACGTCAGGGTGCGCAGGACACCCATGGACGCAACGAAGCCAGGGAGCTTCGTGCCGGGCTTGCGCGTGAGGAGGTAAAACAGCCCGACGAGAGCAAAGCGTGGGCCTGATGCCGTTAGCCTGCATCACCAAGGTTTGCCAAACCGGGGGGCCGTACCAGACGTAATGGCAATAAAGATCATGAAGAAGGATCGCTCGGGGTATCTATCGCCAATGGTGGCCGAGACGGATGGGAACCACTCGTCCGGGTAGCCGTAGAACTCATTCTGGACGATCTTGCGGTAGTGCAGCGCAACGCCGACGACGAGAGCGCTGAGGAAGGCAGCTGCGAACTCAATCAGCACATGAAGCCTCTCCCGAGCCCGCAACGGCGCAAGACTGACTGTACGCGACGGCCGTGTGCGCCCAGCTCACCCACTGGCCCCCGAAGCTGAGGACGACGCCGCCGTCCTTGTCCTTGTATTTCGATCCCATGGCGGCAAACAAAGAGAAACGAGTGTGAATGAAGGAGGAAAATCACGACACCACCATCCGGAATATCCGAAGACGGTTCAACGGTGTGGATGGAGGAGAAGTGGAGGTGCAGCGTCCGGGTCGTGGGAGTGGTGAGATTTGGCCAGCGAAGCCTCGGAGCTGCCAAGTCGAGTCGCGAGCGCGTCGGGTGCCCGTGCCATTGCACCTCTCTACTGTCCCGGCCCGCCGTGTGAAGGTCCCCCAGCCCCAACTGGAGCCCCCTGCATCGCTAGAATGGAGGTACCTTACCAGGCCCACCACGGGCAGCGTCCCGAAATCAGTAACGGACCCCTGAACGTTGTCTTGGAGAACGCACCCACCGTCCAATGGCTGGCGCCCCCAGCGCGCGGGAGGCACCGGCCAGTCAGAGCGCGGCGCCGCGGCGAGGCTGAGCTTGGACGAAAGCCCCGCTAAAAAATCCAGCAGCCTCGCGAAAAACTTCCAGCAGTGTTCAATCGACAGAGAGTGGTCCCGCAGTCCTCAACTCGCAACACAGCCGTCGTCCTTGCACATCAGGCGCCAACAATCATGGCAGGCGTCGCCGAGAAAGCGAGGTTTTACCTCGAGCGGTCTGTTCCGCAGCTGCGCGAATGGGAAGAAAAGGGCGTGTTCTCCAAGGTAACCAGCGCCTCCTCCACTCGCTGGCCCGCCGCATTTGGTGGCTGACAGGCATTCACAGGACGAGATTCGCAACATCGTCCAGAAGCGCAACGACTACGAGCACAGGGTCTTGTCTCCAGGTAACAAGCCCAACGAATGGTCTTCATACGCCAAGTGGGAGCAGTCTCTCGAGGCGCTCAAGTCAAAGCGCTGCAAGCGCCTCAAGATCCGCCATCTCAACTCTGCACACGCCGGGCAGGCCCGCGTCCTCGCCATCTACGAGCGATCGGTAAACAGACATCCGGCGAGCGGTGCGCTATGGCGCGAGTACCTGTCCTACACGGCGAGCGTCAAGGCAACGAAGCGATGGCGCAAGACCATGACCAACGCCCTGCGCATGAACCCGACAGACCCCGAGCTGTGGGTGATGGCCGGCCGACGATCCGCCAGCAACGGAGACATGGCATCGTCCCGTGGCTTCTTCATGCGTGGCTGCCGGTTCTGCAATAAGGAATGCGGCCTTTGGGTGGAATACGCGAGGTCCGAAATGGAGTGGCTTGCCAAGGTCGACAAGCGCAAGAGCAAGCCTGGAAAGGCCGCCAAAGATCCGCTGCGCCCCGACCGGGTCGATGCCGACGATGAGCTGCGGATTGACGACAGCGACGACGAGGATGATGACAACGAACTGCCCGTGCCGTCCAGAGCGCAGGCCAAGGCCATCGACGAGCAGGAGTCCGAGCAGCTCAAATCGAACCCCGCGATGGACGGTGCGATACCGATTGCCATCTTCGACATATCGCAGAAGCAGCCATTCTTCAAGCCGGAAGTCGCCGAGACATTCTACATCATGCTTGGTGCTTTCCGAGAAGTTTCTGTGCAGCCCAAGGTGGCCCAGCACGTGTTGGACACCATGCAGCAGCAGTTCCCCAACGACCCGTCGACCTGCAATTGCTACATCCGACAGCCCATCCTCGGCCTGAGCCCGTACAACCCAGAATTCCCGGTGAACTTGCGGCCGGTACTGGTTCGATTGACGGAGAAGCTGGAGGCCACGACCGACAGGGCTAAGCTGGCACAGAAGACGGTGGGATGGATAGACGAGTACCTGGCATTGAGCGATCTTGATGAGGGCATCAGGGCTGTCCTGGAACACACGAGGGATACAGTGGTTTCATCCTAGGCGTTCAGACACTTCAAATGGCTTACGGGGACCTGTGGAGTCTGTCGTGCCACACCAAACTCTGTCGAATTACCTACTGCTTGTGACTGTCGTGCACCGTGCAGAATTGCACCACCGTCGGCGTCACCCAACGGCGGTCCGGTGAAACAACCGCAGCGGGGCCAGCGAGGCGTGCCCGCGGTACGAAGTACCCAAATGAAGCATTATAAAACGCAGAAATGTCAGTGATGACCGTCAATGATGCAGGCGGACGTTTGTGACACTGTATAATTCGGTAGTGAATGAAAATATCTGCGGTTGAGGTGATACAGGGTAAGGCGCGTGTAGCGTACCCGTGGGCATCGTTGGCCGCCGTCGTTGGCGGGTGGCTGCGCGACCGTGCCCTTGTGAGGCAGGCCAAAGCTTGCAAAAAAGGATGGCTTGAATGAATGAGCAACCCCACACCACCCAGGCATGGCATGGCATGGATTTATTACGCCCGGAGGGAAGTCCCTATAGGGCCTTGACGCTACCTAATTAACAATCTGGTTCGTTTCGTACGTGACACCCCAAGCCCCACGTATACATCGTCGCAACATTTTTAAGCGAACCTCGTCGTCCTTGATCTCATGACAGGCCTGCTTGAAGGCCAAGTTCTTCAAGTGTTCAGCATCCTATTCTCAGCAACTGAAGCGCGGTCTGCCAATGTCGAGGCTGTTTTGTTAGTATAGTCGCATGTTAAAGATGAACGTCCTGAGTGGCACGACTTGTTGCCAGCCTTGTCGTCGCAATCGCAAATCTGATCGTCGCACGCACAGCCCGCATGTCCGGTTCCCACTTGTCGTCATCCGACGTAGCTTTGCCTCCCAGAAAGAAAGAAAGGTTGCCAATCTTTGTTCGTGAGCATGTAAAGAGAATTTCCCGTTGTCCTGACCACTTCTTGCACCGGAACAGAAAATGCTCTGTCGTCTCTGGTGCTTGTCCACAGTCGCACATGTCCGATTCCGCTGCACCTATCTTGCGAAGATAACTGTTCAGCCGCATCATCCCCGTCCGAAGCTGAGCGAGGACGTCTGATTCTCTCCTTTTCAGCGCCTCGTATAACGCACGGGTATGTCTGCCCGGTAGCGCCTTGTCGATGCGCTTCAAATACTTTCCAACGCTATCTGGCAGCTGTTCGCGCGGTCGTTCACGGGCGAGTGCAAGCCGGAGCGTTGTGGAGCTCGCTTGGTACGGTGGCGTTTCCACGACACACTCCTGCTCAGTGGCTCGCTGCGCTGCCGCTTTGGCCAGTGGTCTGAACGTACATCGTTCATCCTTTGCCGGCAGCCACATAAGCCTGACACAACAGCCATTCTTCTGAAGGTGTTTTGCACGATCGTATATCTGACGAATAGTGCATTGTCCGGATTGTTGCCGTGGCCGCCTGATCGCAATCGCCGCTGAGCGGTTGCTCGTGACGACCGTCACGTCTCGAGAGACAAGGCCAGGTGGTACGTTTCTCAGTGCTGCTTCTATCGCTGCGAGTTCCGCCGTGTATGGGTTTTGTTCACTGTCAGGTCCGAGAGCAACAGAGTAGGTGCCGAGGATGCGGCCCGTGTCACCATGCGTTGTATCGCAGACCACGCCTCCCATACCCACTCTGCCGTCCTTCTGCGAGCTTGCTGTTGTTATAATGATTCCTTGTGGATTTGGTGGTTGGACCGTCCCTGCCAGGTCCATCTCCGCCGATACAGGGATACGTTTCGCCCATGGTCGCAAAGCGAACGCGCCAATGACTTCCATTCGCTCCGTGGAAGCCTTGGCCACGACTGAGGCGATGCCTTGCATTGGCGAGAGGTATCGCCTGCTCGCCTTGTTCCTCAGCGCTGCCAGCGGATGCGTCTGCGGAAGGGTCCGCAGGTCCACGCAGAGCCTCGTCGCGGCCTGCCTGTGTCGTTCCTCTATAGTCGGAATGCTGGCCTCCGCCTCGGCCACAGCGGTGGCCACGGTCCGGAACGCTCCGATGACCGCCTGCGCACCGATCCGCTGCGCTTTGTTCAGCCAGCCCGTTTCCTTCGCCCTACGAGCGTGCATCCAGACAGTAGAAGCATAGTCCATAGCCGGAGCGACCGTCGCCATGAACAGCTGCCTTGCTACCTTTGGTGAGAGCATCTTTAGCCTCTTCAGGCTCATGGCGGCGGTCAGCCCCTTCTCGGCAGCTCTGGCCATGTGCTTTTGGTACCGCAGACCGTCGTCCATGATCAAGCCCAAGATCTTTGCGCTGGCCTTGGGCTTGACTTTCGTGCCATTGATCCAGAACGGTATGTCGCTTTTCCGCGCGGGAGCGCGTGTAAAGTGGATCACCGTAGTCTTGTCGGCCTCGAACGTTGCGCCGCTGCGCTTCTCCCAATCGATCGCATCGTCAATAATTGCCTGGATGCCCGCCCCGTTTGCCTCTGCGGTCGGACCGGTCACCCAGGCCGAGTAGTCGTCGATAAATGCGATTGATCCTCCTGCCGCCTTGATTCTTCGCTGTACCAGGTCCGCGTTGAAGAAGAGAAACAGGACCGGCGACAGTGGCGACCCCTGCGGCAGGCCCGCTTGGGGCAACTCTCGCACTGCCGACGTGTACCCATTCACGACGATCGACGCCGTTCGCGAGGAGCAGAATGCGTCGACCCATCTCACCAGCTTGTCTGGCAGCCCTCTAGCCCTCATCCTCTGGAGCAGTCGTTCCTTGCACACTCCGTTATACGCGCCTTTGACATCGAAACTGACCAAGCTTAGTACTTTTCGGGCTCTCCATGCCTTGTAGATCTGTTCCTGCAAGAGGAGGAGGGCTTGCTCGGCCGACCGTCGCTTCCGCGCACCGAAGTGGTTCGCAGGCAAGAGCCCGTAGGCCTCCACCATGTATGATATGCGCTCTGCGATGACCGCTTCCAGGATTTTACCCAGTGTCGACAGAAGTGATATCGGTCGCCACGCCTTCGCCTCGGTGTAGTCTCCTTTTTCCGGCTTCTTTAGCGGGATAATCTTTGCCGTCCGCCACTGATGAGGCACCACGCCCTCTCGGAGCGACGCCCGGAAGAGCGCCAGAACACGGTGCTTCACTACGGGCCAGAGCTGCCTCCACACCATCGCCGGGAGGCCATCAGTTCCGGCTGCTTTCCACGGCTTCGCTGCCATAACTTTGACCTCGACCTCTTCCAGAGTCAAAGCCGGCATGGCTACTGCTCTCCGTTGTGGGCGCAATCCTTCCTCTTCAATTCTCGCTGGCAATGGGGGAAAGAACGTGTCGAGTAGCTGTTCTGCTTGTTCCGGCCTATTTCTGGTCCTTGTTCCATCCGCCTTCTTCAGTGGCGGCACCCTGTCGGTCATGGCGTCCTTTCCAGGCTCCAGATACCTAGCGGCCTTCCAGATGTTGGCATCCTCGGCAAGGAAGTCGTCCCAGTGTGCCCTCCTCTGTTTACGTATGGCGTCGTGATATTCCTTTGCTGCCTCCTTCGCTCGTCGTTCCAAATCCGAGCACGGCAGGCTCGCCCGCCGTTGCGCCCTGGCTTGATTCCGCCAGAACGTATGCGCCCGGCGCAGTCGTGTCAAATCTCCACTCCACCAGCGTTTGGCATACGGCGATGGCTGTGCTTGGGGCGTAAGATCGTGGATCGCCTCTGACACAACACGCATGAGCTGGTCCGCTTGTGTCTGCACATCCACCGCCTTGGGGAGCGGTTGGAGACCCTCATCCACTCTTGCTCTTATGAGGTTCCAAGGAGCGTTCTTGAACAAGAGCCTTGGTGTCGCCACTCGCTCGGGTAGCGCCACGTCGAAGGTTGTCCGGATCGCCCGATGGTCCGACCCGTGGTCCGTCGGGTGCGGGACACATGCCACCATTTCGTCCGCCAGCTCCGACGTCGTCAACACTAGGTCGATGGTGCTTTCCTTGTCCTGTCCCTGCCATGTTCTTGTGCCCCTCGGGAGAAGGCTGCAGAGGCCATGCTCGTTCATCAGGTCGACAATGGGTTCGGCTTCGCCCTGCCTCATGACCGAAACATCGTCCCCCGTCCAAAGTAGGTCATGTCGATTAAAGTCCCCTACCAGCACCACATCTGTGCGTCTGCCTGTGCCGTCGCGGAATGATCGAATGAGGCCATGCAACATTTCCATGGCAGACACCAGCATCTCCGCGTCTTTTCCTTGCACATACACCGATACGACCAAGACGTCTCTCTCCGGCAGCCGAAGCACCGCTGCCGTGAGGTCCGCTGATGCAACCGGCAGCTGTTCTGCCTCGATGTCGCTCCGCACCCAAAGCATGCTTCGGATCGGCCAGAGCGCATTGTGCCTCTTTGTGGGTATCATCTTCGTCCAGTTGTTGTGCCACATCGGGCTCGTAACAACCTTGTTGTCCGCCAGCCTTGCATACGGCTCGGAGACCGCCAGCACTCCGTAGTCCTTGAGTGTATCGTCATTCATCAAGCTTTGCTGAACCGGTTCTCGCTTTCCCACATTAAGTTGTAAGATGCTCAAGGTCTTACTCATCGCTGCGTGTGTTCCGCATACGACAGTTTCGGCCAAGCGACTCGTGCGGTCCACCACACGGTACGCATCTCGGCTCCACCGCCCGGCACTCCTTACGCTGATGTCCCGGCATTGCACACCTCCCGCAGACTTGCGCGTTCTTACATTGGAACGATTTGTGTCCAATTGCCTGGCAGTTGTAGCACTGCACCGGTCCGGTGCGTCGCTCAAACACGTTCGTGGTCGCCGACTCGCCGGCTAGGTCGAAATAATGGCCGTCAACGAGCCGTCGCGCGTCGCTCTCCTTGGTGACGTAGACTACCATCGAGCCATAGGCTTTTCCCGATTCTTTGTTGCTCAGCCAAGACACCTTGGCGATGTTGACATTGTTTTCCGCCCCGAGAGCTTCGGCCGCTCCCGGCAGCACATTCCCTTCTGCATCCAGCACCCGGCTCCTGTTCGCATTGTCCACTTTCACTGGGTAGAGCTGGTCACGCATGACTCGCGCGCCGACGACGGCTGCCTTCTGCGCAGCCTGTTTCACCTGCTCTAATTCGTTTTCGTCTCTGCAGATTACCTTGATGCGCTCCGCGGCCCGGGCGTCCCTCACGACCGCCGCGCACCGCCAAGCTGCCCGGCCGTCCTTGGCCCTCATCTCTACTTCAATGGCTTGCCGGACTTCTCCCACCTGCACACGATCTCTGTTCGCTTCTTCCACTCGCGACGTGTCGATCGTGCAATAGAGCGAACCGGCGAGAGGGGCGGCTGCCGTCTTGCTAGGCGTCACGGTTGTGGGTTGCGACGGCCGTTGCGACCCCGCCACCTCAGCGAAAGATCGCGGCGGGGTAACGGAAGGGCGCGCCGTGATGGCTTCCAGTTTGTCGCTCAGTCGCTTCAGCTCCAGGCCCATATGCTGTTTCGTGTCCTCCAACGCGACTTTCAGATCCCTGATCAAGCTTCTCTGCTCCTCGGCCGCCTCCTTCAAGTCTTGGATAGTCTCTTGCTGGGTGCGGATCAGCTCGCTCTGACCGCGGATCATCTGCTTGAACCCCGCGAACTCAGCCCGGCAATCGCCCAGAAGCTCCGAAACGTGCTGGAGCGCCGCCAGGTCCTCGCCGCTGTCGCTGGATCCATTCCTCGCATCGGTCGCGCAATCGTTCACCTTCGCCGGCGTCGCTTTGGCAGTCGTTCGCGTCGCATACCGGCCGTGCCGACTCGATTCATTCCCCGAATCGTCGATTTTCCGCTTCACGACCCGACGCCCCGTCGGCGTCAGGCTACCCCGCGGTCCCACCATGGACCCCGCATTTGCAGCCAAGCTCATCTTGCGAACTGGTCCACAACACCACACTCCTTTCTGATTGGGATAACTAGCAATAGAAGTTTTTAAGATATTCGTCTTTTTCCTCGTTCCGCCGTCACTGGCGGTCGGTAGAACATGCTCCACCACCCAGGCTGGCATGCGGGGACGCAATGCTTAATCGGGATATCGGGCCAGCAGGAGACGGACAGGGCAGGGCAGGGTGGGCAGGTCGTTCCCGAAGGTGCGGCACACCATCAAATCCATCCATCCATCCATCACGACGAACGAGTACGAGCGCTCCCGCGTGCAAAAACTAGACGGTGTCAGACGGGCGTCAGTCAACAAACCAAAGCTCGGGCCGTGGAGCCCCCTTTAGATAGATCCAGGCCAGCGTCGCGGAAGCACCTTGCCGCGCCCTGCTGGTGGGGATCGTGAACACCAGGCAGGGTTCGCTGACAGGCGGACCATGAGTGCCCTGCCGTCCGACGCACTCGTACGGATTCCACGGCGTAAACAGTTTTGACGCCTTGAGCTTCCTCGACAGGGGGGGAGGCCCAGCACCCGCCGGGATAAATGCACCGTGTCAAATAATCTCGGCTGCCCATGGGTGCACTAATGTCTGTATGTATACTCCGTATGCTGGCCTGGGCCCATGTCGATAGTCGTGCACACCCAAATCATGCTGGGTTCGTACGTAACGCTGTGAGCTTTCTTAGACATGGCTGCTCCCCCCTCAATCTCGACGGAGATTCATCAAGAAAAAAGCGAGTCACCCGGCCAAAGAACGTGGGCGAACATTACACAGAGTCAAGGCTGTTCTTAGCCCGTGTTTTGGGAGCGATGTCGCGGGGGGGCCGCGTCGGGGCCGTGAAACAGATCTGCAGCTGGTACGGGTGTCTGCTGCAGCACCAACCCAGCCCTCCCATCGTCGTCTGCATCCCAGCTTGCCGCGGCCGGGGGCAAAGGGCATAAAACAGCCTGCCGGTCTCGCATACGGCGAGTCATTTGGTATCAAGAAAGGGAAGCCTCCTGCAGATGTGGAAAGCACCGCACATCTGCGACGGAACGGCAGGCTGGGCTGGCTGGCAGGATGCCACGCCCGGAGTTGGGGAGCACTCCGTCGGTGCGAGTGACGAGGGCTAATAACAAAAGTCGCCACCCCAAGACGCCTCAATGTGGGGTGAGGGAATCAGACATGCCCAGGGCCAGGAGCTATGTGCTCGTAACGCATGTGTGTTGTCGAGTTGGACAGGTGTTTCGGGTTTGCAGGACTTTTGAGCTTGGGCATCGTCTCGTCAGATGGTGAAGCGGAAGGTGTGCTCGCTTCCATACTGCGTCCGTACGTTCGTTGCCTATCGGACGAGCGAGATTGCCGCGTCTAGCGTTTGCCCGGTCTGGGACAGCAGCACCACACTCGCGATAACGAACGACGGGACGTTCTCAAACGGCCACCACCTGCCGGCCAACCGCACCCTTGCGACGACGAGCGCGAGACGAGGAGAAGAGCAACGGGGCGGCTTGAGACCCCCCGTTCGCCAAGCGTCGTGGCGGTTGGGCCGCTCCTGAGCATGGTGGTGACTCGTCTCGTCTGCCTGTCGTGCCGTTCGCCGTCGCCGTCTCGGACTTGGACTCGACATGTGTGTCTGCTGCGGCGTGTGCCTGGCTGGCTGCGTGGTCTGGGCTGTGGAGGAGGGATGGATGGATGGATGGACGACGAGTGTGCGAGGCCCACGCGCCGGGTGGGCAGGGGCGGGGACGAGACGCAGCGGCGGCCCAGCCCGGGAAGAAGAAAGGATGACGGCGAGAGGGATTTGCAAGAAAGCCTCATTTGGCGTGATTGACGAGGAGATTGGCCGCGGGAAGGAAAGGGAAAAAAAACGAAGCCTCGTTCGACGCTTTCGCTGGTGGAAATGCCGGCATGTTTTTTCTTGATCAATCGCGGACCGCCAGACAGATAGACTGACACCTCAGGGCAGCGATTGATACGTGAACACGGCGCTGGAAGATGGCGGCTTCGGGCGCTGCAGTGTAGTGAGGCGCGGGCACACAGGCACACGCAGGCACCTCACAGCCAGGGCCACGGGCAGCATCGAGGCCAGCCAGCGGCCCAGCAGGGCCGGCCCAGCCCAGCCCAGGCCAGGTCGGTCAGGTCACCTAGTCATCCGCTGGCTCGCTCACATAACTGACCCCCCTTCCCCCGACCTTTTCTCTTCGCGACCGCTCTCTCGCTCCTCCCATTTCCAAACACCTTTTTCCTCTGCTTCCTCGCGCCCATTCTTTTCCATTCCCACGGGCCCCCGGCTCCTCCTGCGCTGGTTTTTGCGGCGTTGTGCTGCCCGCGCGTCGCCGGCGTCTTCGCTCGCACTTACATGGCCGCCGGTCCGCGAACACCGCGCGCGCCGCAGTTAGTGGCTGCCATGGCGCTGCCTTCAGTGGACAGCCGCCTGCTCTACAGCGCTGTCGAGCGCTGGCAGCGACTGAGCGGCGGCTGAGCGCGGCATCGAAAAAACAGCACCTCGGCAGCGGAAAACCACACCGACAGGGGAAAAACGACAGACTCAATCGCGACGGGACTCGACGGCCACCATCACCAGCACCGACAGCAGCAGAGAAATGACTCCCTCCCACCAACGTGGCCGCGGTGCAAGGCTCGAACAGCCAGACAAGCACGGTTTTGGCCACGCGGGCGTGCGTGACAGGGGTCGCTCGACCGCCCGGCATACCCTTGTGGAGAGCGGCATCAAACGGCGTCACCAGGCGACCCCAGGATCCATCTTCGGCGGATATGCTTCCAGCCACTGCCTTGCAACCATGACGCTGTCGAGCGACACCACCTGGTGGCCTGCTTCTCCCCCCCGGCCTGCCAGTCGACATTGCGTCCCGTCTGCACGTTTGTTGTTCCCTCAGCTCAGCCAGGGCGGCAAGCTTTGCGCCATCGCACGCAGCGCATCAGCAACGACGAGAATCGCGGCCCATTGTCGCCGCCCACCCCTCCGCGCCGCCCACACGCCGTCCATGCCATCCGATTCATCGCGCCATCCCTCCGAGACGATCTGCCGCGGCGGCGAAAGGGGATTGGGGTGGGTGGCCCTGCCCTGCCCTGCCCGGCCGTCCACCCGCCTGGCGGCTTGGGCTGGGTGGTGGCATGCCGCCCCATTCGCCGTGTGCCTGTGGTGGGGCTGCCGTGGAGCGCCATTCTGTGCCCATGCAGGCGGGAGGACGTGTCAGGCCGACACCCAAATCTTGTTCGATGAGAGGGAGGCATGACAGGTCGATGGGATGGATGGAGTGAAGCAAAAAGGCAACGAGGCCGAGAGTGCGGTTTGCCCGCTGCGCCGACCGCCAATCTGGAGTGGACACCGGAATCTTGCCCTCGTCGACGGACTTGCACCACGATACACGAATCGGACTGTCGTCGGTTGGACGCTGCATGGTGCAGCCAGCCGGGGCGCAATGGTCTGTTCGAGGCGCGGCCTTGCGGGACGCGGCGCTGCGACTCCGCCTCGGAAGTCAGACCACACAAGTTGCCTCGCTGGGGTGCTGCAACGCCGACATCACGAGCCTCGGGGTCGAGGCAGCAGAGGGATGGGCCTGCCTGCAACAGGTCGGGTCATCGCAATGCTGTCGGCGGGACCCAAAGCCCTATCGTGCGAGGCCAGCTCGGGCTTGTTTCGCCGCCGTTCCGGACTTACGAGCGCCGTCACATCACGCTTTGGAGGTTGACACCACTATGAAGCCGTCGAAAAAGGCATCTCACGGGCCAATTGTCGACAATGGACGCACCTTGAGGCATCCTGTCATCGGCAGGAGTGGTCACGACCGGGACAAGCTTAGTGTCGACCCCGCCACGGCTTGAGATGGCCCTTTGCTGGCTTACACGAATCGGTGTCATGTCGTTCCGTGGGAGTCAAACAAGTCTTTGCGACGACCAGAAGAACCGCGAAGGGCTCTGGGGATTGTACCAAAGCCCTCCACTGCCTGTGCCACGAAAAGGAATACCGCCTGTGTGGCCAACGAACGGATACGGCTCTCGTCCGCTCAGCAAAGACGACACAAACCACGAGGGGCCGCACCTCAATGCAATATTGGCAACCGTGGGGGCTTGCTGGGGGGAAGAGACAGACTCCTGCCCCCGACGAGCCGTTGCGCCTTGGTCAGCCTTTTGGTTCAGCTTCGCGAAGCCGCGGTTGATGGCCACGACGCGCCTGGCCATCGGGGCTCCAGACTGCCTGTTACGTGGATGGTAGTCAACGGTGCCCTGTGTGCTAGGCTTTCAGCGGCTGGGCTACCAAGCGTGCTAGCGCGAGACATGACTCCCGTTAGCAGAACCCTAACGACAGCGCTGATTGGGCACGCCGCGTCCCGTCTCGCGGAGCTACTCTCGGCGTTAAGCCGGAAAGAGACTAGCGTTGTGCATGGGCCCCATTTCAGGAGCATCGCACGCGGCGTGGCCTCTCCTTAGGTAAGACCACCAGCCAGGCTGGCGTCGCCATTCCATCCCTCTGCCTCGCTTCCACGCGCACCGCAACTCGCCACAGCCCAGCCGAACCGCACCTGTCACCGGCCGGTACCCCCTGGCCGCAGAAGTGAGAGTTATTTCTTGCTCAGGCGTCACGAGGCGACCCGCGACCCGCGACCCCCATCCGGTGTGGCTCTCCAACGTCTCGGGCATTGTTGCGGCTGGCGAGGTGGCCTGGCCTGGAGTCACTGGACTGAACTGGACACTGCACTCGAGTCGCTCACTGCCCGCCGGCCCCCCGGTACCTCACGAAAATTTTCTCCCTCCGTCCCACGCCATCCCGCCCGCCGCCCGTTGCTTCAGCGCGCCTGCGGGTTTTTGCGCCGCGCTGTCCAGTTGGCACATCACGGCCTGCCCGTTTCTGACCTTGGCCGCGCTCCACCCCTGAGCATCCCTCGCTCGCTCGCTCCCTCGCTTGCTTGCTTGTGAGGCGCCTGGCGGACCAGCTGGCCGTCCATGACTGGTGTCGCGAGTCCCTCCGGGTCCGACCTACCATACCACGACCTGTTCGTCACGGAACCGCACCGTCTCGCACCTGCGCTGGCGCTGCCGTTCTGCAGGGTACGTTGCTGCCTGTCTCTTTTGTTTGTCTTTGCATGTACCTGCCCTGCCCTGCCCTGCCTGCCTGCTTGCTTGCCTGCCTGCCATCTGCCCATTGTCTGCCCGTCTCGCCGCTCCACTGCCCTCGCAGCCCTGCCTGAGGTGCCTGCCTCCTTCCGTCTGCCTCCTGCGCGTGCGCTGGGTCTCGTTACGCGGGCTCCAACCCGCGGGTCCAGTGGTGCCGGTGGTTCCCAGCCGCCTGCTCCAGCGACCTGACGCGCTGTGCTGGTACTGCCCCCTCCCCTCCCCCCCGTCGCGCTGCCTCCACCCCAGCGCTCTTTGGGCGCCTCCCCCCCTGCGCTGCTGGCTCAGCACCTCTCGTCCCGCCCAGGGCCTGCGCTGGTTCACTCGTCGCCCGCCTGGTCGCCCATTTCCCACCCAGACCACCCAAACGCACACACTCCTCCACCAACCCGCGACGCGACTCGGCTCTCTCTTGTCATTCTGTCCATCCATCACCACCCTTCGCGCCGTGTCACGGCCCCATCATTCTTCCATCCTTGCGCCCTTCAATGGGACGTCGGCTTTTTGGTCGCCGTTTGCTGACTCCCGTCGCGCGCAGCCTGCCGGCTCGTCGCCATGAGCGCCTGGATGAACGACGCCGCCCCCAACCACAATGGCAACAACGGCTTCCCACACATGAACGACCCGAACGCCGCTGGTGCCATGATGGACCCGAACGCCTTCATGGCCAACCAGGCCCAATTCAACCCTAACCAATTCGCGAACCAGCAGCAGATGGCGGCGATGCAAAATGGCCCTATGCGACACGCCTCGCCGACCGGCGCCTTCCAGGGTCAGAACCAGCCGCCGCAGAACCAGCCGAACCCGAATCACGTTTATCAACCAAACTCGGTCATTCCATCTAAGCGACCCCGACCGCGCGAAGACAGCATCACGGGCTCCCCCAGGCAGAACCCTGGGATGCAGCCGCCGTCGCGGTCCGAGACGCCCCAGCAGCAAAACTTTCCTGGCTTCCAGGCCGGCGTGTCCATGGCGCCGCAGCAGACAGCGGGACAGTTTCCCCATCTCCAGCCGAACGGCTCCGCGAACGCGAGTCCGTCGCCCATCATGGGTAACCAAATGCGACCGGGCAATGTGCCTCAGCGGGTAGCGACCGCGTCTCCCCATCCCTTCTCGCCTGGTGCGCAGCAGTTCGGCGGCGGTGGCTCCCAGGCGTCGCCCATACCCTCTGAGCATGGCACGCCTCAACCGAACGCGTACATGCAGAACATGCCACCGGGTTACAACCCTGGTTTCGCGCCGTCGCCGTCGAATCCGCGCCCGTCGCCGAACCCGAACGCGATGGCTGGTGGCCAGATGATGGGCCAACAGATGGGCCAGCAGATGGGCCAGATGCCGCAGCATATGGGGCAAATGACTCCTCAGATGTATCAGCAGATGCAGCAGCAGATGCAGCAACAGCAACAACAGCAGCAGCAGCAGCAGCAGCAACAACAACATCACCATCAGCAGCAGCAGCCGCAGCAGCAACAGCAACACGTCCAACACGGCCAGCAACCGCAGCAAGGACAGGTCCCACCGCAGCACCGGCCGCAAAACATGTCAGATCAACAAAAGATGGCCGCGTACCAGATGCGACTTCAGCAGCAGCTTCAAGGGAATATGCAGATGCAGGCGCAGATGCAGGCACAAAACATGGGTCGGGGGATGATGCCGAAGCAGCAGATGCCCGGCGTACCGAACGGCCAGATGCCCCAAGGTGGTATGCGGCCACAGCCGCGGCCGATGGCCAACATCAATCCGGAGCAGTTCATGAAGAATCTCACCGCCTTGATGAGCGCCAAGGGCCTTCCGCTCGACCCAAACCCGATCGTGGGCGACCGGCCAGTCAACCTCATCATGTTGTTCCAGGTTGTTCAATCTAAGGGCGGATTCAAGAATGTGACGGCCGCGAATGGCTGGGTTCACATTGCTCATGCCCTTGGACTGCCTGCGCAGATTCCGACTGTTGCGCCGACATTGAAACAAGTGTATGAGAGGAATCTGTCGAAGTTCGAAGAGGTGTGGATGGCACAGCAGAAGCAGAGGATGATGCAGCAGAACGCGGGCATGGCAAACCAGGGCACACCACAAAAGCAGATGCAGCCAGGCCAGCCGATGAGCCAAGGACAGATGCCGCCCGGACAACAACCACCCCCCGCGCAGCAGCAGACACCCGTGAAAGCTGGACAGCCTCCCGTTAATGGATTTTCCACCCCTCAAGCGCAGCAGCAGCAGCCGCCACCGAATGTTCCTGGCCACAACAGGAACAGCCTGTCACACGCCTCCGCTCCGAACGACTTTGCGATGCAGTCCCCAGCACATCAACGACCCGGTAGCATGTCTATGACGCCGGTCGACCCGCGACACCCCGCTCCGATGGCCACGCCCGCTGTAGATCAGACCATTCCGCGACTACCGCCGAAATCTGACGAGTATAGCCCGTGCGCGAGGGAGCTGTCGACATACGGTGGTGTCGATCTTTTGGCCGCGAGCTCGCTGGGAGCTGAGTTGGAGAGGTGGGAGCCGTCCGTGCCTTCAGTCAACGACCTCGGCAACATCGATATCCACGCCCTCACGAGAAGCCTCCAGTGTGGCATACACGGAGAAGTGCGATTGGCTCTCGACACGCTGGCCACGGTTTCGGCATCCCCGGGGCAGATGCACTTCATGCAATTGAGATACTGCGAGGACTTGATCGACGCGCTGGTCGACTGTGCAGAAGAGCAACTGGACCTGCTGGCCGAGCACACTGTTGAAGTCTGTGACGAGATACAGCTGACTCCCTACGAAGAGGTGGTCCGAGCTTGCAGGATCGAGCAATGGGCAATCAGGGACATCCCGGTGTTCGGTACCACGCAGTACGAGCTGGACCGTGCCGTGGACAGGCTCATTTGTATCACCACCATTCTGCGCAACGTCTCCTTCCCCGGCGAACAAAACGACAACCACAACTTCCTGGCAGAGGAGTCAGTTATCAAGATGCTCTGTGTTGTCATTCGATACCTTGGCACTCGCACGATGCTGCTCCGCACCCACAGCAATACTCTGGATTTCATGAAGGACGTGGTGGTCTTGCTCTCCAACATCGGAGGCTCGATAGAGATACCCGGTCGGGAACAGGCACTTTGTCTCCTGCAGTTCTTGCTTTCCTTTGCTCCGACACCTGGCCCTACAACAAACAACAAGTGTCTCCATTTCCCGACTTACGAACCGAGCCTCCACTCATACGCCCCACACGCCGTCGATGCGCTTGCCAAGCTGCTGGCACGAGATGAGCCGAACCGGGGTTTCTACAAGCAGCTGTTCTCGACGGATGCAAACAACGCCGGGGCATACGAGCTGTTGACGCGAACATTTGCTCTGGCCATCTCGCCGTTACCCGACAAGACCAAGGAGCAGGCGCGAAATCCTGCGCTCCCCTCGCTCATCGAAACCCGAAAGCCGTTCTTAATGCAAGGGCTACTATCCGCGGAGATCCTTGCGTCTCTAGCACCCGGCTCGGATGCCGGCGTGGCAAGGAGTTGGCTCACATCGGAAAACCAGCTGGCTCAGAACATCTATCGGCTGGTTCAGGATCTTGGCATGTTGTACGAAAAGCCGCCGCCGCCACCGCCGGTGGCCCCGCGAGGTGCAAATCGTGCCCCTCCGCCGAGGAAAGATCCGGAGCTTGTTTACATTGTTGTCGTTGCTGTTGCTCTGCTTAGGAGACTGGTGGAGAAGGCTCGCGATTCCCAGGGACGCGGCGCATCCATTCCAAGCGACTTGCTACCGCAGTCGCAGCTGCTCATGAACGCTTTGACGATGCAAGCTCCGGAGTGGACAAAGGAGGGCATGCTCCCGCAGCTAACGGCCATCTACAACATGTAAGAACAAGGGCTCGACGGAAAATGATCAGGCGTCTATTGAGATTTTCCTGGAGCGGTATATTTCTTGGATATGGCGATCGAGGCGACTGCGAAGCGTGGAATCGATGCCCCGGGCGCATCCGGCTGTTTCCAACTTGGGTTTTGGCACATCAGATGACGGCGCACAGTTAGAGTTGCATGGAGATTCCAACTCGTTTGTTTTGGAGATGGAGACTATGGGGAGGTTCACTGTGGCGCACCAGCAGGTGTAAATACGCGCAGAAATGTGAGATATACTGATACCACGAGTAATGGTCAGCTCCTGCTTGTATTCTGCTGAATAGTGTACACTTGATTATTGTCGTCAACATGATCACGCTGTACTATACACACTCCTTGCCAGCACCGCAAACTGTACAATTGCAGCCACGAGGGGCTGCCACATCTTGCCCACGCCTTCTTAGAACCCCTTCTCTATCAGCCAGTTCCGCGCCGCATCGTAGTGAACACCCTTGAATAGCGCGTTAGCAACACGAATTTAAACAACAACCACGCACACATGAGGCTTACCTTCATTTCTATGTGTAGTGTGGTGGGATTAATCTTGATCTCCTCCCTGGGAATCTGCAGCGCCCCGACGATGTCGTCCAGCATCCTCTTCCGGTCGCCATCAACCTTCTTAATCAGCGCGACTTGTCGCGTGCCACCGGACATGGTGCGCCTGTAGATCGGCAGCTGCGAGGAGGGAGTCCGCCGGACGACATATGGCAGGCTCGCGAGCTCGGCCGGCGATTTGGACGGCGGAGGGACGGGCGGCTGGCTGTGTGTTCGGCTTGGGTTGGCGGTCGCTTGGGAAAGGGGAGCGGTTTGTGTGATTGTAGAGAGCCGGGAGGAGATGGGCTGCGCGTGCTGGGGCGAGGCTGCGCGGAGGAGTGTCGTGCGCCCGCGAAAGACGGCTCTCGGAAGGAATTGGTTCATCGTGAAGGTCTCCCACTAGAGGTGGTTGTAGGACGTCGAGGTATTGCTTGGAGATGTGTTTTGTGCGAGGTCTGTATGGGTTGAGGGCACAGACTTTGTTCGGTAGAATTGAGGAAACGGAAACGAGACCGTAATCGGATTGGAAAGTGACGAACGCCAGGGACCAGCCTACACCATTCTACGGCGTCGCCAGCTCTGCTTCAATCCATCCATCTGGAGGAGCTCCCTCAGAAAATCTGCAGGTCACATGACCGTCGGTGATGCAGTGCCGGCAAATCCCCGGCGCGTCGCCAAACCCCCACACCACTTTGTGGCATTGGCGAAATTCACCAAAAATCTGCCCCTCCATCAACGGACGGTTTTGCAGCGTTCTTTCACCTTTGCGACGAGCGAACCACCCTCCCGGCACCAACCCGTTCGGCGAGACCACGCGCATCCCACCGATCCTCGACGTTCGATTCCGCTCCAGCCACGAAACTTCGCCCATCATGGAGGATGTTCTCAAGGCCGTCTCGGCCGACGGCTCGTCGATCATGCCGCTGCTGGCACCGCACCTCAGCCGGCACCTGCTGTTCCCGTTGATCCAGTTCGAGGGCGACAAGGCGGAGGAGAAGGGCGAGGACGAAAAGGCCAAGAAGATCCTGTCGGGCAAGATCAAGCTGCTCGAGGACACCAACATGACGGACTACGTCGCGACCCTCTACTGCGAGCTGCACGGCGTCGCTGATCCCCCAGCCGAGTACACGAAGAAGCGACAAGAGGTGCTCGCGCAGCTGGAGAAGTACGAGCAGGCGACGGCCAAGATTGCCGACCTCCTGACGCAGGACGAGGTCGTCAACGGCCTTCGGAGTGACAAGGTTGCCAACTTGGAGTTCTTGAAGAACCAGCATGGGGTAAGTGGGGCGGCGAGTTGACGCGCACGACGGGGTTGAGTACTGACGGGATCACGACGACAGGTCACGATGGAGATGGTCAACGCCCTTTACGACTTCGGGCAGTTCCAGTTCCGTTGCGGCCAGTACGGCCCGGCCGCCGACATGCTCTACCAGTTCCGTGTCCTCTCGACCGACAACGACAAGGTGTCCGCTTCGACGTGGGGAAAGCTCGCTTCCGAGATCCTGTCGACGAACTGGGAGTCTGCCGTGGATGAGCTGAAGAATGTCAGGGAAGGTATCGACTCCAAGCTCTTCAACAACCCCCGCGCCCAGCTCGACCACCGGACCATGCTCATCCACTGGTCCCTCTTCCCCCTCTTCAACTGGGACGGCGCCCGCGAGCCCATCCTGGAAATGTTCTTCTCCGCCGCCTACATCAACACCATCCAGACCTCGTGCCCCTGGGCCCTGCGGTACCTAATCGCCGCCGTTATCACCGGCCGCACGCGTGCCCGCAACAGCTCCATCCAGCAGAAGCAGCTCAAGGACGTCGTCCGCTACGTCCGCCAGGAGGCGTACGAGTACGTCGACCCCATCACGCAGTTCATCCACGCCCTCTACATCGCCCACGACTTCGATGCCGCCCGCGATGCTCTCCGTGAGGCCGAGGAGGTCTGCCGCAGCGACTTCTTCCTCGCGTCCTCGGCCGATGCCTTTGTCGGCGCCGCCCGCCACCTCATCTGCGAGAGCTACTGCAAGATCTTCAGCCGCATGAACATCCGCGACCTGAGCGGCAAGCTCGGCCTGAACCCCGATGAGGGCGAGAAGTGGATCGTCAACCTGATCCGCGAGACGAGACTCGACGCCAAGATCGACAGCAAGGACGGCACCGTCATCATGAACCACCCGCCCAACAACGTCTACCAGCAGGTCATTGAGAAGACCAAGGGCGGCTTCTTCAGGACACAGGTCCTGAACGCCGCCGTGTCCAAGTAAGCGGCGCGCACGTCGCAAGCTACGAGGACATGACGATGTGATGCGCTTCCCCGCAGGCACCATACCGCCCTCAAGCCTCGATGAGGCACAGGCGTGTCGTGTCGCTTTTGTGGGGAGGAATATGGACTCTTTCTGCCCGGCCGCTGTCTCTAGAAACGGGCGGGACATGGACGTCGACGACGACTCCTGTGAGTCGCTGGATTAGAACAAGAAGAGGGAAATCGGAAAAGCGAAGCGCCTTGGCGAGACTGAAAGAGAAGAGACGTCCGTCGTTTCTGGCTGTCGGGGCAGACTGGACCTGGCACCGTTCCTCCGGTGCGGTCAGACATCTATCTTTCTAGTGTTTATGGGGATATGCCGCCGCCGTCCCCCTCTCTGCCTCTTTCCCACCCATCTACCCACCCCCACCCCTGTTTTTGAAAGTCTCTGGTGATGCGGTTTGCATTGCATGGCGTTTTTATGTGCAAAGTCTTGTTTCGGAAGTCCCATCCCGGGAGGGAGGGGTTTCCTGCGTTGGGGGCATGGGTCCGGTGGGAGGGAGTTGCGGGATGGCAAGGGGCGTACATATCGAGAGGGAGGAGGAAGCTTTTTCCTGTTGCCTTGAGCACGGGGGGCGTTGCAGAGGCAGCAGATGAGTCGAACGATCTTATAAAAGACAAAACTTGTTCAGAAAACGTGCTTGACGAAATGTTTGTTGGCCCGTGATGTGCTGAGATCTGACGTGACAATCATATATTTTATTTTGTCTAGCCCCTCGTAAATCATGATTCATGTCCCGGCCTTCCACCGGACGGCCTCCTTAACCAATACCTCGGCGGCTCCCATGCCGAACCTCCTAGGCTACCTCAGCCCGCTGGCGGCATCAAGCCTCGTCGCCCTCCTGCGCCGCCAGCCACACCTTGCCCTTGAGGGCCTCGATCGCGCTGTCCCGCATCCACCACACCTCGCCGCTCCCTGGCGGCGGCGTGTCCGGCGCGTCGTCGTCGCGGCGGGCAGGGGACGAGCTCTCCGGCGGCGGCCGAATGGTGGACTGGCTGTCGCCTCCGCCCGTGCCGAACGACTGAGACTGAGACTGCGCGGCGGCGGTAGCTTGAGAGGGGTGCTGCTCGGGGCCCAGGAGGCGGTCGCGGGCGGCGCCCCATTCGAATAGGAGCCTCGCGCCCTCGAGGCGCTCCCTGTCGCCGCCCTCGGCGATGCCGCGCTCGAGCTCCAGCCGCGCGTCGAGGGCGGAGCCGACCTGCGCCTGACGATCGGTCGCTTCGAGCAGCGACGCCTTCTCGGCGTACGTGACGTCCCGGAGCGGCTCCAAGCTAAAGAGCCACTCGAACGGGTTCTCTCCTGCATTGTCCTTGCCGAGCTCTCTCAGGGTGGACGTGAACTCGCCCTCGCGCGGAGGGCGCCGTTGGAGGTACAGGCTCTGCGTCTCTGTAAACGCCCGCTTCACATCCTCGTTGGAGAAGTCGAGCTCCACGTCCCAGTACTGCGGTCCGCACGACGTAGAGAGACTGGCAATCTCGTCGAGCGGAGGCAGGAGACAGGGAGTCGTCCGCTTAAGTACTGGTTCGCAGGAGGAGTCTTCCTTCATCTTGATCTGCACCGAGACGGACACGGGCTGTCCCGTGACACTGTCCTTGGCGACCAGACATCGCTGCTCGGCAGCCAACACCCAAAAGTATCGAAACGCTTGCAGGTGCGAGCGGTTGTCCATAACGGTGGTGGGGAACACGGGGTAAAAGGCTACAAGGAGAGCTGCGATGGCTTTGTTGCTCGACCCAAAGGTTGCCGTGCCGCAACCCAGGAACAGCGAGCCAATAGCTAGGTGCGCAGCCAAATGCGAGCCGTATGGCGTTTCGGGATCGTCTCGGCCGTGGAGGGCACGAAGTCGCCGAAGAACCGGGATGTCACCGGTGCCAGCCATGACTATCGAGCAAGAAAGCGCGACAATGTCTTGACACATGCGGGCATTGGAGCGTGCAAGCTCCTCATCGTATCGGGGAGCAGCATCGGGATGCTCTCGAGGGGTCGCAGGTATCCTTGAGATACGCATGAATTGATCAAGGTAGTGCAGAAGAAGATCCCGCACTTTGGTCGATGCACTGCCCGAAAATCGCAGGGCGACTGAAAAACATAGGCCAGTCAGTATACTAAAGAAGGGCAAGTCGATAGACCGTAGCTTCGAAATGCCCATGAGCTTGTGCCTGGGGCGATACGCAGCAGGCAGGTTGTCGTGAACCCAGGTAAAGGTTGGCTCTACTTTGGACCACATGATGAGATTCTTGGTGACCGTCCGTAGTAGGAGGATGTCCGGGCGGATATAGTCGAATTGCAGAACCGAATCAGGCACGTCGATCTTGCGAGCCACAATTTGGTCCTCAGACTTCATGAATATCAGGGCAATAGCCATGACAGCACCAGCTGCGGCCCGGTCCAGTATGTGAACGAGATCGACGTTCTTCGTCGCCGTAGCGTGCGCGACCAACTTTTCAGTAAGTCTCATGTCGTGCAGGCCCTTGAGGTCGTTGCCTTTACCAAGATTGATGAGGCCCAGGGCGAACCCCGAGGCCAATCGGTAACACTCGCTTCGCAGCGGCTCCTCTTCATCCTCGTCATCAACGTGCTCGATTTCGGACAGCATGATTTCGCTCATACGCCGGTGCTGACTGTTGCAGTACAGCAGCCCAATACCCATGATGCCCGATGTCTGCGTGAGAGGGGAGAGATTCAGCTCTGCGGCACCGCGAGGAAGCATGCGTGTTGCATGCACGGAGAGTAGCCGTGTGATGAGTGAGTCCATGGTGCCCATGTACGAGGCCGCAAGGCCCAACAGCAACCCAATCGATGTCATAGTGTGCTTTGGCGTCAGGTACTTAAAGGCAACCCACTTCGCGACCCCTTTGAGGTGTCCGTTGAGACCGAGTGCGAGGAGGAAGCCAGCATGACGATTGCTTAAGTCCTGCCCCGGCTTGTTGTAGAGGATCCACGATGTATCAATTCCCTTGGCCTGCGGAGAGATGGCCAAGCCCGCTGCGACACCTTGGTGAAAGAAGCCCCAGCATACCTTCTCTTCGGTGAACTGGGTCTTGTCCACACCGACGGTGACATTTGCCGGCTTGACAACACAATTCAGGTTGAAGCCGCCAATGTGAAACTTTTGCGTGATGAGTGGGTATCGTAGACTGAAATATAGTAGTGCACGCCCGGCTGGAATCGCCAACGTGCCCGTAGCAATCCGCGAGACAAGCTCCTTTTGCTTCTCAAGGTACTCGCTCTCGGGCCAGCTAGGGTTTGGATCCAAACGGACAACCCTGGCCTTGTGAGTAGAGAGAAGGTCCTGGGCTTCGTTGAGACGGCGGTCGTCCTTGAACAAGGCTCTGATGACGGCTTGGCGCTCAGTGCCCTCGCCTTCGTCATATCCTAGACCGTTTGTCTCCTCCACACTTTGGCAAAGAAGTCGATAGTCCCAGGATGCAATGTGAGTCGGAGCCTGTTGAACGCGTCAGCATTTGTTTGCGCGAGGTCTAGGGGTCGCCTTACCAGAATACTTGATGTTGCCAGACGTGGCCTCCTCTCCGATGATAGAATGAGACTTATGTCATTGCGATTCACTAGATCCAGAAGCTCATGTGACCATTGCGAAGGCGGATGCGGCTGACAGAGGGAAATTGCATCCAGAAGAGGTGTCACGACCGCCTCTGGCAAAGTTTCCAAGACAAGGTTTGTGATGCCACAGTCTCGCATAGCTTCCACCATCTGCACGGCAGTCGACTTTGCCTTGATGATCTTGAAAAAGCGCTTCAGCATTAGGGTGCGAGGCGTAATGGAATCCCATCGACGGTCTTCAAGCTTCTCAGCTTCTGAAAGACGCGAACTGGCAAAGTATATATCTGCCGGTGTCAGACATGGCTTCCCACGCAGCCCGACGAGCCGTGACTGAATCCATTCAAGAATATCTGGCATGACTGGCGGTTGGGGAATAGGAGACTTGAGACTAAGCTCTGTAAGTCGTTAGAGGCTATGCATCACTGGGGGCGATCGGTACGAGCACTTACCAGCATCGTGGCGGGAATCGACATCCTCTTGGATGCCAAGCTCATAGATGGCCCAGAACCCATGCCATTTTAGCCATCTGGCGATTTGGCACAACAAAACCCTCAGATCCGCTCTTCCAGGTGAAGTATACTCTGGTGTAGTGACGTCCAATTTCTGTTCCTCGAGAAGAAGGTGCAGCGCCATGAATATGTCCACGGCAACCTTGCGCCGTGCCTCCGTGTTCCGCCCAAGCGCTGTGGGCAGATATCCAGAGGCCCCAAGAGCAACCTCACCTGCCGCCGAGGCCATATACTCCCGCGCCAGCGCAATGTGTCTTGACACAAACTTTGGAGACACGACCTGTTCGCCTTGAAGGGACAAGGAAGTTGGCTCGTCGTCTTCGTCAAGGGCCCACTGCCAGCCCTTGTTGAGCATCCAGACTGGACAGCCGAGCGCATTTGTAGTCTCGGACATCTCGAGAGCCCGCCAGTCCTCGGACTCTTTAATTGAGGCGAACGACCCCGAAGGCGGCCTTTTCCTGCGTACTGGCAGGCGTGCCGTTGCTGTTGGCTTGGCATCGGACTTTCCAAGGTTCAAAAACGAGGCGAAGAGTAAAATGGCGAAGGCGGACCACTCCATATTTGCGACGCATTCGTCTTGAGACTCCAGCCATTGCATGGTGTGTAGCCACCCAGCGTGAACACGCCCGCCAAGTGAATCAGGCAGGACACTCCTGCAAATCTCCAGTGCTCGTCGAACTTGCGGGCACGAGGGCTGCAACTGGATCTTGAGTTGATGCAAGCGGCCGTCTGTGTCAGCGACATCGACGATGCCATTCTTGCGCGGGTAACGGATGCCAGTAATGCCGCCATTACTCAGGTCCATGACCTCTGACTTCCTGTGCTTGATGTCACGATCAGGCGCCCGACCTCGATACTGTAGATCTCTCGTGTCGTCGACAAAGAGTAGAGAAAGAGAGATCTTGGTCAACTCCATCCAAGGTGCTTGGGTGCTCAGCTCATGGCGTCCATCCATGGCCTCGGAGAGGACCAGGATTACAGAAATGTCACCGTCGACAAGTTTCGAGGAATCTACCACGTTCTGCACTTTCCACTGCTCACGCGGTACCACGGAGGTGACTGCGTGGCCAAACTTGTCCTGCACCTTTACATGCAGCGTTATCAGCTGCAGTCGTCTCTCAAACGAGTCCTGGATCCCGACAAGGAGTTGCGTGCGCTGCTGATCATCAACTGCAAATGCTGGGGCCGTTAGGATGAAGACCTTGGTCTGGTCATGAGCTGGTTTTGTGGACATCGAGTATCGAAGGTGTGTATTGTCCAATGATATGGTATGAATCCTTGTGAAATGAATCTCATGTTGCAGGCCGTCGAAATCGTGATCATCCAATCCCATGTTGTGAAGACCTTCATCGAGCCCTGCATCGATGGGGGCCTCGAGCAGACTGCCGAGACTCGGGCGTACCGGGTGTTGAAAACTGGAGCTTGAGCGCCCATGTTCGTGCCGTTTGGTAATCCCGCTGTTAGGCACAAGCGGCTGGTCGGCGAAGACGGATCGTTCGTGGGATGCAGAGAGATCGGCTCTTGCCAGCATTGAGCTCAAGCGGCGAGAGCTCCTCCGGGTGACTCCAGGACCTTCGGTATCTTGCTGCTCCAGAGATGATACCAAATCGAGCGGTTTCTCAATCTTCTCGCTTTTTCGTTGGCGCTTCCCGGGCAAGGGCGCGCCAAAGCTCTCCCTGAAGTTCTGCTGAACTGGAGTCGATGTGCCGCTGGCGAACCCGGGCTGCATGGAACTTCGACGGCGGCCGCTTTGCTTCTTTGTATTCTTGTTACGACCAATGAATTGGTCTTCGTGCCGGAGATACGTCATCCGCCATATGCTGTACGAGCTTGTTTCCCGATTAATGGATACACCGAGAACGAGGGGATCGCGTAGCTTCTTCGTGGACGCCACGGGTAGATCGATTTGCTCGACGTGTAGTATCTCCTCTGCCGGATCCAAGAAGATCGGTTTCCCACGAGTGATCCGCCTTGTTGTCCGGGGAGCTTGGGAGTCGGCATCGGTGACCACCAGGCCGATCTCAGCCAACGGATCGGTCAAAGATAGCAGACGCGGCCAGTGCGACTCCGGCTGTTCCATGGGTGCATCCCACATGTTTTCCAACGTCGAACGTAGACTGAGATGAAGGGCTTTTGGGTTTCCGAGTCCCTCCACGGAGAAAGTCGTCTGCTGGGAGCTGTTGAACGCCGTGATCTGGGACGAGACGAACGAACTCGGCGGTGCGCGAGGAAACTTGAGAGAGACGGGAGCGGTGCTTTCGGCCTTTGCTTTTCGTTGTATGATGACGCCAACCGGACCGGCAACGGCACACTCGACTTCGAAGGGCATGTGGACTATGTGGCTCGTGCCTGATAGAAAATAGATGTGGGCTTGTGTCTTGAGGAAAACCACCAAAGCCTTTTCGAGAGTCGGCGCAGCAGCCTGCGGCTTCTTGGACGCATGGTGTTTGGACTTATTCGCTTCGGACGAGGGAAAGTTTGCGAGGAGTGCTTGCGTGACGGGTTCCTTTTCGAGATCGAACCTGAACGCCTTTCGGAAGATGCGCCCCCGGCACCAGACGACGGAGTTTGGCGTGGTCAGCAGTTCATCTTCGTCCTGGACCTCACCACCGTCGCCCACTGTAACATCCCAGACATACGAAGATGCCGCAGCATCCGCAGGTATTAGGTTTTCTTGGACCGCATGTTGAAGCCCGGCTGGCTTGTGTAGCCCCAGGGACTTGACGGTGGCCATGGTTTACGGAGCGCCATAGGCAGCAGGGCGGACGGAAGCAGTTCGTCACTCGTGTAGAACTCGGCGGTGGTGACGCGGAAGATGGTTATGGAGCGCGCCCAAGTTCGCCGGTCAATCGTCGCGGCGGGAGCGTGTGGTGGCCTGGACCGCAAGCACCGTCGCGTGTCGACGCGCCTGTCTGGGGAGCTTGAAGTGCAAACAGCGGCAGTGGAGATGGGGCGCCGTGGGCGGAACGTGGGACCTAAGGTGGGCAGCCATGGTGGGGTTACAGGTGGTTGCTTCTTTGGGCATAGGGCGCCTCAGCGGCTTCCACCCATCGGCCACGACCCGTGACGTACTCGGCGCCAGCTGCAAGGTACTGACGACAGGAGCAACAGGCCGGGTCGGGGTGCTGCCTTCCGCCAACCGACCGGGCTCACCTCAACTGGCTTCCTCCACCCTCTCGATCCTCAACCCCCGCCGCGGCGCAACCAAGACGACAGCCCTGGAGCTTGCAAGCTCCCCGTGCGCTTCAACAACGTTTGCGCAGCCCCCCTTGGAGTTCCATTGCATGCCAGGGGCCCCCGCAGCGCCCCAGCATGAGCTCGAGTCGCCGCCGCGATGACGGACAAGCCGCCCCAACCGAGGCAAGATGACGACGTGCATCGAGGCAGCAGCGCCCATGATGCGCCGCGCAAAGAGGACAAAATGCCGACCCGGTCACCGTCGGGGATAGTCGACGATGGGTCGGGTCCGAGCGACCACCGCAAGTCGGAATCGCCGTCGTCGGATGATAACGACGACGACGAGGTCATCAGCAACGAGGAAGAGGATGACGACGAGGAGGATGACGACGGTGCCGAAGAAAGCGATGACGACGAGGAAGAGGACGAGGAAGAAGAAGAAGATGAAGAACCACGACTAAAATACACGCCACTGACCCAGCAACTACGCGCCGTGTACCGCAACGGCGATGCGACAAGTGCCTTTCTCGTTGCGGGCGACAAGATGGTAGCGACACCGCACCTGTCACCTCCGACATGTCATGCTAACTGCCCTTTACCTAGATTGTCGGGACGCACAACGGCAATATTGTCAGTAGTCTGTCCGCCCTTTCCCGATCTTGCTAACAATAAGTAGCACGTCCTCCAGCTGCCAATCTTCCACCCTCTCCGGGTCTACCACGCTCATTCGGCTTCGGTCACCAGCATATCGATATCTCCGTACCCCCCACCGTTGTCTAACGAGAAACCGGACTCTGCATTACGACCGCCCGCTCCCCAAGGACGGCCTGCTTCACGACAATCAGATGCGGCAGCATCGCCTGCTGCGGTCTCCAGGCGACCAAAAGAGCCAACACCTCTGCCACGAATTCCCTCCAACGACATATACGTGGCAACGTCGTCCATGGATGGAAATGTCTGTATCCAGTCGCTTCTCGACTTGAGAGATGTTCAGCTGCGGAACTTCGCCCGCCCAGTCCAGGCCGTGGCGCTGTCTCCCGACTACAAAGCAGACCGCACGTATCTCTCCGGAGGCCTCGCCGGCCAGCTTATCCTCACCGTGGGCGGAAGTCCTGGTCGAAGCACCTCAACAACCACTGGTACTGCTGCGGCTACGGCGTCCGGCTGGCTCGGCAGCATGGGTCTGAGCAGCAACAGCGGCAAGGACACCGTTCTTCATTCAGGCGAAGGCACCATCAGCTGCATCAAATGGTCCCTGTCGGGTAAATACGTTGTCTGGCTGACCGAACACGGCATCAAGATCATGCGGTCCAAGTCTCATTTGGAGAGTGCGGACTCGGATCACGCATGGAAGCGAATCGGTCACTTGGACCGACCTCAGACGGACGAGTGGGACACCATGGCCAGTGTTTGGCGGGGTCGCGTCGAGTGGATAGATGAGAAGGCCGTTGAGACTGATGAAGTAGTCCAAGCCCATCATTCTGGCGCCTCCGACAGGGTGCCGGCGCAAACCACTGCTGGCAATAAGACAATAGAGCGTCTCCTAGTCGGCTGGGGCAGCTCCATATGGTTCATCCACGTTCATCCGGGAGGACCAGGTATTGGCAAACACGCCGGCGAAAGGACCGCAGGAAGAGCCGAGATTGTCAAAATGTGGGTTCCGCTCCGCAGACCTGTCACCCGAGTTACATGAAGTTTTGCTGACATCGACCTGCCAGTCTGCGAATGGACTGTATTATTTCTGGAATCTCCTTATATACCCAGAGTCTATTGCTTGTTCTGGCATTCTGCAAATCCGACGAGGAAGATGACGACGATGGAGAACCCCAAAAAACTGCCCACAGCCACAAGTCCAAGTTGTCAGTCGGGTCTACAGGAAGCGGACCGTCTGGAGGCATTCGCCGGCGACAAAACAACTTACCCCCGGAGCTGCGGCTTATTGACCTCAATTCCCAAGCCGAGGTAGACAGGAACAGTCTGAGCATCAGTCGCTTCGAGCGACTCTCGGCATCTGACTATCACCTAGGGGTGTTGCCGGCCCACACTGCGGCGTCTGCGGTCGCATCAAGGGGTGCTTTGGAGGCCCTTGCCGGGTTTGGCACGGATGTTTGGCACGCCGCCATAAACCCGAGATCGCTGTTCAGCTCCGGTGCCAGTGTGCGGAGTAGAGACAGCGGCGAGGACGCTGGTTCCGCATCAAAGGCAGCCAGTAGTAGCGGGACGGTTCGACCAGGCGTAGATTCCATGCCAACCGTCCACCCGAACCTCGCAAAACCAGGTGCAAAGATCTTCATACACAGCCCGTACGAATGCATCCTAGGAACAAAGAGGGACCTGGCAGATCACCTATCCTGGCTGGTGGAGCATGAACAATATCAACGGGCGTGGGAGCTCCTCGACGAGAATCCTGAAATCCTGACGACGCCCCTGGAAAGACCAGGAGATGCGGCACCACCCACACCTTCCAAGCGCCGCATTGGCGCCGACGACTTCTTTGATGACGACTCTCTCGCGGGCTCCAGCCAAAGAAATATTTGGTCCAATGCCGAGAAAGAGAAGCGGCGGATAGGGGAGCTCTGGATACAGGAGCTTGTCGAGGAGGGCGACTGGGTTGCAGCGGGACAGGTGTGCGGCAAGGTGCTCACGACTCCTGATCGGTGGGAGAAATGGGTGTGGACCTTTGCCGGCGCGAAGAAGTTTGACGATATCGCCAACTACATCCCGTGCGAGCCTATGCACCCGCCTCTGCCGTCTACGATCTACGAAGTGATCCTGGGCCACTACATGCAAAGCGACAAGCCGAGGTTCAGAGAGCTGCTCGACCGGTGGCCGACCGATCTTTTCGATGTCAACACTGTCAGCACAACACTGGAGAATCAGTTGAAATACCGCGATGTTCGCGAAGACAGTGTGGAAGATGGCGAAAAGGGCCGGGACTGGCGCATCGTTATGGAGAGTCTGGCACGCCTGTATGAGGCCAGTGGGCGGAACCGAGATGCGCTAAAGTGCTACATCAAGCTCCACGATGCCGACTCAGCATTTCGGCTTATTCGCGAGGGCCACCTTGCTGAGGCAGTCGCCGATGACATACCAAGCTTTATTGGCCTGAGGGTGTCGCCAGATCGGGTGGACCACATGTCTCAGCAAGAGCTTGTGGACGCGACTTCAGAGGCGATTACCTTGCTCGTCGATGAGGCCCAGCATGGACTTGTGCGTCCAGAGGTGGTGGTGGAACAGTTGCAAGCCAAACAGCTGAATCTGTACCTGTACTTCTACCTGAAGTCACTGTGGCGGGGTGAGGGCATCAAGGAACACGGCGGCGAGAATATGGATCGGCTGGTCATGGACAGTCAGTCCTTGGTCGACGACTTTGCCGATTTGGCGGTGCATCTCTTTGCCACGTACGAGCGGCCATTGCTAATGGGCTTTTTGAAGACGTCGACTTCGTACACCTTTGAGAAGGTTAGGCCCGCCACCCTACGACATCGCTTACTACAGATGTATGCTAACACGTGCCAGGCCGTACAAGAGTGCGAGGCGTTTGAGTACTACGACGAACTGGTCTACCTGTATTCCAAGACAGGCCAGATGAAGCGAGCCTTGTTCCTCATCATTGATCGCCTCAACAATGTCCAGAAAGCGATCGAATTCGCCAAGGAACAAGACGACCCTGACCTGTGGGAGGACCTGCTCAAGTATAGCATGGACAAGCCGAGCTTCATCCGCGCTCTACTGGAACAAGTCGGGACGGCAATCAATCCCATCACGTTGGTTCGGCGCATACCGGAGGGACTTGAGATCCAAGGTCTCAGGGAGGGTCTCACACATATGATGAAGGAGCACGAGCTTCAGCACAGCATTAGCTCCGGTGCAGCTCGCATACTGAGGAGTGAGCTTGCTTCTGCCCAGAACGATCTCCGTGCCGGGCAGCGAAGGGGCATCAAGTTTGAAGTCGTGTTGGCCGATGTCGAGCAAATAAATGGCAGCAACACCGCAGCTGTCGCTGACGAACGGCAACACACCGAGGCCAAAACCGAGCTTGATACGACACCACAACCGGGGCGTTGTGCAAGCTGCCACGAGGCTTTCACAGAGTATGAGATGGAAACCCTGCTGGGATTTGCTTGCGGACATGGTTTCCACGTGAGCCATCTGTTGGAGATGCTCCACAAGGGAAAGAGGAAGCCAGACATAGACCTCTTAACTGAAGAGGGAGAAAGGAGCAGGTATGCGGTTGGCATGAAGGTCATGAGGGCTCGACTGCTGAAGGACAAGGTCCAAGGCGGCTGTCCCATCTGCCACGAGAAGGCGGCATAGTTGTCGCCGAGTACATACATAGCATGGCGGCGAGGGCGTTGGGCGGTGGAGGTTGCTTACTTTACTTTTCGTCAAGCTCTGCATGGGATGCAAATTTAGATACCACGATACATTGACCGAGGGTGGGCCAGCAATCCGCATTTTGAATCATTACCAGCCGTTTATTGTGTGTCGAAGGCACACACCTAGCTACAAAGGGTATTATTACGACGCCAATGATCTGGCGTTCTCATGCAATGCCGCAACGCAAATCATGTACGGGTGATCCTCCCATGTCCCCGATCCGATCCCATGCCTTGACAGAAAGAAAAAGAACCCAGCCGTTCCGTCGTTACGCAAGCCCGCCAACGTGCCGCAGGACGTGGAAGGTGCAGCTTAGACCAGGAAGGCCATAGCCATGGCCGCAGCGCCAAAGGCCACGCTCTTGACGACGCTGACGGCGTTGTTCGCGCCGCCGGTTGGAGTCGCGACGCCGGAGCCGGAGGGCGTGCCGGACGCAGAGCCAGGGGACGACTGCGTGGCCTGGGCACCGGTCGACTCGGGACCAGACTCGGAGGCATCAGAATCGGAGCGGGTGCGACTGCCAGCGAGGGCAGAGGACTCGGCGCCGGGGGTCTGGGTGACGACGACGGCGCTGCCGCCCGCGTTGGTGGTGGTGATGACGGTGGGCGCGGCCTTGGCCGTGTCGCCGCCGGTGGGATAGGCGCCTTGGGCACCGCTGCTGCCAGAGCCGGGGGCCGGCGCGGCGGCGGAGGACTTGGCCTCTGGGGCGGCACCGCCGGTCGACATGGAGACTTGGCAGTTGGTGGAGTGGACGATGGTGCACATGTTGAGGGAGTAAACCAGAGATCCTGGCGAATGGTCAGGGTCTGAACGGGAAGTGTTTGGCTGGGGGGTTGGGACGGAGAGAAGAGTCACCAGGGACTTACCAGCTGAGGTGATGGATCCGAGCTCCTGAGGAGCAGCGGTCTCGGTGGCCTGGCCATTCGCTGTGGACAGTCCTGTTAGACTCTGTGATTGAAATACGTCCCTTCAACAGGAGAAATTCTTGGGGACTCACAGTAAGGAGCGTTGGCGGCGCCAACGACACCGACGGCGAGCATGGCGACGAGCACCATGATGCCGTTGAAGATGGCCATCTTAGCCGCGAACATGTTGTCAAATGTTCCTTTCACAAGTCGTTTCGGAGGGAGATTCTCAACGACAGCCGCGAATTATCGATGCGGCGCTCAGGAAAGGGGGATAGTGGCAAACGAATGTTGACCTGCAACACGGTTTGTCTCGTTAGAATCGAATCGAAGAGGCACAGACGACGGAAAAGGGTGTGGGCAAGAAGGGGCATGCGATGCAAAACAGCAATCCTTTTTCGGGATCGAATACAATCGAGACTTTCCAAAAAAAAAAAAGTGAGGTTCCAGGCTGTTGGTTAAGAACCCGAGTCAAAAAGGGAGCGGGCGTTCGGCAACAGGGAAGGGAGGATAGAGTTTGGGGGCGGCGGTGGAGATGCGCGAGGGAGGGCATTCAGGAACGCGATACCGCAGAATCTGCGATACTCCGTTCCAGGAAATGGCAGCGCAGAACAAGAAGAAAAAAGAAAAAAGAGTAACGCTGCTGACTGAACATGACGAAAGAAAAGAATACATACCGTTGCGGCGGATCTTGCACGCGGGCGTGGTTGTGGAGAAGTTGATGGTGGTTGGTGATGGTTTCGGTGGTGGGTGAAGGGAGAGAGAAGAGAGGGTTTGGCAGCCGGCGCGCGATGGCAGAAACTAAATACGTGGGCGACACAGCGTGAGTCAGTGAACAAGAGAGAGAGAGAGGGAGAGAGCAAGGCAGACGAGGCGGGACCTCCGTTTCCTTATGGCCTGAGGGGGAGATGGGGTTGCGCGGCCAAGAGAACGGACGAAGCGTTGCCGGGGAGGCGGGCCATGAGTGCGCTGTGAATCACTGCCCGGTTGCCCCAGGTGGGCAGGCCAATGGTGCAACCGTGCAGCAGCCGGCATTGGACATGGGCAATATCGCCTTCTGCGGCGCGGTAGATGGGACGAAGGACGCGACGAGTGCCGCACAGGTGCGCGCGGGGCGAAGCGGTGTGCCCGCCAGCCGTGCGACGAAAAAAAGGGGGGGGGTGAGGCGAGGTGAGGCGAGGTGAAGAGAGGCGGCCGGTGGTGGCCCTCCCTTGGAGCGAGAGGGAGGACTCAGGAGGAGGGAGGAGGGAGCCCCAGTCAGCCCGCACAGGATGAGAATTCCACGGGAGCAATAAGGTTTGCGAGATGGTCTACGGACTCGGATCCAGGGACCACTCTTGCATGCCACGGCGGCTCTAATATAGGCCTCGAGATCCGCCCGTTGATGTGGCAGCGGACGCTAGTTCTCCGGCTTGACATCCTTGGCCAGCTGAAGCCTGCCTGCTCGCCCACCGAGTGCGTGTTTGACAGGTTGCGGAGACGTACGAGGCAGTGGCGGGTGTGAATGTGCTGCTCAGGAGAGGATGCGTCGTCCATACGAGTAAATGTCTTCAATGTCAGGTGGACTAGACGCGCGACGTCTAACATCCCAGCTTACTTGGCCTCGACAGAGGATTGCAAGGACTGACTACGTGTAGACGCCGAGAGCTATCGTCTCCTACCACATCTCCGAGGCGAGAGACAAGAGCACGACTGAATGGCAACTCTGCCCCCGCTTCGAGACATGGACACATCGCACATCGATCGCACGCCCGTCGTCGTCATCCAGGTGTCAGGCATGGTCCCAACGCGCACAAGACAGACAGACACACAGACAGACAGACAGACAGACAGACAGACAGCAGCCGAACGGCCACCGAGCAGAGGCATCTCACAGCCCGCCCTCCTCTGCACGACGATGCCCACTCGGTACCGTACCGTACGCCGTCGCGGACCTTGCCTCTTTGCGTGACGTCGCGGCTTGACTTGACCCGGGCGGCTTCAAGTTTTCGCGACGGACGAGACGGAGCAGACAGCCAGCACGGAAGCAATGCCGCGGTGGGACGGGAGGGTGGATGGCAGGCTGACTGAGCTTGTGCGACCTCCCCCGTCCGACAAGGTTGCGCCGCGTGGACGTGGGACATGCGCGCGCGCCACCGGGGTACGTGAGTGTGCTTGCTTCATCAAAGACGTCTGGTCGCACACGCGCTGGCGGGAGGACAAGGTCCGCGTGTGAGTGCCGGCCAGGGGGAAGGGGGGGCGGTCCTGTCTTGACGTGGGATCGGCTCCTGAATCCTGATGCTTTGATCAGTCACTGCCGCGTTTGACTTTCACAACTGAGAGTGATGGGATCTGTCTCGTCTGCGATATGCTTATCCCGGGGTGCGCGTCTGAGTGCCGCCCCCCAGACGCCCTTGAAGTTTACGTCGCGACGCCCCTCGAGATGGTGTCGCTTCATGGGCGCCCGACCGTTCGGCATGGAGGTCATGAACCGACCAAAGGTGAGAAAATTGGGTGATGGATAGATGAGTAAACACCTGTGTAGGAAAAATAAAGAAAAAAAAAAAAAAAAAGCCAGATACAGACAGTAAGAAACGGATAACGAGAAGAGAACAACAGCGCCAAGAAGTGAAAAAAAAAAAGGAAGTCGAGTTGACTGGCAAAAATGTTGTCCCAATGCTGGGGACGGGTTGTTGGACGAACGGGGAATCGAACCCCGGACCTCTCCCAATCGTTGCCGTCAGTCGGACTGATCATGCTAAGGGAGAATTATACCACTAAACCATCCGCCCTACACCTGTATGAAAGGGAGTGCGCTATTTGTATACATAAGACTCAATCCCCGCTCACCAAGCCCCACCTCCCGCAAGTCCAGCCGAGCCAAAAACGGCAACCACCTTTTCACACACAGGTCGGGTGCTTGAGGAAGACGAAGTACATGTGGGGAGAGCAGAGCCAGTCGGGTTGTCAGGAGAACAGGACCTCTTCCTCTCTATGAGATGGACTGCTCTGCGCCCACCAGCACATTGCTCGACGAGGCGTTCGTTAGTTTGCGACACCCTCAATGCATGGGCACAGCTAGCCGTGGCGGCACGATCTCTGCGGCTAAATTGAATGCGAGGCAACGGTGCCCCCTCTTCCCTCAACGTGTGAACTTGACAGGCCTGCCAAGTGCCGGCGGGAATAAAATCCAACGAGCCGGCAGGTGTTTCCGGAACAATAAGCGTCGGGCTTGCTTATTGGAGGTAATTTATAATCTTCAGCTCGAAGCATATTATTAATATCCAAGGTGCTCGACGAGGGCCGTCGTGATGGCACGTAACTTTAATAAAAGGCTGGCCATGTTCAGGTTTTTCGTCAAACGGTCCCCGTCACTGCCGTGGCTCTCAACTGAAACAGTCTCATCATATTGTACCAGGTCTCAACCAGAACAATGGGCTCGACGAAGCTTCTCATCACAGGCGCCACGGGCTACATGTATGTGGTGTGAGAATTGGCACCAGAGCTCAGCACTGACATGGCGCAGCGGCGGATCCGTCCTTTCCACTCTGCTGGCGTCCTCAAACCCGCAGATCAAGGATCTGACTATCACTGCGCTGGTTCGCAAGCCAGAACACGTCGAGCTGCTCAAGAAAAAGGGCGTCAATGGCGTCATATTCACGGGCCTGGACGACATTGAGGCGGTGAGGAAAGCGGCCAGCCAGAACGACATTGTGGTCAACACCGCCATTGCCTATCACGCCAAAGCTGCCGAGGCCATCATTGACGGCCTGGCCGATCGCCAACGAGAGACGGGGAAACCCGCGCATCTCATTCACGTATGTAATCTGCACGTAATGGCCATGTGGCTGCATACTGATTTTGACTGTAGACGTCTGGCACGTCCAGCCTAGGCGATCGCCCCATCACAGGCACTTACACGGAGACGCGGGTCTTTTCCGACCTCAAGGATGACATCTACGCGTACGAGCGCCAGCGCGAGGACCTCGAACAGTACCCGCAGCGCACCACGGACCTGGTCGTGTTCGAAAAGGGCGAGGCCGCCGGCGTCAAGACCTACATCCTCATGTCGCCGACCATCTACGGCATCGGCAGCGGCTTCTTCAACCGCACGTCGATCCAGATCGACGCCATCATGCGCGCGGCCAAGAAGCAGGGCCACACGTCCGTCATGGGCCCCGGGGCTGCGCAGTGGGACCACGTGCACATAGACGACCTCGTGCAGCTGTACGAGCTGGTCGTGGCGAAGCTGCTGCGCGGCGACGCGCTGCCCGCCAACAAGAAGGGCCTGTACTTCAACGAGACGGGCCACCACACGTGGCGCGAGGTGTCGGAGCAGGTCGCCAGGACGGGCCGCGCGGCCGGCTTCCTGCCGACCGACGAGGTGAGGGAGCTGCCGCTGGCGGCCGCGGCCGACGCGTTTGGCGGCAAGACGCTGCCGCCTGAGTTTGCGGAGCTCGGGTTCGCGTCGCGCGCGCGGACGACGGCCGACCTGGCGCGCGAGATTGGGTGGTCGCCCAAGAAGACGCGCAAGGACTTTGAGGACAGCTTCGCCGAGGAGTGGAAGGTGATTGGCAACGAGTTGTAGCGTATGGGATCGCGGCTTGTACATGCAGCATAGGGACCGCAGTGAGAAAAGTCGGGGAGCGCCTGCTGGTGCCTTGTAAGAAAAGCAACTGCAGGAATGTCACGTTTTGCACGGGAAAGAGTCCGGGGAACAAGAATTCTTGAAAGATGCTGCGGTCGGTTCTGCCAAGTCCAGTGGGTAGTTTCATGTTTGCAATTTTGCAC
This sequence comes from Purpureocillium lavendulum, assembly GCA_029168975.1. Classification (NCBI taxonomy): domain Eukaryota; kingdom Fungi; phylum Ascomycota; class Sordariomycetes; order Hypocreales; family Ophiocordycipitaceae; genus Purpureocillium; species Purpureocillium lavendulum. The sequence goes on along the minus strand of JAQHRD010000005.1, from coordinate 2,988,790 downwards.
CCAGGTGCCACCAGCTCTACATGTAGCAGACAGGCATATACCGTTCTAGCCGGGATGCATAGCTACCGTCCATCAAGTGTTTCCCTCAGATGCCAAGTCTCAGAAGACATGAATTTACGTCTAAATGGAATCGGTAATGGTCAATGAGCTTCCAGTGGGCAAGACATTTGAGGAGGGTAGGTCAAGTATTCCTCTGAAACTGCCTGCTAGGTTCGTTAAAATAGTGAACGTGATACCGACTATACTCCTCCGACTCATCCTCAGAGCCACTCTTCTCCGACCTATCCCCCACCGAACCATCCTTCTCAGACTCTTCCTCCTCCGACATGCCCCCCTCCGACCCGTCCTCTTCCGACCCTTCTGTGAGGCTCTCATCAAGTTCAAGAATGATCTCCTTGACCCCATCGTCCCAATCGGAGTAGCGGCTGAGATACCCACTCAGGCGCATGCGCACAGAGGAAGTAACCCCCGCCGCTTCGCTCATCGTCCTCAGCTGCTCCAGATACTCGTCTGGCCATACTCGATCCCGGTGAGCTTTCAGGACGAGTCTTTGCAGCCCAAACTTGTGTGAAGCGTAAAAATCTCGCTCGCTCCCGACAGTCTCCATGTATTGCCGCAGTCGATCGAGTAGTTTTGTCGGGTCGCAGGTATTGCGGAATGACCGTCTCAAGTTGCGGCCAATCACGAGGCTATTCCACGGCGTCCAGCGATAATCGCCAAAGTCTATGAGATCATCCCTTAGGCAGAGCTCGTGCAGACCAGATGGTAGGATCTTGTGTAGCGACTGAATGGCCTTGGTCGGATCACAGCCCAAGAGAACGACTGTGGGCACCTCCAGTCGTTCAAGAGAGGAAAGTTCTTTTAGCGAACCTAGCCGACCACGTCGCTTCCATATATCATTGACCCAGTCGTCGTCCATGTCCTCGGGCGGGTAATCATCAACATGGGACCAGTCAACCGAGATGACGAGGTTTTTCAACGTCGTGGATACGTTGCTTACGGCCGCAGTAAATTCCTCCCACTCGTTCAGATGCTCGTGCCAATACCCAGAGTCCCTCTTGAGCTCCTCGAGGTCCTGTGCGAAAAAGTATTCTAGCGTCACGAGGTTCGAGGTGTGTTGAAGCATATCCGACAGCGTGGCTGGGCTCGCACCAACGTTGAGGATGCTGAGTCTTGCGAGATTGGCGAGGCACGTGATGTTCTGAGGCGATGCAACAATGGGTGCGTCTTGTAGAACTATATCTGCCTCTATTAACGAGGGCGCATCGAGGAGTGCGGTGCCTGGCAGTCTTTTGTCGTTGAAATCGCGCAGGATCCTACCGTCGAGGTTATTGAACACTTTTAGCGCTGTCAGATGCTGCAAGTGAGGCCCGATACGCAGCGCCTTGGGCAACGCCTCTGAGCTCCAGATCAAACTGAAGTCTATCTCCAAGACCTCCAGGTTATGGAATAGTGAGAGCAATACTGCCGTCAAGGCGCCGACGTTACCGTCCGAGAGTTCATTCTCAAGGGCCTCATCCCACCCTTGGAAAACTTCGTCTTCGGAAGTGTCGCCGTCTTCGGACGCCTCACTTTCTTCCGAAGTTGTGTCTACCGTACAGGTCTCGTTCGTTTCGAGGGCATCGCTCTCCCTCAGGGCCCCATCCTTCTCAAGAAATTTGTGAGACGCCTTCATGAAGTCCCATCCCGCTTCCAACCATGTGTCCTCATACCTCATAGGAGGGGGAAGGTCGCGCAACTTGGTACCCCAGTCAAGCCACCCATTCACACAGAAGTCCGCGCGCTTAACATGGGCTGCAAGCTCGGGGCGCCGCCAGACCGCAGCGAAGAAGGGATGAATCAATGGGTCATAGTGGGGAGGCTCGCGATCCTCGGATCGGAAAAAGTAGAGGAAGGATTGATATAAGAACGGCTCAGCGTACTCGCGACAAGCCTTGCATGTTCGACATAGCGCAGCTAAGGAGTCTCGTTGCAGCAAAGAGAGCACCTCGCGATGTAACTCTGTGGGGAGGGAAACAAAACTAGACATCGCCAGGGGAGATTCGCGGCGACAATAGTCTCTGTGGACAATATGACATGTGAACTGGGGCCGTGATAAAAGCGTGTGGAAGTTTTTCACAAGGAGTTGCAGGCGCTCGCTCACAAAAGAACAGGGCGCTGCCTTTGCGCTTCTTATTCACTATATGACAGCTAACGAAGGCTATGGACCGATTGGCTCAACCCCGCACCACTTTTACAAAAATAAACCTGCACAACCCTGCATTGCGGGCTTTAAACAGGCCGCTTACAAGGGGCACGGCACAAGCAGGTTTGGTCACTTGGCCATGTCTTTGCCAGTACAATGTCCTAAGACGAGCGCTACATGATGTCAAATATCGAACTGGTTCGCGCTTGAGCCCCAAGCGATCCGGAATAGGCACACGATGGCATCTCCCCCTGAAGCAAAAGCATGAAGAATCACTCGTGGCCGCTCGCAATACTTTTGGCTTGCATACTGCGCCCAAACCCGGCCAGCGCGCAGCCACGGAAATGGCTCAGGAATCAGGACTGGTGGGTGACTCCTGAGCCACAAGTGTATCATGCCTGTTCATGCCTGTTCATGCCGGCCTTTTCAGAGCACACCCCAGGCGCGATCTCTTTGTCCAACGATAGACGGCGTTGAGCGAAGCCGGCTTGTCAGAGGCCTGACGCTCGGCAGTCCGCATTTCATGCTGACCCTCCAGTACCAGTGAGCCGCCACCCTGACCCTCATGGTGTGCCTCGCCGCGGCTCGTTTGTCCAACGGCCTTGAATTAAAGGGATTACATCTATGAAGCTGTTCCAGTCATTGCGAGCTCCGTTGATTCAATCTGTGACCATTCCTGTAAGAAGGATGTCTGGTGCAATCACAGTTTGCGCGGCAAGGGACAATTCGGCGAGGCCGTTGTCGAGACTCTAGTTCAAATCTTGAAGCCAAAGCTCACGTCCACCTCGCAGCGACGGACTCAGGAACGGTGAGGGGCCAAAATAGCGTCCCGGCCGGTTGATGCTCGTTCGGGTTACACCTCCCCGATAGCGTCTCGATGTGACCCGCCGCCACCGAAGACCTTCGCGGTGAGCCGCACGTCAGCAGGGCCTGGGACCCTGGGTGCCTAATAAGCCGGGAATCCGGCACAGGAAATGTAGGTAGTGAAAACTTCCACGAGGGGCCATGAAAGCCTGGACGAGTGGAGTTGGATGCTTCGCCCCTGAGCTCAAACAGCCTCCTGGAGTCCTGGCCGGAATTCCATCGTGAAAGACGCAGGCATCCACTTGCTGCCTGTCCCCATCTGGGCCACCTCCACGCCGGCGCCGCCTCAAGCCGCCCGCAAACACTCTCCCCTTAAAACGGCCCGCCGCTTTCTGTGACCCTGTGCTGATCAGCGCCACTGAGCAACCCGAATGCCATATTTGGCGACACTCCGCCCGTCGATTCGTCGTGTCAGTCGTCTGCATCGGTGCGCCCACCAACGGCTCATTCAACGTGCCGTGGTGCATGAACCATTCTCGCGGATCAGATCATCAGACACACGCACTGGCACGCGTCGGGATCTGCTCCTCGCGGCACGGCAATGCCCACGATGAATCCTGCGCAGATGCTCCTCCAGCTGGATCTGCTCTTAAGCAGAAACGGGACGCGGTTCAGCGACCAGCTGCAGCAGAACCGCATCACCCGCAGCAACACACCCTCGGGCGCCACGGATCACATCTTGGACCTCTGCCCGTCCAAGGCCGAGGCCGATGCGAAGCTATGGATCGTCGACCGCATCCTGGAGCCCCAGACCGTCCCCCACTTCATCGAGGCCTGCATCTGGGGCAAGCTCGCAACCGACAAGCCATCCTCGCTGCCGCCCCTGGACGAGGAGGTCGTGATGCTCATGCAACAGCCATTCAAGGAGTGGGCCCCGCCGCCGTTTGATGCCAGCGATGACCTCTTGGTGACCCAGGTGATGATCCGCATCGGCTCCTTCGAGGACCCCGACCGCCTCGTGAGCATCTCCAAGGAGCTCCATGCCATGAAGTCACGCATATGGGAGGGCATCATGCCCATCTCAGAGCGCCGCTGGCAGGATTTGCGTCTCGATGACCCGGACAACTTTCACGAGGCCTGTCAGTACATTGCCTCCGTCACCAATGTCTTCCATTATTTCAACCTGCCGCCCATCAAGGCAGCTCTTCGTCAGACGTACAACCTCATCTGGGACCACTTGGACAATTTCGAAAAGGCACTCAATGCCAAGCATGCGGCAGAAGGCAAGGAGCCAGTTTCCGTCACTTCTCGCTGGCACGAGTACATCTCGAATCACTTTGAACACATCTCCAACCATGCGCACCGCTGGGTCATCAGCCACATTGAGCGCCTTCGGGAGTCTATCCTTGAAGAGCTTGCCAATCACGAGAATTCGCCATCGTACAAGCCATTCCCAGCTGCGGACGACCGCCAGTGGGACCTCACAAACAAGATCCACGATCTGGTCGAGAACGCGGCGCAGGCCGACACCGCCATGTTCATCCCCATGGACGGGTACAAGGGCGCCGAGCTACCCTCGCAAGACGACACTCCAGGGCCTGACATGAGCAACCCTTATCGCAAGGAGCCGATTAGCTTTTCGGCAAATACCGATCTACGCAAAGCAGACTACTACTGCCGTCTCAAGTACCTCAGTCGAGTCGAAACATGGACGGAGCGGAGCGACGGGCAGATTCCGCTCGGAGGCAGAGAGGGCCTGGCTGACTCAAGCCGTAGCCAGATTAGAGCCCAGAACCAGGCAAGGGCTGAACTGCGCGGCACAGTTGCAGACGGTGTTGTAGAAGAGGAATTGTGGGTGACATCCGCACAACGGATTCTTTCCATTCCGGATCATGACTGGCGTTGGGCTTACGTTGGGTATCGCGTCTCGCACGACCACACTGACGAAGAATGGGAGGCGTTCACGGCCAAATTTGAGGCTGACATCTCAAACTGGGGCTCCACGCTGAAAGGCATTGACAAGATCAAGGAGCTGTCAAAGGTGGAGTGGCGAGACGCGCGAGCACTGGGCCTCCCAGACGGCGATGTTGCTGCCGCCAAGAAGTACGCCAACTCTGCCTCCAGCCACCTCCGCCACTCTACGTATTCGAGACTGACAAGTACTAGGCACTTTCAATCACTGCTGGGCGCCGACGCCGTGAAGGATGCTCATACGGACATTGTCCTCGTCGCTGACAAGGCTGTCATTGACTCGTACCTCGCACCGGCCCCAGATCAGGGGGGCTTCGTGCTTGCCGTTGACGTAGACTTTGACCCGGAAGATAAAGACGAGCAACGCGACGCAGAGTCGCCAGGCTATGAGGGCACGCTGCGCATCTTGGGGAGCCTTCTCTGGGACGACGTGGGTGCGATGTTGCAATTGCAGACCCAGCATTTGGCGGACCTCTGGCCACTGGCCATGAACGACGGGAGACTGGTGTATCAAGGGCCATTGTATAGAGGCCGTGGAGAGTAGCCCCTGACCTGAGCTGCACAATGCGCAGTCATCGGTTCAGCCTTCATGTTCATGAGACGATTGGCCTCATTTGGGGTACATATTTCACCTTGGCGTGTCAACTTATCTGCCACTTGGAAATACGCTTTATATTTTGCGAAATACGGAACCTTCCTTCCCATCAGTTTGTTTTCCAAATCTTACCTGCCATTTCGTCTCGTGATATATGACGCCCTGAGTGACCAATTTCGGGTCATCGTTGGGGCACTTCTTGCGCAGGGCGGTCAAGGCGTCGAGGACCGAGCCCCAGCCTAACAGTTTCTTTACCTGCTCCTCCTAGCAAGGTGAACAGCGATGTCAGCGCACGGAGCCGACAACGACGGTGGCAGCAAGCCAGTGGCTGAGAAGGCACTCACTTTATTGCAGACGCAGACTTGATATGGAAGCTCAGCTGCGACGACCAAGCATTCTTTGGGAGCAGTGGGGATGGTCGGGATGCCCTTGAGTCCCTTGACTTTGTTGTAGAGCTTGTCGAACATTTCGACAGCGACAAAGTCCCTTTCTCGGTAGGCGCATGTCACTGGGGAGTTGGAGAAGTCGGTACGCCTTTCCAGAGAGGAGAGGGTCGCGTTCTCGTTTGAGGGTGTTGAACTAGGCTCGACGTCCGCTTGCGTTGCTGATCCGCCGACGGTGAACACGCCCCCGGGAAGAGGACCCTTGTAAGAGGACGGTGGGAGCGCGGATGCCGTGGCGGCGAGAAAGAGGGATAGGAATATGCTACGCATGATGTTTTTGGTTTTGCGTCTGGACTGTAGGTGTACCAGGTGAGGCTACGCTGGGCCAAGGAACGTATTGGCAGTAAAGGCAGGGGACGCGATCAATGTCCAGACGTCGCGAGGGGGTTTGAGTGCACTATATATGTGGAAAGCAGTACGTTCTTCCGCATGGTGAATCCCCGTGATCTGACTCGCAAAACGATAGTTGAGCATGACTCGGCTCCGCACTCCCTGCTCCCGCGGACATGCACATTGGAGGTCGATATCACACGTTCGCAACCGTTTGAAACGCGACATATTTCACATTCATGTGAGTCTTGCACCTACAATCACCCGCGAAACCGCCGCGCGGGCTTGTGTTACCGGCACGTTGCAACTCGAGCCCCGCGATGGCCGGTGCTGTGGCGGCGCAGTGGCCATGTCGCGGCACTGGTTGCCTCCCGGCGACGATCGGGCCAGATGGGCATCCGGCCGGCGAGGGGAAGATGCACACGCCTGTAAGTTATGAGTCGCATGGGCGAACCCTGTAGGACGAGGGCTCATGCAGGCAATCGACGTCTGGTGTGTACAGCTTCAGGAGCTGCTGCTATCGCTTGATATCCGTCTCGGATCTGCAGCTTGCCTATATTGCCCGCTTCAATGCAGCAACAATACAATCAAGGTCTCTGCGGAAAACGACGTGAGGCAATCCCCACAAGGTTCTGTTGTGGTCGACCCTCAACTTTTAACTTCCGGTGGAAGATACCTCGCAGGATACTGAAGGAGCCCATTGATGCCTCCTGTGGGACTGTGCAGGATGATGCGCTTCGTGAGCTGTGACTGGGTCAGAATGAACGATGCCGCGATGACCAGGTCAAAATGCTGCAGGTGGCTGCGTTTGAGAACTTGCACTGCACGCCGCTAGATCAAACCATGGACGTCTGCAAATTTGAGTCGGAATTCAACCGAGAATTTACATATACCTCACGAAATGAGTAATGAAGGAGCCCGTTATCGCCCTTGTCGATGCCAACTGGTTGATGTAAGCACATGCTAGCTTGGGTCGAGCTCGAAAATGTCAAGTTGTTGAAAGCTTTAATTGCTTCCCCAATCGGGCAATGGAGACTCATTTTCAGCATAAACGTCCCTTCATCTCGTACCTCTACGATGAGGGATGCGGGGACAAGAAGCAGCGACGCTCTTCTTTAAGATTGAGATCATAAAGTGACGCGCGAGGGTCAGGTTTGAGGAGTGCTGGCTACACATGTATAAAGAATGACCATCGACATGTTCGACACGCACTTTCAAAGAAAGAGGATTCCCAGAACAGGGAGGCAAGGCGACGATGTCTAGATATGAAATTACAAGTCGGCGGACGCCAGCCTGAGACGAAGAACTTGAGAGACATGGATCACCTCGAGCATGCACCAAGTACTTATCCATACTTTCTTTTCACAGCTGCAAACCATTGAAAATAGTGAAATCGCGTCTCATTTGTTGGATCGTCAATGGGTGAACCGCGAACCCCCGGACACCAATCGCAAAACTCTCAACGGGCGGTCGACTGACTGACTGCAAATTGGCCACTGCACGTGCATGACCATGGCTGCAGGCAGGCAGTACAGTACTTCGTACACGTAGTGACACGGCCGCCTCAATCCTCCCGGCTGCCACCTCTTTGCCTGCAACTCACTGAGACAATGCACGGCGCCTGCAGGATCGTCTGCGGCATGACGTATCCCCAAGGCCGTTGCTGCGAAATCGTTGCAGCCGTCGACGTGCCGGCTCAGATCGCTGAGATCGGTGCAGCACTGCAGAATCTCGATGCGGGCGGTAGTTGGCCACCGCTACTGGTGTTGATGCCGGTGCTGCGTTGGTCTGCTGCGGTGGTTGTTAACCATTGACGAAAAGTGTATTGGGCTGTCGCGGCATGCTCACGCACGAGACAGCGATCGCTTGAACTGGATACATTGGCCCACGGGGACAACTTACAAGCTGAAGACCGGGGTTCCATGGCCAGAGAGATCGTTTCCGTAATTGAGGTATCCGAATCTTTCCTACAATGTACCCGAGCCCACACGGTGCAACTATCGTGAGTCGTGACAAATCCGTACTTTCCATTCTGACGGCACCGCTGCACCAGACACCTTTTGCATCGACTAGTTCGTTGATGAGGAACCGGCTGCAACTGTAGCTGGGCTAAAATGCGACGCCTCGAGCACGATGAATGCAAGGGGGCCCACAAGTTCACGACGCCATTCGACGACGATCCCTCATTCACTCCGCTTGGGTTTCTTGGCGACGCAAGTTCGGTAAGCACTTGACCTGGGGTTGGGGTGGTGGTGGTGGTTGGGCGGACCGTGCTTCTCTTCCGCTTCTCTTCTTCTTTTTCCACTTTCTCTTTTTCTTCCCGTTCACGTATCCGCACCCAGTTTGCCAGCAGCGTCTGGATGTTGGCCTGGTTGGGGGGTGGCCTGTTTCGTAACGACTGCTGTTGCTACGGACTGCTTGACGAGTCGACTGGAAGAGTTTGTGTCCCGGCCTCACCCACCCGGCCTCTGTCGACGAGAATGCATCCACACCGCCGCTCGTTGACGTTGCCGCCGCCGAAGAAGCGCTCCTCGCCCCCTCCCCCTCCGCCTCCCCCGCCCGGGCCGGAGCTCCCGCGCAGCAGCAGCAGGCACGGCCGCGCCGCTTCGTGAGATCCCGACGGGCACGGCACGGCACGGCCCGGGAGCGGGAGCCATGTCTGCCGCCAACAGTGCCACCATGAGCCTCTCACCCACGCCGACGACGATGACGCTCGCCGTCTCGGCCACCGCCCTCATCGCCGCGGCCCTCTCGTCTTCGTCCGCCGCCGCCGCCGCCGCCTCGAGTGCCTCGACCCCGCCGGCCCTCACCGTCAGCTTCCTGCCGCCCGAGGTCGGCGCCGCGTCGCGCTTCTACCCGTTCCACGACCTCGAGCTCCTCGCGAGCGGGCGCGACTCGACGCTCTCCAAGGCGCGCCTCGTGCAGACGGGCGTCGACGGCGACCAGAACGTGCTGCTCTTCCCCACGGGCTGCGAGGTTGACGGGCCCCTGATCATCGACGGCGGTGGCGGCGATGGCCTCGTCACGCAAGAGCAGAGGACCGACTGCACGCGCGCCTGCCGCAACGCCACCTCGCTCTTCTCCTCCCTCGACACCTTCTACAACTGCGCCGCGCTCGCCTCCGTCGCCCACTGGAGCCGCGGCCGCGACCGCCGCTTCTACATCTCCGAGCAGGCCGAGCGCAACGCCAGCGCCCTCATGGGGCCCGGCGGCTCGCTCGCCGCCTTTGACGAGCGGCCCGTGCTGTCGGCCTTTGTCGCCTGCGCCCAGGCCGCCTGCGGCGAGGACGGCATCCGCACGCCCTGCAACGACTCGGTCAAGGCCCTGACGCCGCAGTCGCGCCCCGCCGACGTCTTCGATGCCATTGACACGTTTTGCCCGGACATTGCCGCCGAGATCAACCCGGACATTTTCGGCCCCGGTGTAAGTGCCGTCTCACGTAGATCATGATAGAAGGGAAAAAAGAAAAAAGCTTACAGGAAACATTGGCGCCCCCAGGTCCTCATCTCGTACGTCCTCCAGGTCTGCTTCTCCAGCATGCTCTACCTCGCCACAAAGTCCTTTACGCTCTACGTCTCCTTCTCGGAGCGCAGCCGCCTCAAGCAGGAAGAGCAGCGACGCCAGCTGCAGATGCAGCAGCAGGAGCACCGGGAGCAGCGACAACGAAAAGGCGGGAATGGGAGCGTTGGGGCCGCCGCCCCGGGGGGCTCCTCCTCGCTGCGGCTGCAGCGGCGGCTCACGCGCATCGAGACGCTCATCTGGCGCGACTCGTCGGCGCTGTCGCGGACGAGCATCGCCATCGCGACGACGCTCGTCGAGTTCCAGGAGGCGCAGTGCTGGTTCGTCTTCGCCATCCAGATCGCCTCCATTCTCGCCATCGTCGTCAACTCGCAGGAGGGCACCTTTTGGGGCGAGATCATGGTCAACGCCGCCGTCGCCTTCCACGTCAGCCAGAACGGCGTCCTGCCCATGTTCCTCGTCCAGGTCTGCCTGCACAACGAGGGCATCCGCAACTGGCACACCTTTCTCGGCTTCGTCGTCGAGTACCTCCTCGCCATCGTCGCCACCACCCAAAAGGTCTACTTCCGCGACGCCTTCAACCTCTTCCGCAAGGAGACGCGCATCGACGCCTGCGGCGGCAACCCCAGCCCCCGCGCCTACTGCGCCGCCATGCACGGCGTCGACGGCATCAACCTCGGCTTCTTCCCCCGCCCCCTGCTCTACAAGATGGTCTTTCTCGTCCTCGATACCTTTGCCATTGTCGTCCTCGTCCTCGACCAGATGAGCTGGACCCTGCGCACGCACCGCTGGACGAAGCACATCCGCATTGGGGGCTATCACGCCGGCCGCGGGCCCGTCGGCCGCTACAAAGCGACCTGGGTGCGCGTCAAGAACTGGGTCTGGGGCCTCCTCGAGCTGGCCTACCTCATCATCAACATACTCTACATGATCTCCCTCATCAAGGTGTTCAACTCGGACAGCTTCGAGGCGAGCAAGTGGTCCTACGGGCAAATCATCGCCATGACGGTCTGGGGCCCCGTCATCGTGAAGCTTTTTGATCTCGTCCTGTGTAAGTCGAATCCCCACAAACATTGACCTACCCGCTGTTCCTCCCTTGCCATGCGCAGTTGGCTAACGACAAGCAGCTGGCCCGCCCAAGAACGGCACGAGCCTCAACTCGGGCCCGCCGCGCCTGCGCATCGACAACGTCATCAACCGCCGGATTGGCACGTCGGCGGACGAGGACCTCGAAACGAGTGACTACGAGCCGAGTCTCGGGAGAAAGATCCCCGGGCCACCGCCGGAGCTGGACCTCAGCCAGGCTCGCAGCCGGACCCGCGAGGTGGGAGACACCACTGATGATGGGCTGAGCACGGAGATCAAGAGTGTCTAAGCCTGCAAGGAACGATGTGACGACAGCATTTCTTTCATGACCTGACGCCTTACGAACACCTTACGATACGTCTGCATATAGCGAGCATATAGATGGAGATGCGCAAGTTAAATCTAGACGGTGTTGCTTATGCTAAGATAGAAAAGTAGAGCAGTGTATATGTGTCGTGTGTCATGTGCCATGTGTGTTGTGTCATGTCATCGCGGAGCCTGCTCCGGGTGTGGCGGCTCCGAGTCGTGCCTGCTGGGCACGTAGTCGTAGGACACGTTTTCCCTCTCGCGCAGAAACGAGTCGACGCGCTCGTCCTTGGACCTCCCCGCGGCGGCCATGCTCTCCTTCATCATCTGGCGGCCGATGGCGGCGTTGCGGTCCTGCGAGAACTCGACAAACTGCGTGCCCGACGCCTCGGCGCGGTTCGCCTGCGCCATGGCGCCGACCATGCACATCATGACGACGAGCGTCGCGAACATGCCATTGCTCATGTACAGGGGTTCGCGGCGGCCGCCGTGGCCCTCGCGGGCCTCGTGCCAGCGCTCCCAGTCTTCCCACGTGGCGTTGTTGGCGGCGTTGCCGGGCTGGTGGCGCCACGCGCGGTCGGCCTCGCGCATGGTCGGGGCGCGGTGGCTATTACCTGTCCAGCCGATGCCGTGCAAGTCGTACAGGCGGCGCTTGGCCGGGTCGCTGAGGAGGTTGTTGGCGGCGACGACGAGGCGGTAGCGCTCGAGGCGGGTGTCGTTGGACAGACCGGACGTGGACGGGTTGGTGGTGGGCGCGCTGCGATGGTGGTGGTCGTGGGTGTCGGGATGGTAGAGCTTGACGAGCTGATAGAAGCGGCGCTTGGTATAGGGCGACGACCGGTGGATGTCGAAGATCTCGTAGGGCGTCGGGTGCGCGGACCGCGGCCAGGCGGGGACATCGCCATCCGGGCCGCTCTGCGTGGCATACGCCCTCAGACATCGCGTCCGAGGGCTTTGCGGCGGCCGCGTCGTTACGCGATGGCGACGCGCGAGGCTCGACGTCGCGGTCCATGTCGACGTCGATGTCGATGACGCAGCGACGGCGAAGGAGGGGAGGCCGCCGCACGTGGTGCACAGCGCCGCGGTCGAGGTCTTGAGCATGATGGCGACGGATGGACGGCGGGCGGATTGTGTGTGCCTGAAAGTTGCGGGCAACCGTCACATGGTTTTCTCGATGCGCAGAGGTCGCCACGGCTGTCGTTGGGGTTTGAGTGTCGCGTGCGCGGCGGGTGAGGCTGAATGGATGGATGGAGGTGAGAAGTCGACACTCGACAATCGGCGGCGCGGCTTTGCGGGGCGGCGACTTCGGCTGACGGCAATAATAGCGGGGCGCTTCGGGCCCGAAGCTGCAGCGGGGTGGGGGCGATTCCAGGGCTGTTGGTTCTGGGCAGCGGGCAGAGGCACTGGGGTCACTGCCCTGGGAGGGCCTGGGGACTTCACTGTTCAGTCTCGGTAAAACATTCTGATGGAAGGTGACCGGTCGTGCTCGCAGTAGATAGGGACAGTGGGAGCTGACGATTGCCTCATCCAGAACTGCTTACATGCACAACATGACAGCCGCGAAGCTGTTACGAGCGACATACAGTTCGTGTCAATATCGCCAAAAAGGCATCTTTGTGACTTACAAGTTGGCTCCATCAAGTGCCTACGTCCGTACACGTACAATGCTGGTCCTTTTTCTCCCTCTCCCTCTCCCATTCCCGGGGTCGGCTGGGCGGAGCGGGGGCTTGGGTTGGAGGGGCCGGGTCACGCACCACACTCTGTGCCAATTGAAGTTGATCTACCAAGATACCCGCGTGTACTCGCACTCGTATATTAGGTACTGAGATACTGGCAAAACCTGGAGCGTACGACACATACTTTTGAGGTACCTCCCGGCCGGTCAACTCCACCATCGTGGTGTCTCACGGCCTCGAGTCCTCGACTCTGGCCCGTCAACGTGTGCCTGTTTAGATACCCGATGCGTCTGGGCCGTGGCAGCCTGGCCTCGTTGCCTGGCCTCGCGTCTCACAAAAAACAGCGAACTCGACCGAAAGGGAGGCCCTGCATCTCGTGATTTTCCAGCGTCTCGGCCGGAATATCACGTTCAGTCTCTGATCGGTGTCTGCGACATGTCTGAGCGTGTGCGCAGTCAGTCCCCTTGCCTCGGACCTGCCCACGGCCCCACGACTTTCACGACTTCCAATGCTGTCTCGCGTCCCCGCAGTGCCGTCCCGGTCGCGCAAAAAGATTGATTGATTGCAGGTCTCAAGTTCTCAACCCCGTCTCTCGGACAATGGGACAGCGCACGGCCCAGTCACGTACGTCTGCGCCCGCCATCTCGGCCGACGACTCGACGGGACTCGAACCACGCACTGCCGACCGCGCGGGACGCGATGCAGTGACACCAGCAGCAGCAGCAGCAGCAGCAGCAGCGCAAGCGTGGCGTTGCATATTACACCATACGAGTAAGTGACCATACACCAGTACTGCAGCATGGCAATGCGGCGCCCAAAGCGGCAATCGAGCAGCGGCGGCGCCCTCCCGCCATCGCCATCCCATCATCACCACATCATGCGCAGCCCGCACTCGAGGTGGAACGTGGAGGGGATGGCTCAACTTGGCCCGGCCGCCGCCCCCGGCGTCATTGGCGCGGCGCCGTTGACGCCGGCACTTGTCGACGCCAGGAAAACCGGGGAGCTAAGGTGGGGTGTATTTGGGTGAAAGCTGCCGGAAACTATGCCGATGCTGTCATCTCCAGACTCCACGCCGCCGCCGCCGCCAGGCGCGAGTCCAAGAACGAAACGGGAGACATCAAAGGAAAAACAAAAAGCTTCCTGGGTGGGCAGAGCGAACGTTCGGATCGAATCGAATCACGACCGCTGTGCTGTGCGCCCGTCCTATTCGTGCTTCCTTGCCGGACCGCTCGGAGTTACACGCCGTCGCCGGCACGCCCCCCTCCCCCCATCCATCTCCATCTTCCCCCCCGCAGCCATGACATGACTTGTCTTGTGCGAGCCCGCGGTGTGTGCATCTGCGTGAGAGTGAGTGTGTGTAGGTGTGTGAGTGTGAGTGAACTGTGTGTGTGTGTGTGTCCAACACGGCTAGCAAGGGAGGGCCAAGAAAGCCAATGGCCCATGGGGCAGCACTGACAAGTCATCCGTCCTCCTCGTTCGTTCGTTCGCGACCGGCAGACGGACGGGAGGGATGGGATGGAGATGGAGATGGGATGGGGTAACCTTGGCTACCGTGCGAGCGGCATTTGTTGTTGTGCCGCTCCCTCACGTATAAGAAGCTTCGTCTCGTCTCGTCTCCGTCCGGCGGTGCCTGGCTCCGGCACTTCTCTCTCCTCGTCGCACAACACCACCACCACGCAACTACCGCCGCGCCCCTCCCGTGCATCATCTAGAGTTGTCATCGCCTAGCAAGTCGCAACCAAAAACACGCACAATGGCTTCCACCGCGGCGCCCGGCACCACGGCCCCGGCCTCCCAGAGCGTCGACCAAGACGCCTACACCAACGGCCACGCGCCCCAGGAGCACGACCACGCTGCCCACGCGCCCGGTCTCCGGCCGCGACAGCTCACCGTGTCGCAGGTGTACGACCCGCAGTTCTTCAACATTGCCAACCCCGGTCCCCTCGGCCTCATCAGCTTCGCCTTGACCACCTTTGTGCTCGGCCTGTACCAGTGCGGCGCGGGGTGAGTGACGTCCCGTTCCTGTCCCGTTCCCGTCCCTTCCTTCTCTTCCTTCTCTATAAACCCCCCTCCCAATCAGCAGCGTGGTCGGGTCCAAGTTGCCGTTCGCTGACCATGACGAAATCGCAGACTCCCCGGCTCCAATCCGCTGGGCAACGTCGGCCCGGACCAGGCCGTCTTCGGCCTCGCCATCTTCTTCGGCGGCGCGGCGCAGTTCATCGCGGGCATCATGCAGTTCCGCGTCGGCAACACCTTTGGCACCACGGTGCACTGCTCGTACGGCGCCTTCTGGCTCGCCTTTGCAATGTTCCTCGTGCCCTCGCTCGGCATCAAGGACGCCTACGCCGGCGACGAGCGCGCCTACTCGTTCGCGCTGGGCATCTTCCTCATCCTGTGGTGCTTCCTGACGCTCATCTTCTTCATCGCCGCGCTCCGCACCAACATTGCCATCCTCGTCGTCCTCGGCTTCCTCACCCTGTCCTTTTTCTTCCTCAGCCTCGCCCAGTTCATCTCGACGTCGCACGCCACCAACGCCGTGCGGGTGAACCGCGCGGGCGGCGTGTTCGCCGTCTTCAGCGCCCTCGCTGCCTTTTACGCCGGCAGCGCTGGCCTCATGACGCCGGCTACGACGTGGGTGCGCTTCCCTCTCGGCGAGTTTGCTCATGCGCCCGCGACCGGTTCGACAAACGAGAAGAACGCCCATCAGGCGTAAGCAAATTGCAATAGAGCGAACAAGGTGAAATGGAATTTGCAAAGGGGGGCTTGAAGGACGTTACTGAGATGGCGGAGCTGCCCGCTCACTTGATACCCAACGGAGTGCTCTGCGAACGGGCGCAATCGTACTACGTGTCGGCACTGGCTGCGTTTTAACCATAATCGACTGGATATTTACCAGTACCACGTCAATCGAACAATAATGTCTTCTAATAATTTGAATTGATCAAAATTTCCTTACTCCATATGAATGCACATTTTTACAATGATCGTACAGTCATCCTGTCAACGCCTCGTATCCTACAGCTGCAGCTGCAGCACCGCTACAGCTTGCCCTTGACCTCCTCGGCGGCACCCTTGGCCTTGCCGGCAGCCTCGTGCGCGGCGCCCTTGGCCTGGCCCTTGAGCTCCTCGGCCTTGCCCTTGACCTCGCCGTGGGTCAAATTCTCGGCCTTTTCCTTTGCCTTGGCTGTGGTTCGGGCTGTCAGCGCATGTATGCTCTCATCGACATGTCAAGATTTGAGATGGTGGCGTCGTTGCGCGCCGTGTAAGTGCGGAGCCGGGGGAGGGGGCAGGAGGGGTCATGGTGCGTGAAGTACGTGTGTGTAAGAGCAAACAAACGTACCGGCAGCGTCCAGGCCGGGAATGACAATGTTGTCGCTCACGGCACGGTCCGCCTTCTTGAGCCCGTCCTTGACGGCCTCGGTGGGCGTTTTCCGCGCGGGCGATGTGGTGCTGAAGGCGGCGGCCCGAGCAGCGACAGACGGGGTGGCGGGGGCGGCCGTTCTCGTAGACCGCAGAGCGACGCGCGAGGCGGGCGTGGCGAGGCGGACCATTCGTTCGGTGAGGAAGGACATTTTGGCGATCCTTCTTTGTCTCACGAGAAGTTTTAATTGATGGATCGGATGATTCGATGTATTTGGTGTTTCTGTAGATTGAACAGCTCGCAACGAGACCCTCGAAACGAAACACAATGACAGGTACCGGACGGTGCGTTTTATTCAGATCGGATGCTTGGGGCCTAGGCGTGCTGTGTGGGCGGTGACACTGGCGGCGGGCGTGCATGATGTCATGGGCACGCCATTTAGTAGCACCCGCCGGGGCGAAAGCTCCTGCGCGCCCGGGGGGCAGGATTCCAGCGGGTTTTGACATGAATGAATGATGATGATGACGGGCGGCGCCCGATCGGGGCCCTTGGCGGGGCAATCGAGATCGACAATGCGCCGCCCGCCGCCTTTGTGTGTCTTCCCGTGTCTTCCCAAGTCGGCTCCAGATGCAGATGGCAGGGTAACTAGCCTTTGTCACTCCGGTCGTTTCGAGCCGGCGGAGCGGGGGGAGATGGATACGATGCTGCTGCTGCTGCTGCTGGGCTCCACGAGACTGAACGGCTGGACCCCTGCCCCTCGAACGTTCTCAGGTCTTTCCTGACAAGCGTAGACGCTCGCAGAGGGCGGTGATGTGTTGTTCTGTGAACCTGCTCTGTCCATCGCGTCAACAAAAGTGGTTCCGAAACCAGCAGCTGCGACGGCACACAGCACTTGTAACATGTCGCCAGTGACGCAGAACATCGCGGGCGCTCGGAGACCGAGCTCTATATTTTTTAGAGATTACGATGCACCCGTCTACATGCTCATTTTCGCGGATATTGGTACAAAGTACGTTATGATTACTAGGCAGGGAGTTGCGCTGCAGCGGTGCAACGACCTGAATCCACAACGGTGGCGACGCCGTGTGTCCGAAACTGCTTGCCTAATTCGGCAATATCGTCAACCCACTCGGCCGGCGGGCCGGACGACGCCGTATGACAACGCCCTCCCAGACGTCCGCTACACAGCACGCAGGGGAATGTGCGGACGATTGCTTGCTTCCTCGACGAGAGGATGAAAACAAAAGGTTCCCTTCTATTCATTCGCTTCTTCCGTGTAAACGTTACACCCATGCCTCGCCTAAAATCTGCCAAAAGCTGAACAGGCTGGACAGTGGCCGGCTATGATACAATACGCCAGACATGGCAAGATACACATAATTTACAAGATAAATCCGCCTTCCTAATCCGTTGCGAATGAGACAGCTGTGGACTCTGGGTAGGCTGTGCCATCCGAGATTTGGCGGGCCCAATATCATCAACATGGGCAAGAATGGCCTCGGCCTTCCGTTCCGCCTGATTCAGCGGGTCCAATTGCCGTGCCTATGTCGCTCGCAGTCTAGCGACCCGCGCCCTCATTGCGTTTTCGGCCGTGGCGGGGTCGATGCGCTCCGTTGGCCCGAGGCGCATCATCTTGCCCACGAGCCACATCAGCTTGCCCTCCGGGAATTTCTTGTAGTCGACAAACTCCTGCAGCACCTTGTCCTCACCAGCGACGGCCTCTTCCACAAGAGCAGCGTACTCGTCCCGTGAAATCTCTTTGAACCAAAGGTCGTTGGCGTCGATGGCCTCGAGGACACCTCCCTCCAGCTCGCCGAGGTAGATGGCTAGGAGGAGCTCCTTGGCCACCTTACCCGTAATGTGCTTGCAGTAGAGGTGGTAGAGGAGCTGCGACAGGGCTGTGCTGGGAACCTGGGCACACTCGCCGTCCGCGGTGAACGAGAGGTCCCCCGACGCGAGCGGACCCGCCTTGTACGTCGTCAGACGGCCAAGTTCATGGATGATCCAATTACCAGCGAGCGTCGAGTAGCTCTTGAAGTCGGGCATCGTGCTCGCGGCAAACTCGGCGGCAATCATCTTCTGAATACTATCCAAGACCTTGTAAAAGTATTGGACGCGAGCTCCGTTGTCCAAGATGATGAGGGACAGGGCGTCTTTGGCTGTCAGCCCGTAGTCGTCGATGAGCTTGTCAAGCTCTGTGTCTGGCAAGACGGCCAGTGACTTTCGCAACTGTTGAATCAGGTCATCGCCGAGCACCAGCGGACCAATATCTGGGTCCGGCATGTAGCGGTAGTCGACCTCGCCTTCCTTGCCACGGAGTCGGCGCGTTTCTTTTGAACCCAGCGTCCACCCTCGAGTCTCGCCAGCGATGACGCCACCAGCCTCGATCTCTCTAATCTGGCGGTCCCGCTCGGCAATGATGGCGTCTTCGACAGCTTTGATGGTGCTCAGGTTTTTGATCTCTGTCCTCGTTCCCAGAGGCTGAGTCGGGTCGCCGGTCCTGCGCACGGAAACGTTGACATCGGCCCGAAGCCCGCCCATCTCCATACCGGAGACGCACGTGTCGACGGTGTTAAGCAGGAGCTGTATCTTGCGGACAAACACGGCGGCTGTGCGTGGATGGTGCATGTCTGGCTCGGTGATGATTTCAATAAGAGGCACACCGACGCGGTTAAAGTCAAGCCACGACACGTTTCCGGCCTGCGCCAGCGTCTTGGCCGTGTCTTGTTCCAGCTGGACCTGTTTGATGCCCACGGTGATGCTTTCACCGTCCTCCGCAGCGATGCCGTCCCTTTCGTACAGGGTGATGTGTCCATTCTTGGCAAAGGGCTCGTAGTATTGGGTTATCTGGTAGCCAGACGGCTGGTCCCACCAAAAGTAGTGCTTGCGGTCGAATCGGCTGACGCGCTGGATGTCGCAGTTCAGGGCCAGAGCCGCTCGGAGGGCCGGTAGCAGAACTTCCTTTTGCACGAGTGGCTGGCTGCCGGGCATGGACACGTCGAAAAGAGCAACATGGCTGTTGGGCTCGTCGTTGAACGAGGTGGCGGCGGGCGAGAAGAGCTTGCGCGAGGTGTTGAGCTGGGCGTGGATCTCGATGCCGACCGTCAGCTCCCAGCCATCGACGGTCTGGGAGTCGCCCTTGGACTTTTTCTTTCCCTGCTTCTTGGCCAGCTTCGCCTCCTCCTTGAGCTGCTTGCGCAGGGGTACCGCGGGCGTCTGCGAGGCCGTCGTCGTCGCAGCGGTGTTGGCGGTGCTGTTGGCGGCGGCGTGGACAGCGCGAATTGGGCCGACGCCGCGCAGCAGGTGCCCAACCGGAGCATGGCGGGCCAGGGCGAGGCGAGCACCGAGGCACCCCCTATGTGAAAGGCGACCGTCGAGCAGGTATTTGCTCATGGCTGCCACCGATATGCGGGCCATCTTTGCGTGAGTTGGGACGACGCAGGGGCGCGCAGGCAGCCGCATGCACAACACGGTGTGGTGGAAGGGTCGGCCCGGAAGGTTTCGAGTCCAAAACTTCACGCACGGCGTAGAACTGCCGTTGTCTGGGGCCAGTAACAGGAATTGGCCCGTACCGCGAAGTCGGTCGCGTGAGGCTTTCGGGCGTCGGCGATGCGGCTCGACAGCGGGATGGCGACCGGCGGCGGGCGAGCTGGGTGGGACGTGGGAGGCGCGAGATGTGTGTCGCAGCTCTGCAGCTGGGCATCACAGCGCCATAGCGTCCTCGAGCGACAGGTGTGCCTACGATACGGGACGCCTGGGTCTCGTCGGGCGGTAGGTGAGGTGTCGCGAGACGCAGGGTTCTGGCGAATTCAGGTGGACAAATGGAAGTTATGGAACGCTCTTGGACGGCGCGGGAGCCTGTGCTGGTCTGGCGCGCAACAGCGACCCGCCAAAAACCTGGGAGCCTCAGGAATCCACCTGGACCCCTACTTCGTAGTTACTGACCAGCAACTACGTTGTACGTACGTACCTTTTGTCCCTGCAAAGAACATGCGTTTTCGTCCTGGCGTCACAAAACACCCCCGGACGGCCTCGACTTGTCAGGCCACCATCGGCGCCGTCACATCACCGCGCATGCGGATGCCTCATCCGCACTCGGTGGATGCCGTGCACGGCTCCCCGAGGACCCTGGGCGCAGGACGACGCCTCGCGCCTCCCGTAGTCTGCGCGCCATGCGTCGAGGTCGGGCACCAACCTCGGCCTACTGCGCGCTGCGCACCACGTCTTTGGCTGGCGGAAGCTGGAACGTCCATCGGCCTGTTTCGACGGCATGCAGCTCGCCGCAGCCCCAGCGTCACCCTGCGCAGGCCATCACGCGGGTGCAGCCAATGGCGCCGGCTGAGGACGTGGCATGTATCAGAGGCGCCTCTCCTCTCGCCGGCGTGGCCCTCGGTGTCATTGGAGGCTGCCCGCCCTGTGACTCCTCCGACACGCAAATGAGCACCTAACCTCGTTGCCCGACTTCACCACTGTTCTCGGTGTGGGGCATCGTCGTGATGCCTTTTCTGTGCTACCTCTCTTGATGTCCCTGACTGACTCCCTGGCCTGTGCTACCAAGTACCGCGCTTCGAAACACGTCGAGCGCGAATGCCATGAGGATCGGCCGCCTGCCTCTCGCCGCGATATAGTTTGCCCCAGTCGCAAAGCCGCCGCAGTCTTGTTTGTATTTGCGTCGTTGTACGTGTCTCGACTATTCTCCATCAAACCGTTGTACCAAGATATCGAGAGGACACACTGCCCGTGATGGGGGGCACACCTATCGAAGTGGCGGCCGATGCTGCACCGGCGGCGGAGATGACGAAAGAAATCATCGAACCCTTGCCGACAGAAGAAGATGCCTCCCATGCCGAACCAAGCAGCCCTCAAGCTGAGACGGCTGTGCCTGAGCTGTCCGAGTCTGTTAGCACTACGCAGCCAGACGATGAGTCTCCGGCCACCCAGGACGAGAACCTCGGGGCAGGCGGCGTCCCGATATCTCCAAGCCTCTCCCCGTGGCCACCGTCTGACGAGCAGGAACATGTGATTCAAGACTCAGCTGTCGAGGACGGCCCTGAGGAGCACAGCATCGCAACTGATCAACCACAGACGTCGTCGTCTCCGTCTGCCCCGTCCTGGGCCTCGACGCTCACTCCGCCAACAACAGTGGAAAGCGTCAAACGCCCTCTCAAGACCAACGCGGCCCCATCGCAAGCCAAACAGACAACGAACGGTCGTGGAGATCTCCCTAGCTTCCGACGGCGGGACGACGAGCAGAGTGCCGTATTCCATGCCCCTCGTCCGCGCCGGCGACCTAGTGCGTTGGACTATCTCGTCGCCGATTCTCCCACAGGAATACCAAGGGCTGCCCTCGAGACCAAATATCGCAGGCTTGAAATGCTCGCACATACCAACCCTGGACCAAAAAGCGTCTCTGCCCCGTCAGTCTTTCATGGACGCAGCGACAGCCTACCGCCCCTCCCCTCACAGCCAATGGATACGCCATCGCAGGAATATATGTCGACTTACTCCCCTCGTGGAGAGCCCATGACGCCACCAGGAGCATACCATCAGCCCATGCAGGCCCTGCCTCCTATGTATGGGTCGCCGCCCATGACACACGTATCGGCCGCGATGCCAGACGGGCCGCCACAGCATGCGCGCCACGACATATTTCAGGCAAACTATGGCTCTGAAAAGACCCCCATGAGCGGCTACGAGCTTGTTGCATCTAAGCTTGTCGGCGACCTCGGTGGACCACCCGTGTTGCCCATTTATCGGCGTTTTGAGGCACTCAACCACCGCCTCTTGCTCTATCTGCAGGCTGACTTGAACGACCTCGAGGTCGAGCTACGCTCTTTGGATAGAAAGGACACTACAGACCGTGGGTGTGGACTCATACCCGCATCGCGACGGCACGAGCGATGGTCCAACACTGCCGTATCTCAGCAGAGGACAGAGGTTCTCGGTCAGATCGGCTACAAGCTGAGCCAGTACAGTGAGTCGCGTCGCAGTCTGCCAGCACAGATAGCTATGGCGTTGTACTAACGTGTATTAGACAAGCTCATCACGTCCTTTCGGCGAGTGCAGGAGCTCCCTCCCGCGTCTAGGGACGAGGCACAGAGCTATAGGTCTTGGCTCAACCGCAACAGGCTAATCGTAGAGGACGAGACCAAGTTCCTCGACCTCGTGGACGACCTCATCTGTCTGATCAGAGATGATCAGACCGAGAACGACTTTGCCGTCGATGACGGCATCACTCCTATGCCTCGCACGGCAGACGAATTAGCCTTCCCTGTCCATGAGCGAAAGCCAGCCGAATCCGACGCGGGCACTCTAGTACC
This sequence comes from Purpureocillium lavendulum, assembly GCA_029168975.1. NCBI lineage: Eukaryota > Fungi > Ascomycota > Sordariomycetes > Hypocreales > Ophiocordycipitaceae > Purpureocillium > Purpureocillium lavendulum. Next base: position 2,966,194 of record JAQHRD010000005.1, on the reverse strand, counting down.
AGCGAAGCACGCGCCAGGGCCGTCGCAAGAAGCTGTGCGAACCAGCCTGGCACAGCTCGTGCTTGCCATGTTCGTCGCTCTCTTCGTGCCCATTGCGACGTTCGCAGTCATTCCCACGTTTGCAGGGCGCATCGTCGTCGTGGCCCTCACGGGGACGAGCGTCGCCACGGTGCTGGCACAGTCTGGCCTTGCGAAGCTGCTAGACCGGGGCATACTCGACTGGGTGCTCTGCGCTGGCATCTACGGCGGTGCCATGATCATAGCGGCGGGGATACTGGGCTGAAGCCGGGTGTGCGTGGATGTCCTGCAGGACCGATGTAAGAGAGCCATGAGTGCGCTAAGTTCTAACCAAGGTCAAGGATAGAATTGTTGAATGCGCAAGTTCACTCCTTTGTCATGACGGAAAAGCCAGCGCCCATGAAGACGCCAGTGCAATTTCAAGTGATTGAGGCATTGTTCAAGCAACGACAGAGTTATGTTGTGAGATTGGCGACGTTGTCCAAAGCTCATCGAGTCAATAGCAGAACAGGCAGACAGCGCTGCAGGTATCCAGAAGCAGACGCTAGGCTTCAGACAGGGAATTTCGCATGAACCAATGCAATGCTTGACATTCGCCAAAGCAACCACTGGCTTGACAGCCGGAAACAATTGCGGTGTTAGCACACCAGCACACCTACGGCGAGGACAGCCGCCCACGCCATCCACCACACCGTCGGCCGCACAGCCACCGCCGCCCCCTCCTTCTTGCCAACCTCATCGTCGAACTGGCCCAGGACATTGCCGCGCGGCCAGTACTCGCAGACAAGGTACCACCCGCGGTCGCCGCACAACCTCCGCCCGCAGCCCACGTCGGTGGTGTTCTTCCACACGAGCTGCGTGAAGTGGCCAGTCTCCTCGCTGAAGCCGCCGTCGGAGAAGTCGTACTTGTCGCGCTCGTCGCCCCAGCCCTCGACGCTGGCCGTCGCGTTGGGGTAGCCCATGGCCAGGTTCTCGCCGTAGGGCCCGCCTGAGTGCGCAAACTTGCACCCGCCCTCGTCGTCGGACAGGTAGTCGGACGCGAAGCGCGCGAGCGTGTCGTTCCAGGACACGGCGCTGGCGTTGTGCTCGGCGCGGTAGACGTTTGTGCTGTTGAGCACGGCCGAGGTGAAGAGGTGCGTCGTCTTGAACTGCGGCTCGTCGGAGGGGATGGCGGGCGCGGCGGTGACGGTGACGGTGGCGGCGGCGGCGGCGAGTCGGACAACGAGGAGAAGGGGGAGAATGCCGACGGGCGCGTAGACGGACGGAAACCGCATCATCGAATCTGGGGTCCTTTGGCCTTGTTTGTGGTGTTATCGGAAGACGTCGTGCAACGGGCAGCGAGAACCTCGCCTGCGAATGGAGAGTCGCATCGAGACTTTTCCTTGTGTACGTTGCATCCAGGAAACCCAAAACAATAAAAGACCGGTTCAGGGGCCAGAGAGGCGCACGAGAGCCTTTGTGCGATTGTGCTGTCGCCAACGCGTGATCAAAAGCAGGATTTCCATTGACAAGGCGCTTAGCAAAATGACGTATGTGGTTTGTCGGGACGGGACGCTCCCCCAGCGGCCAGGCCGTCAAGGGCGCTTGGGAAGCGCGCGCAGGGGGGGGCGGGGGGCGGCGTTTCGCATCAACTCATCATGAATCGATGCCCTGGTGGACAAGAGAGCTGACGCCTTATTAGCAGTGCCTTCAATCCAGACCAGGGGTCGGTCGAGACACTGACTTCAATACCATGTTGGGTGTGTGGCGACCACCAAAATCAAGATAGGCGTTTGCGCACGTGCAGGCAGCAGCAAACACGCCGACAAGGTCGATAATGATTCAGGCTTTTCTTCATTGTGTCGTCGACTTCGTCCCGCTCTTTACACGTCTAGATAACGTTGGATGTACAAAGTACGAGTAAGTGCTCAGCCATCAAATCCATGACCAGTCCTCCACCAGCTACACGGGCACGCAATGGTGCCCGTTCCGTAAAAGCACGTCAGCTGCTACGGGCAGTCGACGAATGATTCGATTTTCCTACCGTCAATTTTCCGTCTGTAAGAAACCGTACACACCCCCGTTGTACACTTTGAGGTACGTAGCAATGAAATTAGCATCGACAGCTCTTCACAGCACCGAACCGGTGCGAGGGGCCGCCTACCTTGCCAGTGTTCGGGGGATTGTCGGAACAAAAGTGAATTCGATGCTTTTTGCCCACATAATAGTACTTGCCCGGCTTCTTCCTAGAGAGCTCGCTAACCGATCTATCGACGGAACAATAGGACTTTTCATCGGTTGGTATGCACTAGTAGTATTGCTTAGACCCGACTTTTGGCATAGAGAAATGATCAGGCTCCATGCTCATGGGTACTCACCGTGCCGGGTACTTCATTGTTCCTGCTCAAGGCTTCCTCATCAGCCTCCTCTTTAGTTCCGTAATAAACCATGTCACTAAGTTTCGTGGCGACGGCTTGCGTCGCGAGACAGAACGCGAGAATAGAAGTGATCTTCATCCTGGACGCAGGGCAAGTCCTAGAGCGGCAAGCGGCAGAAGGTAGACGAATTTGAGATACACGTATTGCTCCCATCACTAGATGGGTGGGATTGTCGACGCCTTATATTAGTTCGTAAGCAGTGCGGCAAATATGCGCAGATAGTTGGACTGGGCATTATGTCACGAATACGTAAAGCGTTACAAGAAAAATCGCGTTACACATACAGACCTTGCAGGTTCTGACGCGGTGTGCTGCCGATCATGGCTGTCCAGTACGCGTAGTCGCCGAGGTATAATACATGTAGTTGAGACGTGCTCGGGGCTTACACCTGACTCATGTACCTGCCCATCTTAACAGTTCCAAGTACGGGTAAACGTAATGGTAAGTCGACACACTTAGCAGCCAACGAGCGGTTCTTGCAGCAGGCAGAATAGCTGCGAGACTAAAAAACGCCTGCGGAAATAAAACGCAGGTCGATAGGTGAGCCATGCATGTTTCATGCGGAAACAGAGAGGCCTGGTCCAAGTGTTTAATACATTCTCACGTTTCTTGAGCAACAAGTATCAACATGTATCCTGAAAGGAACATGACATACGGATGGCTCTCACATGGCTTGATGCGGACCGGCAGGTCCATACGAGGCTCTACCAGCAGGCACATGTTTCCGACATCTGTTCCGAACTTGGCTTGAGGTAGAATTGAACCTTACACAACCCATGCACACACCAAAGGGGACAATGAATATTTAGCATACTTCAAAGAGGCGCCAAGAGCCGCGGGGCAGAGGATTCTCCTTACCCGTTTTCGCGTCCCGTCTCTGAGACAGCGGTACTTGACGTCGTAGGCTCGTCCTTGACATGCCACTTCCCTATGTTTTCATCATAGTGGGTATATGGGCCCGTTTGCGATGAGAAGAGCATTAGGCTTCATTCTGGATACTTGCGGCGAGGTTTTGATGGATGGCGGTTAAGTGTAGCATATACATATACATGTAGATTCACAGAGATGCGTGTCCAGGTGGATGGGAGTCTCGATGCGCTTCATATTATGGCTTCAGAAGTAGAACGTATAGAGATGGTTCCAACTGGGTATCATGTCGAGGATACGTAACGTGGACGTAAGCCCCACCAAAAATATCTTGAATTAGACAACATGCTAGCTCTCGGCCATGGTGGCTATTTTTAGCATGTAAAAGATAACGCGTACTGTTCAAGCTGTGCACAGGGCTTCGTGATAAAGACAATTGAGAATACTGCCGACGTGTGCTGCGAGGGACACACAAAGGTTGCGTTTGGCTTGCACACCCGTGTTGCCCGACTCGGCTGATGCAGGACCAAAAATAAACGCAACGGTTTGTCAACGCGTTAAGAGGCCCGCGAAGCCTGTTGCGATGGGTGGCAGAGTCCCAAAGAAGAACGATGAACAACTCAAGAGCATCGATGCCTCGTAATGGGACAAAGTTCGGCTAGGCTCGGCATCGCAATGCAGTACTGGCAGATGGGGATCAGCTAGCTGGACTCGCCGCTAGCTGTCAAGGCTGGCAAGGATATTGCCCAACGGGCCGTCGTTCAGTAGGTGCAACAACAACTACTCAAGGGGCGTCTGCGATCCATGTTCGCGTCTGCGGGCAGGTCTCCCGCACGTCGATTCTATGCATGGCAACATGAAGGGAACAAGGGACTGTACGATTTGGCCTATACGTGTGTTTTCTTTTCTGCAACCAGTTGACGTCTAATGCACCTCATATGGGTCTTTTTCTACAACGAGAAGTTGCTTCCATTTCGTGGCCAGTTTGCTACGAGGCTCATCCACCTCTTTTAAGACGATTTTCGGCCCAGTGAACGGAGATTGGGGCGCGAAGCCAGCCATACATATATCACCCCTATATTCACACACGCCCTTTTGCGACCTGTACATAAGTCGCTGCCTCAACCACAAGCGACTACTAGAACCGTCGGCGTATATTCCGGCCACTTTGGTTTCGTTTGCTTAACGTGACATAGCTCTTGACCACACTAATATATCAGGAAGAGGTCAGTATATGTAGAGAGAATGCAAAATGCAGACGGGTGATATGTGTATACTTGCTTTGTTCTCGTCGCAAGGTTCATTGTGTCGAAATATGGGATTCCTATGTGCCCAGCATCGATGTCCCGCCTGGACACACATTTGGCAGCCCTGGTGCGTAAGGGGAGAGAGGATGGAACACCAAGCCTTCGTTTTGCCGTTCTTTACCGGCCGGTTATTCTTATCTAATTCTGGTTTTAAAACACACTGGTACCTATTAGTCTCAAGGGTTATAGTGAGTAAAATATTTGGTACTTTCCTTTCCTTCGATTAGATCCACATCATCTACATTAACCACTGTCGTAGCCTTTGGTTCTGCGGTCGCTCCCTGTTCAGCCTTTTTCTTTGTATCCCAGAATGCCTGGCCCATAACTGGGACAGCGTGCGCCGTGAAAAGGAGAGTGATAGCAGTGGCGGGCTTCATGGTGCATGCGAGCTGTAAGTCGTAGATGCAATGGCTGCAGGGAATGCTCCTGGGTTTCTTCGGGAGGATCAAAAGTCGTAGATGCAATGTCTGCAGGGAATGCTCCTGGGTTTCTTCGGGAGGATCATCAAGACGCTTTATATTGGGCGGGGATCTAAATATAGGCAAGCCTCGATTTGTAGCAGCATCGGGCCGCGTCATACATAAGACGCACGTATGTGAAACAGGCGCACCAGACCTCGAATGCTGCGCCTAGGCTTTACGTAACGGTTAGTTAACTGCGCTCAGGAGTTTACGGCAGTTTTCACGTTTGGCCTCGCATCATATTCTTAGGAAACTCGGCACCTGAAACTCGCGATTGCTTTACAGAATATCTTTGTATTTATAGTAATGGTACTGGCGCAAAGTACAACCCTCTATTGCAGAAAAGCTTCCCGTAAATAAATAGATGTCCGAAAATCACCTAAGGCCGTAGCTACTACGGGCAAGTGACTTTCTTTATCGTCATCCTCCCCGATTTCATGTCGTCCGGCGCGAGATATTCCATGCGACAAGTTCCCTGCGTACACTAAAAGGCAACAAAGTGGTTAGCTTACTTTATTGAGCTTCAGTAACGTAGACACGAGTGAATGAAGGATTACCTTGCCTTCGCGGCACGTATTTGTCTTTGGCTGAAGGGAGCCCAAGTAGTATTCCGGCTCAGTGCGTGCACATGCGTACGTTTCCACGATTCGACCCTGGCGAAAAATACAGACCGCTACGGGTTTACCGTCTAGGTCCGTCGTATGCTTGCACTAATATGACTTAGCCTTAGGGCAATCAATATGACATGAAGTAAGTTTACCTGTCCATCATATCCTTTGACACCCTCGGCCACAAAGGCAGCCCTTGCTTCGTCCCAGGTTGCATAGTAGGTACGACCTGGCACGGGAGGCGTGGCAAGGACGGCTTGCGCGGCGAGAACAAGTGCAAGAGGAGGCGTGAGTCTCATGATGCATACGTGCGATGACACGAGATGTACATGTAGATGTAGTACGGTCTAGCTTTCCCAGCGACACGGCTACTGGCGTGCCTTTTATACAAGCCGGCTACCAGGACACACCTCAACTGGAAACGCCAAGTGCCGACAGAACCGCAGCAAGTGACAGGAAATGTCTATTTGCGGTGAGAGACTGGAACAAATCCCGCACTCGACTTGAATTTCTGTATGTATTCTACGCCTTGCGTAATAGAGTGGTACGTGCAGAGGTCTACGGCTGGCCTTGACTCATTGGATCGCATCTGTGCTGGTTCTCGGCTGCAAGCCAGGACGTTGCTCTTGGGCTGATGACGAGGCACCATCATATCATGGCCAGATATTCAAGTAATTCGATATGCTCAGAGACCTCGCCGTTGCTCGGACCAGGCGCGACACCCCTCTGGGGCGTCGGCGCTCGAGTCAGCCAACTCTGGTGCACGCCAGCGTGTGCCACCCGCTTTCTTGGTGTAATCGCGCAGAGTCGTTTTGAATCAACGCTTTCGGGGGAACCGAGTCTCAGGACTGAGCTCGAGGGTGACGCCTTTTCAGGTTCAGGTCTCGCAACAGAGGCTGTCGTTGATTTTTTTTTCTTTTCTTGTAATTTTATCTCCATCGGGCCGTGCCAATTATTGCTGCCATGTCACCGACGTCGTCGGGCGCAAAAGCGGGACCTTCGTGCGTGTACAGAGTATTTCCTAATCGGGCAAACATTCTCGAAACCCGGGGTGGACCGACTCAAGCCGAGCGAAGCCCCCCAGGGCCCAGACGTCACTGGGGAATTGGGATTGAGCCGAGCTCCAGCAGCAGCCGGAGCTCCTGCGGCGCGGCGGCACGCGCTGCCCTCTCCTTCCGTCGCAAAACCTCCTCGACCTCCCACCTTTTTTCCACCTCGACACACACGCCTCGTCGCAGCATCGTCGTCGTCGCACGTCCACGGTCCCACCACACCATGGCTCCCCGCGTGCTGCGCATCTCGCCGGCCCAGGCGCCGTTGCTCCTGCGGCGCTGCTACTCTGCCGCGGCGGCCTCGTCGTCGTCCTCAACGGAGCCGCTCATCCGCGTCACCAACCTCCCCGCCGCCGGGTCGGGCCACATCCGCGTGCTCGAGCTCAACCGCCCGTCGGCGCGCAACGCCATCTCCAAGGCCCTGCTCGCCTCGCTGCGCGCCGAGGTCGACGACGTCCACGCCCAGTACGGCCCCGCCGGCGAGGAGCTGCCCGGCCGCAAGAGCGCCTCGGCCGCCGCCGAGCTCGGTCCCACGCGCGCCATGGTCCTCGCCAGCGCCGTCGAGACGTGCTTCTGCGCCGGCGCCGACCTCAAGGAGCGCCGGGGCTTCACGCCGAAAGAGTGAGTTTGTTCGGCATCATCCGTGTCTCTGCCGACGCGATTGGCGTTGCGCCTCGCCTGCATCTTGTGCTGATGGCCCCTCCCCCTCCCCGCGCAGGACCGCCGACTTCCTCACGAACCTCAACGCCACCTTCACCTCGCTCTCCGACCTCCCTATCCCCACCATCTCCGCCATCTCCTCCCTCGCCCTCGGCGGCGGCCTCGAGCTCGCCCTATCGACGCACTTCCGCGTCCTCACCTCCAACGCGACCGTCGGCCTGCCCGAGACGCGCCTCGGCATCCTGCCCGGCGCCGGCGGCACCTACCGCCTGCCCGCCCTCGTCGGCCTGTCGCGCGCCCGCGACCTCGTCCTGACGGGCCGTCGCGTCGCCGCGCCGGAGGCCTACTTCCTCGGCATCGCCGACCGCCTGGTCGAGGTCGTGCCCGAGGACGAGCGCGATGGCGCCGCGGATAACATCCTCCAGGTCGCCCGCAAGGCAGCCTTGTCGGAGGGCGTGCGCCTGGCGCAGGAGATTTGCGAGGGCGGGCCCGTCGCCATTCGCGCGGCGCTGCAGGCTGTTGCGTGGGCGAGGCCCGAGAAGGAGGCCGAGATGTACCAGCGTGTCGTCGGCACTGAGGACAGGAACGAGGCCCTGAAGGCGTTCCAAGAGAAGCGAAAGCCCATCTTCAAGGGCAGGTAGACCGTTAGAGTGAACCAAACAAATGCCACGTCACGGGGACAAAGCGACTCAAGCTCGTGAAATAAAGTGTCCGGACAAACTTGCTTCGTCCAACAGCCGCGGTCTGGCTGGCTGGCCGCTTCACAGGCATTACAATTAGCTGCCTGCACCACGTGTACCGTGTACCTGGTATGGCTGCTGGAAATATGCCAGACGACCGTGCCGCCATCACGCCTTTCGTCTGCGGACTTGGATGCATCTCCGCTCCGCAGCCGCGGCGCCGAGACGAGATAGGCAACCGCCGTCATCTCTCGCAATTCATGTATAGATACCCTCGCCGGGCCACAATACCATAGCCTTTTCCGTGGCAATATGCCACTGCAACCTGTATCAAAAAGCCCTTAAACATGTCGTCCTCTCCGCGACGCAAGACCGTCCTCATCACCGGCGGCAGCGCCGGGGGCATCGGCTCCGCGCTCGCGCAAGCCTTCCACGACCAAGGCTGTCGCGTATTCGCCACCGCGCGGGACCTGCACAAGGTCGAACACCTAAAGGCCATTGGCATAAGCGTACTGCGCTTGGACGTGGAAGACACTGCGTCAATATCCAATGCCGCGACAGACGTTGCGGCCGCCACGGTCGGGACGCTGGACATACTAGTCAACAACTCAGGACTCGGTCCGTGGTCACCTCCTTTCCTTTGCCGAAAAGCCCACTCATCTCTCGAAAGGGTCCCGGCCGTATGGATGAAGCAACGCGCTGATAATTAGCTGAAAAGGCCAAGCCGGGCCCATCCTAGACTCGGACCTGGATTTCTCCCGTAAGATGTTCGAGGTCAACTTCTTCGGACGCGTCGCCACCACGCAGGCGTTCGCGCCGCTCCTCATCCAGGCCAAGGGCACGGTGCTCAACATCGGGAGCATCGCCGGCGTCTGCCCGCAGCCGTGGAAGGGCATGTACAACGCCAGCTGCGCCGCCGTGCACCAATGGAGCGACACCCTGCGAATCGAGATGGAACCCTTTGGCGTGCGCGTCATACTGGTTCGTCGCCCCTTTTCCCCTCCCTTCCACCCCTAACCCCCCGGTGTTCGCGTACATACAATGGGCGCATTTCATTCCAAATATTCATGCGTGGCTACCAGGTCGTCACCGGAGCGGTGCGCACAAACTTCCTCACCAACCAGCCCAGCGTCGAGCTGTCCCCGCGCTCCATCTACGCCCCAGCCAAGGCGAGCATCGAGGCCGTCATGAACGGCACGGCCGTGGCCAAGAACTTTGTCGACGCCGACGCCTACGCGCGCGCCGTCGTCGCAAACGCGCTGCGGGAGAGCCCCGTGAAGCGCCAGTGGGCTGGCGGCGTCGCGACCCTGATCTGGGCCGTGTCTGCGTTTCTTTGGGCGACGTCGTGGGTGAGCTGGCGAACTGTCTTCGACCGCCCTCGGACTGGAACCGTGCTGACGCTTCGTCTAGGACTTTCTGCTGGCGGGCCAGTTTGCGATCAAGGACTTGAGGCGAAATTTGGCATCGAAGAGTGGGAAGACACTATAAACATCTCCTGTAAAGGGATCTGGTTGCCCTCAGAGGTCGAGGAATACAGGGCGCCACATGTGATGATCTCGACAAGCGCCTGTCCCATTGAGACTGGTCTCGACTCCATGGCATGAGGTGACCGTTAACCCTCTGCTCCTGTGACGGCCAACTGGCGGTTCTGCAAAGAGTACGACATCGCACCTGGTAATCTAATAACATGTAAAGCTCTACTAGGCCTGGGTCCCTAACGCCGAGTCGCCTTCATCTAATTCGTACATGCCGCCCATGATGGAAAACGCCCAACGAGCCAGCTCGCTCATCCATAATGCCTAATGCAACACCAAACACATGCGTGGAACACACGGCTCGCCGCAATCTCTTCGTCACGAACCTACGACCATGTCGGAAGCCTCCCCATCAACATTTTGCCTCACTCAATCCGGTACTTGGGTGACGGTGGTCGCTCAACACCGCTCCCGTCTCGTTCTTGGGCCTCTTCCGTACCGTTGACGTTGACATCTCCGTCCGCGTCTGTAGCCACCAGCCCTGACTGAGGCGTGTCTTCTTCGACGGATGTCGGGGTCGGTACATGCCGTTTGGGCACATCCACGTACTTTTCCTTGTCTTCGTCTCGGACATAGCAGAGGTAGTAGGGCTCGCCGCTGGTACTCAGCTTATGTAGCACGTCCGCCGTGTCCCTGTTTTCCTGAACAGATTCATCGTTGTAGAACCGCCACACGCGATCTTCAAAGTCGCAAATCCACACCCAGTAGTGGCCGGACATGAGCTGGCCACGATGGCAGATGACAGCATGCAGGCGGTACGGAATGCTTTGCATGCTCTCCAGCCTCTCATTCAGGGTGCCCTCGAGCTGGCCAAGCTCCGACTCCATCATCAGTCGCACCGCGAGATCCGTCTCCCGGACGTCGACTGGGTCGGCCTGCTCCTTGGAAACTGTCGTTGGTGGGTTGTCGTCATGAGTTTTGGTCGGCGACACAAGGAGGAAGTCGTCCTCGACCGGCCCGTCAAAGTCCCACGTCTCCTCGGTCTTGACAACCTCGGGCTCCGTGCCTGTTACGGGCTCCTCGCCGGCGTCAGCATTTCCCCTTGTCGACTCGGTACCATTGACTATGCCATTCAGAAAGTTCATGTACGTGGGGTTGGCGTCGACGTTCTCAATCTGCGACTTCAAGTCCGCAATGCGATCAGTAATGGACCAGTCCTCGACTCTGCGCCGAAACGTAGGCGAGTCATGCGGTGCGTCCATGTATCGATCCAAGTATAGTGTTTCGGGGATCACAACAGGATTTCCGTTTTTCCTGCCGGTTGACTGCGTTCGTTGGATGAGAACATGCAGCACAGGCGGCAGTGTCTTGATGGCGGTGTATCTAGACAGCTTGCTCTCCTCGAGGATCTGCTGGTCGAAGTTGCGGCCCAGGGCATCGTACAGCGAACACGGTCCGTCAGGGGCGGGGAATGCAGTGATGGATCGGTCGAAGCTGATTTCATGCTGATACGACTTGTCGTCGAATTTCTTGGTATAGTTCACCGTGGTGACAAAGAAGGTCTCCATGATCTTCTCCAGCTGGATGCCAGTTTTCGCATCGATTGAACTGGGGCGGATGGCCGCCTGGAGCCGGTTGATGATGCTGCCCATGACTTCTTCAACGTCCTGTTGGTCGGTACCAGACGACCGAGATTGATGCTCCAAGGCGTTGAGAACCTTTTGGTCGACCGTTTCAGGCTCGCTGGCATCCGCCATGACTACGTCGCCAGTCGTCGCTTTCGCGCCGTCGACTTGCGAATCTGCATGAGAGTCGCTTTGTGCCTGGCGCTCCCCGGGAGCGTCGTCGCTGACCATGGTAACATCTTCGTTACCCGATATCTCCATGACGGAGTCGGCCCGTTCATCGTGTTGATCGACAGCTGTCGGCTCCACTCTCTCGTAGGAACGGTCCGATCGCGCATCGTCCTGGTCAACCAGCGTTCGCGAACTCGAAATGCTAGCGGTTTCCGTCACGTCTGGTACAGTCGTTACCGTGCAAGTGACCATGTCGACATCCGATGTCTTCTCTGTGGGGACTGCCGGTGATGGACGAGCCGGAAGAGGTGGAGGCAGAGGGCCAACTACGGTCTTTACAGCCGGTTTTTCACTCTGCAATAAAGTATGAGTGGATAGGAGGACGGCATTGGCAAGGCGCTGAGATGGCCGTGTGGCAGCTTGGTCCGAGGATTGCAGGTTTTGGAACAGAGTGGCAAGTTCCTGTGCGACTTGGGTCGGTTAGCATGGACTGGACAGTCGCAAGGGTGCGGTGCTAGTTACTCACAGGCTTGCGCGACAACCGCTTCGCCACGGTCCATCTGCATCTTGTTTCCGCCAAGCAGGCGGGCTTTGATGTTCTCATCAGTGAGCTCAAGACGTAACTGATCATAATTGAGGACGACATCCCGGATCGGCTTGACCGTAAAAAGATACTGCAGGAGACTGTTCAGGTAGCAGGTGTTACCGATATTGTGCAGACCAACTGGCAACGACAGGTCAGCTGGCTGTTTCGATGATCCGCCGTAGTTCATGATGCCACTGGAGTTCCGCATCTCTAATACCGCTTGTTTCAACGTTGGAGAGTTGGTATGATCTGCGACTGCCTCCAGGGCGTCCAGCAATGTTTCCTTTTCTTCGGAGCCCTGGCTGTCGTCGAGCTGTGCCGCTGTTAGCAAAACCAGGAAAACAAGAGAAAAAAGAGAAAACGAAAGGCCAGTCTGTTGTGCCAACATACCTTTTTCTTCGTCGCATCGGCAGCTGTTTGCCAGGGCACATCCGAGCTGCCTAAGCCGAGAATCGCCCGGGCGGTTTCGAGCGACATCTTGGCATCGGATTCCATAAGCAACGATGCTTGGTAAATATCATCCGTCGACGCGCGCGCTATGACCATCAGCATTGATCTGGCCGTGACAGCTTCCGCAGGATCTTTGGCAAGCTTCTGTCGGAATGCTTGGATTATGGAGTCGGCAGTGTAGTTGTTTGGCGGCTGCAGTCCAAGAAAGTTAAGTGCTTGCGTCGACAGGCCATCCTCGTCACTTGTACCTTGCCGCTGAAGTTGGCTTTCAAACACCGATGACTGAGTTATGGCGTAGTCGGAGAGCAACTCATCGCCAGAATCGTTGGCCACTGCCATGAGACCGTCCACCAAAGCACGTCGGCGACTGGGTAAGAGCTCCCACTGCCGCTTGTAGGCGTTGACGATGACCTCGCGTGCCTGGCCAGGTAAGATGCCCAGCAACTTGTATCGATCCAGGTTAACCAAGGCGTTGCCGTTGAGGTTCGGCACCTCGGCGCATTGGAGGTCCTTGTGCAAGACTGGCGTGCAGTACGTCGGCTTCTCGGCTGCCTGCCCTGCCTTGTGGATGAGGCACTGCACCTCGGCTCTGACATCCTCCAGGTATGCGCGGTATGTCCCAATCTCCGTTGTCCCCGAAGGACCGCCTGACGGTGCGGGAGGCGCGGGTGTGAACGAACCCTCGTCTACGCCGTCCCTATCTATCACCTGCTCCGTGAACTCCAGGTGCTGAAAAATAGAGAAGCAGCGAGGTCCAAAGAGCACGGCGAATCTCTTGTTACGCTTCGAAATGCTTCTGACATCGTCTGGGGTCGACTCGAGCAGATTCTTGAGGTATGTGTTGAGGTTCAGCGGGGCCTGGTATGCCCAGTCGTCTGTCGCGCCTTCGTACCGGCTTGGCTCCTGCTCCCTTGCCACTCTCAACTGCTCGCAAATGGCTTCACGATCCAGCAGGAGCTTAACCCACCAAGTGCCCATTCGCGGTTCCGAGACCTCCAGTGTCATGTGAAATGTGCATGGCGGAGCCGAGCACACAAAATATTCGCGGGCAAGAAGGGGGTAGTATTTGGTGTGCTCCTTCGTAATCTCGATATCTGAGGCGGAACCGACCCATACAAGATGGTGCCACGGGAAATTGTTGTCCTGCAGGGGCCATTGCGATTGGGACTGGTTGCAGAGGGCATCCGCATGGGCCGATTCCCAAGCCATCTTGAAGACGAAATGGAAGTGGCAATCCAGGCATATTGCCGACAGGACTCGGGTCGACGGTGTCGCAAAGCTTTGATTGCCGTTGATGACGAGCTTGTGAGGGTGATCCCAAGTGTACGTTGTCTCCAACTCCGCGCTTCTAGCTCTATTGAAAATATCGCAGACAGTGAAGTCATTGTTGATGAGTTCGTATATCCATCGACTTGGGTGGCAGCCTGTATCGAGTTGGTCAGCACACGAGCTGTGGAGTTGCTTGTCAGAAGAGCTCAACGTACCGGCCACTTCCCTACCAGGGGCTAAATTTGACTTCATCGGCGTCATGTTGTGCTGGACGAAGCCGGTCTGCGCGGTGCCGGGCAGTGCTGCGTACGAGTTCGCATCCTGGTCCTGCGCCCGTGGATTGTACCGGGCGGCCATATTGGGGACTCGAGAGTTGTAGACACTGCTGCGTTGGGTTTGCCGACTCGGTTCGACGTTTGAGTTCCGGCCAGCAGCTCTGCGAGCTTGGGCTCTCGAGACGCTGGAGGCGATCGTTGCTCACGAGTCGTCCAGCGATACTCGCGGCTGCTGTACCCGGGCGATGGGTCTATTTCGGCTCGCTGGAGGAGGATGGATGTGCCGCCGAGAATCGCGGACGATGTGAATGTCAACGTGGTCGAAGAGAGCGCCGCGTTCAGAGCATTCGCGGATGGCGACAGGTCTCGCGCATCACCGGCGCCGTGGTGTCTTTTTTTATGCTTATTCACATACTCGAGCCTCGGGCGAAGAGGCGTAAGAGTATTGCGTAAGGAGCAGCCGACGCGGCACAATCGGGATCGCGTGTGGTTGTGGACGTGTGCCTGCGGTGGCGACGTACTCGTAGCTGCGAGGGTGACGCAGCCTTGTCAGAGCTTCGCCATCCGATCCGAGTCAGTTGGTTCAGGTCACAGGTGTCTGGGGGAGCTTCGTCCCGGCGCTTGTCGTCACTGGCGGGCGACCCGCTGTGCACTGGGCAGGCACCTGAGGGAACCTGGACGTTACCTTAGGTTACTTCGCACCCAAGGGAAGTGGGTAGGTACCTCCCCGGTGGCGTCCGCAGCGCCCCAGAAGGCGCTGACTCAGCGCTCACAGGCGGTTGCAGCTTGGTTGGCAGTTTGGTTGGCAGTTTGGCAGTTGGCGGTTGGCGGTTGGCACCATCATGGAAGCTGTACCTGCGTCTCGACTCTCGACTTCTTCTGGCTCCCTCATCCGTTTTCCGTGACGCCTTTGGGCACACGCCATGATACGGACTACTGTGGAGGTTGTCCAGCTTCAACGTTCAACGGTCTCGCATCAGCCACGGGCGTCCGCCGAAGCTCCGACTCCTTGAAAATGGACATCCAAGAGAAGACATCGTCGACCGTCGCAACCTTCGCGCAAGTGAACACGCGTCAACATTGCCGGATACCGTGTGATTCACAGGCGTCAATGTCGAAAGCGTGGCCTTCGTTTGCTACGGACGCCGAACGTCCGACAATGGGGCGGCTCGGACGCCGAGATCATCACCCCGCTCGCTCCCATCTGCACGTCAAACGGGTCCGACCAGGGACCAGCAATGTTGTCGACTTGCATCTGAATTCGCTTTGCCGTTCAACACCCCCACTCGTGTGCTTAACTGTCTTATACTTTGCCGAGTAGAGAGCGATGGTGTTTAGTGACAAGATGGGTGCTATCAAAAATCAGCGACGCCTCCGTGTTGGAGTCGATGTCGGCGGCACCAACACCGACGGCGTCATTCTCGATCTAGAGGCGGTCTCGACCCCGGACAAAGGTATCCTCGCATGGCACAAGTCACCGACAACGGCGAATCCAAGCATCGGTATCAGCAATGCCATCACGGCCATGTTTGAGTCAGCCAAGATCAACCCCGACGATGTTGCCAGCGTCACCATCGGCACGACGCATTTTGTGAACGCCGTTGTTGAGAGGGATGCGTCGCGCCTCTCTTCTGTAGCGGTCATTCGCCTGTGCGGTCCGTTCTCTAAGCATGCGCCCCCGTGCGTGGATTGGCCGGACGACATGAGGCAGTTGATCCTTGGTCACTATGCCCTGCTCAAGGGTGGCCTGGAAGTGGACGGCACTCTCATCTCGGACATTGATGAGGCGGAGATCAAGGCAGAATGCGCCAAAATTCGCGAAAACGGCATCCGAAGCGTTGTTGTCGCCGGCGTCTTCAGTCCCATCGACACAGTCGAACGTCAGGAAGAGCGCGCGGCCGAGGTAATCAAAGCCGAGCTTCCCGGCTGTGACGTGGTATGCTCCAAGGAAACCGCCAACCTGGGCTTCCTCGAACGCGAGAATGCGTCCATACTCAACGCCTCCATATTGTCCTTCGCGCGAAAGACGATCAGGTCCTTCCAGGAGCCTGTGCAGAGGCTGGGGCTGCGCTGTCCCGTCTTTGTTACGCAAAATGACGGCACCGTGCTCTCAGGAGAGGCAGCTGCGCGTCTTCCCATCCGGACGTTCTCGAGTGGCCCGACGAACAGCATGAGGGGCGCGGCTTTCCTGGCCCAAGGCGAGTTGGACGAAGCCATCATGGTTGTGGATATCGGTGGCACGACGACCGATGTTGGGCTCCTCCAGGCAAATGGGTTCCCGCGCCAGCAGGCTGCCTACAGCGAGCTTGCAGGCATTCGCATGAACTTTTCATGTCCCGACGTGAAGAGCATCGGGTTGGGTGGCGGGTCTATTGTCAGAGTCGAGAACGGCATAACTGTTGGTCCCGACAGCGTGGGCTACAAGCTGCCGGAGGACGCGGTCGTATTTGGTGGCAAGGTTCTCACTGCCACCGACTGTACGGTTCTCGCTGATCCGAACATCGCCATCGGGAAGTCCGAACTTGTCCATGATGCCCTGCAACACGACCAACTTGCCGCCTTCAAAGGCATCGTTCGCGCCAAGCTCGAAAAAATCGTCGACAAGATGAAGACCTCCCCGGGAGATGTGCCAGTACTGCTGGTTGGCGGCGGCGCCGTCATTGCCCCAAACCAGCTGACAGGCGCAAGCAAAGTTCTGAAACCCAAGTGGTCTCAGGTGGCCAACGCCATTGGCGCCGCCATCGCCAGGGTTAGCGCTGTTGTTGACATTGTGAAGTCCACAGAGCACAAGTCGACGAGTGAATTGCTTGAGGAAGTGGGCCAGCAGGCGATCGAGAAGACAATTGCCGCTGGAGCCTTGACGTCGTCGGTGGAGATTGTCGAAAAGGATACGCTTCCACTGCAGGTGAGTCAACCAAGGAGTTGATGCACGTACGGGCTGACACAGTAGAAGTACATTGCCCACAAGACTCGATTCATTGTTCGCGCCGCTGGCGATTTCGACTTGACGCAAAATGAGGCGGTTCCTGTGCGGCAAGAAGACATATCCCAGCAAGATCAAGAAATGAACGAGTATGAGAGGAGATCGACAGTACGCCACCCGAACGAGACAACAAGACAGGAGGAAATAGACATTGCGGCCTACAGGCCAAACGTCAAGAACCGAGTTTGGTACATCTCCGAGACCGACCTTGACTGGATCACCATCGGCTGCTACATTCTCGGCACCGGAGGAGGCGGGTCTCCATACTCTCATATGGTGCGCCTTCGGTCCGATCTTCGCCGAGGTGCTGTTGTCCGAGTTGTCAACCCTCACGACCTGCAGGACGACGACCAAGTCGGATGCGGTGGCGGTGTCGGCAGCCCGACCGTGGGCATAGAAAAGCTTGCCGCGGACGAGCTCATGGAGGCACAGACGGAACTGTACAAGATCTGTGATCGCCAAGCGACTCACATGATCGCCATTGAGATTGGCGGTGGAAATGGCCTCCAGGGCATGCAGCTCGGCGCCAGCAACTACATGAATCTCCCCGCCATTGATGGCGACTGGATGGGACGCGCATATCCGACCAAGTGGCAGACCACGCCTGTCGTATTCAACGAGCGAAGCCCGATTTGGTCTCCAATTGCCATGTCCGATGGAAATGGCAACGTTGTGCTGATGCCAAAGGCCAGCTCCGACTTGCAAGTGGAGCGTATTCTCCGCGCCGCACTCAGTCAAATGGGCTCGCACACAGGCTGTGCCGAGTCTCCCGTGTCTGGGGCCGAGACGAAGCGATGGGTCGTCGAGCATACGATCTCACAGGCGTGGAGGATTGGCCGGGGCGTCGCCCGGGCACGTAAAGAAAATCGCGTCGATAACGTGGCCGAGATCATCATTGACGAGTGTGGTGGCAAGGGCGCTGGCAAAGTCCTTTGGAAAGGCAAAATTGTCGGCATTGAGCGCAGACTAAGAGGCGGCTACGTCTACGGCGAGTGCATCATCGAGGGCGCCAATGTGCGCGATGATGGCGACATGCCGGGCGGTGACCACCAAGCAGAGGTGGCGTTCCGAGGTACCATCAAGATCCCCTTCAAGAACGAAAACATCGCTGCGCTTCGTGTACGCGATGACGGGGCCGAGGAGAGGCAAGAAGATGTGCTGGCTATCGTCCCCGACCTCATCACAGTCATCGACGCGCAGAGCGGCGAGGCTATCGGGACACCAGAATATCGCTATGGCCTGTTTGTTGTGGTTCTAGGACTGGCGGCGAGCGACAAATGGACCGGCACGGAACGCGGCGTCACGATAGGAGGGCCAGCAGGCTTTGGCTTCGATCACCTCACCTACAGCCCACTCGGCAAGTTTGTCAAACCACGGAGCGTGATCGACGAGTTTGACGAAGGCACCTCGGTGCCGTCACAGAGGTCTTGATAGTGCCTGGGCTGTCCAGGCAGCAGCAGTGTACAACACAAACGACCATCTCTTAATCGTTTCCTGGACAATAGAGCATTCGAGCAGAATAGAGATAGCCACAGCCCTCCGATAAACTCAGTGAATCACCCTGTCAACGCACTAACTTTGCCAGCCTTCAAACATTATAGAGACAGCCCTCCGATAAATTCAGTGCATCGCCCTGTCAACGCACCAACTGCGCCAAACTTCGCCGCGAGAAGGGCCTCTCTTCCCTCTCGCCAGTTTCGATTCTTCTGCAGCTTCGATCCCGCAACTACAAAACGTCAGCGCCTGCAACTTTCAACCTTCTTTGACCAGCTCCTTGGCACATCATATCTCCCTCAATCCTCCCGCGATATTCATGCGGGCCTCTTTGTCGGTTACTCGCAACTCATTATTCTTTCTCCTGCCTTGAAGGCGATCCCGTCGCAATGCCCCGAACGGCGCGCCGCCGCCGTACTTCGCCGCCGCCAAGCCGGCCGCAGCCATCTCGCCCACCGCCACTGCTCACCATTCCCCCGGAGCTCAAATTCATGATCATGGACTACATGTCGAGCGACACGGTGAGCAAAACGTGTCGCATCCACCCAATCTGGCATGATATCGCGGAGTATTATCTGTACAGCAAAGACATCGCTCGAGAAAGTCCGACGGCCATCCTGTGGGCATCCTGGGGTGGCGAGGAGGACCCGACAGGTTCCTACGTGGTCAACCTCAAGGTGTTGAATCGTTTCCGGGAACAGGTAACGTTTCGGTTTGCGAATGAGCCGGACACAGTGAAAGCAATGAAGATCATGGAATTCATTAAGCTGAAAGTAAATGCTGTCCATGTCCACAGCGACGGCACGTTCGCGACGGCCCTTCATTTTGCCGCAGCCAGGGGCCGCCTGGCCGTCGTGAGGGACTTGCTTCAATATGGCGCCGATGTTGACGCCAAGAGCTCGGGAGTGCAAGCTTTCAAGAGCCTGAGACTCCTGCCAACGGATGTGGATCATGACTCGAAGGTCATCGGGCGACTACGGTGCCAGATTCGTCCCGAACTCACGCGCGCGCAATGGCTACCACTCATGGCACCACTGCTGCTGCAGCACTACGACGTCGCCCAGGCTCTTCTCGACCGCAAAGCTTCACCGATACTCAGTCAGCCAGCAATCACAGCATTTCACGTTATGGCGGCCACTCCGGACGACGACTTCCACGACGGCTACAGTGAAACCGGGGAGACATGCAGGAGGAGGAGGTGCATGAGCCCGACGGGCGACCGAACCAATTGTTGCCGCACTCGTGAGCTGTATCTTCAGTTCTTCGACACCGCCACGGATCACCTGAATGTTCCGCTGCCTAATGAACTCTGCATGCCACTGCATCTTGCGGTTAAGCACGGCAACGAGCTAGTTTTTGACAAGCTGATCGAGCACGGTGCGGACCCGAACCGTGGCAACGTCGAGGGCTTTACGCCTCTTCACGAAGCCGTCGACGGTTGCCGCGCGGAGCTGATGTCGCCCTGGCGCCGTGAGGTGTGGCGCAAGTACATCGACCGCCTCCTCGACGAGGGTGCGAACCCGAACGCACTTTCTGTACGAGTGGGCAAGGAAACACCCCTGATGTGCGTCCTGCCAGTATGGGCCGTACCTTGGACTGCTCCTCATGCCAAGGACATGGCAGCGATCCTAAACACACTGATCGACCGTGGCGCGGACCCAAACATGCGGGCTCATAGGGGCAGAACAGTCATACACGTCCTCGACAACTTAATGCGCGCCTGCATAGATTTCCGGACCAGGCGCTACGACGGAATGCCCATTACAAAGTTCCTGAAGATCCTGTGCGGAAGGGGCGGAGACATCAACTCTATCTGTCCGCCGGGAAACACCACTTTACTCGGTCAACTGATCTCGGGAGCCACGGACACTGCGGTCGCTCCTCCAAACATACGTCCTAAGCGGCAGTGGGAGAAGTTCAAGATGTACCTCAGGCTGCTCCTCAAGCGCGGCGCCCGTGTTTGTGACGCGGAGGCTGGGGCCATTTTTTGGATCTGGCTTCGAACGCCATGGCTGCGCAATTGCGGCTTTGACGCTGTCGACCAATGTCACGCCCGGCTCTCGCAGGACGTGGTCAATGCCGCGTATCTATTCTGCGTCGAGCAACAAGACGTGAAGCTGTGGAACGCAATCGCTTCCGGTCCCTCCGCGCGTCTCCCCGCGCCGACCAACGGCTCTCTCCTGGTGATGAAGGCGCTCAAGGAGTGCAAGCAGGAATTCTTTCGCGTGGTCCGAGACAACGTGTCCTTCGACCCAGAGTACACGACACGATGCGACGACACGTACCTTCACGTCATCGTCCAGAAGGCCAGGGTCTTCGGGTACACTCGCCTGTCGACGGCCCTCGACGACGCGCGCTTCTTCGTGGAACGCGGCACCATGGTGTCGGCGCTCGACATGGGCGGCAAGAACGCCATCCAGTGCCTGCGCGAGCACGGCGACGACTTCGCCACGGACCTGCGCCTTTACCTGCTGGATGAGCGGGACAGGCAGCTCGGGCAGTACTGAGCCGCTCCGCCTCTCTCTCTCTCTTTCGTCTCCCCTTTTCTCTCTACCTTTGCGGGATCGACATGCTTTTCGGGGTTATGAAGGGAGCGTCGCATCACGTATTGCATAATACAACCGGCACAGTGATTGGAAGCAATGCGGACGCAAATCGGAACTACTGGACACGGAAATAGGGAGTAATGGGATGGCAATTGGGCGTCTGGACGTGGGCTTTACCACGGATTATTATTCAAAACGGCGAACGGGACAGTGGGATGCAAAAAAATCGGCGCCATGGCTACGGGAAATCTGCAGCGAGGACGAACGGTATTGATCAACTGGTTATGCGGCTTACGAGGTAGGGGACGGGAGCATCATAACTGGGCATTGTGTACGTCGTATCACTCTTTCACATACCCGTGGGATCTCGTAGACCCGATGTTACGGAAATGCTATTTTCTTCTGGGACGGTCTGTTTCGTGCCACCGCACGGCTACTGCGCTGTGCAAGTCTAAGTCGTGAAAACCCAAAGCAGCTCCCGTCGCCTACACTGCGTACCCAAGGTAACTGCACAGGGGACCGTCGTGACATCTATAGGAAAGCTTGTCGTTTCAACGAACCATCGGCCTTGAGTAGCTATTTGCCTCTGAGGAGCTTATATTTACGCGTATAGATACTTGAAATCCCCCGTTCGAGAAAACCGACTCTTACATACATCGCTGCGCTATAAGGGATATTACGAGTTCTTTGCTTTTGTCAAAGGGCCGCGATCGCGCGGCGCGCGGCAGCCGTCCGCTCACATGATGGCGCAGTTAAACCCGTACGACTCCTGACACTGCTCCAGATACCCGGCCTCCTCGGCCGACCCCTCGGGGATGTTGTGCTTCCGGACGACGCCCTGGACAGTGAGGGTATGCTCGCCCTCGGGATGCCACCAGCGCAGATGCTGCAGCGGGATAGGCCCGTCGTCGTCGTCGTCGGCCGCGGCGCTGAGCTCCCACTTGCCGGCCGAGACGGACACGTCGGCCTCGTCCTTGGGGAAGTGGAACTCGGGCAGGAAGACAACGGTGGGGGCGTCGTCGGCGGCGGGCCTGGCGGCCCTGACCTTGAGGTTGTAGGTGCACTTGCGGAGGTCGAAGCCCGTGGCGACGACGTCGCCGGCGACGGCCGTGGGGGTCGGGCGGATAAAGGCCTCGGCGGCGCGGTAGCCCGGCGCGTTGGTGAGCTCCGGGTCCTTGAGCGAGCGGGTGGAGGTGATGGATGGGTTGGTGAGCGTGCGCTGGATGTTGCCGGGCGTAACTGCCTCGTCGGCGGCGACCGTCTCTCTATTCGTAGCCGAGAGCTTCAAGAGGCTCGTGGCGGACTGGTTGGGCATGGTGCCCTTCGGGAGGGGCGATAGCGGCGGGAGCTTGTCGTCGAGGGAGAAGATGGACAGGTCCTCGCCATTCCACTGGTCGCCGCGCTCGTGATCGTTGTTGGTGCTGTATAGCCATAGGCAGTGCCCTTCTATTTGCGAGCCCTCGACGCCAAAGTAGTTAGCATCGAGCGCGGCCGACTGGCTCGTGTAGTCGCCCGTCTTGTATGCCTTCTTGTCGTCCATGTCGTAAGGAATGCCAAACTCTGTCAAAATGCAGGGATGCTGGCCGGTTCTGTCGAGGCCCTCTTGCCGCAGCGTAGCCAGCTGCTCCTTGAAACTGTTTCGGATTGCCGTCTCTCCAATCTTGATGCCAAACGCAGGATGCAGGTACTTTCCTCGGAGTACGCCGACGACGTCGACGTTCCAGGTGCTGTTCCAATGCTTCGTCATGAGGGTGATGCCGTCGTAGTAATGCGGCGTGAAAGCCATCCGTGGATCATCGTCTTCGGTTCCCTTTATCTGTGGCGGCAGCTCCAATGTAGGATATTGCATCAGCGTGATGCAGTCCTTGTGGTGTTTCCGGCAAGTATCGCGGAATTTCCTCCAAAAGTCCATAAAGTATGTGTTGGTGAACTCGGGGTAGTCGATGACCTTGCCGGTGCGAGGATTCTTCTGAAAATAGTCCTTCTTCAACAACATATCCGCAGCTAGGTCCCAGACGCCATGCTGGGCCCATATGCACTCTCCGAGCCTCCATCCGGGATCCCGCTTCCAGCCATACTTGGAGTCGTCGTAGCCCTTGGGGAGCCAAGCAATCTCACCTTGCGGGTCGACGAGCGTGGTTCCCGTCTTGTAGGGGCCGAGGCCACCCATATCCCAGGTGTCAACCTCACAAGCTCTTCCCATGCCCGTCAGGAACGTCTGCCACATGGTCGGACAGGTCCCCTTCTTCAGGTGCTGCTCCTTGGGAATGACGTTTAGGTCGACGTATCCAGTCATGCCACGGTTCGGCTCGTTCAGGCTCTCCCAGCCCATGACGACGAGGTCCTCGAGGTCTCCGGCTTCGTGTATGCGCTTGGCGAGGTGGCCGCAGGCGCCGAGGAAGTGGTTCTGGAGGTAGTCTTGGATGTTGACGCCGTCGATGATGCACTCGGGCGCAAAGTCTTTGCCCGCAAAGAACATGGTGAATATGGTGCCGGCCGCGAGTCGGTTGTAGTTTGTCGACCAGATCATCTTGGGGAAGTTGTCGGGGTCGGGGTACGTGTTCTGGACGATGGCGGCCTCGGTGGCGGCGAAGCTCTGGGGGTTCAGGCCGCAGGCGTAGATGGTCCACATGGGGGCGCCGGAGCCGCCGGTAAAGCGCGACCAGGCGTCCTGATGGGGGTCCATGAAGACGTAGAAGCCGTAGTCCTTCGCGACGCGCAGGACCTCAATGGTGTGCTGGATCCATGCCTCGTCGTAGATGCCGGGGCCGGCGGCCTCGATGGCCTCCCAGGTGAAGACGTAGCGGATGGTGTTGAAGCCGTAGCGCCGCAGCCGCGCAAAGTGCGTGGGGGCGTCGTCCTTGGAGAAGGGCCGTCGGTGAAAGGTGACGTTGTCGCCGTCGAAGAAGTCGTCGCCGACGTGGGACGGCTGCTCGGGCTCGCTGGGCAGCTTGGCGTCACCGGCGACATTGATGCCGCGGAGGACGACCTGGCGGCCGTGGACATCGCGGAACTGACCATCCTCGATGGCCAAACGGAAGGACGCCATGGTGGCGTCTATGGGCCGGCCCGGCGACGTCGCGGCGAGGGGGGGGGGGCGAGTGTCGGTGACGGAGGCGTTGGACGAGGCGGACGGTGAGCCTTGGGAGTTGAGGGGAAGGACAAAGGTCCAAGTTGGCGGTCGGAGCTGGGCCAAGTCCGGCGAGAACTTGGCACGGACGTCTCCAGCTGTTCGTTAGGTAGGTGAGGTGAGCCGGCACAGGCGGCTAATGACGTCCACGGGTGCGAAGTAACAGGTGCAGGTGCTAGGTTATTAGTTCAATGACGCACTGGGGTCAGTGGGGTGGGCGGTCGGCCGCCGTCGCGCCTGTGCGGTCACTGAGACGACGACGACCAACTCAGCGCAGCATTCCCCAACTTAACCACCACCTAAGTTCCCGAACACCTACTGCGAGGTTCATCATGCTTTACATCCTCTTCCGTCGCCTATCCACGCTTCATAACTACCCAGCTGGCACGGTCGGCCGACCGTCGTCTGTCCATCCTGCTTGCCGGCGTCGAGGCTCCCACTCGCCCCCAGGTTGTCTCGGGGCCAATGCTACAGCAGATCACGGGCCACCATCATCAAGCGGGCGGCGGCATGCAGGCGCACCAGCTGGGCCTCGCCAACTCGCGTGACGGGGCTGCGCAGTGCTAACCCACTAATGCACCGGCGACCCGCGCGCTTCTTTCGACTCCACCTCTCCGTCCTTGGCCCGAAAGGGAACCATCATGCGTCGCGACTCACGGCATTGGCCAACACAACTCAGGTAGTGCGTGGTTCGACCGCAGCTTTGCCTCTTACCTGGGTATGTACGGTCATGTCATTCCAAGGATATATACGTATCGGCGTTACGTGTACATGGTCCCAATCTCACCCACCGAGTGCCGCTCCGATCATGTCGCTCTCTGCGCCCCATCACTCCTGCTTTCGGTAGTCAATCTTGACATCGTCATAATGGTGCCCGTCGCTTCCAGTCGACGCAGGTCCGTCCTCGTTCTCGTAGCTGGGCGGGTTGCTCGCCAGGGGTGAACCCGGGCTCGATCCTACGGGCCTGCTCTCTCCAATCTCCACGGCGTTGGGGTTGCGCCCCAGTATGCCCACCTCTTCGGTCGACACGGGCGAGATTGGACTCATGGCAAAGGCTATGTGAGACGGGCCCTCGCCCCAAGGTGACTGCGCGACCGAGAAAGACCGGACCGTTTCGACGCCGTCCAGCTCGTCCATGACGCGCGATCTCGTGTCGCCCTCGCCGTCGCATGAGCCCCAGATCAGGTCCTTGTACAGCTGCGGTCGCTTCGTCCTATTCCGGAGGAAGGTCTTGCCGAGGAACCAGGGCAGAATCTCCGTCACCTGGAATCGCATAAAGTCGCGCTTCGAGACGGCAAAGATGTGGTCGAGGTCTTCCAAACTGCGCCGCTTGGTCTCCTCGACAAGTAGGAACACCATAGCCAGCGCTAAGACATTGAGCGCGGCAAACAGCCCGAGCGATCCTGCCTGTCCGATGGCAGAGTTGACGCTGCCGCGCTGTCAGAAGAGATTCAAACCCTCCATCTGGCGCTCGCACTCACCTGGGGAAGAACAAAGAGAGAATGGCCGCGAAGAAGAAGTTGATGGAAATGGCCCACGAGGTACCCTACAACGAACTATCAGCACAACCCCAGCCACTCAGAGCAAGTCCACTTACCGCTTCTCGATGGGATAGCGGAAAACTCTCAGAGGCAAGCGTGAATGGAATAGGACCCAAGCCGGGCGAATACGCCATGGCGAACACTGTCCCGTTAGCACTTCAGAACATTACCTGGCGCAGGACCCGTCGACTCACAGAACAAAAACAGAGCCGTGATTCCAACACGCAACTTTTGGTCCACAATGAAGCCAGCCAATCCAGCCCCAAGCATAGTCACGGCCATCAACGGTAGTGTCATTAGGAGAAGCTTCCTTCGGCCGAGTGTATCAATGTTTTTAATGGCCGGGAGCGCAAAGAGGAAGTTGATTGCGCCTATAATCTGGAATTAGCACAACGATCGTATAGGCCGCGTCGAGAACACTGACCAAAGCCAAGGCTGTATGCCATTTCGATGAGGATGGACTGCTTTCCCACGCGGCTGAAGAGAGTGCCTGTTGGTTGTTAGTTCTCGAAGTTCCAGAGCTCCCGACACGGTGAGGACAAACCAGAGTAGAATGCGCACACGTTAACTGCCGAAAGTTAGCATGTAATTCTGAGGATGCTTAGATAGCGCAGCGACTTGCCTCCACAAAGCTGCTGCGCCAAGTTGACTGTTCCCGTCGAAATCACGGCGTTGTACAGTCGGCGCTGCCGAAACAATTGCTTATACTGCGTGAAAAAGTCTCGAATCACCCAGAAGAAACCCGGCGAGAGCGCGGCATTTTCGTCCAGATCGCCGAAACCGACGTTCTCGAGGTCGAGCGCTTTGTGCACCACGTACAGGTCTCGCAAGGCTTGGAGCTGTAATGCAGCGTCAACACAATCATCCCAGAAATTGCATGTCTCTCATTCGTGGCCCTACATACCTCTGTATTTCGGACTCGCTGCAGGATGTGATATGCCTTCTCGACGTTGTAATTGGGGCCTCGCATAAGGTGATAACGTGGGGACTCGGGGCAGACCCAGACAGCCATGACGAACAGGGCTAGACTCGGTACCAGAGGTGCGCCGTTGATGAGGGAGAAGACGGTGCGAGGGGTTGACGCGGTCGTGAAGATCATGTTGAAACCGAAGCTGGTCATGATGCCGAATGCGACCCTGTGCGATCGGAGAACGTCAGATCGTGTGGGCCGTTCGCGCCAGCGGATGTCTGACTTACCAGAGCTGCCATGCCAAGATGGCAGAACCACGCCAGAAGCCCACGGCCGTCTCCGAGGCGAGAATCGGGGTGCTCACGGCCTTGATTCCCATGCCTACATCGGTTAGTCGACTCACTAACAATACCGTTGTCCCGTGCGCAGGGCTCACTTACCAAGACCGTTGATAATCCGGACGCACATCAAGTCGATCCACGTCCTTGCAAATACGGCACCGATGGAGCTGCACGCAATCAGGGAAGCCGCAACGGCGATGCCGCCCCTCCTACCATACCAGTAGTTGATGGGCAAAGACAGCGGACAGCCGATGAGCGCGGCAACAAACCAGGGCGACGCGTTCGCGGCTCCGAGGCGCCAGTCGTCGGATTCGCTGCGCTGGTCTGCCTCGGTCGTTGTGAGTCCCCATTCATTGTCGTACAGCGCCGCGCCATTCCAAGAAGACTGAACAAAACCTGGGGTTGGTTAGCATGGTCGGAGCTCAAGCGATTATAGAAGGACTTCAGGAGTACAAGGACGAGGAGGCCTTACCCTGCAGCAACGCGGCCAGAGAAACAGTGGCAATTACAGTCCACATGCCCCTTTCGCTGAAAGTGACATCTCGCTCCCGTCGAAGGGCTGACTTCTCCTCGTCGGTGAGGGTTACCGGGAGGCGATGGCGGGCGTCGAAGCCAGGTCGTCGTGCCACCTCATCGTACATGCGGATATCCTTGGCTACTCTGGCGGCGCGCAAGATTTGCTCGTACGGAACACATGGTAGTTTCTTTTGGGCGAATTCCTTGACATCCTCTTCCAGCTCCTGGTCGGTCATGTACGCTGCCCGTTGTCAGCACCGGAGAAAAAGACGCATGCACCCTGCTCAAGTACATACCCAGGGGATTTTCAATGACGGCGCCATCGTTGGTCTTTCTCGTTTGGATCTGGGCCGCCAACCGGTCCTGGAACCTATGCGGCACGGTGGACGTAGGCATGATGGGCACTACGGTTGCATGGAAAGAGGATACATAAGCAGTTGTTGCACGACATCAACAACGGCTCCGTTGATAGGGGAGTGGGGGGTTCGAGAGATTCTCGAGATCCAAACGTAACAATGGGGACAGTGTACGTGCTCCACCGGCCCGGGGCCAGAGGCTGTGTTATATTCTCTCGGTGCGGCAAACCTCACACGGGCGACGATCATACAGTATACGGAGAGGGAGGTGATGCTCGCATGTTTGTGGATTCAAACCAACACCGAGCACGGGACTCTTTGGACGCCACAGTCATCGTGAAAGCCCCTTGGTTGGACCGGCTTCTTCCATGACCATGTGCGATCCTGCCCAGACGGTCGAGGACGCGGCTACCTGGACAAGGCAGTCGCCATGTGAGCCCAACGGGGCGGGAATCCTGGCGTCAGTCTGTCACACACAGGAACACACACCGAGACACACACATACGGGCTCGTGTGGGCAACGCTGGGGGTACGGGGAAGGGCGCCCGGATGAGAGCTGTGGCCAGGCGAGCCTCACAGCGTCACACAACAGGCGTGCACACATGTAAGTGCAGCACAGTACGGCCGCGACGGCCGGTCAGGCGACGAACCCCCAATGTCAGCGACTCGACAAGCGCGGGTGTTGGTGGTGGTGCCGGCCAACCGTGGGGTCGGGGTCCTCTCAAGCCACGCCAGGCAAACGCCATGTCCGGGAGGCATTGGCGCTAGCCATCAATCCCTGGTGCTATTGTCGCAAGGGACCAACGAGCTGGACGGATGCTCACCTCGGAACCAACTACCGGGCCGCGATCAACGGCAACGACCGGATCGACCTACCGTCCGTCCGTCGTTGAGACGGATTGGCCTGGCCTGGCATGTCATGTCATGTCATGTCAGCTGGCCCGACCGCATGAGGCTCGGGAAGCGGCAGTTGGCGGACAGCGGACAAGGCGACGCCATGCAGCTCATAGCTTCGGCGGTATTGGATCCGTGCAGACCGGGGGCATGCAGCAGCAGCCGGCCGCCGTCGTCGTGTGCTGCTGCCGTGGCGTGCCGTTGCTGATGCTGCAGAGCTGACGTCTGGCTAAACGCCGACCTGGCGGACGAACGGGGAGGGATATCACACAGCAGGACGGGAGCTGGGGCCACGCGCAGGCCCGGCCTCATGGCGCAGTTCGAGACGGACAATGCCATCCGGTGGGCTATTGAGTCATTGACGAGCAGACAAGGTTGCTTTGTTGGCCCGTGTGGCGGCGCCCGCCACGAGGCCAGCCGGCCACCGCGCGACGAACCGAGTCCTGGTGTGGTGTGCCGTTCAGCCCGTTCGTGTGTTTGTTTGTGCGCGTGGCGTGGCGCTGGCCGTCAACCTTTGGCCCTCGCCTCGACACCGCCGCGGTGGCTGTTGGTGGCTCGCCGGTCTCAATCGCCGCTGATGGCGGAAGGCTGGAGCGTCCGAGTCCCATTCCACCCACGGCCGTTCCTTCAGCGCTTGCATCTCCGCTGTTGGATCTCCGCTGAAGAAGGAGGAGCGCGCGGCTGGAAGCTGGATGTGATCATATGACGGGAACGATCCCAGCCGCCGGGGGCCATCAAAAGTCCTCTCTCGTCATGCTGCATCTCGGCTGCCTGGCCTTGCCCTGGGGCAAACAATGTCGGCGACGCATGGGGGCCATGAACTCGGGCGCTGCCCAGAAGCCCTGAGGTGCCGGATGTCGCTGCCGGCGCGCCGCCATAGACCGAGACAAGCAGCGGCGAAACGCGGCCGTCAGGGTGAAGATTCGAAGGGGGTGCCAAGTGCGAGGCGAGGGTGGGCGGCAACGTGCGCGTGTTTGTGAAAGTGCTCCATCGGACGGCGAGCAGGCCAGATGGCCACGACAGCCTCGGACTCTGGGGAGGTCAATTGGGGGTGTTCATTGAAGAGTCCCCGCACCAGCTCCAGCTCAAGGAGGAGAGCCCTGGATGAGGGTGGGTGGCCCCCGCTGCTGGATGGACGGGACCTGGGATTCTTCAATCTCTGGGCAGCTGGAGCCCCGAGGTGAGGCGAAGGCGGCGGGAGACCACCCCAGCCAGGGCTTCGTTCCTCAGCGAGGGCTCGCTGGGGCCTCAGCGTGGGCCAGGACCGCACTGGACGGAGACGCCGGCCAATCTTCGGCTAAGCTGGAGGTCTCTGCGGGACAATGCAACAGCCCACCAACAACCCACCTAGCCCTGACCTGCGGCGGCTACCTCACCTATGACATAACCCAACGAAAGGCGACAGCAGTGAGCTCCAGCATCCGACCTGAGTTACCGTGCAGCAAACCTTCCAGGTTCCCTACCGCAGCACCTGGATTGATGGCGCACGCCTCCGCCAACGCCTGCTGAGACTCATCACGACCCCCGGCCTATACACCACCGCCCGCAAGCAAGCACACCGTCGCGTCTCATTGTTGGTCATGACAGCGGCCCTGGCAGCTCCGTGAACCCTCACTCACACTGTCTCCCTCTCCCTGCCCGCTTCGGATCGCCAGCATCCACCTGAGCCAGGTTGGGCCCTTGAGCAACAGCCATGTCGAGCTCCAAGGCGCTGCTCAAGTCCATTAACGATGCGATTCGGCAGCAGAAGTTTGAGGACGCCATCGAGCAGGCTGAGAGCTATCTGAAAAAGGACTCCAAGAGCTATCAAGCGTGAGTTGTGTGTTGTCCGGCCTGGGGGGTTGTAGGTTAGCTGATGCTCGCAGTCTCATCTTCCTGGCCTTTGCCTTGGACAAGACGAACCGGCTGGACGACGCCGAAAAGGTCTATCAGGATGCCACCGCGCTGCGCCCACAGGACGCGCAGGCGTACCAGGGCCTCATCAAGATCTACGAAAAGCAGGGCACCAAAAAGCTGCCCGAGTATCAGCGCGCCGTCATCAGCCTGGCCCAGGTCTTTCGCGATGCTGAAGACATGTTCAAGTGCCAGGATGTCGTCGACAAGTTTGTAGACTTTGCCAGAGTGCAAGGGGACAAGCTGCAGTATGCCGACGCTCTATGGATCCAGCTCCCGGAGAGCCCTCTCTACCCTATCCTGGAGGGCCGTTTCCCCCATCCTGCGAGGACCTACGAGACTATCGCCCTCATCCTCGAGGAGTTTGAGAAGAAGCGCATCAACACGCTGATTGGCGAAAGACGGACACGGCTTGGCTCGACGTTGACAGACGTCACCATTGAAGTGAAGCGGGAGGTCTATGGGCTTAGCAAGCTCGAGCACATTTATCGCCAGCTGATCAACTGGACCAGCGATGACGATGTGAGGAGGTCTTACGAGGAGAAGCTCCTGCAACACTGTTATGACCGTCTACTGGTCTCGCCCTCTGTCGCCAAGCCAGAGGAGCAAGCCAAGGTTCTGGGCCTGGCGAACGACATGGTCATCATCAAGCACCCCTTCAAGCTCGCGTGGGACATTGCCATCGATTGGCAGGACCACAAGGACATCAAGGACTGGGATGTGAACGTCCTCAGAGACTATTGCACCTTCTTTCCGGATAGCGATCTCTACAAAGTCGTCACCGGGTACCTGACGAGCACGTTATCGCCTTTCCCGGCACCTAGCGAGGCTGACAAGAAGGCCGCCTCCGTTGCTGGGTCAGATGAAAGCGAAGATGACGAAGACGGCGGCGTGCCCACGTCGTTTGTCCCTTTAACAGACGACGACCGTCTCATCATGATCACCGAGGGTATCACCGGCACCGAGTCGACGTTTGCTTACCGGTTGGTGGGACAGTACTTCCTTCACTTCGGCGAATATGAGAGCACCGTCGAGTTTATGCGCAAGGCGCAACAGTTTGCTGCTAAGCAGCGCACCAAGACCAGCATATCCTTTCGCAATACGCAGGACGCTTACCATCTGTATCTGGGTACGGCACTGGTATACTACCAATCGCCAAGACACCACCAGGAAGCCAAAAGCCTTTTCGACAAAGTGCTTGAGCACGACAAGACTTCGACAGCCGCCATGATTGGCGTGGGTCTTATATTTGAAGAGGAGGAAGAATACGACGAGGCCATCGACTACCTGACCAGAGCCCTCGAACGCGATCCGTCAAACGTTCGAGTCAGATCAGAGGCGGCATGGGTAAAGGCCCTGAAAGGGGACTGGCAAACCGCAAAATCTGAGCTCTTGGAATGCGCCACCTTGTTGGAGAAGAAGGGTGCCACCGACAAGGACTTGCTTGCCGACACTCAATATCGTATTGGCTCTTGTATTTGGAATCTTGATTCGAGCCGGCAAGCGAGAAAACAACGGAAAGGCGAAAACGCATATGCATATTGGCTAGTCGCCCTGAACAACAACCTGAACCACGCGCCAACCTATACCAGCCTCGGTATCTTCTACAATGACTACGCAAAAGACCGCAAGAGAGCACGCCGCTGCTTCCAAAAGGCCCTGGAGCTCTCATCGGCAGAGGTCGTCGCTGCGGAGCGGTTAGCGAGGTCGTTTGCAGAAGACGGCGACTGGGATCGCGTTGAGCTCGTCGCTCAGCGCGTGGTAGACTCTGGTAAGGTGAAGCCGCCGCCTGGGTCGAAGAGAAAGGGCATCAGCTGGCCATTCGCCGCCCTAGGTGTGGCCGAGCTGAACAAACAAGACGTCCACAAGGCGATTGTTTCTTTTCAGGCCGCGCTCAGGTTGTCGCCCGGAGACTATCATTCCTGGGTCGGCCTGGGAGAGAGCTACCACAGCTCTGGGCGATATATCGCGGCAACTAAGGCCATCATGAATGCGCAGAGTCTTGAGGCGGACAGTACTGACGACATATCCAACGATACGTGGTTCACCAAGTACATGCTTGCCAACATAAAGCGAGAGCTGGGCGAGTACGACGAATCCATTCTTCTGTATCAAGCCGTACTGGAAACCCATTCTGGAGAAGAGGGTGTTATAATTGCACTCATGCAGACGCTGGTAGACAACGCTCTCACCTCCGTGGAGAAAGGACTGTTTGGAAAGGCAGTGCAGCTGGCCATGGACACCATCGACTTCGCAGCGACAACAAGCGGAGGCGTGCGTGACACATTCAACTTTTGGAAGAGCTTGGCAGACGCATGCTCGGTATACTCATCGGTACAGAGCCGCGCAATGGATTTTCCAGTGCAGACCGTCAAGGAACTCTTGAAGAGTGGGAACCAGCAAGCCTTCGAGATCTTTGCGGAAGTGGACAAGGTCGGAACGGACGTTGTATATGCAACCGACGCCGAGGTCAACGGAGACGGACCAGGTGATGGGGCCATTACGCGGTGCCTGCATGCAACGATTCTGTCTCACAAACTTGCCATTGATGTTTCTTCCGGAGACATCCATGCTCAAGCCGTTGCGCACTACAACCTCGGTTGGGCAGAGTTCCGTGCGCACTCGAGTCTACCAGATGTCCGTCGCAAGAAGTCAAGCAATCACATCAAAGCCGCGGTGAGAGCTTTCAAGCGAGCCATTGAGCTCGAAAGCGGCAACCCTGAGTTCTGGAACGCCCTTGGAGTGGTGACGAGCGACATCAACCCCTCCGTTGCACAGCACGCGTTCGTCCGAAGCTTACACTTGAACGAGCGCAGCCCGGTGGCCTGGGCCAATCTTGGCGCGCTGGCCTTGCTTTCGGGCGACGCGAGGGTCGCAAACGAAGCATTCACTCGAGCGCAATCGGCAGATCCAGACTATGCACACGCTTGGCTGGGACAGGGATTCGTCGCCTTGCTTGTCGGCAACACAAAGGAGGCTCGGGGTCTCTTCACACATGCTATGGAAATATCCGAAGCTTCTTCCGTTCCCACGCGCCGGCATTACTCTGCGTCTACCTTCGACCACATCATCACCGCTCCGCTGAACATGACGGTAGCCTCTCTGATCCAGCCGCTCTTCGCGCTCAACCAGCTCCAGAGCTTGCGTCCGCAGGACCTGGCGTTTGGCCACTTGTCAACCCTGTTCCAAGAACGGACGAGGGAGAGTGCTCCAGCCGTGCAAACACTGGAGAAACTATGCAACGCGCTGGAGGCCGAGTACGAAACCACCGAGTCGGCCGACAGTCTTGCCAGGTTCACGTTGGCAAAGACCGACTTGGCAAGGGCGTACCTCGCCGCCGGCTCCTACGGCCAAGCCGTGGAGTGTGGCGACATGGCACTCGGCTTGAGCAGCGACGAGAGCGAGAGCGAACTGACGGGCGAGCAGCGGAAGAAGGCACGGCTGTCCGCACATCTCACGCTCGGCTTGGGGCAATACTATCTCGAGCAGTACGACGAGGCGCAGAAATGTTTCGAGGCTGCGTTGGGCGAATCGGACAACAACCCGGACGCAACGTGCTTGTTGGCACAGGTACTCTGGGCCCAAGGGTCCGAAGAGTCGCGCGATAAGGCGCGCTCGGCTCTCTTCGAGGTCATTGAGCGACAGCCTGACCACGTTCAGAGCGTTCTTTTACTCGGCGTCATTGCGCTCCTAGATCAAGACGAAGACAGCTTAGAGGCGGTCGTGGAAGAGCTCCAGAAGTTGCGCACAAACGACACCGTCACGAGCACGGAGCAATCGCACATCGGCGAGGTGCTGCGTGCCATCGCAGGCTTGGGTCAAGGCCGCACGGAGCAGGACATGTTGGCACAGGTCCAGGAGGACGTGATGCTGTACCCGCATCTCCCCCACGGGTGGTCGTCTCTTGCCGAGACGACGGGCGACCAGCACGCGTCGCAGATGGCGCTCAAGGTCGCCGTCAGGGGCATCCCGCCCCGAGGCGTGTTGGAGGCCCAGGACCTGGCCGGCGCGTACGCCTGCACTGGCAAGGTGGGCGACGCGCAAAGGGCTGCGATGATTGCGCCCTGGGAACAGCCTGGGTGGAAGGCCTTGGCCACGGCCACGGCAAGCTTGTGAACTGGCACTTTCACGCCTGTTTGTTTATACATGGGAAAGATGAGCGTGGCATAAAAGACGCATGTACTCATGTGGGGGTATCTTGATAGAACTGCGAGAATATGACGAGGATGATGTGAAGCCCCGTGCCCGTTCCCCTGTCATGATGGTCTGTCGCCGCCCACGGCCTCCTTCAACCTAGCCAGGCGGCCCTGTAGCCACGTATCGTGCCACGCCTCGACCTTGCCGCCCAAGACGGTGCACGTCTCGGGCGTGAGCAGCACACTGCCCCGCGACACGACGGCCCCGGCCCGGAGCACCATCTTCTCCCCGATGCAGGTCTTGCCGACGCCGATGCGGTCCACGCGCCGCAGCTCCACGGCGTAGATGCGATTCCCCTGATGGTCCTGCAGGACGAGGCGGTGCGTCGCGCTCGGTCCCGCCGCGGCGACCGGAGCCGCGCCCTCGCCTGCGCCAGCCCTTGCCTGCGTGGTCTGCGCCTGCATCGTCGTGGCCTGGCTGGCCGCGCTGCTGCTGTCCACGGCGCCGTTGCTGCTGTTGTTGTTGTTGTTGTTGTTGTTGTCGTCGTCGTCCTCGGCCGTCACCCGCACCACCTGCCTCCCGCGGGTGCGCTCGCCCCGCGCCACGGCCTCGAGCTCCTCGACCTGCTCCCAGCGGCTGATGCTCAGGTTCTCGACGTCGAGGACCTGGACGTGCACGTCGCGGGGGATCTTGACGTCCTTTGCCGCAGGCGCGCTTGTGGAGGACCCCCCACTGCCGCCGGGGGTGCTCGTGGCCGAGGCCGGCAGCGCGGCGAGCAGCGCCCGGTCGACAAAGGTGCTGGACGTGAGGTCGGAGGCGAGGAGGCGGGCCTTGGCGGTCGCGAGGAGGGAGGGCAGCGGCGGCGGCGGGGAGCGCGTGGTGAGCAGGGAGGTGAGGAATGTGGTGGATGGCGGGGGGAAGGACTGCGCGAGGAGAGAGGCGCGGAGCTGGGAGGTGAGGTCCATGGCCGTGGGCGTCCGAGTATGATGCCGGTTTGGACGAGTGAGGCTATCACGGGGAGCTCGTGCGTGGAAGACGGAGTGGTCACGCAGCTCGCCGCCCGCGTGTTATCCGATCAAGTAGCGTGAGATTCAAACAGTGTATAGTGTAGATCTTGTATGTCGCGTGCAGAGTCTTCCCTTATTTCATGTGAATTAGATCGTTGATGACAGGCGCGTTGTAGAACGTTGAACCGTGATGTTGCAACTTGATGTCGAGCGACGTCTAGAAGATTTCCAGGCACAGCTTAGCGCCCCTCGTCGGCCAGGGTCCACTGGACAGCCCCTGGAGCTCCCCGCAATTTCTCAAGCTCAGCCCTGAGCTGCATCCCGTCCATCTGTGACATTCTCCCATCCACGTCAACCTCATCCTCACCTCCCCCAACCTACGCATCCCGCCCGCCGACACATCACCACCGCCACACCACCCACCCACCCACCCACAACCTTGGACAGGCACCAGCAGCGCGTCATGTCGACAATCGCCTCCCCGCGCGACTCCTCCGCCGCGCCGCCCCTGCGCCGCCTCGCCTCGGGCGGCACGCCCACGTCGTCAGGACGGCCCTCACTCGAAGCCGCCCGCTCAGCCGTCACCTCGCCCGTCAACAATGGGAACCCCAACGCGACGACGCCGACGACCGCCACGGCTGCCGCTAAGCGCTCGAACCGCGCCGCCCTCCGCGAGTACTACAACCTGCGGGCGGCTGCTGCTGCGGCCGCCGCACCGACGCCGCCGCCGCGAATCGAGGTCCCCGACTCTGAGGTG
Source organism: Purpureocillium lavendulum (assembly GCA_029168975.1). Classification (NCBI taxonomy): domain Eukaryota; kingdom Fungi; phylum Ascomycota; class Sordariomycetes; order Hypocreales; family Ophiocordycipitaceae; genus Purpureocillium; species Purpureocillium lavendulum. The sequence continues at coordinate 2,929,768 of JAQHRD010000005.1, read as the reverse complement.
CCGGCCAGCGACCTGGACGCCGCCGACTTCAACGCGGACGAGTACGTCGCCAAGGTCGTCGCCGAGAGCGGGCTCGAGGACTTGCTGCGGCTGTACGCACAGGTCGTGGGTGAGGTGCGGGCGCTGGACGCGGAGAAGAAGGCGCTCGTGTACGACAACTACAGCAAGCTCATCACGGCGACGGAGACGATACGAAAGGTAAGCCCGAGTCGCCACCGGGACGTACGACTCAGAGCACGGATCGCTGACGGTGAGCCAAGATGCGCGCAAACATGGACCCTCTGAACCCCATGGCCTCGACCCTCGACCCGGCCATTGCTCAGATCTACAGCCAAGCGTCGTCAATACGGGAAGCCGCCCGCGCGTCGGTCCCCGCGCCCGACACGGAGCAGGGCCAGAAGAGGGAGGCGGACGCGCGGCGGAGACGCACAAAGGAGCTCGCGGCCGAGGCGCTGGCCATGCCCGCGCGCCTGCAGGCTCTCGCGAGAGAGGGTAAGATGGAGGAGGCGAGGAGACAGTGGGAGTTGCCGCGGAAGCTGCTGGTGTCGTGGAAGGACAAGGGTGTGGGTGGCAGCGATGTCCAGACACTCATCGACGAGGGCGACGCCATAGTGAGGCCGAAGAGGGACCCCACGTCGGCGAGGACGTCGACGGCCAGCCGATAGCAGCGAGGGGCGGCATGACGACTAACGACCATTTTTCCAAGACCTATAAACCTCTGCTACTTTACAGCGGCCGGATCAACGCCTCGCTCTCCCATACAACTCATGACAACTCGTTCACATCCAGGATCTTGAACGGGTCCTTGTCGTACTGGCTCAGCACCACTTGCGCCTCGAGCACCGCCGCCTTCAGCTCCGCCTCGAGCCGTGGCCGCAGGACGTCGTTCAGGTAGCCGCGCTCCGAGTTGCTGTGGAACACCTGCACCAGCGTCCGACCCTGCTGGATGGCCCGCAGCGCCGAGTGGTGGCTCGTCTCGCCCGTCACGAGCAAGTCCACGTCGGCGTTCTTAAGCACATCGTAACCGCTGCCGGCGCACACGCCGAAGCTGCGCACCACGGTTGCATTGACATCGGCGCCGACAGGGCTCGCGATCATGATGTGCCGCAGGCCGCCCAACTTCTCGGCGAGACGCTTCAATATCTCCGGCAACGGAACAGGTTGTTGGGCGTCGAAGCGGCCGACGGCCCCGTACCCCGCGGGCGAGTGCGACTCTGGGGCCGCGGCGCAGGGAATGGCGACGGAGCGGTCGCTCTTGTGCGGGCCAGAGACGATGTCAGCGAGCCACGTGTTGAGGCCCTCAGGCGCGGCGTCCACGGCCGTGTGCGGGCAGTAGACGGCGATGCCAGCCTGGGCGAGGCGCAGAAGGGTCGCCTGCTGCGGGTCCTTGTTCGTGATGGCCTTGAGGCCAGAGAAGATGAAGGGGTCTGAATATGTCAGAGGGGGGAGAAATGTGCATGGAGGGAGGAGTGAGGGCAAGCGGTAGCGACGTACGGTAGCTAACGATGACGGCGACGTCTTGCTCAATGGCATCCATGGCGACCTGGTACGTGAGATCGTTGGTGACGAGGACCTTGTGCCTCTTGTCCGCCGCCTCGGCGTTGCCAACCAGCAGGCCGACGTTGTCCCACGAGCGATCCGCGAGCTCTTCGGGGTACCTGCGAAGCCCCCATCAGTTACCGCCTTGTACGCGCAGCACACACGCAGAAATGCACTTACAGCTTCTTCATGGCGTCGACGACGCGCTGCGTAAACCGCGACGGCTCGACCTGCCACGCGCCCCACGCTCCCGACGCCGCATCGCTCGCCATGTCGTCTGCGTCTGGGCGTCGTCTGACGGTAGAGCTGCTGAAGTTTCGTGCGCGGTGCGAAGCGCAGCAGCGTGTATGCGACGCTGCGGGCGAGGACGACGACGGCGGCGACGGCGACGACCAAGGGGTCACCTGAGAAGCGAGAGGTCGAGGGACGAGCTGGGCTCGCGTTGCGCGGAGGAGAGGTGCGGCGGCGCTCGGGTTGTGGTGCAGCGGCACAGGTAGAGGCAGAGGCAGACGGAGGAGGGGCGGGAGGCGGCCAATGCACCTCATGTCAGAGCGCGCAGCTCAGACGATGTGGTGGGAGGTTGAGATGCGTGCGCGCGGGGGAAGGGAGATGGTGAGGAAGATGCGTGTATGAGGTGTAGGGGAGTGAGTGCGTGAGTGAGTCGTGACTGTGAAGCTCTGCGGAATGGCAATGGAAGCTGTACTGCCTGTGGAGCTGCTGGGGTTGGCGAGGTGCATGAGGTGCTCTCCACAGTTGAGCTCATACCGTGTCGGGGCGCACTGTAGGTACTTCCATGGTATGCACCACTGCGCTGAGAAACAGAGTACTGGTATTAAAACAGCACGAGCGCGGGTGTGTAAGTTAACATGATCTGCTTCCACCGTAGACTGCTCAATGCTCTATCATTTCCCATTGCTCATCATGGAATCTGAACGTTTCGAATATGGGCCTCAATAAATCTAATTCCTAGAGCCCTCCACGCCACAAGTCTGATGCCAATGGCAGTCCCAGGTCTGGTGGACCATCAGATGCACGTGAAGATGACTGCCTGCACCTGCTGCAGAACCTATACGCAGTAGCAGTAAGGCAGTAGGGTATTGCAAATCAGCTAATTCAATGTGGTCAAGTCAGACTCTACACCTGAAATTTCCAATTCAGAGTCATCGGTTTTGTCAAATTGTGACTATGAGAAGCTTTGACCATATACCAACCCGAAGCACGGACAATTTGTCCCAATCTGCGCCACGCCAGAACCGTCACCCCGCCACGGTTACGTAGTGAACCCTCCCGCCAAACCCCACCATCCATCCATCCAGTCCACCCACCACCACCACCCGCCGTCTTATCAATCACATCCATCCGTCCCGTCTCGCAACCACCGACCTGCAGCTCCTCCCCCCCCCAGCGACGAGAGACACGACAAGACACACCTCGCGCCCACTCGCTCGCACGTTCGCCCGCTGCTGCACCACCCGGCCAGCCAGCCTGCCAGCCATGGCGCAAATCACAGACGACAGTCTGCGCGCCGCCATCACAGAGCGCCTGCAGGCCGTGCACGTCGAGGTGACGGACATGTCGGGTGCGCCTCCCCCCCTTCTCTCTCTCTTCCCCTTGTGTTCTCCTCCAACCCCCGCCCTGCCCTGCCCTGTCCTCCCCGCTGACAAGACGCGTGTGCGCGCGCGCGTGGCATATAGGCGGATGCGGCCAGGCCTTCACGACGCTCATCGTCTCCCCGCAGTTCCAGGGCCTCACCTCGCTCAAGCGCCACCGGCTCGTCAACGGCGCCCTCAAGGAAGAGATCGCCGCCATACACGCCTGGACCGCAAAGTGCCAGACCCCCGATGAGTGGCAGCGCGACAAGGCCAAGGCCGAGGACGGGCCCTCGCTCGTCGGCACCGTGGCGGGCCACGTCGAGGGCACCACGCAGTGAAAAGTTGGGTTAAGTTGAGGCAGGCTGGGAGACAGAAGACAGACACGCACACACGCCGGAAGGCTGTCGCGGGACCACCTCCGTGCGGGGGGGACTAGTTATATTGTTCGTTGCAGCGGGAGGGGCGACGAGACGATGATATGCGCTTGGACATGACGGGGAGGCAACGGTTGGAAGCAGACACCGGAGCACTTGACGGCATGGAGCCGGCGAGGCCGCCAAGTGGAATTGATACCATAGAAGACGGCGATGTAGCGGATGCGATACCCCGACACTGAACAGGGGTTTATTTACTTGCAACACAGTTGGCGCCTTGTTCTATGCCTCTTTGAACGTCGGACACTTGCGTGCCCACCTAGCTACACCTGAGCTGCGCCGACAACCTCCGCCCGGACTCCGTGCCTCTACAGCAAACCCAACAAGTCGTCGCTATCCTTTTTCGGGCCCTGTCCCTGCGTGCTCTCGCCGCCCTGCGCGTTGTGCAGCTGCATCGCCGCCGGCAGCGGCTGGTGTGACGGTTCACCGCCAAAGTTCATACCCTCGAATCCACTCATCAGGTCGTTCATCCCGCTTCCTCCGCTCGGGGCCGGCGTTCCGTTGCTGCTGCTGCTAGGGGCAGGCGGTGCGTCAAACATGCTCATCATGTCGGCCATGCCGCCCGAGGCGGCACCTCCAGCAGGGCTGGCCATGCGATCGGGCGTCGCCGTGGCACTCTGCTGTTCGTGCGATGCCGGGGCGGCGCCGTCGAAGTCGATGTCGAGGAGGTTCTCGATGTTACTCTGCGAAGCACCGCTTCCAGTGCCATTAGCGGCAGCGGCCGCCGCCACAGACGCCGCAATCGGGTTCTCGGCCGCGTTCTGGCGCTGTTCCTGGATGGCTGCCCGCTGGATCTCATCCGCGCCGAATCGGCCCTTGCCGACAAACGATTCGGGAGGCTTGTGGTAAACGGACGCCAGCGTAGACAGCTCTGCGAGAAGCTGCTCCAGTAACGCCGGAGGCAGGCTGGTCATGGTAGTAGAGATTGTTGGCTTTTGTGATAGAATAATGCTCTGTCGCTTGGTCAGTATATGCCCTGTGACCTGTGCTAGCAAACTTGCCTTGGCAACATCCAAGTCTCCAGAGAGCAGCCGCCAGTACACGTAGGCTCTGTCACGGATATCCGGGTTGTCGTTCTCGGCGGTCGCGGCCTGCAACACCTTTTGAACGAGGCCCTGCGTGTTGGCTGGCTTCTTCAAGAACAGTTTGACAACTGCTGTTAAGATTTGCAATTGTGTCTGTTCAGGTCAGCAACAAACTTCGCTCCAAGATGATAATTACGCACCTGAGTGAACTCCTCCATGAATCCCTCGACAAAGGTCTCCAAAATCTGGTCGGCGTTGTTGATCTTCTCGGCGTACTCTCCAACGATCCAGATCAACGCTCCACGAGCATCCGGCTCGTCCAACTCCTCAATGTGCTGACACAGTGTCGGAATCACGCCCTCGAAGCCGGGGTACTTTCGCAGGATGTCCTTGATGACGACCACGCACTCTTGGACGACGTAGTTGACTTTTGTAGAGATGAGATCCTCCAGGGCCTGAACGCACTTTGCGCTGGCGCCCTCGATCTTGATGGCCACCTGGCCAATGGCCTTAACCGCTCTGCGGACGAAGTCCATGTCGACCTCCAGAGCGTACTCCTTGAGCTCGGCGAGCAGCTGCTCGTAGTTCTTTTCGTTTGCTATCCTCACCATGATTTCGAGCTTCTGCAGCTTGACGTACGGCGGGTCGTTGTACTTGCAGAAGAAGACTCGGAGTTCCTTGCTGAGAATATCGGGCTTGGCCTGGAGCAGGAGGTCGATGTTGCGCAGCGCGACGTACTGGACCTCGGGGGCAGAGGCAACCAAGGTGACTGACCGAGGATTAGCTTAAGCGTTTTTGTGTCCGCAGGAAATACTCACCCAGCGGAGGCGCCATCTTCTTCAGGTATGAGCGCACCAGCTCTGGGTTGACGGCCTTCATGTGGGTGAAGACGACTTTGATTGCGGCCAAGACGACACTCGGGTTGACGTGCTGGAACTGGGGCGTGACTCGCTCGCAGATGTGCTCCGACTCCTTGGCGTCGCTGGACTGATAGTCGGCCAGGGTGCTCAGTATTGTGATCCTGCCCCATTCCGTGCACTCGTTCAGCGCCATGAGGAGCTTCTTGAGGGTTGCGGCGGTGATGACGAGGGCTCTCGTCTCGGGGGCCGTCTCGCTAATTTCCGCCAGCGCCTGGACCGAGTTCGCGACGACCATGGGGTTCGGGTCCCCAATCATCTCCTGCAGCGTCTCCAGGAAGCCGTTCTCAATGCACATGGACGGGTTCAGGTCGAAGAGCTTGGCGACGCAGATGGCGGCCGTCTTGCGCACGTACGGCGACTCGTCCCGCAACGTCTTCCGCAGCGGCTCTTCCATGTAGTCCACCATCTTGTCAACGCGGATGCAACCCATGGTACGAATAGCGAGTGCTCTTATCAGCGGATTCGGGTCTTCCGAGTCTTGTACAAACGTGTTGACGGCGAGGATACACAGGTCCGGGTGCGACTTGGCGTAGTTCCTGGGACGGGTCAGCATACGGCGCAGCTCCAAGCACGCGTCCAATGAGCTGGCGCTGCTCCCGGAACGGTGCGTGGCCTTGCGAGGCCTTGCGATCGCACTCACATGAGGTAGAGGTAGACGAGCTTCTTCTGGTCCAGGTCGGCCGTAGCAATGTTCTTGAGCACGTCGGGGAACAGGGCCGAGACGTCCTTGCCCAGCGTCATGGCCATGATGGTCTTCTGGATAGACTCCTTGCGCTCGTACGCGTACTGCGAGACCAGTCCGGCTCGCAGCTCAAAGGTCTCGCCCTTGCGCGGCGCCGCAAAGGCGCCGCGGATGCGGTTTACCGCCATGGTCGTCGGGCTCTCGGATGGAGGGGCAGGTAGGCAGCAGAGCGTCGGCGGTAGCGGCAGCGGCGCGGGACCCAGGAGCCGGCGACTCAGCTGGGTCGGTGATGAAGTCGTCGACGCAGTCGCTGGCCCGTTTATGCGTCAGGGCGCCCGTGGCGGGATTGGGAGCGGCGCGTGTCTCTGCTGGGTGAGGTGGATGATGCTCCTCGCCAGATATGCCAAGAGCTCGCACGAGATGGCCAGGGGCCTTGGTGGTGGACGGTCCATCGGGGGTTAGTGTCATCACCGCTGATGGGGCCCTGAGAGAGCGGGTCAGGTGACTGCTCCACGACGGTCCGTCCATTTCGACGTGTGGAGCCGCAGGTTCGCCTGGGAGCTGTCACTAGGTAGACTCACTGCAGCTCCAGCGCCCGCGAACAGGCCGGGCCGTCACGTAACGCAGCTTCATATGTTGCTCCTCGGCTGCGTTGATTCAAGAGCCGACGGCTGATAAATGGCTGATCCTTCTTGACAGACCCAACAATGGTATGACGCACTGCGATAGATCTGTCCCTTCAAATCACTGACACCATTCCAAGGCCAGCTTCCCCAACCTGCGCCGGCTCTTCATCGAGGCCAGGACTGATGATGAAGAGAGAGAGGTCTCAAGAAAGGCTGTCAGTCTCTCTCACCAGCCCTCATTTTCATCGCTAACATTTCTTAGTTCTACAACGCCGTGCTCTTCATGGGGTCTGTGGCCGTGTTCAGCTTGATAGCCCAAAAGCTCAATGCAGGCAAATGAGCCACGTCAATTCAATCGCACCCTCTATGACCGTGGACGTTGATGCAAGCTTCCCGATAGTATCCAACCGAGTGTCGTATCACAACTCATCATCACCCTCCTCCTCGCCCGGCGGCTTGGTGTCCCGTTCGCTCACGGCCTTGGCCTCCTGCTTCCTCCAAAGCCCAGCCAGAAACTCGTTGGTGCTGGCCTCCTCGATACCCTTGTCCTCGCGCTTCTTCAAGAATCGAGGAAAGCGCAAGCTCAGACCTCGCTCGTCGCTCACCAGTCCAATCGCGGCTGTGTATGTCGGGCTCAGTGTAATGTCTGCAAATGCCATCTCCCACACTTCCTGCGGCTCAAACCACACGTCAGGGCTGGGACCTCCGTACTCTATGAAGCTCGGCTTTTGGAACCGAACGTTTTTCGGCTCGCCGCTCTCGTCGCCGTCATCATAAAACTGCTTGTTCGCCTTGTAAAACGCGTCGGTGAAGCCAGATATGCACTTGCACACTGCCTCGAACATTCCTGACTCGTCGTTGCGCACCGCAAGCAAGATGGGCGACCACCACTTCGCCTTGCGTCCTTGTCCATGCCATCCAGCTACAGGAATCAAGTCTAGTGTATCGAAGCTTGAGTTGTAGTCCTTCTTCACCTTGAGCCACGAATCCAGTCGCTTGTCTGGCTCGTATGTGGCTAAGAGCGGCTTTCTCCGGGACTTGGTCTTGCTTTCTTCGCCTTCGCCGGCCGTCCCGTTCTTTGCGCTCTTCTTTAACTTTGACTTGGACTTTGGCGTTGAGAGTTTTTCTGTGTCTTCGGGCGGTTGCTCTGGTGCATTGCCGGTATATGGCACCTCAGGCAGGTTGTCGAGGATCTTGACCATGATTCCTTCGCACTTGCTCTCCGTGGCCGACTTGAAGAAGTCCAGAACAGCTTCGGAGTCCCCGGAGGTTGCGTCCAGACTTTTCACCCAAGTAAAGTGGTGCGGTACCTCGGTAAAGAGCGACCGTAGGAGCTCTCGCCGCTCTCGCAACGGTCGATCAAGCAGCGGCTGCCCGTTCAAATACATGAGATCAAACGAGAAAAGACAGACGTCAATGGTGATGCTGCCAATGTCCACATCTTTTCTCGCCCGGTTCGTCAACGCTTGGAAGTTCTTCAGCTCGCCGGTGTCGCGATCAACAGCTACAACTTCGCCCTCCATGATGAAGCTGCTGACACCTTCGCCGCGAATTTTCGGCACAAGTTCGACGAGATCGGGGTACTTGTCCGTCATCAGTTCCAGATGTCGTGAGAAGATGGACACTTTGCCATTCTCGTCGCAATGAACCTGCGCCCTTTGTCCATCGTATTTGAACTCGCACGCAAAGTCACGTCCTTGCAGCTTGGTCAACATCTCCGACAAGTCGCGAGTGATGCTTCCCAGCATGGGCCGTAGCGGAATGTGCAGAGTTAAACCACAGCGGACCAGGAGCTCTTCCATAACACCTATCTCAAGAAGAACCGGTATGAGATCGTTGTAGTTGGGTCGTCTTGCAAAGCAGGCTTTGACAATCTCCTCGGCTCTGGCCCACACTTCTGCTAGCTCCTCCTTCTTGAGCTTGGACAGTTCTGATACCTGTCGCAAAGGAAAGTTGGCGTCCGCGGGGCGTGACAGCAGAAAAGCTCTTGAGAGGGCGATGAGCATAGTTGTTTTGACGGCGCCTATCCGTAGCTACAGGGATATCAGCTCCGAGTCTCGTGTGCACAATAACGGGAACTCACATGCTGGCACAATGTTCGCACGATGAAGCGGCTCTCTTCGCCTCCGCGAGCATCCTGCAGCAGCCGATCGACTATGCGCTGCTTTACTTCATTGCTGCCCTGGCCTTGACTTGTGGCGATCTTGACCAATGATTGGTAAACACCTTTAATAGTCAGGGGCTTGGGCTTCCGCAAGGTGAAGCTCTGCTTCTTCTTTGCCTCGAATGCCACGTCACCAGCATCCCCATACTTGTCGTAGATGGCCTTGAGCGATCGGTTGTCCAAGCCACACACTTGCTTCAGAGCTTTCGATATGGCCGATCCGCCAAGTCCCAGCTCGAGCGAGATGTACGCCGGCGAAATCGAGTTGGTCGCGAGCCAGACCTAGCCCTGTTAGGCGCGCCTCGTTGTCACAGGGGGGTTACTTACAGCCGGAAGTAGGCTGGACGGGTCTCCTTCGATGAGGATCCGCAAACAATTGACCAAGGTGTCCACAATCTTTATACGGCTTGTTGTCGCACTGACAAGCACGAAGCATCTCGTGAGCAGCCCGTATGAGGCGTTGCCTCCGTCAGTCGCCCAGTGTTGCTGGAGCTGAGACACATATTTAGACGGCTCAAAGGCGAGCGGCGACTCATCGAGGGGGATCGAAGATGTCACAGCGTCTTCAGCCGTCCCGGTGGATTGAAGCGTCAGTGTAGTCCCAGCTCTATCTGGAGCAGGTTTCGATATCGTTGGCAGGTCCACAGCCTGCTTTGCGGACGCTGGCTTTGTGTCTTCAGCGGACTCCTCCGTTTTTCCAACGTTTTCTGGGCCATCGGTAGCCTCAACTTGTACTGTCCCGCTGGTCGAAGCTTCATTTGCATTCTCAAGGTCATACTCGGCCTGTAGCTTTCTTGCTAGCTCCTCGTCCGTGAGCTCGGTGGAATGGCCATCTGGAGCCTCGGTCTCCACCGGAGCGGGCTCCGGGGCGTCATTCTGCCTCTGCTTGGAGAAAAAGTACTCCAGGCCCTTGGGCTGGGCCGCCGCAGTCTTGTTGCCATTGTTCAGCTTCCGCTTCTTGGCCGGGCTGGACATCCTTCAATGGAGACGGTAAAGGGGCAGTCGAGGCCTCGAGTCGGACTGGAGCCAGAATTCCAGCCGCGTCAAAAGCCCTCCAAATTTTCATCAAGTGCCCATGGCGTTCGTGAAATGAAACGGGCGAGCTTAGAGGCCGCTGTCGACATCCTCCGCACGCTCAGACGCGGCTCGATGACGATGTAAACGCGGGAGCACGTGACCCGCCCGGTGCCACCACCCGTGCGCCGGTGCGGAAGAATGGCTAGCCCCGGACAGCGCTATTCCCTTCCGGGACGCGCACAAGCGACACCACACAATCGTGAAAACTTGCCTTAACCCCACCATCGGGAACCTCACTTCGACATCCCGCCCCCCTCCTCCTCGACCCCCTTCCCTAATCGGCATATTCGTGCCCCTCCGAACCGACAAGATGAACGGCGAAGACCCGCCCGAGCGGCCCGAGTACATCACCAACATCATCAATGGCCTCGAGCGCTACAATCCTGAGGCGGTCGGCTCCCTCGAGGGGTACCTGACGGAGCAGTGCGAGCAGAAGACGTGCGACATGAACGCCAACCGGACGCTGCTGAAGCTGTGAGTGGCCCTTTCGCGGTGCCTTGCGCGTGGACTTGGTTTCCTTTGGGAGAGAAGGGGGTTATGTGATGATCAGATGTCAACGTTTCCTATTACCTGACTTACTCATGAAGTCAACTTTTTTTATCTGTCTGACACGGCCCTATGCTGTACTATTGCGTTGTTGCCCGCCAGTCACAGAGGCCCTTAAACTGACCTGGAATACACGCGCAGGTACCAGCTGAACCCCGACCGAACAAAGGACGAGGTCGTCACCAACATCCTTGTCAAGGCCATGACTCTCTTCCCGTCCGCACAGTTCTCCATGGCGCTGCACCTCATCAACCCGTCCGCCGCCGCCTCGGGCGAGCTGCACGAGGCGCTGACGAAGCTGCGTGCGCTCAACTCGCAGCTCGAGGGCGCGCAGTACGCGCAGTTCTGGGCGACGGTCGACGGCGACGACCTGTGCGCCGACCTCATCGCCGACATCTCGGGCTTCGAGGACATGATCCGGCACCGCATCGCGCAGCTCGTCTCGCAGGCCTTCCGCGAGGTCAAGCTCGCCCACCTCGAGTCGTGGCTCGGCCTCGACACGGACGCCACCAAGACGTTCGTCATGGAGGTCTGCGGCTGGGGCGTCGACGGCGACGGCAACATCAAGGTCCCCTCCAACCCGGACAACGAGGCCAAGAAGGCCGAGATCCGCGAGGACGTCAACGTCGACCAGTTCGCGCGGGTCATCCGGCGGTCCTGGGAGGAGACGGTATGAGCGTGGAGAGAGGTTAGAGCTTCTTCGCGCGCACACAGGCGCGTGTCGCGACGGGAGGGAGGAAGCGGGCAACTTTGTTTACGAACGGCAACGGGTATTTTCATGGGATGCGAAAATGGGCCTTACTGCCTACCGAGCATGACGGCGTGACGTGGTTGCCAGGGAACCAGCATCCAGTGTACTGGCGTTTTATAGGAACATGTCATTGAAACCAAAAAAGCGACACCGAGATCTAGACGCGGGCATAGAAACGCAAATCTTGAAGGTCATGGCTTAGATGCTCAGATGCTCATTCTCGTCTATCTACTACAGCGGATGTTTCTCAATTCTGCTTCGACAACTCCTCCCACTGCACGCCAGCCCATTCCTCGAGGTATCCGGCCTCGCCCTTTTCCGTCTGCCGCGGCGCGCAGTCCTTCTCGCACACGCCGACGACGATGGTGCCCCACTCCATGCCCTCGAGGCTCAGGTCATCGGCCTCGAGCTCCGCGATGGCATTGGGCGTAAGCTGCACCTCAAAGGTCCTCCTGCCGCCGCAGTTGGCGCACCCGGGGATGCCCGCCCTAGGCCCCCCGCTGTGCAGCAGCTTCTTCCCCACGGCGTCCGTCTTGGAGTACAGCAGGGGCGTGCCGCCAAACTCGTACCGGATGACCTGGTCGGGGTTCTGCGCGAGGCGGTCCGCAAACTTTTGGAACGCGGCGTCCATGGTGGACTCGAAGGCCTCGCGGTCGAGGATGGATGGCTCGGGCGCGTCGGCGTCCTCGATGCGCACGTTGGCCGGCGCGCCCTGCTCCGGCGTCGGGTCCAGCGTCTCGTAATCGGCGTCGGCGAGGTACAGCGTCGGGTAGGGCTTCGGCCGCGAGGCCGTCTCGGGCCACGGCTCGGCGGGTGGCGGGGGCTGCGAGGGCGGCGGCGTGTTGAGGGAGAGGGTTTCGGCAAAGGTCTTGGAGAGGGAGGAGGCGTTTGCTTGCTCCGACGGCGCGGCGGCTTCCTTGGCCGGCTGGGACGCAAAGGGGTTGGCGGAGGCGGAGGAAGGCGAGCTGAATGGATTCGACGAGCCCGCGGCGCTGAACGGGTTTGCGCTGGACGAGAACGGGTTCGTGCCCCCGTTGGCACCTCCACCGAGCTTCGTCGCGCCGAAGAGCGCCTCTCCCAGTCCCGGGCCCTCATTCTTCGCCTCAGGCGCCTCCTTTGCAGCCTCCTCCTCCGTCTGGGCATCCATCTGTATCGCCGCCGCAGCCTCGTCCTCCCAGACCTTCACGCCGCGCAGCACCCGCACGCTGCCGTCTTTGCGCCGGCAGCCACTGCGCCGGCACGCGAAGACGTATAGCCGCCGCTCGTGGCCGGGGAATCGCTCGGGTAGCTCGCCGTTGAGCTGCAGCAGCAGGACCATGAGGTCCTTGCAGGCCTTGCATCGCGCGTAGGCCGCCGACGGGGGATTCTCGGCGTCTAGCCAGTCCTGTTGCGCGCGAGGCAAGAGTTAGACGAGTCGGGCTGTAGAAAGTTTTGGGAGACAGAGAGAGAGAGAATGGGTCGCACCGGGTGGCCTCCAAGTTTACTTATGGTGTCTTCGTCGGCATCTTTTGACGCATAGCCCAAGAGGACATTGGTCTCTGTGTAGTCGCCCTCCGTAGAGTCGGAGTCGTAGTCCATCACCATGGTTGCGGACTTGAGGTGAGTTGAAGATGCTTGTGATGGTGGGGTCAAGATTTTTTTGGGCAGAAAGTTGGCGACCGCAAGTCAACGCGGGGCTTAGCGTGTCCCGCCCACCACCACCACCACCACCACCACCGCTGCATGCCCCTCAGCCGTTACGACAGATTTACAGATTCCGCAAGCTTCAGAACAGCGTCATGTGCATATTGGTACTGTACTGTACACAGATTAAACCTTACTTTTGGGTCTAATGCAAATCTATGCAACATCTACCATTTACATATGATCGTCAGGTCCGTCCATGCCCGGCCCCGGGCCAGCTTGCCTGCCCATCTGCCGGGCCTTGAGCAGCTCATCGCACAGCAACAGGTTAGATGCGATGCCCGCGCTCGAAGCGATCGAGTTGCGGAGCACACGGAACGAGTCGAAGACACCCACCAGCTCGGGATCCATCGGTTCGCCCGTCTCCAGGTCCAGCCCAACGACCTCACCCTCGGCGTGCTCGTCCTGCATTGCGGCAACTGTCACGAGCATTAGCAGCTATCGAGTCAAAGTCGGTGAAGTAGTACTCACGAGCATCCTGAACATCATGTCCGGCATTGGCAGCCAGGGTCTTGGGAATGATGAGGAGAGCATCGGCGAACGCCTCAACACCCCACTTGGCCTTGCCCTTGACCGTCTTGGAGAAAGCGTCGCTCTTGAGGTGAGCGGCGCAGGCGACCTGGAACGCGCCAGCACCAGGGACAACGCTCTTGTCCACAATCATGTTGTACACACTCCTCAGGCCGTCGCGGACGGCGTCCGTGACCTGTGCGATCGTGTGCTGGTTGGGGCCCTTGATCAGGAGCGTGACCGACTTGGGATCCTTGACCTCCTCCACGAACGTGTACTTCTCCTCGCCCAGGGTCTGCTCGTAGACGAGGCCAGCCCATCCGAGAGCGTCGGCCGTGAGGTCATCCACGCTGTTCTGGGCAATGCCGCCGCAAATGAGCTGCAGCCGCTCCATGTTTCTCCGCTTCGCGCGGCGGAGCGCCAGGATGCCGTTCTTGGCGAGGACATCGAGCGACAGGGGATCGATGCCCTTCTGGTTGATGATGACAAAGTTCTTCTTGCCGTCGGTGCCGCAGAGCTCCTTCTTGAGCTCCACAATCTTCTTGAGCTTGGCGTCGATGAAGCGGCGCTCGCTCTCGACGAGCTTGTCACGCTGCTCGGCGCTCGAGTAGAAGAAGCCCGAGTTGATCTCCGTCTTCTCGTACTCGAGGCTGACGTTGAGCGTCAGGATGTAGCAGTTCTCGAGGCGCTTCGGCATGTCGGGGTGGCGGGCGCCGTGGTCGAGGGCCAGGCCGCGGATCAGCTGCGTGTCCGACGCGGTGCGGTGCTGCATCTTCATAATCTCCACCATGTGCAAGTCGGGCTTCGCGGGCGCCTGGTAGATGGAAAGGACGGCATCGACGATATCGGGCGTCAGCTTGGCGGCGAGGGTCGCGTTCAGCTTGGTGGTGAGGGAGGTGCGGGCGACGCTGAGGAGCAGCTCGCGGTCGACCTCCTTGGCCAGCTTGAACGAGTCGAGGAACTTGAGGGCCTCGACCTTGGCGATCTCGAAGCCGTCGGTGATGATGCGCGGGTGCAGGCCCTCGGAGATGTATCTGTCGGCCTGCTTCAGCAGCTCACCGACGAGCAGCACCACCGACGTGGTGCCGTCGCCGCAGATGTCGTCTTGGGCGGTCGCGGCTCGAGCAATCATGACGGCGGTCGGGTTCTGGATCTGCATCTCGCGCAGCAGGACGTTGCCGTCCTTGGTGAGCTTGATCTGTCGGGGTCGTTAGTCAAGGGTGTGCCCCTGAGGGGTAGCTTCGAGGCTGCCTGTACCTGTCCAGCACCGTCCACCAGCCTATGCTCCCGTTAGCGACTCGCGATGCAAAGCAAAATGACGTGGGCGCTCACATCTTGATGGTGCCCAGTGGGCCCAGGTTGGACTTGAGGACATCCTGCAAGCCCACACCGGCGTTGATGTTGACCTTGAGAGCTTCGCCCCTCCTCTGCAGCAGCAAGTCAGCACCCAGCACCAGCCAGGACAGCTGTATGGTGTCGTGAAATCACGTACTCGGGACTCGGCCTTGGGGTTGAGGAGCTGCGCGGCCGACATGGTTACGGGTTGTTGGCTCGCAGGGGGGGTGTCGGTGGTGGTGGTGGTTCAGCGTCGGTTCGCTGAGGTTCCTGTGATTTCGCAAGCTGGGTCTGTGACGGCGACCCGCACCAAGCGATGGTGGGCTGCGCTGGCCGTGGGCACTTTTTTCTGCCTTGCGCGCGCACAGGGCGGTGTGGGGGTTGCTACGGGGTCTCTCGGTGTGTCGGTGAGCGACCAATCAGATGTCACTGCGCACTACGTTATCGCAGGTGCAGCATTGTCGACTTTCACGCGATGCGCGCGTTTTGTTCGAGGAACTTTGGCTCTTTGCAAAATTTCGAATAGAATTCAAGCTTCATCTTGAAAAAGTCATCCATGATCAAAATTGTGGAAATCGTAGGTAGTTCAGGGACCTTGGGTTGATCGATAGAGAGGCAGGCCGCTGTAAGCCGTTCAGAGATTAGCAACGCAGACCTTCTATGTCTTATACCCAGAGTTTCTGGCTTCTATGTCGTGCCTACTGTTTCAGTCTGTCATGTCGTAGATACCGTGATTAGAGAAACGCCACACCGTAAACGCCCGCGCTCAAAGAGCACAGTACGCATCCATTTCTCGACAGCGTGCTCGTCCATCAACTATCCGTCTCCTTGCATTCCATGCGGTGCTTCTTCCAGTCCTTCTTCTGACACTCCGCCGAGCAATACTTAGCCTCGTGGCACCGCATGCACTTCTTCAACGCGGCCCCGTCCTTGCCCTCCGCGCTACCACACCTGCGGCAGCGCTCTCTCGTTGGTTCCTGGCTGCTCGCCGCCGCCATCGCGGCCGCGTCCACGACGTTCACCACAAACGGCACCGCGTACGTCGGGCTGATGGCGATGCGCACGGCGTTGGGCGCCGCCGTTTCCCATTCCGGCAGGGAGATGAATCTGTTGGGCAGCTTGCCGTTGCCGCACGAGCAGAGGGCCTGCTGCGCCGGCTCTACGCTGAGCGGTATCGCGGCACCCGTCCTCCTGTACTCGCACTTCGGTAGGTGGGCCCACGTCCGGCATCTCTCGGCCAGCGATGGGAGGATCTTCTTCCAGAGGACAAGCTCCGCGTCGTTGACGGTGATTGTGCAGCACTCCAGGGTCCTGATGAGCAGTAGGAAAGAGTCCATCTTGCGCGAGGCGACCAGCTCGGTCGTGAACGGAATGACGGCCGCGTCGAGAACCACCGAGGCCGTGTCGCCGTCTAAGCGCATCGCGGACACGAAAATGAGCATGTGAATGCCACCTCTCTCTGGGTGGTTGATGGCAAACATGCCCGTCTGACCGCCCTGCAGACCGGAGGCGAGCATGAACATGGTGAACAGGGACTCTTTGAAGTTGACCCGCGGATTCTCGGCAATGCCATCTTTCGCGCTCGCCGACTCACGCAGGCGCCTCTCTCCGGCTGAGAATTGCAAAGACGCCAACGTGGTGAGCCATCTCATGTCGTCCTTTTGCTCCACATCCAGGATAGGTAGATTGTCCAGGTTGATGTGTGGAGCGTTCAGAGCGACGGGTAGCCGCGCAAGGGAAAGCTGCGTCGGAAACATAAAGTCCGTGAGAACGTCCCCGCTGACTGCATCTGCCACGGGTGCAATGACTTCCAGGTACCCTGATGTGCGAGCGACACGGCTCTTGCAGCCCTCTTTGGTGACTGGCACGGGAAATCGCAGCGGACAGACAAGATCACTTTCTCCAAATACTGCGCGGATTACGAAGGGGTCATCCTGCAGAAGCTCTATCGGCACCTTGTCTCGTAAGAGTCTCTTGCCTTTGGCTGAGGTGATGTCAACGTGGCCGGTGACTGTAGAGATGTGCGACTCAGACGCTGGAATCTCGGTAAGCACCTTGAGTTTGTGGCCCTTGGGCTCTTGTTCTGTCGCGAGCGCCAAAGGCTTGATACCAGCACCTGTGACGCGGTGTGATGTTTGGTTGGGCATGAACTTGGACACGAAAACCCTAGTCGAGTCTCCGAGTGTAGTCTCGAAGACAGTCATAGTCGGCCCGAGTACAGAGCGGTACAGCCTTGCCGCCTGCACCGATGTAAGCACCGTGAGAGCGATGATCGCCGTTGTTGGTTCGACTTGGAGAGCAGCCGTGGGTACCATGAATGACGCGATCACTGTCGACGAGCCTGCCCATCCACGTTCGTCCTGTTCAACCACGACAGGAGAGTCTTCGCCCGATTGTTGGGCCTTGACGTTGCCAAACGTTATTTGGACATCGCTGTACAGGTTGTGCCACTGGTTCGCAGAGGACGGATCAGGCCGTAGGGAGGCGACGAGCGTTGGCGACGCCATCTTGTCCTCCTCAGCCACGTTGAATAACTTTTCGAACGCCGGCCTAGGCACAACCAGAGTCACGGCCACGGCAGGTGGGATGTCTCTCCAGCCACTCAACGGGCCTGTGCTCGGCAACGTGCGGACATCGTTGAGCAGCCAGGCCTCCGTATTGACACCCTGGAGGTACATCTGCACACCCAGCTCCTGCATCATGTTGCTTGACAGGCTGAGGGAACGGTCCTGGGCAATGTTGTCGAGCAGTGTAGAGCAAACCACAGGCCAGTCCGTCTTGACCCGATGCATCACCATCTTCAGCAGCGCCGCAAAGCTGCCCCGATGGAAGCTGGGGTACGTCGCACTCCTGGAGCTTGCACTCGACATAATAGTCGCGTAGCCTTCCTCATTGAACATCTCCAGATACAGCTGGAACAGGAGGCGGGCCAGCGTCTTGGCCTCAACGTGCAGCGGGCCGCGGCCATGGACCTGGCTGGAGAACTGGTCGTCTCGCTTCCAGGCTAGTCGGCTGTGAAGCTGCGTCTCTTTCCCTGACTCGGGTGATGATTCAGCCACGAGACTGAGAAAGATTTCATCAACGTGAGACTCGCACTTTGCGTTTGTCCAATACTGGACTGGGCTGACACCGAGCAAAAGGGACACCGTTGGAGGATGTCCGCACAGCAGGCCGTCAAAGACCTTCTTCTGTGATTCGGGTCGCTTCAGCATGAGCTCGGTATAGACTGTTGCCCCTGGAGTTTCCTTGAGCAAAGGAACAGTGGCAACCAGCATGTTGAGAGCCCCAACATGGTCCGAGAGGTTGGACGTGTCGATGACGTCGAATGCCGTCGGGCCATCACCCCCGCTTCCGTATACCTTGTCATCGAGACAGAGCCGCTTCAAATCAAACTGACGCCGGTACCAGCTGGCTGACGGTTGTCCAGACGCAGCCACGTGCTGAAGAGTGTGGCAGAACGCATACACATCTGCCACCACAAACCGCAAAACGACTTGACCCTTGTCGAACAGCAGTCGGAGCGCAGCCACCCACTCGCGAAATTGGGTCTTTGCCGCCGCAGCGGCTTTGAACGAAGGGTCCACGACGTCGGGCTTCAGTGGTGAGTTCTTCGTGAGCGGCGCATAGGCGGTGGCAAGATGGTATCCTAGGACAGGGTCCGTCCCATAGTGAAGAATCTCAGTGTCTGACAAGAGGCCGGCGAACATTGGGTTCGGCAAGTCCACGCCGTCGGGCTTCGACGTCACCGTCCCGTCCGTGGCGTACTGGATGCTCGCCCGGGAGATGCTGTCCGTGGCCGTGAGAGACAACGGCGCTGCGGAACGGAGCCCCGTGATCATGTGTCCGCCGCCTCCGGTGGACCTATCGCGGAGGTCCTTTGTGGTTTTCAAGCACTTGGAGTAGAATTTCCGGTGGCCGGCTTCACCGCGAGAGCGTGCGGCGTCGAGCACACGTTGGCACACGCGACGGACATCGTCGAGCGTGTCCTTATCACACAATCGCAGAGTCGTGCTATAGGGCCCATTCTTCCATGCCTCGAGGGAATCCAGAAAGGGGGCGAGTTTCTGCGTCTGCTGGAGCACGAGCTCCGAGGTGGCGTCGTCAAGGAAAAGATGGTAGTAAATATCCCAAAGCGATTCATCCGTGACGGTTTCGCCTTGATCAAGCACAAGAGTCAAGAAGAAAATGTTTCGTCCTTGGAAAATCAGCAATGACATTTGTTCTGCAGCAGATGAATGACGCACCGATCATCTTCTCATCAATATCACAGCACGTTATGTCCAGCTGTCTCTGTGCTACACAAGGTCAACGTCAGCACAACAACGCCAATTACATCGGTGGGGCACTTCGCCATACCGAGTCCTCTCTCGACATATGCCGTGTACAAAATGTTCCTGAGGTCGCCGCAGCCGAGGGTCAAGATATCGGCGTCCTCGCCGTGGGGGCCGCTGCGGGCGAGGTTTGTGGCCGGCGTGTTGCCCACGGCGTAGAACCAGCCGAACCGGTGGGCGACTGTCGGAGTGAGCATGGCGGCGGCGGCAGAACAGCTCTCGTTTTTTGTTTTTGTTACATGAGATGCTGCTGCGCCATCATCCGCACTTTTATGTCCGGATTGATGCTGCTGTGTCGATGTTTTGGAGAGTGTTGCGGTGAGGCCTGGGCTGAACTGGGGGTTCCAGTGGAAATGGGACGACGGTGGAGGCGCAGGGGTAGCTGAAGGCAACCTCTGTTTGCTGCCAATACAGGTGCTGTGCAACCACCTACCTAGTTATATTATGCACTGCTGTGCTGCGCCATTCGGTCCTGAGCACCAACACCTGCATTCTCACCCAAACACCATGCAGACGCACTTCACCATGGTCGTCTACCGTCGCACACCCAACGCTCGTCTCAACCAAGGTCGATTCATACTCTAGATACCAAAGTACAGTAAACTCCTCGCGGCACAGAGGCCCCGGCGGCAACCGCAAAAGTCTCTCAACGACGCGCCGCGTCGCCGCCGCCCAGCCTGTCGTCCTGCCCGCGCCTTGGCTCCAGAAACCATAAACCCGTTCGCCCTTGCGTCGATAGCAAAAGAAAAAAAAAGAGACTTCCCAGGTTTGTCTACCGTTGTTAGTTATTTTCCCGCGAGACCCTATAGTACAAGAACGTTCCGATCGTCGAGCGCGCGCGCGCACGCGCGTGTCCATCCCAGGCATCCGTGTTGGTCGTCATTACATTTCCTGGGGGAATGGACCGAGTGAGACCGACATTCTCGTCGGTAAAGCAAAAGAGACGTCGAGACGGTGAGGTGAAGTGACATGAAGGAGGAGGTTGGTTGAGAGCTGCGACACATCTCGGAATACACATGGCGTAACATCATACTGAGTACATAGTAGGGGAGCATATGTGACGGGAAGAAGCACACGGCGTCGGCCATCCATCAGGCAGCGCTGCCAAAGAACATGTCGTCGCCGCCAAACATGCCGACATTGTCAAAGTCGTCGTCGAACTTGCCCATCATGAGCATGTCGGCGCCGCGGTCGAGCTGCACGCTATCGTCGCTCCCGAACTGGAGCAGCAGGTCGTCATCGTGGTCGTTGATGCCGATGGCGAGGGCCTCGGCCATGGGCGCCGACATCGCAGCCAGGTCGCAGGCGTCGGTGCTGGCGCTCGTGTTCGGATCCACGTCGAAGAAGTGCGCAGGCGGCGGCGACGACGAGCGCGACAGATCAGGGGGCGTCGTGTAGAGGCTCCCCGCTGGCGTAGGCGGCTTGGAAATGGTCCTCTCCATTACGGCCTCGGGTGACACGTACGAATGAACGCTCTCCGCTTCCGGCGACATGGCCATGTCGGCCATATCTATTGACGTCGAGCTGGGCACCACGGCCGAGGACGTCGCGGACATGAGCGGCATGGGCGCCGACGAGGACGCCGGCAAGCCGCGGGCCATGCCGGCCGGGTCGACATCGTTGAACATGTTGTACTCTGTGTACTCGGGCGTGTTTGCACACGAGCTGTCCGTGAACTCCGACACGGAACCCACGGAGCTGATGGACATGTTCTTCTTGCGCTGGCGTGCCGACTTCTCGAGCCGCGTGTCCATGTCCGGACGGTTATTCTTCCTAGGACGGCCGCGCTTGACCACCTTGCGCACGATGCCGTCGAAGGCGCCGATGCACATGCCGCGCTGGCGGTGTCTCGTCAGCGCGTCGTGGCGCGCGAAGCTGTTGCCGCATTCGCATGGGTACGGCTTGATGCCCGTGTGAATCTTGGCGTGGCGCTTGAGGTCGTGCTGCCGCACGAAGCACTTGTGGCACGTCGGGCACTGGTACTGGCGGTCGTTGAGGTGCGTCTGCACGTGCGACTTGATGTTCTCCTTGCGTCCGAACACCTTACCGCAGTCCTCGAACAGGCACGTCCACTTGCCGTCCGTCGTCTCCGGCCCGCGGATGAACTGTGAGATCTCCTCCATCGTCACCCCCGTCTCCGTCTTGGTCTCTTCGATGTTGATGCTCGCGATGCTTGCCGCGCTCGTCATGCTGGCGATGGACTCGGTGCGGCGGTGCGGCGACTTTCGCCGTGACGGTGATCCCGAGGGCGATGCCTCGGGCACCATGTGCTGAAGGCCGTGAGTCTCGTCGAAGCCACCCATGTAATTGCCCATCTCGGCCGGCGTTGAGTGATGAGAAGCCTCGGATGCCCCTGAGTGCATTGACTCCGGTTCCTCGTACTTCGCCTGCCCGAACCCTCGGTCCATCCTGGCAAACTCGTTCCGCAGCGAGCTCATGCCCATGAAGTCGGTACCTTGCATGGGCATGGCGACAAATCCGTTCCTGACGGGCAGCCCGCCCGACCTCGGGGAGTTGGGTACGGTTGTGGAGCTCCCTTCTGCCTGTTGTCGCATCTCCTGGAAGATGTTGTTTTGTGTCCGCTGGCTTGACTGTGCGCGACGTGGCTTAATGGTCTCCTCCATCGACTCGTCGTAGTCATCGCTGAACCGATCGGGACGCGTCTCTTGCTTTACTAGGCGGTCGTGGGGCGTCTCCATTGGGGTAGGGGGAAACTGGTCTGCGGCGGCCTCAGAGTCAGTCACGGTTTAAAAACGCGTCCGCGAAGAACTTACGCGATCCATTCTGGTTGGGAGGCGTCATTGGCCTCTGCAACTCCTCCATGCTCATACTCTCGAACCTAGTGACGCGCTCGGCGATGCCGTTGCTGATCCGGCGCGAACCCCTGCGGGATGCGCCCTCGGAGGACCAGCCTTGTCCCGAGGGGCTGTCGGGGAAGTGCATAAACGTGGGCGTGGAGAGGGCGCTGTCGTTGGTGTACAGGTCAAACTCCTTGCCGTCGGTCATGTTGCTGCTGTAGCTCTCCTGGTTCTTCTGCATCATCAGGCTCAGCTGCGCATCGTAGGCGCCGAAGGGTACGGCACCGGCGTCGAAGCACGACGCCGGATCAAACCGGTGAGACTGAGGGGTATCACGCGGGGAGATGAGATAGTTTTCACTGTCAGACGACGCCAGTGCTGAGGCGTAGTGCTGCTGTGAAGAGTGATGTTGTTGCTGCTGTTGCTGTTGTTGTTGCTGCTGGTGATGCATGTGCGTGCCCGGGCGTGCTTGTGTGCGTTGCTGCTGCGCTTCTCGCAAAACATGATGCTGCGAGGTATGTGCTAGTCCTGTGGTGTTAGTTCTTACCTTGTGGTCCTGCTGGTGGTGTTGTCGTCGGGTGTCCAGGCTGAGGCCGCGGCGATGGTGCTGATGGCCGGCGGCTTGTCGTTGGCTGCTGGAGTTGGGCAGGGCTGGCATCTTCACGCCCTCAAAGGCAGAGGGGGTCGAGTTCTGGCGGCGGTGTTGCTTCTGCCGGGCGTGAAGCCTTGTTGTCGGTTGGGACAGCATTTTGGATGTCGCAAGAGGAGTCCGGAAGGGGGTCGATTGTCGTCGGTCGGTCGTCGTTGTCAAAAGGGAACCGTTCTTGGTCCGAAACTGTTGTGCGACGTCGTCAGCTCTTGCACCATCACGCGTCTCGGCGCCGGGCATGCACGCGGATGTCCCGTCCATTGGTTCCGGCGGGCGGTGTCCAGGCGCGGCAGTGCAGCAGACGGGCGGCAGGACAGACTGACCTCAGGCAGCGCAAGCACAGAGCGCCGGGCTAGGGTGTTTTTGTGGTCGTGCTCAGTCGAGGGCGGTGACTGCGACCACAGATAAGTAGAGGTATATGTGCGCCTATTTCAGGCGAGTGGCAAAGGCGTATAAGTGGTTATGTGAACGAAGCTCGCGCCTCTCTGTACGTGTATGTGATTCTTCTCTCCGCCACTGACGGGAGCGTGAAGACGTTGGAAAAACCAATTCGTTCTCTTCGCGGTGCTATAAAGAGAACGGATGGAGGATTTGGAGAAGAGTGGATGCGGGATGCACCCATGGGCAGTCGGGATGTGACAGGGCACCCGAGGTGGTCATGGAGCCGATGGTTGTTGTCGCCGTTGCCAGGGCAACCCCGATGCGCCCGACCAGGACCGCACGACCAGGGCGGCCGACCAACGCTCCCTCCCTCCCTCCATCACGTCACCACGGCGCCGGCGGCTGAGCACGCTGAGACACTGCGAAACCTTGCTCGGGCTCATTTGCGGATCGCGGGGCGCTTGGCTGGCCAGTCACTGCTCGTGAGCCCAGCGACCCGAGGTCTCGTGATGCGGCCGCGCAGCATCGTGTCCTGCGGCGGCTGCGGCAACGATGTTCGTGGCTTACGCGCAGATATGCCAGACGTGTGCGCAACTGTCTGCACATGGCCCCGAGGAGAGTTCCCGGAGATCGGTCGAGAAAGTTGCCAACGGTGCGAACGGACAATGCCACCTGTGCGGCATCGCGGTGACACATTGTTGCAGCTAGTAGAGCCGTCGCCGGCATCCCTCGACACGGCCTGCGGGCCTTGCCTCGGGAGCCGTGAGGCTTCACTGCAGGAGATAATGCGAGTAAGACCCCTCCCTTTTGTCGCGTTGGCCTGTTTCTGCCATGACAGCCATCCTTTACTTTGTTGTTCTTGTATGAGTGGGTGAGTGAGCAAGCCCCGAAGTTTGTGTGAAAGTCTAAGCCAACCGCCGGCCGCTGGGATCACTTGATTTGGGTAATGAGCCCAGCCAAGAAGTAAACAACTCAAAGAAAACAAGTTGGAGACGCCCTATCCACCGAGTAGTGACTTCAACGCGCCCGCACGGCACGGCGCTGCGCCAGGTTACTACTGCACTTGAGATCAAGTTGAAGGTTGAGAATAATGTGTAGGGTAGCCGCCTACCAGTGCTACGGGAGCTTCTGCATCAACACGCGCATCATCAACCCGCCCCTGCGCGCGATCTTGCAACGATGCGATGAAGAAAGGGCCCGTCCACCGGGGAGGGGATGCCTGCTCGCTCGAGAATCTCGATCGTGGAGCATGGATCCTTTATGGGCAGGCGGCGAATAAGACGTTGCAGCTCGGCCGTGGCCATCTCGTGATGCATCCAGGGGTGTCTCTGAGCACACCCCATCAAGCACGACTGACAGGTCAGGCTGCCCTGGTCGAGAACAGCGGACGGGCCATGCCAACTCCCAAGCTGCTGTGAACTGACATGCTGTGCGAGGATTGCCTCCAACTCTGTCCCGTGCATGTCGTGCCCCTGACTGCCGTCGCAGGCGTGACAGACGGTGGAATGAAGCCGCCCAGACAGAGGCGGGTGGGCGAGCTCCTGGTTGATTGAAGACGCACAGCCACCAGTCCCCTCGACAACGTGGAGGAACAACAGGTCCAGTGGCGTGTTGGTTGCGAACCTCGCGCTCAACCAGCGACGGGGATGGACGGGACAGGAGGACAGTGGGGACCGCCCCAGTCCGGGCAGGTGGGATGGTGTGTGGTGGGTACGTAGCCCCAGGCACGGCCAGCCCCAGGGCACATCTCAGGCTTGCCCAGGCACCTGATCGGGCGGACAGCTCTCGCCAGCGCTCCACACCAGCTGGCACAAGCACCTGGGCACCCCAGGACTTGAACTCGCCCAGGCTGCCCCAGGCCCCGCCCAACAACAACACCGACAGCACAGTGCACGAGGCAACCTTAGCACTTGAGGCCAGACCGCCTGTGGCTCCCGCTGTCGCTGCCCGCTCCAGGCCCTGCTGGCCGATTGCTGGTCCCGCCTGGACGCTCCCCTACCGCGACCTCCCGTGCGCGCGGCTGTGCTGGTGCCCCTCGGACCAGACCCGACCCTGGTCAACAGCTGGGGGCCTCGTGGGCACGATAATTTGCGGAAGCGAGCCAAACCTTTCCATTCACCTTCTTCATCCCCAAGTCTCGCGAGACGCCCTCAGCCTGCCTCCTCGGAAACTCTCTCCCTCCTCGCTGCTCGGTGGCATTGGCTGCTTGCTCCTGCTCGCCCCGTCCCGTCCGCCCCGCCGCGAGCCGAAACCCAGACGCGACTCCATTTCGTGCGCGTCCGCCGCCGTCCTGTTTGACTTTTGATCCTCGCCAACGACCGCCGTCGTTGAAACACCGCCCGCCATGTCCGGCACAATGAGGGGGACGCCCAACCGTAACCAGAGCCGGGGAGCTATTCCCTTCGCGAATAGCCCTGCGAGCGCCTCCAACATCCCTCGCCCCGTGCTCGACAGCCAGCCCAGCGAGACGAGCTCATCTGTCAGTGCGAGCCGGCAGAAGCAGTCCAAGCGCGATGAGGTACGAGACGATGCCGTGCCCCTAGTCCCCCCCGGCGAGCCCTGATGCTGAACGTGTTTCTTTCCTAGGCGATCCGCAGGAAGATGGAGAACGACCTCTCCAAGAAGAAGCACCTCACGAACCGCGCTCGCCACACCCGCAAGGCCCCTCCGGGTACCGTCCTGGCCCTGAAGCCGAGCCAGGCTCTGCAAATCAAGCCTGCCACGACTGTTTCCGAGGCTGCCCAGCTCATGGCCGCGAAGCGAGAGGACTGCGTCCTCGTCACCGACGACGATGACAGAATTGCCGGCATCTTCACCGCCAAGGATCTCGCCTTCCGTGTTGTCGGTGCCGGACAGAAGGCCGCCAATGTTACCATTGCCGAGATCATGACCAAGAATCCTCTGTGCGCCCGGACCGATACCAGTGCCACCGACGCATTGGATCTCATGGTCCGCAAGGGCTTCCGTCACTTGCCGGTCATGGACGAGAACCAGGACATCTCCGGCGTCCTCGACATCACCAAGTGCTTCTACGACGCCATGGAGAAGCTCGAGCGCGCGTATTCCTCGTCGAGGAAGCTGTACGACGCGCTCGAGGGCGTCCATTCCGAGCTTGGCTCCACCCAGCCTCAGCAGATCATCCAGTACGTCGAGGCTCTCCGCAGCAAGATGTCCGGGCCGACCCTCGAGACGGTCCTGAACGGTATCCCCCCGACGACTGTGAGCGTGCGCACCTCGGTCAAGGAAGCGGCGGCGTTGATGAAGGAGAACCACACCACGGCTGTTCTTGTCCAGGATCAAGGCGCCATCACTGGCATCTTCACCAGCAAGGACGTGGTGCTTCGTGTGATTGCACCCGGCCTGGATCCTGCCAACTGCAGTGTTGTTCGTGTCATGACGCCTCACCCTGACTTTGCGCCTATGGACATGACCATCCAGGCGGCACTCCGCAAGATGCACGGTACGTAAACCCCTCGGCTACACACACTAGCTTGTCTCCTGCTAACAGATGATGAAGACGGGCACTACCTGAACCTCCCCGTTATGAACGACGGCGGCGAAATCGTGGGCATGGTGGACGTGCTCAAGCTGACGTATGCGACTCTGGAGCAGATCAATACCATGTCTAGCGGCGATGGAGAAGGCCCTGCTTGGAACAAGTTTTGGCTGTCCATCGACCAGGAGACCGAGTCTATGATGTCTGGCGATGGCAGTCAGAGCCACCACCACACGAACCTCGGCTCACGCGTCATGTCGCCTGACGTTACGCGCGACCGCCTCGGGGATAGTGTCGCTCCTGGTGACTCTGCCTCGCATGCCGGAGTCGACTCTCCTCCGCGGTCGATCGCGCCCGAGACTCCCGACGTCGTCAGCCCTGCGGAGCTGCCTTTCCCGTTCAAGTTCAAGGCTCCGTCCGGCCGCGTTCATCGCCTGCAAGTCACAGCATCGCAGGGCATGGAGGCGTTCGTCACGGCCGTCGCTGCCAAGCTCGGCAACGAGGTTGACGGTATTGGTGGCGCGCCGGCGGTGGAGGACGGCAAGATGAGCGGCGCTGGATTCGCTCTCAGCTACATGGACGATGAGGGCGACACCGTCTCCATCACCACCGACAATGACCTTCTCGAGGCCATTGTCCTTGCGCGTCAGCGTCGCCGTGAAAAGGTCGACCTGTTCGTGCACGATCCCGAGGCGCCTCCCGTTGCTCCCGCGCCTGTCCCCGAGCCTGTGGCGATTCCCACGCCTCCTACCTCTACCGCCTCTGGTCTCCGCGAGCGCCGGAGAGCTCGCGACGATGAGGATGAGGACGAGGATGAGGATGACGAAGAGCTGTCTGTCGGGCGCCGCACGCGGAGGTCGCGTTCCTCACACGCACAGGAGCAACTGATTGCCGGCGTGCCCAACGACCTGCTGCTCCCCGGTGCAATTGTCACTTTGGCCGTGGTCATCGTCGGCGTCTTTACCATTGCGAGAGCAACCAGCCGATAAGCATGTGGATGTACCCGCGATAGTTCGTGTAACGACATTACGAAGTCTGCTGTAGGCGGCTGTAAATATATAGTATCGTGTTTTGATAGAGGTTCCTGTTTGTCATTAATCCCAATTCTTCACACCTTCCCAACAATGTTTGATTCTAATATCATCTTATATCTTAAACTTTTCTGCGTAAATGGTCTGTTGTGAGAATCCATGACGGGGCGTAGAGTGGTGAGTCCAGCGTCGGCGGGTCGGAAAATATTTAGCTCCGTGGGGGGTCGCTGGTACCCCTGCGACGGCGGCTGGCTGCTCAAGCTGATCTAAAATTTGGAGACCGGACGACGACCATCGTCGACACACTCCCAGAAACGGCATTGGACGGCGCAATGATATTACGAAACGCCGCGGTGCGGCATGGTATGTGACTTCTGCTCGTGATACTGGGTCAATTGAAAGGTTACTCATTCTGGCTCAGGCCGCCGTGCCTTGGCACCATCCGTCACGCGATGCGCTCTGCGACAGCTCTCGACCGAAGCCAAGACCGACAACAACCCCAATGCCGCCGCCCAGGCCTGGCCGACGCCGCAGGCCGCTGCTGTGCCGCCGAAGCTGTCCACGTCCTCCAAGAAGAAGAAGCAGAAGATCGTGCAGGAAGTCATCATGAGCCTCGGCGCCGACTCGTCGCAGGAGCACCAAGGCGCGGCGTGGACCAAGTCGCACCAGATCGGCACCGAGGTCATGACCCCAGCGCAGCAGTTTGCCGAGTTCCAGCGCATCCAGAAGAACACGCGTAGCCTCGGCTCGCGCGTTGAGCGGCGGTACGTCCCGACGGAGCTCATCAGCAACCCGCCGGCGCCCGAGGACGTGACGCTGGAGCTGCTCATGGCGTCGCAGACGCACATGGGACACAACACGTCGCTGTGGAACCCGGCCAACTCGCGGTACATTTACGGCGTGCGCCAGGGGATTCATATCATCTCGCTGGAGACGACGGCGGCGCACCTGCGGCGTGCGGCTCGCGTGGTCGAGGAGGTTTCCTATCGGGGTGGCGTTATCCTCTTTGTGGGCACTCGAAAGGGCCAGATGGAGATTGTGACCAAGGCCGCTGCAATGGCTGGCGCGTGCCACCTCTTCACCAAGTGGACGCCCGGCGCCATTACCAACCGCGACGTCATTCTCAAGACACAGGCCACCAAGGTTGTGGACCAGCTGGACGGCGAGCTCGGTGGGTTCGACATGTACAAGGGCATGGCGAGGCCGCTGCTCCCGGACCTCGTGGTGTGCCTGAACCCGCTTGAGAACTACACCATGCTGTACGAGTGCGGTCTCAAGAATATTCCCACGATCGGCGTCATTGACACCAACGTAGACCCTTCATGGGTCACGTACACGATCCCCGCCAACGACGACAGGTAAGCCACGGGAACACTCTTCCGGTTTGAAGATTTGCTAACAAATCCTCCAGTCTGCGATCTATGGCCGTCGTCGCTGGCGTCCTCGGCCGGGCTGGTGAGAAGGGCCAGAAGAGGAGATTGGCCGACGCCTCACGCGGCAGCGTCTCGTGGAACACGTCGCCAGAGCTGTCGCGCCACATGAAGAAGGAGGTGCAGGCTGCGATAGTCAAGCGCAAGGAGGTCATGGGCCGCATGCAGGCCGACATCCAGGGGTTCACGGAGGAGGAGCAGAACATCCTCCGGTCACAGTACAAGGGCGTCGAGCTGGATGTCACCGAGGACGAGATGGTGCAGATGATGGGCGAGGCCGTCGATACGCCGTCGGCACCGCAAGCAGCGGCCAAGGCGGACCCGCGGCTGGCTGAGATTGAAAGCCAACTGCACGGCGTGCGGGAGAGGACGGCCGACATCGAGTCTGCCGTCCGAGGTGGCAAGCAATAGTATGCGGTGCCGTTGAGTGTGCATGTACAATACGGGTAGTAGTAGCAACTGTAGTCTAAAGCGAAAAAGACTGTACTTTTAGTATTGGACTTGCTGTGTAGTGCGCTTCGCTTTGTTTGTTCCGTCGTACAGTGAGAGCTTGAAGCGTACGAAGTCTACCTCGTGGTCATCAGGCAAGCCGGGCGGAGCGGATAAACGTCACCGCCGACGAGGGCCGGAAATAATGGAGCACAGGAGCGCGAGTGCCCGCAGTAAATGCAGCGGCCCGACACCCCGGGCTGGAAACTTCGCCCTGCTGCGAATTTCC
Organism: Purpureocillium lavendulum; assembly: GCA_029168975.1. Taxonomy (NCBI): domain Eukaryota; kingdom Fungi; phylum Ascomycota; class Sordariomycetes; order Hypocreales; family Ophiocordycipitaceae; genus Purpureocillium; species Purpureocillium lavendulum. The sequence continues at coordinate 2,900,050 of JAQHRD010000005.1, read as the reverse complement.
CCTCACCACGCACAACACCTCACGACCGAACATTTCAGCACAGCAGCAGGCCGGGGAGCACGCGCACCACCCCCGCCGCCGCCCGCCGCGCCGTTATTAGCACGGCACACAGCAAGCCCGAAGGTGGCCAGCCAGCGAGAGTGGATGCACCACCGCCGTGCTGGTGGCGAAACGAATCCGTCTGTCTGGCTTCGTGTGTTTTAGGTGAGCCGGCAACCAGCCAGCGCCCGCCCCCCCGGGGACCGTGCCGCCGTAGCCGCCCGCACTGCAGGCACTCACTCGCACTCGCACGGGGAGGCCCGCAGCGGGCCTGCGAGACACCGGGCCCAGGCAGGACCCAAGGGTACGTCCGGCCTCCGCACCATGTCTCTCGTGTTGGCGTGCGTTCGCGGCGTGTTTTATGCTTTGCGCGGCCTGGGTGTGGCCGTGGGGAAGCGGTGATCCTGCATGCTGTCGCATGGGACTGGGGGGATCGGGGCGTGCATGTTCGCTGAGAGCCGGGGGCTGACGAGTCTGATAAACAGCTCCGCGGACGTCTGGACTGACTGATCTGACGTCGGCCTTTGCTCTGATAAGGGGAGCAAAAGCCGAGCAGGCGCGCGGCCGGAGGAGTCGGTCGAGCGGCCTGGCTCCGTCGAGATGCCCGCCGTCATGGAAGACCCGAGCGGCCCCACCCTCTTCCGGGTCTCGGGTCAGGCGCCGTTCCCGGACCCCGGCGACCCGGGTTTGCCGCCGGACATTGTCCCGCGCCAGGTCACGCTGCGGGACCGCCAGACCGTCGCGACCATCGTGCCCTTTGCCTCGCGGCACCGCCTGCCGGCCTCGCTGCTCGCCTACCTGTGCGACCAGCTCAACCGCGAGATCGACACGGGCGACACGTACCCCATGACGGAGCCGTTTGCGCCCGATGCCTTCGCCGACTACTGGTTCCAGACCTTTGGCGCCGTCATGCTGCTCGGGAGCATCGACTCGGCCGACGACGTCGTCGACGAGGGCCGCGACTGGGCGCGCGAGTGCCTCGGCAGCTTCTTCATCAAGCCCAACTACCCGGGCCGCAGCAGCCACGTCTGCAACGGCAGCTTTATCGTCACCGACGGGTCGCGCAACCGCGGCGTGGGCCGCCTCATGGGCGAGGCGTACATTGACTGGGCGCCGCGCCTGGGCTACACGTACAGCGTCTTCAACCTCGTCTACGAGACCAACGTCGCCTCGTGCCGCATCTGGGACGCCCTCGGCTTCAAGCGCATCGGCAGGGTCAAGGCCTGCGGCAACCTGCGCAGCCACCCGGACCGCCTCATCGACGCCATCATCTACGGCCGCGACCTGCCCCAGGGTGGCATCAGCAACGGCAACGCAAACGGCGACGAGCTCATCAGCGAGGAGCGCTTCGACAAGATCCGCTACTACCTCAAGACGGGCAAGTACCCCAACGGCGCGGACCGCGCCGAGAAGAGCCGCCTGCGCAGCGCCGCCACGCACTACAAGCTGCTGGCGGGCGACAAGCTCATGCTCAAGGACAAGGAGGTCATCTCGGACCCGGCGCGGCAGTACGAGATCGCGAGGGGCGTCCACGCGCTGCACCACGGCGGCATCAACAAGACCACGGCCACCATTGCCGAGCGCTACCACTGGAGCAGGATCAAGGAGACGGTCAGCGACGTCATCCGCGCGTGCAGCGAGTGCAAGGAGCTGGGCAAGGCCGTGCCCGGCAGTAGTAATGGCGGCGGCAGCACCGGAGGCGGGCTCGCGGCGAGCGTGCCAAGACGGGCGGGCAGCAGCAGCGCGGCTACGACGCCGGCCGCGACGACAAATACAACGGCAACGGCTGCGACGACGCCGACCCTCGTGGACGGCGCCGCGGGAACGGTCTCGCTGGCAGACCACCACCACCACCACCACCACGATCACCAGAGCCACCAACCCCTGGACGCTGCCGAGAGGGTCCTCGCGCTGCAGCAGAACCACCACCACCACCATAATCAGCACCACGGCCTGATATCAGCCTTTTCGCAGCCCAGCCCGACGGCCGGCAGCCCGGGCAGCGCCTACGCCAACCCAAGCGACATCTCCGTCCTGCCCTCGCACGCGCCCAGCGACCACCAGGAGCTCCACCGCACACACCACGCTCACCCGCACCACCTCCACCATCACCAGCACCAGCACCAGCACCACGATCACGAACACCACAGCCCGATGCTGCAGGACCAGCCAACGGACCAGCACGTGTCTCCAGACGTATACCAGCCCATCGACCCGCAGATCATCAACCACCACCAGGTGGTGCATCATCATCATCACCGCGACCACCACCACCACCATCACCACGACGACGACGGTACAGCCGCGCACGCCCCGCCTCCACCACCCGACGACAACCCCTTCGAGGACCACTACCACCAGCACGCCGACTTCCAGGCGCTCCTCAACGCGACCGAGGACGTAGTCGACGTCGACGTCGTCGATGGCAGCGTCGTCGCCGTGCCCGACACGCACCATCACCAACACCACCAACACCACCACCACCACCACCAGCATCACCAGGACGTCGATCATAACCACGACCACAATGTAGTAGACGAAGCCGCTGCTGTGGATGCCTCGGCCGTCGACCGCGACCTCGACATGCTGATCGAGCCGGACGACGTCGACGTTGATGTGGGCGTCGACGTCGCTGCCGTGGGCGTGGGCGACATCGTGGACGATACCGGCGCCGACGTCGCGGGCGGGAGCTCGGGCGTGCAGGGCGTGCAGGGCGAGCACGACGACGACAACGACGACGGGGACGCGGACATGGGCGGCGCGCTGGATGGTGTTGACGACGACGACGTGCAAGACTTGCACGGTGGGAGGAGGGCGGCCGGCGGCGGAGACAGGGGGTTGTACGATGTGAGCTTTGACGGGACGGGCTAATGGCGGAGGACAGCGAAGCAGGCTGATGGCCGAAGGTGAAGCCGGCTAACGCCGGAAGGTGAAGCAAGCTTGGAAGAGGGAAACATCCTCAACGGGGGACCTGGCATATTGATTACAGCGGTCTGGCATATTCAACGGGAAATGGCCCAGCGGCGTCTGGGACTAATGCATGTGTTTACGGCTTAACGTCTCATTTACCTGCGTCGGGAGGGCGCGGCATAGTGGTAGATCAAGGGGGCCAAGGGAGCGACTACTGTCCAGTCTAGAGGTGGTCGTTTTTTTTCTAAGGTATCATACAGATTCATTCCATATTAGAAAAAAACTTTTTTATACCACTTCTATCCCTCCACTCTACCTGCGAGGCATGCCTCGTCCCCGGCCGCGGACCGCCCTCTGGGCCGCTCCGGGGGGCAGCTGCCCAGGAGCCTGGGGCTTGGCGCTCTCCTCGTTGCGGATCGTCTCGTCGACGCCGAGAATCAGGCAGCTGGCCTCGGTGGCGGCCTGGAGGGCGTTGACCTTGACCAGGGCGGGCTCCCAGACGAAGCGCTCCATCATGTCGGCGACGCCCTCGTTCTTGAAGTCGACGCCAGCCCACGTGTTGCCCTTGCGGTGCTCGACGCGCAGCTTGTTGAGGATGTCGGTCGCGTCGAAGCCGGCGTTGTCGCACAGCTGGCGGGGGATGACCTCGAGGGCCTTGGCGAACGACTTGATGATCGCTTGTTGCTTGTGGGGGATGTTCTTGTCGGCGAAGCGGTGCAGGTAGGCTGAGATCTCCATCTCGACAGCGCCGCCGCCACCGACGATGAGGTGGTTCTTGATGGCGCGCTTGACGATCATGATGGCGTCGTGCAGGGAGCGCTCAACCTCAGCGATGAACTGCTCGGCGCCGCCGCGCAGCACCAGTGTGCACGTCTTGGCCTCAGGGCACTCCTCGAAGAAGTTGAAGCGCTCGCCGCCAATCTGTCGCTCCTCGAAGGAGCCGCACGTGCCGAGGTGCTCGGGAAGGATGTCGGAGCACGTCGACTGGATGGTGGCACCGGTGGCCTGCACGACTCGCTCCATGTCCTCCGAGGCCACGCGGCCGGCACAGAAGACGTCCCGGTCGGCAAAGTACTGCGTCGCCAGATCGCCAATCGGCAGCTTGCTCAGCACGACCTTGGCCCCCGTCTTGGAGATGGCCTCGAGCTTCTTGTAGATGATCTGCCACTCGGCATCGACGATGGCCTGGTACTCGGACACCTGCTCGACGCGCACCTCGGCGTTGTCCTTCTCAGCCTTGAGCTCGAGCTCGACGTTGAGGCAGACAATCTTGGGCTTCTTGAACGACTTGGGTTGTTGCTCGAAGCCGGCATAGGAAAACGTCTTCTTGAAGGCGACGCCGTTGACGTAGCGCGACTCGGTGAGAGAGCCGCCGGGGATCTTCTTGATGCCGATGAGCTTTTCGTTGAGGTCGTCTTGGTCGAGTGACAGGACGGCGTCGACAACCACTAGAAAGACGTCAGCAGCTGCTACGGAGGACTTTGTGACAGGCGCCCGCGGTGTACATACTCTTTGTGAAGAACTCGGTGTTTCGCTTAATCAGCTTGCTCGTCATGGCGGTCGCGGCCAGCTTGGACAGCGTCTCGCGGCGGTTGCCCTCGTTGGTGCTGACGGCAATCTCCTTGATCTTGTTGACGGCCATCTGGGAGGCTTTCCGCAGGCCCTTGATGATGATCTGGGAGCTGACACCCTGCTCGACGTGGTCCTTGACCTCCTTGAGGATCTCGCCGGCGAGGACGACGACCGACGTGGTGCCGTCACCGACCTCGGCGTCTTGGGATCGCGCAATGTCGACGAGGATGCGGGCGGCGGGGTGGACAATATCGAGGAGCTGTTTCGTGTCAGCGGGGGAACCGTCCTGCGCTCTCGCCAGGGCGATGGGAAGCGGCGCGGGGGACGTCGAACCTTCATGACGGTGGCACCGTCGTTGGTGATGGTCTGCCTTCCATTCTCGTCCACCATCAGCAGGTCGCCGCCGTACGGGCCCAGCGTGGGCTTTATCGTGGACTGGACCGCGAGGCAGGCATTGATGTTGGAGACGATCTGGCCCTTGCCCTGGGAGGTGTCGGTTCCTGGGGAGAGAGGAAGCGAGCGTCAGTGGCGGTTCACGAGCTGCCATCAGGGGCGGCGACGGCGGGCAAGGGGGAGGGGGGGCCAGGCGAGCGAGGCGGTGGGGTAGCTCACCTTCCTTGAGGACGATGATGGTGGGCGTCTGCCCGCCGAACGACATGATGGCGGTGCTGCGTTGGCGCGTGCCGTGACCCGTCGGCAAGAAGTTGCGATGAGGAGGGGGCGAGAGAGAGGGAGAGATGTGGGCGTGGGGGGGTCGAGGCGTCGACGATGTCTGGTCTGGAGCGGCGGTTCTGCGTCGTCGTCGAGGTTGGAGCTCCCAGGCCAAAAAATGTTGCAGCCTTTGGACGGAGTGCACGGACCACTCGGGGTTTCCATGTACCTTCGTCACCCTTCCACGCGTTGCTGCTACTTCGATGCCCTGCCCCTCCACGCCAGGCGCCAACCGCGCAGGGCAGTTGGCAGAGGCCAGGGCTCCCGCTACCGTGGTGCGTCCTGCCCCACCATAAATGCAGGCAGCTTCCACTTTTGGATTCTGTCCAGCTCCATGTCCAACCTCCATCGTGCTGGCACGGCGCGACGACAACGTCACCCGCGACAGAGAGGAGGAAAGCAGCAGAAGGCATTCGATCAAAATCGAGTATCATCACGGGATGCAGTAGATGCGAGGAATCAGAGGCAGAACCCCGCCATCGTTCAAGTCGTCATTCACCGCCGCGATGCGGCCCGCGACGCCCAACCCCAACGCCATGCTGAACGCCAAAGCAACGAAGAAGGGACAGCAGCAAGAACCCGTCCCAAATCACCGCTCCCGCTCCTTCACCAGCGCCTCGTAATGCGTGCGCACGGCCTCCCACTCCGTCGCCTCCACGACGTCCAGAAACGCCCCCAGCTCGCCCTTGAGCGTCACGAGGCGGTACCACTCCTCACCCTCCTCGTCGGGCACCTTGCCCGGGTTGCCCTCGCGCACGCCGCGGATCACCGCCGCCGCCTTCTCCATGATGATGCTTATGATGGTGCTGACGCGCGCCGCCACGCACCGCGCCCGTAACCTTCCGTCGGCGTCATCGTCCTCGCCGCCGCCGGCCCGGCAGATGCCCGTCAGGCGACGCAGAAGCGCCGCCGCCGCGCACCCCTCCGTGTAGAAGGCGTGCCCCCCCTCGTCGTCGTCTCTGTAGTTGGCGCGCCCGGGGAGGTGCTCGTCGAGGAGCTTGGCCACCGGGCGTGTGCGATAGAGCCAGCGGTCCTGCCGCTCCCACCGCGCCAGGTCCAGCGCGAGGCCCAGCGGCACGTGTCCGTCCAGCATCTTCTGGAACTCGGGCAGCGGCTTTAATATAAACGGTATCGCTCCCCGCTGAGCCCTGCGGCGCGTGATTGGAGCAGTCGGGGCCGTTCGCCCGCTGCCCTCGTCTGGAAGAACGTTGTCAGTGGGGGCTGCTCGCAGCTCGACGTGATGCCAGGATGTAGAAGGGAGGACGCACCGTCGTGCACCGGGATCTCGAGCTGGTCCGGGATCCTGGGCCGGATGTCTATCACATCGCCGTTTAAAGTCGGCAACGCCGCCTGCGGGTTGCGCTTGAACCACTTTCTCCGTCGTCTCTCCGCGATGGTCTGGCGGCAGCGGCGGCGCCGGCTATCGGCGTCGTCGTTCGTCTCTGCGTCACGCATCATCAGACGACGGGCAGACTTTTCGTCTGGCGTATTTATGGGATGGGGTTCGTGCTTGTAGAGAGGTTGTTGTCTGTCAGGACGACGGCTGTGAAGTTGGAGGTCGTGTGAGCAGTGCAGGCAAGTATGAGGCTGGTGAAGAACGTTAAGGCCGCGAGGGGCAGTCGCGAATGAGGGAACCGTAAAAGCACTTGCTCAAGGGGACGCAGAGTCCCATTGTGTAAGTTTCATTGAGCATGCGCAGAAGTTGCTATTGTGTTCTGCGGCTCGATGAATGGCCAAGCCAGTTGCCAGGGGCGGTGCAAGTTCTGTTCAGGGCCACTTCATACGCTATGCGCACTGCCATTACAGCGCTTTTGCCCACTACAGCATCAATTCAGTGCCCTCGACAGCCTCATAAACATCTCTGGCGTGAAGTCTAAACGTCGGTGGACAAACATGCAAGCTCGTGGTACGGTGTAGCCACAGTGGGATGGGCATGACTCCTCGCGACAAGTAGCCTAGTGGGCAGGACTCGGCAGTCTCGCCGCTCCAAATAAAGCTTGGGCTAAGATCACTGTTGCAGCTTCTCCTTCGATCTAGTTTAGGCAAAGAATAAGTTCATATATTCAAACCTCCCATTGGTTCTCAGCCGCGTTGCTATTTCTTCCATCCCGGGCTCGGAGACAGCAGCAACCCCTGTGACGTCTGGATTCGCGGGGCTGTACCTTGCGAGCCAGAAATCAGGCACAGGGCGTTAAGGTAGGTAATCAGCGGGTTATTGGAGCATGTACGAGAGCACAATGCATGTTCATTTCTACAATAGGTCATTCATAATGCACCAGGGCCACCCAGCCCACACAAACGCGTGCCACCACCACCCCAGTCGTACTTGGGTATCCTCCCACCCGAGTCACTCGCGCACATGCTCGATGATCTCTACGCATTGGACGCAGCAGCAGCGCCGCCTGGCGGTTGCTGCTGCGCCTTGCCCCGTCCCGGCGCGGCCTCGAAGCTGGCCTGCCACCGCTCCTCCTGCTTGAACATGGCGACGCACTGCAGCGCGCTGGGGTTGCCGTAGTCTGGGTCCGCGCCGCCCTCGAGCAGCGCCTGTGGAATTATATCGCAGTATCAGCATTTCCACGTCCACGGCGCGCAACAGCAGCGGCAACGACACCGAAGCCCCCGTCCCTGAAATGGCGGAGGGGCGACAGAATCGGTGAGGGATGACGGAGCAGGTGGGCTTACCTCGATGACGGCGTCCTCCTTCTTGAAGACGGCGCCGGCGAGCGGGCTCTGGCCGCGGTCGTTGAGGCGGTTCGGGTCTGCCCCGTGCCGGACCAGCAGGCGGACGAGGTCGGCGTGGCCGTGGTAGGCGGCGAGCATGAGCTGCGCAAGACCAAATAAGCAAACGTGAGCATTCCCACGGTTGTCGGGCGCGTCGGCTAGGCACGAGTTGATAAGCTAGGCAGGTACCTACCAGGGTGTCGCCCTTGTCGTTGGTCATGTTGGGCGGCAGGCCGGCGGGCAGGGCCTGCTCGAAGATGGGCATGTCGCCGGCGCGCGCCGCGTCGAACATGCGCGCGGCGAGGGCGACGGCCTCGGGCGACAGGGAGCTGCTGCCGGAGCCGTCCATGGCGCGGATGGGAGACGGATCGCGCGCTGGGGGTCCGAGTGGGAGTTTGTGACTCTGCGTTGATAATGCTGGCTCTCAGGCTTGAGCAGTGAGGGCCAGACAATGTGGTCGCTGTTGAGTTGTATTCGCTATCGCTAGCGACAACAAGCGACAAGTAGAAACGAGACGACTCTCGCTTGCCTTTTTTTGTAGGCACGCTCGGAGGCTAAGTGATTCGGAGGCGAGCCGTAACGCCGCGTTCAAGAATGATTTGCAATGGCCGTCGACGACAACTCCGTGTGGTGGTGGCGATGTTACTTGTCGTTGCTCAGCACTGCAGCGCTGACGTCGGGCGCCGCTGGGCTCGGACCCGGACCGGACTTGGCGGAAGAGGTTGAGGTGAGGCGCCCAGGTGCGGGGGCCCAGCGGCGCTGCAGGTCACCAACTCACCACTGGCGGCGGTTCGCCTGGCACCCAACTCGAAAAGCCCACGGCGCCGGTCGCGGGGCGCACGGGTCGGACCTGAGGATCAGGGAGCCGGCGGGTGTCTCGGCCCCTGATGCCCGTGTGAAGTCTGATCGCTTTCTTTATTATTGGTATATGACAAGGAGAACCAGTCTTCCTTGCCTGCCTTTTTAAAGTATGAAAATCCATCCATGCCCAGTCCTATTCTCCTCCAAGGACCGCCTGTAATGCTGCTTCGCAGACGGTCATGGACTCATGTTCAATCTACCGGGTATCGTCATCGTCGTCGCCTCGTCTCGTCAAAGCAGTAAATGAAGGGCAGCCCAGCTCCCAGCAGCAGCAGCCGCGGCTACATGAACAATTTCCAAGCGTTTCAAAACAGAAGAAACAGTATGCGGCGGCGTCAGTAGTCAGCCGGGCCATCACCGCGGGGCCCGGGCCCGGACCCGGAGCCCGATCCTCCTCCGCCTGCTCCTCCTCCTCCTCCTCCAGCACCGCCGCCGGGGCCCGCCGTCCCCGGCAGCGTGGGCACGGTCGGCGGATCCGGCATCTGCGGTGTCTCTGGCCTATGCATATGGATGTGCGTGTGCGTGTGCGCGTGGGCGTGGGTGCGGTCCATGCTCTCTGCGCGCGCCGGTGGTAGTGGTCGTAGGCTCGCAAGCTCGGCTGCTTGCAGACGTGGCCCGAGAGGCGTCGGGGAGGGGGGGTGCGTGCGTTCGTGGGTGCGTGAGAGATGGTTCGCAGTTCGCAGCGCAGAACAATGTCTCACTCAGACGGACGGCGCGCGGCTGTCACGTCTGCCACCAGCCTGTCTGTCTGTCACCCGGTCTGTCGACAGCGGCCGGGGACGGGAATGTCTTAGCGCCCCACGTCCAGGGGTCTCGGCTGCGTGTGTGTCTGGCGAACACGGACAGATGATGGTGGGACGCTGGGACTGGGACTGGTTGGTGCCTCGCCCTTTGCCGGATTAGGGTGGGAACAAGGGACGAGCGATACAGGCAAAGATGGGAAAGAAAGGACAAAAAGAGAAAAGAGCAGAGTGATGGCGGTCGGTCCGTCTGTCGTCGTCAGACAGGGACGGGCCCGGGGAGGGAGAGGGAGAGAGGGGGTGGAATGGAAAACGGTTGGTGGTGGCCTGCCCTCGCGTCTCGTCACCTTGACGTCAGGGTGGTGAGAGGCGGCGCGAGCTGCCCACCCGCATCACCATGCTGGCGAGCGGACACCCCATCGTCCCACGGGCCGACGCCGCATCCATTGCGCGGTTTTGTTGGCCACATTTCTGGCCAGGGGAACGCATGGAAGAAAGGGAGGCAAAAAAAATTAATTCACACGTATCACATTGTTTCGCCGAGTTCAACCGGCGCCGAGGCGGCTGTCTGTCTGTGTCGTCGAGGATGGCGCATCAGCACAGCAGCAACTGACGGCCAGCCATATCGCCCACAAGCCCGTAGCTGCAGCTGCCCACCCCATCTCATGCCATGCCATCCCATCTCATCGTCCCCCATGTTCGAATTCGGATGCATGCAGGCTGAGCCCCGCCGTGCGCCCGTCCGTTCCCTCGCCGCAGCGCCTTGCCAAGCTGCTGCCAGAACGACGAAGAGTCGGCGACGCATGTCCCATCATTCCATTCATTCCACACACTCACTGCTCGCAAAACGCCCGCTGCTCCGTTGCCAGGCCAGGCCAGGCCAGGCCGAGGCCAGAAGCCAAGCCCGTTCCGGATCTCCGCGCCGGCGCGGGCCAATCACCCGGCCCGACCGACGGCCTGGCGTGCGTGCAGGAATACCAACCAAGCCCGGTCTGCGAGTGTGCCTACGGTAGCTGCTGCGGAGTGGTGCACACCAGACAGACAGACAGACGGACAGACAGGCAGACAGACAGACAATTAACTTTCGACCGCGCATCATCCAATGTGTCGGTCGGTGGCGGCGGCGACGGCGGCGACGGCGGCGCATCGGTGGGCCGATTTTTCCCAACTGAGCTAAGGTAGGCAAAGAAAGGCAAGGTGGTGGCGGGGCCCTGGCGGCTGTTAGCCGCTACCCGCCCGTTTGCGCGAGCGGCCCCGCTGCCGGCAGGTCGCGGCCCATCTAAGACAGACGGGACTCGCAGCAGTCGGGGGTGACTCGAGGACGTCAACATGTCAATTGTCAAAGTGGCCGGCTGGGTCGACTGCATCCAATTGCTCCACTCGCACGCGGTGCCAGCCGGTCGGCCGGCCGGGCTGGCAACTGGCTTTCCTGGCTGTTTTCGACTACGTACTCATACTCGCCCAGCGCGAACGACGACGACCCTGCTGGACCTTGCCATGGCCTGATGCGCCCGGCCGATTGTCCATGGAAGCAGGGCCGATTCCATTCAATGGCATCAGGGGGCCCTCTTTTGCTCTCATTTGGCCCTCGTTTCGGACGGCAGGCACCCGCGTCCAGCCCATTGACCCCAGCAGTCCCAGCCCAGCCCTGCCCAGTGCCCAGTGCCCAGTGCCCAGCGGCCAAGCTCTACCTCCATTGAAGCCATGATCCGAGTCTTCCGTGTCCACCCCCCTCCCCCCTCCCTCTCATCCTGCAGTCTGGACATGTCCCCGCCATGGTGCTCGACGACTCGTACAAGTACACACACCACGCGTAGCCACACCCACCCCCTAGCTGCCCGCTGGGCCGGCCGGGCGGGGAGGGGGGTGTACAGTAGACGGGCGGCTCTGGTGTGCCTCCTGCCTGCTGCTCCTCCTCCTCCTCCTCCTGCTGCTGCTGCTGCATCCGGAGCCCGCAGGTGACGTGTTGAGTGCGCGATCTGGCGTACGAGCAACGCTCGCGGTGGCTCGGCCGACCTCGAATAAGCTTCGACGGACGCCCGTCGCCCGGATCGCCGATGCCATGGTAGGAAAAGTAGTCATGGCACCCTGCTGGTATATATCGGCAACATCTGCAAGGCAACCTCGCCTCGCGACGCTCCGTCCCTCTCGTCCCGCTTCTCTCCCCCTTCCTTGACTGACCCCATCATCGGCATCAAGGAATCCCTCCTCCCGCCGCTGCTACATCGTCACCCCCCGTCCATCCAGGCACAGGTTCCCCCCCCCCCTTCCTGCAGCTTTCCTCCCCCCACAATGGGCGACGACGACAAGTCCCTCTCGGCCTTTGGCCCCGCCCGCTCGACCATCAAGGGCAATCCCCTCTCCAAGGAGGAGATCGAGGTCTACAATGACTTCTTCAACGCCAGCTGCTACCTCTCCCTGGGCATGATCTACCTCAAGCAGAACCCCCTGCTCCGCGAGCCCCTCAAGAAGGAGCACCTCAAGGCGCGTCTGCTCGGCCACTACGGCTCCGCCCCCGGCCAGATCTTCACCTACATGCACATGAACCGCCTCATCAAGAAGTACGACCTCGATGCCTTTTACGTCTCCGGCCCGGGCCACGGCGCCCCCGCCGTCCTCTCCCAGTCCTACCTCGAGGGCGTCTACTCCGAGGTCTACCCGGACAAGTCGCTCGACATCGAGGGCATGCAGCGCTTCTTCAAGTGGTTCTCCTTCCCCGGCGGCATCGGCTCCCACGCCACCCCCGAGACGCCTGGCTCCATCCACGAGGGCGGCGAGCTCGGATACTCGGTCTCGCACGCCTTCGGCACCGTCTACGACCACCCGAACCTCATCGCCCTGACGTCGGTCGGCGACGGCGAGGCCGAGACGGGCCCCCTGGCGACGGCCTGGCACAGCACCAAGTTCCTCAACCCCATCACCGACGGCGCCGTCCTGCCCGTCATCAACCTCAACGGCTACAAGATCAACAACCCCACCATCCTGGCCCGCATCACGCACGATGAGATCCGCGACCTCTTCGTCGGCTACGGCTGGGAGCCGCTCTTCGTCGAGGGCGACGACCTGCCCACCATGCACCAGGCCATGGCGGCCACCATGGAGTATGCCGTCTGCCAGATCCGCAAGTACCAGAAGCAGGCCCGCGATAGCGGCAAGGCCTTCCGCCCGCGCTGGCCCCTCATCATCCTGCGCACCCCCAAGGGCTGGAGCGCCCCGCGCAAGGTCGACGGCGAGTACCTCGAGGGCTTCTGGCGCGCCCATCAGGTGCCCATCACGAGCGCCGCCACCAACCCCGAGCACCTCAAGATCCTCGAGAGCTGGATGCGCAGCTACGGGCCCGACCGCCTCTTCGACAAGGACGGCGCCCCCCAAAAGGCCCTCATGGAGCTCACGCCCAAGGGCAACCGCCGCATGAGCGCCAACCCCGTCGCCAACGGCGGCATCATCAAGAAGCCCCTCAAGATGCCCGACTTCCGCGACTACGCCATCAAGTTCGACCGCCCGGCCACGTACCAGAGCAGCAGCATGAAGAACATGGCCCTGTTCCTGCGCGATGTCATGGCCAAGAACACGCACAACTTCCGCCTCTTCGGCCCCGACGAGACCGAGTCCAACAAGCTCGGCGCCGTCTACGAGGTCACCAAGAAGGTGTGGATGGGCGAGTACTTTGAGGAGGACAAGGACGGCGGCAACCTCGCCCTCGCCGGCCGCGTCATGGAGATGCTGTCGGAGCACACGGTCGAGGGCTGGCTCGAGGGCTACATCCTCAGCGGCCGCCACGGCCTGCTCAACAGCTACGAGCCGTTTATCCATGTCATCGACTCCATGGTCAACCAGGTAAGCAAGCGCAAGCAGACTTGACTGACTGACCTCGTCGTCAAGCAACCCCCCCCCCCCCCCCCAAAGTAGTGAAATAGTTGATCATCGAGATTCGAGACTGAGACTGACCCCCCTCCCTCCCTCAACAGCACTGTAAGTGGGTCGAAAAGTCGCTCGAGGTCGAGTGGCGCGACAAGATCGCCTCGCTCAACATCCTCCTGACGTCGGTCGTCTGGCGCCAGGACCACAACGGCTTCTCGCACCAGGACCCGGGCTTCCTCGACGTCGTGGCCAACAAGAGCCCCGAGGTGGTGCGCATCTACCTGCCGCCCGACGGCAACTGCCTGCTGTCCGTCATGGACCACTGCCTCAAGTCGGTCAACTACGTCAACGTGGTGGTCTCGGACAAGCAGGACCACCTGCAGTACCTGGACATGGATGAGGCCATCGCGCACTGCACAAAGGGCATCAGCATCTGGCCCAAGTTCAGCACCGACGCAGGCCAGAACCCCGACGTGGTCATGGCGTCGGCCGGCGACATCCCCACGCACGAGACGCTGGCCGCCATCGACCTGCTGCTGCAGCACTTCCCCGACCTCAAGATCCGCTACGTCAACGTCGTCGACCTCTTCGTGCTCATCCACCCGTCGGAGCACCCGCACGGCCTGTCGGACCGCGAGTGGATCAGCATCTTCACCGAGGACACGCCCATCATCTTCAACTTCCACAGCTACCCCTGGATGGTGCACCGCCTCACCTACAAGCGGCCCGGCAACCCCAACATCCACGTCCGCGGCTACACGGAAAAGGGCAACATCGACACGCCCCTCGAGCTGGCCATCCGCAACAAGACGGACCGCTTCAGCCTCGCCATCGACGCCATCGACCGCATGGCCCACCTGCAGAACCGCGGCGCCACCGCCCGGCAGGCCTTCCTCGACGAGCAGATCCGGGCCTCCAACGACGCCTTTGAGCACGGCGTCGACCCCGCCTACCTGTCCAAGTGGACGTGGCCCCGCAACGGCCTGTGGCAGAAGGCCGCCGAGAAGCTGCCCCTGCGCTCTTAGACGTAGTAATAGATTTGGTAGGAGGAGTATACTTTGGAGAGTGGCATTCTTGGTTGTATTTAAATTGATTAATGCTCATGTGCATCTCAGAAAGAACTGCTAAACGTGTGAATGGTGCCAGCCCTACATGTAATCCCAAGCTCCCAGCGTTGTAACCTGTGGGTGTGAACTGTTCCTGTACATCATGTTCTGAGCCACATCGGTGGAGTTTCTTTTCGAATTGTTCTGGTGCAGAAAGGTCCCTGTGCAGAGAGCCTTACAATGAGATGAGATGGCGCGCTTCAATGGTGAGTGAGCTGCGGACTCCTGGGTCAGGCTAACTCCAAGCTTGGCGAGATCCCTGACTTTCAGCTGAACAGCGGACAGATACGAGCCTCACGTCGACGCGTCTCAACAGGCAACCACATTGCACTCTCTCAAAAAGCGCCAACACGCCAGGGATTGACCCAAAATCTCTCACCATGTTGCCAACGAAATGAGGAATTTCTTGCCACTTGCCTTCAAACTCTACTTCCAACGGGGTCGTATCGAGGTGTCATGCCGGACGAGATACTTAGGCGGAGGTCCAAACGGCCAGGTGCGGGGAAACCAGAAGTTCCAGACGACACGTCTGATACGATCTGTGCGGTCGATGGGAGAGTCTTCTCGCGGCCATGCGCTCACCTGGGATTGAAAGAGGCGTGCTGCGTCCTCTGCCGGCACACCGTGCGGAGCGGCGAGACGGTCGCAGCTGGTACTACTCCTCGAAACAGTCCATGGCTCTATGCCCTGCTTGGATTGACTCATCGAAGGCTGACTTTACGGAATAGTACTAGGAAATGCAAGGACGAAAAGTCTTGGTGGCTACTCACTGAGCTTCCGTCTTCCCTCCTTAGACCGCAAGTTCACCCACCAGACTATCCATGAGCGGCATCGGACGAGTCTATGGCGCCTGTGCCGCGGGTGTCTTGGCACGGAGGACACCTTTCTCTACCATGCGGACTGCTTCCACGCCGTTGAGCGACGGTATGGCAGGCGGCTTGGTATCGAGGACCTGTGGACGATCGGCCTGTGGACGCAGGGACTGCCGCGCATGCCTGCCGTGTCCACCGCACGACCACAGATGATGGCGCGCATGGATGTCGATACTGAGGCTGGTACTACAGACGCAGACTCATGGCTTTGCGGCATAGGCCGCTTGCCACAGGAGCTTCTTGATCAGATTTACGATCTGTGCCCGGAGTCTTTACTCTGGCGGTATTCCTCAGCATTGGGGAGGATGCCACTCTTAGAGCCACTGCTCGATCGCAATGGCGACACAGTTCGGCAGTCTTTGGGGGACCTCGGCTCATGGAACCGCTGGGGTGTCACAGAGGCTACTTCTGGACCGTCCAAATTTGTGAGGCTGAGTATAGATGACCTTGGCATCAGGGCTGTTGAGCAGCTACCCGCTACCCCCAGCGAACCCATCACCCAAGGCGCCGGAGTTTGGTATACCGTCGAGCCTGTCGGTTCGTTCAAAGACTACCAGTGTGAAGCAAAGGTATGTTAAAGTGCAGCTAACTCTCTCATATTTACTAAAACTCTGTGCAGGGTGGCTTTCTGAGACTGATCCCACCAGGCGACAGCCAGAGGACAGACACGGGGATGACGCTCTGGGATACTCCGAGTCCCCCGCCGACGGAACGCATCGCGTGGTTTTCGAACCGCTGCGGCACATCTAGAATATGCTGCGTGAATTTGCAAGGCCTTCGAGGACTCACAGCCTTTTGCTCCAAAGGCGCCATATACGCCATACGTCCGCACTACAAGTGGGGAATCACGCCTGCTCTCGCCCCGTCTCAGGGGAACCTACCCCCCTCTGAGCGCAAGAAGCTCACCCCGATATATTTCCCATTGGCAAACGGCGAGACGATTACCGAAGTCTGGGTTCGAGACTGTTCCTGTCCCGCGAGTTTGTGTCGCAAAACGGTCCACAACGAAGCCTTGGCCGTCTGTAACCCTACCTACCTAGATCCTGGTGACACCAATGCCCATGTGTCTCTGTCGGCGGACTACGCTAACTCATAAGAGTAGATCGTCACGAGCACAGGCAGGTTCCAGCTCTTTGGACGGTACATCAGCCCGCTCCGGGGAGCCGACAACCCGCACCTGGGCCTGCGTTGGCGGCGGATCGGCGACGCGACGACGACGCACCTGCTCTACACCGACACCATGTTCCAAACTCCACACACGGATCTCGGCGCAGCCTCCAGCATGGACCGGACTCTCCCGCCGCAGAAACAGCCCGGTCCGCCCGCCATCCTCACCGAGTGCCGCGGCTGGGCAATCGCCGCCCACTTCGGCTACATGTCCGTCGCGTCACTCCGCCGTGTCACGCAGCTCAAGCTCTTTCAGAACAAATGGCCCGGGGTCGTACCGACGGAGATACCCTGCAGGGGCATGCTGCTCGGGTACGAGGACGGGAGCCTGGCGGCGCTGGGGGACTGCTCCGGCTACGAGGCGGCGGCGGCGGAGCAACAAGTCGAGGAGGACGTCTTCCATGACCCGTGGGCGCTGCACCACAGGACGATCCCGGGCACGGGTCGCGTGGTGCTGCGGTGCGGCTCGCTGACGGATAGCAAGGAGCCGGACTTGGACTACAGGTACGACTGGGACTACGTGCCCATGGAAGGGGAGCTGCGTTGGTGGTTTGATGACCACCGAACGCTGTTTCTTCGTCATCTGCCATGACTGAGTTGCCCGTGTGGCGCATGCGGTCTCCAGTCGTCAGACCACATCATGACACCAGACGAATCACACAGGTCAAAGCCGACAGCCTTGTTCCTGCTTGTGCACCACATGTGCGTCAGGGCGGTGTCCCCGGCTCGACTCATGCGCCTCGCTGGACAGACCTGGTCACTTGGCTGGGTGGCAAAGTGTCAAGTCTATGTGGTCAGCGTCGGTCACTACTGAACTCGCGAACCGGGCTCGCGCCATCAGCAGCCGGAACAAGGATCGGCCTGAAGGGCAATTGTTTAAGAGCCGGAGGAGGAGTTCATAAGGACAAGATGGTGGTGCTATTGGTTGATTTTCGGTCTATGAGTTCTGTGCCTGAAGGCCCAAAGCGACCAAACATATTGCGACGTGTGGTCTGGTGTCATTGATGGATGCGAGCGTGCGAGCGTGCTTTGATGGGACGCCCTTGCTGATAAACCTGATGGCGCCGCGGGTGCCCGTGACCTGGACGATGGAAGGCAAGAGGCCAGGTAGAGCAGAGCCGCGATGGCGAACTGCTGCAACGTCAAGTTGGGGGGAAGCGTCCTGGCCAGTACCTTGCGATGTTAGTGGTACGTAGAGGCGCAGGGGCCGGGCCGGGGGCGCGTCCCGAGTCCTGACAACGAGGACACCATGGGCCGAATGCTGCAAACAGTTTCGCTGCCGGATGGCTATGCAGAGTCAGACTGCAGGTGATGTTGGCTGGATCCATGTGCGATCGCATACGGTAGGTAGGACAAGTTTTCATAGGTAGCATGGCGGGCATGTCAAGTTTGAACCAGACTCCCGACATGGACTGATGACGGTTCCATGATTCAGCCGGCAGCATGAACCCCGTGTGGCACTGCACGGTCGCTTGCTGTTTACTCGCATGTGGTTAACTTCAGCTACAATGTACCTGCACCTTTTCTAAAGCTGTGGCCTCGGACGATTTACCAGTGCCCCGTCGCAGACCCTGGTCCCTGGCCCACGTTGGATGGCCAGCTGCTAACTACAGGCTGCATTGAAAGTTTACCGCGGGCCGAAACGGGGCGGCTGCAGGTGCCGGAGCCGAAGCGCCACGCTAATGCGGCCTGAGTCTGGATGGGGATCGTCAACCTGGTCTGTATCCTCGAATACACGTCTCAGCCGTGTTCGTCTGCGCCTTGTGCCGCGTTGCAGTTCCAGGGGCTTGCCAGCCATGAGTGCATGCATGCCATGGATGGCTGGCCCCAGCAGTGTGCCTGGCGGCTGTTGTAGGTAAACCGGATAGGCCAACCCTCACTCGCCATGCCTCTCTCTGTCTCAGTCACTCTCTCTCCCCTCTCTGTTGTTGTTGTTTGCCTGCAGTTACATTGCCTTGCCCTCTTTCTCATCTGTCATGGAGTCACGTCCTTGTTCGTCATCCCGAGTGACAGGAGAAAGTACGAGGTGCTCGTCCATTCATGTTATGCGGACCCAGCGCCAACTGGCCTTGGTAGCGGTCCTGCTGCTATGCCTGTCCGTGGCAGCACCGGCCGGAACCCTTGAGCTCCACCATGTCCAGCGTCGAGATGCAGCGAATCTGTTTGGGCGACGGGCTTTGCACAGCAGTACGTGCGTCAAGACAAGTCCATTCATCATCCGCGGGAATCATGAGAACTGATGGTTCCTTCAAGTCGCGGCCCTCAGGAAATTTCTATATCTAGAAGGCGGCGAGACGTCAACATACGTCGACGGACGGATGACACATGGCACCCCTTCAGTTCCACGTCAGTTGCGCGCCCCAACTTAAGCATCCACCAGAAGAAGCAGGCGCAACAGAACGGGGACCGAAAGGTCCTTGGTTGGTGACTGATAGAGCAGCATCGCAGTGAATTCCACACTCTCCCTACCCCTCGATAGGTCGTGGAGTTTGTCCGCCGCCGTGTACAACGCGATACCAGCGCATGCGCCGCCGGCCGTCAACATGTTCGCTCTGTGGGCCGACGCGGACGCGGGCGTGCTCTACCGGTACGGCGGTGAGAAGTCATACGGCGCCAACGTGAGCGACGAGAACCAGCACCTATGGAAGTTCACCCCCGATGAGGCCGGCGGCGGCAACTGGGCCGTCCAGGCTGTGCTGGAGCCGGGTGCCTTTGACGAACGCCCCGCTGGGGACACGCGGCGCGGCCGCGTTCTGCAAGGGATTCGGCGTCTACATTGGCGGTTTCGGCGACCGGTCAACGGATCCGCGATTCGCCAACGTGACCTGGCCTAACTCGACGCCCATTGCCGGCATGGTCACGTTCAATGCGACGACGCGGACGTGGAGCCATGAGCAGGTTCTGGACTCGGATTCAAAATCCAACACCAAAGGCAAGTTCACCACGGGCCAGGCGCAGTGTGTTACAGGCTTTGGGTCAAATCCCATCGTCGTGGCCCTTGGGGGATGGTACACAGACTTCCAGACCATCTCTATGTACGACCCCGTCAAGCGCCGCTGGTTCTTGCAGCAGGCCCAGGGCAGCGTGCCGAGAGCACGCGAGAACTTTTGTGCCGTCGGTGTCAAAAGCCCCCAAGGGACGTTTGACATGTAAGAATTCCCCCTTCGCTTCCCCCTCGCTCCTTTTCTCTCCGTCTCAACCCCTTTCCGACGACCTGGACCTCATGTGGGCTCGCAGATTCATCCACGGCGGCAGCAACCCAGCCGACGGCACGCTGAGCGACACCTTCGTGCTTTCGATCCCGAGCTTCACGTGGTTCAAAGTTGGCGTCACGATGCCAATGCGCATGGACCATGCGTGCGCTGTTATAGGCGGACGACAGATGCTCGTCTCAGGAGGGCTGGCCGTGCAGTGGGACTGGAAGACAAACGACGAGTGGGCGGGCGCCCACATGATCCTCGACCTGGCGGCGTGGGAGCTCAGTGACCGTTACGACTCGGACGCCGCAGAGTATCGGCCTGCGCAGGCCATCAAGAACTGGTATAACAGCGGGTTGGTCTACGCCTCGACATGTTTTGCCCCATTGAATTGTGTTTTGGGGTACATTATTGTTACTGACGAGGACTAGATTGCGACAGCGGAATGGCAAACGTGCAGTGGGAGAACGATGAAGTGCGGTCGATATTCAACGTCAACGTGAACATGAACCGTGAGTTTTTTCCCCCAACATTTAGTTCATGTTGGTACGGGAGACGAGCAACGCTCTTAACTAGATAGGATCATCGACAGCCACGGCCACATCCTCACCAACACCATCTGCCACCTCATCATCCTCCCCATCGGCTGCCAAGTCGCCTGCCGCAGGAACCATAGCGGGCTCCGTCGTTGGCGGCGTGGCCGCGGTCTTGATTGTCGGAACAGCTGCATTCGTCTTCCGCCGTTACCGTCGCCGACGACCAAAACTGTACCACCAAGGCGGAGGCCCGGTTGAGTTAATCGACGAGCACGTTGGGTAGAGGCAGGAGCTAGAGACGAAAGAGCGGCCACAGGAGCTTGTTGCGCCGAAGAAGCTTTCTGGAGGTTTGTACGAGATGCCTGCATAGGCTACCATAATCTTATACTGGTGAGACCGGGGCAACGTCTGGTGGCGATGTACGTGCACGCACATAGCCGACTTGACTGCCCCTTGGAGGCATAGAGGCATAATCGATAGCAGTACATGTACACGCGCGGTTACTACTTGTATTATTCAAGAATGGTGTTTTAGGATAAAATGAGGTATGATAGCACCTGACATGGAATTTGTAATTTAGGGGTCGATGTCGCTCAATTGTGTTGAGCTACGGCCATAGATCACGACTGGAGCCCACCCTTCTAGTTTGTACGGAGTAGTGGCACGTTCATTCCACAAAATTTACCTGTCCGCCAACGATTACTGCCGGATCGCAGTCGAGCCAACGGCTCTTGCAATTGTCGTCCATGATAATCTCCTCCGTGGTGCTTCTTGGAACGAGCGACGGTGACTCAACACCGATCACCGAATTGACAGCAAGCTCGCAGGACAACTCGAATGGAAGAGACACCGTTCTTCACGAACTACTATCCGTGGTGCGCTATTCATGAGCGCTGGTAACAAGTTCCACTAAGATGCGTCGACCACTTCCTTGTCCACCAAACTGTCCCCCCAGTCGCCATCCGACGTGCCTAAACGTGCATATTGCGATTATTCCCCTTCTGCATAGTACCCTATCCGTGGTGGCATATTGGGCAAGACTGGCGGAGATGGCCTCCAACTGTACGGAAAGCTTCACCTATGTCTTCAAGGGCAGCGTCCGGAAGCGAATTGAGGCGCGTTTGGATGATGTAGGAAGGATATCGCATCTGTTGCGGCCTTCACATCATGGATACATGAACAGTCTTCCATTGAAGTGCGTGCAATGCAAGAGGTGAGTGAGGCATCAGGGAGCTACACGTCGCTACTGGAATTGTTTTCGCTACACGTACGGTCGCCCAGTACTGACCCTCGCAAGAGCGCTCTCTGGCTCCAGTCTCTGCCGCATCGTAAAACTGGCCGAGTCACGTTCGGGAATTGCGCTTCCTCTTACGTATTACTCGATACGTGCGCGCGGGCTTTGCGGTGGGATTATGACTCAGTCAATCTCTCGGGCGAATCAAGTACGACTACTTGAATCGTTTTAAACGTATATCTCGCGTAATGAGATTGAACACGGCCGTATTCATGTTCAACTACGACACATGGATTGGACGACATTTGTCTTCTGGGGTCTTCCAATGTCAGGCTGGACTGTGCCTCATGATGGCTCAAACAAACGGACGCCGAGCTATCAACGCAATGACCACCATATGGTAGCCACGTCAACACCAGGCTTCGGAGAAGAAGCGGCAACTTATTTAAGAAGTTCCGTCAACCCATTGTTTCTGTCAGTTGTTTCGCCCAATGTCCATGGAGCCCGTTCCATGTCCCCTGATCTACGACTCAATTGAACCCGGTCTAATCAGCCCATCAAGATGATGTCCAGATCTACGCTACCGCTCCTTGCTGCTGCCAGCCTGCTCCTCGGCCTGGTCCCCACATGTGCATGCATGCCCCAGCAGATGACAGGACCAGAAGTCGGCCAGGCCTATTTTCTGTATCGAGGCGTCAGTCTACATTTTGTCTGGGTGGCCAGCATAAACATGCTAACATTCTCGTCGAGGTTGAGGTATAACGCTGCAGGAAGGGAGACCAAACTTGCGTCATCAAAGGAAGGATCACACTTATCGACGGCAACGCAATACCCCACAAGCAGAGTAGAGTCGTTACCGAGTTCGGCATTGAATGCGACCAGACATGGACGCGACCTGAGCCTTCATGTGAGAATGAAGCGGGGAAAGGGGGAGGGCAGCCTACGCAGCCATTTAGAGTAAGCAGACACTGGTTCTGACTCTGGAGAAGGAGGACACTGTACTGAACATTGTCGTACTGACCGGAGTGTTCCAATAGTGCGTGGAGGAAGGAGACGTCTGCTCGTGGCATAGTTGGGAGGCCTACGCTATGTGTTAAGTTGGAGACTGGCCACTACATAGGGAGACTTGGCCTCATCATGCGGCCTGTACCGGGGGGAAGGACACGCATTTGATCAAGGAGAAGCGCTGCTCGGACTCGGCTGTCACGTCACTCACGGTATTTCACTTGTACTCAGGCTACAACAAGGGAGCTGATTTTCTTTCCTGTCCATTGTCATCGTCACAAAGTGCATTCGTCCATCCCTCTTAGTCTGTGGTCATCGCGATCGCGCGGCGCCTCATCGCCTCGGCTCCCTTAGCATGTGGTACTCGACAATGTCTCCAAACTCGGACCGCTCCACCGTCGCGAAGCCGAACTTATCGTACAGCGGCTTGCCCTCGGCCGAGGCATTGACGTAGGCCGCCCAGGCGTCGCGGTCGGCGCGCTCCAGCCCGTAGCCAAGCAGCGCGCTGCCGACGCCGCGGCGCTGGTGCTCGCGCGGCACGACGAGCATGGACAGGAACCACGCGCTGCGGCCCTCGGTCGCCCGCATCAGCGCGTCGTAGTTGGCCTGGAACACGCGCGCCGCGAGCGCCGCATCTCCGCCCGCGGGGTACATGTCGGCGGTGAAGACCATCCGCGGCGGCGGCGCCGAGTCCGGAGCCGGAGCCGGAGCGGGGCGGCGCACCCACCGGGCGAACCCGGCGATGGGGTGGGGCGCAGCCGCATCCGCTTCCGTGCCGGGAGACGGCGCGCCCTGCTCGGCGATAATCATGTGCGATTCTGGGTCTGCGAGGTTCTTGTCGACCCAGCCGACGAGTGAGTCATGAGATGACGGGTCCGACGGTGGAAAGCAGCGCTGGTGGAAGAGGCTGTCCCGGAACGCATCGTGCATGGCTGCCACGATGGCGGGTGAGTCCTTAGGCAGGGCCAGGCGCAGCCGAATTGCGAGTGTGTTCATGCTGTTGGCAGTCGCTTCCGGCTCGTGAAGTCTTTCATTGAAGTCGGCTCAGTACCCAGTCCTGTGGTTGACGCCGTCGCAGCGTCCGGCTTATAAGCCGTCCACTGCGATCCTGCGCCAATGACTCAGCCCCGTGACGCCGTCGCCAACCGTAAGCAAGTGCCAAACCGCAATGCGGAATACGGGGGCTGGATCGACTTTGCACCGATACGGCGCTTCTCGGCACAAAACTGCCGAGCGGTTGGTTGGTCTTCACAATGTCTTGCTTCCTCCACCACCGAGACAACCCAACGTTTGTACTCGAACTCAGCCAACCAGCAGTTTAAATGACGCCCGATCGGGCATGTTGGCTGACGTGGTTTTTTTTAAGGAGCCTGTGTGAGTTTCAAGCACGACTTGAACGCGGTTGATTGCTGAGTCGAGTTTATTGCTATTTCTTTCCGCTCTAACCCTGTCTTGTGTGTATATCTCGCAATGATTCTAATCCCATCTCCAAACGCAAACGCCGTTCCGGTTCTATGAGACAAATCTACACCTTGACCAACTTCAGGCCAGCTTGCGTGAACCGCGCACCGAGCAGCACAATCGACCCAGCCAACATGGAGAAGCCGCAGAACAGCTGCAGCCCCAAGTAGCTGCCGTGCTGGGCGGAGACGATGGCGCCGCCGATGGGGCTGCCCGTGAGCGCGCCGAAGGACTGAATCGCGAAGGCGGTGCCGACGCGGGTGCCGATCTCGCGGATGTCGGAGATCTGGGCGATGCACGTCGGGCCCAGCGAGATGAAGCCGCCCGACGAGAAGCCGAAGATGATCATGAAGACGAGGATGCCGGCCGTGTTCTTGACCGGCGTCCACACGGCGAGGCAGAAGAGCGCCGAGATGAAGGTGATGAAGACCATGACGTTGTACCGGCCGAGCTTGTCGGCGATGATGCCGGGGATGATGCGCCCAAAGATGCTGCAGCGGCGTGTTAGCGGGCTGGTCGTGACGAACAAACGAACGAGCCGAGGGATCTGGGGGCTTTTACTCACCTCACGGCGTTGAGAATGGGCAGCAGGTACGGGATCAGGCTCGGCGACGTGCCGGCGGCCTCGGCCTGCAGCAGGACGTAGTTGAAGGGCAGGAACATGCCCCACATGAAGAGGAAGAAGCCGATGATGGTGACGAGCAGGCGCACGTCGCGGAGGTTATTGACGTACTCCATGAACTTGAAGGGCCGGGGCCGCGGGGCCAGCCTCGGGCGGACGGTGAGGCAGGCGACGAGCAGCAGGCCGAGGAACATGAAGGCCATGGCGCGCATCATCCAGGGGAAGCCGATGCTGTCGATGAGCTTGGTCATCATGATGGGGAGGACGACGCCGCCGACGGAGGAGCCCGAGACCATGACGCCGAAGGCGGCGGAGCGGTTCTTGGAGAACCAGCTGACGAGGGAGGACATGCAGGCGTTGAAGACGGCGCTGGAGCCGACGGAGCCGACAATGGCCTGGGCGAGGAAGAACTGGTAGTACTCGCGCGACAGCGAGACCATCATGAGGCCGAAGACGTAGGCGACGGTGCCGCCCCAGAGCAGCCACCGCGGGCCGTAGTTGTCGAAGAGGCGCCCGAAGACGGTGCCGCTGAAGATCATGGTCCACACCTGCACCGACAGGATCCAGCTCACCGTCGAGCTCGAGTACTGCCGCAGCGGGCCGTTGACGTAGTACTGCTCGAAGACGCCCACGCAGTTGACGAGCCCAAAGGTGCAGAAGAGCGCGCACCACCCGCCCAGCACCACGAGCCACGCCTGCAGCCCGCCGTCGGGGAAGTCGTCTCCGCCCGCCGGGGCCGAGCCCGGGCCCGGGGCCGCCGCTCCTCCTGCTGGTGGGTCGCCGGCCCCGGGCTTGGCATCTCTGGGCTCCGTCGCAGCGGTCGTCGGCTGCTTCTTCTTCTCTGAGCCGTCGTCCTCATCGTCGTCGTCGTCGTCGTAGTCTGTGCCGGCGACGATGGTCCCGCGCTCCAGGTCTCGATCTGGGTTGTCAGAGTAGGCGCGCGCGTGGGCCGGGTCCTTTTCGTCTGTAGATGTGACGGCGGCCCCCGCGGGTACGGGTGTCTTCTCGTGCATGGTGGACGAGGACAGCGAGTGCGTCGAGCCAGCCATCGTTGACTAGGCAGTCTGCTGCCGTGCAATGGCCTGCACAGCCGTGACGAGAGAGAGAGAGAGAGACGGAGGAACGGGTCGAGATTCACAGGCTAGCCCTGTCGTACAGTGCTGCGCTGCGTCTCAGGGTGGAAGTGGCCCTGCACGGGGCGATCGATATATGTAAGCGTTCGGGGCTCCGATGAGACGGTGTGAGTGGAAGAGCCGCAACCCAGATGTATCGGTAAGGCTTGCTTGGGGGAGAAGACAGGACGGGGTTGCAATTCCCACGTTGGGTACTTGTGCTTGGTCAATCCAACGGCGATGTCGATGCTAGATGCAGGACCTGGCACGCCTTCAACCTCTCTGGATAGAGGTAGCACAACGAGATGCAGAGTCGCTCGACAGTTGGTCAACACGGACACGGCAAGGCAGTGGAAGGGGGCGGCATTGTATTTATCTTGCATCCGTCTCGACGGCACCCGGAAACAGCAAATCCTTGACCGTCGGCCAGATCTTCACCACTAGCTGCGCGTAGCTTGCCTGGTCATGACAGGGAGGTATCGTTCCGACTATGACTACACCCCCCTCCCCCCTCTGCCCATGCGGTGAAGGCGCGCGAGCCGGCCCAGCAGAGTCCTTCTCGTAGACAACGTACCTACTCGTAGGAGCAGCAACAATGGGGGACGAGTAGTAGTCACACCTATCCCACACGCCCCCCGGTGCGGCAATCATTGCGCCATGTCGACTGGCTGGCTGGCTGGCTGGCTGGCCGGGCCGGCATGGCGTGGGATGGGGCATGGCACGGCATGGCTCTTCGGTCTCCGACCCGGGTTGAGGACAGGGAAGAAAGAAAAAAAAGGAGCGGCGTCTCCACACGCGGCCCTCGCGCGTGGGCGGCGTGGCCCTGGGATGGCCCCCCCCCCCCCCAAGCTCGATCCGGAAAGGCAAGGGCCTCGCGCAAAACCCCCCATTTGCGTCGCGAGGGAACGTGGTGGGTGTTTCCCTCGGGCTTTGCCGTTCGGGGTCGGATTTAGGCGCGCGAGAGCCTGACACACACTCGTCGTTCTTTGGCTCCCATGTCTTTATCCCCGTGGTCGCGGGGGGGGAGGGGCCTACGGGCCAGAAGATTACCCTGTTGAGTTATAGCGTCGAGTGATTGAAATCGTGCGCATTTCCGAGCCATGACAACTTGAACTACGAGGGTTGCAAAAATTAAAGGAGGGTGTAAGTAAGAAAGAGGGCAAACAAAAAAAAAACATCTTCAGCAGGTCGGCAATGCCTGCATCTGATATCGCGAATCGGCAGAGCAGCAAACGGGGACGGTCGCACAACACCGGCGGCAGCGGCAGGGATCCCGCCCAACACGGACGGCCCTTCAGCCCAACAGCATCATCTTGTTGTACAACGACGAGTTCTGTACAGTACAGTACGGCGTACGTAGAGCGGCAAACATCTTGTTGCTGCTGTTGGCAGTCGACATGACGCCAGACGCACGCGCACACACACACTCATGCACAGATCGGTTCGCGAGTGCCGCGCGCGCAGCCACCACCACCAACAATCATGTCAAACGCACAGCGTGCGACGTGGGAAACCCTCTTCGACTGGCCTGGCGAGAAAGAGCTGCTGCTGCTGCTGCTGTCGTGCGATGGATGGGATAGATGGCCATGATTGCTGAATGGATGGTGATGCTGCCGCTGCCGCTGCTGCTGGGCATGCCGGACTCGGAGTGCCCGTTTTCGACGCCGCCGACCGACCGACCGACCTGCTCATGCGCCTTTCAGCTGCCCATTGCGCGCCGAACCGTCTAGTTATTTCTTCTCCAATGCTCTGGCCATAGGCTCGGGGATCCGGATCTCGTGCTTCGTACGCGGCCATCGCTCATCAGGGTGACCGTGAAAGTACGTACGTGCTGTGCAGTGGCGTAGGTGCAGTACCATTACAGCGAGCCAAGCAATGTAAGGCTGGCTGGCTGGCTCCTCGGCCCAGGCCGGCCGGCGGCGCTTGCTTAACCCCGGAGTCTGTCTGCCTGTCTGTCTGTCAGTGGGGTGGGACGCTGTGGCTCGCCATCCATCCCTCCCCGGGCCCTGCCATGCCTGCCATGCCTGCCTGCCGCCGCACCCACACTCACACCCAGTGACCACCCTCGCGTTTAACACATTCACGCGAGCTCCGATCCAGGGGGCCAGGGGGAGGAGAAGCATGCATGGGTGGAAAGAAAAAGTGTGGGGACTCCCACCAATCCGCACGTCTCTCGTCCAAGAAGCTCGCTTGCTTGCTTGCTGGCTTGCTGGCTTGAGGCTTTCTCGAGCCGCAAGCGCCACGCGCGAGCAAAGGCGCGAAGAAGCCAGGCATGTGTGCGTGCTCAGCAAACAGAAGGGCATGCATGCACGACAAGGGACCAAGCTCCGTGGAGCTCGCGTCGTCGCGCTTGCTGACTGATACGGCGTGACTAAACTCTCCGTCCTCGTGGGGGAACGATAAGTGATCAGGGCCGAAGGAGGCTACTAGTTACGATGGCTGGCTGGCTGGCTGGGTGTGGTTGTGCGCAAGCGAGATGGGATCGTCGAGCATGTGCTTCACGCGCGGAGGAGCGGCTTGGTCAGGCATGACACGACAACCGCGCGCGAACCAAGTATTGGTGAGCGACGACGACGACGACGACGACGACGACGACGATGTCGATGACGATGCCCCTGCGCTTCAAGGCCCGTCAGCACGGCGGATGCATCCCGCAAAGGACACCGAAACAAGCTGCGATGCTCCAGACTTCGTGTTTCGTTCGGGTCCGAGCCTTCTAGTGTACAATATCGTAGGGCGTTCCCTCGGGCCCCTCGGTCATTTCGCCGTCCCATGCTGGCCGGTTGTCGCCGGGCCCGGCCTCGCTCTCGCCGCATCCACCGCCGCACCCACATGCGAACTAACACACTGACTGCACGTCAGACTTCGCGTCGCCTCCTCCCTCGCTGCAGCAGCAGCGCCGGGCCTCATCGCACAAACTCCTTGAGGTCCTTGGTGTCCTCAAACGTCACCTTGCCGTCGCGCCGCACCGATGCCACGTGTATCGCGCTGGGCGGCTGCTCCATCGTCGCCACCGACGCCGTGCCGTCGGTGATCTCCTGCTTCTCGTCCTTGGCCTGCGATTCCAGGGCCTGCGGCAGGACGCCCGCGGGCGCGTCGGCAATTTCGTTGACCTGCTCGCTCGAGAGCACGTCCGCCACCCGCACGCCGCGGCTCGACATGAGCAGCGTCGCCGGGCCCTTGAACTGGAGGAACAGCCGGTCGCCCCAGATGGTGCGCCGCGCCATGGTCCGCAGCTTGAAGAGTGTCCGCGCCACAAACTTGTACGTGTCCGTCTTGCGCATGTTCTTGATGAAGTCGGATTCCGGGATCCACGACGTGAGCGACGGCACCTGGAGCCGCAGGCTCGAGCTTTTGAACCGGAACGGCTGCGGCGGGTTCCGCGACACCGCGTAGGCCACCACGCTGCCCGGATGTGCCACAAATTCCTCGCCCTCGGCGAGCGTCAGCTGGTAGATCTGCCCCGGCGCGGACAGGGCCGCCAGCCCGCGGCCCGTCAAGTGCGTGCTGCCCCAGTGCGCGACCGAGAGGCTGCGCTGGACCCGCGACGACAGCGAGAGCGTGTGTCCCGTCCACGCGAGCAGCGCGTTCCGCTGCGAGACCATCCAGTCCGTCGTTCCATCAAGGTGCAGCACCGTAAACGTCGTCGTCGGGGATTTCGTCGAGATGAGCGCCGTGATCGGGGTCGTGGCGGATATGCGCTGGTACAGGAAGGGGACGCCGAAAAAGGCGCGCGACAGCGGGTTGAGCAGGGACAGCGTCGATTGCGCCTGGCGCTCAGTCAGCGTGATGAACCAGATAAAGCAGCTATGCGCGGTCTAGATTCGTACATTGTCGGGCTTGCCGGCCACGGCAACGAGTGTGCCCCTCCTCGTGTAGAGCTTCTGAGACGCCGATAGCGTGACCGAGAGTAGCGAGTACGGCGCGCCGAGGACTTCGAACCGCGCGTCTACCCCCCAATTCGCAGTCAGTGCCACCATTCCCGTGCACCTTGCATGGGCGCTCCTTGGTACGCACCTGCCATGTCTCTGGTCGTTTCAATGGGAGCTCCGAAAGCATCCCCGCCGACCCGGGGACCGTCGGTGGTCGGCGCGGCGCTGATCTGGATGGCCCTGCATTGGCGGCAGACAAAGGCCGCCGGCCGCTGGAGGCGCACGCGCCGAGCGGTGCTCAGCAGCGGCGAAGGGCCTCGCATCGTGACGTGAGGTGGCGCCGGGTGCCGGTCGGTGGTCGTCGCGTTGGTGATGCGATGGTTCGGTCCTCGGGTGGAAGCTTCTGACGTCGCGGGAGCTCGAAAAGCGCCGAGCCACTGGGTGGAAGTGGAGGGCGACCGGCGGGCCGCCGGCGGCTTTTTCCGGTCCCGAGCCACGGGCAGCCCAGGCCACCCTGGGCGGGTCGACCGCCACGAGCCTCCAGGGCTCAACTGGCACGCCACAGCCGGGCACCTGCCACTGGCCTGCCTTGCAGGACCCGTTGCTGGGCCGACGCCAACTGTCGCCCGCGCTGTTGTGAATCTGAGCCACACCGACCAGCCCAGCCCAGTCAACGATCCCGGTCAGGCTGTGGCACTTTGATAGCGCCAACCGTTCGACCCTGCCACACTGCCAACCTTGCCAACCTTGCCCGCCTCCAAAGCACAGATGCATCCATAGCATCACCCAGTCCGTCCAGGTCAGGTCGCGTCGAGCAGGCGGGGTATCGCATTTCCTTTGTGCGTCGCGCGTTGCATTCGTTTCTTCGCTTCGCCCTTCTTTTTGTCGTTGCACCCGGTTGATCATGTCGGTCCGCGTCGTCGCCAGGATACGTCCGCTCCTGGAAAAGGAGCTCGACAAGGACGTGATTGTGTGCGCCGACAGCGTGGAGCCCGGCAAGCCCAGCACCGTCGTCAAGATCCCGAACCCCAAGAACGAGGCCGAGGAGTTCTCGTTTGCCTTCAATGGCGTCTACGACCAGCCCACGTCCCAGGAGGCCTTGTTTACGGCTGAAGGTAGACGCTCTCGGCGCGCAAAGCCCTTCTCGCCCTCTCCCGCTGACCTCCTCCTGTAGTGCAACCGCACCTCAAGTCGTTGTTCCAGGGCTACGATGTCACGATTTTCGCGTACGGCGTCACGGGCACCGGCAAGACGCACACGATGCGAGGCGGCCTCAAGCTCGCCGACCGAGGGGTGATACCCCGGTTGCTCAGCGGCGTCTTCCGTCGGGGCAAGAAGATCATGAAGGACACCGAGGGCGACACGACGGTGCGCGTTACCTTGTCGTACTACGAGATCTACAACGACAAGGTCTTCGACCTCCTCGAGCCGCTGGAGAAGCGAACGCCGTCGGGGCTGCCGTTGCGGGCCGAGGCCAATGGCAAGACTGTCGTCGCCGGCCTGTCGGAGCGCGCCTGCGAGGACCTCAAGGACTTTGAGAAGCTGTACATAGAAGCGAACAACAACCGCGTCACGGCCGCGACCAAGCTCAACGCCCACAGCAGCCGCAGCCACGCCATTCTGCGCGTCAAGCTGACGCAGACGACGGGCACGACGATACGCGAGAGCACGGCGTCGGCCATTGATCTCGCAGGCTCCGAGGACAACCGCCGTACAGACAACGACAAGGAGAGGCTGGTCGAGTCCGCAGCCATCAACAAGAGCCTCTTCGTCCTCAGCCAGTGCATCGAGGCCATTGGGAGGGGCGACAAGCGGATACCCTACCGCGAGTCCAAGATGACGCGCATCCTCTCGCTCGGCCAGAACAAGGGCATCACCGTCATGATCCTGAACCTGGCCCCGCTGCGGAGCTACCACCTGGACACCCTTAGCAGCTTAAACGTCAGCTCTCGGGCGAAGCGCATCGAAGTTCGCGAGATCGAGAACGAGGTCGTGTTCAAGCAGGTTCCTAGGACGAACTCGAGCTCCGGCACGGCCATGGCTCGACAACCGCTGCGGCCCTTGGCCAATGCTCACAACGTGCACAACGTGCACAACGGAAACGTTGCCGCCAAGGCCGCAGCTGTGGACTCAACAAAGCCCGTGAAAGCCTTTAGCGTCTACACGGACAAGGTGAAGCCGTCGGCCATAGCACGGCCTGCCGTCGCCAGTCTTGTGCCGCGGCGAAGCTCTCACAAACGGCCATCCGATCACGAGGTCGTGCCGCGGCCGACCAAGATCGCCAAGCCCGCAGGCGAAGAATCGGTCACCGTGTCCGCCGCGCAGATCGATGCCATGGTGGAGAAGAAGGTCAGCGAGATCCTCGCCGCGAGGACGGCCGCCGAGAAGGCAACAGCAGCACCCCCCGCCCCCGTACAGCCCAACCTCAGCGAGGCCGTGCAAAGACGCCTTGACGCTCTGGAGAGGCGAATTGAAAGCGAGGACTGGCGTGAGGATTCCAAGTCGGACGGTCTCCGCTACCTGTTGGCAGCCAGGCAGCACAAGGAGAGGGGCGAGGAGGCGGCCGCGCTCAAGGCGTACGAGATGGCCCTGCCTTACTTTCCCGGCCAAGCCAAGCTGCTTGGCAAAATTGAGCGCCTGCGCACGCGACTGGGCGTATTGGGTCCCGCCACAGTGGAAGATCGAAGCCCGCCTAAGTCGGCCAAGAAAAAGCAGAGACGCCGTCCCCTCGCCGACGAAGACGGCGACTACCTCGACGCCGAAGCCGACGTCGAGGAAGGGGCCTTTACCGGCGTCGTCAAGAGCAAGTCGCGCCGGAGCAGGGCGCCGGCACGGCAGACCATGGCCCTGGACGACGAGGACACGGGGCCTGCCTCGCCGCGGACACGGCAGCTGCTGGACGTGGTCAACTCGCGAGACCTGACGCTGATACGCGGCCTAGTCGGCTTCGGGGCGAAGCGGGCGCGCGACCTGGTCGACTACCTGGAGCTCGCGGCCATGGAGGACGAGACGGGGGCTCGAATCGAGAGCCTGACGCAGCTGCGGGCGCTGCCGGGTATGGGCGGACGGACCGTAGAGAGGGCCTACGAGGGCCTCATGATTGCGTAGAAGCATCACTTTTGGCATCGCATAGTAGACCGGGTGGGCAGCATACGCAGATGGACACGGGATATTCTGCGAAGAGGTGTTGGTGCTACTGCTGCATGCCTCGCCCTGCGCCGCCGACGACGCCGCCGCCGCCGCCACAGTGACGACGAGGACGGGCGCGGGCGCGGGCGAGAGCAAGAGGCGTCTTTGGCGTTGGGGGAGTCGCAGCGCCGCCGGGGGGTCTTCTTCTTCTTCACGGCGTCGTGGCGTGCTCTGTTGTGCTTTTGTTGCGAGGCCGTCTTGGCCGTAGTTTGCTTTGTCTGCCGGGCGTTGCGCGGGCTTTCCCGCGCCGTGGTGGATTGATTCTTCTCGTATAATGTAGCATACCCAATGATTTGGTTTTTGTCGCGCGCCATCATCCATGTGTTTGCTTTCGTCTCACCGCGGCGCGTGCCTGTTGGCGTCCTTTATTCGCCGGTCTACCCGGGACGCGCTTTATCACAACCACCACGGGAAAAGGAATGGGGCTCGATACGAAGTGAGGCGCTTCCATGACGGTGATGGCGGATGGCGGATGGCGGACGATCGTGGCTTGCAGATGTTAGACGCGGTGGCTGTCGCTGCGATTGACGACGTGCTGCTCTTCACCAACCCATCGTGTAGCAACAAGACGTCGTTCATCGTGTTGTACATACGCAGCCACAACTACAAACCACCGCGACAGGCCACACACCGTGCACACACACGTGATGACCTACCTCACTCACGCCTCATCACTCATCACTCATCTCTCACCACGAGTACAGTACTGTACTCAACCCGTCGCCATCTTCGCTCTCCGTTCCACGAGCGACGACACCCGCGTTGTAACAACAGGTGTGGGAGGCAGGCACGCCCTAAAACGTCCCGGGTCGCAGGTCGCACAGGCACAGGCACAGGCACAGGCACAGGCACACACACGCGCACCCAACGGGGGAGGGGGGCCTTCTTCCGGTGGCACCGGGGGAAAGTTTCAACCCGAGGTGCACCCATCTACTTCCTACGTAGGCACGCGTTTCGTGTTGTCACGTCATCGTGCCACCGGCGTACAGGAAGCGACAGATGGGCGGGAGTGGGCTGCGGAAGGGAGGGCACAGAGGATGGAAGAATGGAAGACGAACAGGAGGACCAACAGGAGGAAATCGAAGGGCAAAGCAAGAGGATGATGGTTGGAGATGTGTGTGGTGGGCTAGCTGTGGCGAGACATCCGTCCGAACGGCGCGGGGCCGGATGCTAAACATGGCGAGACAGGATGGTGCAACAGGACGCCGACCTGCGGGAAACGGGCCCTGCGCAACGTCGGTCACGACCCACGACACCACCCCAACGAACGTCATGCATGGCTCGCTGGACGTAAACCGGCGCGGCTACACAGCAATTCCCGGCGGCGGCGGTGACGGTGGCGGCACGGTCGGACACGAACAACGGACAAGACGCCCGCGTTACACGGAGCGGTAGGTAGCTGTCAAAGGCCCCGTCAGCCATGCATTGCATCTTATATACTATGTACAGTGAGTGGGTGCTCCTGCGCCTCATGCGGTGCGGTGCGGTGCGTGCTCCGCCTGCATGGACGGCAACCTCTGGGCAGAAACGGGCCCCCGAGGCCCCTTCCGCCTCGCCGCGTGGCCCCATGCTCCTCGCTTGGGCCGCCGCCGCTCCTCTCTCCAAGTCTGCAGTCAAAACGACCGACGTAGAATGGCTCCTCGTCGGCATGTCCAAGACGAACGCCCATGCCAGCCTCTCTCCCCGTGCCGTGCCTCCATGTCCAGAAGCAGAAATGCAACGGCAGATCCAGAGAGACCGAACCAAAAGAAAACCCCCCCGCATTAAAAAGAGAAATGAATGTGGCAATGTTTCGTGAGAGAAGGACTCGGAATCGTTATGTACGCAATGTACGCAGTTGGGAGATAAAAGAGAGAGAGAGAAAAAGGAGTTCATGACGCCAACGACTTCTTTTGGTGTTGCCCCAGGCCGGGCTGTCTCGCTGGCTGTTTCGCTGCCCCAAAGAGGCACAGCGCAATGTGCGACCGCCCCACGAAGCCGTTGCCGGTGTGTTGCTTGTTTCCAGACGGGGGAGCCGGTCCTTTCTTTATCTAATCATGCTGGTGCGGCGCTCCACGACCTTTGACCGGTCCTTGCCGCTGCCGCCGAAGGCGCCTCCGAAGCTGGGGATGGAGCTGAAGCGGTTTAACCGCTTGCGCTCGGCCGTGGCGGAGGGGATCTCGGTGGTGATGGTGGTGGTGGTGGTGGTGTTGGCGTTGGCCGACGACATCTGGGCCGTGTGCTTGGCGGCCGAGACGGCCATGGCCCTCTCGCCGTGCAGGGCGTCGATGCGGGTGCCGCTCGAGTCGGTCGAGGAGCCCGTGCTGTTGGGCGTCTGGTAGATGTACTCGCCGTCGACGTAGATGGCGTTGGAGACGAACGTGGAGCGGCGATGACGGCGGCGGGTGTACCGCTGCTCAAGGCGGAAGAGCTCCAGCTTGGCCTGGATGCGGTCGATGATGCTTTGGCCCATGGCGGCGGTGGCAGCGGCTCGTCGTCGTTGCGGGTGCGTAGGTTGGTGCTTGCTTGTACTGCCGCGAGCGACAAGTCCGAGCGTCTAGTGGTACGGCGTGGCGAGCAGAGCAGAGCCGGGCAAGATGGGGCTCGTGAGTCGTGACGTCGAGACAGACGGCGAATTCGCAAGTGGTTTCGATTGGTTCGCTGTCTATGATATCTGGAGTCTGCTGCTGTCCAGACGGAAGATGAGCTCGTCGGATGGGGAGCGGGCTGCTCTGTGGGTGGATGTGGGCCGAGTCGGGATTAAAACGAGGGTATTTGGCAGGTTGACTGAAAGTCGCCAGGAGCTTCGTCTCGATGCCGGAACGCGGGGGAAGTGAGGGATAGTGCTTCGGTTGGGGGAGAAAAGGAATGACGGGCACAAGAGAGGCAGGCCGCGGGTCGCAGGCGGAGAGGTGCTGATATGAGGGGATTGAAAAGGAGGAAAAGGTTCGGCAGCGCAGCCGGGTGGGAGCAGGAGGAGGAGGAGACGAGCGTACCGGGAGAGGAGGAACAGGAGGTGGAGGTGAGAGGGCCCATGGCATTGGATTGGATGCCCGGGCATGGGATGGATGGATGGATGGATGGATGGATGGACGGATGGACGGGGGTTCGCTCGCTGGTTGCAGCAGCGAACAGCCACGAGCAGCGCCATCCAGCCATTGCAAGCCCACCTCACCTCACCTAGCGGGACCAGGGGGCGGCTGACAGGGGGCCAGGGAGGCAGGGATCCGGGGGGAAGAAGCACTGGAGCGCCAGTCTCCAACCAGTGCAGTGGCTTTCAGGTCCCCACGAACTGCTGGTGCTCCCCAGGCGCCGTCGATTTGCAGCACCGCATCCACGGACTGGGGTGAGGTGAGGAGCTGCTAAGCTGGCGGCGGGGGGTGACACGGCGCTGGATGTACTCGTACCTGACGACCCCCCCGGTCCAGGCCGGTCCGCCGGTCTCCCGCGGTGCCTGATCAGCAGGCACCGCTTCCACTTCGCACCGTTGGTACGGGCGGGGCCGGGTCGCGTGCGTG
Organism: Purpureocillium lavendulum; assembly: GCA_029168975.1. Taxonomy (NCBI): domain Eukaryota; kingdom Fungi; phylum Ascomycota; class Sordariomycetes; order Hypocreales; family Ophiocordycipitaceae; genus Purpureocillium; species Purpureocillium lavendulum. The sequence continues at coordinate 2,863,765 of JAQHRD010000005.1, read as the reverse complement.
TAGCGGCCGGGGCAGGCACTAACACGCATGGGGCGGGTCCGCATTGTATTAGGCGGCGTTGGCCACGGTGTCGAAGAGAGAGGAACTGGAAGAAGAAGAAGCAGTGGGGGAGTCCATCATTGGGCAAGGATGGCAAGCTGCCCAGGAACCAAGGCGTTGTTGGTGATGGTGGTGCGCTCGCTTGTTGTTGTTGTGTTGCTCGCCACTCGGTTGTTTGTTCGTCAGGCACACGCACTCGTCGAACGCAGGCGCAGCAGGAACAGCAGCACCGCAGGTTGGGGGCTCCCAGCAGACCCGATCCATTGGCGGAGCGCTGGCTGACTCGGGGCAGGGGGGAAGCGCTCGCGGGACGGCCATCAATTGAATTGAACCACCCATCCATCGATGGAAGCCATCCACCACGATCAATCGTCCTTCCATCCGCGTTGAGAAGAAAAGGGATCGATGGCCGGGTTGGCATGTCTACCACCCGTCGTCGTGTCGCGTGCATTGGGGCCTGCATTGGCGTCAGCGCAGCGAGTCTGGAACTCGCCGCAGCATCTGGCACACGCATATCGACAGCGCGCCAGCCCGCCTGCGCGCAATCTCCAATCTCATCAATCCGCCCGTCTGTCTGTCTGTGCGCTGCGTCAGTCAGTCAGTCACCCGCCGCCGCCACCACCACCACCTGTCTCGGGCTTGTCAGTTGCGCACGCACTCGCACACGCACACGCGCACACGCACACACACAGACACACAATGCATTGTACCTAACTTAGCGAACAGACGTCGCTCGCAAGTGGCGCGGCGCCGTCTGCCGTTTTGGTTCGGCGCCCCCGACGCGCGGGCGCTCGCGCCGGATCTGCGTCTACAGCAGCAGCAGCAGCAGCGTCGCGCGCGCCACGAGCACCAGCACCAGCACCGCCAGCGAAGCATGCAACTCAAAAATAGGTAAACCAAGACACAGCGAGTGGACGACAGGCGCCGCGGGGGATCGCCATTGGCGGCTGGGCGAAAGCTTTCACTTCGCACACACGTCAAGACGAGAGGCAGCTCGGGCAGATACGAAGCGCCGCGCTTTTTGTGGATGCAGCATGCAATGGAAGGTTGAGGCGCCCGCTGCGGAGCGACACTTTCCATTTTTTTTTTTTTCTCTCTTCCAACCGATTGGGGGCGGGCGCCCGGATTCGATTCGCAAACGCCATCCAGGGGGAGGGGGACCGAACAAACGAACGCCGCTGCTGGCCGTTGTTGGCGGGCTGCGCAGGCAAACCGATCACGCAACCCTGGCCAAGAAAGATTGGAAGAGGTTGGAAGGTTGGCAAGTTTCCAAGGATGCCATCCGTCCATCCCTGCCATCCATTCAGTGGTCGTTGGCGTCCGCAACACCACGGGCTAAAATATGGGGATGGGGCGCGGCGGGTACGAGGACGCCAGAGCGACTCGCGCGTTTTGGTTCGCTGACCCGGTGGCTCGCCCATCTCGACTCGAGCAAATTCCAGGTCGCTCGCTCCAAGCCAGTAGCTCCCGCCATGTGAGTCGTCAAAGCTACGTATTCTATTCATTCATTTTATCGTGTAGGCCTTTGACTCGCGTGCCGTCCGCGCCCAGCCCGCCACGGACGCCAACAATACAATACGTACAGCACATGGACACCTCGTCGTTCGAAAACGAGGTCCCTCCCAGTCTTCGAACAACGACACGGAGTGCAGTACTCGTAGTAACAGCACCCACCACCCCCCGGCAGAACGGACCCGGATCGCAAAACGACGGCGCCTCGCCCCTGCGTCGCCAGCAGCTGCGCCCTGCAACGGCGTCAGCGCCGTCCCCAATCATCCGGCGGCAAACTGGGGCGAACTGTTCCTCTCACGGCGAGGAACCATTGCCCTGGCTCCCCATCCATGCGCTCCTCTCCTCGCGGTTGAAATACCCTGGCGACGGGCCCTGCCATGTCTGGGTAAAACACGTGGGTGCGCGGGCAGCCAGCCCACTTGTCAATCGAGATCTTTTCGTCCATCCCATCCCATTCGCCCTGTTGTTGCTGCGTTGGAGCTCTGTGGCGGCCACCCACCACGTCGCAGCTCCAGCGACTGATCTCTCACACGCGTGAAGACGGGTGCTTATAAGCCCACTGCCTCATTCATCGAAGCCCTTCGATTGATCGTTCCTCTACCTGGTACGGCGTCGAGTATTACAGATTGCTTGTGCGGAGATCCAACTTGGAGACACGACATGGCGCCTGGCTCTCATGGCTTGGGTGGTAAAGTATTAACGCAGCCAAGTGTGCTATGCCGAGCCCTGACCGGGTATATTAAGGCACGGACGGACAAGTTCCTCTTTGGTCGCCATACGGGATGCAACAATTCTTTCCATGATTGTTTCTGATCCGGGCCAAGCCGCCATCTACCGCGCCGCCAACGGAGCTGGGCTTGTCAAAGTTGAACGTGCTTTCGTGTGAGCACCACGGACTTGTTCTGACCAGGAGCAAGGAGCTTCAAAAGCAGTAGCTCCACAATGGGCGCAACAGGCACCGGACGGATTTCATAGAACAGACACCCAGCCCCTCCCTGGGCCTTGACATCGAACCGATACGAGAACGGAGCGGTGGCGCCGTAGGCAATGTAAACTTTCCACCTGCTCCTTCTCGTCAGGCAGTGCGAACGCCTTGAATCCCAGGTGGGTGCTGCATGTGAAGAGCTTGTTGTCGGCATTCACCAAGCCCGTGTCCACCTGGGATGGCGGATAGCGGCGCAGTGACGGTGGTTCTCATCCCTGACGAAGGCATTATCCCAGACACTGCGACCGCTTGCGATGACCTGCTTTGCGAAGTCGGGCTCGTGCCACACGGGACTCGTATTCTTGGCAGTGTATGAGTTAGGTGACTTGCCATCTCCTGGCTGCAAGCTCAGACAGTGGCGGGGGTTGGACATACTCCTTCGAGTTGGCATTCAAGCACCATTTCCTCGTGCTTCAAAAAGCTGCATATCTCTTGTCTCTATGCAAACTACATCTGGCGTACATCTAACACGCTATTGAATAAAGAAGAAAAAACAGTGCTTGCCGCCCATGTCATTTCGTCCGGTCTATCCTGCCGGCGTGGCCACGTCCCTCGTAGCCAAGCTCCACGCGCGCTCATGAGGACCTTCAAGGAGGGTATCAAGTGTAACAATTCATGCTCTCTCACCCGTGGCCCCTCTAGGCCCATTTACCGAGTAGACTCATCAACGCCATGCCGGCTATGAGGGCGGCACCCGCCAGGCCTACGGTCAGGAGGTTCGCGTCGGCGAGCTCAGCCTTCTTGCCGTGGGCGCCCGTCATCCAGTCCGCTGCCCACATCTCGACGAGACCGACCCAGACGAGGATGCCGGCCGAGAGGGCGTCGAGGGTGCCAATAGCAAGAAGGGTGGAGCGGTCGTTGCCGTTGAACTTGTGCAGGACCCCGATGCCAATGGCCATGCCGATGGGCGTGATGAAGGCAAAGAGGGAGGCGAGGCCGAGTTTCTTCTTCATGGAGAGCCCAACACGATCAGAGTCGCCATCTGAGGACGAAATACGCATCGCTTCTTCTGTCGGAGAGCTGGTCGTCTTATCAGCGTCCTTTGACCCAGACCCATTGTTGAACCCACCACAATGGCCGTGGGCGACTTGCGTGTCCGCCGCCGTGCCAATCGTGGCAATTCGACTGCCGAGGGCGAGGCCCTCGAAAATCTGGTGGAATACAATGACGACGAAGAGCGTAAGAAAGACGGAATCGCCCGCGACGACAAGTGTGAGACCGATAACTGGACCAGGGAGTCAGCATCCATGTAGCACGTAGATTGGACGCGATTGCGGCGGAGCATACGCAGAGAGTGGAAGAGAATGCCTGCTTCCATGACGAGAATAGAGACGACCTCGCTCGACAGCATGGCGCGCGCACGATCTGCAGGCGACATCGAGGCGGTGGAGCGCGTCTTGGCGAGCACGATGCGGTGACCGACGAACTCGACGAGGAAAGAGAGGAAGATGCCTGCCATGACAATGGCAGACGTGACGGCCTCGTACCCCAAGTCGCCGAGGCACTTGTTGCCAAGCATGAGGGACGCATGGGTGTAGAGCTGCGAAGGTCAGCATCCGACGATTCAAGCCAGCATCGGGCGGTAGAGTCTTACGTGTACAAAGGCCGTGGAGATGATGATGCCCGTGCCGAATTGCTTGAGGATCGTGAAAGCGACGTTGAGCTTGTTGGGGAGAAACTTGGTGAGGAGGATCGGTCCAAAGACGCCTGTAGCCAAACACGTCAGTACGGTCGCAGTATCGGACGCAACATGCTGAGAGGGTGAACGTACCAAGAGCGCTCGTGGCGAGGATCGCAAAGAGAAGACCAACTCGCAGCGGCACGTTGTAATCGCGCGAAACCTTGTCGCATTGCGGCTTGCCACCTCCCTCGCTTTCGCCGTCGCCAACGCAGTGCCTGGTGGACATGTCATTAGCGTTTGGCTCGTGATCGTGTCCCGCCGGGGGCACGCCGGGTGTCGCCTCGATTGGACGTGGCAGAGGACGCAGAACGGGGAAGGACCACTTACTCTACACCGGCGTGGAAGTGGCAATGCTTGTTGTCTGACGAGCCGCCAGAGGAGCCGCCCGTGGAGTTACCTCCGCCGTCGTGGTCATGGTCGTGGTCGCCGCCTGCCGTGCCCTCGTCCGTCATGGGGTCGACCTCGACGTCGTCCCCAGTCGGGCCAATGCAGTACCTGCAACAAGCCTGTCAGCCATAGAAGCTTGGGTGGCGCTTGTCATTGCTCAAAATTCTCACATTTCACTGCCATGGTGGTGGCAGCCGGTGAATTGGGCTGGAATGTCCGTCGTCTGCGTCGGAGTCGTCTTGACCTGGAACTCTGTCGTCCCGGCCATGCAGAACCTGCGGTTCGCAAGTCAGTCTCCTCTCCGGGAACCCGTGAGAAACTGAGAGTTTTGACGTACATTTGGGATCCATGGAAGTGGCAGCTGGAAATGGCAGTGACTTCAGGGGCGCTGCTGGCCGTTGTCGACGGCGCTGCTGTCTGTCTGGGGATGACGTTCGCCGAGGCGGCAGCGACGCCGCACAGGGCAAGACCTGTGAATAGTCTGGACTGCATAGCTATTCTCGTGTCGACTTATGGCAAGGAATGAGATTTGCCGTGTTTGCCGTGTGTGCTGCTTACAAGTTGCGCGGTGCCGTGATAGCCGTTTTGATGCAGCGCCAGCTTTAAGCTTAATTCAGACCTTCTGCGGTGGTTGGGTGGCGTCTGTCCAACCGTTTTGCCCGTCGAACGAAGCCTTTATCCCAGTGAAGCTAGAGACTTTGACAGAAAGGCAAACGGTGAAAAAACGAGAAGATGAATGGCTGACGACGCGAAGCAGCGGCAGAGGCCCGTTGCTGGCACGACTCTGATAATTATAGCCTCATCCGCCCCGAAGACGCCTCGCTTCGACGTGCTTGCACATTTTTCCAGCAGCAAGGCAACCCCTCTTGCCCTCCCCATGTCGCGGTATAAACACTGGGCCGCCCCGGCGCCAAAGGCGAGGGAGCTGCGCGTCGGCGGTCTTGGCGAACGGTCAGCATCGTGGGTGGGAGAACCCGGATGGCCATGCGGCGATAGTGGGTTTCAACCTTGATGGGCCCCCCGACCATGATGGGCGCATGTAGCCAAGACGCAGCAGCCTTTCTCGCGCAATACAAGTATCGGCTATTGGCGCAGTCAGAAGGCCGCAGCGGCCCTATAGTCGCCGGATCGGCGATGGCGCAGTTCCTTGTGGACGGAGAGGACGGCTCTCAGGGTTCATGTCAGTCGACTGCAGGAGGCCCGTCGAGGCTATGCTGCGGCCGGCTCATCACGCGAAGCCTGTGGGCTCCTGCGCAGTTTGCCGTCTATTCACTTCGGCGGCCGTTTCGGGCGGATCGTCGCGGTGCAGGCGATTCGTGCATGCTTAAGCACATAAGCATGAAACAAGGTTCCAAGACATATGCGCGTGCGTTGGGTGTCACCCCACGGATTCTCTCGCCCACACTCGCTACCTCACGTCCATTGGCCAGGCGCACAGCTCGTTGAAGCGCAGGATTGCTCTGCATGGTATTTCCGGGAAGCGTCGAATGAGTGTTAGCAACGCGACCGTCCTCTGTCACCAGGTCGTGGACCCAGTTCATTGCCCTTTCTCCATAGCAGTTGGCCAGAAGGGTCATTGCCATAATTTCCATGCGTGCGTGCTTGTCTCCTAAAGGCACTGGTTTGTCCGTCAAGTGAAGTATGGGGATTCTGTTCGATGCCTCGCCTGCCGGCCGGCGCCTGGCCCACGTCGCCTCACGGATCACAGCCCGGCGGCATAGGCTGCTACCGTGCCCTGGTCGAAGCCAACGCCCACTTGGGAGCAAGCTGTGCGGTCGAAAGCAGTTCTGACATGGTTCTCCACCGGTCAAGAGGTACGAAGTACTCTGTCCGTCAAAAGGTCCCTGCTGGAAGTCACCGTCGTGCCCGCTACGCAGCGGTGTAACCGGCGGCCTCCACATTGATATTGGACGGAGCCCGCGGCCACAGGCACGGCCTGGCAACCCAGGGCCGGCTGCGGGGATAAACGAGGCCGCGACGTGACGACGGGAGGCACATATCTGTGGGCGTGAGTCGGTCACGGTGCCCAGACGAGGCGTCAGCGTCGTTTCTTTGACACACTCCGCATGGCTGATTGGCTGCAGCTCTCGGCCGGTATTCGACGGGAAAGGCGCCGCCGTGCTGTGCATAAACGAAACAAATCTGCTTGTGTATTACGGATATTAGTGCTGTAGTTGCCGTGTCGCGTTTTGACAACTCGGCGGCGCGGCCATCTGGAGGGCGCCACAGCGAGGATGGAAGCCACAGTACGCAGCCCACGTGCGGGAGGGCCTTTCATCTGCGGCGATGGAACCCCAGCTGCGCGATGTGCCGGGTGAGACGGCGAGCCATGGGCGGCCCGAGTGAGGTTCGGGACGTGCTCGCACATGGTTCCATGGAACAAGTGGAAGGGCTGGAGTGCCCAACCAGGTTGGAGGCTCGACGGGAGGGTTGTTGCAGCTGCAGGGGTCTGAGCTGTGCCACCCACCTCCAGCACACGGGAGACATCATGTTGACGGCCGGTGCAGAACCCTACAGGCAGGCCCTTGGGCGGCCGTGGCCTCAGCTCAGGTTCAGTTGGCGGTTGGCTTGGGTGTGGGCGCACCGCCGGCACGTGCCGTGGGGCCTGACCAACCACCTCTCCTCAGGCACGCGGCAGTCTCGTGCCGCCTGCTTAATTGATTGACCAGCCAAAAACGCGTAGCGGGGCCAGAGGCGCGTCTCCCCAGCTTCATCTCCCGTCGCCACCGCACATTGCGCAACTGCCGAGTTGATTGCGGGCTCGACTCTCCCTCAAAGCCACGATTTGCAGCCATGGCGTCGCGACCAGAGCTCAAGGTGCGCATGGTCATCAACGATCGCTGCAGTCGGCGTGTGCAGCATAGCTAACGTTCGCCTGGCGCAGCTCGACGACGAGGGCGGCTTCATCCGCTTCTTCAAGTCTCTTCCCGCCGTTGGCGACGACACTATCCGCATATTCGATCGGGGCGACTGGTACACATCCCACGGCCAGGATGCACTGTTCATCGCAAAGACGGTAAGCGCTCTCGCCTTATTCCCCGTGCCTGCACGGCAAAGACTCACGCTCTGTCGACAGGTCTACAAGACGACGTCGGTCGTCCGACAGCTAGGACGCAATGACCACACTGGTCTTCCCTCCGTCACGATGACCATTACCGTCTTCCGACAGTTCCTCCGAGAGGCCCTTTTCAAGCTCGGCAAGCGCATCGAGATCTGGGAGAGTGCCAGCGGCCGCATGAACTGGAAGTGCGTCAAGCAGGCCTCCCCGGGAAACTTGCAGGACGTCGAAGAGGACCTCGGCGGTCAGGTCGACTCTGCCCCTATGATCATGGCAGTCAAGATCTCAGCCAAGGCGTCCGAAGCCCGGAACGTCGGTGTCTGCTTCGCCGACGCCAGCGTCCGCGAGCTGGGTGTCAGCGAGTTCCTCGACAACGACCTTTACTCCAACTTCGAATCTCTCCTCATCCAGCTTGGTGTCCGAGAGTGCATCATCCAGCTCGACAAGGGTGAGAAAGACAAGGACCCTGAGCTGGCTAAGTTGAGGCAAATCATCGACAATTGCGGCGCCGCAGTTGCCGAGCGGCCTGCTGGTGACTTTGGCACCAGAGACATTGAGCAGGACCTTGCCCGGCTCCTCAAGGATGAGAAGTCTGCCGCCCTCCTGCCTCAGACCGACCTGAAGCTTGCCATGGGCTCGGCATCTTCCCTCATCAAGTACTTGGGGGTTCTGCAAGACCCGTCCAACTTTGGTCAGTACCAATTGTACCAACACGATCTTGCCCAGTTCATGAAGCTCGATGCGGCGGCGCTCAAAGCTCTCAACCTCATGCCTGGCCCGCGCGACGGATCCAAGACGATGAGCATCTTTGGCGTGCTGAATCACTGCAAGACTCCCGTCGGCAGTCGGCTACTCGCCCAGTGGCTCAAACAGCCGCTCATGAGCAAACAGGAGATAGAAAAGCGGCAACAGCTTGTCGAAGCCTTCTTCATCGATACCGAGCTGCGCCAGACCATGCAGGAGGAACACTTGCGCTCCGTGCCCGACCTCTACCGTCTTTCCAAACGTTTCCAACGGGGCAAGGCAAACCTGGAAGATGTGGTACGGGCTTATCAGGTAGTCATCCGCCTACCGGGCTTCATTGGTACTTTCGAGGGGGTCATGGATGAGGCATACCGGGACCCTTTGGATGAAGCCTACACGTCGAAGTTGCGCGACCTGTCCGATAGCCTCGGCAAGTTGCAAGATATGGTGGAGCAGACCGTGGACCTCGATGCCCTCGACCGTCACGAGTACATCATCAAGTCTGAGTACGACCAAAGCCTACGGATCATTCGCCGAAAGCTCGACCAATTGGATCGTGACATCAGAGCAGAGTTCCACGAGGCAGCCCGGGATCTCAACCAGGAGGCAGACAAGAAGATCTTCCTCGAAACAAGCCACAAGGTCCACGGCGTCTGCATGCGACTAACGAGGCAGGAGGCTGGATGTATCCGGAACAAGTCAAAATACCAGGAATGCTCGACGCAGAAGAACGGCGTCTACTTTACGACCAAGAAGATGCAAGGTTACCGCCGCGAGTACGACCAGTTGTCGCAGAATTACAACCGCACCCAGAGCAGTCTGATCAACGAGGTCGTTCAAGTTGCGTCGTCGTACTGCCCTGTCCTGGAGCGGCTGGCAGGCGTGCTGGCACATCTCGATGTCATCGTCTCCTTGGCGCATTGCTCTGTTCATGCACCAGAGGCCTACGTCCGGCCCAAGATTCACCCTCGTGGCGAGGGTCAGACCAAGCTGGTTGGAGCTCGACATCCGTGCATGGAATTGCAAGACGATGTGCAGTTCATCACAAACGACGTCGACCTGACGCGGGACAAGTCATCATTTCTTATCATCACCGGCCCAAACATGGGCGGCAAGTCTACATACATCCGCCAGGCCGGCGTGATTGCTCTCATGGCCCAGGTCGGCTGCTTTGTCCCCTGCCAGGAGGCTGAGCTCACCATTTTCGACTCCATCCTCGCCCGTGTCGGCGCGAGTGACTCGCAGCTCAAGGGCGTGTCGACGTTCATGGCTGAAATGCTGGAGACGGCAAACATCCTCAAATCAGCCACCTCCGAGTCACTTATCATCATCGATGAGCTCGGACGTGGAACATCGACGTACGACGGCTTCGGCCTGGCGTGGGCCATCTCAGAGCACATCATCAAGGAGATTGGCTGCTTCGCCATGTTCGCCACGCACTTCCACGAGCTCACCGCCCTGGCGGACCAGTACCCGCAGGTGCGCAACCTGCACGTCACGGCACACATTGGTGGCGGCGCCGACGAAGCCAATGCGAAGCGCGAGGTCACGCTGCTGTACAAGGTAGAGCCGGGCATCTGCGACCAGAGCTTCGGCATCCACGTCGCCGAGCTGGTACGCTTCCCGGACAAGGTGGTGCGCATGGCCAAGCGCAAGGCCGACGAGCTCGAGGACTTTACCACCAAACACGAGGACGCGGCGCTCAGCTACAGCAAGGAGGACGTCGAGGTGGGCAGCGCCATGCTCAAGAAGCTGCTCATCAAATGGAAGGACCAGGTCCGCGCCGGGGACATGACCCAGGAGGAGCAGGTGGCCAAGCTGAAGGAGCTGGTCGATGCGGACGCAAAGCTGCTGGCGAATCCGTTCTTTCAATCGGTCAAGGCGCTCTGAGTGTTATAAACGGAAGGTCTAAGGGGTTCGGGGTCAACAATGCCAAAGTGCAGTTGGCCGCTGGAGTGTACATTACATAGTAAGCGGGCGTTTTTGTCAAGTCAACAATATCAATGGGAGTAATCGGCGATGCTCCATATCTTAACAGCTCATGTGCAGTAGTATGGGTTCAAACAAAGAAACTCCATTTCTCTAGTGGTAACATCCCCTTCCCTCTCCGCGGGAACAGGTCGATGATAGTCGTAGTATGTACACGCATCCGACAGGTGTGCCGGACAGCTTGCCCCCTTCGCGGCGTCAACTTCATTGGCTGCCCTCGACGGTGGCCTTGACCGGGTTGACCTCAAAACCGTACTTTTCCTTGACAAGCTCCCTCCTCCGCTCCTCGTAACCGGGAGCACGGATACCTAGACCCTGACGTTAGCACGATGTGTCCCCGCCAGGCGAGAGCCCCATCTCCTCGATATCTCTTCGATGAAGGAGCATGTAGTCGGAAAACGCACCTCGTCCCTCGCCGACCTCGGAAATCGTCTGCTCAATGGGCAGCCGCGTTGTCCGCCGGATCGTCTCCTTGCGCGCAAACTCGTCGTCCTCCTTCTTGAAGGTGTCGATGCGGGCGCCGAACAGGTGCATGGTGCCCTGGATGCCACCGACGAGGGCACCGAGACCCATGACGACGGGCATACGGCGGGCTGGATGGGGATTGCGTGTCAGTAGTTCGTACAGGATAGTTTGGAAGCGCCGACATCGACCGGGACGTTCGTGGGTTGTGGGGTTGTGGGAGACGTACAGGGCAGGCCGAGGACGGCACCGCACATGAAGCCACCAAAGGCCGCAGCCCAAGCGTCGTCCTTTTCGCGCAGGTTCATCATCGTTCGGGAGAAGAAGGCGTAGGCACCGGGGCCGGCAGCTGCGCGTCTCGTTAGCACGATCGTGGTCGGACGGATGCCGCCAACATAGCAGCAGCAGCATCAACCGGGCGCCCAATTGGGCGACGAGATACGGGGGCGGGCGTACCGCAGATGCCGATGATGGGGGCGCCGCGGGTGAAGACGCTCATGGCGCCGACGTTGCGCTTGGCCATGGCGTTGCGGATGGCGGCGAGGAAGAAGCCGCTGCCGAGGCCGACGAGCGCCGTCTTGGCCGTCTCGTCGAGGACGTCGTGCGGCTTGTAGGGCTGCTGCTCATGGTTCTCCACGAGCGCCTTGGGGCTGATGCTCACTTGGCGTTCCATGGCGTCGAGAAGGGGGGCGGCGCGCCGGCGTGAAGGGGGGGGGTGTTGCGTCGTTGATGGGGAGAGAGAGCTGTTTGTTGCCCGTCCTCGTCGTCGTCGCGGAGGTCTCAATTCGACGCTGCGAGTGGCAGCGGTAGTCTCTTGCTGAGCTAAGAATGGGCGGCGCTTCACGTGACTAATCCCCAATTGGGCGCTGCGGATTGGCTGCGTGCCTTGACAGCCACGGCGCACCCCACGTCGAACCTCGAGGCGCACTAACAATTTATTTCTGGTGCAGCTGCATGGACGAGCATCGCATCTGGTGGGAGATTCACGTCACTTACACTCAATTCAACTTTCCTCGCCGCAAATTCGGAACCAACGCCTCTCCGATCTCAAATTGAGCGGCTGGAGGTTGCGATAACGCGTGGGCCCTGGCTTGCGCGTCAACGACGAAGCACCAGTCAATCTACTTCCGCGAACTGAGATCCCAGAACCGGGGAGGGTCGCGAACTTCAGGTGGCATTGCACAGGAGGGTTCGACAATCCCACCACCAATAGACCCGGCGATATTTCGAATCGGACTTCATAGCATGAGTTCAACAGAGGGCCCCGACGTGCCGGCCCAGGCAGCGCCGTCTGGGCAGGCGCCTCAGACCGTGCAGACCGACGCCACACCCAACACCGGGGCTCAAACTCATCCAGCACCTACAGACAACACCACGACTACGCAGGAGACGCCGTCCAGCAAAGGCGATACGACTGACGCGTCCGCCGCCCCTCCCATGTCCAAAAACGCCCTCAAGCGGCTTCGCAAGGCGCAGGAGTGGGAGGACGGCAAGGACGACCGGCGCAAGCGGCGCAAGGAGAAGCGGCAAACGCGCCGGGAGCGGCAGCGCGAGGAGCGGGCAACGCTCATCGCGCAGGGCGTGGACCCCAAGTCGCTGGCCCCCGCGCCGCGGCCGCCGTCGACGCTCGTCCCCGTCGCGCTCATCGTCGACTGCGATTTTGAGCAGTACATGACGGACAAGGAGCGCGTCTCGCTGTCGAGCCAGGTGACGCGGTGCTACGCCGACAACCGCGCGGCGCGCTACCGCTCGCACCTCTGGCTCGCCGGCTGGGGCGGCGCCCTCGAGCGCCGCTTCAACGACGTCCTCGGCCGCCAGCAGGACCACTGGAAGGGCGTGGGCTTCGCGCCCGGTGACTTTCTCGCGTGCGCGGACCTGGCGCGGGAGAAGATGCGCAGCCAGCAAGCCGGCGGAGGAGGATCGGCTAGTGGAACAGGAACAGGAGGAGGCGCAGGAGGAGAGATGATCCCGTCGCTGCAGCGCAGCGTCGACGAGCCCGTGTCGTGGGACGTGGCCGAGCGCGAGCCCTTCCCGCTCCCCGGCCCCGCGCCGCCGCTCGACCCGCGCCACCGCGACGTCGTGTACCTGACGTCGGAGTCGCCGTACACGCTGCAGCGGCTGGAGCCGCACACGAGCTACGTCATCGGCGGGCTCGTCGACAAGAACCGCGAAAAGGGCCTGTGCTACCGGCGGGCGCGCGAGCGCGGCATCCGCACCGCCCGCCTGCCCATCGGCGACTTCATGGTCCTCAAGAGCCGCCAGATCCTCGCCACCAACCACGTCGTCGAGATCATGCTCAAGTGGCTCGAGTGCGAGGACTGGGGCGAGGCCTTCATGGCCGTCATCCCGAAGCGCAAGGGCGGCAAGCTCATCGGCGACGAGGGCGGCGACGAGGGCGACGATGGGGCTGCTGGCGAAGGTGGTGACTCGGAACTCGTTGAGGACGAGGACGCGGATGAAGACGATGAAGACCAAGGGGCAGGCGATGAGGCTGCTAAGCCAAGGGAAGTGGCCAGCACCACGGACGTCGCAGTAGAGCAAGAGCTGGAGGCAACGCAGGAAACGCAATGACAAATACCGTCTTAGACTACCATACGCCAGCCGGGATATCCTTTCCAAAGCGGAAAAAAAAAAAGAAGATTCATGTACACCGTCATGTGCATCCCGTAACCCATGCCCCGCCAAAGATTCTTCGTTTCGCCCTTGTGCCTTCAAAACTCCATGGACTCCTCGTCGCGTTCCCTCTTGACGCGAGGGTCCTTCTCGTCCTTCAAGATGCCCGCGACAAAGCTCCTAAAGTGATCCACGTACGGCTTCAGGCTCGTCTTCTCCCAGTCCGCCAGCGCCTTGCCCTTGTCGTCGCCCTCGCTGGTGGCGCCGTCGTCCCTCCACGCGTCAATCTCCGCGAGCAGGCCCTGGACGGTGGGCACGCCGAGGGGGTCGAACTCCTCGAGGTGGCGCGTGTCGATGGGCACGCACACGCGGCCCGTGCCCGGGTGGACGACAAAGGGGCTCTTGAGCAAATGGTTGAGCTTCTTGCTGACCTCAATATCGAGACGCGGATACGTGTACTCGAGGACAATGTCCTGCTTGGCCTCCAGGAGCGCCTTGGCGTCGAGGTGCTTGCTCGCGCCCGTCTTGGCCATGGCGTCGATGTCGGCCCATTTCGAGGTCGACGCGCGCCCGGGCGCCGCGTCCCACTTGCGCCGCAGGGAGTCGTTGAGGGTTTTGTCCGGGAGGAGCTGGAGGAGCTTCTCGGCGCGCTCGGCGGTGTCCCATGGATCCTGGCCTTCGAGGACGTCGTCTTGGAAGTGTGACTTGAGGATGTCTAAGCTGCGGCTGCGCGTACTCGATAAGCATCCATGATGAGAAACAAGCGGGTACCAGAATACTTACGAGAGATGCGGGTGCAGCGGCCGCCGGACGTTGACCTTCTTTCCGCCTTGCGATCCGCCTTTGACGACCTCGAGGTACCCGGCGATGGCCCTCCTCTTCTGGTCATCCAAGCTGCGGACCTTCTTGTCGCAGACCCAGGCGTGGGCACCTCGACGGCCCGAGTACACCCACATGATGTGCTTGAAGCCAAAGTCGTCGCGCAGCGAGGCGTCGACGACCTTGATGGCCATGGTCATGAAGGTCCAGCACTTGGCGCAGATGTTGGCCTTGTCGCAGCACGTGCGGATGTCGTCGTAGTCGGTCAAATCGATGTCGAAGCACAGCTCCTTGGCGAGGGGCTTGAAGGCAGATGAGTTGCGGAGCGTCTTGCGGTCGCGCGGGTTGGTGGTGTAGACAGGGCCGATCTCGAAACGCGAGGGCATGAGGCGGAGGACGTCTTTGCGCAGGCTGCGTGGCAGGGTCAGCATACCGCCCCCGTGAGCATCCGGACACTTGCGTATCTGTATACGTACAGGTCTGCCGTAGCAAATGATTGGTATCGCAGGTAGGCGTCATTCTGGAGGGTAAAGGCAAACTCTCGATTGCCGAAATCGTTGCTGGGCGTGGGGCTGTGGTTGAGCCATTGGAACAGCTGCCGCCACGGGAAGAGGCGCTGGTAGAAGCTGCGCATGACTTCGGGGTCAGACGCCCTGAGAGAGGCGACATCACTGCGTGCCCGTGTCAGATTCGACTCTCGCTCAAGGGACGTGTGTCGGCTACGAACACTGGGGACGCAGCCCTCACAGGGGAGCTAGACGGCTGCTCCTTCACGGGCGCCGAGCTCGGGAACTCGTCGTCGGAGTCGTCGTCGAACATGTTTTCCAGCTGGACCTCCTTCTTGACAGGTTGCGGCGTGGCGTCACCATCACCATGGGCGGCGTCACCCTGCATGTCGACATCGCCATCGGCGTCGGGGGCGGCCTGGGGCGCGCTGCTCGGGACGCCGGCGTCGTCCATGGGCTCGTCCTTGACGGCGCCCTGGGAGGACTGGGGCTCTCCTTCGACCGAGTGCGGCATTGTTGGGGCGCGGACGAGGGCGTGTCGGGTTGTACTGTCGAGATGGCAGACCGCACCGCGGGGGTTTCGTCGACGAATTGGTGTTGCGGCGGCTGCGATGGGGTTCGGGTGGACGGCGGTGGGACGCGTTGCGTGAACGGGGAGACGCGTCTGGTGGGCGACGGAGCGCGTAAAGCCGTTTAGCGGGCGGTGGGCGTCGGTGGGTCACCTAGATTAGGTCAGGCACAACTGGAGCGCTGGATCTCGCGGAAGCCCCTGTGGGGCAACCCAGCTTGAACGCTCTAGCGCTTGGTCTTACACCAACTGGCATGGCAGCCACTGCCAAGTTGCCAACTGACGGGACGGGATGGACGGGATGGACAAATAATTTGCTCGTCACAACAGCCGGTCGGGTGCTGGCTCCAGTGGAGTCGCCATCGCCAACACGGCCGGGCACCACTCCGGCACTGGGCGCGTTCTAGATTGTTGCTTCCCGGTTGCGCGCCTCCAACAGGCAGGTAGTGCAGGACCATGGAGTCCGGACACACCACACCACCCTCGGAAGGCCTGAAACGTGTTCCGCGTCGCACAGGCACCACTTCCCGCCCACTCCCGGGCGGAACCCGGATGGCCTGCTTGTCTGACTGACGGGACCTTCGGGGGGGCGGCTTCCGAGGGCACCCCGCGGCGGTTCGTCCCAGTTTCGTCCAGTTGCCGATGCCGCCAGAAATACTGTAGAGTATTACTGGGATCATGTCAGCTACTGCACAGTAAGTGATGTACTGTACTCTGTAATTCGTACGGATTATGCATTTCCTCGGCAGACCTCGAGAATATCCGTGGCCTAGACCCAGACCCCTGCGGGATGATTGTACAACGACGAGATAACAGCGGCGCATTCGCCAACGGGAGCCGTAATGCGCTGCGTCCCGACTAACCGCCTTGACACGAAACCCGCGTGGCCGCGAGTGCATGCGGCAACCCAGGGGATGCTGCTGGCTCCCGACTGGACAGCAGACGGTACTGTACACAATATGACTTGCTTGCTTCCCTTGAGTCCGGTGCGTGTGTGTATGTGTGTGTGTGTGTGTGTGGGCTTCGTCTGAGCCGTGGAATTACAACCAAACTCAATGCCGCCCGCGACGGGCCAGCCAGCCACGATCTTTCCTCAGCCTCTCCCGCCGCTACGCATGACAAACCACAGCAACAGACTGAATAATAACCAACGTTGCCCTGCAGGTTCCAGACCCCCGATAATGCCTCACACGTCGCACGTCGTACGAGTACGAAAGCAGCAGCCCTCCGGACGAGTAGATGCCGTCACACGCGCACACCGCTGCTCCGGAAAGAGAGACGCACGCACAACTCGGCGCGGGCAGGTAATAGTTGGCAGGTATCAGCAGGCACCCGCCGTTTCATCTCCCCGTCCATCCCGTGCCTCCCGTCCGACAGGCCAGGCGAAGACGGGGTCCGGTCCCCTGCTGGTCCTGGCTCACCCCCACGTCCCACGCGCCAGCGCCAGCGCCAGCCGCCGCCGCCGCAGCGTCATCATCATTCCTCAACAAGCTCGTCCCTCCTTCTTGCCGTCGGCGTCGTGGTCGTCGTCGGCCGTCCCTCAGGCCGTCCGTCAGTCCGTCCCGTCGGCCTACTTTTTGCAGCTTGGCTTCCCGAAGGAGCGACCAAACTAGTCCCGTCCCGGTCTCCGAACGCTGGTGCCTTTCTGCCGGGTTCGCAGGGGGGCCCGCGCACCCGCCCGCCCGCCTGCCTGCGGTTCTGGCCCCCTGGCCGGACCCCCCGCGGGGCTCGGCCCAGGCTGGAGGCTGCACGCTTCAGGGCTTGGCTGGTGGCCTGGGCTGATCTGGATCTGGTCTCGCCTGTTCGCCGGCCCAGGGTGTCAGTGCGTGTGTGTGTGCTGTGGCGGTTGGGTCACTTGGGTGGGCTGGGCCGATGAGGAAAGGGCTCGGCCAGTGGCCGTTTTTGCTTGAAGTTGCCCGTCTTCGAGTTCCATCCCGTGCTTTGCGTGAAAGTCGTGTGTGTCCGCGGGAATGCCAGATGCGGCAATCCAGAGCCCTGCTGAGGCGGCGCTGCGACACGCCTCGTGTGATGCGATGAAGGGGAAAGGCGCGCACGACGAATGGGGCGTCTGCGTGTTTGCTCGTCATCAAGGCGCACCGCCAGTCCAGACTCCAGTCCCGTCCAGTCCCGTCCAGTCCAGCCCAGCCCAGTCCAGCCTGCCAGCGCTCGCATTCGCCTGTGCGAGTCTCATCACCGTGGAGCGACGAGGCGAACAACTCGCTTGCAGCCGCACCGCCAAACTTACATAACAGCAGTCCGGCTACCTGTACGTATCCATCTCGCCTCGCCCACGGCCCGCAGCACAAGGCGGAACTCACGAGACGAGCGAGGATGGGACGAGACGACGAGACGGGCATGGTGGTGCAGCACGCAGGGGCCCGTTCCGGCGCCTTGCAAAACACAACTGCCGAGAGGCACAGCCTCATCATCCACGCCCCGTCCGTCGGTCCGTCCATCGACCCATCCCATCGCGCGCTCCATGCAGATCCATCCCTCCATCCAGCAACTGCAACGGCTTTGTCTCGGCCGCCTGCACTGCACTGCACTGCAGGTCTCTCTCTCTCCGGGGCCATCTGGTTTACAGAGCGAGCACGAGTACAGTACTGTAAGTTACCTACGTACATCCTTGATAACTACGTAAACTACTGCACCGGCCCTGGTGCCTGCGGATGTTGCTGCGAGTGCGTGCGTGCGTGCGTGCATACATGCGGCAGTCATGCAACGGCAGTACTATGTAGCATCGAGCCGCCAATTGCCCCCGGCCGTCTCTCGCCCAAGGCGGCCGCGTGCCTTATCAACAACAACAAAAACAACTGCGAGTACATGTCCGTCCGTCCGTCCCGCTGGCTTTGCGGCGGCGCGGCAGCCGAGTGGTCGCCAACAAAGAGCACCAGGTCTAAGCGACGCTCTGTTGCCGCCTGTCTGCCTGTCTGCCTGCCAACATCCATGGATGTTTGCTGCTGGAGCAACGCCCTGTATGAGCCGCCAGCTCAGGTACGTTATAAGAGGAACCGGCCATTCTGGTTATCCCGCCGCGGGCAAACCTGGAAGCTCCCTCTGTTCCAATGCACAACTACCGTCACGTTCCCGCGCCCGTCTGGCCCTTCACCCGTTGTCCCCGTGCCACCCGTCAGTCTGCTAGCTTTGCTTGCTACCGTCAAAACACCCGTTTAACAGAAGCTCCATCATCCCGCGCCTTTCCCCTTGTTGAACCCCTTCCCTTCCTGGACGCAACCCCCCTCCCTCCCTCCCTCTAATCGTCTGCTCTTCTCCACCAGGCTCGGCCGCACGCCGAAGCTCCGATGCCCCAGAACCCCGCCCGAGACCCGGTCGAGACCACCATAGACTCTCAGCCCGGGGCCGGGGTCCGGGCCCTGGAGGCGCGCCACGTCAAAAGGGACCTCCCGCAAGCCCGACCGCTCCCTCCAGCGCCAAGCCGTGTTGCTTCTTATACGACCCGTTCTCCCGCCCGGCCCTCAACCACCCTCCGGCCTCGTCGCCGCCGGCCTACGAGTACGTCCTTCATATCAGGACCCTTCGTGCTTCCAGGCAGCACCAGACATGCACCCGCGCTGGTTCCATCGTCGCGTGTAATTCACGTCGTTTTGTTTTTGCGCATTTCTTCTCAACGATGCGTGCCCTCGCAAGGGCTCGTACAGTCTGACCACCTCATCATGTCACCGATACGCCCGCCATAAAGTATTCGAGGCGCCTGTTCGTGACAGGTCCCGATATCCAACATTTCCCTCCGCCTAACATGCGACCCGACCATCGACTTCGCCCCCCCACGGCACTGTGACCTTCTTGGGTGCTTGTGCCTCGACGAAGCCGCCCTGTATGAAATCATGGCTGGCTAATACCGAAGCCGATTTCCGAACAGCTCCACGGCTGCCCACACGACCTATAGTCGATCCCGATCGCGAGAACGTGTTCGTCCGTGACGAAAAGAAACCATCCGAAGGCCGGCCGCCGCGGCCACTGCTCGCTCAACGTTTTTGTCGACAGTGCCTACGCCCTTTACCCTTCAGCGCTCTGCATCGCTCAACCATAGTTGCCCTGGTTCAACCGCTGTCGCTTTTCCGGCGGACTGTCATGGTCCGACATGCGCCCCGACGTCGAGTCCATGGCTGTTCCATAGCCATGCCGGGCCATGCCATATTGATTACCACCGTTCATGAAGCCGCCCCACTGGTCCGCGCTCCCCTGTGCCATGTGGCCCGGGGACCAGCCCGAGCCTGATGCGCCGGGAGGCGGCGGTGTCGACGTCTCGAACTTCATCGAGTTGCTCATGAATGGGACACCGCCCATCATGTACCCGGATCCGTCGCCTTCGTTCTGCGGCGGTGGGTTCTTCAGGAGATGGGCCATGTGAGTCTTGATCGACTTTAGCATGCCCTCCTTGGTGAAGGGCTTAGCCAGTACGCCGTTCATGCCTGCTACTTGATCAGCGTCTGGTACGGGGGATGTGACAACACCTCCGCTACTCACCATGCTCGAAATAGCTGTTGACCTCGTCAGGCCTGATATTTGACGTCATCGCGATGACCGGAGTCGACGGGCAGTGTTGCCGAATGTACATGGTCGCCGAAACACCATCGAGGCGAGGCATGATGATGTCCATGAACATCATGTCAAAGTGGTCGCGCCCAACCGTGCTAACCCGGTTGAAGGCGTCGGCGCCGTTTTGCTGCGCCAACGTTAGGGCCGACCCCCATGGAAGTATTGTGTGGGGGGTGGGGGATGTTACATACCGCATGTTCAACGTCGCATCCCATGGATTTGAGGAATTTGATGCCGATCTTGGCACAAGTTGGGTCGTCCTCGACCAGAAACACCAGCGGTTTCTTCGATCCCCAGAGGGAAGTTGACTTATCGGCGCCAGACGCAGGGGTAGCAGCCTGTGCCACTGGCGCCGGCGCTGATGCCTGCGCCGACGTCGTTGGCGGCTCGGACACGCTCATCGACGCCCCTTCATTTGGCATGGCGTACGGGATCTTGTGGATGTGGTCCGACGAGAAAGGGTCAATACCGACCGTCTGTCCCACCGGATACACGGGATAGCGGCTCAAGTCGTTCATTGGGTCGTGCATCATCGGCATCGAGACGGGCGTGATGATGGTGGCCGAGTCTGTAGGTGACCCGTACATGCCCTGGAGCCGCTCGAGTTCTCGATCAGCAACGGAATCCGTCGCCACACTGGACAGCAACTCTCGTGCCCGGCGCAGCTCGGGAACCGAATCGTCCACATCGCCCGTACCGTTCGAGTTGATCGACTGGCTGACAAGTGTCCGGTTCCGGCTGTCATTATACGGTGAGAGGTAGTTGAGCAGCTCATACTGTGCCTGCTTCTGGGCGTTGAGCATCTTTTGTAGGGTCAGCACCTCGTTGACGAGCAGTCTGTTAGTCTGCGAAACGTCGGCGTAGAGCTCCTGGAGCTGTTGGACTTGTTGCTGCGTGGCCGTCAGCTGCTCCGAGATGACGCTGACGTGCTGGCTAGTGGTGAAGTCTTCGGCGGCTGGCTGTTTTCTTGGCGCAGGGGCCTTGCGGCGAATGTTGTCCAGTCCATCCTTGCTATCGGCCCTGAAATAGGGGTGCTTGAATTCAAGGATCTGATAATGGAGCTGTCAGCTTGCGACTCAAACTCGCCGCGGCAGGCATCGCAGGAACGGAGCATACATTTCCGTTGGGGTTCGAGGATTCGCTGTCACTGGACGGCTTCACTTTGTGAAAGTCGTATTTGTTCAGCTGTCGAATGAAACTGGACATATTGCTGTGCTTGAAGTGCTTTGGCAGGATCGATCTCGTGAACTTTTCACCCTGGATCAAGGTTAGCACGGCGCGACGATTGCCTCCAAGGGGGACGAAAGGCCGTACCTCAACGACAACGAAGGTATCGCCATCCTTTCCCCATCTCGCAACATCTTGATGCGAGGGATCCTCAAGCATCCTAGTCAGGCGCGTCAGTCATCGCATTCCCGTGTCGCGGTCGCCATGCTACGTTACCGAAACAATTTGCGAACCTGCCGCGACAGTTAGCTACTCCGTATCCTTCGTTGAAGGAGGGCCGGTCGCGCCGGACACATGGGGACCTACAAATTCGCTCGCATTATTGCCGCCGCCCGGGGCGGCAGCCATCTCCGTCCCCGACATGTTGTGGGAGGAGTCGTCGCGGCCGGGCTAGAACGGGAGGGGTCGACGTTCGGGCTCCAGGCCAGTTCAGGCGACGTCTGTCTGGCGGGCTAGCAACGTTCAAGCCCCCAACGGTGACTGCTGCGCAAGATGTGTCCAATCGTGTCGGGTGAAGGCGTTATCTCGACGGACGGGCAGCGGTCGCAGGGTCGAACAGGTTCCCGGAGACGGTTGAAATTCTGCTGGTGGGAGCGGACACGGACCGGGGCCGCAGAGTCTGTCGTCGCGCCAGTGGCGCAGATGGAGTGGTCGGGGTTCGCGTCGTCGACGGCTTCGAGAGCGCAATCAATTGATACGGGCGCGGTCGAGTTGGCGAGACTCTCTGGCTTGCAAGATCTGGGTTGGACGACTGGACGGCTGGGCGGATGGTGGACGGATGGACGGACGGGGAGGCAAGGTAAGGTATGGAACGGCGAGCCGGGGGGTGGACCGGGGTGGGAGTGGGCGATCAGGTGAATGATGGCAAGCGTGAGGTGCGCTCCTGCTGGGCCAGGGAGGAGGCCCGGGGAGGAGCGCTGGCGGGGGGTTGCAGCCCAGGAGGTGGAAGGGAGCAGGCGGGCAGACGGCAGGCCCCAGTGCTGGGGGCATGGAGCCCGAACAGTGAGGTGGAGGGCACCTCAGTGAAGTGGAGGAGGGCTGCGCTGCACCGCGCCGCACCCCCCGCTGGAGACTGCCGCACGGGACATGCCTCCAGCCGGCGCTCTCAGCCAGTGCTGAGGTCCAGCCGGCGGTTCCTCAAGTTCACTTGCTGATACCTACGGTACAGTGTCACTCGCGGGGCTGCGCGACCAGCTTGACAGGTTAGGTCAGGTACCTATGAGCAGGCGTTACCCTGTCCAAGAGCCACCAAGGTACCTTACCACCCTGCAAGCTCTACCATGCGAGACGGGCGGCGCTGCTTGCTTCGACGTTCGCGGGAAACCTCGTCCATCTTGCGCAACCCGACTAACGCACCTGCGGCAGGTTCCCCCGCTGGAGGAAAAGGGGCCTCGGGTCGCAGACGGGACATGCAGACATGCAGACACCTCATCAGCAAAGAAACTTAGCGCGCACTGTCGCCATTCGTTTCGCCCAGAGAGGCCGGCGCCCCTCGCTTCGTCGCCCGCATCCACCGCATCCCCGGCCCTCCACCAGGGCGCACCACCTCCGCCGAGGTGCAGCAGAAACAGCTCGCGGATCGCGGACGGGACACCAGGACAGGGTGGTCGCTGGCGGCGCGTTATTAGTGATCGGGTCCTGCGGGGCCCGTTCAACGGGCGGCCCCCAGCCTAACGCAAGCCAGACCAGCAAGACCGAAGTGCCAGTACCGGTCCAGCAGGTGAACGGGGTCGAAGCCGGGTAGTTGACGCTGGGCCTGGCTTCTGCAGCTGTACTTGTACAGTGTCTGGCAGCCTTATTATGAGAGGTACCCCCAGGGGGATACGGCCAGATGTCACTGGACAGCCCGCAGGCGCAGCCCTGGTACCGAGGGGCTAAGCCGAGCCGGTATCTCTCATCGGTGGGCACGCTGCCCACCCGTGCCTTGCTTCATTCAGCAATTTTCCCGGGCCGTGTGGCGCATTCCGCCGCGCACGGTGGGGCAGCACCACCAGCTACTTGTACTTGCCGTCTTTCTTTGCTCGGCCCCAGTGCTCCCTCCCCGCGCGCTACTTGGTACCATGTGCGCGTCCAGGCTAGTAAGGTGGACGCTCCAAGAACGGCAGCAGCACCCCGTGCCGTAATAAGGTCGCCTGTCGGTACCAAGGCTGGCTTGGCTGGCTTGTCGCCCACCTTGCCCATCTGGCTGCGGCCCCTGGCGACGCCTTGGTGCCATCATCAGTGCACTTGGGTACCAGCCACCAGCCATTGACGTCCACCCATCTTCATTGTTACCTCATGGTTGGCAATGGGATGGCATGGGATGATGGGATACTTCCCGCTATCCCCCATCCCCGGCGGGCTGGCCTTGCCTCGTCCGCGCCGCTGCCGACACACGCATCGCCAGCACGCGGTCCGTCGTGTCACGGTCGCCCGCCCACCTTCCGTCCGTCTCTCTGGCCGTCCGTCCGATGGGGCGTCGCTTCGATCAATGGAAGCAAATAGCGTCGACGGAATCGCGTCCACGAGAGACGGCCCCCATCCAACAGAACCGCAGCTGGGCGCCACCTGAGCCATGGTCATCCGACGCCCACATCCGATGCTGCCCTACTGCAGCCGATGCCCCTGCCTCGCCCGGATCTGCCGTCCGTTTATTGAAGACCGCCTCGATTGGCGTGCGCCAGGCGTCCTCAATTTGCGAGCGCGTTGCTTCTTCGAGACGCGACGACCAACTTGCAAGCTGTTCGACCCTGGTCACGAAATCCTGTCCAGCTGAGCATTTGCTACTCCTCGAGTCCCTCGCGCGCAGAGGGCCTGCAGCCCGAAACCACCTTACGACAATAGTCGCGATGATGGCAGCAACCAAGACAATTGCGGCAACGACAACAGCGGCATCCTGCGGTTGCCTCTGCCCTGTCGGCCTTTAGGGCGCCCATGTAAGCGTGCTCAACGCAATCCGTGACCCTGGCTTTGTTTCTGTTGCGGCTCCTCCAGCTTTCGACGGACCCCATCCAGCCACGTCCCACTGCCTAGGGAACTTGTCAAGCCTCATGCCACATTCCGAACATGGACAGGCGAGCACACGCAGTCCGGGCGCCTTTGACTCCGGGGAATTTGGTCCCTGTCGGTTTGTCTCATCGATTCCCGCGAGGAAGCAGACTCGGGCATACGAGCGATGGGACTGTCATGGCATAGATGGCCCCGAGGCAAGCCAAGACTTCCTGCCCGGCTGCTGGTGAACTACCATGCCTTTGGCGGAGGCGCACCCGCCTCGATCTGGTCAGGGCATGCCAACTGCCGGCCCGGAGCTTGGCGAGGCTGATACACGCTGCCACCAACGGTGGCCGGCAGCGCGGACGGTGGCACGCTATAGGTCACCACATTTGTCAAGTCTGGATTGCAGGTGTTTGGGCGTCCTGCAGACGCCCATGCCACGGAGGCGAGAGCTGGGAATCGGCCGACGATTCTACGGAACGTGGCAGGTGAGACCTTTGGCGGCAGACCAGTCGAGACGAAGAAAGGCGACTGAGATGACAAGGAGGAATGCATGTCACCTTGGAGGCCCACGGTAGCCAGCCGTCCGACCGGGTCAACGGATCTAACCGCAAGCAGGACGCTGAAAGAAACAAGGGCCAAGCCACAAGCTGCCAGAACCAAGGGCAGTCCTCAGCCTCCAACTCGATGCTGCACCAGCCCTGTAGGTTACGGCGGCTTTTGCTTTCCAGGTTTGACGGCATGTCACTTTGGCTCCTTGGCGCGAGCGGCCATGCCGGAGGAGACGGGAAGCCTGCAAGTGCCAAGAGGGTCGGAACGGTGATGCAAATTGACAGCCCTTCGACACCCACAAGCCGCTAGACATGTGGCCATGTACGAGTACATCCCATGCGGCAACGGCCCACGACCAGCGATGTGGTCGCCGACTTGGGCGTTCCTCGCTAGGGTATCTGCACTGTACGGCTACTTCCGCCCGACGCGCTTGCGGAATGCTCTGGAGCCGAACCATCGGCACCCCGAGGAAAGCAAACGCTCCAGACCCAGTGTCTCTGGGTAGCAGGGCAGTCCGCCTGCGTCGCGTTTCTAATTTTAACATGAGAGGCAAGAGCCAGCGTGCTTCTCTTGGACACGCTTCCCCAACTGGCAACAGGCAACTGACGGCCTGCTCGAATGGGCTTGGACCTACGAGCTGCTTGAGCGAACGCCATTGATCTTCATTTTACCGCAGTTGCCAAATTGTCAACGATCTGCACTTGTCTGCCTCTTCTTGACAGCCAATGGATGACCGTATCGGTGCATGGATCGTCGGCGACGTAATACTTTAGACGCTTGAGACGCGGACAATGCAGGCCAAGCGGACTGGGCGCCCAGCCGGCCAATTTTTTTTTCTTGTCGACGTGTTCGCGGCTCGCGAGGCTGACTGGCTCTGCTGAAGATCTGCACATTGTTCCCGTTGGCTGGGGCTCGTGTACGTCTTGGGCCCGTGTAATCTACACCGGATATATGCAGTCGGTGCTCGGGCGCTGGTTTGAGGGCGATACGACTCGTCCTGCGTCGCGCAGGAGCCATCGCTGGTAAATGACAAATTGCAACGCGTAACCGTAATTGAACTAGGGCCCGTGACGCTATGCAACATCCATTTACGTGTTCCGTTCTGTTCTGCTCCCGGGCAGAGCGCATTGTCATCGAGATTCGCCGTCGACCGACGATGGTCAGGTCCAGGGTAGCTTGAACCCCACTTGGTCGGCGGCACGTACCAACTTACACCGTCGGTGAGTTTCGGTGAGAAATTTAGACTTGAGTCACCGTACCTTTCCTAGGGTCGGGCTTGTGTCCCTCACGTCCACTTTCCACATCTGCCGTTCGCGCGCACAACACCACCGAAGCACCGTTCTTCCCGCTCTGCCGACATGTCGCACAAGGGAAAGAACAGCGCTGGCTCGGCCAAGGGCAAGAAACCCGCCAAGGCCGGCGGCGAGAGCAAGACCGAGGATGTTCTGCAGGCCGTGGTATGTGTGATGGCGGGGCATCGACGGGACGGACACAGCTTGCTGACTGCGCGCAACAGGTCCTTGCCGACTCATTCCAAGATAGATTCAAGCCGTTCACAGTCGAGAAACCGAGAGTACGTTGCTGTCCGTGTCTTCGCTCGTGGACGTGGCCTGTTTGCTGACTGGGATCCCGCAGTGTCTGCTGCCCCTCGCCAACACTCCCCTCATCGACTACACGCTCGAGTTCCTGGCCATGAATGGCGTCAACGAGGTTTACATTTACTGCGGCGCGCACACGGACCAGGTGGAAGACTACATCAGCCGCTCGCGGTGGTCACCATCGTCGAGATCGTGTCCGTTCTCTGTCGTGCAGTTTGTCAGGGTAGCGGATGCTCGGTCGGTGGGCGACGTCCTTCGTGACATGGACAAGCGCTCCCTCGTGGGCGGCGACTTCATTCTAGTACACGGCGACCTCGTGTCGAACATAATCCTGGACAAAGCCCTCGCGGCGCATCGGAAACGAAGAGAGACTAGCGCAGCCAACATCATGACGACAGTGCTGCGAAGCGGCGGCCCTGGCGAGCACCGGACCAAGACGAACGGCATTACCCCAATCTTTGTCGTGGACTCCAAGACCCAGCGGCTGCTTCACTACGACGAGATGAATCCCCTGCAAAGCGATCACTACCTGTCTCTGGACCCCGCAATCACCGATGAGCTCTCGACGGAGTTCGAGGTGCGGTCAGACTTGATCGACGCGCAAGTCGACATCTGCACCCCCGAGGTGCTGGCCCTATGGTCCGAGAGCTTCGACTACGAGCTGCCGCGGAGAAACTTCTTGCACGGAGTCCTGAAAGATTGGGAGCTTAATGGCAAGATGATTTACGCCGAGATCCTAGAGGACGGATACGCCGCCCGGGCGAGCAACCTGCAGCAGTACGACGCCATCAGCCGCGATGTCCTTGGCCGGTGGTCGTCTCCCTTTATCCCAGAGGACAACCTCGTGCCCAAACAGTCCTATCAGCGACACGCCCATGGCCTCGTCATGGAAGAGAGTGTGTCGCACGCACACGACGCCCGCTTGACCAACACCATCATCGGGCGGGATACAAGCGTCGGTTCCGGGAGCAGTATCTCAAACAGCGTCATCGGCAACGGCTGCATCATTGGCGCGAACGTTGTGATCACAAACTCGTATATCTGGGACAATACGGTCATCGAGGATGGCTCCAGGATATCGTCGGCCATCCTGGCAGACTCTGTCACCGTCGGCAAGAACTGCACCATCCCTAGGGGATCCCTTCTCTCGCACAAGGTTCAAATCGGTGACGACATCTCGCTGGATGATTCGGCCGTGCTCTCGACCGTCACCGCCACCGGGGAACCCGTCGCAAAGGACACGTCTCTCCTCGGCGCCAGAACCAACGCCGCCCCCTTCTCCGACCCCGAAGACGACGAGCTGGACGAGGAGGACCCCGCCCGCCTGCAAAAATCTCTCATCTACTCGCTCGCGGAATTCAACCTCTCCACGTCGTCCATCTCGACGCTGTCGTCGGACGTGCTCACCGACGACGAGGACGACCCCAACTTCCTGGGCGTCGGCGGCGCCGGCGGGCCCGGCAGCGCCTCGTCGCGCTCGCGGCTGTCGTCGTTTGCGTCGGACGACTCGGCGGGCAAGATGTCGTTCCACGCCGACGCCGTACACGGGCTGGTGGACGCGCTGCGCGCCGACTCGGGCGACTTCGACTCGGCCAAGCTCGAGTTCATGGGCCTGCGGCTCGCCAACGACGCGTCCGACGCCATGATGCGCAAGGCCGTCGCCACAGCTTTCGCCCGCCGCGCCGCCGAGCTGCTCGCGCCCGAGCACGGCGGCCTCGAGCCCAGCAAGGCCGCCGAGCGCGCCCTCACGGCCCGCAAGGGTGCCACCAAGTTCATCGACGAGGTGGGCGTCGGCGGCGGCGAGCCCGAGCAGGTCGAGTTTGTGCTCGCCCTCCAGCGCGCCCTGCAGAACGTGGTCAAGGGTAGCGGCGGCGGCAGTGACCACGGCAGGACGGGCACGCTCCTCGCCGCCCTGCTGCAGCAGCTCTACGCGCTCGACATCCTCGAGGAGGACGGCATACTCGGGTGGTGGGAGGACGAGCGGGCCGTCGACGGCGACGGCATGGCCGCCCTCAAGGAGAAGTGCAGGGTCCTGGTGGAATGGCTGGAGAACGCAGAGGAGGAGGACGACGACAGCGAGGAGGAGAGCGATGACGAGTAGCGTAGCCCGGGTCGCGAGCTTACTAGACTCCTAATGGCCATAAGAGCAAGACGTTAAAACAAACTTGAAGTGAACTGGACGGGACCAATGTGTTACGAAACAAGTCTTGGTATCTTAATACGGTCTCTGGAATCTGCAATGCATTCATTACCCACGCAGGCACCATCCACGTGGGATCCCTTGGGTTCCCCAACGCCGTCCCGTATGGCCCATGGCCATCAGCCGCCTTGCCAACAAACACAAGGCCTTGAATTCCGCCCTTGGTCCATAATCACGCGTAACCAGAAGTAGGGTCGTCGTATGTGTTCAAACCCGGGCAAACCGCATCCGCAAAGAATGCCCTCACCCAACTCCATAGCGCCGTTCGCTCCCTTCCAGCAAGTGCATCTCGAAGCAAAGCCCGTGCAAGTGCCGTCACAAAGCAAGCAAAATCACTGCCTCTAGTAGTAACTCTGCAGGTCGGCGGCGTTGCCGGCCTGACCGCCCGAGGCGGCCGCCTGCTTGGCAGCCACATACCCGCGCGGGCCGGTGGGAACGTTGCTCAGCGGTGGGTAGGTATCGTCATAATCAACCTGAGGACCGTAACCGCCTTGATCGTTCTTGGGTTCCACGTCGTCGAGGGAACGGTAGTTGTGGAAGCCTCCGCCGCCGCGACCGCGTCCGCCCCTACCACCACCGCCGCCGCCGCCTCCTCCTCTAGGGTTGCTTCGGCCGCCGCGGTTGGGGGCACCGCCCCTGCCGCGGCCGCCGCCCCGGCCCGTGTGGTAACCGCGCGATTCGTTCCGGCCGCCGTATTGGCCGTGCGTGTGCCGAGGGACCCAGTCGTCGTCGCCGGCGTGTTTGCGCTTCGGGGCCTTGTTGGCGAAGAGGCTCTCGTGCTCGTCCTCCCTTGTGTCGTCGCGCTCGACGCGGAGGATGGCCTTTTCTCCCACGGTACTTTCGAAGACGAATGAGCTGTTGGCGGGGACGGGATCCCACTTGGTTATTCGGCCGGCATCCATCGGCCGGGCGCCCTTCCTCAGCCCCAACACGACGAGGGGCACAGGGTTGTCGGTGTGAAACGAGGCGGTGGCTGGAACGGGGCGAACGCGGGCAGCCCACAGGCTATTGTCCAGGCACGCAGTTCCCGTGACCTCCCACAGCATCGTGCTGCCCAGGCCGCCAACCTTTTCGAGTATGCTCGCCGGGCACGGCCTCGGGCAAATCAGAATGCTGTTTCCTAGGTACCTCAAGTCATGGACGCCGGACGGGTACTGGACGAGGTCCTGCAGCTTCTTGATATCCTCGGGATTGATCATGTAGCTCGTGAAGAAGACGGTCTTCTTGATGCGTAGGCGCTTATGCCGCGCGTCGGAGGGATTCTTGGCCAGAGCCTGGTTGTGGAGGTTGATCATGCTTTGCACCTCGGCCACCTCCACAACGGGGTCCAGCGTTGTCGACTGATCAGCGACCTGGATCACCTCGGCATCAATCTCGCCACGCGTGCGCGCGTAGCCCTGGCGTCGATTGAACTCGGCGAAGAACTCGCGGAAGCCCTTGGTGTGCTTTGGGCGGTCCTCGTAGACCTTGATGACGCTCGCTTGCTTGTACGTCTCCATGAGGGCATTGAGAAACAACTGCTTGAAATGCATGGTGCTCTGAAACTTTTGGTTGGTAGGGCTGACCTGGGGCTTCAGGCCAACGATGTCGAAGTCGAGACCCTTGGCGGCGACCATTCGCTTGACGAGCTCGGCGAAGCCGCTCTCGGACCGGCCCGTCAGCAGCACGCAAAGGGCATCGGGCTGCTTGATCGTGAGCCTGACGAGGTCGACGACGGTCTCGTTCCACCATCCGTCCCAGGCGCGCGGCTCCTCAACTTCCAAACCCTGACCGGTAGCCGCGAGGATCTTGTTGTCGTGCCACCATCCGCCGTTGATGAAGACGTCCTGGCTGGCGAGCGTGCCTAGAGTCTGGCCGTTCCAGATGG
Source organism: Purpureocillium lavendulum (assembly GCA_029168975.1). Classification (NCBI taxonomy): domain Eukaryota; kingdom Fungi; phylum Ascomycota; class Sordariomycetes; order Hypocreales; family Ophiocordycipitaceae; genus Purpureocillium; species Purpureocillium lavendulum. Next base: position 2,833,425 of record JAQHRD010000005.1, on the reverse strand, counting down.
CCGGATTGGGCAGCGGCGTCTTGAACACTGTTGGGGTATCGGGTCAGCCTCGCTGGGGAGGAAGAAGGTATATGTGACATTCGCAGACGTACGGGTGTTGTCGAAGTCGTAGACGTGCAGGGCCTTGATCTTGTCCGCCGCTATCGTTGTCGCGCCAGGTCAGCGCCATGCCACAGCGGCAGGTGTCCCCGGGGGATTCTCACGCGGCAGCTGCTTGGAGATGCTGGACCAGCGGCCCAAGGCCGTGACGGTGAACTGGGAGCTGCTGTTGGCGGCGCCATGGTACGCGCTGTACGCCGATGCCATGGCGCTCGGGGAGAAAGGGGAGCGGAGGCGTCGGGCCGCGAGCATGCAGGTCGGAGACTGCAGCGGCGGCGCGGTGCGGACGTGGAAGGGTCGGGACGGCGACGAGGGCGGTAATGGCGGCGTTGGTGAAGTCGATGTCGCGGTCGATGTCACGGCGAAGTGGTGGGTGAAGTTTGGCCGCCTCGGGCTGCAAGGATTGCGTCGTTGGAGCCCCAAGGCTGGAGGGGCCGCGCTGGTACGCCAGCCGTGCAGCTGCCGCTGGCGCTGGGGTTGCCCACCTCTGTGCGGGTGTATCGGGCCCCCAACACCAGTGCCAGCTGTGGCGGGGCAGGTCAGGCGGCGGCGGCAGCTGTAGCGCCTGTGAACTGGTGCGCGGACAGCTGGAGCTGGGGCTGTCGTTGGAGCAGTCGGGGTCTGATTCACAGCCGGCGCCCAGCTGGATCCTGCAACGCGCAATTGTCGGCAGAGGACAGCGGCATCCGTTGCGAGGCGGAGGCGATGCGCGGCGGCGACGACGACGAGCCCGTGACGGGGAGCGAAGATGAAGCCCATCGCACGCGACTCGCCTCCGTCCAGGGAACCTTGACCCCTCTGCTGTAGTTCGGACTTTGGAGGGGCTGTCGGGTGACGAATCTAGATGGCGCTGCCGCTGCCCTGCCGAGGCGTCTTATACCTTCACCCGCATCTCATCCTGATGGAGGGCTGGAACCTCCTCCACCTCCACCATCTCTGCGCCCAACGAAGCGCGACTGAGGGTGCCTAGGTTTGGGACTATTGCAGCCCACGCATGTGAGTGCCACACTCAATTGCTTCCCGTCCCTCCGCTCCCCTCCCTACGAAGTACTTCGTACTTGCGTCGAAGTCGGCCACCACCGGGCAGCGGACGCTGGCAAACGTCGCCGTGCGTGCGCTCGCATCGGATGTCTGTCTCTATCCAGCGGCGAACTAATTAGGCCATCACCGCCGCCTGCCCGCGTCCATGCCAGTGGTGCCACCTTCCCACGCCGCCGTGCGCTTCATGGCCGGCAGGCCCAAATCGCCGCGGGTCGGCACGCTGCGCCTTCAATTGCGCGTCAAGCCCGGCGCCAGCAAGGGCCGCGAGGGCGTCTCGTCGGTCGCCGACGACTGCGTCGAGCTCTGCGTCGCCGCCCAGGCCCGCGACGGCGAGGCCAACAAGGCCGTGGTGCGGCTCCTGAGCGAGACCATTGGCCTGCCGAGGACGCGCCTCGAACTGGTCCAGGGGTTCAAGTCGCGGGATAAGACGGTGGTGCTGCGCGACGTGGCCGCGGATGGCGGATCCGAGTATGCGGCGACGATCCTCGACTTGCTGCGAAAGGCAAGTCGTTCTATTTAGCCTCGTCCGCGCCGTCGCCATGATCCAATCTCCCCCCGCCGTAGCGCCAACCCGGCCGCCGTCAGCGCTGCCGCCGGGTGACTCAATACGCCGGGCATCTCTACCGCAGCATAGCATCTGCAGCAGCGCGGCTTAAATACGCGCGGAACCGTCGCGCCAGGACGCCCCAAGAGTGCAGTCCAGGCTGGCCATCACCACCTCAAACACGGCACCCATGGCAAAGCCGCGACACAGGATCCAGGCGCTCGCCCTCGACGATGTGCCCGCCGTGGCACAGCTCTGCGGCGACGCCTTCGAGACGGACCGCCAGACCGAAATGAAGGGCCTCGGCAAGGAGCCCTTTGACATGAAGAAGTACACCCTCGAGAGCCTGCCCGGCCTGCTCAAGAACCCGCGCATCGTCGTCCTCAAGGTCGTCGACGAGGAGACGGGTGACATCATGGGCTACTGCACCTGGGGGTTTCGCGGGTTCCCGCCTGATGAGATGCCCGCCGTGGAGGGTCGCACACAGCCCGGGGACAACCCTCCCAAGCCAGCACCGAGCAGCGCCGACAAGAACGACTCCGCCCGGGGAGCCGAGCCAACGCCGCCGGCGCCGCCAGAGACGGACCCCATCAAGCGACTCGAGGCCCTCACCGGCGCCGACATGGACGCCTGGATGGCTGAGGTCATGCCCGAGGGCACGCGCTGCATCTTCGTCGTCGGCCTGTCCGTGTCGCCCAAGTACCAGGGCCGCGGCGTCGGCTCGACGCTCTTGGGCTGGGGCACCGACTTTTGCGACGACAAGGGCGTCTTCGCCTGGGTGCATTCGTCGGAGCCGGCGTGGAAGATGTATGAGAAGTCGGGCTTTCGCGTCATTCGGTCGCTGGATGTCGATCTGGACGAGTACGCGCCCATGCCGCCGCCCAACGAGGGTCTCGACGCGAAATGGGGGCACTATGTGTTTCGCTACATGAAGTACTTCCCAAAGAGCTGAATATTTAGTTATATCATCAAACCGGGACTCTTGTCTACGCGTCGACGTGAGGTACCTGCGTCTTTGCGCCAGACGAACCCTTGAAACAGCGTACGACGTTGTCGTCAGTATCACTGCTTGCAGGTACAACTGACCTCGTTGGACAGGGTAGTGGACCGATGTTAAGGCTCAAAAACTCTGCTCACAAGGTAGCTCACTACGCATCGTGTTTTCCGATGTTCCGCAGCCTCATCGTACACTTCGTACGAAGTACATACATGTCACTTGTCGCCACTATGCCTGGTGTGCTTGTTGTGCCTGTTCTCCCACCCAGACCTATCGTGTCTGACCTGCCAGTGCTGTGCGAGCCTCGGAGGCAAACATGTGGCGCAGCGTACGGGTGCACCTCCTTTGTCAGTGAAGCTGCCAAGATTGAAGCGTTCAATCCCACGGAAGATTCAATCCAAGCCTTACTGAGCAACCGCCCCTTATTAGGCAACGGGTTCGTGGCCCAAATGAGCCGCGCCAGAGTCCAGAGTCCAGACCAGGGTTGGTTCGCCGCCCCGCTAGGGTTCCGTCCCACCACTCCGGCCTCATATCCCACATTTGCTCCCCCCACAACTCATCACAAGATGCCTCCTTGGCTCAGCGGTAGAGCGTGTCACTAGTAATGACAAGGTCGTCAGTTCGACTCTGGCAGGAGGCAAGCGTCTTGAACATCCTCTTGTGTGTTTCTTTTTGCCTTTTTGGCAACCTGAATAGGTCGTGGTGAATGGTGAGGCACAGCCAATTCCTGGAGGGAACACCAGACGCCTCGATTTTTTTTATTTCTTTCTTTGGAAGGAGAAAGACCGGCTTCTCAAGGACGGGCAAAACCATCCGTCCCATGGAGGAAGATGGCACTTTGGCAATCCTCAAATCTGGAATTGGGTGCTGAGCCGAACGAAAAGGCTTGATGCCCCTGGGCCGGAGCTGCGTGTGGGGACACCAGACCGGAGGACCCCGGCCGGCCGGCGCTGACTAATGACCCGGAATGCCGACCGGGTATCCGGTTGCCTGTTCGGGCAGTTGTACTTGTTACATATCCGGTATTTAAGGCGATCGGACTCGGCGTCGCATTGCACATGGGTGATGCGTCCAGATCGACGCTGGGCGTGGAGGCTTGAACCGCTTTGGCCCGTAGAGACATGTGGATCTTTGTCTTGTAAGTCCTCGTCGCCTCAACAACAATGCAAGGCACCAGAGAGCTTCACACCAGCTGCCCCTCGTGGGGCAAGAAAAGCACCGTGATTCGGGACAAGAAACAATCACATTATGGTATTCTCAACAGTACGTCTTCCCATACTTGGACCGACCGTCCAAGACGTCAAGAAAGTTGGCCGCAAAGATCTCCTCCATTCGTTGCGACGGATGCAGCTCGTCGTACCTGCGTGTCAACACTTGCGTCAGCATACAAGTCAAGTGCGGTCTGGTGGATGCTGCTGCTGCTGCTGCTCTTCTTACCACATGAAGCTGGACAGTGGGTTCGGCGAAAACACGCAGTCGTTTTTGCAGTTGCGGTACGCCCCGTCGATGTTGGCGGGCGCGTCCAGGTGGCTCCCCGGGTCGGCCCGGACGTCCAGCCACAGCTGGTGCACGTCGAAGACGGACACGGAGGCGCCTCTCCACCCGCGGTCGCGGCGCGCCCGGGCGGCGTCGCCCTTGAAGCGCGAGTTGACGTACGTCGTGGACTCGTGAATCTTGTCCAGGTACGCGGTAACGTTGTAGTGGGACGGGTCGGCCCAGTAGCGGTCGTTGCCGCGGCCGTAGGCGGCCGGCGTCGCGTACATGGGCGCCGTCTCGAGCGGGAGCTCCGTCAGCAGGACGAAGCGCCGGCCGCCCGTCTGGTAGATGCGGTCAAAGGTGCTCCACACGCATTCGACGAAGGAGTCGAGTGTCTGCTCCGAGTTCTCCCTGTCGCCCAGGAAGCCGTCGATGCCGAGGTCGTTGGTCCCGATCCAGAGCGCATACACCGTGTTGTCCCCGCGCCGATTCGGATACAGCTGGCTGTAGGACAGGCCCTGCGTGAAGGCGTCCATCTCATACTCCAAGACGCTGGGGAACGGCGCGTTGATGTCGTTGAACCAGCGAGGGACGATGGCGTCGGAGCACATGGCCCCGGCGACGGCGTAGTCGTAGTACGTGGCCCCCGTCTGGTTGGCGACGTAGCGGCCCCAGGCGTAGCCGCCGCTGAATGTGCTGCTGCTAGCAGGCAGCATGGAATCGACCGGCGGCAGCTTCTTGTGCTGGGTCATGTAGTTGAAACGGCCTTCGTCGGTGTAGCTGTCCCCGAACGTGACGAGGTTCTCCATCGTTCGGCTGCGCAGAGTGCCGATCGGGATGGTAGCGGCCAAAGCCACGGAGGCAAGGAACAACAACGATGCGAAAACCATTGTGAAATTCTATCGCTAGAAGCACCAGGATACGGCCGATGAAAGGCTTCCACAGTCAGTCAGCTTCACAAAAGGCACCGCGAACGAAGCCCAGCGACCGAGTTCTACTTATACGAGACCCGCGCGAGAACAGACTAGATGCCACAGCGCGACTCATGCAGACTTCATGCACCAGCGCATGTCTGGTCTGCGAGTCCCCCCTCACTAGTCGCGCGTCACAAGACATCATGCCCGACTTCCGCTCATGCGAGCGAGGCCTGAGATCACTGAGGTGAGGTCACTCCGCAGCGGACAGACGGCATAGCGCCGGCCGGTCGCGGACTCGCGGGGCCCTCTGATGGCGACCCCCCCTCCACCGCCTGCGCCCGTCTACCGCACTGCATCTCGAGGGCCGGCGGCTGGCCCGGCAAATCGTCGCGGCCGGATGAGCGGGCGCAGCGCACGCACACGCTCAGCCTGAGAGGGACAAGTCGTCGGTCGGGCTGGAGCGGGGGGTTGCGGGCGGAGGCCTGATCACTGGTGCCTCATCACATGGCCACGGACCGTGGGGTGCAATGATAAGCGGGCGAATGCGAACGAGGCCCGCGCCGCGAGAGCGAGAACCGTTCGAAGCGGTTGCCTCGTCGCCGCGCGCCCTCGACGGGGCCCGCATGTAAGGGAGCCCACGGAGCTTTGGGCGCATCGGCACTAACGGCGAGCCACAGCGATGATCTGCGGGGGCAACGCTTGGGCCGGATGGCGGCCTGCGCATGACGAATGCCGGGTTGCACACCCGTCTTTCGTATAGTTACTGACTGGGCGCCGAGGCGGGACCCCGTCTAATGCTGTGTAATCGCCATAGTGTATGCACTGTATGCCACCCAAGAACACGAGGGAGTACTGTACAGTTGTTGTTGTTGCGCGCGAGTAAAAAGCGGTTGAGAGCACGATGCGCGCGCGCTGCGAAACCGGCCGAGGCGATAGTCTTGACGGCGGCGACCCGCGCCAGTGGCCTTCTTTCCCCGTGTTCTAGACACCTTCTGTTTGAGATCTAGGCCCGTCCCGCGTGCTTGTTGGGCTTCTTCGGAAGTCCGGATGGAAAACAGTCATCACGCCAAGGGGCTTGGCTTGGGCTCCTTGGCGAGATGGAAAGAAAACGTGCGACGGCCCGTTCGCTTGGCGGCTCACCGTCCCGAGAGGGCGATATTTTCCGTGTCACCGCCTGTGCCATGGCCTTGGCACTCGTGGCGACAGTGCAACTGCGACTCTTTTTCGACTCTGTGTGTTAGTGACCCTTTTTTTTTCTTCGTTGGCCCGACCTCCATGGGGCGAAGGGAGGAGGAAAGAAGGGGGGGGGGGGGCTTGGTTTCGCTCACCGTCTTCTCGGTCAAAGGCGTGCTCGTCCGCGGCGCTGAGCATCATGGCCTTGGCGCTCATGAAGAAGACGCCGAAGAGCTGGCCCAGGGCGACGACGAACGGCATGAACTGTCCCGGGCTGTTGAGCGAGTGCACGCCCTGGATGTCGTTCCACCTGAGCGACACCTCGACGTACACGATGGCGCTGATGTTGACGAAGATGTCGAGGGTGGTTTTCTGCGGGCTCACTTCGTCACGCGTGTCGTCGTCCTTGGTTTTGCGGCCACGCCAGAAATTATGGAATCTCTTTGTAAAGTCCATGAGAATCACTGGCACATCCCGTTAGCCAATTATGCCTGCGAGCCAGACGGACCCAAGGTGCCGCCTTCTTGATTTGCCTCGCGATATGCAGTACTTACGTGCACAAAGAATAGGGAAACTAATTCCCGTTCCCACGGCGAGAAACACCGACGTCACCTTGTTGAAGGTGCGGAACCAGTTCCAGATGCTCACTTTGGCGAAGAAAAAGGCCTTGTCGTCCGGGCACGACCTCGGCAGCAGGTCCATGCCGTGCCACCAGAACCAGACGAAGAGCACCGTCAGGCCCAGCAGCTCGGCCAGCCAGATGAGCATGATGGGCTTGTTCCGAAACGTGGCCCGGCAGACGCCCATCTGGAGCAGGAGCAGCGTCAGCATGGGGAACACCTCGACGGGCTGCAGCGGGTTGTCGAGGTTGGCGTGCTGCCCGATGGTGGCGTTGAGCATGCGGACGAGCACGATGGCCGTCGACATGACGATGATGATGGTGCCCTGGCCGATGTGGTCCTCGAGCGGATACGTCGCGCTGAGCACGCCCGACAGCTGCACCGTGAGCATCTGTATGTAGATGCCGATCCGGATGCCCAGCCCGTAGAGGTCCGCGTTGCCCTGGACGGGGCAGGTGAGGTTTGCGATTGCGTTCGACATTGCGCCTTGTGCCTCTTGACGTGACGTGACGTGATGGAGAGACGAGCTGCTGTTCACTTTCGTCTTTACAGTTTGAGGGTTGAGACTCGGGACTCGGGACTCGGGAGGGCAGCGAGACGGCAGACTGGGCGATTGAACAGACCGTGCGGCGACCTGGCGATGTAGTGCGACCAAGACCGCTGGAGCGCCGGATTGTTTGCTACGCCGCGAAGCAGGGTGCAAAGAGGTTTTGAGCAATCTCTGTGGGCAGCGTCGTCGTCGCTTCATGTGAGCATGTCCCCTAGCGCCGCAGACGGGAGGCTGAATGCGCCTCAATATTGTGCCCGTCGTGGCTTGCGGCAGCAAGGCCTTGTGGCACCTTTGCTCGAACGCCTCATCGTCCGCTCGAGGCAAACCGCCAGGGCCGTGGCACTGCCACCCGCCGCCTTGAGGCGACGATCATTGGACGGGCGCGTTGGGCTGAAAGCTGGCCTGCGGCTCGGCGGAGGCAGCCCGGCGGGCAGGCCAAGGGAATGTGGGGGGTGTCGGCTGCAGACAAGCAGCGATGGGATCACAGGGTCAGCCCGCATTGTTTGTCTGAGGCGCGGTCGATAGTTCCGTCGCGTATTGCGGTCTGGGCCGTGCCGATCGCGGTCATGACTCCTTTGCCTAGTCGCACCATGATGGTGCTTTCGAGGAAATGACTATCGTTGCGGGCGCCGCCAAAGCGCCATTGGGCTGATGAGTCGAATGAGTGCCGAGTGTCGACAAGGCAGCCGACGAGACGGTGGCTGAGTCTCTCTCTCACCACGCCCCATGGTATGGTGGTTCGCGGCCCGAGATCTTTGAAAGCCAGCCCGCGGCTGAGGCTGTAGTGCCACCAGGAGTCCAGCAGGGCAGCCGTTTTGCGCCACGATTAGCGGCGGGCGCTCCCGCGGCCTTGTTCTCCATCGCCGTCGTATTAAGTACTGGCCCTGGACGCGCTCAATGCCGAGGCGATTCGAGAGACTCTTGCCTCGTCTCTGGCGGTGCTGAGAGGCCCCTTTTCGCTACCGACGATTCTGCCTTCACTTGCACAGCTCCTCCCTCGCCCGATTTAATCTGCTGGCAGTAATTAAGCCATCGTCTCTTTCTATTCACCGCAATGACTGTCCCGCCAGAGTGCGCGTTCGACGGCAACACCGACTTATACGGGTTCGGCGTCCGGCTCGGCGTCTACGCGCAATGGATCGCGACGCTCATCACCACCGTCCTGGACCCCGAAAACGAAGCCGCGTTCCGGCTCCTCAACCTCGTCGTCCAGTCGTCCATCTTCCTCGGCCTCTGCACCGAGTCGAAGCCGGGCAACCACGCCGTCGGGTCCGTCATCACGCAGTTCCTGCTGTGCGGCTCGCTGTCGAGCGTGACGGGCGACGGCATCAGCCACTTTGGCCACATGTCGGGCATCCTGCGCACGATATTCTACACGGCCTTTTCCGCGTGGGGAATCTGGTTCTGGTTCGTCGGCGTCGACGTCATGGAGAACTGCGGCGGCCAGGCCGTCGCCTTCTTCGGCCCGTCGACCGTCACGGGCTGGGTCCGGTCGTTTGGAAAGGCGCTGTCCATCATTGGGCTCATCGGGTGCACTGCCATTGCGGCCTTCAGCGTGTACGCGGCGAGGAGGCGGTTTGGCAGCGGCTTCACCAACGCATTCGCGCGCCGGGGCAAGTGGCGACCGCAGGTTGAGCTGTCTCTCATGTTCGCCTCGATGGGGCTCATCGCGCTCTCGATCACCGCCATCGAGTATCTGATTGCTCAGAACAATGTCGGCGCCGTCGGTCCCGATAGGATCGACAGCGTCGCACAGCTCATCCCATTGCTGGCCGGCGGTGTTGCTTGTACCCTGGCTCTGTGGAAGGTTGCCACCGACGGACTGCTGGTAAGGAGGAGATGCTGGTTGCTATTTGGTTGGCATCTATAAGAGACTCCTTCCCTGTATGGACTACTGTAGCGGATTTCTCTCGCAAGGCTTGATACTTGAGACAAAACTGATTTTATATACGTCTCTTCATGTTACGAGCACACATGCTTTCCGTGTACGATGAAGTCCGTGACTCGATCGGCACGCGAAGCACATGTGCACCAACATCTCAAGGTGAATCCACATTTTCGCGAGGCATAATATCGTACATGTACAGTAGGCACGTGGCCTTTAAAAGAGAAACATCAGACGTTGCCCATAGGAACCCTGCCCATTTGTAATGCATGAGCCCGCGTATTGTCTGCGTGCACTCTCTTCGCTTGCAAAAGACAGTTTTTCGCACTTTTCGAGACTCCTCACACCGTCTGGTGCGGTGCCAGTCGCGCGGGCTCTCTCAACCATCATGCTCGGCATCGTTCAAGTCGGCGCCCGACTTTTCCTCATTGCGAAGCTTGGCGGCTTTCTTCCTTTTTGCTCGCGACTTCCTCTTTGCCGACTTCTTGGAAGTGCCACCGGCGGCATCTCCGTTCGTCACCTCAGAATGAAGAGCGCCGTTCGCGGCACGAGGAGGTGCCAGGTCAGACAGTTGCAGGTCCAAGACAGCAGCGGTGAGAGTTGCGTCGTTGTCTTCTAGGCGAGCTGAATGCAGCTGAATTAATACGAGCCGGTCATAAGCTTGATCGACGGCGATGTTCTACTCACCACTGCCGGAGGCGGGCGTCGCCGTCGCCGTGAATGAGCTGACGAACCCCGGCGAAACATGATCCGCCGCCGCCGCCTTCTTCTCGATGCGAGCGCCAGCTTGCGGGGCACTCATCTCGGAGGCGAGGTTCACCTCGTCGGCCCATTCTCGTGTCGTTCTTTGCTGCGCCGGCGGGGCGCCCTTGATGTTGGTCTGCTGACAGTACACAAAGTTCTCCACGATGCTGCTGAGCAGCATCTTGCTCACCGTGGTAGGCTGCCCGATCTCCTCGAGCGCCTCGGCCGCGCCGGTCGTCGTCAGGTCGTCGTGGAACGCCTCCATCTGCGACCGGAGGTACTCGGGGAACCACTCGTCCTCGGGGGGCACCGTCGGGTATCCCTCCTCGACGGCGTCGATCATGCGCGGTATGGTCAGCTTGCCGCCCAGCCACTTGATCTCGTTCTTGGCCAGGTCTCTGAGCGCCTTGATGTCGTGCTGTCTGCACACGGAGTAGACGCGCAGGGCCGTCGTGAAGTCCCGCGCAAACGACTCGCTGGGCGGCACGGCATCGGCCTTGAGGCAGTCGTAGGTGCCCGTCACGAGGTAGTGCACGAGGACATGTCCGACGTGGTGAGAAATGTGCTTGAGGTTCACCTCGGGGTGCTTGCGAGAACGCGACGCCTGGTCCTGCTCGGCCAATTTCTTCAGCAGCCAAGGCTCCTTTGCCAAGAACTGCTCATGGATTCTGAACACCGACTCATCGAACACAAGATTGATGATGCGGCTCGCATACGGCCTTTGTACGGGTCGTCAACAATGAACAAATGTCACCTGGGCGTGATCCGTCCACTGGGCTTGCGGGTGGCTTACGAGGCAGGCAGCGTCGCAGCCGCTCGGGCTGGCGGCGTCTCCATTGTCGGGACCGGACAGGGACAGTAGTCAGGATAGAATTGAGAAGCTTGACAACAGTAAACAGACCCTTGAGAGCGAATCGCACGAAATTTTGCGCGGGCGCATGAAATTGATCGAGGGCAAGCTCTGAGCCTTGACCACGCGCAGAATTTGGATGACCCCTGTAAAGACTCTTGACCCCCTTGCCGTGCACCATGTGGGGGCTCTCGGTGAGATCAATGGGCTGCCTGTTGACCGACCTTGCTGCCTAGACGGAAGCTGATCTTTCAACTACGTCAATGTTGACGGCGCGACTGCGCGACTGCGCGATGATGGTGATGGTGATGATGAAGCGCAGCCGCCGTCACGGCCCAGATCAACGGCTCGCACCACAGCCAAACTCTACAATCTCACGTATCCAGTACTCCGTGCTCCATGGCTGAGAGTGTAGGTAGTTTACTTTGTGGTACGAAGTACTTGGCGCCTGGCGTCAACTACCGCTGATGCGCTTGGCCCGCTGTGCCAGGGCAGACCCAGCAACAAGACACACTCCGACCCCGGCATGCCTACATATCCTGGGATTCCTGGAGACTGCATCTGCCGGTGTGAATGGGTACGTGTTGCGGCCGAATGCTGGCTCGGGACAAGCCAATGCATGCTGCCCTTCGCCGCGGAAAGCGGTTGTTCCCGACTCCAATATCCGCGCATTAACACGCATAGCGATGTCAATTGAAACAGACAATGAGCTGCCGATCAATCTCGCCTTGGTGCCCAATCGGCACTGTCATGCGTATATCTCTTGTTTGTTTGTTTGTTTGTTTATTTACGTTCAAACACTTCCATCTCCGTAGCACCAGGCGAGGTCCTAGTCACTCTCCATGTTGGCGACTTACAAGTCTGTCTCCGCAGGGCCCGAAGACCGAGGGCATAATGCTATCCTTCGACCCGTTCTGGGACCCTTACCCCGAGGATCTAGGTAAAGACGGGCTCCCATAACGTACGGATACAGCACCACTGCTGTCAAAGTGACTCTCGTCCCAAATATTTTCGCAGATAGCCTTCGCCCCTCCCCCTGTCGCGAGTGCAGCACCGGAAGGTCAACCGGGCGATGAGCCACATGCCCGGCGCAACATATCGCACCCAACAAACCGCCAAATACAACAAGCGAGCCGCGGCCTCCTGTCTGGAACACGGAGGAGAAAAATGGAGCGAATGGGCTCTCAAGGCTGCTGCTGTTCTAGCACGAGGGGCGTGGAAGGGTGAATCCAGGGTGGAGGGGTCGGCGTATCACTCCAGGTCCCCCCTCGGACCCTGACTTCAGACTGGCACCTGGCCGAGAACTTGGCTTCGGGGCCCCTTGTCTTTCCACGATTGCTGCAGCGAGATGGACTTGTTGCTGGCTTGGCTGGATCCTTGGCCCACTGCTAACCCAGTCCAAGGACTGGGGTATTACCTTGCACACCTGTTGTTCACGAAAAGGGGGAACGTCATCCTCAAAGTTGAGCTCAGGTCCGGTCCCTGCGCCCCTCCCCCTCCCCCTCCTCGGCCGCGTAGACGAATGCGTATATATACCTCACGAGTCCTCCTTCCAAGCTTCCCAGACTCTGCCTCACTTCAGACTCTAGACAAGCATTCACATCCTTTCACGCACAAAATCACAATGGGCTGGTTCGACGGTGCGGCGATCCCATCGCTTTCTCGATGCACGAGGCCGACTAACACGAGCTAGACGACTCCGATCAGGCTCAGGCCTACGACCAGGTCACCAACCGACCCCACGAGGCCAAGTGGTCGCACGAGCTCATCGGCGGCGCCGCTGCTTACGAGGCGGCCAAGGCGTATGAGGACCACGTCGCTCGCGAAGGTCAGTCACCATCCAGCGCGTCCGCTCTGCCAGTCTTCCAGTCCGCGCTGACGATATGTCTTTGCCCCCCCTGCCCAGGCCACCCCGCCGAGCACGCCAAGGCCAAGGAGATTCTGGCTGGTGTCATCGGTGCCTTCGTCGACCGCGAGGTTGAGACAAAGGGCCTCGACTTTATTGACCGCGAGAAGGCCAAGCGTCACGCGCAGGAGCACGCCGAGCGGCAGCTGGCCGACGAGGGCCGTTGGTAGCTGGGGACACGAACACGGGGGAAGCGATGTTCATACTTAGGGGGACTAGTTCGTTCACATGCAACCAGGAAGCTTGGTAGCTGTCGGTTGAGGTCGGGTTTTGTTTCGTCTGTGACTCTGTGAACACGGACGTCGACCGATGGAGGCATTGCGGTGTGCGAGCCGCGTCCAAAGTCCCTGACGCTGCGCTCTCGCGAGCCGCAGCGAGGAGCTCATGCATCGCGTCCACCTGGGTCTCCACGCGACCCCCGTCTTATGCCCAGCCGCGTGAGCTTGACCGACCCAGGGGCCCGTGGAAGCTGAGATGGGCAACTCTGGCGAGGCCAGGACACGCAAGTGACGAGGTCGTTGGTCGAGTCGGAAGTCGAATGCCGATTAGCGTGTCAGAGATGGACCCAGCTGGGGCCATTCCAGCTCTCGCAACCGTCGACCCGCGCCGCATCGTCTGCCGTGTAGCCGATGCCCCTCCCCGCCCCGCCCCGGGGGGTGTGCGGCCGGGGCAGGGGAAGCTCCCACGAACCAGCATCGACGGCGGGACTGCCACTGCGACGGGCATCCAGGTGCTGTTTGTCCACAAACAACCCTGGGGGATCAGGGCCATGCAAGGACAATGCTGCCACGAGCCTCGACGCAGCCGGGACAATTATGTTGGTATATAAGTCGGAATACATGTACAGGAGACAAAGGGAGCTGAAAAAACGGCCAGGCGCCGCTCTCGCCCTGCGAGGACTGATGGCGTGCAAGGCAAGATGCACCATTGTTTGACAGCAGAGGCTGCCCGCCCATCCCGCCCGCCCGTGCCTGACTTGCCGTCTGTCTGGTGTGCGTGGTGTGCGTGCGCGAACTGGAACCCCTCGAACCTGGCGACTCCCGAGCCTCGACCCGCGCGCCTCCCGACTTGGCGTTGATCTGCAGCATCCATTCAGCGCAGCTAGCAACACCTCACGGACTCTATGCAACAAAAGCCCAGTAAGAGCCCGCAGACATTCTCGCTGTGCGGTCCCTAAGGTAATCAACCATAAGCTGCTCTGCGCGCCGAATGGAGGTAGTCGTCGGCTCAATCAATGCACTTGACTTACATCTCCCTCACCACCACCGCCTCTCAACCTTGGAGTCGCCTCCATTCTCTGCGCGGGGAGCTGAATCGCCAAATGGCGCTCGTTAGCTTGTCAGCTCTTGATTCTGAGCCCTGCCCGCCCGCCCGCCTGCCCGCAAGCACGCGCGGACGTCACAGCTCCATGGCCGCACCGCGGCGGGCGGCGGGGCGGAAGGGCGGGGGGAGCTTGCGCCCGGACGTACCGGCGCTTCAGTGACTTGGGATGACGGCTCCTGGGCGTCCGCTGGCCCGACGCCGGCCGGAGGTTCAGGGCTTGAGGGCATGTTACATGTGCTGATGAACGATGTCCTGGTGTACGACTGGGGATTTTTAATTGAAGAAGAAGCCTGGTCATGCCTGGAGATGAAACTAGGACCGAGTGACAGCTTGCCCGGCTCCTTTGGCGTGGCTGTGCACCCGACAATGCCAGCAGGTCTCATCAAGTTCTGGTGTTCATGTTGCACAGCCACGGCGGTGCCGATCACGGCGATTGCCTCATCGGGCAATATGCCAAGTCATATCGTGCAGTGTCAACAACGTTTCGTGCACTTTCCGAGGACGCATGCCAAAGGGTTTTTGCTTGCGGGATCCGAGGTCTCCGTTGACTAGGTGACACGGCCCGTTCCCCTACAGAATGGTGTCTTGATGAATTGTAAGCAGCCCAAAGGGGCACTCTCACGCGCCTCCGCACCGACTCTAATGCTTTCGCTTTCTGGGCAGAGAGAAGATCAGTATATCCCATCCAGGTCTACTCGTAATATCGATCATACGAGGCCATTCCGCCCCGTAACCAAACGCCTTTGTGCCGTTCTATCATTGCCCCCATCGTGAATATTAGCATATGGTGTTGTACATGTTTACGCTAGGCCTTTGCCTCTGCGCACTTCTTCTTGACGTCTGCGTCCAGCGTGTTCATCGCCCTGACAAACGGATACAGCTCCCTCCTCCCCCGCGAGATGGAGCACACGAGAGACGAAAAGTGCTCTAAGGATTCAATGTCCTGCGTGTAGACCCGCACGTCCTCGGCATGCAGCACCTCGTGATACAAGCACGCCGCCGGGATATATGCACCGTAGGCGCCGAGCACGGCCGACATCGTCTCTGGGTTCGAGTACGTGGCGAGGATGTGGTTTGCGAGGCGGATGATGTGACGCGCAGCCACAATCACGAGCGGGTGCGTCGGCAGGTCGGAGTCCTTGCCGACAATGGTCGGGGAATCTGTACCCAGGACGTCGATCTTGCGAAGCATAAAGATGATGCACGTGTAGCCGGTAATGAGGCAATCTGCAACGACCCAGGTATCCTCTTCCTTGTCGGAGGTCAACGTGGAAAAATCGTGCTGCAGTGAGTGAGTCGCCGCCCTTGATGTTGGGGATCGCACAAGAAGGTCTGATGCAAACGTACCGCCTGCCAGTCATGATACAGCTGCTCAATCTCCTGACACATTCCTTCCGTCTCCCGACGCAGGTCACTCTTCGACCGGCGCGTCGTGTCGTCAAGCAGAGCAAAGAAGCGCATCAATATCATGGTGATGCGCGATGAGATGAGGAAGGCAATCGCCTGGAAGCCCTCTGGTTGGGCCTGCGAACTGTCCAGCCACGGCAGATTGACGTTCCACGTGTCGTTGGTTATAAGGGGTGGCTTGTCCATGAGGAGCCGGATGTAGAGATCGACCTGAATGAGCTGCCAGAAGCCTCTGCGGTCATCGTCCGACCGCCCACAGTCGTTGATGCCCGCGTACTCGCCACCGTCGAGGTTGTGCAGATTCAGGGCGCGGGCAAACTCGCTGGCGAGCTGGTGCATCTTCCAGGCCAGGTCATAATCGAAGCACTCGGCGGCGACACGGGTCTGTCAATGTGTTAGCACGAGACTTCAATATAGTCGCACGAAGTGGACATGTGCCGAGGACCACGCACCATCGAGATGGCGGCGACAAAGTCTGTTGCGGAGCCCGTGGCCTCTCTCTTCCAGCCAGGCAGGGCCCGCAGGCATCCCAGATAGCAGGCCTTTGAGTAATCGAGTCCCCGCGTCTGGCTAGTGTTGCTGACGTTGAGCGTGGCTCCGTGGAAGAGGATGGCGTAGTACAGCACTTGGATCGAAAAGTCGAGATGCACGTGGGGGAGGCCAAGGATGTCGGGGATGAGCTCGATCAATCGCCGGTTGACGAGACTGAGAAACATGTCGGTCGCCATGTGAGTGAAGTAGTCTGTGAAACGCTTCGTCAGCGGGCCATCTGGTGGCTGCGAGTCGCTTGGCAACATGGATGTGACGCACTCTCTATCAATTCTTTGGCCAGCTCCTTAGGAATCTCGACTTTCTCCGTGATTACCGAGCGAGCGTAGCCCTCGAGCTTCAGCTTCTGGACTTGATCGATGGCATGTTTGAGCGTGGCTGCGGAGTCCACCTCGGAGGGCTCCAAGCCGGTGCCGCCGTGTGGAGACACGGACACGGGCGACAGCTCCGTGATGGCGCCGCCGGGATACGGCGTCACGAGGGCCGGTGAACCTGACGCCGAGGATCGAAATGCGGTGGGGTGCACATCCCGGGCCGAATACGGCGGCGAGACCAGGCTCTGCTGCTCGAGCCGGTGAAGCCTGTCGAGGATGGTGTTGAGTGCCGGCACGGTGGCGTCGTCGCCGGCAGGGTGAGAGCTGTAGTTGTGGTCATGATGATGTCGTGAGCTTCATGGCTGCGGGAACGACGGCAGACAAGCAGCCGGAATGACTTACGTCGGATGGTCCGAAGGCGGGCGTTGGGGCTTCCGCTTGGCCCGCTCCGGGTACACGCATCGCGCATCGTGAGTGATGCACCGGTCGCAGCGGGGGATGACGCGATTGCAGCGGACCTGCAGACACAGTGACAATGACCGACATCAGCCCTGTACGTTGAGTACATGTAGGTAGACCCGGAACAGCCGCCGACGGGGAGACAGGGGTAGTGGTGGTGGTGGTGGCCAGACCTTGCGTTCTTTACATCGCGTGCACTGGCGCGTTGGTTAGAGCCGTCCGTCAGTCAGGTCGTCGACCCTCGCGAGCATCGTTGCTCGTATCTGGGAGCGAGACTCACGGAGAGACGATGCAGCTGCACGGATTCGCTCATGGCAGCCAACGGGCCGTGAACTCACGGTCCGCCCACGCGGGAGCTTGTGCTTCTTTTTGGCAATTCGTGAGAGACCGACTGGAGACTGGACAGTGGACGACGCGCCTGACACGGCACGTGGGGATCCGGGCCGCATCAGCCCAGGTTGTCTGAGGCTCTGAGCAAGAGTCCGAGCAACGGACGTTCGGATGATGAGTCTCCGGTTCTTTTAGGGCAATGCTCGTGGCAGGTTGCATGTGCACGCGCTGACCAAGCCCGCTCGGCAGCAGCCTTGCAGGGCGGACGCGGCGGGTTTCGGTGGCCGCGGAATGTCACGACACTTGCGCGTACGAGTATGACGAAGGAGGCTGACAGAGGCGCAGCCTTGCGGAGGAACGGCTTTGAGTCAAAGTGCCGAGATGGGCCTGGGAAGGGACCGGACTGGTGACTGCGGCGAACGGCCGCATCGGGGTCAGAGATGTGGATCCGGGAGCATCCGACAAGGGGCCTCCAAGGTCCGAAAGACCGAGAGACCGAGAGCTTGAGCGCCCAGGGTTAGGGTTATCACGCCAAAGGTGGTGCAACAGCTCGGACTGAGCCGGAATCGCCAAGACTCCACCGACCGAAACTCAATCGAATACTCCAGGCACCGAGTGCCGCGACCAGGGTTCGAGGCCGACTCTGCTTCTTCTTCCCAGGGAGAAATCTTCTTAGTGCCGGCTGTGCATGAAAGTAGTAATAAATATAACGTATACCATGGCTTGGCGCTCGTTTACACGCGCCGAAACGTTCAGAGATGAGAACCTTAAAACGAACCTTGCCTGGCCTCCTCCATGTCGTTTGCTCATGGTCCCTGAACTGAACTACAGTACTTCTAACGGCGACCTCTACTCCTGAGTCCTGACTTGATCAGAGGGAACCGAACCTTTCTGCCAAATCAGAACATCCTCCCCAGTACCTGGTTTCACATGCAACGAACCAACACCACCGGAGCCACGGGGCTCGGAGGCGGCTGGACAGCGCCTCTCGACCTCGGGCGCTTCTTGCCCGTGGCGGGAACCCATGACGCCGAGGACACCGTGACTGAGGACCCCGAAGAGCAGGAGGAGCGCATGAACGAGAATGTTCACCAATTGGCCCGCCAACTCACATCGCAATCCCATGGAGCCCCCGGCTCCCTCTTCCCCATCCCCGCCGACGGTCCTCTGAACCCGGAGAGCCCAGACTTCAACGCGCGAAAGTGGGCGAGAGCGTTTTACGACCTCCGAAAGGATGCCCTGGAAGGAAACAACCCCAAGACGACCGGGGCTGCCTTCAAGAACCTCGGCGCGTACGGGTTCGGCACCGAGACCGACTTCCAGAAGAGCGTTGGCAACATATTCCTCGAGGCTGGCACCATTCTCAAAAAGTTCATTCGCGGGAATACCCGGCGCATAGACATCTTGAGAGACCTAGAGGGCGTGGTCAACGCTGGCGAAATGGTCGCCGTGCTTGGCCCTCCCGGCTCAGGTTGCTCGACCTTCCTCAAAACAATTGCGGGAGAAACCCACGGCTTCTATATCTCCGACAATGCGACCATAAACTACCACGGAATCCACCCCAAGCAGATGAAGTCTGCCTTTCGCGGTGAAGCCATCTACGCTGCCGAAGTCGACGAGCATTTCCCCTATCTGACAGTCGGCGACACACTTGCATTCGCCGCCTGGGCCCGCTGCCCCAAGAACATCCCCGATGGCGTGACGCAGAGGCAATACATCGAGCATGTCCGCGACGTCACCATGAACATTCTGGGAATCTCGCATACGAAGAACACGCGCGTGGGAAACGACTTTGTCCGCGGAGTGAGCGGCGGCGAGAGGAAGCGCGTGACTATTGCCGAGGCCGCCCTCAGCTACTCGCCGCTCCAGTGCTGGGATAACAGCACGCGAGGTCTAGACAGCGCAAACGCCATCGAGTTTTGCAAAACGCTACGCACTCAAGCCGACGTCATGGGGACCACGTCATTCGTCGCAATCTACCAGGCGCCCCAGGCTGCCTACGACGTAAGTACACACATGCATCTGATGCAGCTGACCACATCTACATGTAGCTGGATGTCGAGGACAGAAGACCGCTAACACCGCATGTGCCCAGCTTTTTGACAAAGTCATGGTTCTTTACGAGGGCAGGCAAATTTTCTTCGGAAAGTCCACCGAGGCCAGAGCCTACTTTGAGGATCTCGGTTTCGAATGCCCCGAGCAGCAGACCACGGCCGACTTCCTCACCTCCATGACAAGCGCTTCCGAGCGCGTCATCCGACCCGGTTGGGAAGGCAGGACTCCTCGATCCCCAGACGAATTTGCGGCCGCGTGGAAAGAGAGCAAGGCACGAGGACGGCTCCTTTCTGAGATCGATGACTACACGGCCGCGCACCCGTTCAACGGTGAAGATCTTGAAGAGTTCTCCGCGACACGAGCCATGGTCAAGTCTCCCTCGCAGCGTCTTAAGTCGCCATACACTCTTTCCTACATCAACCAACTACGAATCAACATGTGGAGGGCGTTCGTCATGTTGAAGACGGACCCAAGCATGACCATCACCATGCTCGTCACCAATACCTTCGAGGCCCTCATCATCAGCAGCATCTTCTACAATCTCCCCGCGACGACGAGCAGCTTCGACAAGCGGGGTCTTCTCATCTTCTTCATCATTCTCATGAATGCGTTCAGCAGCATTCTCGAAATTCTCACCCTCTACTCGAAACGAAAGATTGTCGAAAAGCATAGCCGATACGCCCTGTACCACCCCAGCGCGGAGGCACTGGCCTCTATTATAGTTGACATGCCCTACAAGATCACCAACGCCATTTTCATGAACACCATCTTGTATTTCATGTGCAACCTGCGCAGGGAGCCCGGCCCATTCTTCTTTTTCCTCCTCTTCAGCTTCACCACGACTCTGACCATGTCCATGTTCTTCCGCCTCATTGGGTCGACGACCAAGTCTATTGCACAGGCGCTTGCACCTGCTTCAATCATGCTGCTCGGACTGGTGCTCTACACGGGCTTCACTATCCCGGTACAGTACATGCGCGGCTGGATCGGATGGTGTCGATGGGCCAACCCCATTTACTACAGCCTCGAATCCGCAATGCTCAACGAGTTCGTCGGCCGCGACTTTCCGTGCTCGAGCTTCGTGCCGCAGGGCCCGGGGTACGATGATGCTCCGCTGAGCTCCCGCGCGTGTATGGTACAAGGTGCTGTCCCTGGGCGAGACACGGTGTCGGGCATGACCTACCTGGCAGAGGCCTTTGGGTACAATAATTCTCATCGCTGGCGAAACTACGGCATCCTCGTTGCTTTTGCAATCGGCTACCTTGCTCTTCACCTGATCGCGACTGAGTACATTGCCTCTGAGCGGTCCAAGGGTGAGGTCCTTGTCTTCAGTCACAAGGGCATGAAGCGACACATGCGACAGGCGACCACAAGTGAAAAGGCCGACATGGAGAATGGTGCCGTGGCAAACGTCCAACAGGGTGCGGTTTCTACCGATGACGAAGTCGCCAACGTCGAGAAACAGACTTCCATATTCCATTGGAAGAACGTCTGCTACGATATCAAGATCAAAGGCAACCCTCGGCGTATTCTCGACCACGTGGACGGCTGGGTCAAGCCGGGTACGCTGACCGCTCTTATGGTAAGTTGACATACCTGTGTCACAGACCACCAAAACGCGTTCATAGCTAATTTGTCTCCAGGGAGCTTCAGGAGCCGGGAAAACAACCCTTCTGGACGTTCTGGCAAGCCGAGTCACGATGGGTGTCGTCACCGGAGAGATGCTTGTTGATGGCAAGCTTCGAGATGAGTCTTTCCAACGGAAGACGGGCTACGTTCAGCAGCAGGATCTCCATTTGGACACCTCAACCGTGCGGGAGGCCCTCACCTTCAGTGCGCTGCTTCGCCAGCCCCCCAAGTACACCCGGCAGGAGAAGATCGACTACGTTGATACCGTAATCAGCCTACTGAACATGGAAGAGTACGCCGAGGCTATTATCGGCGTGCCGGGAGAGGGTCTCAACGTCGAACAACGCAAGCGCCTGACTATCGGCGTCGAACTCGCCGCGCGGCCCCAGCTACTGCTATTCCTTGACGAGCCGACATCAGGGCTCGACAGCCAGACATCCTGGTCCATTCTCGATCTGCTGGAGAAGCTGACCAACAACGGACAAGCGATTCTCTGCACCATTCACCAGCCGTCCGCCATGCTCTTCCAACGCTTCAATCGACTCCTGCTGCTCTCCAAGGGTCGCACAATCTATTTCGGTGACGTCGGCAAGAACTCTCATATCCTCGTCGATTACTTTACCCGCAACGGCGCAGCACCTCTTCCGCAGGGCGCCAACCCCGCCGAGTACATGCTCGAGGTCATCGGAGCTGCTCCTGGTGCTCACACGGAAATCGATTGGCCGGATGTCTGGCAAGGCAGCCCCGAACGGAGTCATGTGCAGGAAGAGCTGGAGCGCCTGGCGTCACTGCAAAAGTCTACAACTGGACAGGATGCGCCGTCGACTTACGGCGAGTTTGCGGCGTCTTCAAAAGAGCAGCTGGTTCAGGTTACAAAGCGCGTCTTCCAGCAGTACTGGCGAAGCCCGTCTTACATTTACTCCAAGGCACTTCTCGCAGTTGGTTCGGTATGTGCCACCAGACCTTTCTGGAACCCCACCACGTTTGGTAGGCTTGGACTAATCCCATGTCATTGATAGACACTCTTCATTGGCCTCTCTTTCATCAATGGCGAGAACACCCAACGGGGTCTCCGGAACCAAATGTTCGGCGTCTACATCTTCCTCAGTATCTTCCCGCAGCTCGTCAACCAGATCATGCCCCTGTTTGTCTCTCAGCGTACCATGTACGAGGCGCGCGAGAGACCGTCCAAGGCATACTCGTGGAAAGCCTTCTTGGTTGGCAACATTGTGGTCGAACTTGTTTGGAACTCGGTACGTTCTCCCATCGCCTGGATCGAACCACCAATTTGTACTAATCCTTGTCTTCTCAGCTCATGGGCGTCTTTTGCTTCGTTTGCTGGTACTTCCCCATCGGGCTTTACCGCAACGCAGAGTGGACAGATCAGGTCAACTCTCGAGGCATCACGATGTTCCTGCAAGTCTGGATCTTCTTCGTGTTCACCAGTACCTTTGCCAACATGATCATCGCGGCAATTGAGACGGCGGAGGTGGCTGGAGGTATTGTCAACCTGTTGATGATTATGATGTTTGCATTTTGCGGGTAAGTCCTCCTTTCACAAAACGACAAACGTTGCCCTAACAACTCGAAAGTGTTCTCGCTGGTCCAAAGGACTTGCCAGGGTTCTGGATCTTCATGTACCGGGTGAACCCATTCACCTACGTCTTGGAGGCATTCTTGGGAACCAGTCTCGCAAACGCCCCTATGCACTGCGAAGACAACGAATTCATCCCATTCGAGGCGCCGAACGGTTCCACCTGCGGCGAATACTTGTCGGGATTTATCTCCGCGGCGGGTGGATTCCTCAAGGACCCGAATGCCTCCAGCTGCCAGTACTGCGCCATGTCCAAGACCAACGAATTCCTTGCGAGCATTAATGTCTACTGGAACAACAGGTGGAGGGATTTTGGCTTCATGTGGGTGTATTGTATTTTCAACATAGCGGCAGCGGTACTGCTTTATTGGCTCTTCCGCGTGCCAAAGGGCAAGAAGTCGAAGAACGTATAGACGCATAGAAGGAGTTTCGGTACTAGAGCTTAGACACGCATTGAACATCACGGATATGTGTAAGAATGCGCCATATAGATTAATTGCTGGTCAAATTACAAGCCGCAGTGTGTGTCAGCTAAAGCGTGTGCCCGCAACGTTGTACCTCAGTGAAATGTATACATTAAGTTGAGTTCTATCTAGAGTCTATGAGCGCCGTGACCGTCTAATGAGCCGAAAATCATGTCCTTGTTCATGCGTTAAAGCGGAAGAGTAGCGTAATGCGAATCCACCTGGAAGACTAGGCGCAAAATCCACCGTCTACCCCGATGACCGAGCCCGTCATGTACGGAGATTCTAGAATGTAGCTGACGGTTCGGGCAATGTCTTGTGGCTCCCCCATGCGCTTCTCAGGAAACATTGCTGCAATGCTCTCTTCGTCATACTTGCCAGCCTCAATTGCATCATTCAGGATCTTCGTCTTGATGGCGCCCGGTGCAATGGCGTTCACCGTTATACCCTTGGTCGCGTACTCGATGGCAGCCGTCTCAGTCATGCCAATTACCTGTTGAAATGACATTAGCTTTCTGCATACTGCGTTGACCGTGATTAAAAAGGGGGGGGGGGGGGGGGACCTACTGCGTGCTTGCTGGCTACATATGACCCTTGGTAGAGAATACCACGGCGGCCAGCAATCGATGCCAGGTTGATGATCCGCCCAAAGCCCCTTGACTCCATGTGTCGCAGCTGGTGTTGCATGGCCCAGAAGACGCCGAGTACATTGAGCTCCAGCATCTGGCGGAAGTTCTCCGTCTTGAGATCAGCAAACAGTGCGGCGTCGTTTGAGATGCCAGCATTATTCACTGCTGCGTCGAGGCGGCCCCAGGTCGCGATGGCCCGGTCGTGAAGCACTTTGACAGACTCTTCGTCCGCGACATCTCCGTGGATATAGACAGCCTCGCCACCTTCAGCTCTGATCATTCGCGCTTGCTGTTGCAAGAGGTGTTACAACTCGTGTCTCTTGTGTGTATTTGGGGAGAGGCCAAGGCTTACCTCCTCTCCGTCCTCATCCCTGCGCCCGGAGAGAATCACACGCCAACTTTGTTTGGCAAGTAGTCGAGCCGTCTCCAGGCCAATGCCAGAGGTGGCGCCAGTGATCAGGACGACCTTCTTCGAAGACTGTTGCATAGTTTCTGACTGCATGGTTGTATTGCTTGTTGGAAGTTTTGCGTTGGATGGAGAAACGGTAATTGAAGTTGACCAATGGGGGTTTATGGTATTGGCTGAAGATTGATGGCTTTATACAGGAAGTAGATTGCTGTCGTGAGTGAAGCTTGCTTGTGTTAATGGCTGCTATGAATCGAAAAGAGAGCATCGTGAGACGGAATCTGGCACAGTTTTATATCATGGCTTGCTCTACATGAGGACCAAACCTGCATGTGGGCGTGAATACGTACGCACACGACGCCACCAGATGAATTGGCATGGCGGCCTGTCGTCGCCATCTTGCAGCAGCTTAATCCCTTAGCCCGAAAATTCAGAGTACCTTGCATACTCTCACAGCCTGTTTCCTCTATCACGCAGACCGCACTTGCGGCTAAGTGCCTGCGCCGCCCCCATGCAGGCTTCTGGAAGTAAGAGAAGCTCCCGGCCGGGGTATCGTCTTAGCTCCTTCGGGAGGCAGCTGCCAAAAGAGTGATGACTCGGAGTCTGCAGCGCGGAGCCGCCAGTAGTGGTGCGGAGATGCCGGCCATCGGGCTTAACGGCCACGCCGGCATCAGCCCTAACTAGCGCTTATTATGATTCACCCCAGCGCAGCGCAGTTGCGAAATGTGGAATCATCACATGCAGTGAGTGCAAGGGACAACAGACATTGATTGTCCGCAGGTCGTGCAGCGCCGCACCAGACCAGGACATGAGCTTGCCCACATGTGCATGCAGGCAAAGCAGCTTTTCAGACGAATTGTCGGGGCCATTTGATGCAAAATAAACTGTCATCGGCAACCGTCACAGGCCATACGGCAGTTGGCAGTCTGCGCAATTCCTCCACCACAAGGCCGCCGGGCGACTGGGTGCACAGGTGCTTCAACTTACTCGTACGTTACCTGGTCATTGCGCCAACGTGACGCCGCCCAAGGTCGTGCGCAGACAGCCATGTTCCGAATCCGCAGCAAGTCCCATATTGCCCGTCCGGAAAGAGGTATTCGAAACAGCGGCCCGGGGTCGCCGCAGACTGCGTCGGTGCAAAACGACGCGTGGCATGACTGACGTCTCTCTATTGAAGCCACCGCTGGGGATGATGAGAGCAGTGCATATAGGTTCGGTCGGCCAAAACATTGCCTCTGAAGCACGCGATCGGGCCGAGTAGGGGTCGAAAGGGTGGCAGATGCTTTCATCACCGAAGACCCATGACTACTTCGTGTCAATGGCACCGACCTGTGTGCACTCGCAGCACGCCAACAGTGAACAAAGTGCGACATGCCTCGGGCCGAACACGATTGGTTCAAGATCCTGTGGCGCATCATGCTTGCAGCGCATCCACTAGTTAGTTGTACCCCTAGGTTTACAATAACTTACAACGTAGAGCGCCAGTGTGAGGCAAGGGAGGCATCAATATTGGTGAGCCCCGTCCGTCTACATGTACGATTGCGGATGCCGGCCCGCGCGGGTCCCAAAGCTTCACGCAGCGCGCATTCACACCCGCTGTTCGTGCGCGAAGCAATTGCTATAATTGGGGACTTGTGAGAAATGCACGCTCCACCCGTTGCTTTTGCGCGATCCTGCGACGGGCGGCACATGCGTTTGGTGTCAAATGCTGCCTACCTTCGGCAACGTTCTTCCGAGTGTTGATGGATATCTAGACCATATCATGGCGTGAATGGCTCCATGTTCGAAAGAAAAGGGCTTGCCAAAATGAAACTGTTTCGCCCGGGCCATAAAGAAGGCCCGTTATGCTTTCGTACGCCTCTCTCGATGCCGACGGCGTGGCGAATCCTGGGGGCGATTGGTACGCGAGCCCTGTTCATGTTTCGACTGTGGATCTGTTGTATGCGTCGCCGCAGTCTCAGCCTCAGGCCTTGGTGAATTGAGCCTTTCAAATAATATAAACAATCACCCCGTATGCCCACACATTGCCACTGTCGATTCCGTATCCCTCTGTCGCGCCGACCTACGTTGAGACTGCATGTGGCCACCAGACTCCAGTCGTTGAGCGACCACCAATCGTCGCTGCATTTGCGAGCTGACAATGAGGGGATACGACGACCTGGAAGGCGACCAAAGACATTCAATACGAAGATTCACGACCCTTGAAGGCTGGCGAGATGTGCGCCTGGGACTGCAGCTTGCTGCCGGCTCAACTCTCTCGACCATCATCGCGAATCCGGCGTACGACCAGGAGTGGCACCTCAGCGACGACCGACGAGCCCAAGTGTACCCGCCACGGTCTCTACCCATCGGCGCGTTCCAGGACTCAAGTGACCTTGGGCATCTTGGATGTGGTCATAACCGGCAGCTGCCACCCGAAAAGGTCCTGTCAAAAAACGCAGATGATCGCGCAGTCTGGTCGAAATCGCATACGTCGTTCAGTCTAGAGCTCAAGGGATGTGAGATTGCCGAGGCCAATAAGTCCAAGGGCTGTGAGAACTCTGAGCGCCCATTACCTCAGACCCCCTTTCACAGTTTCACCAGGAAGGAGAAATGGCTTGTCGTCATCACCATCGGAGTGGCTGGTCTGTTTTCAAACCTCTCTTCCTACATATACTACCTCGCACTAGACGACATCGCCGAAGTAAGCACCAGAGACAACTAATTGAATGCGGGCGTGCCAATAACGAGCTTTAGGGCCTGAAAATCAGCATTGAGGACGTGTCGTTGACCATCACATCATATCTGGTGGTCCAAGGCATTGCTCCGTTGATATGGGGGCCGCTCTCCGAAGCAATAGGCCGTCGGCCCATTTACATCTCTTCACTCTCAATTTTCGTGATGGCCACCATTGTTCTTACTTTTTCTCCCAATTTCGTGATGCTTCTAGTCTTCAGGGCTATACAGTCTGCTGGAAGTGCCTCGACGATCAGTATCGGTAAGTGTCTCAGTCTACAATTCTACTACCGGCATATTTCTGATTCTTTGACCAAAGGAAATGGTGTTATTCAAGATATTGCCACTCCGATGGAGAGAGGTGGTTTCATCGGGTTCTATCAAGCAAGTACGTTGATCGTGTCGATATGAATTCATTGGATACCTGCTTGCATGGCTAACCACAGCGCCAGTTCGAGATTTCAGCATTGCCGTAGGTCCAATCATTGGCGGTGCCCTTGCCGAAGGCCTTGGGTTTCGGTAGGCCTCAAGAGTTCAGTTGTTGCATACCAGAACTCCGATATTGACATCAGATGCAGATCAATCTTCATATTTCTGATAACAACGTCTTCAATTGTCTTGGCAGTCATCGTCGTATTCTTACCCGAAACTCTCCGGTGTATTGCTCGAGACGGATCGTGGTCGCTTCGGGGGATATATCGCCCAATTAGCAAGCGGTGGACAAAGAGGCCCGGACGTTCAGGAGTGCCCCCGCCGACAGACCCACGACCTGAAATCACCGCCATGAGCTTTTTAAGACCCTTAAAGCTGCTTGCTGAGAAGGATATCTCCGTTAGCTTGGTCTTTGGAGGAACAGTGTACACTATCTGGGGCATGGTTGTGGACAGCACTACGCCGATCTTCAAGCGGCGCTTCAGACTGGATGACCTTGACCTGGGCCTCATAATGCTGCCAAATGGTACGTTAGTCATTTGATCTTCTACGTCTTGGGGGATCAGGGAAGCACAGGAGACAAGACTCATTGGATAAGGGAGTGTCGATATGCTAACTGGTAGTCTTCTAGGTTTTGGCACGATTCTGGGTCCAGTGCTGGCTGGAAAGGTTATGACGCACGACTTTCAGACCTTCGAAAAGGCCTACTTGCCGGAAAATCCATCAGCTGCCCCCCCGTCGGAGTCCAAAGCATGCTTACCTCTGGATTTTCCCATCGAGCATGCTCGTCTGAGGCACGTCCCTTGCGTGCTCGCCGTGTTTGCCTTAGCTACGGGAGCCTACGGGTTCACCGTTTTGCCCGCTGAACATTTGCCGCTCGTCCTCAAGCCAGGGTGGATCGCCGTCCCCCTTATATTGCAATTTATTATCGCGACTACGTCGAGCGCCATATTCGCCATGATTGCCACGCTGGTCACGGATCTGTGTCCAGGTCAGGGTGCCAGCTCCACCGCCGTCAACAATCTCGTCCGATGCAGCATGGGCGCGCTGGGGAGCGCGACTGTCGACTTAATGATCGAAGCGCTTGGGACCAGTATGACGTTCCTGGTCCTGGCCCTAGGAAGCACAATCTCGGGGGCACTTCTGGCTGCCGAATGGATTTATGGCATGCGATGGAGGGCCGACAGAGCACGTACTCCATGTCGGGATAACAAGGCGAGGCAGTCGGACAGAAGTAGTTCATAACCTGCGCCATCCAACATACATGTACATACGTACATGTGATCGGTGCTTGTCATTTTCTAGCGGGAAATGTGCCAGGCCCTGGATGTTACTCTGCATGGACCTAATTTGGCCGACTGCCACTCAATGGCGCTACATGTAGCGTCGTAGAGTCGCGTTCGCTACCATGAAGCCGGATTGTCTCTGTCCGTGACCAGACATTCCCCTTGATTCCCATAGAGCAGGCAGTCAGGCCCACTCGCGGCAGTCAATTTGCGCTGCACCCAAACGGCTAAAGACATAGGAGTGTCTCAATATAAATAGACCAGAATGCCAATGCGGAATAGATAGTCGAAGCTGCAGAGCTACAAGACTCCAAAGGAGGGACCAAAAACAACCATTGAAACGGCACGGAGTCAATATTGAAAGGCTACTTCTGCGAGTTTCTGGCTTCAGGATGCCTGCAGGCTGAACCAAGCCACCCTGTTTCTCATGTAATGTTTGCAATATGAACAATTCGGTGGGCTCCAGCGGAGGGCCCGTCGGCAACACGGCATCTATGAAGCGTCGGAGAAACATCCGGCTTATCGATGCGGCGCCTGAAACGCTTACTGCTACACCCCTTTTCCCTGTGCGCTTGTGCGGTTTCCGCCTGGACACTTCGCGCAACAAGCCGTGGTGAACCGATCGCCTTGATGCCCGTGCGGGGCATCGGTAGCCTTTGCGTTGTGTCAAGTGCCGCAGGGGCTGTAGTCTATTAGTTCCGCACTGCTTGTAGCAATTATTGAACAAACCTTTAAAACCTGGCGAAGCGCGAGCATTGATAGGCGACGGCTGGTCATGCCGCTACCTGATCAAGTTTGTTGCTGGCCAGCAAGCGATTGACTTCTTTGCGTGAAATCCGATAGACCCCTCCCAAGGCGATGCGCTTGGAAAATTTTCGTCGCCGGTTGGCGTTGTCCGGCGCCCTTGTGCTTGCCGCTGGAGTGGAGAGAGGCACTGCTCAGGTACAGGACGGCTCTTTGGCAAGATTCGGGGACACCATTCAAATTCTGGGGAAGGTAAGCAACGAGGCTAGTTATTTTAGCCATTAGTAGTAGCGCTTACATGGTTATCAGATGGAAAGGACGGACCTGGAATTCGAGGACGGCCTAGTTCTAGACCTCTTCTCGCCCTCAAACCGCACAATGGTTGTGACGAACAACGGCTCTCCTCTTCCTGGTCATTTTGTGACTGGGAGCTCCGGCGAAGGTTTTATTAACCTCTCTCCGTACAGCTGGATTGTCAAGTTAAATGAGACGGCGAACGATCTCATCGCGAAGATCGAGCTACCGTACAGCCCATCTTCCATGAGAAAGCAGGGAGTAGACATATCCAATACCTACGTTGGCGTTCTCTCAAACGACAAGAAATCGTGGGTTGTATCTGAATCGCAGAGGAACGTACACGTGTAAGAATCGCCTCGCCATCTGAGACTCCGCTGTCAACTTCAGGTGGCACTTGCTAATGAACAGGAGCAGAGTCGAGAACAAAACGCGGATCATTAAAATGACCTGGCTTGACGGCGAGTATATGCTCCTGGGTCGAAAGTCCGAGGACATCACCAATATCTTCGTTCAGTACGGGCAAGGAGGCACACGAACTGTGAACGCTACCGGCGGCAACGGCGTCCAGGAAGGAGAGTTCATTGACGGCCTACGGTTTACGATCAAATCATCAGGTCCATTTACCATGAACGTAGATATTCCTTTTGGAGTGAGCGCTGCTGCACTGCCACAGGGGGCCCGCTCGTTAAGTATGACCCCTTGAGCCCAGTTGCTACTAGCGCACCGAGCGTGATTCCTAACGTTACGCAACTCTAGATTCGTTTACATGGACTGTGAATACCACAATTCCTTCTAAAGCCGACATGATTGTCGAAATGCGAGTTCCATGTAAGCCAAGACTTATTGCAACGCGTTGCAAACACCCCTACGAGACGGACCTGTACTGACCCAATGTCAGTCAGCATGAAATTATTGACAGAAAAGTTTCCCCGAGCGACGTACAAAAACCTTGCGGTGGCACGGCGGAATTCGAAAGCGGACCAAGCCGCACGATTTGACATCCTGAAAAGTCAAGAGGTGATGGCAGCAGAAGACCGAATTAAGGTCACGGGCCTCCGCGATATCGACGGACAGTACGTCATTTTGGTCAGCAACAGTACCACAAGAGAAGTGGTTGACCAGAAAGTGGGCCAAGAGTGCGATTGCAGCCCTGGCGCAACGACAACAAGTGCGGGATGGGATTACAGTAGCGTGCGTTCCAGCAGCAAACTCTCGTACATGAGCACGACACAAGGTGACGTCCCTTCGCGACCACTTATGTGATGGCCGAATCGTCTAACCCCTCATAGTTGCTACTGTGTCACCGACCCAACCTTCAGGTTCTGTAACGACCACAGAGATGATGACAACTACGAATTGCAGCGAACAGCTTCCCACGACGACGGCTGGATATGCGAGTACTTCGTGGAACTGGACAAGAAATTCGACCTCAGTCGTCATTATCAGCTCTTCCAGAAAGTCGAGCATTCCAATCGTGGAGGCTTTCGGCGTAGCAATCATAGTTATGGTAGGGGTAGCGGCCAGCTTAGGTTGATGCCGGCAGGCTCAGTCCATGTCTCCTTGCCATGGAGACGGCCGAGCGAGCAATGTTAAACCTGAGCATCTGAAGGCAGCCGGTTGCCTCATACAGGTCGTACTGCCAGTCTTCTTTGTCAATAGTAAATGCGCCGGTGTGTATTCATTCTAGGTCTGTATGACTGCTGTGACACCAACAAGCACGGCGACAGCCAAGCCTTGTGGGCCTCAGAGTAGAGTAACTTCATTTCTATCAATACAATCTTGCGCCTCGCGTAGACCGCGAGTCGAACACAGCGTGTGCCAGACGTGACATGTCCCTTGCCCAGCCAGCATGTCTTCTTGGCGGCCGGGACGATATCCGAAGAAAACTTGGCCAATGCAAGCCCTGTCCGGACCTTCGAGAAAGTGATAGACCTCATTAATCACACTTTGGTCTGCCTGTTGCACATTTCGAAGGTCCTGTGCCGATTCATGCGTCAGATTCATCTAGGTGTGACGGTAGGTCTTGAACATGCCGGCCTTGTAGACGGTTGTACTTGTAGACGTGCTCGCCTCGACACCTTTGTCCAAACTCTCTTGAGGTCTTATCCTCTATTTTGGGATTTGAGAATAGTACTCGTAACTTCAAGAGCGCGGGGAGCTTTTGAAGACACCTACATGGATAGATCGATCATTGTTGAGACTTGGGCTGCACTCTGCCGAACGACTGGTATCGGGACTTGAGAAGTAAGAGCCGCACTACCGCTCGTCTGAGGCTTCTGTGAGGGGTTTCAGAGATGATGCAGGACAGAATTAGCTGAGCAGAGAGGACGCTTGGAGACGTAGCCCAACCTGGTGCAGAACGCAGACGATATAAGTGAATCTATCTCCTCAAGTCAGCACATACGACCATACCTACTAGAAAGCACGGGATCCCGTCCAGCTCTTTAGCCAAGTTCAGTGCACGCAACATTTGGCGGGATGTGTCTCCGGTTCCGGCGTCGCACTCCTCCAATTTTGGAGGAAGGCGTACCACACCACGTCCCTGGCTGTACACCGTTTCGTCAGCTGACCAGCCGACAAAACGGAACCACCCACCGTTTTCATAGCGTCTGCTCACATGATCCAATTCCACCGACATCGGCGATCGCAAAGACAACCCTGGACACTACGCTCACCCCAGGCACACACCCTGTTAATATTAGTAGCCGCTCCTTGCATACTGCTCACCCACCGATTGGCGCATGAATGGGGCCCGAATTTTAGTCCCTTGTCAGTCTTTCCTCAGCAGAAACACAATGACGGTGTATGCACGGCTTCCTGGGAGTCGCTCATACATCTGTGCTGCAGGCCGCTCATGAGCGCCGTTAAGTCAATCGAGCCATTGGAGATAATGTGTCTTGTTATAAATAGAAATAGTCTCCTCTGGAATGCATCGGGCCACTCATGTATCGACATACGCGCTTGAGTGCAACCACAGTAGGAAACAGACCCGCGGCGGCTCTGTCAACACACTGCACCTAATCCAACACGCAACTGCCCAATGCTTTTGAGGTGACCAGAACACGACGCACAGCAAGCGGGAGCCTGAGACAGACATAGAGATTTGCAGGCTGCGTACCCAAGTCTTCACCCTTGAAGTAGACGCTACTCTCACGATGCGTCAACACCGACTAATCGACTTTGCGTGCTGAGGCCTTGGGACAGTGACATTTTCAATGTAACGAGAAAACTATCCCGAGGCTACACTTGAGCCGACTTGGAGATCGTAGGATCCTTATCGTCGACAAGGCGAGTGGACTGAGCGTTTCTTTGGCGAAACTTCGCTATAGGCCCGGTTCCCTGGGGTTACAAAGGCTCAATCCTTTCTACCACGCAGACACACGAGGACGTCATCAAATTGAACACCGGGCGCATTGATGTCGTCCCTGTGCGCAAGTTGCGCAGATACGAGATAATCGATTCCATGGGGGAAACAGTGAACCCGGATCAAAGGCCGACGGTGCATGTCTAATAGGCTGCTCGACTCCGAGACCAATGTCCCGCTTGCTGCTCAGCAGGCGTCAACCTATAGTCGTAAGGGAAACGCTTCCCGCGTCTCAACCAGCCAAGCGATATGACAAATGCATCATGCTGAGTTATTCGACTACAGTTCGATGGAGCATCCTCACAATATGCCTAGGCCCATGGCCATTCTGAGCGGCCATCTGTCCTCTGCATCGACATTCGCACCGCTGTGTATGAGCAGCCTCACAATAGGCCCATGGCCATTCAGACCGGCCATCCGTAGCGCTGTATGCCCAGATCCGTCCTGTGCGTTGACATCCGCATCGCTGTGGATGAGCAACCTCACAATGGCCTCATGGCCATGCTGAGCGGCTGACTGTAGTACCGTGCGTCCGTATATATCCTTGACGTTAATATCCGCACCGCTGTCGATAAGCATCCTCATAATGGCCTTGTGGCCGGCCTGAGCGGCCCATTGTAGCGCCGTGCTCCCATCAAGTCTACCCTTTGCGTTAACATCCGCGCCGCTGTCGATGAGTATCAATGTAGTGGCCTCGTGGCCATTCTGAGCAGCCCAATGTAGCGCTGTATGCCCAGATCCGTCCTGTGCGTTGACATCAGTGCCTCTGTCGATGAGCAGCCTCACAATAGCCTGGTGGCCATTTTGAGCAGCCCAATGTAGCGCTGTATGGCCGGATCCGTCCTGTGCGTTGACATCAGTGCCTCTGTCGATGAGCAGCCTCACAATAGCCTGGTGGCCATTTTGAGCAGCCCAATGTAGCGCTGTATGGCCGGATCCGTCCTGTGCGTTGACATCAGTGCCTCTGTCGATGAGCAGCCTCACAATAGGCCCATGGCCATTCTGAGCGGCCATCCGTAGCGCCGTATGGCCAGATCCGTCCTGTGCATTGATGTCCGCACCGCTGTCGATCAGTAGCCTCACACTAGACTCATGGCCATTCTGAGCGGCCATCCGTAGCGCTGTATGCCCAGATCCGTCCTGTGCGTTGACATCCGCATCGCTGTGGATGAGCAACCTCACAATGGCCTCATGGCCATGCTGAGCGGCTGACTGTAGTACCGTGCGTCCATATATATCCTTGACGTTAATATCCGCACCGCTGTCGATAAGCATCCTCATAATGGCCTTGTGGCCGGCCTGAGCGGCCCATTGTAGCGCCGTGCTCCCATCAAGTCTACCCTTTGCGTTAACATCCGCGCCGCTGTCGATGAGTATCAATGTAGTGGCCTCGTGGCCATTCTGAGCAGCCCAATGCAGCGCTGTATGCCCAGATCCGTCCTGTGCATTGACATCAGTGCCTCTGTCGCTGAGCAGCCTCACAATAGCCTCATGACCATTCCGCGCGGCCCACACCAGTGCTATGGTGCCATCTGGTGTGTACCTTGCATCGACATTCGCACCGCTGTCTATGAGCAACCTCACAATAGGCCCATGGCCATTCTGAGCGGCCATCCGTAGCGCTGTATGGCCAGATCCGTCCTGTGCGTTGACATCAGTGTCTCTGTCGATGAGCAGCCTCACAATAGCCTGGTGGCCATTTTGAGCAGCCCAATGTAGCGCTGTATGGCCAGATCCGTCCTGTGCATTGACGTCCGCACCGCTGTCGATCAGTAGCCTCACACTAGACTCATGGCCATTCTGAGCGGCCATCTGTAGCGCTGTATGGCTAGATCTGTCCTGTGCATTGACGTCCGCGCCGCTGTCGATCAGTAGCCTCACACTAGACTCATGACCATTCCGAGCGGCGCACACCAGTGCTATGGTGCCATCTGATGTGTTCCTTGCGTCGACATTCGCACCGCGCTGAATGAGTGCTTCCACAACAGCATCATGGCCACTATGAACTGCCCATAATAATGGGGACTTGCCCTTCTTTACCGAGTGTTCTTTCCCATATTCAAGGCCATCAGCGATGTCCGTTCCCTCAGGAGGAGGTGTGCCCCACCCCAAAAGGGCCCGAACAGCATCCCGATGCCCATTTACTAGCGCAGCAAACAGTGGGTAACGATGGCGCTCTCCTAAAATGTTGATGTCCAGGTCCCGATCAAGTCTTGTTCGAATGAGCCGTGAAAACCCTTTCTCCGCGAGAATATAGAGGAAGCTTGCATGTGACGTGTAGCGACGTATTTTGTATCTTTCAAACATATTAACAAGATTAAGCCAGCCAGAGAGTGGAAATTGAGCCAGGAAGCGGTCCTGCGAGATCCTAGTTGCTGCCCCATTGGCGTGGTACAGCACATGCTGAGCTGCATATTCGAGAAACGGGACTTTCTCCGATGCAGCTTCTCTTGCCTGCACTGCGTCGAAACCTGGCTCTTGGAGTCGCTCGCGTATTGGAACACATGCTGCCATGTTCAGCTCGATGTAGGTTTGGCAACACTGTTTAAGGCTTTCATGGCTAATGCTCTCGACGTCATCCCCGAGTTCGGGCCATAAATCCCGGAGTCCGTTATCTTTGACCAAAAAGTCCCGTACAGACTCGTGGATGAATTGGACAGTGTAGCTCTTAGATTTGGTGACCTCGGCAATCCCCTTGGAAGTGCTGACAACGAATCTGTCCATTGCGTCGCAGGTGACGTCACCAAAATCGCACGCAGCAAGGTCCTCGCTGGATATTCCTGACCACATGGCGCAGTAGAACTCTTCCCGTTTCAGGGGCCGCTTTCCGTAGAGTATCCACTGAATGCAGAGCAACAGATCCGACATATTTTCGTTGTCCCGTCTCAACATGTCTTTGAAGAGGTCGCTGAGTTCGTTCGGTATTTCTGCCAGTCTCTTCCGCACAGCCGGAATACGACCTTTCCGAAACTCCTTGTTGAGAATGTCAACTACTAATACGACCCACATGAAAACACCGGTTGCCTTTTCGAGTATTGTTTTTCGGATATCATCAACAAGAGGGCCTGAGTTTCCTGTATCTGCTTCGAGACGGCCTCGTACGTATTTTGCCAAGTCCTCTTCATGGCCACTTTCGTCCTCCAGTTTGAGTCTGAGTCCGTGCCGGATGTAGATGTACGGATAATGACGGCTAGAGAAACAGATGCGGAGCTGGACATTGCATTCCGTGGCCATCTGTCCTAGTTCCTCAAAGAAGCTCACCATGTCGCGAACCTGTTGCTCGTCACACTCGTCAAGGGCATCGATAAAGCAAGTAAATGAACGCTGACCAAGACTGGATACCGCGTTCGCAAAAAGTCCTTGGAGAATGTCGAGTGGTGGGCAGCGGCAATTCTGGTCCAGAGGTGCCACGTGCAGATTATCGACGACTTCTTGGAGGTCAGGAAAACTCTCCAGAAGCTGAAGTAATAGGGATCGGTACATTCCTGTAGTAGATCTTTCCAAAAGCTCACCGCGAGCATTGAAGAAGAATGAAGCGGTCGCAGAATTGTTGTCTGGTCTCCTTTTTGTGGTTGTGTAGGCGAACTTCATAATTGTCGACTTACCGGCGCCAGGCTTGCCACTGATCCACAGAAACCCATAATGCTCAATCAGCTGTGCAGAATCAAGCCACATCAGGTAGTCAGGGTGCGTGAGTAGCCATTTGCATGTTGTCGTATGGGCACCTTTGATGTTTGACTGACGCGAGTCTATTTGTTCAAATCGCAAGGAGTCCAGAAGCTGTCTCCGGCGCTCTTGCAATGACTCAGGGTCTGCGAGATGAATGTGAGCGAGGTAGGTGGGAAACTGCGAGAAGCAGGAGGAGCCTACCAGCGCTAAACGTTGAGCTCCGCGTCGTCATAATATTGATGTCGGCCGCGGGTATAACGGATAACAATTCTTTTGCATATGCAGCCGCAGCCGCTGCAGCGTACTCCTGCCATTGCTTGTTCTTGTGGGAATCGGAGTAGTCGCAGATACCTCGAATAACGAGGCATGGGAAATGGTCCATCAGCCCGGCTGCCTCCATCTCAAAACATATGACATCAAGTTCCCGAGCGAGCCGGTCCCTGGTGGTGCCGTGTTTCATGACTTGGTTGCCAGAGGCAATGCCGCCGTAGTGGATATTTGGATTGCAGTTTTTTCGCGGGCCCCGGTTTGCCAGCATGGAGCCATGGCATTCATTGCAGGTTTCCTTTATGGGATCGTGGTTGTATTCAGCGCGGAACAGCAGATCGTGTTGTGTCCCTGGATGCGCGTATTTGGTCATCTCGGGGTGCTTTTCGAGCATCTCTCGAAGAAAGGACGGCACATGGCTGGGCTCGGACTCGTGGACTGCACGCAGTTTGGAGACAGCTGTCGAGAGTGGCAAAGGTGGCATTTTCGGGACTGCCGTACGCTGAAATTGACCGTCCCCAGCAACCTTACCGAGATCGTACTGCATTACTCGATGGCTGACGACAATATCGCCAAGGCGCATGTCGATGTTGCCAGGCACCCCACCTCCAATGCCTACCATCAAGCGAATACAAATAGAGGGAAAGCTCCGGAGCATATTGCTCGCGACAATTGCGGCACTATTCGTGCCGTAATGGTTCTCTGGCAAGCATGCCAGAACGATGTTGTGCCGCCCAATGCTGCCCAAGGTATAGATGTTGCTGTCGCTCGCTTCCGTGGCCAGGCTCTCGTGAATACAGTCCAGCATGGCATGAGAAGCGGCCAACTCGATAGAAAGCGCACAGATCCAGCCGACGGTATAATCGCTGCATTGTCGAATGGGCAGACAGGTATCTTGCTCGCTGTCCAACCGACCGATATTGCTGTCCGGGCCTGTTCGGCGTCGTTTGGCGGTCTCAGATGATGTTTCGACATCGCGTTCGCTCCAGATTCTCTTCCCGTTACTAGATAATGTGTTCGCTGCTGGAGCCCATTCTCGCCCGCGACACGCCGCTTCGGACAACGGGAACGACATTTCGACATCGACGGCAGCCAAAGGTCAATGGCCAAGAATATTCCGGGACAAAGACCCCGAGAAGTCACACCCTTAGCTGGCAAACTGGCCGTCTTCTAGCCGTAGGATATGGCGAGGGGTAAGAACTTGGCAGCAATTCCACGCAGGCAACTTGCCCCGCAGATTACTGGCAAGGAGCTCACCACTTGTTGGGTGCTTCCCAGGCTTGAGTGTCGCTCAGTCGCAGTCCTCCGGCCCAGCGATGCGTCCCACTCAAGCCGCAGAGCCTCCGTGTCGCGGAACAAGGTCGTATAAATTGTCGGCAGCGGCACTGGGTCATGCCAGCTGCGATGGTTGAAGCGAATAATTGTCAACTTGAGAGTGTCGCTCGCTAGGCCTGTGGATAATGCGGGGCAGCGGCTTCGTCACGAGCTAGGCAACAAGTTTTGCCTGACAAGGCTCTCACGTATTGGCTGGCATCACGTCAGCTGAGTTTGACCCCTGCAACCCCTGATTTCCCGGAGCCACCTCAGTCAAGCAGATACCTTGCAATCCGATTCTTGCGCCTGATGACGGCCGATTAGACGCAGCAGAACCAGCAAGAGGCATACATGATGTCAGGCCATTCAGCTCGTCTCGCGTCGCAGATCATGGTCGCCTATGAAGGAGTGAGTGCGTCTGCACCAGTAATCGCGCCGGCTGCAGACGCAGGCGCGGCAACACAGGCTGGAAGCCTTTGTGATTAGCGATCGAGGACCAATCCACATGGTGAGCCATTCTGGTTACAGCAATGAGTCGTGCCAGCCGAAGGACTCCTGGTTACTTCGCCGCTCAGGTTTAGCGCAGAGCCGTTAAGCGCACCCCCGTTGGAATTAGGCTCACACCTACCGAGTCATCCTTTAAAATTAGTCGTCGCAGCTTGAATTCAAGTGTTGGCCCTCCCCCCAGCCCAACCTTAGTGGCAGCAGCTATCGCGCACGACAGCTTCCCACGAAGCCGCTCGTCCCTTGTATGCCAGCGTGGCACAAGAACATATCCCCGACCGCAGCAACTGGGCAGCCACCACGCGAGACCGCCTCGTTCCCTGGCACACCACGGCATGCGGGCTTCGCGGCCCAAATTCCGGTATCAAGGGATTGGAAGGCAAGCAGTGTGCTGCGCATTACCAAATCAAGATCGTGTGAGAAGAGGCTGCCGGTGTATCCATTGACCTTCTGGGCAGTGCTCAACAGAGCGGGACTTGTGTGTGAGGCAACCAGTTTGCCTTGCGCAGGATTCGGGATTTGTCTCAGAGACCCCGCACAGGCAAGTCCACGCCTTGCCAACCTGATGCAGGTGGGTGGGCATGCAGCTTGACTGCAGCTCTGCATTGTGATGACTAGCATGGGCGGGGTCCACACACGTGATGAGATCACCAGCTGAGAGCGTCAGAGCGGAGAAACTTGAGCTCTTCTTGCCGAGAGCGAACTCAATTCTGTTAAGTAAATTTTGCCAGGATCAGTTTACAGAAACGCGCCCTACTCTGAGACAGACTCGGACTCGATACGACGAGGGTGAGCAACACACGAAGTCACTACGAACAGGGTGAGTAAACGGATTTCTTTTGAGACAAGGCAAAGAGAGAGCGAGAGTAATTCCTTTCCATCGAGTTTCGTGCGAGAGCATAGTCTGATCATTTCTATGGACGGACACAGAATGTTGTTTGGCAAGCTTTGTCCTGAACATGGATGAACCGGCACGTGGTTCCTATTCTGGTGCGGTCGAAAGCGCTCCTCAATGTCGATGCTGCGGCCATGATGCGTGCAGTTCTCTCAAGGAAAGACTGTGGTGTCGCCACTGGCTGTTTCTGCGATGGGAGGCGTCGCGCATCGTCATGCCTTTTGAAATGTTGGCCGAGTTGCAGTCGAAGTTACAGCGGCGTAGGTTCCGCTTCTACGCAGCGCGCACTGTTGTCGAAAGGACAACCGTCTTCGAAATTCTTTTGAGACTGGAGTCGGATGAGAGTTCTGCCGTGCTGTACTTGGCTCTTGGCGAGCCAGATGTCTTTAACTCTCATGTAAGCAGGGTCTGGCGCTTGGCGTGCTGTTGGGATGCCTTGAAGTGGGATATTGAGGTCTGGACCAATGCCTTTCGACACAGAGAAGGCACGATGGTCTTTGGAGACTGGAGAGTTTCACGTGATTTGAAGTTTGAGATAGAGCAAGCCGGCGAAGCTGAAGATGTAGAGTGAGCAAGTCGCGTGGATTTGGAGAATATGCCATTCGATGGCCCTGGAAACGGGTCTGGTGGCACAGAAGTAGAAGAAGACGGTCTCGCGATGAGGCGAATAGCGAAGAACGCCAAAATACGGCTTCAACTGAGATCCCACGCCCCAGGTCAATGCTCAAGGCTTGTTGAGCTGGAAATCCATTCCTTGTTTGTCCAAGACGTCGATAAGTACGCCGACGGTACCTGGTTGCAACATGCTCAGGCTCCCCATTGCATCGGCTACCGCAAGACTTTTCGTGTCCGAACAGTGGCTGATCAAACTTGCCCAGACGTCCCTGTTCAAAACAGAGAATGGTTCCTGCTGAGATAATTCCGTGATTTTCTGGGCCAGTATAAAGCGATCTTGCCCTACTGAGTGGAAATACTGTGTTTCGTGTCTCTTAACATCACTCTCGGGTTCATCCTCCGACTCCAAAGCCTCCGCCAAGTCGAGGATCTCGGGCCTCGTACTTATCTCGACCAGCATACCTTGAAGACTCTCCTTCTCGGACGTGATATGGCCGCGAATGATTGTGTGGAGTTCTTCTAACAGAGGGTAATCTTGTAGAGCATCGAAACGGACTAATAGCATGAATCGCGACACGGCTTCACCAACCTTCCAGTGCGCGGACTCTGGGGCCACTCCTGGAAGCATGGTACTCGATGACTTGCCATCATCTGTGAATCCAGAGCGGAAGGCCTCGACCAACTTTTGATCCGTGATCAGGTCGCGCGGGTGCGGCAGGCCAGGTGTCGCGTACAGCTGCGCGTGCGGGACGGTGGATGCAAAAGCCCAATCGATGATGCATGTAATATTGAAGTGCTCGTCCACGAATATGTTTTGCGTGCTGAGGTCATGGTGGTACAATGGGAAGCCCCCTTGGTTGGACCGTGACACCCCCAGATATGGGACTACTTGATCTTGCAGGTAAGTGGCAGCAATGCAGTACGCCAGACGATTGTTGCTTGATTCTGTCTTGTCCCCGACGGCCGCGTAGTCGTTCCACAACATTTGAGCTGTGTAGAACTCAGCAAAGCTCCGGTACTCCCGGGGAGCGGGTGTTGGCGCGAGAAGAATATGATATCCCATTGAGAGCTCCTCAGCTTGCGAGCGAAAGGCAGAGACGAGAGAAGAGAAGTGTTCGTGATCCTCGAAGAACGGGCCCCGTCCAATGCCATGAAGCTCGTCACGCCCATGTAGTACGTATCCCGGGGACATGCATTCCTCGATGCCATACTCGCCAGCGTCCTGTTCGAAGAGTGACCCAATTGTCGGGAACCGCAATAGGGATAGCTGGGCCATCAGCCGTCCGAGTTGTTCCATTATTTTACTTCTTTCATTTTGGGTAAGAGCTCGATCTGAATCTTTGGGCCCGCTCGTCTTGGCTCGATCATGGCAAGCCGTTTGCCAGCGAAACGTCGACAGGGGTATGCCGGGTGCCTTGCTCATGAGTATATATGGCACCCCGATCCCGCACTGAAAGGTGGTGCTTCGGGCAGTCGTTAGCCGCTCTGCTACCACGAGGAACCACGCCAGATCTTACCTAAAGTCGTGGACATCAGGGACCGGAATCGACGTATGCTGGCGAAGGTAACGTAGTGTGGCGGCCTCACTGGCCAAGACCCGACAGCTGGTGTCGCGACTGATCTCGACATGATCCGTCCGAGGTGAGCGGAACACCCATTCGACGTCGTCGTCGAATTTGAGAATTATTGCCCACGAGAAGGCCCCGAACATGGGCACCTGTGATTCATCGCAAACGCAAGGTCGATTCCGGAGCCCTTTTGCTAACTCCAAAAGCTGCGCAAGATTAAACCTGGCATGGCGATGAATGGTGTGCGAATGCCGCGGGGTAGGCGTCAACTGCGGCATCTTGGGCGTTCGAGAGTTGTCGAGATGAACATGAGTAACGGACGAGGCGGTATTGTCTATAGCTGCCGAGCTGGCTGGGATGGGTGCCTTGGAATTAAGGCAGCAACATGGCCCACAGCTGTTGACCGAGCCTTGGGCCAACCCCGCAAGTGACGCGTGGCGAGGCTCTGTTCCCCAGGAGCCTCGCAACTTTGACAATGCCTCGTCGAAGACCTGCACAGCCATCGACTCCTGAGAACCTGCCGGCTGTGCCAGCTGGGGCCTACAAAAAAGCATATTATTCATCGCGTGACACCGTGTATTATTTGAAGTACAGTGAGTAGATCTACGTCTACCGCTGGCTCCGAACTAATCCCTTTAGCAACGGATACGGAATGGAGTCGAGGATACATCCATGAATCGACCACTAGCACAACGCTCCATTATGTACGATCCCTATAATCAAATAGTGCATTTCCGACTGTCAACCCGCTGATCATCTCCGCAGGTAGTCGACGAGTTCGAGTACCAGACATACCCTGTCTACGCGCAGTATATTCGCAAGAGGGCGGACTGGGATTAAACGGGCAGGAGTCGTCGGCCTGCCATGCAAGCGCTGTGTTTGGGGGCCAGCGCCGCCTCCTACGGCGGCATTCATCTGTCGCTTTACCAAGTGGGTTAGGTTTTACTTCGTAGGCATCTGACGGCATGACTCAGGATTCGTGTCGCACGAGTGACAGACATGCCCTCCATATCCTGTATCGACGGAAGCGTGGAGCCGTGAAAGCGCTCGCGGTGCTACCGCACAAATGACCGAAGCAATGCCAATGTTCCGTGTTCGGCCATGACCAGCCAGGCACTCGAAGCACGCGGGCTTCAGTAGTTGTGTGTCACCAGAAGCCGCCACGGCGGCTTGCGGATTGTGACTTCCTGGGAAGCCGCCAAAGGCGGGCCACGTACCCTCGTGCCTGTTTCCCTGGCGACGTGATGCGTTTTCGGGGTTGAGGGATACGCCACGCCACTCCAGCTCTCCGGCTGCAAAATCACGTGATAGCTCCAGCCTCGCGTGTTTTTCTACTCGCGTCATCAACAGAATATGAGCCACCTGGGTCCATCGGTCTTCGTCGCATCCGTTGTTTGTCGATTGGGCTTCCCGGTGCGCTGTCCGCCATGGAGAATGACGAGATTGCAACATTGCGGCGACTGCTTGTCGAATCCGAACGTCGACGCGCGGAAGCAGACCGGCAGCGCGAGGAGGCAGACCGCCAACGCGAGGAAGCAAACCGCCAACGCGAG
Organism: Purpureocillium lavendulum; assembly: GCA_029168975.1. Taxonomy (NCBI): domain Eukaryota; kingdom Fungi; phylum Ascomycota; class Sordariomycetes; order Hypocreales; family Ophiocordycipitaceae; genus Purpureocillium; species Purpureocillium lavendulum. Next base: position 2,790,241 of record JAQHRD010000005.1, on the reverse strand, counting down.
GAAGCAAACCGCCAACGCGAGGAAGCAAACCGCCAACGCGAGGAAGCAAACCGCCAACGCGAGGAGGCGGAGGTCGTCGCCGCTGCTGCACGGCCACAGACAATTCGTAACTATCTTGAGGCCTGCCATCAACTCAGCCTGGCAATCAACATAGTCACGGACAAGAGCCTGACGACACAAGGAGAGCTCACTAAGCCCGCAGGCCGCAGGTTTCCACAGCAAATCATCCCTTGGGACAGCTTCGCCGCAACGCAGGAGGAGACATGGAATCAGCTAGCAGCTGACGATACTTTTTTTACGGACACCATTTGCCCATCTGCGAATCAAGTGGACTATATCGCATCGTTGAACAGGCCAATCAGCAGCGAAATTGATCTTCGGAACTTTGAGCGAGACACGGTCGAGGTTGCCGTTCAGAGACTGCTCGACGAAGTGTACGAGAACCAGCGTCTGCGGAACGACCTCAATATGCCAGGCACGGTGACGTTCGAGAACCATACAAACCTAGGTCCAGATGAGGAATCCGTGTCGGAATCTCTGGAGGGCCTGACAATCCAGGCGACTGCGACAACTGGTGTCCCAAGGCGCCGGCCCAGGGGCAGAGGAAACCGACGAGCAGATCAGTTCTGTATCTATCGAAATGAAAGCGGACGGAGCTACCCTTCTCTTGCGATCGAATACAAGGCACCACACAAGCTGAGCCGGGAACAGATCGTGGCTGGCTTGGGTTGTGGGATCCGACCACAACACGATGTGATCAACGCAGAAGGAGAAGGCTTTAGGTTTGAGTCAACGCGCCTCTGTGCAGCGGTCATCACGCAGCTATTCTCCTATATGTTAGGGCTAGGCACGTCTTACGGCTACATCTGCACGGGAGAGGTTTTTATCTTCCTGCATATACCGACCGAGAACCCGTCCATTGTCTACTACTCAATACAGGTGCCAAACCTGGACGTCGTGGACGACGATGAGACCAGACTGCATCGGACAGCTGTTGCACAAGTCTTTGCTTTCGTGCTCCGGGCCGCTCGGGAAGAGCCGCCGCCACAGTCATGGTTTGATACCGCCGACAGGCTTGAGACTTGGGCTGTGGAATACGAAAAGATGCTGAAAGACGTCCCCGTGTCCGCGCGCAAGCCACAACGCGAGACTCCTTACAAACCGCAGCGTTGGAAAGGCTTCGCACGGTCGCCGATCCATACCCGTCACCGAGCCCATTGCCTAGCAATGGGTCACGACCCTTCGCGTCAACACGACGAAGACGATGAATCGGACAGCCCGTCGCCGACGCCAGATCCGGCAGCCTCGACCACGAGAGTTACAAGGTCATCGCAAAGAGCCAATCCAAGAGGTAGCAAAGAAGTCCGGCGACGAGGTTCTCGCCAACAGAACACACGACAACGGCAGTATTGCACTCACCAATGTCTTCGCGGACTGGTTCTTGGAGGTGCGACCGACAAAGGCTGCCCGAATGTCTTGGACCATGGACAAAGCCACCTTCACCTCAAAGATTTTCGACATCGCATCTGGAAGCAACTTGCCGCAGACCGTGGGCGCGACTCGAATTGTATGCCGCTCGGTCTTTCTGGCTTACATGGATCACTCTTCAAAGTGTGCTTGGCCACGTATGGCTATACTCTTGTTGCCAAAGGTGTGGAGGAAGTCGACGCGAGTAGTTTGCGTCACGAGGCCCGCATATATGACGAATTGCGTGCCATACAAGGAATACATGTTCCTGTGTCTCTCGGCACCCTCGATTTGGCCCTCCCGTATTATTTCGACGGTAGGATTTGTACAAGCTTCTTGTTTCTCAGCTACGCCGGGCGCCCTCTGAACCACATGAACGACACGATACAGCCTGGAATCGTCGCGAATGTCTCCGAGGCGCTCACTGCGATACACAAGCGTGGTGTGCTCCACAGGGATGCAGAACCGCGAAACTTACTGTGCGACGGCAACACGATCATGGTTGTGGATTTCGAGAAAGCGGATATCTGCAAACGCCCAGTGCTCGAGGGCATAAGTCCAAACGCCAACAGTCGAAAGAGAAAGCGCAATTCCGAGCAACGAGCAGAGTTTCAGCAGCAAGAACTGGAGAATACCCGATACAGTGTCACAAGGACCCTTCAGCAAAGAGGGATGGCATGTACATAGCTTGCTCAGTCGGCATTGACGGAATGCTGCCTACGCTGTGTATTCTAAGTGGCTGCTGGATTTACTGGTCCGAGAGGAGCATACAATCGCACGAGATTAGGCAAGGGAAGGATACTTTCAACGACGACGTTGGGCGTAGGGAAATGCCATGCGTGCCGGCTGAATGCCTCCTCACCTCCGAGCGCCGTGATTAATATGAGCGAAACTGCGTATGCCGAGAGGAGCTGAATATGCAACCAGTCCGTACCCCTGTCACCGCGGTGTGACGGGTGTTGGCCCGTACATGCAGGTGGCTAGGGGTTCCAAAACATGACCATACCGGAATCAGTCACCAACGACGGGCTCAGTATTTAAACACGGCGCCTGTCCGCTTGGCCTTCTCTCACCAAACCCCCGTTGGTCTTCTGTATGCATACCTACTCGCCTTCTTCAATATGACGTTGAACAATCTATGGACTTGCGACCGCGACTGGGCGCCTTACCCGACCGCTGAATTGACCAGCCTCCTAAAGGACTGCCGTGTGAGTGTCTCGGCCACCATCAATTGCCTCAACTGACCTGAGTAAGGCAGTTGTTGTTTCCCTTGAACAATACCTTGCACATGCCGACGCCGTCGCAATCAGCGAGAACCGGCCATCGAAACTTGGCATCCCCAAAAAAACAAAATGCCCGTTCGAAGGTTGTACACGCCAAGAACCGCTCCCGACTGGACAGGCACTTCGAGAGCACTTCCTCGGCCGTGAATATCCCATCTTTCTAGGGCATCATGACCCTCCAGCTGACTTTGTTACTCAGACAGGACGTGCGACAAGCCCGAAGTATGCGTATATTGCCACGAAGTATTCCGGAAGCCGGCAGCATATATAACCCATCAATACAAACATCATAAACACGAAACCGACGAGATCAAAGTCACATTCACCCGGGCGATTGTCCAAATGTTGCGCGACGAGTCGGAGGCCCAGCTGAACGAGGTTCTGCAAAAAAACACCGCAAACGGGATGAGCAGCGAAAGCCCTGGCCCAACCTCGGAGCGTTCAACAACTTCACTTGGGGATGATGGACTGCCGAGAAAACGGGATAATGCCCTTGAAACGCAACCGTCATTTGGCACGCTGGCTGCCGGTATCGGGGGTTCCCTCCGGGACGGATGCAATGCCCGTTCACCAGCTCCGAATTGGACGGTCTCAGCAAGCCCAGTGGCGCCTGGAAAGCGGCCGTGGTTGGAGACTGTCCAGCCTCAAGCTGAGGCAGAAAGTACACGAAAGAGAACGCGCCTAGAGCCACACCGCGAGGACCCCGCCATGTTTGCGGCAGGGCAAACCGGGTCCGGAGCAGAACAGGTGGCACAACTCGATGAAGCATCGGCTAGCGATGGATCGCCGTCGAACTCACCGACCAAGCAACACCGGTGCGCTCCCTCGGAACAAAATACGCGAACGAGCGGACAGGACGGGCAGAATGATCTGATCAATCGCGTCACCAAGGCTGCGATAGCTTCTTTCCCATTTACAGTGGAGGGAAAGACGACGACACTCAAAGAAGAAATATCAAGCGCCATACTCGCTAGGCATCCAGACAAGGAGAAGGTGCTACAAGAGCTGTTTCAAGAGCTTACGCCGCAGGATATTGAGGATTTGCATAGAACGATGTTCGACGAAGGGGTTGGGTTGGATCGTCACGATCTACAGGCTGTGTGGAAGCAAACTTGGGACTTGCTGCAGAGCAGCCGCACCTATATCTTGGAAAACGAATTGCAACTGCCCCGGTCGAGCTGCATGTTCGTGGATATAGACAGAGAAGGAGACTGGGTGGTTTGCGTGAAAGTAGGAAGACTGGAGGGTTTGAAGTTAATCGCTGACTGGTGCGTATTGACTCACTTCCGCTATATGTCTTAGATAGCATCGCCTGCCAGGTACAGCAGTCATTACGCATCCGTTACTATAATCCTGCCAGGCGACAACAGTTCAATACGCGACCCAGGATCGACCCTCCCGCTCGTCTGCGCTCCCACCTCACCAAGCCACCATCCCCATAGCCGCTTACTCTGCCCTTCTAAGAACACCTGTGCCGGTGGGCTGACAATCTCCAGCTGTATCGGGGTCGTCACTTCGATGTTGGCAGTGCCGCTGTACTCAACTCCCCGAGGGATCCTGTCGCTGGGCTTTATCAAGTTAGCAAGGTCCTCGGCGGGGCTGACTGGCGGCCATGTACTAACGATGCTCATAGTTCGGAACTGGAGAGCCTGAAGGCGCGTCAAGCTTGGACGATATTCGGAAAGAGGGAAAGCGTCCGCAAAGTCTTGTTCCGGCTGAGACGCAAGTCCCAGGATATCGTGATATTTCTGAGATGCTGCTGGCCGCAGATGCAAGGCTGCGGCATTATGAAGCTAAAGAGTCATGTGACAAGATTTTACTAGCCCCGCTTTTGCTACCCGACTCGCGCTCAATCTATCCTGAAATACACATGTGATCTGGATTGAAGCCCGATCCAACATCTGCGTTGCGCCGTTTTCCCCTTCGGCATGCCCAACTGATGCGAACACTTCACAGATCTTCCGTGTTGAACAGGATCGCTACCGTGGCACCTGTGGCGAGGAGCCACGCATTCCGTGGATGCCGGTTGCTACCGAGATTAATCCGAAGCCCGGGAAGGGCCACGTCATTGATGACCCGCCGTCCAAGGCGGGACTGACAGGTACCCAAAGTCACCAAGGACCGTCTACTGATTCACGCTCAAGAGGGTATTGGCACTCTGGTGCCGCCCTGCTCACCATCGAGAAATGAATAGAGCCGCGGCACTGGATTGCATTCTTAAAGGATTGTCATTGGCTACACAAAATACTGAGGGCGTGAGCTACTAAATTCCCCGCGAACGTCCTCACCCGACGCCAGTGCGAGGCGTAGCTTCCATTCCCAGCTATTCAACAAATTTGAACCCCAACCAAGCACAACATTGGAGCCCAAGATAGACCCCAGAGCGATTATTGTACTGACACTTATCGCCAGCGACCAGGCAGCCATCTGCGCGTGACTGAAGTACCGAAAATCGGGATTGCTGAAGGTGGTGGCGTGGTGTCGCGGGAAGCAAGCTTCCATCATGTCTTCTGCCACTGTGCTGCATTCCTCAGACCGACGAACTTTGCACCTCTCACATTTCTGACCACCAATGTGGAAGAGACTTTCCTGACGATAATACTGGGCTAGGCCTGGTCGAGTATATGCGAAGGGGGTGTACGAGTTATCGGTGATCTGGCGCTCAAACCCCGACCATGCGAAACTGACAGTGAAATACACTTCGAGTAGCCGAAGCTCTGCCGCAAAGATCTGGTGGACGCAGAGGAGCAGACGTGGATCAGATCGCGACAAGAGGTCCACTTTCTTGCCAGGCCCGAATTGGTCCACGAAGTGCGTGATGAGCCAGTCTGTAACTTCTTTCTCGCGACGGCGTAAAGAATGCAAAGTTGAGCAAGGCATCATGGGGCAGTAGCTGCTGAATATGGCAGGTTGGGCCGTGTCTGGGTATTCATAATGGTAGACTAGGCGGTGCCGCATAGCATCTTTCTCATCTTGTTCGTGGCGGTACTTTGAGCGGCGGCAGTCCTTGATCAGCTTGCGGAAAGAAACCATGGTCGCGAGTACTGTGAATGGTTGAGAGCAATGCCGTCTGACACGGGGGGAGGGGGGGTTGACGAGCTTTTATTCTAGCCAGCTAAATCGGAAATGCATGCAACCAACATCATGTATTCTTGGCGCTGTTGCACTCCAAGTGTGGTTTACGCCATCGGCGAGTGCGTCTTCACATTCAATGGACATGAACGGACGGCAAACCGGCCCCACCACGTCCGGAAGTGTGGAGTCAGGCGGACCCCGATGCCATGCAAACGTGCGGAGCATCGCCGGGCGGCTACCTTGCTAATCGTGTGACCTTCGATCTAATTTCGTCCGGCGCTTGAGTGATCACATGTTCCAAAGGTACTGGACGACCCGTAAGTGACCATGCCTCACTCGTTGTGCAGCCGCGGAGCGCCGTGCTACTACGCGCCCGCACACAATCGAGTCGGTTGCGGTCGGGGCGCTTGCATGCCGGCGCGGATCACGACTGGGCCTTCGTCTTCCGCTCCGCGCGCCCTCTTCGGGCCGGCCTTTTTCTGACGGCCGTCGGCTTGCCCCTCTTGAAGAACTGAGCCCGAGCGTTGATAGTTGTTTGGATCCTTCCCCTGGGGAGACAATGGAATATTGGGTTTATCCTGTGCTACATATGAATTCGCTACGTTCTGTCCTTGCCGCTCAATTCTGCCCCTTAAATGCGGCTTCGTGGCTGCGACTTGGGCGCGGTTGATTGCCCAATCCCGTCACTACCCATGGCGTCTAAATTCGTGAGCAATGCGAGCATAAGTGATGACTACTATTGATGCGTACCAGATGCCTCAAAGCATGCTCTGTTTTCACTAGCTTCTGAATGGCCGCTTTGTCCTGCTCGTTTTCGTGACGAAGACGGGCGTTGTCTAGCTTGAGGGCATGGATACAGTCCTGGAGGAAGATGAACTGAGCGATGACACGCTGAAAGCGATCTTCACTTCGAGCTAGCTGCTGCTTAGTGCCCCGGTGGCTCCGTATCTCCCGCAGCAGAAGCATTCGCCCGGAGTTGCGACGGTAGTTGGCTGAAGTAGGCATGTTCTCTGATAAATGCAGTGCGTTTGCGCCTTTCCGGTCGATTGGCGGCGGTGTCTGACCTTCATATAGCGCACCACAGATGCTGCAAGTCCGAGTGCGCCGCCGTTGGCGCCGACCGGCTTCGGGACCAACCGCCGCCCTCCACCGGCCCGGGTTGGCCCTCTCAAGGCCGGCGCGGAGCCTAGCGGCCGTATGCGACAACGGAGCTCACGTTAGGCTAGCTTAAAGTGGGAAATGTTGCGAGTCACTTAAGAAGGAGGAGAATTGATTCGGATTCTAAATTTACACAGCCCATGACCAAGGAGTGGCCGGGCGTAGGGATGACAAGAGTGTTCCAGATCCAGCAAGGTCAGGTGCACCCCAACTTGGATTTCCCAACGATGACGCCACTGAGCTCTTAAAGGAGTCGCACCTCAGTGCGTCACTGCCCGCAGCGCATAGGGACACAAGGTTTGCCAGGCGCCGGAGCCTGTTCAGCGGTAAGTCTACCGCATGCGTCGTGAAGGTTGCTTCGCAGCCTTGGTGACGGGCCTCAAACGGATCCGAGAGAGAGAAGATGCGCCCGTCAAATTCGGTCCAAGTAATGCTGGCGATATTTTGCCGTCTCTCCGTGAGCCAAGCGCCTAGTAGAGCCTGGTGAGACTTCTGTACAAAGCCACGATACATGTCGCCAAAGTCCAGCATGATGGACTCTTCGTCATTGAAACTGCGTGTAATGGGTGGCCCACGGCTGGCTTGTTCGAGTCGGAATCCTCGAAGCTCGTACTTCCGAGTGTTCGGGCTCTGCACTAAGCTTTCTTGATCTTGTCGCGGTCTCCAAATGGTCGATATTTTGGTGCTTGCTTTGCCGTAGTTCATATGTGCGGCGCACCATCCACTGATGAAGCATTGGACATGGCTTGCGCACACCTCTTTCAGAAAGCCCATACCGCCTCTTAGGCTACCACAGTCATTTCCAATGAGGAGTTGGACTTGCTGCGCTCCTTTTCCAGAGTGCACCCTGCCGTGCAAAGTGCTGAATTCGTGGTCGGCTGTTGGCTCAGTTCCAGGACGTCGGGCCCCAATGTCTCTCTTTCGGGCGGTAGTAGCATCGTCCGCGTCAAGCAGCCAGGCAACACCACTCTTGCCCAGAGCATTCATCATATCTGCTACTGACTCCTTGTATCCCGGGACGAAAAATTTCCAGGCGGACTCGTCACTGTCCGACCCTGGCACAAAGAACTCCAGGGCACGGGAGCCGACGAGGATGCAGCCAGTGTCAAACATCGCTGACAGTAGCGTTACTGGATGTTTGAAGGTTTTGGATAGGTAGGATACCGGGTCGACTCTCGTATTGTAACATTGCTCAAGGATCGAGCTGTAAGTAAATGCATCTCTCAATGTCATGGCATCTGCCAGGGTGAGCTTATTCACCACGCCCTGCAAGGCGAGCTTGTTGGATTTGGTTGGAGACATGTTGGAAGTGACTGAGAGACTGAGTGCGATAGAGAAATTCACGCAATCTGGGCTGCAGACATTCTGCGCCGCTCTTAAATGGGCCTGCCACCATCTTTCTCGAGCAATACGAGTAAACCCAACGATGCCGAAGGGTTAAAGTTAGCATGGTCAAGTCTCAAAATTAATAGTAGCACATGTTTCAGCGCGGGAACGCCCGTCAGTGACTGGTACACAGAGCGCATTCCACTGCGGCGGTGCCAGGGAGTCCTGGAGGGGTTCCTGGTAGCGCTGGACGGCCCCGTCAGGGGTTTCCAGTAACGTGCGGACCTGGCCCAGGGGACTACCAGTAACCGCGAGCTACAGTGGAGTTACTGGTGGACAGTCCCTGCAGAAACAGCGGATGCCAGCACCCTGTGCTTCGCGTTTACCAGCACATCACCCCTACCAGGAACCCGAGAGCGGGGGTGACTGGCATCCTGACACTACCAACAACCAGAACGTGAGCGTTACCAGGAGCCCCGGGATGCCACTAAACAGCAAGGGGATCACTACTGGCAACAAGCGCACCGGCGCGTCGGCATTACCAGTAACCCGCGGCCGGCCACTGCATCCCGGAGACGGCCTCTGACAGTAACCGCTGGGCTGCGCGGACTGGTGCAACTCAGCAAACTGGTTACCAGTGACTAGAGCACTGGCGTCACAGGCACGCCTTACTCTCATGGGAGCGCGGATAACTTGTCTGGCTGGGCGCTAAAAGCCGTGACAGTCGCCGCAAACACGGAACACACTCGGCGATTTCTCGTAACTAGATGCCGTGTTTGGCCAGAGCAAGAACGAAGCAAGTCTGATTGCAGAGCCTTTGAATCCGCCAGCGTGGATATCAAGCGAGACACTCTTCCCTCCGCGGGTGGCAGTACATTAACATCGCGACCCAGGGAGTAAGATATCTCCATACGTCTTGATTCACCAAGCAGACAAAACACCCATCCACCCGTTTGAGGAATATGGAATCGCAAGCGCAGAGGATCTCTCGTTGGCCTTGGGCGAAGGCGAACTCTTTCTGCGCCTTGGAACACTGGTCGAGGCAACTTGTCTGCACATGGCTGGACGTCGCTGCCGACGTCCAAACCGCCATCGTCAGCGCGAACGCAAGGACCCTCATGACGTCCGTAAGTTGATGATGGCAGTTTCCCTGCGAATGAAAAGTTTAGTGAGTATTGACACATCCATCCACGTTGACCGTGACTCACTTTGGGATGCGTTGGGTCCTTGACGAGAAAGATATGCTTGTGAGGTGGAGGAGGTGGTGTTTGAGGTCCTGTGTCGCTGTCGGTGGGCTTTACTGGGCGGTACTAATGGTCGAGACCCGTGGACGGAGTTGACGGGCGCCTGCGAGCCGAGACCTTCGTCACCCGGGCCGGAACACGGACGGTCTTGGGGAGTCGCCATGTGCAGGCGATCCCAGGCGGTAAGGCAAAGGGGTGCCGGGACGTTGAGTCCCTTGGCCGGAGTTGACGGGCGCCTGCGAGCCGAGACCTTCGTCACCCGGGCCGGAACACGGACGGCCCTGTGGGGTCAACGTGGTGGGCGACGGCAGGCACCGCATCGCATTCTGCCTCGAGGACGCCCCCAGTGACCTTCCGCGCACAGCTGTTGGTGAGGTTGATCAGGAAGGCGACAAGGCCGCAACCAAAGACGTTAGTAGAAAGGAGTGGCCTGGGCTCGCGGAGATGCCAGCTCCGCCACTTACCTCCAAACGGCCGCCTCGACCCACCCCCAGACTGAACGGTGCCCGCGAGGCCCGCCCTTAGGCGCCCGGTTTAGTCACACTAACCGAACCAAGGTTACAGGGACAGGGAGGTCGGAGAAACACTGCTCAAAGCGCGTCACTCACCAAGCACGAGTGCTTCATTCACCATGATGTGGAGCGGTCGGCAAGTTTGCTCGTGTAGAATGCTGTGGCGTTAAGGTTACAATGTAACGGCGGCTCGGAGTGCGCGAGGCAAGCCAAATTTCTTGGAGGGGAGCTCGATCTTGTCACGCGATGCGGCGCTGTTGGGGCGCTTCGATTGCCCGTCACGTACCTCGGGCTCGGCGCTCGGCGGAGAGCCCTGGGGAGCTGCCTCGTTAGCTCTCCTCCCTCCCTTTCACGACCCGGACCAACAGTTGTCTCTTTGCAGGCGGATTCATATCCCTGCTCCGCACCGGAACGGGAGGATCCCCCCGGTGCTCAGCGGACGAGGTTGAACGTCGCTTCTGTTGGCATGTGCTCGCGGGGTCGTCATGGGCATGATTGAACGACTGAAGCTTCGGCACGACCGATAAAGCTGCGCGCCCATGTGGGAAAATGTTGCTATTCACTTTGACTTCGCTTCCACGCTCCGTTTCCTATGATTCCCTACACTCGCTCGACCGCTGCGATCCAACGGTCGTCAAAACGATGTGCTTCTTTGAGCAAACTCTGTGGTCCTGTGGATACTGGAGATGGGGAGTTTTCCGCCAGCAATGCAACAAGGAATACAGAATAGGCGAGACGTGTGGCCTGAAGCTCATTTATGAGGTGAATCACCGGTCGAAGCCTTGCGCCATTTGCCACGAAATTGCCATCAAAAACCGCCGCGCGAGGAAAATGGGCACGGACATTGCCAGATGGCGCCGAGAGAGAGTGTTCCCAGTTACAATTGAGAGGACGCAATCACAGCTGGACGATCTTCGACATGAGGTACAGACTCTAATCAAGCGCCACAAGCTTTGGGGCACGTCGGGGCGCGTCCTTCTCGTGGCCGGCAGGATTGGCGGAACGATGGCGGATATGTCCATTGAGATGCTTCAGTGGGATTGAATGTTATCTAACCGAAAGTACCATCATAATCCTGGGTTCTTCCGTTCTGTGGAAGGTAGCCGCAATGATTTCTGTTGACTCGAGGCCCTGGCCTGTCACAAACATACTGCCCCGATCAGCCGTGTTGGCCCACCTCGTGGAGCGAAAGAGAGCCGAGTTGGCCCGTAAGCGCCCGGCAAACCGGGGGCTGCCCTCGTGGACGAGCGTTGTAGGTCGAAGGCCTGACGAGATCTTCGTGGTTGGCGGGCTCGCTCTCACAACCCAATCGAGTTATTTGCCACGCGTCCGCGAGCGGAGCAACCGCCTGAGGCCGGGATGGCCGGATGAAGACGAATTCGCTCGCTTGCGGCAGGAAGAAGCAGTGGCAAAGCTGCGAGGGCGTCACTGGAAGAGGTGGTGAGTCCTGGACCGGCGTCCGCGCTGAGCAAGTGTGACACTACTGCATTAGCGGACCGTCCCGTCGGGACATGCAGGTGACTGATTCGACGGCGTGGCTTTCATTGGTCAAAAACAACGAGGCAGACAGTCACAGCCGCCCGCGGTAAGTTGCCCAGTGGCGTTTGTGATCAATGACTGCTAGCCTAAAAAAAACTGTCACACTGCATGACATCCTCATTGCCTTCCCTTTTTGCGCAAGGGCCCCTCATCATCCGCCCCGTGCGCCCTCTTTCGCCCAGTTTTTTTGTTACACCCGTCCGCTCGCCCCTCCTGGAGAACTAATCCCGAGCGTTGGCTGCTGTTTGGATTCTCTCCTTGGCGAGGTTGCGACGAGATTGGCGAAGGCAGGAGCAAGAGCGGAGGGTCTGACTCGTGCGGCGCACCGGACGCTGGTTCTGTTGGTGTCTCGGTACACACGGCAACGGGATGCTGCGAGTACTCCAGGCGCGGAGTCTGCTCCATGTGAAGGGTAATCCTGTGCTCTCCTTCCCCCTGCAGATAGAGATCCGTCTGGATAGAGATCCATGGTGATGTTGGGGCAGAGGAACAGCTGTCAGGATAGAATGTGAGGGACATTCGGCGAGTGGTATTCGTATCCATGATTTGGGGCCCCACTGCTTTTGCTCCAAAAGTTACGGGGAACCAAAGGAGAATGTCGCCATCATCGTTACTTTCCGACTCGAGCGTTGCAAAACTGTTGTATAGCTCATCGCGGCAGTCCAGGACCGCATGAACCCCGGGTTGACCATGTTGAAACGCGTTGACGACCCTGCACGTAAAAGGTGCCATGGTTGGTATTGCTGGGTAGCAAATCTTACTCCAGGAACACCGTTCGGCCTCCTACTTATCTACGTCTTCTGCGAGACAATTTATTTTGAGTTTTCAAGGTGGAAGGATGTCATATGCCAGCGCACTTCCTCTCCCGGGTGCTGCGTGGCGTGTCCGGCGCCCGCGGTTCGCGTACGTCCGTTGTCACTCTTAGCCGCCGGCCCGGTGCGGGGTCGTACACACCGGCCGATCAGCTCCGGATCCCGCGTTTCTCACGGCAACGCCGGCGAGGCGCACTCAAATTAACGTCTCGTCCGGCGACGCGACTGATTGCGTCCATGTTGAGACCGCCGCTTGAGAATGCCATTGTCACAGGAGAGCAGAGGGCGCAAGAACAGGGGCGTGGACGAGTGTGAGTGGGGGTCTCCGGCGGTCTCGGTTTCTTTCGCAAGCGATTCGCCAACGCACGAAGAAGGCGCACAGAGCAAGGATGAGCCGGCCGAACTGAGGAATAGTCCTGCGCAGCCGCCAGGGGGAAGGCAGTTGTGGCGTTTGGTGGGCACTGACGTTCGATGGGCGAGCACACTTGACGGGGCCTTGGTCTGCTTGCGCTTACGCATGACCTGACATAGGATTCGCTACGGTCCTGTCGGCACACGCAGCGGGTGGTCCTGAGGGGTAAAGGCTGCCGCGAGACATGCCCGGAAGGCCCGAGCTTGGGAGACAGCAGCAGCTTCATAAGTGCCCTATGATAGATGGACTTAATGCATCGACTCCCAGCACTTCAAATGTTCTTGTGTTATAGCAGCAGCAACATCAAATTAAAAGGCTACCATATAATCCCAAGTTTTTAGCTCAGTTCCTTGCGTCCCGGGAGGATGAAGAGCTGGTGTGCGTTGATCTCCTCGACGAGCGAGAATGTCTCCGAGACCCGTGGTAATCTCCCCGCCGCGAATGACCCCTGTAGGACTCCGGATATGACCTTCTTCGGGGAGTTTCCATCTTATCAAAGCTAGCGAGCTGTCAGGATCGGGGCCAAAGGGAGCAAGCGGGTGGGGCGGGGCGGAGGCACGTACAGCTTTGTCACAGCGTAAGCGCAAGCGAGTGCCACAGACAATTTGATGAAGGCCATGGTTGGTAGTGGGCGTGCTTGAAGGGATGCTCGGTGCACCTGCAGCAACAAAGAGCACGAATGGACGCTTTATAGGCTGAGGTCCGTTCTCAAGACATTTATTTAAGCCAGGCAATGTTCAATAACAGGATGCATTAACTTAAACAATGTGTCTACTTCGAAGACTCGCAGCCGCCGTATCCCCCGTAGGTCGCTAATCCTCCAACCCAACCGCGGCTTGCCGCGTTGCTTCTACTACGGACTCGCGGTAATTCTCAAATGAGGAACAGATGCTGCTGATAACCGATGCTAGGCCCTCGTCCTGTTTTTTGATGTAATGCTTGTACGCGGCAACTTTTTCCTGGAGCTTCGCGTTTTGCTCTTGGCTCTGCCGAAGCGTCCTCCGTAGCGCCGCTTTTTGCGCTTGCAGCTCGGTTGCCTGTTGCCGCAAGGTGGCGATGATCTGCACAGAGTGGGGCGAGCCATCCATTTCGTGGCCAGGGGTGTGCGCCGGCGGCCGCCGGGTGTCAAGAGGTTGGCGCGGTGCCGGACCGCCTTGCCTTCGCTTCAGGGGCAGAATAGGGAGTTCTTTGTCGTAGTCAGCCATTTCGACCATTGTTGCTGACTCCACAATGCGGAACACGACGGGAAGGTGATTCATCTTATGTATTCGATGTCTACTATAATAAGAAAGTAGATGTTGTTTAAATTGAAGTTAAGCGCTGCCGCTGGCTGCACCTCGCCTGCACGGGCTCGCCTGCGCCCCTCCCATCCCCACCCTGCCCGGGACATGCACAGCGGCTAAGCCTCATGTGACGGATCCACAGCATCGTCGCCGCCCAACAAGTGAGACACGAATGACTTGAAGAGCTCCTTCAGGCTGGCCCGTAGGTCACTAAGACCGTCGGCCACCAGGCTCATGCGGTCATTCCCCTGCGAGACTGCTCGCTCCAAGGCATCCAAGCGTAGTGCCATGCCTTGAAGTATCCTGTTCTGTCTGTTAGCAAAGGGTCAACTCGCAAGATCTTCGCAGTCCTTACCATTTGAGATCCTCATTGGTTGTCTGCATGGCTTGGAAGGACAACTGATTCGGGAAGGAAAACTCGGGAGAGAACACCGACCCGTCAAGAGCAGGTGTACCAAAGTCAAAGCAAGGGGCGGCTGGATTCAAGCCCGGCTGAGTTGGTGCGGTGGACCCATTTTGGGTCATGGGCGAGTCCGTGCTCGCAGCAGTGGATGCGTCCCGGTCAAGGCCCGGCATTGCCAAGTCCCCGCCAACTTCAGGCACTTCACTGTTGTGCGGGAATGGCTCGAATGAAAATGAATCCATGATGTTGCTAGGCGTGATCACTCGTCGTGCCGGACGCATGTGAGCCCTCCGGCCCAACTTTAAGTAGTGGCGGAACAAGCAAGCACAGCCAACTTAGACATACCGCCTGCGCCTGCTCGGAGGTTAATCTTAGCAGGTCAATTCGCAATTCTAACTGCATCTCGGCGCTTCGCGGCGGGTACTTAAACGCCGCCGAGGCGCTTACTCCTCGACCGCCAGAAAGTTGAGCCGCAAAGACGCAACAAAGTGAGAAAATGAAGCACATCAACAATTGGGCCCTGCTTGCAGCATGCCTGCTAAGGCAGGCGTACACTTTCCGCACAATGTGTCTCACCTCTCCTCTCATCACACTCGAAGCGGGGAAGACCAATGTGTCAGCCTTGTTGGTTCTTCGATGACCCTCGCTCGACCTCCGTGGGCTAACCGCGACGTAGCATTGAGGCGCCACGTAGGACGAGGTGCGAGGCAACCATCCAGTTCTCCGACCCGGCTTTTCTTCCGATTCACTACAATTTCACTACCATTCAGTGTGGAGGCCAACAGCTTGCCACCTTCACAGTGCCTGCGGAAGTCCCCAATGGGGATGCCGATATCATTTGGTGTGTACACGCATGCCCATCCTTTACCTAATGCTAACAGATGGAAGGCGTTGTGCCGGTCTAACTCCGTATTGCGCTCGCGGTTCGGTATCTGGGGGCCAGGCTGACCCAGCCTTGGAGCTGGAAAGGGAAGGCGACGTTGGCTGCGTACTGGAGCACATCCAGACCACCACTTCTTTGGTCACTCGGACGAGATCAACAGGGATGGTCGTCGAAACACTACCATCGATGTTCACAGTTACGACGACCAGTTTTCCGCAGAAGCACAGTACTCCACTAGTGACCTTGCCGGACTCGACCGCTTCGACGAGCTCACCGACCGGTCCTGCCGAATCCACCACTTCGACGTCGATGTCGACGTCGACGGCATCGGGTACGAATAGCGCCACAACACACTCTCCCAAAGACTCAGCGCTCAAAGATACTCCGACTGGCCTGACAAATCGGGACAGAACAGCCTCCACCCCTGTCACGGCTCCCACCTTAAAGCCGACGGGCGATGGTGTGTTCGTCAGTTCTGCCTCTCGGCTCGCCACCCCCCTCAGCAGTACACTTACCTTGTTCACCACCATTACAGTCTTCCAGACCTTGAGTGCCGGGTGCACAACTGCTTAGAAGGGAGACGAACCCGCAAGCCTTCTGGGTCGATGGCGCATTACTACTTGAGAACTATATAATAAGCACACAATGCCCACTCATCCCTCCGGATCAATTCTTCAAGTTCTTATCTTGCGCATGCTATCGAGCCCAGTATAACATGTCTGAACAGCTGTTGCCCCCCCTCGGTCCTTCCACACATTTCCATCCCCCCAAGGTCGCCTCACTTTCTTCCTCCGTGCCTGGCATTTCGGGTTCCTGTGATCCCCGCTTTCCAGACCGGCCTCCACATCTGATCCTCGAGAGGGTTGACTCGAGTTCAGCCAAATCTTGCAGAGCCATTCATCAGTTATGGAATCAGGGCAGGTCCACGGTTGTCGGTAACCGGGAGGCGGCGGGCGGACTCTGACAGTAACCGCTACCCCCGCTGAGCCGTACGGCCCTGAAACCACTGCAATGGTTGCTGGTCAGTCTGATGCCCCCTACCTTACAACGAGAGGGCCTATATATACAGGGTGCCAGCACGTTGCCCAGGGCCCGCGCGAGCTTTAAAGCTGCGCAGGTTCCCGCTTGGATTATTACCACACCCGTCTGGATCGTTTTGCCCTATACCATGGCCACCACCATTCCAAGTTTCCGGCAGCTCCTGTCCCAGCTGGGGTTTGGAGAGCTGTGCAGACCGCAAACTGCCATCTTTATTCACGACGTAAAGTCTTTTGTCCAGACTTTCATCCCTGAGACCAATCAAAGACTGCTTGAAGTCTACTCGGATGAATATCACGAGCTTGCGGTCACATTTCTGGACGTACACGGTCGCGGCGAGGCATACTGGCCAGAAGCCAATGCCTCCACGAACGTGCCAAGATATACGTCCCATCGCAAAACGTACGAGTGTCTGGGCTCTTGTGAAATGCGTGAAGCTGACCACTCTGTAGAATATTCTGGGTCATGGTTTCATTATTCTTCCAATGCAATGCACTCTTATATCGCTGGAAGCCAAAACACCCCGTCAGCAAGGATGTGATCCCTCAGGATACTATAGTCGCCTTCCTATCCAATCCTGACGACGTCGGTGTCGTCAGATTCACCTACAGCATCAGCATCCAGGGCGACTCCCAAATTCTGCACAAGTCATGGTCTCCCATTACAAGCTTTCCCGTGAAGTCGCTCGCACAAATGATGAAGGAAGTACCTCAGGCGGTAGGCGCTTCCGGGGTACGGGTCATTTTCACCGGGCCAAGTGTTTATGTGGCGTTAGAGGCATTCAATGAAGACGATTTCAAACGGCTCAGGATTGAGGTCAACGACCAAGTCTGCCGGACGCTCGTCTGCCGGGATAGTCCAATCTCCGCTGCGAACCTGAACCTGCACACCCAGATATTTGTAATTACGGAGGAAGAGCCTCCGCATAATCTGATATTCTCCGATTGACCTTCAGCGATGTGGCCTAGCTATCTTCAACGCACATCCTGTCCTTTCTGATCCCCGGTATCGTGAGGCTGATTAACGGCAATGATGCGCAGCATCGCCTGCATGAATAGCGAGCGAATGCTCGAGTAGCGCTGCGTCAAGACATCCCCGATTCCGCTGTGGCGAACATACCCAAGCGCAGGGATTCTCAAGGGCAGGAAGAGGTCGAGGGACAGGGATTTCAGAATATGGGTGCTCGCTACGACGTTACTCTGGTACGATACTCCAGTGCCTGCCGGGCAAAGTTCAGGCGGTGGTGGTGGCCCCAATTTAGCGGCCGGTGTGGTCGAGTACAGTACTTACACATGTGGCCGAGGAACAAGAACGCACTGCTGATCATGTACAGTACGCGACTGCACTGTCGCGGACTGCCTTGGCGCTTGTCCCTCACCCCCCTTCGCAGCATGTCTTCTCCTGCGGCGGCGGGAGTCCTGCCCGGGATGGGTGAGGGTGGGGAGCAGTGTTGATGACATGTGCTGCGCAGTTTCGGAACAACCCCGAGCTCATGATTCATATGCGAGGGTCGGTGCAGCTGCCTTTATCGATCAAATTCGTCACCGCAAGATTTTACAGTATTTCTTGACATTTGTGGAATTCAACGCTTGTCAAGACATTTCGACGATGAGGCGTGTGAATTGTCCAATTGCCCGCCCAGTGGCCCCGATCTCACCGATCGGTTTTAAGGAGGGCACGTATGCGCAGCGCCTGACAGGACTTCGTCACCAGGCTTTCTGATTCCTGCCAATGGTTGCCAACGACCGAGCAGGAATCGTTGCATCCGCTGCCAGGGTTGGGAGCGAACAAGCGCCGGCAGCGCCGATTAGGGATGGGTTTTTGACGTCATAAACCCCAAGTGACCAATTGACGTCACAAACACCAACTGACTGGTAAATTACCGTCATAAACTTCCTTCCTAATTGAGTTTAGTGGATTTAATATAAGGGGTTAGCGTTTGCGGTCATCAGTTGTTCCAGCCCAGAGCCTTGAGTCTGGGTACGTACCACAAGGCGAAGTCCTCACCTGGCCAGCGACTCCACTCAGCCAGAGCTCGACAATGCTCGTGTAGTAATGTATTCAAGGGTTTGGGAAGCATTGGACTTTTTCATGGGTCTTCGAGTTGGCATTCTGGCAATTTTACACTGGTAAGAGTCACGTGATAAATGACCGGTCATAAACCTCGAATTTATGACCGTCATTTACCTCGGGGTTTTGGTAATTTACCTCTAGGTAATTTACCTCGGGGCAACCCTAGCGCCGATGGCACTGGATCCTGACACCACAAAGCCGGACGGGGTGCAGCGCTCATAATTGCATGATCCCAATGGCAGTGCAACGCCCTGCGCAGATAGCCGTCCGCCTTTATACGGCGCCCGCCCAGGTGAGGCTGCGGCCGTCTCTCGTGCCAACCACGGCGCAAGTTACCCGCGTTTCGTCCGCTGGGGATCCCGTGGGGTTAGCGTCTACATTCGCGCATCGCAAATTGTCCGCAGCAGCCTTGGTGTGATTTTCGACTTAGGCAGGATGTATATCCGTCGGATGATATCTGTGTGGTGCGGGTTCGGAGGGTGGGCTGAGGAGGCGACGGCGCCGTCCCGCCAACGGCTCGGGGACAAGGGAGCCGAGCGAAAAGGCCCATGTGGGCACGCTAGGTCAAGTCGGCCCGCCTCCAGGCCCGCGATGGCGCGAGTGGACACAGGCCGCCGTTCCGACTTCACCTCCGAAGGCCTGGTCCTTGACCTTGTAGCGGAGCACGGGGCCCGCTGTTGTCCTGTCAACCAGTCAGATCGGCGCCGCTGCGGACCACCGAGCCCTCGATGTCCGCTCGACGGCCCTGAGGTAAGTCGGCCCTGTTCCCTCCATAGATTGCCTCCGCCCTGGTTCAGGGGCCATGTCCCCCGCTTGCCGCCCTTCAATGTGGCCGGGCGCCCTGTGTCACATGCCGACGAAATAAGCACGGCCCACTCCCACTCCTCCGAGGATGTATGAGATCTGATGCCTACTTGCATAGCCCCAGGCGGCGCGCCGAAGTAGTTACGCGCGGCAGCCGTATTGTCAGTACAATGCTGCAATGCTATATTTCATAAGATGTCATGTGCCCAAATATGCTGTAGTGTTGCAGCCTTCAGCAAGCCTCGGCGAGATGCCTGTTGGCGTTGGAGCGTGCCGGGTGCATTGCTGGAGACTTCCACATTGACCACCCTCGTTAGGTGCCCGTGCCGGTCCTGCGGCCAGGGTGCACCGGACCAGGCAGCCGAATCAGAACGACAGGGGGTCGCAGTAGCCCTCTGGCAGGTGAGACGGAACGAGGCGCGCCGGAGGAAGCAAGGGTCACGGCCGCTCTGCGACCCTCGTCAGTTGTTGCTAAACGCGGAGGACGTCCCTAAAAATCCCTCGCTCTGCGCCGCTCCCATTATTGGATACCGACACGCTGGAACGCCAAAATGGCCAAGTGGAATGGGCTGTTTTGCGCCCTCCAACGGAGCGTCATTTCGCACCACCCGTTTGACAGGCACCGCCATCCATGATGCACCATCTCTTGGCTGTCCGTCCAACCTTTGTGGACTGACGCGGCAAATTGCCTTCGATGGTCAGGAGATGTAGTTCGAATAAGGCAGCGGGCTGCTGCCGAGCGATTGGCAGATCTGCCTAGCTCGGATCTGTATAATGGCGGGATCGGATCTGTATGATCATGCGGGCCCAGGTTGGCCCGAGGATAGCCTTCCCAGACGTGGTGTAGTGTGGCCCCGGGGGGGGGGGGCGGGGGGGGCGCCATTGATAGCGCCACGCTACAAAGGCTGGTACGATCGCGGCGCCGCAACGAATAAGCCGTTCTCCTCAACGAGGATATGTATCCCTGTGGATGGGGCGCCGCGGTAACCAGGAACAGCTCCCCGGCTTGGCCTTTGACCGGCCCTCTTCGACGCTGAATCCAATGGCCTGTGTTTACATACGATTGTAATTAATGTACACCGTCGGGCCGCTCTGCTAATGGTGTATGGATCACCAAATCTATGCGTGGGAAGAAGCATTAATAAAGCCCGCCGACACAGGTAGAATTTGAAGGCACGCCTCAAACTTGTTACTACTCCCCCTTGCTCACTGGAGTCTCTGAAATTATCGTCACTCGATCCACGGCGAGGGACTGATGTGTTTCTTTGAGCAAACTGTCTGGCCGTGCGGTTATTGGTGGTGGGGGACATTCCGCCAACAATGCAACAAGGAGTACAGAATAGGTGAAACATGCGGCCTAAAACTCATCTACAAAGTCAACCACCGGTCGAAGCCGTGCATGATATGCGACAGCATCGCCACGAAGCGTCGCCGCATACGGAAAATGAGTGCAGACGTGGCAAGATGGCGACGGGAACGGGTTTTTCCAGCCACAGTTGACAAGACTGAACTGCAGTTGGACGACTTGCGGCACGAGCTCCTCGCTCTGACGAAGCGTCATATCCGTTCGAGTTTGTCCTGTCGATACCTTAGCGTCACTGGCGAAGCTCTGTAAGCCGTGCCAATCCCTCTCAAGCTGGACTGAATAGTAACATGATCAAAGGTGTAATTAGCCAACTAGATTGGCAGCTGCCAGGAATGAAACAAGGTCTTGTTTGCTCGGCTTTTCGCTTCTGAGCACACAAACCAGAGCTAATGACTTTAGCGCCGACTCGCCGCCGGGGCAGTCCCGGCCCATGAAGGACAAGGCCTGTCTACAGAAACAGCGCCCTCAGATCCCGAAAGTTTCCTTATATGTCGCAACTGGGCATCGACTGTGTCGGCGGCACTTCAAGTGGCGGTAGTTCGACTGATCGCGCGAAGTGCATGGCACGGGGGCGCCACAAACCAGGCGGGACAAAACCTGTATGGCGACGAATGATCAGCCCAGGCCAATCCAAGCTTGTGGAGGTTGTCGTGTGATGTTGGGAGACGCAGGTGACACTTGTCTCGGCCTGTTGTCTCTCCAAACTCCCACAAAAGAGGGGCTGCCTCAAAGGTTCCGTCACGGTGCCCGGCAGGCGTGGGGGAACTCATGTCAATTAAACAAGCTAACTACTTTCGCCATGGGTTGATTGGTTCTCGAGCCTTCCTTTCCTCCGCCGAGGCCCCTCCTCGTCCGCAACACGAGGTCGTTTGCTGTCTGGCACCTTACGACGGGCCTTTTTCGGGGCTCCAACAGTGGGCGAGTGTTGGTGGCTGGCTGCGTCCACTCTTTCACATGGATTTGTCGAGATCGGCGATGGCAATGGCAGGGGCGGAGGAGGCCCCAAAATGTGAGGCGCAGCGCCTGCAGGTGGCGTGTCCAGGGTTCCGGGGGCCATGCCGAACCGCAAGCCGGCCAGATGCCGCGAGTACTCGAGCCGCGGAGTCTGCACCAGGTGAAGGGTAATCTTGTGCTCGCCCTCGCCCGGCAGATAGAGAGGTCGGTCTGGATGGAAATCCATGGTGACAGTGGTACGGAGGAGCCATTGCTGGGGTAAAATGTCAGGGACATTCGGGGCGTGGTTGCTGTATCCATGATTTGAGCCCCAATTACTTTTTCTCCAAACGTCATGGGGAACCATACGAGGATGTCGCCATTTTCGTCGCTGTCAGACTCGAGTGTTGCGAAGCTGTTATACAACTCATCTCGGCAATCCAGGACAGCGTGGATTCCGGGTAGTCCACGTTGGAACGCGTTGACGCCTTTGCATGTAACCGGTGCCATAATGAGTATACCTGGAACACAGTGTGTCCTGTGTCCATATCATTGGCATAGTTCCATTTTATGTCCTGTTGTACGACATAGCGTGGACTAATTCTAACCACCTTGATTTAACCACGGATGGGCCGGCGGTCGCTTTGCGCCCGGAGATGCGGGGCCGTTGTTGCCAGCCGCTCAAGCCCGGAGGCTGCGTCCTCCTGTCACAATATCGGAAGGTACTAGCAGGTTAAAATTAATGTTGTAGGGGCGATCCACGCGGGAACGCATTGCGCGCCCTTCAGTGCCTCGAGCCGCCAAGCGCGAAACGGCCTTCAACAGCCAGAACGTCCCAGCGCTGGGGCGTTACGATGCGGTGATGGGCAGATGGGGCAGGACGAAAACTGGCTCGTATGCGAGGCGGGTTGCTCAAGCTGGCGCGGTGGATTCGCTGGCGCTTGAGAACAGAGGGATCAAGCAGGGATGATGGATTGGTCGAGCAAATGATCTGGTTCTGTAGCCGCTGGACCGCCTTGAATGTAACATCGCAGCTGTGGCGCTGGTGCCGGAGCAAGCTGACTCGGCTCGTCAATAGGAGTGCGTGCGAACAGCCCTGTTACCAGCGATCGTTACCGCATTTAGGGCCCCGGTCACCGGGGAGCCCAGCTGCCGCTCCGGGCTGCTTACTCCGTTCGGCGGATACCTGGCGGCGTCGGTGTCATCGGGGCATGGAAGGAATTCAGCATGTTTGGATTCAAATGTTGTTCGCGAATGTGATGATGAGGAATCATGGATGCTTCAAATTCGTTTTACTGGGGCAAAGCTATATATAACCTCCTGAACGATATCGGTCCCTGCTCTTGTCACGGTATGATGGGGGATGCGCTGGCGTCTTTCGAGAAGCGCGAGAATGTCGCCGAGGCTCTTGATAGCTGCGCCTCCTGGAAAGTGTTCGACGCGCTTCATGCGGAGCGTTTCGGTGGCGGGGCAACTCGAGCTTGTCGAACCTGATAGGCTGTCAGCTTTGGCCCTGAGGTGGGTCAACGTGGGGCGACCTACAGCTTCGTCACAGCGTAAGCGCAAGCGAGCGCTACAGATAGTTTAACGGCGCCATGACGAAGTTGGTGTGATGTAGTTGGGTTAATGTACTGGTTCTGATAGTGGACAAAATCAAAATATCACTCAAGTCCCAAGGCCGTATTTATAGGCCAAAGAAGGCTGCTGGCACAACCTTAAATTTAAATGTTATTGGTGTCCGCAGCTGGTTAAATTTAATGCTCCATGTCTATTTCCAATGTTCGCGACCGTCACCTTACCCGTCGATCAGAAGCATTCCGTCCCCTGGAGAAGCTTGTCTGGTTACCTCCACGACCGACTCGCGATATTGTTCAAATGACAATGGTGCTGATCACCTGAGCCAGACCCTGGTCCTGCTTTTCGTATCGCCTGTATGCGGCAATTTGCCGCTGGAGTGCGGCGTTGTGTTCCTGGCTTTGACGAAGAGTCCTTGGTAGAGCGGCTTTCTGCTGCTGCAGCTCGGCAGCCTGCTGCTTGAGGGTTGCGATGTGTGCTTTGTGGGGCGACCACTCCATCTTGACCGGGGCTTCAATGCCGGGGCTTCGTGCGCATCCAAGGCACGACCGCATGGCCCCGCCCCCGGCTTGAGGGGTAGATGAGGTAGCTCTTTGTTGTAATTAGCCATGTCGAGCATGATTGTGACCAGCGATGGGCGTTGCTGCTGACAAGGTCTTATATAGTTCAATGACAGATGAGAAATAAATAACTAGTTAGTTAGTGAAGATTGGTTAACTAGTTAAAAGTGAAATTTAGTAACGTATGCCACCACCGAGCGGCGCACACCCCGAGTTGCGCAGGTAGGTATTATTTAGCCATGGCGCACATATAAAATGTACCAGAAAATTGTTAAGAGGCACTAACAATTTTTGGGTACATTTAACCCCTGGACCCTGCCAAAAGCTACCCCAGTGCGCCACTCGGTGGTGTGCGCCGCTCGGTGGTGGCATACGTTATCTAGCCTCGATTGTACCGTTATTTCGTGGAGGATCCCTGCCCATCCCTGCCCCCTGCCCATCCACGCTCATGCTCCTCGGCCATGCACAGCGGCTACACCTCATGTGACGTACCCATTGCGACGTCGTCGTCGCCGCCCAACAGCTGTGACACGAACGACTTGAAGAGCTCCTTTAGGCTGGCTTTCAGGCCATCGAGCGCCGTTACGACTTGGCCCATTCGGTCACTCCCCGTAGAGACGGCCCGTTCTAGGGAATCCAGACGAGTGGCCATGCCAGTGAGTATGCTAGCTCGCACGTTAACAAGTTTGTCGGTCTCCAAAATTGGTAAAATCTCACCATTTGAGTTCTTCATTGCTTGCATGCACGCATTGGAACGGCTGCTGGTACGGAAGGAAGAGATCGGGAGAGACGATGGGCCAGTTGCTTACTGGAGGACTCGTGAAGTTGAACCAAGGGGCCTGAGGATTCAGGCTAGTCTGGCTTGGTGCTGTGCACCTGGAGTGCGTCGCAAGGGAGCCTGTGCTTGATATGGTGGAGGAGTCGTGGTCCAATGCGGGTAGGTCCGCACTGCTGCTGACCTCGCGTGCCTGGCCGTCAAAATACAAGACACTAGACTCGAACGAAATGGGATCCATCTTCACGGGTCTCCAAGGGCGGTGGTGGTATTGCTCTGCAAATTTCTTGAACAAATTGGCTTGTGGAATCGTTGCGACAATATTTTCGGTGGCTTTCCGTCCAACTTAAGTAAAAGAGAGGCGCAGATAAGCCCAAACATGCAAGCGCCCACTGCCGTTTAATTTAAGCAAGTCAATTCTCAAATCTAGTTGCATTGAGGCTGAAGGCGGCTCGCGGCAAGTACTTAGCCGCCCTCGATGCAAGCCGCATGGGCCGATTGACAACACACGAAAATTACGTGCAACGAAATATCGACAATGAAGCACATCATTACTTTGATCCTCCTCGCAGCAGGACACCTTGGGCAAGTCTCGGCTTTCCGCACAATGTGTCTCACATCCCCTCTTGTCCCACTCGAAGCAGGGATGACCAAGGTGTCAGCTTTGTTAGTCCTTCCACGTACCACACTCTGCCATCCACTGGGCTAACCGCCGTGCAGCATCGAGGCGCCACGCCGGACGAGGTGCGAGGCAACCATGCAATTCTCTGATCCATCCTTCCTTCCGGTCCATTACAACTTCGCCACCATCAATTGTGCTGGCCAACAGCTTGCCACCTTCACTGTGCCCGCGGAAGCCCCCAATGGGGATGCCGATATTGTCTGGTAGGTACAGACACCTAGGGAGTTCCTGCCGCTAACTGAGAAAGGCGATGTGCCGGGCTGACTCCGTACTGTGCACGCGCATCCATATCTGGAGGGCAGGCAGACCCAACTATGGATTTGGAAAGACAGGGCGTGGTTGGCTGTGTGCTGGAGCAACTGCAGACCTCCTTCTCACTGCTGACTCAAACAAAGTCGACTGGGATCGTCGTTGAAACTGTGCCATCGGTGTTCACGGTAACGACGACGAGTTTCTCCCCACCGCAGGGTGTCACGTCGGGTTGCAATCCCAACAGATTGGACTTCCGCAACAATGCACACTACCAAATCCTCCCTGCCGGCCACTTCCTCCGCGACATCAGCGTCGATTGTGAGCAGCGCCACCGTACCTGCTGCAAAAGACCCCGCCTCTACTCAGACCTCCGTAGGACTTACGAATCGGGACAGAACAGCATCCACCCTTGTCACGGCTCCCACCTTAAAGCCGACAGGTGATGGCGTGTTCGTCAGTTCCGTTTCCAAGCTTTCCACCCCTCTCACCAGCACACTCACAACTACCTTGTTCAGCACCATTACAATCTTCCAGACCTTAAGCGCCGGGTGTACTACGGCTTAGGAGGAGGTGGCAATCCGAAGACGCTTGGTTCATTGTTACATCGCTAGTCAATAAATATATAATAATCCGACCATGCCCACGCTCTCGTCCGGTTTTCCCTCCCAAGTTTTCCTCTTGTGCACACTTTGAGTATAGTACACCATGGCTGAACAGTTGCTCCCACCCCTCCGCCCACTCAGACTGGGGCAAGTCAGCAGCATCTCACGTCCCTCCATCGCACCAGCCATCTCAGGATCTTGCGATCCCCGCTTCTCCAGCCGGCCTCCGAATCTAGTACTCGAGCGTACTGATGGAGGTTCAGGCAAGACGTGCAGGGCTATCCACCAGCAATGGAATGCAGATGTCCTCGAGGTTACGCGTCGAGTGGGTCGGTTGGAAGCTGACCTGCGTGCGGAACGACAGAAAGCCTTTTGTCTCGAGGGCAGAGTCCGCGACGTCGAGTGCAAGTTACGAAGCATGAAGTTAGACATGGATGTCATGCGGAAGAAAGCTCTCTTGAGTCAAATGTTCATGGAGCTACAATGCTGCCGCGACGAAAATGTGAGACACGCCCAATCTATCTGGTAATTACCCCAAGACTCATGGGGGCAGGACTTGGGCTTAATTGTCCCTACGTTGCGTCAATTGATCGCAGAAGTCCTCCGTGACAAACAGGTGAGACACATCCAACCTATCTGGTAATTAAGCCGTACTCATGCTAGCAGGACTTGGGCTTAACTGAAGCTACGGACACATCAGTCGCATCAGGTGATTTGGGGAACTTCAGCCCTGCAACTCCACTTGCCATGGATGACTGGGACTTCACGAAGGTGAACGAGACTACGGATGAATAGCTCTGGAGTAGATATGTCTCATGCAATAATCTTCACTCGCCTTCACCTACGAAATGTTGTCCTTGAAATATTCGTAGTCGTGATGACCGCTCGTAAGGCGTAGAGCAGGGCAAGCGGACAAACCAGCGACGAGGGCGGAAGTGGCGGTGCATGCCGGGTGAACGGGGCCATACGAGTTGTACGGACTCGCAGGTAGCTCTACCATCCACGCCCCAGCCTGCGGCGTTAGTGATTGAGCGGACCCGCTAATCCCCGTGCACGGAGGGTACCAGCGCCGCGGTTCCCCACTTCGGCGGAAAAAGCGGAAGCGGCTCGTTCTCCACTTGTCCGGCGGGGCCGGCGCCGCGCAGTGTCATAGCCCGGCGGCTAGCTGCGCCGGATCTTTTGCAGCCAGGCAGTTGTTGCCGGCCTGTCCGGGCCATTGGACCCCAATTTTATCCCGGGCCCCCTCACGCGCCGCTCTACCGCCACTGGTGCCAAGCAAGGCGTTAAGAGCTCCGCGGGTAGCCTGTGGCACGAGTTGCGACCTTGATGGTCATAGTACAATCATGCAGATGTGACAAAGGGTAGGTCGGCGCTTAGAGAACCAATTGTTTGCCTGCGCGGGTCAGAGGTGACGCGTCCTCAAGCTTGTCGTATTGACGAGCCATGGCACTCGTGACTGTCGGGCTTTCTGGGAACGGTAGGCGCGTGGCATATGGATCGTGCCTTGCGGGTGATCGGCTGTGTAAGAGCTCGCTTGCATGGCCGACGGGAAAGTGATTTGCAGTCCAATGAAATACCGTCGACGAAAGAGCCCATCTCGTACCCGAAAGGGCCGGTTCTAGGCCGCGAGTGCAGACATGGAAGTCGTCCCTATTCCGCTTCGTCGCTGTGAAGCCGAGGATATTTTTGCTGGCTCAACGGTCGTTTGGATACGTATCGTTAACTGTCGAGGGATCAAGATGGAAGATGTTATGCGCCTTCGCTAGATGGCCCTCGATGTTTCCCATGTTTGACGAGACGTAGCCTTTGGGTGTCTGAGCTTCGTGCAGGATGCAGTGGCAGCAAAGCCAGTAGCCCGCATCGGATTTGTTCCGTGCGGTCCTGGCTTTGACGATGGAAATAACGGTGAGTTCAGAGCCACCCGAGCCAAGCAGCGAGCCGTGGTTACTCGGTCATATGCACTGTTCGTGCCGTTCTTACCAGCGCTACGCCGCGTAGCTCGTGAATCATGACCTCAAAATCGATGGGACGGCTGGGGACGCATAAGACGCATTTGAGCGTTCGATTCGAAGAAGCGGCCGTTCGTCTGCCACGGCGCATGCCCTTTCGGTCCAATTTCCGCTGATGCGACCATTGGCTCGCTGGCTGTCGTGTGGCTATGGAACGCAAAACAGAGTTTAGCGCCGCCCGGGACGATCCCCGCTTCCGCCACATGGGCCTGTGCTTCAGCACCAATGGTGATCACACCAGGCAGCCCTGCTCGCGATCTGCACTCCTGACTCCCTGTCGATGACTGCGCATGGTATACTCAGCCCCCGCGACGATAAGCCTCACACCAATTTAAGCGGCTCTAACCATACGCCCCTGCTGTCAAGGCATAGCAGGGTCCCATAATACTTCACGTCGCGCCTTGATATGCTGGGGAGGTACATAATTGTCTGACGCCTCTGGCTGTGTTTCAGGTGGCCGAGCCGATGTCCAAGATGGGCATTCTGCTCAATCTTCGAGACAACAGAGTAACTGTCTCCAACACCACATTGTCACTGGTGACGCGTACCTCGCTCGACCTAGTTTTCTTCATGTCAGTGTCGGTACTGTATACAAGGCCAGTACTACAAGTACGAGAACTCGCAGTGGTGGCGTCTCCGTCTTGTACCGGGATCTTGACACCTGCTACAAGTACGGGGGCGTAGGAAGCCATGGCCACACCCGACGCTATTGTCGTGGCGGTATCCGGTATCTTACGTTGTGGTTGCAGCGCGGCGGGAAACGGTTGTGTCATGGGTCACATAAAAGGGAAGCCGCATGCGTTCACAGCACCAATGAAATATCTATAACTAACGGACTGATGAATACGAACTCATAAATTCCGGGGCTGGCTCCGCCGTCTTGGATGGGAAGTTTACAACAGAAGTACTGCTAGCACTGAAGTGAGAGCGCCAGACCAAGCTGCGCGTGCTCATGATAACGGCATAGTCAATTGATGCTGGAGCTCATGTCGGTCTGCACGCCAGCATCTCCAAACGCAACGGGGCAATCCCCTAGGTAGGGCACGGCATTTTTGGGCATGGCAGGGCCGCTGTGACGGTTAGTGGGAGGGGAGCAATGTGGACCTGGATGGCGCATCCACAGGGCGAGTCACAGACCCCAGTCACAGTATGGGCAGACCTACACCCTTTCCACGAGAACAAGGCCTCCATAGTCCTGCGACCTGGACACATGACGTGTCACGACGGCCTGCAGGCAGGGAATGGCTTGCATGACTCTGTATTATTGAAAAATATCGCCGATCTGGGACGTGGCACACTGCGACGGAAACGCCTGTCGTTAAGGCCACAGAACCCGTCGTCGCCCTCGAATTCGCTTCCCGCGGAACATTTCGTGTTGCTACATCTAGCCCCCTTGAACTTGCATTTTGATCAATGGCCATCCAAAAGACATACCTCGCGAGCCCGCCCAACGGGACATATTGGATCCGGTGCGCGGAGATGTGACCTTGCCCACCCTCAGCCGCCGACTCCATGGACGACTCGCTTTACACCCCACGGCTCTCCAGGGTGTATCACGAAGAGGCAGATGACTTGAGCACTTTCGCTTCCTGTACGACATCCTCGTCATCATTCAGCTTTAGACTTTGAAACATAAACTTTAACAGCCTTGGGCAGCTCGGTCGGACTCTCGACTCGGCAGGATTGCCGACCCCTCTCCCCTTGACTCCACGAACCATACATTACAATTGCCGTGCGCCGGCAGACCCGAGCTCACACCACCATCACAGTGTCCAAGTACGTTTGACGGAGTGGACATTGGCCCGCCCTCGAAGGAAAGCCATCTTGCCCATGTCGCCGGCCCCTCATCGGCCTTGCACACGACCGGCGAAGGCCAGAGGGGAAGCGGCAGTGGCGTTGTCACCCGGTCAGCTGGCACTATGGCAACCAAGACAGCATCCAGTCAGAAGATTCCCGCGAACCGGACCTGCCCGCTATGCTTTAAGCAGTTCACCCGATCAGACAACCTCCGCTCGCACCTGCGCACACACAAGAACGAGCGGCCTTATAAATGCAATGTGTGCAGCAAGGCGTTCGCCCGGCAGCACGACCGCAAGCGCCACGAGCGCCTCCACCTCGGCCAGATGCGGTTCGTCTGCGGCGGCGACTTGGAGCTCGGCGGGCAATGGGGCTGCGGGCGTGCCTTTTCCCGGAATGACGGCCTCTCGCGGCACCTGCGCTCAGACATTGGCAGCGAGTGCATCCGGTCGCTATTAGATCAGGAGAGGAAGCAGCACCGGCAGAGGTCGTCCCCAGTCACCACGGGGTCAACAGCACCGGCGAGCACGATAGCGCAGCAGCCGATCGCGGGTGCTGAATCCTTGGCGGCCATCGCCACGCCCATGGATCTGGACTCAAACCTGACTTACCCCTACTTGGTGACTGGGATGGGCTGGACCAGCATGGTACCCGTTTCCGCGGCGCTGCCGCCACAGTATCTCACCCTCGAGACTGTGAGCTGGTCTCCATCTCGTAGTGTTCACCCAGCACTCATGCCCAGCACCTTATTCGACTTTGGCGGTGGCGGAACAAGCGAAGCCGGTACTCGCACACCCGGCGCGAGGGCTTACACAACGTGGTGGAGCTCATACACCGAAGCGTCCGGCGTAGCGAAGTTGAAGGAACGTCGAGAGGGCCCGGACGAAGGGCATTTACATTATTCTTCTGGATGAGGATAAAGTTTTCCAAGTAACGGGTGTCAGTTGTCACCTCCAAGGCCAGCCATGGGGATCCGGCTGCGCCAGCCCTTCGGCAGCGGACCCCGGCGCCACTATATTGGCAATGTTGGGTTCTTGACTGCTCGCCCTTGATGGCGCAGAGTGGCTCTGGGACGGTCGGACGGTGGAATGAACCGCTCCACTGAGTCTGGGGTGGAAGATAAGAGCAGGGCAGTCAAACGGTAAGAAGTGATGGTTCCAACCCTTTTCAGGTCACCGCGGTTCACCACGTCTGAAAATGATCGAACCAAAATCGTATATGCATAGATAGTTTGCAGCCTTTCCAGTGGTGTTATGTGAACTAATTAGATGTCCCGTACGTGGGCACACACCGAGCCAAAGCCCGGGCGGCGAGTGGTCTGACGCGAGTCCAGGCATCCCTATCAGAGACGTTAGGTCCGATACTCGCCGTCGAGCCCTCAAATGTGACCAAAACAACACCGCCATGATTCTTCCTCAAGTTCCCCAATATACATTGGAGGTTGTGGAATAACTGGGTTTCAAGCGTTTCGGACGGCGGTACAAACACCATCGTGATGTTGCTACCTTCCTCGTAGCAGCCCGAACACCAACCTATACAAAAGGAAATGTGCAAATAGTCAATCTTAGGAGGAGTATCCGACAAGAGTCCCTGTCTATACTGTTCCTCCATCTTTCCCTCTCGTTCGACCACGTTACTGCCTTCGAGAACAGAATTAGATGCCTGGTGGCAGCAAGGGATCGATAAGCAGACCAGTCTGGTAAGCATAGTCCGACGACGTGGCGAAAAGTGTGAGGTCCGGTGAAAGGGTGCGGCGAAGGCAATCAAATGGTCAAGATCAAACGTGCATATACGAGTTACTGTTGAAGGACAGTGCTGGAGCAACCCAGGGGAGAGCTGTGCTTGGGAACAGGCGGATTTTATGGGTGGTCGTCAGCGCGGTCGACTCATTGACGACAGCCCGCCTGTTAGTGCAGGTGAGACCTGCAATCGCCCCTGGAACCCTTTCAAAACAGGATGCAGAGCTGCCGCCCGCCAGACGAAATCAAGCCCCGCACGATGCAAGCACCAGCTAATGCCGTTCAATGGAGCAGAGCGGTCAGAGCGGTTACCGCGGTGTGCTCCAGCACTATAGGTTTTTACCTCCTGGGAGCGTGTCAACCGACTAAACAGGTTTGCTCCGACGCTCAAACAGGATGATCACTCCTTTAGATGTACCTGTACCAAAATTTGCATGCCGTGAACTTGACCTGAGCGAGCAGCCAGATGACAGGCCGACGACGACGGATATGATTCCGCCAGCGAAAAGGGGAAGTGGTTCGTTTGCGTAACAGGGTCCCCCCAGTCCCCATCCAGCGTGACTAAAAGCAGAAAGGCAGGGATACCATCCACGCCCCGTTTCCTCTCGTATACGCAAGCCACAGACCCTGGGGCAGACGATTCTTTACCGAGGCCAGTGGTTGTGAGCTACCCTTTAATTATTGGGCTGGTCACATCTCGATCGTGGGTGATCGCCCCGCGCGCACGGGTCGCTCCAAGTTCAGGATTGTCAAAGGATATTCCGCTCCAGGCCGAGGACGTGTCCCGACCCACTTGCGCACCGCTGTCGCGTATATATTACTGGGACCTTCGTCCTCTTGACTTGAGCAGTGGCCAAGGCCAATACAACCAATAAATCTCACATTTTGACAAGGATCACGCTGCACTTCAAAGTGTGTGCCTTTGTTGTCGCCTCGGCGCATTCGCCAACCTCCAACGTCTGTGTCCGGGCTGCCTGTATGCAAGCGCACTGCCTCACGCGGCCATCAAACCGGTCCCATTCAGCTAGCCTGAATGTCCTCTGTCATATTTATCCTAACTGCCGTCAAGAGCGGATTCAAAATGTCTTCTCCAAAGTTAGGACTGTGCAAGAAAAAGGGTCTGTGGGGAGGTCACAGCCGGTTGCAGAGGTCCATGAGGCTGCGGGACTGCTCTGAGAAGAAAACCGACGACTACGAAGACTCCTGAACTACCATGATATCGACAATCATTCTATAGTCAGGTAACTACCTTGCGTCTGGAACATCACTGCCGTTGTTTCCACTGAGTCCCTGAGAAACACCGTGGCTGGCTCATGCAGATCTCTGCCCCGGCTCCAGTGTTCCAGTGCTCCTTTCCAACAGGGCATAAAGTCCCTCCCAATGCAAAAGTCGATCGGCTTGCAGGAATTTTGTCACCCGCTCTTGCTTCCAGTATGCCAGCGCTCTGCCGACCACATTTAGCAGGTCTTCTCGTGGCGACAACGACGCGGCATGTGCTTTACACAGCCGCCCGAGGCATGCAGTCTCGCTGGATAAGTCAACAATCGGAGCAGGTAGAAGGGAGATCCAGCGACTTACTGCGGGACCATGAACAATCTATGGACAGGATCCAAGCTTTGGATAGTATCCAGGTGCAATTCACAGTTCGTTACGCAGCTTTCTGCAAACTGGAAATTCTCGTAGGGGGTTGGCAATCCAAGGCCCGCAGCGGAATGGGCAGCATCTAAATGTCCCTTCGCAAATACAATCCACCCGAGTGCTAGACCGGAGGCCTAACCAAAAGACACATGGTCCATCGGAATACCGCATCGAATTTGAAAGTAGGCTATCGTGTTCGTGCTTTTTGCGACAAACAGACTCCACGCCTCCGTGCCGAACATCTGTGTGAAGTCGCCCTCGGGGGGGAATGCAAGAGCTCGGGAATCGGCTCCATCGAGGCCGTGGTAGGGAGGTCCCTAAGGTTATAGGCGTTGGACAATGCTCAGTATGGGCAAGGTACAGCTTTTCCAAGAAGAAATCCAGGCCCTGAGAAAGGAAGCCCATGAAGGAAGGGAGAACATGCATCAGATGCTGGTCCAGATGCAGTTTCCCTCTCAAGAACAGGTAAGGCAGTCACCTGATTGCTCGCTCTATCACTCTCCTTCGCTCACGCCGGCCAGGATTTGGGCTTGAGTGATGCGACGAATGCTTCGATCTCATCGGGCGAATCGGCTAGGTTCAGCCCTGCAACTCCACTTGCCATGGAGGATTGGGACACTGCGAAGGTGAAGGAGTTTTCGGATGACTAGTTTTGACTCCGGGTATAGTACTAGTAGTACTGTATTTTCCGTCCAGCGGCCGTGAGGCCGCTCAGGTCCCTATGGGGCACAGGACGTGCTGAGCTAAACTATCTGGAAAAAGCGCCGCCAGAAACCTAACCCAGTGCTGCTTGCAAGACCTCGCAAGGCCGAGCTGTCGAGGTCGAACCCGGAGGCGGCTTTCCTACCTCCCGCATGGTAGGTTTTCGCTAAGCACACAATACAAGTGACTATGGCTGGCCCCCGCGGCAAGTCTTCTCAGATGTCCATCCAGCATTTCATCGGCTCGGAGGCGCTGCGTGTCAGAGCCTGGTGCCCGTCAGCGGGTCTTCCAGGCGCGTGGCGATAGCCACAATGGTCAACCCTTGGTTTTCACCGGTCAGAATTCTCTCGCTCGTTCGGCCAACGCTGCTGCCGCAGTCCCATGCTCCAGTAACCAAGCAAAGGAAATGATCGAGGAGCGGCGGCAGGGAAAAACCCTCGGAAGGAATCAGAGGCTGTCGCGCAGCTTGCCTTCAGGGAGAAAAACCTCCGCAACCGGTCACCGTGATTGAAGGGCGAACCCTCCAATTGCCCAATAGCTCCTTGGTTCCGAAGGAATGCTATGGGCCAAAGTGCAATTGTCGAGACCGGCTTCGCAGAGGAATGTGAACTCTCCTAAGGTCTTCCTCTGTGCTGTTAGGGCCACGATGGGCCTTGGCAGCGAAAGCGCGGTCAGGTGGCCTGCAAAATCTGGCCCAAGCTTAGCGAGCCGCTAACAGCTCTTCAGGGGTGCAGATTTTTACAAGGGAGAGTTGTTTTGACTCCGGGTATCTCTCATGAACAATGAGTATAGGTTATGTAGAGTCAGTGTTTTTGAGAAATTTAAAACAAATACAATGCACAGGTTCGCCCATTGCAAGCTCTACCGTACAGCATGGCATGCGGAAACCTTCACCCCGATGCAGCGCGAGAGGCGAAGAGGGACGCGCACCCTCTCCTCCGGGCTCGGAGCGGCGCCGTGCGCTGGGCGGTCATGGCCCTCCGGGACCCACAATGTTTGCGGGCGCGGCGGTGCCGCCCCACCTACCCCACTTCCCTGGCGGACACGGCACAGCATTGACACGGCCCGGCGCTTGGGTGCACCGGCCCTCCGAGGCGCCGACCACGGTTACAGGTCACCTGCGGCTTAAGTGATCTATCACAAGCCTTAAATTAGGCCGGCCTTTCGAGGCCATGTTGCGCCACTGTTGGCCAGTCGGCGGCGCCGGGCCAGCCATCAAGCGCCCGCGCCCTTTGGCTCGGCCCGCCGATTGTGGAAGCACTCGGGCAACAGTCCCGA
Organism: Purpureocillium lavendulum; assembly: GCA_029168975.1. Lineage (NCBI taxonomy): Eukaryota > Fungi > Ascomycota > Sordariomycetes > Hypocreales > Ophiocordycipitaceae > Purpureocillium > Purpureocillium lavendulum. The sequence goes on along the minus strand of JAQHRD010000005.1, from coordinate 2,755,021 downwards.
TGTGACGACTTGACATGGGCGCCTCGAGGGCGAATCATTTCCTTTCGCTCGGAAGTGACTGTTTCCGTAGGCTTGCCTCGGCTCTCCGTCAGACCCGAAACGGAGTGTAGCAACCCAGGTCCTCTGCGCCACCACTAATTTTAGTAGGCCACCGGCGCCAATTGATAGCCCTGCCAAAGGACGGAGGTAGCGAGTGTTTCTCGCTGCGCGATTTGGAAGAGCCCGCGAATTTTAACCTACCTGGAGACATGCATTCGGTCGGACGTTCGACCACCCTGACGGAGGGAATAAGGGCAGCTGACCAGGTGATGGCCATTCGGACGAGGACCTGGCGAACCAGCACATCAGGCGGTTCCTACCCCATCTCGCAGGTCTACTTCCTTTTATCGAGCCTGAACTTTCGGTATTTGGGTCCGGGGCAAGAAATTGGCGGGGGTGAAAATGGATACTGTTGAGGATCAGGTGCATGAAGGAATGAAGGCTGCCAAGGTTTCCGTTGCTCTTGATAGTTCTCATTGGGGTTCTCGGACATGGCAATGGGAAAAGGTGTGATGCGCATATACTCAAACAGAACCAGTAGTCTTTGATCAAGGTTTAGTACACGTTCACTCTCGGACTCGCGGATCGCGGACTATCACTTTTCTCGTAATGCCTGGACGTGAACCCTGCGAGCAGCATTAAGTCAAGTTTGGTCGCTCGATATTCGAATTGTATTTTGCAGCGAGGCCCGTCCGCTAGGTTTTCGTGGGTTTGTAGATTAGAGGCATTCCAAAGCCCACGCTCGAAGGCCTTGGTCGGTCCCGTAACACATCGACACCCCTAGTGAATGTCTTCCCGTTGTACAGTTATCATCGACAAATACGGAAACTAGAGGTTTGCCGTCAGTAATCAGCCATACGGGCGGCTCGTTATTGCCTTACGCTCACAGCTGTCGCAAATGTCGACCAACATCATCGAATTGACCTCGCCAATCTCGTTGGTCCGCAGGGTGTTGCATTCGTCGGAGCGGAAGTCTCCCTCAATCACAGTCCACACGCCAAGGTTGGCTGTAAAGCAATCTGTGCCGCCATATAGGCGGAAGTCGGTGATATGCTTGTGGCAGGCGAACGCGGCGGTCGCGAACGCTTGCACAAAGGCGAAGTATTTGGGATGCATTCTGTATCTGTTCTGAGAGGCGGCCTCTCCAGAGTGACGGGCAGTTGGCCTGGCTTTGTGAGGTGGAGAGAGAGGGGAAACGGCTTTTGTGCGATATAAATGTTTCGAAGCACGCGAGCCGGAGCGGCTTCCTAGGAAGTCGCACAATGCTTTGGAGGAGTCGGGGCGGCAAAATGAACTCAGCCACGGCGGCCAGTGCGGCTGGGCGAAGACAAAGGGCCCGACTCGACGCTGGGGGGTGGAAGCCCCGCTGCTAGGCGTCCAACACGAGCTTTGTGATGCGGGAGCCCGCACCAAAACTGGCTGGCACCCGCTGCCGCTGCCCCTGGTGTACCCAGTAGCCACGAGTCCATCGCCGACCCCGGTATGAGGGTATTCAGCTCTACATTCGATGGATCACACTGGGTCTGTTCGGGGGCCTCAAGGCGCCTTGTGATAACCCCAGGCGAACCAGCAGTGGGACAAGGCACCTTGGGCTAGTGGCAATCCACAGGATGGTTCAGTGGATGCTGGCAGCCAAGAGGGATTAGCCTCAGGGCTCCGGCACCCTGGCAGGCCAAACGGCATTAGCGGATGGTAAGGGTTCCAAAGGGCAACGATGGAAAAGAATGCTGTAGAGAGCAGATCATTCGTCTAGGACGAGGGCGCACTGAGAGGCATTTGTACGTGATGAAGCGGCTGCATGTCCAGAAAACGACGACTAAAGATCAAAGGATGACATGATCAGGTTCGATTTGCAAGACAGCCGGGGGCTCTCCCGATAGACTTCCCCGTGGACGATCGTGCGCAACACGGTCATTTGTACAGTTGCATTCTCCTTTTTTTGACCTTTTCCTGTCTGAGTCTCTTCAGGTTTCGGCAAGGTCCCGAACTGGTATGTCCCTCTGACTTGCGAGCTCGCGAGAAACGAAATAGCTCGGCTTCGGCTCTGGTGGGCATTTGTCGACGGCATCGCTTGACTAGGATTGCACGCTTCTCGGCACACTGCGGTTGGAGTAAGAGGTCTGGCTCCAGTCGATTGCGAGTCCTCCCGTACGGGTGGCTGTCGCCCTCAAGCTCGCAGAGATTGATGAAACTCGTATTGAAGCTAAGCTATTAGCGCCGTCTTATACTTTGAATGAGATACGTACCCATTGCACGTATGTGCTTCGCCGTCGGCACGACGGAAATCCATCATGAGGCGGATGTTGAGGTGAAATTGGGAAACATATTGTTAAGAGCGGGAAAAGTCGAGGCGTTTACGTTTTATGCCCCTGAAGGCACCCGTGTGCCGGGGATGGCCCGAAGGCATTGAGCCACCGTGATTCTTGGATTGCTCTCAGAAAACCTTGAGACAGGCTACTTCAAGGCCCGGCTCCGTGCCATAGCCTTTGGACACGGTGGTGACTGCATTCTACACAACGCCAAATGGTATGGTCATTTTCTCTGATAAAAAGAAAGAGACGCATGCCACTTCCAGCTTTGAGGCAACGATGCCTCTTGGAAAGTGGAAGGGGGACAGTCTCCCAATCCTTAGGAGCATTGGCCAGACGGGCAGTCCCAGAACGTATATCGTTCATTCACTTGGCGATTGCCTACCATCAGATGCTAACCAAAGGATTCAAGTTCAGATCTGAATAAGAGCACACACGGCCATATACAACAGGTCACTTCTGGTATCAGTCTCCTTTGCGTCCCGGTTCACTATTGGCAGCGTGTTGGTTCTGCGGGTGTCCCATAAAATCGTGCCGCCTTCCCCACCCTTCTCACAAGGTCATATGCTCGCGGACAGACAAAGTGTATCGCAGGTTTTCCACCATAAAATTGGACCAATTTAAGCACAAAATCAACGCAAGTTGGGGGCGTCAGCAATCCCGCAGCACTTGCCATGATGACACAATGGATAAATTGATATTCGCTGCCTGTGTCAGAGAGTTGACCAAACATCAGGTGTGATTCTCACTTACCAGCGCCCGTGAAAGAGCCGATCAGCTCCCTGCAGTGTCTGGATCTCTTGGAGATAGGCTTGAATTGCCGAAACACAACGTCTGGCTGCAGGTTCGTGGGAAGCAGCAGTAGGAGTGTTCGGGTCACAAAATGACTGCAGATATGTTGCACACTTGCGCAAATCCGAGTATATGGCTTCTCTAAGCCCAAGACGGTCGTACCAGGGGGGATGGACCGAAAATGACGGAGGAGTCGGTGGTGGGTGACCGGCCATGGTCTGGTATGACTGGAAGTGAAAGTGATCCCAGCTTTCCGTACCAAAAACAGCGATGAAACGTTCCGCATCTGGAATCAGCAGATTTTTTGGGGGCATCGAGGATGCAACGTGCCAAAGTATTTCTCTTGGACGTGTTGTTAGTGCGGCCAACCCGGAAGGAAGGATTCAGAGTACTGACCGCTGTAAGTTGAAGGTTGTCCACATCATCGTCAGCGTCCACCAATCTTCCGTGGGATCCCAATTCTCGTCAACTTGGCTGCCAAGGTAAGTAAGCAATGGATCAGGATCACTAGACGAGGAAAGATCACTTACCAGCGATGGAGCTCCATGAGTTCGACCGTTCGGAGTCTTTCGCGCCCAAACTGAACGTTGTAGTGGAGGTAAAGATCCCGTAGAGCTTGCACCTGAAGATCTGTCACGTTGGCAGAGGGACAATTGACGCCAGTGCCTGATACTGCCTCGGCGCCTGGCCGTATTTCATCTTGGAGCCCTAACAAGGTGATCAGCTGATGAAGGTCCGAGTGGTCGTTGAAAGAAGCGAAGATATGTCCGATGGTTAGAACATGGAGGAAAGCCTGATAGTCAGGTGGCATGTAACGATATCTGGCCAGTTTGCCGTAGTCGTGATAGGTCTGAAAGAGGCTCTGTAGCTGTTTCGGAAGGAGAATTGGCCAGCATGGCAGGACATGTTCGATAAATGCGAGCGTGAGACTTCGAATGAGTCGAAAGCTGGGAGAGTCCGAAGTTTCCGGGGTCCACTGGTCGCATTTGTTACCTCAACCCCTTCAAATGATGGAGCAAGACAAACCCTCTCAATAGTTTCGAAGAGATTGGCCAATTCGCTCATCGTTGCTGCCAGGCGACGACGGTACTGTTCAAGGTGGTTTACTTCACAACATTGTCGATATGCGTGTCGCATGATCCAATTCCAACACTCCCTCCTAGGCGGTGACAATCCTACTTATAATGGGACAGACATGCCGACTACATCTCTGGTGCTCTCGGCGACCCGACGGCGATGCCGGGCGGCCTGTCCTCCGGCCGGGCTGCCCCACGGTCGCCTCCCTCTCCACCTGTGGCCGTCGTTGATGCGTCACGGGCTGAGCAGGCCGGGCACTCACTCACCAGGTTGCCCCCAGTGAACCTACCGAGGGTATGGAAAATGAATGCTACCCTCCATAGCAGAGAGAAGTGGACGATGACTGTCACCGGCCGCTGGGGTGTGGAAGGGGGAGGGAGAATGAGCGCTGCCCTCCATAGCAGAGAGATGTGGACGATGATGATTGTCACCGACCGGGACGGTCCACGCGTCTGGAGGGGGGGCAGGGAGAATGAGCGCTGCCCACCATGACCACCCAGAAGATGAGTGGCGCTGTCCAGGGCATGGCCGGGCGGCTCGGGGGTCGCGAGCGAGCCCCACTTTCAAGTCATGGTGTGAATAGTGAGTGAGGTTTGACATGATGCCTCCAGTTGACGAGGCCTGACCGGCCAGAGATTCGGCCAATATCCATTTAACCAGTGAGGGGCTCATGCAATGTGACTGATTAAAGTTAATGCCGAATAATGACATGTTGAAATTCGGATGGTCAACGTGGTGGTTGAGGTGCCGGCGGCCCACACGACGATGACACTGGCATCTTCAGTAATGGGCAGCAACATCGACGGGTGAGATATTTGGCTGGGCGAGCGAGGCAATGATACTGATTTGAGTTACTACAAGTAAACGCAGGCCACTGGCGACGTACGGTCGGCCCGCACGATATGGCTGTCGACACTCATACGCAGACAGATTTCTGCTGAGCCGCTTTGTAAAGACCAAGACCACCATGTGATAGACGGCCAACGATATGCCTCCAATATTCAGATATCTTGAAACGTACCCCAACTGAAAGACTAGTAACCAACGACTCTCGATCCATCTCAGCTCAACAACGAGGGTGTGCTCTTGAAGAACTCTCGCGCTATAATGTGCACAAGCTGCGTGATACCAATGGAAACAGAGACAACGGATAAAGCCTTACTCGTGAGCGCGTTATCGGGTCAGACTATGGATATTCAACCTACCAGAAGACGGTTCAAGAGCGACTCTAATGGCTCCCAGAATGCTAAGAAGACAGCACAGAAAGCTGTAAAATGCATAGTGGCGAACGAGAGCATAGCGCTGAACATTGGCTCTTGCAGTCGAAGAGCGATCAAATACCAAAACCACGGCAATAGCATCGAGAGTCGGTGAATGGCGAGCCCCATTATGGTGCAGATGGCCGCTCGCGATTCACCCGATACGTACTGGCCGGCTATCAACACGGTGATGCCCATGGCCGCGATCATAAGATGGCTGAGCGGCCGCACCCAAGCCACTTCCCCTTGAGTGCTTGGTAGGGCCCCTACAAGTAAACACTGCATGTGTCAGACCGCGCTCGCAGCAACAGACGGGAGACTGACATCAGCGAATATGTTGCAAATAATTATAGCAACCAGGACGCAGCGCGCAAGGACTTCGTGATTCTCGAGGTCATTGTGATGGCACCATAAGACGACCAGAAGGATGGCCCCGGGGAGGAAGCTAAAGGCTGTGAGGGTGACTTGAAGCCAGAAAAAGGGACCTGGATAATTTGAAAAATGTGTTACCCTTTGCCGCGAGGGGTTGCGGCGCAAACGGTACAGAATCATGCCTGTCCTAGCACCATGAAGAACGGATGCCACAGAGTGGGCAGCAAAAACGAATGTGATGGCGCGCAGCTGTACAAAAGATAACCTATACATAGTGGGAAAGAAAGTTGTGGAAGGTGATGATGCGCGTTACCCCGGTGCTTGCCTCCGGCGACACGGGGCCACGGCGTGTTTAAAAGGGACTCGTAATTTTGTCCTCTTCTGAGAAGCATCCTTGCACTTGACGCGGCTGATATGACAAGAGTTTGGCGTGTCGTCTGCTCGGCAAGCTCGGCTCCAGGTGTTCGCGCAGGGAGATTCACTGAGCGGGACCCACCGATGATGTGAGGTTTGTCAGTCGCCGTCAAGCCGAGTAGTTTCCGTTTTGCCCCATGCATCGAGTTGACGTGCCCCAGGTGGCGGACTCCACGCCAAGCGGCAAGCATCAGCATCGCCTCCTCGCTTCCTTCCCGCACCCGCGTCGCCCTAACCCTATCCACAAAGGGGGGCAGGACACATTACCTCTGCCACCCCACTTGATTCAACCTTGGAAGCGGCCTGGGCCTAACTTACCCGACGGTTGGCCTGAATAGATACGGAGAAGGATCTGCAGCACAACGACATGGTGTGGACACCTGCCGGCCATGAGGTGGCACAGGAATATCCCGTAAAGGAGTCACATATTGAAGTGTTGCGGCCCTCCCGCAATCTAGTGCTTGCCAGAGGGTGCTAGATCCTGGTCAAAGCCAACGTCCTTTTAGGCGAGGACGGCGCGCTCGGTTTCTGCGACCCGCAGGGGTGAGGACCACAGGACCTCCTTGTCGTCGCACCGTATGCACGCGAGATTGTGGGGCTTTCCACGGCCGCACTTCTGTCACCTCGTACCGTTCATCTCAGCTGTCGATGTGACACGGCAAGTTTGGGGGGGCAGGTTCTCGGTCGATGGTCGCATTCGAGACAGATCTACCCGCGCGAACTAATCAATCGCCGACCTTTTTGGACGCCGACTTTGCGCAACAGCGCCCGTCTTCGATCGTCTTTGGAGGGCAGCGTCTGCCAGTCTGATGCAAACTCGAAGGCGAGTGCAGAGGGCGTCGACGTCTTCGAGTCGACACATTAGTGCCAGTGTGTCAATAAGATTGTTGATGACGGCCGTGGCAGAAGAAGACTGTTGTGCTTGGGGAAGAGCCTGGGCCTCCATGATGAAACGAGAACCAAGGGGAGGTGCCGATGATGACCAACTATAGTTTGATGTGATTGTTTGTGCTGGTGAGTGACAGTGTGGGCGATACGAGGTTGAAAGCTAGGAACTCTGCTGGGTGGGCAGACCTCCATGGATGATGAGCCTGTTAAAAGTCAGTTGGGTGGGCAGACCACCTCTAATGCCGGCTGTGTCACACCAAGGTCGGCGTGGGGCGTGGCTAGTCCATGTCCCCTGTTATCAAAGAAGCTGGGCGTGGATGGGTGTGAGGCTAGAGGGAGTATCTTAATCCTTTCCCCCTGTTCGGCATTCATCGGACCGTTCACGCTGTCCCGCTAGGTCATTAAGCTGTCACACTGCTTACGAGCTCGGTCTGCCTGCGTGCGATGATGGTGTCACTTGGTCAGGATTGGGAGCCGAGGCCAACCTGCAGTTCTACCACCCCCATGAAGCAGATTGTGTTGGTGAATTGCCCCATTAGTCTGCTGTTGTCTTAGGCTTTGACCACATGTAACAATGTCACAATTGGAGCTTCCTGGCTCGCCTACTTTCACCAAAGGGCCAAGTACAATAAGAGGGACTGAAAGGAATCTCACCCCGGAAAGGCACACTTGCGGAGATCCTGATTTCCACGAACAATCATGCTCTCGGATCAGACATTCGCGGTAGCCGTTAGTCTGTCATCTGCAGCTTCGAGAGACCAACAGCTGACTCCTGCAGATCACTCATGGGGCAGGCGGCCATCCTCCGCACAGCACTGTACACAGAGTGTTGAGCGTTCGAGTCCAACATGAAGCAGGAGATGACGAAGTGTTCCATTTAGAGCAGCAGCAGGCCATACAGAGTCAGGAAGCTTTTGGCTGTGTTAACCATCACGGGTCCGGATGTGACAATGATCATCCAGTACCGGCAACAGATGCTGGAGGGCTGGAGAGTGCTTGGGCGGAATAGTGACCGGGCATATTTGAAAAGCAGCTGGAAACATTGTATTTGAGGACAATATTGCGAAAACATGACATGCCACTATCCAGAAGAGACACAAGCGTCTCTGTCGTACACACTCCCAAGGATCAGCAAGAATCATCGATACTTGACGCGTTCCGTTGGCATTTTACAATGCCGTCCCTCCGTTTGCTGCCGACGGTCCGTCCGACAAGAAGACAGGTTGGTCAATAGGCGACGGGCATCTCGAGGATGCGCTTGACCCACCAAAGGACGATGCTGGCGTCGGGAAAGAAACCGGTCCCCAACGTGGAGGTGACGACGGTGGGAAGGAAGCTTGAGCCGGCCTCGGGGGCGGAGGAGGCGGTATCGTCCGTAGCTGGAAAGGCCAGTCCCCAGGCCTTGGCACATGGCCCCGAGCCTCAGGAGCCTGCCGGACGACCTCCACCAGAGACTTTATGATCGAATGCAACGGATATCGCTGGTGCCCGGGATAAGCGTAGCCCAATTCGAAGCACACCCGGGCTGCGATCCAGACGCCGACAGTCTTCACGTCGCTCTCAGGGGAGTTCTCGGGGAAGCGAAACTCAGCGGACGCGCTTTCTTTGCGTCGCTTTTTATATTCGTATTTGAGTCTGGTGAGGTAGTGCTTGACAAGTTCTAGATCATCAGAGGGAGAACATGTGTCCTTCACATCCAATGTCCTCAATGGTGTCCTCGACACGCTATTATCGAGGTGCTTAAGTCGTGTATCTAGAGATTCCTTCGTAGGAAGCTCATCGGTTGGATCGATGCCTTTGTCGGACTCGGCACAAGTGACAATATCGTTCAGCTCGTCCAAGATGGCGATCCGTGGATCCCAGTGCCTCGTCTCCTTGGGGAAGCGCGCCGCAAATGCGACAAGGTCTAGCAGCTGGTTGTCGTTTGACAGAGACATGTTGAGTGTAAGAGGGCTAACGAGGAAGCTGAATTGCTCAGAGGGCTCAAGTTGTGATGCTGGGCAGACAAGCCTGCCAGCCGCTGGCATTGACAGTGTCAGGGTATATGTAGTGCTCAAGATACTCGGTTGCCTGATGTCGCTGCTATGGTGAGGCGGACTGTCCTTATCCGACGAACCCCGGAGACCTCCACTCCTCCCGGGCAAGATGGGTTAGCTGCATGGATCTATTGAGACAGAGGAGCTGCTGCATTTACCTGCAGCACACCTGGACACTCCTTGTCCTATGAACCGGACCCCCTTTGGCTGCCCAGCTGATGATCAGTCCGGAGTGCCGGCTTCATCCCGGGGCAACGTCCCCTGGTTGGTGTGGCTTCTGCAGCCGGCCATAGCTTGCTCTAACCCCGACAAGGGCATTCGTACTGCACACAGCATCACACCGGTGGTGCTAGCCGCAGGTTGCTGTTCGATGGTGTAATGGCAACACGATGTGGCCATGGGACGCGCGGAAGAGACATGTTGGGATATTATGAATATGTGGAATACCTTCTCTTATTAACAGCTTCCTCGCTGCTTGCGTGTTCGCGACTGATCAGGAAACGATAGTTCACAATGGCCCACAACTTGTCATGGCTCTACTACCTCTTCTGCCAGCTTTCCGCTGGAAGGATGGCGTGTTGCAAGTTTGGGTACACTGGTTCGATGTACTGGCTCGCGTCTACCCCTTGATTCTGCACATTGCGAAATCGTCAATCATGCTGTACACGGTTGCCCTGCTCCTGCATGGTCTCTTGCGTCGTCGTAAAGACGCGTATTCACCAGAATAATGCATCGGCGACTTGTGATATTGATCAGTAAACATCTGGAGTGTCAGGCAGCAAGAAGCAGTTGAGCGAACTCTAAATATCATTGTGGGCTGTGCGGATGTCTCTGTTGCACCATCTCTTCTCCCACAGTTTCGTAAGGTGAGACAGCGTCGAGCCCGGCGAACGTGACATAGCGTCAGAAGAGCCTCCACCGATCCACGGCAACAGGCGCTCATGGAGTCGCTCGATATCGCTCCGCATGGGCGGTGCTTTGCCGTTCGGGTTGCCCGGTCCCCCACAGCCCGGTCTTGGAGGGCATGGTGCATCTCTGATGCCCTCCTCATTAATGGAGGGGTGGAGGAGTGGCATCCCTGCTTTGAGGAGGCCCATATTTCTCTCTGCATGTCTGGAAATGGAGGGCAGTGCTCATCTTTGATGCCCCCCCACTCCGGGGAGGCCCTCGTTGTTGGAGTCACTGTTCAAGCGACTGTCACCCATGCTCACAACTGCTTTCTTTGCCGAATCTAGGAAGTGGCACCCACACCGTTCCTATCACCTGTACTTTCCCACAGCCCGTGACTTACATGGACAACCCGTCCCCCCTGTGGGACAACGAGTCGCCCTCCACACTTCCCAGTCCCTGTCGTCACCTATAAGGATTGAGTTCCTGCGGTCGGGAGATACGCAACTAACCCGCACTTTGTCAGCCCTGGTGGGAACCTCGCAGACTCCATTGTGTGAGGCACGAGAGCCCGTCCTACCGTGTCACTACCTTTCTCGGGCTACTTCATAGCGGCCTCCCCCACTCAATCGTGATCGAGTACTGTAACGGTCTCAGCTGAGTGTGTTGACAACTAGCTGAGCGACTGCAACGAGTAGTTATCCTAAAGCTGGAGAAGAAGGGAAGAAAACCCCGGAAAGGGGCGCGAGCTCCTAAGCGGAGCTCTGGAGCTCGTGTGGCCCCTGGTCGAGAGCGACTGCCGAGACCCACACGGGCCCAGCCCGTTACAAGTACATCCAACCTCGCATTCGAACAGAGGAGCCTTTGTTTACACAGACAACAACTAACACGGCACCCCATCTGCACACGGTCTTACCCGACTTGCCATCCCTAGCTCGAAGGAACTTTTACAATGTACATTGGTGACCTTCGTCAAGCGCTGGAGAAGGTTAGAAGATACCACACCTCGGCATTTCGTCGCTGACCCATCTTGAGTTTACGTCGCCTGGCACGACGGCCTTCGAACGAGTGCGGCGAGACACACTTGAATTCGTTAACACGATCTTACCGGAATGGCCGATAGTCTCGGTTGACCAAGTCTACAACAGTTTCCATGCGTATCACAACCGACCCGTCCCCGATAGAACACCGGAAAGTCACATCTTCTGGCTAGTCCTGAGCCTCGGAGATTTACTTTGCCATATTCGCCACGTTAACAGATATGAAATGGAGAAGAAATTTGGCAGCCCAATGACGGACCTCTTTCTACTGAAGCAGTCCACTCACATTGTCACGATTCAAGTGCAGGCTCTTGAAGCTCTCCGCTGCCGCTATGCTGGTCATTGGAAAAACACCCATCTTGACGACCTGGTGCTCTCGTGGCAAGTCTTCCCGCTCATTTCACATGTCGTATTGCTAACATGCATCAGCTTGGGAGACACTGACTTGTTTTCGCCCGTGGTCATGTGGACATACGTTAATCTGCTCTGGTTAGTACGCCCCTCAGTGAAGTTGACGTATCTAACCCCCGAAAACATCAGGGACTCTCCCTCATCTGTACCATCGAAGCTCAACCCGATGCAGCTGCCTTTCCCCTCGAAAGACTACTTCGCGGGGATGTTTGGAGAACAATCATGGAACCTCTTTGTCGCAAAATGCACGAACACAGTCGCGTTATATCAAATCCAAGGCGGTGCTTCGATTATGGGTGTGCAATTTGGCGACCTCTCGGGTCTCACACTCGGGGGATTAAGGATACCATTCCTTCGTTATACGCTGTCCACTCCGCTACGGGTGACGAACGGCCTGTTGACCCCAGTGTCTACCAGGTGGCGCAGAGCTGCGCAACAAACTGCGAGTTGTACTTGTTCACGATTCAAAAATTGGATCATGTACATAGGCTGTTTATGCTCTGGCAGTAAGTCTGTGAAATCTCCGTTCAAGTGCTCTGCGTACTGACTTCACCCAGTGAAGTTTGCTGTCTCTCTCGGTTGTGTATAGCACATGAATCACGTATGATCTCGACAGAGCATCTGCTGAAACATTTGGAGAACGTTCTGTCTTTTTGGAAGCAAGATTCGGTGTCAAAATTCGTTCGTTTTGACGTCATCGTGCAATGGGAGGGGATGCGCGCGCTTCTGGAGGAGAGGGTGAATGGATCATAAGAGAATCAGCAACACCAATGCCCACAAAATAGCACTACTAGGATCCAGAGTCTAGAGTATCACGACCCAAAGCACCCCAGGTGCCTATGATCACGGCAACCAAGTGGCCACCCGAGCTGAACGATTATTGTCCGCAAGGCAGCCCAAGCTTTGCACTCAGCGTGCCCTACAAGCTACTGCCCTCACTTTGTTGGACCATTCTAGTGTACTCTTCGCAATGCCAGAGAGCAGCGGACGTGCGAGTTCCACGGCTTCATCCACCAATACCTCAGGGCGAACCATGACTGACTCCTCCCCGTGAAACATGCAAATTAGGGGCCGAACCCCCTCATCCTGGATCTCCTCCAAGACTTTTCGGAACACATCAATGACATCGGCCTCACTTGGCACACCGTCCGTCATGTTCATTCCTGTGTAGGCGCTGCCCTCCATGAGCGGGCCATGGACTTCGTCGTGGCATGCGGTACATATCGCAATGTGAAACCGTACTTGAAGGAGCCGTATCGAGGGTGACAGATTGGGATAGCGCATGTTGCAGTCATCCGTTCGCTCGCCGTCCGTCACCAGAGGCACGTTGCCTTCCATAATATACTCAGAGCGATGGAAACATGGGCTGGAGATGCATAAAATCTTGGTAGTATCCATGATTCGTCATGCGCAAAGTTTGCAATGATAAATTCTGCGCTGAATCTCTCGTTGTATGTGATACAAGAAGCTAGAAATACAAGCGTCAGCCGAAGCATTGCAAGCATGGGTGCCTCAACACGGCCAAGGTGCAGGAGTCATCGGTCCTGTGGCGGGGAAGCATCGTTGGGGGTCACCAACTACCGCCCTTGGTTATAGAGATGGCCCACGGGAGTGTGGCAGTACCGGCTATTCGCGGAAGCAAACGTGCACTGGCGACAGGAGTCGGTCTTTGCTAGATGATACAAGTGCGAATAGCTACTCGTAGGATATGAGCCACCCACCCCTGGTTCCGCGAGGCGGTCCATGGGGGAGGCGGTTAGTCTGAGTACACGTCGTCAGCCGCTGGGGACAAGGCATTACCGGGATGACCGCGGCCGGTCTCAACCGCAGCGGCGAGTGATTAGCTGGATCGGCGATGCTCAAGTGCAATAAACCCGCTGTGACTGTCCCAGTCGTCGTTCCGAATCCGGCGGCCTGCAGCCAAGCATCCAGCCCCAAAGCTTGCGGTGAAGAATCTCCTCACCTACAGAGGAGAGGAGTACAGGCAGCTGAGACTTTCCTGATGGAGGGGGTGTCAAGATAGGAAACGGTGAGGCTTGACGGGACAGGCCACTCTGGTGCATCGCCTCGTTCCTACCCCTGACGCAGGACGTGGGCCAGGAGCGGCTGGCCTGAGCGAGGCATTGAGTAGCGGCCCCGTCCAACACAGCATGGTCACCGAACGACCTTGTCGCCATGGACGCGATTCCTGTTCCAGCCAGGGGACCCTCCGATTTCTAGGACGCTTGCCTCTTTCTTCGCCCATCTTTCCGTTACGCCCCCGGCTGCAGCATGTCGACCAGGCGGTTTCGGTTGGCCGTCTTGGCCGAGGGGGTGATACGGAGGAGCCGAGCCGCTTGGCTGACAACCTACTCCTAGCGTTTGTTGGCAAGCGTCGCGCTCGTTCGCCGGCAGCGTTGTCGTAAAGACGCGCATTCATCGGAATAATGCATCGGCGACTTGTGATGTTGATCAGTGAACATCTGGAGTGTCAGGCAGCAAGAAGCAGTTGGGCGAACTCTGAATATCATTGGGGGCTGTTCGGATGTCTCTGTTGCGCCATCTCTTCTCCCGCAGTCTCGTAAGATGAGACAGCATCGAGCCCGGCGAACGTGACATAGCGTCAGCAGAGCCTCCACCGATCCACGGCAACAGGCGCTCATGGAGTCGCTCGATATCGCTCCGCATGGGCGGTGGTTCGCAGGGTTCCATCGACAGCTGAAAGCGGGTGAATACCGACGCCGCGAGGCCACGCCACGGCGTAAATGCGTGGCCGTGAGGGAATGTATATGACCGTCAGACGCGGGACCAGGTGGCCGACCACCAGGCCAGGTCCTTGTTTTGGAGGGCAGGACCAATCGTCCATGGCCTGGCCCCAACAGTAATTGCTTCCTGGCCGCGGCGTTCTTGGAGGGTACGGATCATCTTCCCTGCCCCCCTCCCCCGGGCCTTGGAGCTCTTCCTTTTGCCCCCTACATGATCCTAGCTTCTGCATGACAACGCGGGCTGCAGGGGCCAGGGAAGAGGGCGGCCAGGCTGGGTGTTTGGTCGAGCAGTGTCATGATGCCTGCCGCAAAGAGGGGAGTGCACACCCCATCCTAGTGATGGCTCGATCAGTAGAACAAGGACTCAAGCCATGGACACGCGGCCGGGGCCTGCACTGGGCGAAGACGGGCCCTGTCCCGGTGGCTCCGGGGACCGGATTCGTGACTCTTGCTTAATCCGGGCGACGCCGAACATGGGACATACTCGGATATGCTCCCTCATGGTGGCGGATAGTGTAGTTTCACGGCGGCGATTGAAGGCTAGAGGCTAACATCGATCGCCCGGCCCAGCCCAGCATCCACTTCGTGCCTCGTCGTGACTTGTACCTTTGTTCGATCGTACCCCGTAACAAGTACGCCTGCGGGTCTCATGGCTTGTTATTGAGATTTCGGACCCTCATAAGATCTGACCTTCCTAAATTGCTCCTCTTTCTGGCAACATCACATCACGATACCCAGCCTCTCAGCCTCTCCTGGGGCAGAAATGCAGGTATGCCAGAATTCTGCCTATGCCCAAATTGCATTCAGTTGCGAGATCATCCTTTTATGGAGCTTTCCTTACAGGAACATGGCCTGGCGTTCTGGTTATATTTCCACAACGTTCGGTCATTTCACTGCGAGACTCCACTCTTGCGCCTTCGGCACCGGTCTTTCACCATATTCTTATCCAGTACCTTGGTATATTTCCAAGATGGCGTCCACCTATATGCTCTGTTCGAAGGCCGAATATATGTCCTGACTTACGGTGCGGACTCATCAACAATCCAGTCTTTCTTGGACCGCCTCATGTATTGGCACTACTACATACGGCTGACTGCACGCTTGGTGTGCAACCTCTGGCACTCGATTGCTCTCATGGCGAAGCTAGGACTTTGGATTCAACGATAGAGTGGCATGGATATACTCATCAAACATCTTCCATACGGTACTGAGGAGTTTCTGGCGATCATTCTTTAGCCTGGGGGGAACGACAAGGGAAGGACCTTCTGAGCGGGAAAATATGAAGGGCTGGGTCACCCGGCTTCTGGCGATAACGTACAAGATAATACCTCCAAAAGAAAGAGCTGAGGTTTATGTCGGCAGCTCTGGGGTTGTGATCTATTCAAGTGCACTTGAGTGATGAGTCCCCACAGGGCACGACAGTAGTGAAAGGCAGACATTGAGGGAGGAGTGCGCGCGAGAATTCCGACCGCAGCCTCACTCTGGTCCCCGGCTACAGGGATGGCGCAGCTGGAAGCCCCTAGGCGTACGTCGGGCCGCAGATGCTAGTCGCATGGGCCGCAAGTTTTTCCTGGGCGTCGCAGCCAAGTGTCTTTGTTCAGTCACCTTGTCGAGAGCTATAAATGCCCCATCTTGCCAACCATCCGTGGAAGCTATGGATGTTATAACTATCACTTGCAGTTAACATGTCTACTCCTTCGCCCTGGATTGACTATGGCGTGAACCCTATGGCATCATCTCCGGCAGACCACTTCGCTCCGAACCGGAGTGTGAACGCGAACCCAGTCCAAAATGAGCTACCGGTGTGCATTGACACGCTCACGGGGCCAATAGAGTCTGTGGATCCATCTTCTGGGTTACATTACAGGCCACCGACTGCGACAACGTTTGACGACTACCTTTCTCACAAGTCGTTCGCGGAACTAGGCAGCCCCAGACTGCCTTTAACGAATCCGAGCGGTCAAATGTACCCAACTGCCACGAGCGACAGCCTGGAGAATCCCACGGACATGTCTGACGGGTGCAGCAAGGGTACCTCGCAAGATTCTAGGACCAGGCAACGCGCGGTGGTAAGTAAACCACGGCTCATTAGGCTCGAGCCTAAAGGTCATCAGTGTCCCCCCGGCAGGGAACACACCCTTTTCAACGGGTACGGGTTCGATGGTAGTGGGACCTGCCGCTCAGAAGATGAATATCCGGTAAATAGGATCCTTGAGTAGAATGCGAGATGGCAGGCTAAATACGACAGCTGTACCGAGGTCCTACCAAACGATGCGTCAGCTGCAGGCAGCAACTACCAGATTATGAGTTTTTCCGTGTTCGGGGCAAGTACCCTTACGGGTCAACGGTGGTCTGCAGAAATTGCCGCGCGAGAAGCAACGAGAGAATGTATGCGACAGCTCGGACGGTACATGTAAGCCCCCCATTTCTGTCTTCGGCTGTTGGAAACTAAGGAAACGAAGTGTCCCGACTGTGGAAAAACAATGCTGCAGAGAAGTCTAGCGAGGCATCTGCGACGGCATACGGAAGTCGACGCGGGCACGCCTCGAGGGCGGCCGGGCGTTCCCGAGTCGTCGACGCCACGGTCCGGTCGGGTCCGATCCGAACACGACGACGAGACTCGCGAAACAATAGACGTTAGAATACGCAATTGATTGCGACTCCGGACAAGGGCCGAGATAGATTCGCAGGCCATGCACCAGCACTCAGGTGGCAGTGGAGTGGGACACACGTTGAGCGGCAGCCATCACGGATGCCGCTTGAAGTTTCGGTAGTCCAAACGAGATTTCGCAGGAGCTATAAAGTATAGGAATGGATGTTCGTCGTAGGAGTCTGGCTGGAAATGCTTTCAAATGAGGATCGCGTCTCGGTTAGTGGCTAAGCAACTCTGAGAGGAATAGTGCAAGAGTTGGGGAAGAACGGGGAAACCGGATCGCGGTGACGTTGTCTACTATGAACGGTACTGTTCTAGTACTCCTAAAGTCAAGCAGGGTTGATGTTAGGTGCAATGTTCGGCGTGGCGTCACATAACTCACTCGGTAGCTGGTTCATAGGATAGGCCAGCAGGTAGACCTGGTTGGTGTAGTGAGCCGGAGAGGTTATCAAGTGTGCGCCAACAAGTCAATCCACCCAGACACACGAACGTAGTGCATGGTAGACGGCCAACAGGGTGCGCGGGACCCAGCAGCCTCATATTGGCGCCCGGCTGCAGGGATGGCACCGCTGGTGGTTTCCGGAGTGACTAAGGTGTCAGGCGCTGGCTGGATGGTTCGCACACCACTTTTTTTTTTTTTGCGGCGCGGTAGAGGCTCGGCTCACTCTCCGTGCTACGTATAAATTGCCCTCTCGTGCCAAGTGTCGAGAGCAAGCTCACTCATGCCAAACACTATGGCAGCCCGAGATTTCATGGCCGACATACCGGCATGCCCTGTATGTATCGGCCTCGATAGTCCGGAACATATGACATCGTGCTCGACAGATCACTCCGCCTTCAGCTGGCTTGTTCATGCGAATACATTCCATGAGGCGCCCATTGACAAATTCGCAGGGCGTACAGAGCCCAAAGATCCAGT
Organism: Purpureocillium lavendulum; assembly: GCA_029168975.1. NCBI lineage: Eukaryota > Fungi > Ascomycota > Sordariomycetes > Hypocreales > Ophiocordycipitaceae > Purpureocillium > Purpureocillium lavendulum. Next base: position 2,737,180 of record JAQHRD010000005.1, on the reverse strand, counting down.
CTTCGAGTTTCTTGGTCATCAGTTAATACCATCTCCATGTACACACACAGTTTATGACAACTTTCTTGATCAAGCTTCCGCGGAAACAAACAGCTCGGGCCTGCCACCGGAAACTTCCAACCGTCAGATCGAATCGCACGCAGGTGGCAAATCCTTAGGCTCACCCACACCTGGCAATCTTGGCAAGGATGCTCCAACGGATCCTAGAGCCAAGGGACGCGTGGTCGTACGTACGCCGCCACCTCCTGAACATGAATCTGACAGCCATCAGTGTTCCTTCTGCCAAGAGCACATCTTCTATGAAGAGTACGAGTCTCATAGAATTACGTTTCATCAATCAGTATCTGGAAAACCAGTATGTAAGATCGTCTTGTTGTATATCGAATACCGAGCTAAACCAGACAGCAATGCTCTGTGTGTCCGGCTACATTTAAGACCGAACGACAGTTGCTTAATCACGAGAAATGGCACACTGAGTGGGAGAAACATCGCGATTCCGTCCGGCAATGCGCTCAATGCCAAGAGTCCTTACCAGGCGTAGATTTCCTCAATCCTAGGCGTCCTTTCTGTCAAACGATAGTCCGCCCCAGACCGAGGATGCGTCCGGACCCACTTGGACATCTCTGTTGTGTATATAAGAACTGGGACCTTCGTCCTCTTGACTTGGGCAGTGGTTAAGGCCAATACAACCAACAAATCTCACATTTTGACACTTTCAACCTAACACGCTTGTGCAAGGATTGCCGTTCTGGGAGGGCCGGGGCGGTCGACCCCAAGGTTAATGTAAGGCACCCATATTCCCTACAAATTCGCTTTCAACTAAGGAGTCAAAGTGCCCTGATTGTGGAAAAGAAATGGGGTCAAAGAATTTAAAGAGGCATGCTCGGAGTCATCAGCCCCTGATCGACGGGTCATTGCAAACATGCCCCCGGTGCTGCCAAACTGGTCCAAGCCAGAAATTCCTCCATCGGGTCAGGCCCGGTATTCAAACCCAGCTATGCGAAGACTGTCGTTCTATATCACGACATAGGATATACCCCTCTCAAGTGAGCGATGATCGCCCCGGATTGCGATAGAGACAGCCCCTTCGCAGAACAGAAGCACTATCACTCAGATCATGGCGGAGGGGTAGCCTGAAGTAATGGGGCAAGCCTCCAGGTACCGCTTGAAGTTACGTTCGCATGTACAAGAGTTTTGGAGAGCAATGGAACCCTTACGAATGTTCTTTTTCGAGGAAGCATGAGCAGTAGTCACACTCGCAATACTAGCGTGTCCCCGCCGGTAGTTCAACAACCCTACGAAAGAAAAAAGGGAGCTGGGGAGGACAGGCCACTGTTTTTCTCTGTGAATAAGTGGCTTTACTCGGGATGTCTCGTTCGTCAGAAGGTACTGCCAGAGCCGCCGCAGCTTCACTGAACACAATCGCTCGCGGGCCTGAGCCACGTTCCCGCAGTCTTCTTCTCAGTCGAAAGCCAGCAACCCCCGTGCCCGAGACGCTGGTGTTGACGCTGGGCACTTAGTCTCGATCCCCGTGGCATCTAAGTCTATCCAGCCCTCCGCAGCCACGGAGCCGCAGTCCCAGGCGGGACCCCACCGGTCGGTCCACCGGAGCAAGAGCCACAGTGAACCAACCCGCTTGGATAAGCCTATGATTCGACCGGCTTCGACAACGTGCACTATATGCCGCAAACCCATGTTTGTCCTTGACTCGTCCGTGAAGGCCACGGCTTCCTCGGAAGCCGCCTCACGACCCTGACGTGACCAACAGGATCCCTGCAGCTTGGGCTCGACGTATCACATGTGAATCTCTCCGTTGTGACCATATTGGTCTGGAGTGATCCGAGAATATAAGAGGGTATTGGTTCCTATCCCCGCTACTGCAGGCCTTGAAGCTGCGACCAACAGGTCATGGGGCCAGAACCGGGCCTCATGGTCTACCTGTGCAGTCTACGGCTTCCCAGGAAGCCGCCACGGTCCTTCTTGTGTGGGCATGCATTTCCCCCAAGTGAACCAGCCACCAACTCTAGCGCACGTGAGATGCCGTGACTATAAGTAGTCGACCCCCTCCCGATCCAAGCTCCATCCAACTCTCCTTCCGTATCATGCGTCGTCACATTGGTACCATGGCTTCAAACTCTCTCGCAACCCCGGTGTCCACGAAGACCCAGTTTCATCCTGTTGGTGGAGAGAACTTGCACCCGCCTCTTTCTCCCGCACCTACCGAGCCCGAGCACGATCGTCAGACCACAACTTCCATCGCCGTTGATACTCTCATCGACCAAATTGCGCTGCTCGCAAACGGCGACGATCACGACGAGCTCGACAGGAGCCTAACGCAAGCTCTACTCCCTCGTGGAAGCACTGAGAAGAGCCACATCAGAGATTTTGCGTTGCGACTTAGTGATGCCTGCTTGGATGTCAGGCCTCAGGAGCCTCCACAATCTCCCCCCAACTACGCTCACTCAAGAGACACGCCTCAGTCAAGCCCTGTGTATACTCGCATCAAATTCGTGGCGAAAGAGTCGGACGGATCGAACGACGTCGACAGAGCGGATACGGACCCAGAGACACCCCCAGAGGACCCTGCGGGCCCAAAGTCCGAGGGACGAAAGACGAGCCAATCTCCACGCCAGACGAGACATGGAGCCTTCGATCATGTGAAGGGGCAACATGTGACCGCATGTGCTAGACGTGCGACACCGGATGTTGTTGCAGACGCGGAAGATTCCCACCCAAAACCACGTCGGGCAAGCCCAAAACGTGCGGCACCGTCAGAGGTGACCCCGAGCATGGCGACAACTGACTCGCACCCGTTACCCATAGTTGACCAATCCATGGACGACTTTGTCGATGACTGCTACGACCAGATACGACGCCTCAATTCTCCCGAAGTATCGCAAGACACATGGGTAGACCTCGTTTCTTCTATGGAGAGCAACCAGTCCCAGCAACGGTGGACAGACGGTTCGGAGTGGCAAGCGCTTGCCACCAGCGGACAAGGCGACAAGACTCGTGGGTCTTTAAAGTATGCCGCTACTCTCATATGCTTCGCCAACTGGCATGCCGCCCAGGTACAGCTGATCATGGCATCATCGCCAGTCGCCAGATCCAGTGCCGCGCGGGGTGTCTCTGCACGAGTGCTCGGCGCAAAGCCCTCCGCCACGGACCAAGCCCGTCCGTGGGAAAGGAGGCGCAGTTCTTTGAACACGCAGCTCGCACGTGGACGGAAGTGGGCTCGCTTGGTGACAGAGTTTACACCCGGCATTCTGTTGGCGAACTTATGGTCAGTTACCCTTTGACGAGATAGAGCTCAGCTGACACCCAAGAAGGCAGCTTGGAAAGACATCGGATACCGACCTCGATCGAATCATCCACGATTTGCACAGCGATACAAGCAAGAAAGAGGTCATTCGCATACTACAGAGCCAGGTTCACCTTCTCGCGAAGACTGGTCGCACAAACGAGACTGTGTTCACTTCCGATCTGCTCTGCGCAGGACTCTCGCACCGCAACCAGATTCCTGAACATAACGAGAAAGCTGAGAGCTTCTGCTTGGCCGTCCAAAAATCGGTCGGCGATGCGCCACTTACGGTCACCCATGAAAGCATTCATCTCGACCCGAAGACGCTCGGCACTCTCGCTCCGAACACATGGCTTAATGCGGATGTCATCATGGCGTGCCTCATGGTGTCCGATAGGCTCCCGTGGGTCCGCGTTGGGATATCGGTGCCCATGCATTGTGGAGGGATGACTTTGCGCACCGTGCGCCGGCCGTTTGAAGTCGCTGCCTCGAAGATCGACAGTTGGCGCAAGGAGACCACAGACGAACTAGTGTTTTTCTTCGTCCTTTTCCAAATGTCGAACCATTTCAGCCTCCTCGAGGTAAACGACAGAACGAAGAGCATCTACCACTACGATTCGATGGCTGCCGACGACGACAAAGAGAACGCCGAGATCAAGGTCGGTTTGCAAGTCTGGACATTCGAATAGGAGCTGACAAACAGGAAGGCAGCATGTGCAGAGGAGTTCCCAAAGCTGAAGTATAGCGAAGAGGTACATTGTCCCCAGTGTACGTCGTCTCTCCAAACCTAACGCGTACGCAGCGCATTACGCAGCAAGAGGACGCACATAGCTGCGGTCCCATTGTCCTGAAGACTGCTCGGTTGCGAATGATGGGCAAGGCCCCTCCGGCAAAGTACGACCCCGATAGACTGCGCCAGGAAGCCATCAGAGCCCTACGCTTGGCCTGGTCGAACGGCGTCTTATGCCGTGACCCTGGGCGAGGTAAAAGGAAACGAGCTGACGCTGAGCCTGCCAGTGGGAGGGCTAAGGCCCGGCGCAGGTAGTCAGAGGGGGCTGAATCTGTTCGGGCAGTAGATAATGGAACTTTCGCTGAGCTGCTTTGGGTACTATTTCATCTAAGGACTTGTCTGCCAATTCGGTTGAGTACTAGCCAGTAAACAAGGTTTTTCCAACTCCTCTGCCCCGTTCTTGACTCCATATCCAATATCATTTCAATTTCGGCAAAAGAATGTACTCATAGATGGTGTACATGATAATGGACGAAGTCAGGCACGCGCCAATGATCACGACGCTGACGATGGCAGTTATCGACCATTGCCCTTCTTGGGAGCCATACACGTTCAGTAGCGTTGATATTAGACCCATCAATGAATGTAGCATGGTTGGTCTGTAGATGTAAGCTTCGTCTTGGGCGAGGGAGGGATCACGGCGGCACGAACATGACGAGGTAGCGATTAATCCAGATGCGATTGTGGCGCCACCTTATCCACAACCATGCAAGGCCACCCGCTGCGATTATGCAGGCAAAAGAAGCGATGAATATGAGAGGAATGTTGCGTATGGCGTGCATGGCCGATTTTCCGATATCGCCAGTCTGCTCCGGTGCGTCGATGTATCGTACCGACGAGTATGTGGTCGGCGATGTTAGAAAGCCAGCCAAGAGGAGCCAAGAGAAGAAGCTTGCGAGACCAAAGTAGAACGGCTTGATCTCCTTGTCCATGCGGAGGATCATTTTATCGTACTCGGTCAGGGAAGCACCGCTGTCCACAGGCTCCTTCATGCCTGCGCGACAGCTTTCTGTGAGCAGAAAATGACGGAAAGTCGAGCTGGCCATGGGTACGGACGATTGCATTTACTACAAGGTGAGTGTCAAGCAAGTAGTTTCGCGCGTCATTAGTATCCTCCAGGTCCCAGGTCGGGGGGGCTGGGGCCGGCTAAAGCAGGCGGCACATCAGTCGTGGTAGTCCTGCATCTTCAAAATAAACCTGAGAAAGGACGCAATTAGCCAAGACACTATATTTAAATGGTAAACATATCACGTTCCAGGCTACAGCCTGCTGTGCCAGCCTTCGAGCAGATGCTTACAATCGCTAGTCGCGGCCCTTTATTTTAACGACCTCCACCTACGGACCTCCAATGGACCGGCGGCCATCCCTGCTCCGCACATACCAGATTCAGCAATTGAAGGAAATAGTCAGCGTCGGGGCATATATATCGCCCTGCATCGGTGAAACATCGTGCAAGGACCATCGGTTGATTACCTTCCTGACCAAAGCCCAAGTATGGACGCATCAATCGCTCAAGTCTACCGCTTAATTGGCATGAAGCGCTCTGAGCAACGCCAATGGTTATTCTCCAGGGCTGGACCCGACAGAATGGACGAGATATGGACCATGGCGATGAACGACTTCCTGTCCGCCAAATGGCAGTACCTCGCGGCGGAAGAACGGCTCTGTGACGCGCTTGAAGTGCAGACTAGGTTGCTCGGCGATAAGCATCCTGACACTCTTACCACCTTGAGTTATCTCGCCGACACACAGATGAAGCAAGGCAAATACAAGGCCGCGGAGTCATTGTACCGTTACACATTGGCGCAAAATAGAGAGGTCCTGGGCGATACCCATCCGGAAATTCTCGTTACTATCAGCAAGCTCGCAAACGTTTGCCATAGTCAAGGCATGTATCGGGACGCCGAGGCTATGCACCACACGGTACTGGCGGAGCGTCGTCAAGTTCTCGGCGACGGGCATCCAGATACGCTTAAGACTTTGAGTCACCTTGCGCGCATACACTCAAGTGAAGGAAAGTACGGCATTGCAGAGACGGCGCAGCGCAAGACCCTGGAACTGCAAAGACAAACACTTGGCAACGAACATCTACATACACTTGCAAGTGAAAGCATTCTTGCCGGTATGTTGCAGAGACAGAAAAGGTTTCGAGAGGCCGGGGAGCTATATCGTCATGTTTTAGCTACACGCCAACAGAAGCTTGGCCACCGGCACCCGAGCACGCTTTCGAGCCAAGGTTACTTCGCAGGCATATTGCTTTGCCAGGGAGATCATGAAGCTGCTGAGAACCTGTTCCGCGATACGTGGAATCTACAGCAGCAGGTGCTGGGTGACCATCACCCAGACACGCTCGTCACTAAGAATAACGTTGCGGATGTACTCGACCGTCGGGGAGAATGCGAATTGGCTGAGGAATTGTTTCACAACGTGTGGGATGTACAAGAGCAAATTCTCGGCCCCGAACATCCACAGACTCTCGTAAGTGCGAGTAATTGTGCCGGGGTACTCTATACTCGAGGGAAGGCATGGAACGCCGAAGCAATATATCAGCACGTGCTCGCCGCGCGTCGACGGGTGCTCGGCGACAGCCATCCGGACACGCTCGTCACCAAGACAAATCTCGCACTCGTCCGATACAGCTTGGGGAAATCTGGAATCTTGGTCTGAAACGGTATCACTTAGTTCCTATAAGCTATTGCACCAGAGTCAATTGCAAGGTTATTGCGAAAAGCGTCGTATGACATCGTGCTCTGTACTGTCTGAGTGGCCAACAAAGATGTTCCGTGGCTGTCGGTGTAACGAAACCTTGTAACAAAGCAATCATGATCAAACGTCCAACGAGCGCAATGCGCCGAAGCGACTGTAATCTCACGATTGACGGTGGACGCTCTTTGGTCTCAATCTTGCCCCAGTGGTGCAGTGTTCGTCGCGTATTTTAGGGAGCATTAGTTTTAACGGAGCCCTGAGTTGCGGGCCCGCTGTCTGGGCGCGTAGTCGGCGTGGCGCGACCAATCGGCTGTTAAGATGGACGCCAGCATAAGCGCCGGAATCAATGCATGGTACCGTCTGTGACCTACATCCCCCCCGCGTTCGATGCCCAGGGGCACTTTGGGACTTATTAAATGACTCCCCATCCGCGATTCGAGAGACTGATCTCGCAGCAACTGTTCAGCGCCTCTAATCCACTCACGTTAAGCTGAATCAATACTTCTACGAGGCCAACCAGGCAGCCGACCGTGAGAATGAACCTTCACGTCTCACTCTTCCTCACGATGCTGTTCTGCCAAACCTGCACCGCAGACAGCGATATTACAGCTCCAAAGTTCATCCCGGACCCTAATGTTGCAGTTCCTGAGTTCACCACCGAAGAGGAAGCACGGTACTGGGTCCAAGATCGCAATATAGTTGGTATGCACGAAGCGGTGAGTATGGAGGCTGTAAGAAGCAGGTCCCGAAATAGATGGAGCAAAATTTCCTGACTCTAAACAGTCCTGTCTCTTCGCAACCCAGACGTGCGAGTACAAGCAATTCGGCGTTGATCTGCGGCACAGTGACACTAGTTCTTGGCGGGTGATACCATACACCGTGAAAGTCCCCTGCCGTCATGAAGCACCGGTACAAGCACAGATCGCGTGGCCTTTTAAACTAGTTGAGTTCGTACTGACGAGAGAAATAGTGTACGCGAGGTGCCTCCGGGATGAATTTGTGCGAAATATTCCTGACTCGGGCTGGATACCCAATCGCGAAATGCCATTGACCGAAGTAAGCCTGAACTACTGAGTGACTTCCCGGCAGCGCTGGTTCATGCGTGTAAGTGTCTCCCTTTGGCATGTTTCATCGTCAAACTAACACTTTGTCTAGGGACGGCTGGAGTAGCTGGGGGTTAGACGCGCAATCTCCAGAATATCATTCCAACAACACTTAATAGCATGCCGGCTGACCTGGTCAGTACGTGCGCATATCCTTCTAGACGTCAGACGGCGCATTAGAGGTCAGAGGCAAATCTATACGTCTTTCACGGGAGACTTAAGATACCACATGCGGTTAAACATACTGCACTGAGCAAATATGCTCTGTAATATACTGTGCTCCTACACCATGCGACTTTTCATTCGGCGAGCTGTCGATAAAAAAAGTGGCATGACATAACTTCGAAAGGAGCGGGTTCGCATCCTGGAACCTTCGCCTCTCAACTGTGAATGACGTCGAGCGCGCTGCGGGGACCTCTTCGACGGCGGGCGCGAGTGGAAGACCAAGAGCGGCAAGGCTCGGCAGCATTTGTACCATACCGGTCACTGCTGTAGTTAGACAGATGCTGAATTCATTTACGTGTCTCAATCTGGCACATTTCTTACGCCGTGTTTTGGGGCACCGAGATAGGGGAGACTTGGGTGTCCGTGATGGGCTGTGGAGTGGGCGAGCTGACCAGTTAAGCCCTGCCCGGCTGGCGCCTTCCTGATCGCCAGCATGTGGCCCTCCTCGCTGACCCTGCAGCAGCCGCCAGCAGAGGAGCGGCCAGCGACCCCGAGGCAGCACGACACCTTGGCCTCCAGGTATCCGGCGCGTCATCGTCTGACCTAGTCATGCAGAAACGCAACATGGTGCAACTGTCCTGTTGAGCTTCCTTGCCTCCAGGCTACTGGGTAGGGATTGAGCTCCGCTGAGAGCTGATAGCTGAGCTGCGCAATTGCTGTTAATGTGCCAGTTAGACGGGGCCAGAGGTGACATCCTGAACGCTGGCCCCACCAGGTCCCAGCAGCGTTCTTGCAAAGTTAATCGCGCCAAGCACCTGAGCAGGCCCCCCTCGAACGCTAAAACTCACCATTGTGCGGCGCTATTAATTTTAATGAAGAGTGCTGAGAATATGATCTAAAACCAGCGTCAGGTGCTCGTTGATGTCCGCACGAACCGCCCAAACAGTCACGCAGAGTTCTACGTTTCATGTTGAGACGAATCTCCTGAAAGAATATCTCTACCCGAAGCCTATGCAACTGGCAGTCATTGCTGCATTTGGTATCATTGAAGTTACACGACAACTCGGACGACGGCGTGGTCAAGTCGACTGCACTCTTGCCGCCCGAATACGGCGGGTCTGTACTTTCAGTTGAGTCTCGTCGGCTAATACCGACATCGGGCACCACGACGCGACACATCCACAAATATGAACAGCCTCGCAGCTGCACTTGCTGATGAGGGAAACTTCGAGGGGGCCGAACGGATGTACCGCGAGACGTTAGGGCGTTGTCGACAGAGGTTCAGCGATAAAGATCCTGATACACTCACCTGTAAGGACGACTTAGCCCTTTTCCTTTTCAACCACGAGAAGTATGGGGAAGCCGAAGCGATAAATCGCGATACGTTAAGGCTACGACGAGAGGTGCTCGGCGACAACCATCCCTATACGCTCATGAATATGAACAACCTTGCACAGACATTTTTTAGGCAGCACAGGTACAACGAGGCGGAGGCGATGCACCGCGAGACGTTGCAGCAACGTCAAAGGCTACTTGGTGATAAGCATCCTGATACTCTCTGGAGCATGGCAAACCTTGCACTTGTGCTTCTCATGCAGGGGAAGTACAGAGAGGCCGAGATGATGAATCACGAGACGTTAGAACTTCGGCGAAAGGTGCTCGGAAACAAACACCCTTGTACCCTTACGAGTATGAACAACCTTACAGTCGCGCTTGTCATGCAGGGAAAGTACAGAGAGGCCGAGATGGTGAATCACGAGGAATTTGCACTACGTCAGGAGGTACTCGGTCACAAGCACTCCAATACCCTCACGAGTATGAACAACCATGCAGTAGTGCTTATCATGGAAGGAAAGTACAGGGAAGCCGAAGCGGTGAATCAAGAGACGTTAGAGTTGCGTAAAGAGGTATTCGGTAACACGCACCCTGCAACGCTCAGGAGTGCGAACAATGTTGCGCTTATCAATCAGGGGAAGAACAAGGGGGTTAAGGTGTCGTATATGGGACTCCATCTGGTTTGATACAACATAGATTTGTCTGTGGTGATATTTTCCTCGAAATCGCTGCCTGTTGACCGCCGGGGCACAAATAAAACACTATATGTTGCTTTCCTCAAAGTTCCACCATCGGTATCTCTGTGAACCCCTGTTTACGCCGAGGTCAGAGATTATGGGTTCCACGCCTGCTTCACGAAATTATTCTTCCCAGTCCATCGCAACACAAGGAGCTCGTTATACAGGACGAGAAGCTGCAGGATAGAGATAGCGTCTCGTTGACAGGAGCAATGTATTATGACAGATAATGTAAGCCCGAAAACGCAGAAAACCTCCACGTCAAATCGAAAAGAACTAAATCAATGTCTATCTCGGATATAGGCGAAAATGATGCTGACATCTGGTGTGTGTACAGCCATGCTGCTCCCATGACACGTCAGCTAGGCCTCAACAGTAACGGTAATACGTGTCGCCAGAGGTCCCTCAGCGCTTCGATCGATATTTCCAGCCTGCGGTCCTGAGAATGAATGTATCAGGTGGATATCTATGACCGCCAGCTGAAAATATGGAGTACAGGATTCGATCAATTTACTAGAGGGCTGGCTCTCTCGATTGCGTGTGATTCTAAAGTTAAAAGACCGTTTGGTCGTTTCGGCTGAGTGGTCGGCTATGCTCGTCGTTCGTACTCTGCATGATCGCCTGTCGCCGTACCTCTAAGCGGTCAGTCGCGACGCCACCTTTTGAGACCACCGTTTGGCGCAATGCACCAATCCAACCGGATTTTGGGGGAGGGGCAGCCGGCATGCTCACTGACGTGCGTTGGGGCTGGCACGCGGACCCCACCGAAGCCGCCGGTGCATTGCTGGCTCAGCTTGTGGTGCGGTTAACTTTAGCGGGTTCCCTTAACTTTGACTTCCATACTAGAACCACTGGAGCCAACGACGAATTGGTCATAAGTCATAAGGTGGAGTGGCAAGCACTGCGACAATCAAACATCCAGGCACTTAGCCCTACTCGCGATATTATCTCGTATTTGGCTCGCTCAACTTCGCACCATGTTACTAAAACTGTCTGACGAGCTTCTTCTCATGATTGTAGCATACATTCAACGTGGTGATAATCTCTCTCACCAAAAACTCGTCTTATTGTCCGTCGAGCACCCCCGCCCCAAAAAGGACCTGTTTTCTTGTCGACTGTCATGCAAAAGACTAAGTAGTGTTGCGACGCCATTTGCCTTTCGCAGTATTGACTTTGTGCTGGACGATCTTGGATGTAAGCGGCTTTATGAACTGTCCCAGAGCCCTCTCCGTACAAATGTCCGAGAGCTCAACTGCTATTTCGAAACCTATGACGAACGACTGGCTTCCTCCCGGGAAGCTTTTGACTTGATGGCAGGTACGAATTATGACTATACCGCCTGGTATGAGCGGTACTGTCGCGGTTATCGCTTTCAATGTTCGCTGGAACAGGATAGTCGGCAAATGTCACAGCTCACCATCGCTCTTTCGCAATTCAGCAACTTGTGCACTATTAAATTGTCGAAGGGATGGCAGGATGAGAAGGGGGAGGAGGCTTATGATCCCCCCACAGAACTTTCGATGTCCCCTGTGGGGTCATGGGTCTTCAACGCCATCATGGACGCCCTCAGTTCGGGCCAGGTGAATATTAAGACATTGGCCCTTGGAAGCTTCTTCGACTCCGATCCCGGATCGCATCTATTCGACAATGGACTTGTCGGTGTAATTCAACGTTTCCCACCCACAACAAACGAACGGTTTCAGCAGGCTCTCCGATCTCTCACCACGTTGAAAGTACACCTACCGTGCAACATGACAAGGAACTTGGACGTAGATGGCGCACAGGTTTCGCTTAACTATGCTGGATTATCTTCCCTGATAAAGTCTGCGCCGCATTTAGAGGAGCTTCGCCTGTCATTCGCAGACTTTTGCCACCCCGCTATGCCTCGAGGCTTTCTTCGGTCGCTGGAAATACCTCGCTTGAAGGTGTTTGATGTGGAGGGTGTGACCTTCGAAAGACCGGACGTTCTGCTCAATTTTCTGGCGAGGCATGCCTCAACATTAACGGCAATACGTCTCGACACGTCGTATCTTCAAAGTGGTTCGTGGAGGACCGTTGCCGTCGGATTGAAAGAGGTCTCCCTCAACGCTTCAATCGAAGTTTCCAGCTTGCATTCTGAACTTGAACCTGAAGGACTCTACGGCTGTTGGAGTGGACGGCGAGCGTTCGAAGAAGCTGTCGCTTGCTTCATTCGAGAAGGCGGCTGAGGGTTGTCCGTCGGGGCAACGGTGGGTTCTCTTGCCTTCTTGGGGCCCGTTTGGTCTTTCGGGAGGATGATGTGCCATACCTTGTACTATTAGTATACTCTTGTTGAATTGACGATGCTGTGCTTCGTAGCATTCACAGTCCCCGCGCGCGCTCTGTACTCTGTGGAGTTTGACTTGCTTCCTAAGTTCACCGTGATTCCTCACTCCCTACTTTTTCTTGTTCAATGGTGTCTCAATCAAGATGGCGGCGCTCGCTCAAACACCGTGTCGGCCGTCGCTGCGCTACTTGAACCATTCAGTGTTGGCCACTAAGTCATCTCCCTGGATCGCGAGATTGCAGGTGGCATTCTGTAGCCGTGATGTTCCTTCCAAGGGTGATGGTCCTATTGAATTGGTAAAGCGGAAGCCTACTCTAGGTACCACATTTCACTGACGTGATCACCATTGGTAGCCTGGCACTGCTTACTCTGCATCATTCATCGACTCCATATCCATCTCTGTTCTAGATACCGCCGACGGGTCCACCTAAAGCTCTCTCTTCATCGGCTAGGTCGTATGGTATCCTCTTGTCTCCAAAGACGAACTTCATCAGGCCCCCGAGGCTGGTCCTGGTCCAGGCAGCAGTCGTCGGCTGGCATCTGCCTGGGTTCCTGCAAGGGGTTTCGCATTGCAGGCGGGCGCTTATTTGGGGATTGCCATTGGGGGCCCGGGACCCAACGGTGCCAGTTACCGTCAATGGGCTTCAGGTCAGACGCTGGTTATCAGTAACACCAGCGCACCGCCGCTGCAGGCGCGCCACCGCTGCACGCCCTGTTACCGGCAACAGGAACTCTGGGGTGCCAAGGGATACCAGCCACTGTACCTCCGGCGGCACGGCGGTTACCAGCCCCCTTTTGCTACCAGACCCTAGCGCCTCAAGGTTACTGGTTCCACTGGAGGCTAATGCTACGAGCCTACCAGTAATTGCGCCAGATTGGTTGCCAGCATCTCTGAGCAGCCAGTAAAGCTCACGGCGAACTTACCAGCACCTCCTGGCCCCCAGCAACTGGCGTGGCTCCGGGTGCCAGCAACCCCAAGTTACTGGCGCCGGATTCCGCTCAGCTACCAGCAACCATGCACCTCCGCCCATTTCACTACTAGTACCTGCTCCGACCGCGCATACTTGTTACCAGTACCTCCGGAAGCGGGGCCCCAGCCGCCGCGCACCCCACGCAAGCTGATTCCCAGCAACCTCTCCGAGCCGTTTTGGTTGCTTACCAGTAGCACGCGTTCCTGACACCAGTGGGGCCACGCTCATCCCGCCCGACTCTTACGGGAACCCGGGGCGATGGCCCATGATGCGCCCGACTTTGGCCCCGGAGCGGAAAGAAATCACCGCTACCACCGTGTCGATCGGCATTCAGTAGAAGAGGGCCCAAAGAAGGTTATTCCGCTCGCATGTAAGGTAAATGCTCTCGTACTGTGGCACCGCGTCGGGGTCGGTGCATCACAAGAAGACGCGAAGGTGCCCAGAATGGCTGGGGGCCACCCATCTCCCCCCGCAACAGCGCACAGTAGCGCAATACGCACCCTGAACCGCTTAGACGCAATTGCCACTGCTACAGAACCGCACCAGAGACCGTGCCGCGCCAGCAATCACACGCCAGGGTAGAGCAGCCCGAACAGAGCACTCCTAGCGAATTACAGTTCGTTAAACTTCAAGATAAGTCTCTGTCGAGACCTATGACGCCAATCGGGTTTCATAGGTGGCCGGTTCTGCCCGCCATACCTGCGAATTCGGCCAAGAACTAGCCGCTTGCAAGGGGACGTTGACCGACTCGGCGGGTCTTAGAACCACTTCATTAACAGGGTGGCACTCTACGGTCACAGCGCTGGCTTGGATATAAAGGGCAATCCTTTCCTCACTAAACAGTACACATGTCGCGCCGCGCGGGCGCCGACGTCTTCCACATTGAAAGCGATGATTAGCCCGTTGTTGGCGAGAGGCGGAATTTCTGGAACCGGGACCCCTCCCTCCAATAAGTTAATTGCTATGGCATGCACACCTCTACTCGGCAGATCGAGCGAAGAGCAGGACGGTAAGAGCATAGTTATATTGCAGCGCATCATTGTTCAGTCTAGCAAGTTTTGCCGTACATGGTACTTGAAGTCCTCCATACGCGACGCGTAGAGTTTGCTCCTGACATCCAGTGCCCCCTCTGACCTCATAGATAGATATGCACACGTGCTGACTAGCTTGGCTGGAATGGCATTAAACGTTCTTGGAACAATTTCTTTCTCGAGGGTTTGCTCGTCTACCCCCCAGCAGCTCCAGCCATCCCTGAAGAAATGTTAGTTTGAAGAAGGCATATGAAAAGGGACACTCACACGCATGAAACAGCACTGTCGGAGAAAATGCTTAAAAGCAAATCCGACGGCTCAGAAAGCTTCCTCCAGAGATCGCCTATTTTCTTGTTCTCCAATACAATGATTCTGCGTATAGAGTCGTCGATAGAATATCCTTGGGCCACGAGATATCTATTGATAGCAACAGTTGCGTCACTCCGGCCCCTCCATTCGTGAACCGGGTCCTTCTCTTTCTCCAGGCAGATTCGTCGCTCTACTGCGTCCAGAAACCTTGACAGCTGTACGTAACCGAATCTAGGGGGCAATTCGATACCCTTGACGAAAGGCTCCCTCGGCTGTGTACCAGCGATAGTGTTGTCCAGGGCGCGAACGGCAGAAGTCATAAATGAGGTTGTTAAGCGACCGTCGGTCGGGATTGAAGTTTTTCGACGAAGTGAGGTCCAAGTATTGAGAATGGCAACCCAATTGTCTCCAAAATACCTGAGCGCGTCCGATCTGATCAAGTCGCAACACCGAATTGTTACAATGGTCAGATTGTGCCTGCGGAGAAAATGCACTGTGTCCTGAGGCTGCTCCTTGTTCTTCAGTCCGTCAGTAGGTGCGTCTGTTGGCGGCGCATTTGCGTAGCAATCACATACCTGAGCAATTGAATCACACGGACCCAGGGCCAGGGCCAGGAAACGGCTTGCCTGTGCTTCGTGTCCACAACCAGATTCGGAAGGTTGGCCGTGGACTCTCTGAGGTTGCTCCATCGAATGGTCTTCCGGTACGCTACCAAAGAGACCACTACTAGATTTGGAAGATTTGCCGCTAGTGAGGTCCCTGTGCCCGCCGAAAAGAGATTGCGCCTTCATCGAAGGGTCTTCCGGTACGGTACCAAAGAGACCGCCGAAGGCGGAGGTTTGGTTGCCCGTCAGGTCTTTCGGCTGGTGAAAAAGAGAGTGGCGGAGGGTCATTTTGTATTGCGGTGCAGATGTCCCTCTAGATGGTTCAGTCGAAGCGTTTCGAGGCCTTTTAAGAAGCAAGCTCTCAGTGCTCACCATCAAACTTAGTGCCTTAGGTGAGCATGAATTTTAGCAGTTTAGCTTCCAGTAACAACGGCACTCAAATTTCGGGACACAGCTTAAAGTTGAGATTAGTCCCTAGCCGTCAAAATTAGCGGCAGTGTGGGCTCGGTTTGGTTAAGCGCCGTAAGATTCTACAGTTGCCGTCCTTGCTTGGCTTGCAACCGCCGATTGCAGGTGTGGTAGCGTGGAAGCCACTTGGAGCGCTTCGGACCAGCAGGTATGATCCTGTCCAGGGACATTCACGGCACCATGAGCGCAACGCAATCGGGGCGTTTACTTTAGCGGCTGTAAGCAGAATGACGCAACACAGGCACCGCCCCTGGTATGGACGAAGGCAGGCAAAACCCCCACCGTCACCGATCACGGCGAGAAGGGGAGAAGTCGCGCCAAGGGCCAGCCCATCGCCCGACCGACGGATAATTAGGTGATAGAAACGAGAAGCGGCGCCTCGTGCACTCCCGTATTAACCGTTGAATTGCAACGCATAGTATAACAATTTATCGTCATGAAGAAAACCCCTTTTCAGGCATAACCCAGTAATGTCCACTTGACCCATGTTCGCATGTCATTCCCCGCGTTGAAATATTGGTGACCGCCGGTATTCAACTCTTCCTCCGCTCGCTTGGACAAATACGAGCACACTACCACGATATTCGATGGGACTCTGGTGCGAGCTTCTAAAGCCAGTTTCTCAAAGGTAGAATTGTCGATCTTCCAGCTGTTTTTCCTGTCTGACCGTTAGGCTCGAATATGACATTGATTACGACGAACATACGCAAGCAATTCGGCTTTCGCCGAGTATATTCCTAGCAGAAAAACCGCGTCGAGTGCAAAATTATTCAGCCGCTGAGCAATCTGTTTGTATTTTGAAACTTGAAATCTGGAAGTCGTTGTCCCCGAGACTCTGTCCATATTACGGATATATATGTCAATAGCTTGGGCGGCGTCTCGTCGGCCTTTTGTCGTTGTGATTGATCCTCCTTTTCGAGATTGTCGTACACGATCCTGCAGGTCATCGAGAAAGCTCAATAGGCGTACATAACCGAATCTGGCTGGCAGCCTAGCATCTTTGCCATTCATGACAATGCCAAGCGTTTGAATTGCATTGCCTAGGTCAAGTCCTTCGATTGGTGCTTGAGGCAGGGTGGTTGCCCGGACAAACGATATCCACGCGGCAAACACCACCTCCCAGGTCTGGAGAAAGTGCTGAACCGGGTCACTCACGATGAATTGATGAGAGAGTACAAGCACTTGGTGCAGTGATGTATTCCTCCGGCCTCTTTTGGCGGAGGTGCGTTTTGTCTTGCCAGCAACTGGAGATTTCTCTTGTTTTGCTTTGCGAGACAACGGCATTGTCTTCGGTGCTCCGAGATCATTGCTTGACTCCATGATTGGAACATGTGTAGGCGCTGGGGGCATTTGTGGTGGAGCGTCTCGCATCAGAACGTCACCGTCGGAGTCATATAGTGTAACGTGTTTCAAAGCGAGCCTGATGTGCTCCATGGTCAGTTCGTTGGTCTCAGTGTAGTGGCAAGCCTTTTACACATGGCGAATTCTCCATTCTTATATCTTAGAGAGGCAGTTTATTCTAGCGGGAGATGCACTACTCATTTTAAGCTATTAAAACTAAAGAGTACCATGGCAGGTGACCTTTAGGCCTCCCCAGAAACTTAGGTGCCTCCACCTTTAGTTCATGTTCCCAAGGAGCGCTGTTGCGGCGATAACGGAGAAGCGGAAGGAATTGGTCAGACGCCCGACGTCTGAAGGTAACCATCGGAACCGATCGTAGGGGAGAACGTTGCAGTTTATGGCCTCCGAAACACGGTGGACAGCGCACAAGGAAAGGGGCCAATTAGGAGCCGTACTTAGGAATGGTACAGCATCGAGACGCGCGGTTGGAAAATGCGCAGTCGCGAAAGGTGAGGGTGCAGTTGCGAAGGGTGCAGTCAAGCAAGGTGCAGGTCGGAAAGGTAACTCGACAGGGAAAGGTGAAGAATTTGCGCGCAGTTGGGAGAGGTGCAGTCGGGAGACGCGCAGGTGTGAAACGTGCAGGTGAGAAAGCTCCAGGCCGGAAACCTGCAGGCGGGAAAGGAGTAGGTGGGAAATGTGCAGGTGGGAAATGTGCAGGTGGGAAATGTGCAGGTGGGAAATGTGCAGGTGGGAAATGTGTAGGTGGGAAAGGCAGGTGGGGACCCTCCGGTGTTGAAGGGAGAGCCTGCCAGGTCAGAGGGTGCTCCAGCTTGCGGCGGCCACAGGGACACCAATATAAAATAAACTCCCTGCAGCGTGTGTACAGGGGCCCAAGCCAAACTGCTGCATGACCAGCTACAGGTTAAAATTAACGAATACCGGGCTCAAATTAAGAGCACTTGTGGCGTGGCTGGCAGTACGTGAGGCAAGTGGAAACACCAAGCCAAATTTAGCGCTGAACTCTTCCACCTAAAGCGAGGCTCAGCGGGGAGGGTCCACGCATATCACCTGGGACGAGTGACCACCTTCTATTTGGCTCTCTGCCGCGCCGCTACCCGAAGGAGCTCGCCGAGTACACCCATAGTCGCCATGGCTTTCAACCAAGGAATACTCATCGCGAGCATGCTCGCCCTCACCATGTCTCATTCATGGGTCGAGCGACTCATGGTCTTGAACACCGACGGAACAATGATTGGCACACCAGGGTATCCCCGCGGTGCTGTCTCACGCTTAGATCCAAACTTCAACGATTTCCAGATGCAACATCTGTTGCCGTCAGGTCTCGCTCCCGTCATTGCCCCCCAAGACCGCATCTGCAAATCAACACAAACCGTCGGGAACTACACGAGCACTCTCCCACTTTTGCACGCTTGGCCGGGGGCTTTCATTGCACTGCAGTATCAGGAGAACGGACACGTTACTTTACCCAATTTGACACCTCAGAAGAAGAGTAGCGGGATGGTTTATATCTACGGAACATCTAGCCCACCTAATGAAGATTCTCTCACATCGATACACGGCGTCTGGAATACAGAGGGCACGGGTGGGGATAGACGCGGCCGCCTCCTTGCTTCCCGCAATTTTGATGACGGCCAGTGTTACCAGATCAATGAAGGACCTCTGTCAAAGGAGAGACAAAATAAGTATCCCAAGCCTGCAAAAGAACCTCAAGGGGCAGATTTATGGTGTCAGAATGATATCCAACTGCCCTTAGACATCGGTCAACTTTACAGCCTGTACTGGGTCTGGGACTGGCCGTCAGCCCCAAGCAACGTGTTGCCTGACGGTAAACCTGAGATCTACACTACCTGCATCGACATCGAGATTGGTACGGTTCCGGAAGGCGGACAAGGTAGAATGAACTTTCTGGACGGGCAAGATCTGAACACGGCTGGGGTGAGGGACCAACTCATGGGCTGATGGGACTCATAGACAATGACAGCAGATCTATTAGATGTCCATGTGCAACTTGCTTGACCCAGCCCCAGCTAAACCTATGGTCACCGTGTCAAAGGTCACACGGCCCTTTGCCCGGCGGCAAGGTGGACGAGGCTGTCGACCTCGAACTGGAATTGAGGATGGGCGAGAAGCTGAACAATGGTCGGGCCGACGTCCCGAGAACAGCGTTAGTTCCATGTTTGTCCTGATATAAAGCCCATGACCTCCCCTGTTTCCAGAGTCCTCGGCTCGTACCTAGGCATACTCCTTCTTTTACCGCCTCCCACTTACAGAGCTGCCACTGCCCCAATGGCCCGGCATTTGACTCTCTACCTACTGCCCACGGAGATCTGGCTTGCGGTAACTCGTCTCATCTCCGAGAGGGACTTCAGAGCTCTTATTTCCACCAACTGGACCATCAGGCAGCGGCTCACCTATCATCTCTACTACCAGATGCCACGGGATGCTAGCTTGATATGCGCGGTGGAAGCCGACTCTGCATGGGCTGTGCAGACTGCGATCACGGCGCTCCATGATCGAGCTCGCGTGCAGGGCTCATGTTCCTACAGCTTTACCGCCTTGGGCTTGGCAGCATTCCGGGGACACATGCATCTTGTCAAGATCCTCTTGGAGCGAACCGCGATAACGCCAAACTGGATTGCAATCAACGCCGCGAGAGAGGCAGGGCAAAACGAAATAGCGAGATATCTGCTTGAGAAAAGCGGTTTTTCCAACGCAGCGGACTCTTATGGAAGGACTATGCTTTGGACGGCTTCCAACAAGGGCAATTACGAACTCGTGGAATTCTTGCTGGGTGTCGACTGCGTCGATGTTACCAAGGCGGACAATCACAATCACACACCAATGTTCCGCGCCATACTGAACGGACATGATAAAATCGTCGAGCTCTTCATGCGGTCCGGCAAATGCCCCCCCGCGACATAATGTGGTGGTTGTAAAGTGTACGTGGCCTTCGGCGAGAGAACATGTTTCATTTGGTCAATGGACTGTTTTGCATTCTTCTAGCTCAAAAATTCCTGTTTCATTGCCTTCGCTTTTGTCAACAATAGCTTGTACGAATCTAATCTGATCCTCTTGGTTCTTATTGAAGTTGTCAGGACCCAAGACCACTGGCACGGGGTAAGTCACGGCCTGTAAAAAGTCAGCGATATTGTAGGTTGTCGTCGCTGGAATACCCACCATTTTTTCCGGCGTCGGGGGCTCAAAGCCGTTGGAATACTCCCACACCTGATTGTTTCGCCTGCTGCGTACACACACAAAAACGTCGACTTCGCAATCGTCGTGCAGCTCATGAGCTTTCTTGATGAAGTTCCTACGGCGCTTCGAGAATTTGGACGATCTATTTTTGCGGATCCTGCGCATGTCTACCAGAGTAGCTGAGCTGAGTTCTGGATGGGTGTATTGGACGGTGGTCGGCTTGTTCTGTCGCAGCTCCTGTGAAGGCAGGCCTAGATCAGCGCTGCAGGGTGCATGCGCGGCGTAAAGCCGCGCCTGGGCCCCCCCGACGAACGGCTCAAAGGCAGCGTAACAACTGCGAGTGATCAGCCTTGCGCCACATAGAGGGGTCTGACAAACCTACAGTGGGCATTCCATGGCTGTGATGGATTGGGTTGACATTCCATACTTGCGCCCAGTGGCACGGGCCTTAAAAGCATTGCACCTCCGCCAGGCGTTCGTTAAAGTAAACTACGGGCTTGTTTTAGTGATGCGGTCCCTGCCGCGCGCTTGCGGCGTTCTGTAATTCGCACAGGCACATGCAGGTACCGTGCCAGCGGCATGAACTGTCACTCAATTAAAATTGACGATGAGAGCAACAGCCAAGGCAGCTAGAGCAAAGATGGCACTGCCGAAGGCGGCCCAGCCGTACACCATCCCCAACTCAGATTCGACCGCGAAGCCCATGCCTCTGATGTCCGACAGGGCGATCCCAAACAGCACGACTACGACCACCACCGGTACTACCGCCAGCACGATGGAAAACAGAACCCCAGCCTTGGCCCAAAATGTGAGGATGCGCAAGAAGAATAGCCCACAACACATTGTAATACCACATGCGATCAGTACGATGGCCACATCAGACAAGCGGCCGACGCCAAGCCCTGCCATTTTTCCAATAACAGAAGAGGTGGAGTTTGCGAGATCAGACAGCCCGTCACCGAACTTCCTGCAACGAACGTCGTCATGAGAGGCCACGCAGGAGCCCCAGATGCCAATCGTCAAATTTTGCGAATCACCGTGCCGCAAATCATTTGAGATCTTCAGACGTGTTAGTTCAACTGCCTATCGCCGCCTCAAGGGCACTCACTTGTACGACGACCAGACCCCGCTCTGCAAAGGTAGCACTTTGACGCAGAATGATGCTCAGCGTACCATAGCCGATTAACGCAACAATAGTCGCGACGAGTAAGGAGTTCCGAAACATTTTGACTGTGGTAGAAGCGATTCGGTAGTAAAGATATCATTGAGTATATAAGCACCACCACGCCCACACCATTTAGAGCATGTTAATATTCGCGTGACACTTAAGTTAGAGAGAGCAGGCACGACGCCCTTCTCGCTGCACCAGCCGTAACACCCTCCCTCCCCCCGGCGCCCGGCTCCGCCCTCGTCTGCATCCTGCGAACTATCCGTTGTTTTGGTCCCCAAGGAATTCCATCAATCTGTATCTGAGTCAGGCGGTGACGGGTTCTCCCTGTAGCCGGTCCATGAAACGCCGCCCGTCAAAGTAGGCGGGGATAGACCTCCGTCCTCATTGGGATCCGGCACTCCATTTACTGAATGCACTCCCTCAGCTCCCAAGCCTTCTACCATTCTGGGCCGCTCCTCGAGTGCTTTAGGTGCGTCAGGTCTTTCATTCGGCCGGGAGGAGGTCGTAGGCTGTATAGTGGCCTCAGCAGGTCTTGACGCGGGTTCGTTCGCCGGATGAGCTAGCTGCGGGCCACGCCGCACTGTTCCTGTGGGATCCGTACTGGGTGGCTGCTGTTCATTCGCCGGCTGAGCCGGCCGTGGGCCGCGCCGGACTGTTCTTGTGAGATCTCTACTGGATAGCCGCCCACCGCCGGGGCTGCGACTGCGATCGGTTGCTCTAGCCGCGTTCTCGGTCCTGCCTCTATCGCGATCCTGGCTGCCAGTTCGAACGCGATCGCGTCCTCGCTCCCTGTCTCGAACGAAACGTGTATGCCCGTCGTCGGGGCGCAGGTCCGCACGCACTTCATCTGTGAGCTCTCGTGAGGAACTGCCCGCGGCTTCGGTGTTTTGTGCAGTCTCGTCGCCCTCCTGCTGCGAGCGGTTGCCATTGGGTGTTTTCACCCGATTTGGGTTTCGCTTAGGTGTTTGTGGTCGTGTTGCGTCCGGTTGGCTCGACCTCTGCGCCTGGTCTGATTCCGCTCCTCTTTCCGGCACCGGCCTCCAATTTAATTGGGCTTGTTGCTGCCTAATGAAGTCGTGGATCGCATGCTCGGAACTGTCGAATGCGGCTGAGAATCCTGGCGCCGAGAGTTCCTCATGTACGTCCGGTACGTCGAGATCCAACATGGGGACTTCCTGGTCGATAGCAAAGGTGTCTGTTGTCCTGGTTTCGTAGTGGTCGATAGCAAAGGTGTCTGTTGTCCTGGTTTCGTAGTGGACCTGCGCCGCAGGTGTCGCGCGCCGCGGAGCCGCATCTTGGCCGCCATGACTGGCGTGAGCCGGTGAGTTTTCTTGCCCCTGCTCTCTAGCTCTTAGACATCTATCCACTTCCAGCCAGTTATTTGTTTTGTCCCTGGCGGTGTCCGGTTTTCGACGGCGACGATCAGCAGTCTCATCACCATGCCGGCGTTTGTGCATACGCTCAGGCTGAAATGACACACTGTTCTTGCGTTTCCCTCCTGTCACAGACGAGGGTAGGACGTTGACAGCAACACCCTCATCAGGCCAGCCACCAAAGAAAGCTTTCAGTATATCACACTGAAAGTAGAGCACCGGCAGATTCTCAGGTTGTGGGGTCGATTGCTCTAACCGCAACATTCCAGGCAAGAACGACGTCCTCCAGAGCTCGCGAAACGCGGAATACGAAGGCTTTCCGCCTCGCCAAAAGCATGGCTTCTCCGTCTCCGGGAGCTCCCATCGAGGATCGGCGCCGTTTCCGGCGCACAACTCTTCAATCTTTTCATTCGAAAAGCCAACTCGTTTTGCAATGCGGCAGAGAAGCACCAAATAATCTCTCTTTACTTCGGCGACAATGGAAGCTCCTCCAGAATCCTGCAACGGTGCATCCTGTGACAGAAATGGAAAATATCGCAGAGCAGCAATAAAAAGCTGCATGTAGGCTGTCTCGGCTGTTGTTGGATCTGCAAGGTCTCTAAAGTCCGCGTGGTCGGTTTGAATCTGCGTAGTGCTCGTCCAGTCTGCCCTGAGGCTTTCGAAAAGGCTGACCCTGTTGCCGGTAGTCGTACTGACTTTCTTGGCCTTGGCCTGAACGTGCTTCTCGAGTATCTTCGCGCCAATTGTCATGTATCTCATGTTGTCATGAAAGGTATCAATGCTCGGTATCATGACGGAAATTGCCAGGATATTCTGTTTGAGTCGGTCCCTGTGAGACTCAGCCGGTATCCTTGGAAACAGGGGATTTGTCTGGCTAGCAAAATCGTTTTCAATCTGTCGCCTGTCTTTCTGACACAATGATGGATTGCGGCGGTGGAGGCGCTGCACAGTCGGATAATCAATAAGGTGCCGTTGGTTCCCGAGACCATCGCATACAGCCTCCCAATGACGATGCATGTGCTGCCAGTAATTGATGATGAGTTCGTCACAATGTGCGGCGAGATGCTTAGCCCAGTTGCCTATTTCCAATCCAGCCCAAAGACCAGAGAATGGAAGCAAGTTGTCCATCGCGTCCATTATGGGCTTTCGTCGCATGATGAGCTGCATGATTTTCTTCTTGCAGGGAGAAAGCTTGTTCAACCAGGCATCTGCAACGGGGTATCTGCCTTCAGCCATGTAGTAGCGGACGTTGCGAAAGACGTCTCCGTCAGACACAGAGCGAGGCTGCGCTGCTGCTTGTGAGTAGAAAATCTTAAAATTTCGCACGCATGACTTACGTGGAATGCAATGCAGCCGGACTTTACATCTGTGCGTACTCCCAAGGACATCGCGGGCGGAATGCACGGCGCCCACATTTGCAGGACAATAAACTGTTACTGAGGGTACGTAAGGCGCTTCCTGAGACTTAAGCAGTCGATCAGATGACCACTGCAACGCTGCTAGGACTGCGTCCCTGGCCTTTGAGGTGATTCTGACGTCAAGAATGCAGTCGCCGGTTAAGAGCTGTGTAAGATCCGCGACAGGCGACGCGCCATATGGCAAGAATTCCTCAGCAGCGAGTTGCGAAAGCTCAATGCTCACAACGCCCTCTTGAAATAAAGGATCCATCTTGGAAGAATCATGAAACTCTGATGCTGCTGCTGGTGCGCTGGGCACGACAAAGCATCTGCACGCTTATCAGTGGTTGGCGCGTGTTAACTTAAGCGGCGTCTACGTATTAGTGGGCTGCGGTCCCGTTAAATTTAGACGGGCAGCTCCAGGTAAAAAGAGCACTGCAGCGTTAATCTCCCTGCCAAGGACAACGGCTGCCAACCACCGTTTCGCAACGCAAAATGACTCTCCTGCAACTGAAGTCCAATGCACCCGGATTGCCGGGCCCATATCTCCAAGAGAATTTGGGGCCTTATCGCATAATGGACGAGGTGGAATTGGACAAATGCACCGTGGTGCTCGCAATTGGTGGCAGGGCGAAACGACGGCAGGTCCGCTTGGGCACGACCCCGCCGGGGACCTACGCTGTGTCGCTACAGAAGCTAGGTGGTAACATTTTAGTGCTCGACTGCGAATTGCACCTCCAGCCAGAGGCGAAAGTTCCTCGCATCATGGGCGGCCCGCGGCGAGGACACTATACGTATCATTTGATGCGACCACCGAGAAAGGCATCTCAATTTGCCTTTGGCCTATATTGCGATGTCCTCGCCATGTTCAGCGATCTTGTCATCATCTTTGTCGAGGATTTCGGAGGGGTTGAGCAAGTTCTCCGATTCATCTGCTTCTGGATGCGATGCGCCAAAGCGAAGGGTTTTCCCTTTCAATCTCGCGTGCTCTTCGTTTCTACGGCTTCAATGGCGACGCATCTAGACGAGTTCAACATAATGGCGGCCATGTCAATGGAACTGCGCCGGGACGAACCTGCAGTTTCTTACTCGGCAGCAGACATCAAAAGCATCATGCGAAGGTGTTTTGCTCTCATCCGAGTCATTGATCCATTCGACTTGTCGAAAAGCTTTTGGCAAGACCCGATATCTGCTAGCACTGCCGTGGAGGTGTCAGAACGCACTCCACTTCCCCGCAACACAACGGTCATTCGTGCGGCAATCGCCAACTACCTCCAGCAACCACTCGCCGCATTCAACGCGTTTTTGGCTTGCCGGGTACACAGACCGCTTCCACAAAATTTCGAAGAGAATATAATCGAGTTCATAGAGAAGAGTCGGGGTATAGTTGAGGATTATGCGTCCATCGTGGCCTCTGCCCTTGTCATGGACGCACATACTGACGGACGGATGCAGAGTAAGCTCAGGCATGGTCGTTGCTATAGCAGCATGCTAACGGGGCTCAGGGTTCTCTCAATGTATATTGTTTGACTCAGTCTACGGTGAAAAGATCACGGCCTGCGAGATTCGGCTTCGAATGGAGGGTTTGGTCCACGACGTCAAACAAAGGTTCACCAATATTGCGGCCGGTATGCAGTCACGGCAAATCGACATGCAACTACAGCATCTCGCACGGCTTCAAGGCAACAGGAAAATTGCGTCCGTCACAACTTTGCAGGCTTGCTCAGTCTGTCTCTTCAATACCGCCATCTTCACGCTAGATTGTTTCCACCGAGTTTGCAAGGCTTGTGTAAAGCGTTGTGCCGTTGAACGCCAGCCGTATCGCTATCACCTTCCTCGTTGTCACTTGTGCCACAAGGATAACCAAAGCATCTTCAGAGTGATTCCCCCAACAGCAGGAAGTTGTCAACTTGTACTTGGTGGGACTGACCCGAAATACACCATGTCTGCCCTAAAACAACTCTATAGGGTGCTTGGTCTCAGCAAGATACCGATATCAGAGTATTTTGGCTCAGTGGTGGCGCAGGACAGCGGTACACGGCCCCGTTCCCAACTTTATCAAGACCTTGCTGAGATCCTACAGGAATATTCTTTGCTTTCGCGCTATTTATAGAAGACTGGAGTCTTCCCGACTGCGAATATCATGTGTTGAGGCTGGAAGACCAAAAATTGGCCAAGAAATGCATCACTTTCGGGCCTAATCTTACCTGGAACCTATCTGATGTGCTACGATTCAACAAAGGTAGCATGCTTGTGAACGCTGGTGGAGCGTACATCTCCAACGATGACACGTATAAGGCTATGGCGTAAGTGAGTCTCCAGGTGGTGACATGTCAAACACAATCTGACTGCTGTAGGCTCGAGTCCTCAAACCGACGAGGCATCCTTCTACGTGATGAAGACTTATGCAGTTCTCGAAGCGTTCACGCTATAGCTGGCAAGCTGATATCGTCCTTATTCTACATCGAGCTCGCAAGTTTACCCAAATTCTACACCTCCCCGGAAAAGTGCAACGTACAGGTACTATGCCGACTACAGCCGGGCGAGGCACTTTGCCAGCTCTTGGGTAAACTCTTACGAGAAAACGCGCTCTTGACGTATCAAGGCGACGACGCTTACCCACGAGAAGAAACACTTTGCACGGAGGATGTATTGCGCCGCTGCTCTTCAGGCCAGCCTTTTTCACGATCAGTCATGGTACACGCATTGTCACCAGATACACGAATCGCGGTCGGCCTCAGTTACCCCGACGGGCGCGTAACAAGCCTCAGTAACTGCCCCTATCGACTCAAAAGCCTAGTTGCCGATCAGGGTTTCGGTTCCCCCAAGGAGAAGATTACTTCTTCAACCGCATCAGCGTCAACAGAGAGGCTGAAGGGGTCACAAGTCACAGGATGTCTGGATGAGCTGATTCAAACAATAAAACTTATGCTATGATACAATTCGAATATATATGTTACAGTTCCCCATTTGATCACAATGCTCTACACTATGTCTGATCACAAGTACCGGTCAAGGAGCGATAACATGGCCTGTTTTTTCCTGACGGATACCGGCGTAGGGTGATATATTGCCGTAGTACCTTGCGCTTGTCTGGTGGCATCGTCGTCCTCTTTAGGCTGATCCGGTTGCCGTTCCTCTATGAGAACTTCCGCGGGGGAAATGGTTTGTGTGGCATGCCCAAACAACGTATCCGCCTCACCACCTTCAATCTCTGTGCCATGGCATAAGTCGGGTGTAGGCAAGAACATAGATGGAGTGAGGGGAAACTCTAGTAACCCTTCAATGGATTCTATAGTTGACGTGTCGGACACCAGACTAGGCGTATCAGAGTCAGATAGAAAGCCAAACCCTGCTGACGGGATATCTGTTGTCGGCATTGGCGACTGGCCTGTATTGGTCGATTCAGATGATGGTCGCATCGTGTTCAAGAATTGATGCTTCCCACTCTTGAACTGGTCCGGGCCTATGAGAGCGTCTTCCACTGATAATTGGAAGAGTTCTTTCATCAGACCAGGACGGGACTGAAAACCACCTAGGAACCCATCAGGGCGGCGAGTAACAACGACAACGTCGACATTATAGATTTCGGCCAGGCTGTTTCCCTTCCTGCAGAGGCCCCATTGGCAATTGGCTGTGCCAGCCCTGACGTCTCGGTTTTTCTTAGATCGCTTCAGGGGCATTGTCTTGGAAAAGCGGGAAGAAAGATGCTGTAAAGTGTCTTAATCAACTACTTCTCATGCCGTCGAACTTTTCTCTTCGGTGCTGGACGGAGCGGCATTTATGAGCGCCCATTGCTTGATGAGATGAGCAAGAGGAGCCTAAGCGCGCGGATAGACCTCTGGCGAGCTATTGGTGTCGGGAGGGTGCATTTGGCGCCGGGCCACGAGGTCTGATCGTCCAGCCCGGGCTCCAGTGGAGACCTCCGGCGAACCATTTATTGTCGGGTTGGTGTGTTTGGCGCCGGACGGCAAATGTGGGTCCTTAGGCCGGGCTCCGGCTTTGCGCGGCCTTCGGAGGGTGGCTCCGTGCTAACCCTGAGGCACTATTAATAGCCCACGGAACGGCGCTTGAACGGAGGTGGCACTGCCGGAGCCAACACACTTGAGGTTTACTTAAGAGCCTTGGTTTTAAAGTTAGTACCCACGAGGACCGGCCGAAAACGAGCCATATCTCCCAGTCCCCGCCAAGCCCAGTGCGCCTCAACCGCTGTTCGCTGACCACGCACCACGACAATCATGGAACTCGACGCGAGTTTCCTGTATCTCATTTCCTTCTTTGGGATTACCGGCTTGGCTCTGATCTGCTGGACAGCCAAGCTGCTGATTCGCAACCCAGCAATCTACTGCGCCAAGTACATTCGGTATCCTCTCCTTGTTGATCTGCAATGGCTCCAGGCAACCCGTCTCCATGCAGCTCTTTTTGCAGCTTTCCTTATCATCAACATAAGCGCAATATTCATTCCATCGTTCTTCCCTGGGTGGAGACAGATTCAGAAGAGAGCCGCTTTGATGGCTGTCGTGAACATGGCACCGTTGTGCATGGGTGGTCGCGCCCCGATTATTGACGCACTGAACATTCCGCGCAACTGGTACCATATGCTACACACTTGGGTTGGTGCTGTGGCTGTGGTGGAAGCGATGTCTCATTCTATTGTCGCTTTGAGTCTCCATCCCAGTCCAGGCATCCTACTGCAAAGTGGTTGGATTGTAGGTTCTTTTCCCAGCGATTGGCCCATCCGATCCCCTCTTGGCTAACTTGTTTAAAAAGTCTTTCGGCCTCCTTCTTGCCGTGCCTGTTATGGCGTCGCCACCAGTCAAACGAGCGCTCGGGAGGTGGTTTCTTTGGACCCACAGAGCTATCTCGTTGGGCGCGATATCACTGCTATTGCGCCATGTGCTTAATGGGAAATCCCAGAGGGCCAGAATCCTCATCGCAAGCTCATGCGGCTTCTGGGTGGCGACAACTGCTTTCCGCATGTTTAGGCTCCTATATTATCGCCGCACTGGCGATATCATTGAAGTCCTAGGCACAGCGGACACCGTGCAGTTAGAGGTCAGGCTGAAGCAACCCATCCGCCTTCACGCAGGAGCTTACTTCTACGTCTTCTTTCCTTTCACCTGGTATCCACTACGGAACACTCTCAAGTACAACGTCTTACATAGCGTCACTGCCATCGCCTTTTGGCACGGAGCCTATGATGAATCGCGGCGTGTCACATGTCTGAGATTTCTCTTGTCTCGGCATGGTAGCCACGGGGCGGCAATTTCGAGATTGAGAGAGGGTCAATCCATACTCCTTGACGGACCATATGGGCAAAATTTGAAGCTAGAGGACATTCAGAACGTCATTCTGTCTGCCAAGGGCATGGGAATAGTCGGCATTCTTCCTTTGGCGCTGGACCTGGCCTTACGGCGTAAGCACGACGATGGCATTCGCGGCAGGTTGCAACAAATAAGCGCTGAGGTTATGCAACTACACGGACGGCTTCAAGCGACGACGGGCGAGGAGAAAGAATCGTTAAGCCGCCAGAGACAAGCCCTAGGTGAAGAGCGCACGAGGCTTTCCAAGGAGTACCTCCATCGCGACTCAGTGAAAAAGGTAATTATTTTCTGGTCTCTCGAATCGAACTCACAAATGGATTGGGTGCAAAAGCAGCTGGAGACCCTTCAAAAGCTTGACCCCGGCAATGTAAGCACGCCTTTGAGATCCGCCGTAGACGGCAACTAAATTCCTACTAGAAGCTGTTGATTGTGTGGTGCGGCTATCCTCGGGTGAGGGAGGGCTTCTCGCCATTCGAACATTCAAAATTCTGGATGTGCCTGGAACCCGGCGCAATTGCCAACTTTGATAACTTGATTGTTACGAAGATCAAAGAGGAGCGTGCTCGTCTACCTGGCAGTACGGGAGTCGTCGGTATGTGTTCATCTACGTTTCCAGGTCAAAGCTCACATTTCAGTCTCCGGAAACGCATCCTTTTGCAGCATGATTCGCAAGGGAACGATTGACAGCATAGGAAACAGTGCAATTTCGTTCATGGAAACTGAGTATCACCCACGTAGGATGGCAAATCATGATATTTTGGTCAACGATGCACCGTCGCAACCGGCGCAGCGCGAAGGAAGTCTGAAGTTGAAGAGAAGAGGGCAGGCGACGGATACGGAACTACATGACATTGCTCTTGGTGGTCCGAGAGCATCAACCTCGAGTGCTAGTGTTTATTGTGAACGTGTTTAGGAATAAAATGCAATCTATCCAAACAAGTCAAATTGTGCTACCGGGTCCGATCTGTCCGAATCGCAATTTCCATGCAAGATAGCCTTGTTGTAACTGTCGAACCAACTGTAGGAGCCTCTTATTGTGGGGTCGCGTTAAAACTAATGCCAACGAAAGTGCCCGCTATCTTTAACGCTCCAGAAACAGCCTTGTCCGCCCTAGCCTCTACACATTAACTTAAGCGTTGGCGAGGACTATATAACTTGCACGAAAGTTGCTCTGGCATGTCATTTAATAGTTGCCAACTTCAATACCACAGTATCATCAGTTTCACCAGTGACAACACATCCCCATCATGAATTTCGAATCCCCTGAAGGACAGTCTTTCGGCCTCGCCGGGGCTTTCTCCGTGAAACAAGACCGAATCACCACACAGTTGAAGAAATTCAGAGTCAAAAGAGAAAAGGATGTCAAAAAGTGTGACTTCATCATCGCAAACACGGACGCCTTGAACAACAAATTTGTCAATGATGCCAAGGCTGCAAACCTGCCAGTCCTTAATGAAGGCTGGATAGAATCAGTTTTGGAAGGGCAGGCGTGGATTGTGCCCGATGCAAGGCATTTTCATTTTGAACCTGAATCTACTTCAGCTCCAGAAGCTACCGAGGAGAAGCGCAAGCAAGACGAGAAGCGCAAGCAGGATGAGGAGAAGCGCAATCAAGATGAGGAGAAGCGCAAGCAAGATGAGGAGGAGGAGAAGCGGAAGCAAGACGAGAAGCGCAAGCAGGATGAGGAGAAGCGCAAGCAGGATGAGGAGAAGCGCAATCAAGATGAGGAGAAGCGCAAGCAAGATGAGGAGGAGGAGAAGCGGAAGCAAGACGAGAAGCGCAAGCAGGATGAGGAGAAGCGCAGGCAAGATGGGGGGCAGGGCGGAGGGCGGGAGAGCCAGCACCAGGAAGGTGGTGGAGACCCGACGTCAGACGAGGAGAGCCCCGACGAGGAGAGCTCCGACGAGGAGAGCCCCGAACCAGAGGGGGAGAAGAGCAAAGGGCAACACGAAGAAAAGCGCAAAGCAACACGGCAAGCCCCGCCCATCTTGAAACCTGCCTGGGGTGGCCGTACCGTTAAAGGAGCGCGAGCACACTGGTACAATAGCAGTCGTGCGCAAAACGAGCTTGTTGTTGCTGTTCATCCCGCGGACGAACACAAGCCAGAACATCAGCAGCGCAAGAACTACGTTCTGAATATCGACTTCGTTGTTCGACACTTCCTGTTTGTGTCCGATCCACAGACTGAATTCCCCGTACACAATATCCCAGCAAAGACGAAACGGAACCTGCGCGCGTCCTGGCTGCTTCCACGGAAAGACCAAGGCGCACAGGGCCAAGCTTACATCGACAAGCGAGGCCATGTTTTGTCCGTTACAGGCGACGCCATACTGCGGGGCCACAAGATGGACGATTTTGACTGGTGGGGTACCGCGACCGACGGCAGAGTGTGCTACAACGCGGGCATTTTGCCCGGTGAGACCGAGCCCCAGGTGTGGGCACGAACAACGCAGAAGAAAATTTGGAAGCACGTCGACGCTGAGATTAATGCCATCCGACAGGTATTTGACCAACCCGCTCTTGCTGAGGAAAGTGTGCGCAGAAGGACTGGGGATGGCAAATCACGGATTTTGGAGAACCTGGCCGAGTGTGAAAGGTGGTTGAAGGAGGAGGAGGACGACTAGTTTTTTACCTAGCTTGCATTCAATGACCTCTATAAGCACGATTGGTTTAAGCATAGAAAACTCCTCATAGGGTGATTTAGATACTCATGTCCATGAAGTTGGTCTCCGCCTTGTGAATCCCTGCCACACACCGGCAGTCATGCGATACTTTTTAGGACAGGTGCATCCTGCAACGCGGGGTCATATGCCGCCGATTGATAAACGTCTCAGCCATGACTCAACCGATGCCTCGATTCGATGCGTTGGGCATCAAGGCACTGTAGCCTGATTGTTGTCGCGCTGCTCGCCTAAAACCCGACCTCCTCGCCCAGTCATGCGCGGAGGCACCGCAGTCGCTCACCTCAATTCTTTCAACCTATCTTCTTCAATAATGCC
Organism: Purpureocillium lavendulum; assembly: GCA_029168975.1. Lineage (NCBI taxonomy): Eukaryota > Fungi > Ascomycota > Sordariomycetes > Hypocreales > Ophiocordycipitaceae > Purpureocillium > Purpureocillium lavendulum. The sequence goes on along the minus strand of JAQHRD010000005.1, from coordinate 2,704,533 downwards.
TTCAAACAGACCAAAGTCGAGGAAGAAAAAGAAGAGCAAAGCGACTCAAGACAGACAAAGACCAAACGAACGTGGCTACCCAAGTCGCATGGTCTATGTTTCCCGACTTGCACGGGGGCGTCGAAAAAGCACTTCTTGACGAGCTCCTCTTTTATACTTTCCATGATGATGACAACGACGACGACTGTATTGACGACCACGACACGAATATTATGGGTAAGTTTGTTTGCTCGAACAAGTCATGCGGCAAAACGTGGTCAAGCCGAGTCATCGCGATCACGATTCGACACTATCCTCAGCAACGATACAACGTGCGGGTTTATCATCAGCATTGCAACGGATGTGGCTGGCTCGGTCATCCTACTCTGGATGAATCGTATTCAGAAAGAGTATCATATCGAATTAAGGGGTGGTGTGGCGTCGAGATGGAGCGCCCTCCATTCTCACGGGGCCTGGACAATAAGCGCCCACATGAAAGCGACTTGTGCGAAGGATGCAAGCATGGGCACTGCATAATGACGTCTCTGTAGTCGAGCCTATGTGTATCAAAGAGGGGCAATAGCATGACATGGCCAGGGGTACCTGGAAGAGCGAATATTATCGGCTTGCCAGTGTCACGGGCAGGCAAGGTAGGCAACACAATTCTGCCTAGAAGGCAACAGCTGCTGCCTGCAAGGCAGCAGCAGTAGCTGGAGTCTTATATGGCCATCTCCCTTCCAGTGAGAAGTGGGGAAAGGGCCAGAGATCAACGATTGTATCAATTGCTTCCCGTTCTTCACTCTCTGTTTCGTCGTGATTGTGCGCCTTACAGCCAGGAAGCCGCAACCCGCTTACTCGTTTGCTGCAGGTGGCTGTGAGGACCATTATCAAATCAGCGCACAATAGGTCGGGCAAGTTACACCATGTGACCCATACCGGGCTTGATGCTAGGCCAAGTATAGACTCGCCAAAGGAGAGAGATATGTAGGCTGATAACATTTGGGAGGGAACCAAGTGGCGACCAAGCCTGTGGTCAGCTGCCGCCGCCGCAGATTGCTCTGCCCTGCACCGTCCGGGCCCGTCCGAGTCTCTCCTGCCTAGGCTGCTTCGTTAGAAGGCATAGCCCGGCTCCCCTCTGCCATGATATGAACATTCCATGGTGCAATCGGTACGGTTGGTGTTGTGGGTGTGTCGGGTGGAAGCTTTGTCATGTCAGCATTGTCTTGCGACCTTCGTATCGCTTCCATACCTCTTTTTTGAGCGACAAAACCATCAGCTGAATTTGCATCATAAGGCGATGCGTCTTGCCATCGAGGTCCGCCAAGTCGCAGATAAGGCAGTTGACTGTGTCTCTCTTGACTTGAAGGGCATTGTGGATGTCCTCAAGGACTCCTATGGAATTCTCCAGGACAGAGATCTTGTCGTCAAGAGGCACGAGGCAAAATTCACCCATGGTTATGGTTGTCAAGTCTGGGCCGCTGTGTGAATGCCGGATAATCGCATCGGAGACCACCAGAGTATTTATACGAGCCTGACCGGCGGCGGGTGGGTCCCGTCGGTCACACGGCCTTCCGGGTGGGCGGGGTAGAGAGCTATACTTAGCATCACGGACGGACCGGCCGGGCGGGGTTCGACAGCACGCGTCCGAGGCACCTTTGGACGTCCGTGATAAATGTAAATTTAGCAGTCATAGTAAGACTAGCTACAATTTGGGTGACTCCGCCTCACATGGCGTCACCGTCCTCCAAAGGGCCAACCGCTACCCGTTCAAGTCCTACATCACCTTGCCGTTATGGCGGCTTGCTTGGCGTCTGGCCACCGCTGCGCCGTTGACCACGACGACATTCTCCAGCGGCTGGGTAAGATCGACCCACCAATCTCCTGCGAGGTCAACCACTCGATAAGCTTGGTTGGAAACCACCAGGATATCCATCAACGGCTCGGTAAGATCAACGCAGTCGCCGTCATCACCCGCCAAGGCGTAGGCGTTGCCATCAACAAGTATGACCCGCCGTTCCGCAGTGATGGAGTATGCCTCTTCGCAGAGTTGCAGGAATTCCTCCATGCTGAGGTCAGGAGGCAGTACAGGGAGAGGATCCTGCAAAGCCAGGTCTACCGTATTTGAATCACTGCCCAGCGACTCGTAATGCTGGTGGCCGCTGGAGAAGGAGTCCCATGAGAAGGCGGCATGAGCCTCATCTCGGGAGTGCGCCTTACTCAGAGATGATGGCTCTCCATCGACTTCCTCGTGGTGCGGGCGCGTACTCGCCATGGTGCAACCCCGTGACGCATCTGTAGATGAAAGGTTGACCGGTTCAGTCGTCATTGCTCTTCTGCGCAGGGGGCGGCAGGCTCTTGGATCAAAAAAGGTTTGTTGCTCAGACGTATCAACCAGTAGTCCAGCTGTGGGATCAATGACAGGAGAGAGATGGACATTCAAAGGAACTGGGAGAAGCCGCAGTTATATACATTCCACGAAATCCGCCTGGCCTCAGATACGGCCGGTGCCACGTCAACGGGACGCATCCGCCCAGGTTGCCTCCCCATGAAGCATCCGTTTCAACCCACCGAGGCCAACCCGGATCCTTCCGCTGCCGCATCGGCCTTCCCATGCCCCTGAGCCGCCGTCGAACCGCAGCCGAACCTTCCGTCGCGAGCCATTCCGCACTGACATTGCCACTCGCTTGTACGTGTCATACACCACAGACGAAACGAGACGACGTCGCCCGTTCTTCGTCAGACGCCCTTTGATGTACTCAACCAGGTCGCGTACTTCCAGGTTCCCTGACCCTTGCCAGCGTCGGGAGGCTGGGTTCCAAGCAAAGACGAGGACTTCAGCCAGGGCATCGTCTCCAAACTCCACCGTTGCGGTCGCTCCATATATCTTGCACTGGCGCCGGCGAGAAGAGAGTCTCGAGTGTCTCGGCCGAAAAATGCGAGTGTTCGACCGAGGCCGCCCCCAATGCAGGCCGGCGACACCGCCCCTTGGCGAGGCGGTGGCATTGGGCTCGGCTGGCCAGTCGGGCTCTGGCGGTTGGTGGTCCGCACAGGTAGTGCCAGCATCGGAACAAGGTAAGAACTCCGGAGGCATCAAGAAGGCGTCAGGAGGCACGTGAACGCTGGCGCTGCTGGTCGTACCGTTGCTTGAGCGGTCCGAGCTGGTCATGTCGGCATCCTGGCTGGGGATATCCAGCAGGCAGGTTGATGATGGTGCCAGCGGAATGACTTGCGCCTCGATCGCCGTCACGCCAGCGGACGTGTCCAGGTCCAGGTAAATGCTTGGTGACAGAGGGCTTTCCAGCTCATGGCTAGTCGCTGAGAGAGTTGGGGAGTGGGTCTCGGAGTTCATGGTGCAGTGCGTGAGTCTCTAGAGAGGACGAAAGGAGGAAGTTTGGATGCGGCTTGGGTTGGGCGGGGGTCCCCCTTTTATATATGTTCTGAGTCCACCAAGCGTCACGGGCTGGTCAGCCTCCTCGCGGCCAGGTCACGATGCAACGGGATGCAGCCCGACTTTGACAGCTCTATAAATGGCTCACCTAGTCGTGACACCGGCCAGTGGCCAGACTCCTCGCCGATGTGAAGATCAGGTGCCTCCATCCGCCGCTATCCGAACTCACGCTTGCTAAGCGCTTCCTCGGACTCGGTCTTCCTAAACGCAGCCACTAGATCAACTGAGTATTTTTTTCGCTCCCATTTAGGTCGTGGTCACAAGTTGGGCAGTAGGTTACTTGCCATGGTAACCCAAAATATGATTTCTCCATGTAGCTGGCAACGGGCGTATCTGAGGAGGGGCTATTGCTATGGGTTCGGTACCTGCAACATGAGAATCGAGGTAAGTAGAACTAGAAGTAGGTTACATAGCAAATGTGTAAAAGCTGGAAGTCAGATATTACAACGGAATGTTCCCGACCTGCATCCGCATTCATCTTCGCTCTGCCTTGCGGCGGAACTTTGTCCTACGCCCAATTTTTAGTTTGTGGCTCGAACACGGCGTCCACGGAAGCGATGATGGCACGAGTGCGGGCCATTGCGTCTGCTGCGCTCTGTGTTTGTAAGAGGCTGGACTGGAGTTTGTTCAACAATCAGGTGCCTTCGTGTTGTCTATCTAAAGCTAAGGAAGAAAGGAGAAGAAATGGAAAGCTCGCAGCCCTGGGGCTGCGAGCTTGTACTCAGGGGTTTTCCAAATTGCGAATAGCGGAGCGACCGGTGTCCGGAGCGGCGGGGCCGGTGCAGCGGGATCCACATCACCGGGCTTGGCGGGTGACAGTGTTGAGGAGTAGCCTGCCTGTGCATGTACTGAGGTGCCTTGGTAATGGCCCGGCAGTGTAGGAGGAGCATCCACGAAGCGTTTAATGCTGTAGTTTTCGTGCGAGGGGGTGATCTCTGAGGAAGGCAGGCTGAGCTGCTGGCTAGTCCTTACGAAGGAAGTAAGCAACACTGGGACACATCATACGTAAGATCACGTGGGCTAATTGGCATAGCAGGGATGGGACAGGAGCATGTATGTCAGGGGCCCTCACGCACCGAGAGAAGAGGGCTTGAAAACAGTTTAAGGGAGAGGCTTGGACCGGATGATTGGAGGACAAGAAACGGGTATCGAGTAAGGAGATCGGGGCCAAATGACCGCGAGGAGACCTAGCCTACGGAGGCAATGATCTGAATTGGAGACTGTCTCTGATGGAGAGAAGCAGGAGGCTCGGCTGAAGCGCAGACGGCCCAGCTCCCGTAAACGGCCCGCCATTTCAGTGCTTTGCGTGGAAGGGAAAACGTTGCGTGGAAGGGTAAGCGTTGCGCGGAAGGGAAAGCGTTGCGCGGAAGGGAAAGCGTTGCGCGGAAGGGAAAGCGTTGCGTGGAAGGGAAAGCGTTGCGCGGAAGGGTTAGCGTTGCGTGGAAGGGAAAGCGTCGTGTGGAAGGGAAAGTGTCATGTGGCTCGTGAGCTTCGGCGGGCCTAGTGCGTGATACATTTAGCTCAATTGGTCTCAATCGCAGCTCGGCTAGTCATAAGAAGCGGGACATTGTGTCCGTCATTTGATAGAAAACCAAGACTCTTTCGTTGCCCGATTCACAGGGGCTTTCCTCCCGGTCATCAGCTTGTTATGCATCAGTGCCGCGCGACACCATACAAGGACGAAATAGGAATATTCGTTGCCATGCGGCGCCATGCAGGTACGACGGCTGTGCACGCTGCGCACGATGAGCCACGCTGTAACGTGGTTACACCCCTGGCGTGGTTTGCCCCTATCCGGGTATGAGTCAGGGGGTCCATAACGACCCCCCTTGATCGGCCAGGTGTCGTGGCTCGGCTTGGTATTCTCGCACAACTGGATGAAGTGCAAGTTGGATGTGACCAGGACCGATGAGTATTACCCCAAGGGGCAGCCAGCATACGGTGACTGCAAGACGCCAACTGGAACGATGATCCAAGCGCTACCCATGGTACTTGACAAAGTCCTGGTCCTTTTGACTCCAGTAGTTGAGGCGCTCGAGCAGCGCCTCATTGGAGACGTCCTGGCTGTCGCGTTTCCAATTGAGCGGGAATGGAGCACAACCAGCCGTCTCGGCGAGGTACGAAGGTGTCTGATGTCTCTAAGTTGGAACGTTGCAGATGACCCATTCTGCGGGTCTGCCCCAAGTAATGGCAATTGAAGCCTCCTTGTTGGCCATTGTTTGATGGTAGCACCCGGGCTGGTTTTTGCGACGCTTGGGAGTAATGGGCGTCGCAGTAATGCCAACTATGACCTGAGGTAATTGGAGCCACGTCTCGGCTGTGGGATTATCTCTGGACTAGCCACCATGTCACGGCCGATACTTCTTTCACATACTATTCAGTTCTGATTATAATTTATAATATGACACACTGATCTTGAAGTATGTTAGCTGTATATGCAACCACCTGCCGAGGATCCAAAGGCCCTCAGACAACTTGCGCCGGCTCCATGTCATTGAGAAGTTGCTCCATCTCGCGGACCACAAACCTTTCGCAATCACTCCCCACGCAAGCCCACTGACCTTCCATATAAACAGTTGTCAAGCTACCCACGGCAACTATCACCTCTAAGACCTGATTTTTCCATATCTCGCGCCAGGCACTGCCAATTCTGCCAATGTCGTATTCGGTGGGCGATTTGACCCTGGCAGGACCCCAATGAGAATTGTCAGCGGTGAGGGCGCGGTTGCACCAGTAATGATATAACGATTGTTGGCTCTTCAAATAGTCAAAATGACTATGAAACTGTGGGTCTGCCCAGCATCTTTTGCAAACGGTGGGAACAAGTTCCACGTGCAGGTCCGATGGCTCGCACTGTCGCTGATGGTTGCAAAATTTGGTCACAATTTGATCAATGTGGCCGCATCGGATAGAAACTTCCGTGACAATGTGGGTTATCATTTTATTTTTGTCGTGAGATTGACTTGTGATTTATTAGTGCTGCTCATTCACATAGGGACGCATCAACGGTTTCATCTTTGCGAGGGTTTTTATATTCGGGAGTCTTGCTGTGTTTACTCCTCGCTGGTGGACTGCTCGTACACAGCAATCGCCCCATGGTGCCATTGCGGAAGCAACTCACCAAAATCGGAGGATCGGTCAGCAACCCTTGCAACGTCGGTCAATTTGGAGGGCACCACACATCGGGACTATCAATGCCCCGCAAGCCAGGGATCAGCACGCCGTTGGCCCGGTGCCACGATTATGGGGACCTGATGAGTCGTGCCCCCCGTATAAGGCCCCCTACTAGGGGGGGCTAATTAGTCGTGCCCCCGTCTTGTTCACCCAAGACTATGGTAGTAGTCGACTCAAACCAAAGCTGCGAGACGTGTCTCCCTGCAAGCCACGGACGCCAGCCCAGCTGGCTCCCTTACCTACCACCGCCACTGGCCAGCAGGGCACTACTACCACCACCAGCCAGCGCGCTACTGAGTTAAACCCTGCCCCCCGGGGGTATTCCTTGGAAGGCGCGCGTAGAAATTGGTACGCCAAGAAGCCTGCTGACTTCGAGTACATTGCGCCAGTGCATCCCGCGGACAAGGGGAAGCCTAAAGATCAGCAGCGGACGAACTATGTCATGAACATTGATTTCATCGCATTTCGTTTTCGTTTCTGATCCAAAGTCTGCTTTCCCAACACATAAAATCCCTAAAAAGACGAAAATGAACTTAAAGGCGTCATGGCTTATTCCAAAAAAGGACATAGGTACACGAGGCCAAGAATATGTTGACAAGCGCGGGCATGTTCTCACCACTACTAGCGAAGACATCTTGCGGGAGCACGCCATGGAAGATTTCGACTGGTGGGGTACCGCAACCGATGGAAGGATTTGCTACAACGCTGGGATTTTGCCAGGGGAAACGGAGCCTCGGGTATGGGCACGAACGACGCAGAAGAAAGTTTGGACCGATATTGACAAGGAAATCGATTCCATTCGGAAGGTGTTTGGCCAGCCTGCTCTTGCGGAGGAGAAAGGACGCAGAAGGCAAGGTGAGGGTAAATCACGGATATTGGAGAACCTGATGGAAAGCGAGAAGTATTTGACGGCAGAGAGCGAGGCATAGATTGTTCGTCTAGTTTCACCTATTGACTCACCTGTATCACTTTTGCATTCGGCTTGCGTACCCAAACAGAGGCCCCGTCACATGGTGTAACGGTGATGCTCATACACTTGTCTCCGCTTATGAACCCGTGCCACACACCGGCAGTCATGTAATGCGACGCGGGGTCATATGCCGCTGATCAATATATCCCCCAGCAATGCTTTGCTCCGTCGATGCCTTGACTCGATGCGTTGGGCATCAAGAGGAGCACTGAGGCCTGATTGCTCTCGCGCCGTTCGCGTAAAATGCAATCTCCTCGCCCAGCCATTCGGCTGGAGGCAACGCAGTCGCTCACGTTTCAACTCAACTCTCTCTACCGATATCATTTAGGTATGCCTTCGAAACGACCAAACTCGAAGAAGAAGAATACCACGAGGCAAAGCAGACAAAGACCAGAGAACCCGGACACCCACGTTTGGTCTATGTTTCCGGACCTGCACGGCGACGTAGAAAAAGCACTTCACGAAGAGCTCCTCTTTTTTACTTTCCATGGTGAGGACAATGACGACTGCATTGACAATCACAACACGAACATTATGGGTAAATTTGTGTGCTCAAACAAGTCATGCGGCAAAAAGTGGTCAAGCAGAGTTATTGCGATCACTATTCGACGCTATCCGCGGCAACAATACAACGCACGGGTTTATCATCAGCATTGCAAGAGTTGTGGCTTTCTCGGCCATCCTACTCTGGATGAATCGTATTCAGAAAGAGTATCATATCGGATCAAGAAGTGGTGTGGCGTCAAGATGGAGTACCCTCCCTTCTCACGGGGCCTGGACAATAAGCGCCCACATGAAAGTGACTTATGCGAACGATGCAAGCATGGGCACTGCATAATGATGTCTCTGTAATCGTTCCTATGTATAATAAAGAGGAGCAATAGAGTGCCATGGCCAGGAGTACTAGGAAGAGCGAATGTTACCGGCTTCCCAGGAAGCCGCTACCTGCTTACTCGTTTGCTGCAGGTGACTGTGAGGACCTTCTTCGAATCAGCGCATAATACTTCAGTCTGGTTCCGCCATGTGAGCTATATCGCGTCTGGTGCCAGCCGGGACGGAACCAAGTGGCGACCAAGCCGGTAGTCAACTACCACGGCCACAGACAAATGCCCTGCACCGTCTTGACCCGTACGAGTCTCTCCCACTTAGACACCTTGGTTAGAAGTCAGAGCCCGGCTTCCCTCTGCCGTGATATGAACATTCCACGGTGCAATTGGTACGGTCGGTGTTGTAGGTGTGTCGGGTGGAAGCTTTGTCACGTCAGCATTGTATTACGCCCTTTGAATCGCTCCGTACCTCTTTTTTGAGCGACAAAACCATCAGCTGGATCTGCATCATAAGGCGATGCGTCTTACCATCGAGGTCCGCCAAATCGCAGATAAGGCAGTTGACCGTGTCTCTCTTGACTTGAAGGGCATCGTGGATCTCCTCAAGAACTCCTATGGAATTCTCCAGGACGGAAATCTTGTCGTCAAGAGGCACGAGGCAAAAATCACCCATGATCATAGTTGTTCAGTCTGGGCCGTCAAGTGTCACATAATCGCATTCAGGTGTAAATTGATGCTAGTGTACTAAATCGCTTCCGGCTCCATTCAGAAAATTTGGCTGTCGATGATCCCTCCCGTAGCGCAACGGTATGGCTGCCCGATCCAGGGTGATCGCAGCTAGGTGCATACTCAGGTCACTGGCAACTAAGTAAACGTTATACCAGATTACCTGTCTGAAAAGAAACTGTATTATCTGTCGTGGCCGGTGCTCTGAGACAAGGCCCCGCTTAGGCATTCGTCGTGGCCAACAGTACCTGAAAGGCACCCTCTCTCCGTGCTTCGGGCAAACTCAGCCGAGGTAGAGGGGCCAAGATCAAGCTGCAGCACCTGGTGCCATGCTTTGAGTAAAGTTTATGCCAATGTGGAAAGTAATAACAGTCTATGAAGGGAAAGTCGGCAATGCTCATGATGACAAGTTCGAGCGACGTTTTTGCGCCTACCTGCCCCTTCTGCCTCCACCTCACACCCTGGCAAACCGCTCGCGCTTGCGCCTCATGCCCCGCCTCTGCTTCCCGTCCTCACCCCTCTGCTATCGAGCTTCCTGCAGGAACGACGATATGGCCATACGAGCAGGTGCTTAGCCATATGCTTGTCTCCCAGCGTCGCGCCGCGACGGACCATCCGGTACTTGTAGCGACAGCTCCCTGCGGGTCAGCTCGAGCCATGCGCGGCCGCCCTACATCTTTTGCCCAAGTCCGCAAGGACAATGCGTGTGGGAGCTGGCGTGGGGAGCTGCCATCACTTACACGACCTTAGTATCATTGTGAATCCTTGGGACGGAGCAGGGGATGGCGCCGCTTGTCGACCGTTCCTCTGCTGGTCCGGGCGACACGGTCAGCTCCCGAGTCTGGAGCGGCAGGGAGGCGGGCTAGCTGCGAGGTGCGCTGTAAGCAGAGTTCGCCACGCCCAATCGAAATGAATTCTAGCATCTAACTTGGTTGGTGCTTTTGTGGGCATGCACTCACATCTTGCCTTTCGTACTTGCATGTCACCATCAGTATCACGTTTTGCTCAGCGCAAGGGATGTCGCATTCTTCATCCCGCGGCTGGTTTCGGGTCGCGAGTGGTCGCTGTAGGGCTGGGATACTCGCACGGTCGAGGGTTGGCGGCGTCGCTATGATATTCATTTTCGCCCAAGGCGACTTCGACAGCCACTCGGCCCGCCGCTGTCGCATTGCGTGGCGTGGGCAGGATCGCCACTGGGGTACGGCCAGGGCCAGAGGCGTGGGGTCCTGGTGCCGTAGCCTGCCAGCCGAGCAGAATTCTTGCATTGATGGGGTCATCGCGGCCGTTGGCGAGGTACCGAGCCATCATGACGCCCTGCGGTGCATGGTAGTCTCGCGCAGTGGGAATATCGTCATGGCCATGAGAAGCAGCGTCACTACTGAACAGTCTGGTTAACCACCAAGAGCATGAGCCGCATGACACTCGAAGCATAAAGCGGACCTGGTGGTGTCAGAGCCACAAGTAGCCTTGGTGGAGGACATGATGACAGCGTTAGTGGGAAATGCGCAGGACAGAGAGATTATTGGTGGCCACGGTGCAGGTTCAGACTGCAAAGCTAATACAAGCAGTAAGAGAATAAGCGAATGCTTTGAGAGAACAAGCTGCAATGAATTCCGGGAATGGTGTCGTTCTTATAATGCTCGATACACGTCTGCTTCCTGTGCCCAGTCGACAATGCGTCGAGAAGGGAAACCGACGTCGGTCCCTGACAAGGGTCCACATAACTCACCCTCCAACTGACAGATAAGAAACATTCTGAGGCTTTGCGTGTTCACCGGGGTAGACCAAAGGTCCGTGATTGGCCGAGTAAACGTGAGGCTGCGACGAATCTGCCGGCCTCGGAGGCGGCACGACCCCGGCACCCGCAACCGATGGGTGGCAGCTCGCTAGCATGTCTTGTAGAACCACCAGCGGCCTGGCTGTAGTGTTCAGCCGGGCCCCCATCCCGTCTGCCCTATCCGATCTGACGCCAAGTGCCCAGAGGCCTCTCTGAGACATGTCTCACCCAAGCTATCCCACCCTCCTCGGGACAAAATAATGACGCCTTCGAGGGTAACCGCAGAAGGATGGCCATGCAAGACAACTGGTTCGCCAGCCACCTTCTGCTTGCCCGGTGGCAGATAGATTGGGATGCCTCCGTTGCTGTCCGCCGAATGCCAACGTCTCCCCAGGATAAATACCGCGCTTGCCGTGGCGCGGCCGTCCGACGAACAAGGACGCTCAGTTTTACCGTTCTCACCTTTTCCTAGATCAAAAGCACAAAATCAAGACTTACCACAATAAAAGCCCCCAATAGAGCAACGGCCCCATGTCCGGTCCAAGACTTAGCCCCCACATCCGCTCGGACATTCCCAGCGAAAGTGTCATAACAGTCTTTGATTCTCTCGTGGCAGCTCACCTCAGCGATTTGATGCTGCAGATGCCGCTTTCATGTGCGGTCGCGGTATTCTTTTCCGGAAAAGAGACGAAGCAGCTGGAGAGCTCCCTGTATTTTTTAAGTCCGAACAAGTCATGTGGCAAAAGGGGGTCAAGTAATACAATACTAGCCCAATTCGACACTATACGACGGTACAACATACGAGTTTATCATCCGCGTTACAAAGGTGCGGTATCCTCGCCCAGCCCACCCTGGATAAATCATACCCAGAGAGGCTATAATATCGGATCAAGAAATGGTGCGGTCTCACCATGAAGCCGTCACGCTTCTGAAAAGCCCGGGATAGCGGGCACCCACATTAAAGTGACATGTGCGAAGATGCACGCATGGACATTGTAGCATGGTCTTTTTTTAGGTCAATTCAGCTCACTAGGGCGAGAGAGTTACCTTTTATTTCTTGCAGGGCTCTGAGCCACATCCCAGGAAGCTGCTGGTTATTTATTTGTAGACCCAGAAAACCCGGTCGAGGTATGTTCAAGTTGTAGCGCCTGGGGACTTCTTATGCAGTCTGCCCCTGTTAAACCAAATGGCACGTTATGAACAAGGCTCCATGCTCACGGTGTTAAGTTCAAGGCTACGGGGTGTTTAGCCCGCTGCAGCAGGTATTGTCAAGCAAAAAGAAAACCATTTCCATGTGATTGAAGCGGAAGTTATCTTGCGACGGAGTCTTTGAGCCTGTCGGATTCTGTGGCAGTTGGCTGCTCAAGAGTATTGGGGCCTCCCTGCACCATCCCGAATACGTCTATCAACATCTAGACAGCCCCGTTAGAAGTCAAGCTCTGGCTTCCTTCTCCCGTGATACGGACGTGCCACGGCGCAAGTGGTACGGTCGGTGTCGTGGGGGTTTCGGGCGGAAGCTTTTTCAGGTCAGCGCCGCAGTATGTCCATCGAATCACTCGCATACCTCTTTTTTGAGCGACAAAACCATCAGCTGGATCTGCATCATAAGGCGATGCGTCTTGCCATCGAGATCCGCCAGATCGCAGATAAGGTAGTTGATCGTGTCTCTCTTGACTTGAAGGGCATTGTGGATGTCCTCAAGGACTCCTATGGAATTCTCCAGGACAGAGATCTTGTCGTCAAGAGGCACGAGGCAAAATTCACCCATGATTACGGTTGTCAAGTCTGGGCCGCTGTGTGAATGCCAGATAATCGCATCGGAGACCACCAGAGTATTTATACGCGCCTAACCGGCCGGCGGGTGGGTCCCGTCGGTCACACGGCCTTCCGGGTGGGCGGGGTAGAGAGCTATACTTAGCATCACGGACGGACCGGCCGGGCGGGGTTCGACAGCACGCGTCCGAGGTACCTTTGGACTCCGTGATAAATGTAAATTTAGCAGTCATGATAAGACTAGCTACAATTTGGGTGACTCTGCCTCACATGGCGTCACCGTCCTCCAAAGGGCCAACCGCTACCCGTTCAAGTCCTGCATCACCTTGCCGATATGGCGGCTTGCTTGGGGCGTCGGGCCACCGCTGCGCCGTTGACCACGACGACATTCTCCAGCGGCTGGGTAAGATCGACCCACTCATCTCCTGCGGGGTCAACCACTCGATAAGCTTGGTTGGAAACCACCAGGATATCCATCAACGGCTCGGTAAGATCAACGCAGTCGCCGTCATCACCCGCCAAGGCGTAGGCGTTGCCATCAACAAGTATGACCCGCCGTTCCGCAGTGATGGAGTATGCCTCTTCGCAGAGTTGCAGGAATTCCTCCATGCTGAGGTCAGGAGGCAGTACAGGGAGAGGATCCTGCAAAGCCACGTCTGCCGTATTTGAATCACTGCCCAGCGACTTGGAATGCTGGTGGTCGCTGGAGAAGGAGTCCCATGGGAAGGCAGCATGAGCCTCATCTCGGGAGTGCGCCTTACTCAGAGGTGATGGCTCTCCATCGACTTCCTCGTTGTGCGGGCGCGTACTCGCCATGGTGCAGCCCCGTGACGCATCTGTAGATGAAAGGTTGACCGGTTCAGTCGTCATTGCTCTTCTGCGCAGGGGGCGGCAGGCTCTTGGATCAAAAAGGGTTTGTTGCTCAGACGTATCAACCAGTAGTCCAGCTGTGGGATCAATGACAGGAGAGAGATGGACATTCAAAGGAACTGGGAGAAGCCGCAGTTATATACATTCCACGAAATCCGCCTGGCCTCAGATACGGCCGGTGCCACGTCAACGGGACGCATCCGCCCAGGTTGCCTCCCCATGAAGCATCCGTTTCAACCCACCGAGGCCAACCCGGATCCTTCCGCTGCCGCATCGGCCTTCCCATGCCCCTGAGCCGCCGTCGAACCGCAGCCGAACCTTCCGTCGCGAGCCATTCCGCACTGACATTGCCACTCGCTTGTACGTGTCATACACCACAGACGAAACGAGGCGACGTCGCCCGTTCTTCGTCAGACGCCTTTTGATGTACTCAACCAGGTCGCGTACTTCCAGGTTCCCTGACCCTTGCCAGCGTCGGGAGGCTGGATTCCAAGCAAAGACGAGGACTTCAGCCAGGGCATCGTCTCCAAACTCCACCGTTGCGGTCGCTCCATATATCTTGCACTGGCGCCGGCGAGAAGAGAGTCTCGAGTGTCTCGGCCGAAAAATGCGAGTGTTCGACCGAGGCCGCCCCCAATGCAGGCCGGCGACACCGCCCCTTGGCGAGGCGGTGGCATGGGGCTCGGCTGGCCAGTCGGGCTCTGGCGGTTGGTGGTCCGCACAGGTAGTGCCAGCATCGGAACAAGGTAAGAACTCCGCAGGCATCAAGAAGGCGTCAGGAGGCACGTGAACGCTGGCGCCATTGGTCGTACTGCTGCTTGAGCGGTCCGAGCTGGTCATGTCGGCATCCTGGCTGGGGATATCCAGCAGCCAGGTTGATGATGGTACCAGCGGGGTGACTTGCGCCTCGACCGCCGTCACGCCAGCGGACGTGTCCAGGTCCAGGTAGATGCTCTGCGATAGAGGGCTCTCCAGCTCATGGTTGGCTGTTGAGAGATTTGAGGAGTTGACGTCAGTGTTCATGGTGCAGTGTTTGAACCCGTAGAGAGATGTAAGGAGGAAGTTTGGATGCAGCCTGGGCTGGGACGGCGCGCCCCTTTTATACATGTTCTGCAGCCCCTTCGTGTGTGTCGCCGGCTGTCAGCTTGCTCGATGTCGGGCCATGGGGGCTGGTCACGCGACGTAGCCGCACTCGAACAACTCCAAGGCCTCCTCGTCATACTCGCGACACCTACCAGTGACCCAAAACTCCTCGTCGACATGAGGATCAGGTGACTTCTCCCGTTTTGGTTCGAAGTGGCCCTCGTCAGGCTCGGCCTCTAGCTTTCGTCTCTTCCCCGGCCCAGCCACCCCGCCGCTTACGCACGCTCTTTTCACCCGGTTCATTCCCTCCGATCTCGGTTTTGACCATAAGTTAGGCGTGTGCTGCTTGCCGTGGTAGCGTAGGACATGGTTGCTCCATGCTGCCGGCAACGCACTTATTTGTCGGGTCTCCCCGGTGCGCTGGCATTCGGGGCAGTCGAATGGCACGCGGAAGGTATCTTCGTGGTGTTTCCGAACATGTCTGGTCAGGCTCGAGACATTGGCGTATGAACAGTTGCAGAGCAAGCATCTCGAAGGAGGGGCAGGCTCGCATTCGCGGGCTGTAACCTGTTCTTGCGGGAATACCTCCCTCTCGGACTTTTCTTGCAGATATGCCAGAAGCACTGTCGCCGCAGACACCGGACCTACGTCTTCATCTAGCAGTTTGCCGATACGCACCGCGACAGAGCTGCCGACGACCTCTCTCTGCTTGCGGGGGTTCGATGCCTGTGTCGTGCGCAAGTGGTGCGTGCTAATGCCCTGTGCTCTCAGCCTGTCGACCTCGTCGAAGTACTCTTTCCGCACCTCCTGAATCCGCAGTCGTTCCAGCCAGTCCAGTAGGTATTTGATGCGTGCCTTTATCTTTGACGCCTTTACCGGATCGTCTGTTGCTTCCCGGTACTGCTTTCGTAAGCTGCTGAGGTCGTTGCGCTTCTCGAAACTGGCAAAATCGTCCTTCGTGATGTAGATTGGCGCATAAGGGTCCCGCCGTAGAAAGGCCCGGCTCATCATGGACACCATCTCTTCATTCTGACCGGCTTTGTCTCGGTACGCCACTTTCATCAGGTCCTTGTTCAAATGTATAGGTAAGTAGCTGTGCTCATACACCTCAGTAGAGTTCGACAAAATGAAGTTCCGGAGCGGGGCGGTTAAACTACCTAAACACCGGCCGTGTTAGAGGAGCAGCTCGAGCCGATCAAATGGCTGTTCTTACCGTCTAGCCTTCCACCGCCGCCAACTCTCATAGCGTACGGCCGCATGGCGTCCTCGTCACGAAGCCCTGATACAAACAAAGCGCGGTTCCAGATGCTCCAGTAGGTGTTGTAAGAGATAGAATGGATGGATTTCTCCTTCGTATTTGACTTCCAGAGCAGCGGAACGTAGTCAATGCCCGGCTCAAGTGGCTCCGCACGGAAAACTTGACTGGAGGCCGTGAATCCCGCCTCGAACGCGTTGTCTGCTAGTGCTCGCGAAACCCAGAAGGTGAGGAGGCACAGCTGACGGCAAGGCACCGTTGTGATGGAAAACTTGACCCTGAGGACAACGTCAGTCTCGGAACACAGTGGCAGCCACAGGATGAAATCCACACGTACTCCGATCTCTGGCCTCTTTGTATGCGGTTTTGTTTTTGCTTGACGTGACGTATCGTGACCGTGGCGGCGAGCCTTGTTATCTGTGGGTCAAAAGGGTCACGGACCCATGCCAATTGAACCTGCTCATACTTGATGGCCACTACGCTCTTGGGGCGCCAGCCTCCAATGCCGCCGAGGATGATAGAGCAGCCGAAGGCGAGGCGGGTACTGGGACTGCAGCGGATATCCTCTGCCCGACTCCAAAGTGTTGATAGTATCAGGATGATGTCCTCTGGGGTGGTCTCCCTCTTCGTGAAAAGCTGCTTCAGAGATAGTCCAAGCCTCAAGGCAAGCTGGGGGATCCACTAGGAAGGTTCAGCGAGGTTCAGCAGCCAGAGCAACTGATGGGACGAGAGTCCTACCTGTCCTATCTCATACGCAGGGCTGCTGCGAGAACCTTTGTCTCGTGACGAATAGCGGAGGCTCCAAAGGTGAGCCCTCTCCCTGTCTTCATTCCTCTTCCTCTTTAGCACATTTTCGTCGGCATTCCGAACGAGCGCTGCCCAGACGTCCTCCAGCGTCACGGCACAGTTAACGGTTCGAACTTCCTGCCATTCTTCCACGCCCAGACACGGACGCTTCACCATGGAGGTCCTCACATAAGACTCAAGGAATGCCCGACAGCGGGCTTTGGCTTCGTCTGACCCGATGCATAGAGCAAGCCACGTGTGTTCCGGGTGTGCCTTAATCCGGTCGGCGAACCTGAAGACGATTAGAGAATCATCCATCGAGTACGTGACAATGTGAACCTACCGAAGCCATTGACTCCATATCTCTTGTAAATATCGCTTTGTCTTGTCCGCGAGGAACTCGGAGTCGTCGATGGCGTTGTTGTCGTAGTGTTCGAGAGTTTCAAGCGCAACAGCCAGGATGTCATCCTCGTTGCCCGCACGTGCTCGTGTAAGCGATACGGGCCACTCCTTGTCTTCATAAGACTTGAAAGGCATGTTTGGGTGAAAGAGCTCTGCGATGGTTCGTTGTCGATGGCGATATCCAAGTGACTGCCGAAAGACGGTTGTATCCGGGGCGTATGTAAAAAAGGAGAACAGCGAACAACGCAAGGCCAGCCCGTTGTGAATGAAAAGGGGGGGGGACTTGCCGCGGCACATGGAGAAAGCAAGGCGACCCAAGGCACAGGAGACACGTCCAACAGGCAGAGAGGTGCAGGACGGCCGTGCAGGCAACGAAGGTGACGGCCATTGGTGCTACGATTTAAAATAAGTGGCATCGACATACATGATGACATGACTGGCTGCTTAAACAAAGCACGAAGACCGATGGTGGGGGCGTGCGAGCCAGGGGGAGGGTGTCGGGCGCTTCCAGCGCGAGACCGGGACCGGAGGTCGGAAACGGTGGGATCTCGAGACGGTCCGGCCGGGGCCAACGGCGTCCGGAACGGAGGCGGGTGGGGCAGGCAGACGGTGCCGGAAAAGCGGGACTATCGGCAAAAGGTCGGCACAGGTTCATCTAGTGAGCAAGAAACCCCGTCCGCTCTCCCATAGTTAAGCTGGTAAGGGGCAGATTAGTAGTTGGGTCGGTGACGACCAGCGAACACCGGCTGTTGTATGTTTTTTTGCCATTTTGTGCGATGTTTTAGTGCTCGTGGTGGTGGAGGACGGGGTGGATATAAGTGGATTTGTGTCGTTAAGCTAGCACATACGACCATAGCCACAAGAGAATTCGGGATCCCGTCCGCTCTCCCATAGACAAGCTTGTGAGCGGTTGATTAGTAGTTGGGTCGGTGACGACCAGCGAATACCGACTGTTGTATGTCTTTCTCTTTTTGCTCCTCTTCCCTTTTTGCTGGTGATGTGGAGTGAAGCCTTGATGTTGGGCAAAACCAGTGCGTGCGAGGGTGGTAAGCAGACTGTGGGGCCGTGAAAGTTGAGCCCTACCTTCCCGTTTAGGCCACAGCCCGGGCAGTCATTGGAGAGCTCAGCACTGCGGATGCGGTCTCTGCAACGGCCAGGCAATAAATCACCTTGGAGTGCACTCGACTCACTGATGGCCAGAGATGCATGGTCCTTATAACTGTTCGAGATTAATCAAGTTTGAGTATTTTTATTTACAAGACTCGAACCGGTACCTGCAATGCGGTCCACCGAATATTGCTTTTAATCGTTTTAGATTTCCTCTTACCCGCCTAGTTCTTCGTCAATGGTCCGTCGAGTCGACGACCAACGCTACCTCAACATGAACCTAGAGTTCCCCAATTGTCTTTCAAGATGGCTTCACCTTGCCGCTGCCTGCCAGCCTGCTCACCGCCGGCATCTTTCCGATCCACTGTCCCTTGCCGTTCTCAACAGCGTCAACCAGCCACCGCGTCAACGCCGCCCGATTCTGGCTCGCGCTCCAACCCTTCTTTCCGATCCAGCCCTCGTACGACTCGCCGTCTTCTCTGCCCGTGCGCCAGGAGGCCTCGTCACTGGCACCCTCGAGGGCAGCGATGCGGAACACGGTCCAGTCGAGGTCGGCGGCGCGTTCCTCAAACGTCCATCCGATGCTGCGTGCCGTGCGCCAGGCGAAGTGGCCCACGAAGAACACAAGGGAGATTAGGAGCCACCGTACCGCGGAGAAGCTGTCCTGCGACTGCCCGTATGAAAGGGTGCTCATGGCAAAGATCCGCTTCACCTCGTGCTTTCGCATCGCTAAAAAGAGCGACTCGTAGAAGTCGGTAAATGTCCCTGGGTTGATGTATCGGAGCGTGTTGGGGCCAAGCAGGGACACGACGACGCGGCTCTCAGATACAGCCGCGTCCAGGGCATCTTTGTCGGTCAATGTGCCCTTTACTACCTGAGAATGGCACGCAGCTACGTCAACACGCATTCCTTCAAGTGGCCAAGTTCTCCAAAGTGTGGTGAGGTGCGATACATGCCTTCAGACGGGGTTCAGAGCGCAAGTCATCTGGAATCTTTGCAGGGTCTCTCGCGAAAGCCACCACGTCGTGCTTGCAAAAAATAAGCTCCCTCAACAGACAGATCCCGGCTGGCCCCGTGCCTCCCAGAACTAGAACTTTGGATCCAGGCATTATTCAAGCGTCGCCTTCAACGTGAAGACGGACAGTGAACGGCTCAATGTGTCATCAGCCCCTCGTGCGGCAATACGGCAAAATGACACAACACAAGTTTGACGAGAACAGCTGCATGAACACATTGTTGTCGTTTGTATACATCAAGACATACTTAAGAATGGCCATACAGACAATTGTGCGGTGGTAACCAAACTCCGCAGAGTCCGCAGCAATGGCGTTCAACTCCGCAACGATCACGCGTCACGGCGCCTCTTTCGTCCGTTCTTACTAATGGATCCCATGACGACTACACTCGGTTGAACACATAATATTGTTGTGCATGTTCTTCAGCGTCAGTCCCAATGCCAACCTCGGAGCGAGCAATGACGGTGTTGAAGTGCGACACAAAGTTGATGCGCCCAAAATGGCACGGCTAGCTTCTGCCTTGGAGTGGGATGGCTTGCCGTTGATGGATATGGTAAGTAGGAGGCGTACATGATATGCTAGGTAGGTGTGAGTCGACATTTCCAGCCATTCGTTGGCCCCGTCCAAAAGTCCCTGCGTGGCCTGGATGGCAACGTGGGTGACAGACCTGGCAGCTGGCAGCCGGATGGTTGCGGCCAGCTTCTTCCTTGAATAGCACCTGATAAGTGTGAGACTCCGCGCTTATCCAAGCGTCATGCCCTTAAACCCCTGTGGCGTGTATAAAGATAGTTGTCGCATGGTTATAAGTGCCCATTCTTGACTGCCTGTGGCATCGACCGTGAACTGCCGAGGATTGCACGCGACCGTGGACCAGGGCGTCTCCGTAGTGCATCCGATCTCGGCCTTCATCTTGGTGATATCAACGATGGCCTCCATTCTCTTTCCAGGGGTTTCTGAAGGAGTCAAGGCGTGGACGGACTCATCGGAAACCATTTGCAACTTCATGCCCACATCGCGCGGGCTTACGAGCAGACCGGGAACTCCAAGCGCTGGAATATGCCGGAACCGGTCTTGTTATGATGCTACATCTTCGGCTCCGTGGTGCTGGCTTTCGGCTTTGAAGTTTCTGGGTTTATGTAGCCTCATTGAGATGGGTCGGCCCACACGGTCGGAAACTCAATGCGGTGCCAGCAAACCGCAGGGCGCGTACACGCAGCACACCCGCGAGATATCGATGCCAAATTGGGTCGTCTATGCGCCGTTTCACTTGCGGATCCCGTGCGTGCATGAACTCGTAAAGCCGCAAGTCAGGGGTTCAGAAAAGCTTACCTCCCGAATGGCTCCCCGCGCGAAGGAAGATGCTCCGGGGTCCCGGCAGGGTCTAGGAACTCCCCGACACGGTGGAGGCAAAGGAGGGGCCCGGCGACCTTGCGATAACGTCGACGGCGCAAACTCAAAACGCATCCCGACGCAGCGGGCTGAGCAGTCACTCGCATGGCAACCCGACATGCAGCTCCATCGAGCCAGGATCAGGTCTTGACCCTCAACTCAGGGAGTCGGACTCGACCGAATGAATCAGCCGTCTCGCGCAAGATTTAGCGGAACCCATGGCCAGCTGAAGCTTCAAAGGGAATTGCCTGATCTTTGAGGGCGAGCTGCAGGAACGAGCGCTGCAGCCTCGGTGGGCTTGGACTGCTTCATCGACTGCCGGCATCGTCGAGACTCGAGACTCAGACGCTATGCCCCGGCCCACGTGCTGACCACGCCGCTGACCTGTCGCCAAGAGGACCAAGTGGATACGTTTATGGAGAAGCGGTGCTGTTGCCCAGACTGGCGTCGCAACCGGAGCCGCGACGAGGGCGGGTGCGAGACGTTTCGGTCGTCCTCGGTACTTGTACACAGAGATGGCGTACGAGTAGTGTCTGGTCGAGTCGCAATGTTGAGGCACGCCCCAGGAGACGGTACCATGGTTCGGCCAAAGGCAGCTGTCGTACCAACACCTCAAGGCTCTTTGAGCAGCAAGGCTTAAGTGAGCAGAGGTCAGTAGTCACGATGGGAGCCTCAGGCCTCACGCTGCAGGCTCCCATGCGCTCCCTCCAACCTGGAAATCATCAGCTCAATGCTGACTGCTGAGAGGGAAGGCACGAGGGAAGGCGCCTGATCGCACCTGGTTCTGCGCAGGAGGTGAAAACTGCAATCATCACTTGCAGTCCACTACCCGCCCCTTCCTCGGCAGGTACCGGGTTGGGTTGGTGCCTGAGGGATGGCGCCATGCCGTCGTAGCTGCCCTGTCTGTCTGTGCATCGGCACAGCCGTGGCGACCAGCGCAGTAAATGAGCTGCCTGCAAGGCTGACTCTCGTGCTCGACCTCGTGCACGCACGCACGCACGCACCTCTCGCGAAGCGATGCAGCCCGCGACACGGTCAGCTTGGCGTCAACTCCCATCTCCTACCAGCAAGCGGCAGGCGTCGTCTCACGTCTCACCGCCTTTGCCCAGCCAGCGGCCGCCACGCGTCAGACCATGCCGGCGCAGGGTCTCAGAGGCAGGTGACTCTACCCCCGGCGCATGGAAGCATTCGATGCGTTGACGGTGCTGACAGCCAGCACGACATGCACATGACGGGTTGCCGTGCAGCAGATCGGCGGCCCACGGAGCCCCCCTCACACGGCGGATGGGGAACAGGTAGGCGCACGGAAGACGGGTCGCGCGCGTCCCCTCCAAGATCAACCGTCCAATTGCCTGGCATGCTGCTGATCTCGAGCAACAGTCGCAGCTCAGCGCGACGCGGCGGCATGGGCGTGAAGCCGCGTTGCTGCGCGACATGAGCCGATGCGGACGAACGAAACCCGCACCACTCGTGGCTCCCGTAACCCCTCCCGGTTCAACGCAAAGAACCATGTCCAATGGCAACCAGGTATGAGCGACTCTGAGGAATCTGCCCGAGCATGTCGCTGCAGTCCGACTCCCCGTCCTGGCGAATCCCCACGTCTGACCTGTCCCCTTTCCCCTCCTCCTCCGACGTGCGCGCACCTGGGCGTTTTGCTTCATTGGCTGCCAGTCGGTCGTGGTAGTGGTCGGTGGTTGGGGGTGACCCATGCTGGTACGACAACATGCTGTGCAGTTTCAGCGCTGCCACTGCCGCTGCCGCTCCCGCCGATTCTGCTGTCCGCAATGCGCGCCAATGCGCCATCCCTGCAAATGTCTCACCCGCACGGCCGTCTTTCCCCATGTGCTGCCCGGCTCATATCCGGTGAGCCACATGTCTGCTCACAAGCCACAGATCGAGAAGCGAAGTACCTCTGCAACAGCGTCGCGACGCGCAAGCACTCGCCACAGTTCACTGCTAGCGCCGCTACCCTCACCCCTCCCCGGACCAAGAGCGGTGTGGCTCATGCCTGCCGTCCATCGAACAATGTGTGGCGGATGTGGCTGAAGTTAACAAGAGCACAAGGTACTCGTACCTAGCCACCAGCCACCCTGGTCGCCAGCCCGCCATCTGCCTGCCCGCCTGCCCGCCCGCCCGCACAAATGGTCACTGTCACCGGGGCGTTTCCCCCGTTGAAACATGACAAGGAGCCTTGTTCGCGCTTCCGAGGGACCCAAAGTGGACGAATTCGGGCAGCAAAGCCACAAGTGGCGAGTGGAGGGCAATGACGACCACCATGAGCAAATGGGCGTGCTGCTCCAGCAGATGAAAGGACCACAAGTCGCCAATTCTTACAGCACTACTCTACTGCCGACGGCAGACGGTCCGGTTCCTTCTCTCACTACTATTCCGAGCAATGCGCGGCGCGGTCATCTGACCGGACAAGGAGGGCAGGTACGGCACCATCATCGCCAGCTCCCCGATCTGATGAGCTCGTCTCCTCTCCAGCCAAGACACCCTAGGCGTGCGGCGCCAAAGCAGCGGATTGGGCTCGTTGCACGCGCTGGGCGCCTCCTCCAATTTCGCGCCGGCGGGCAAATCGTGGAAGCATGAGGATTAATACATCGAACCAAGCACCGGCTCATCTCCGTTTTTCGATTCGGGCGGCTTCCTTCGCATGCTACGTAGCAGGAACGAGCATCAGGCAGGCAAGGACGGAGTACTGTATCCGTAGGGCGAAGCAACAATTCCCGCTCCGCTGCTGCTGGGTGTTTCGAAACCACATCCACCCTCGAGGCAAGCCACAACCCTCAAATCAAACTCAGACTCAGCTCCCCCAGCAGTGCCACGCCATCCCACGCGGCGCCCCGAGCGACCGGGGTTCGCCGCGCCGTGTCCCGCATGGCAGAGGTATCCACATGAGCAGAACCGCCGACCCCTGTCCCCAGCCCATCGACTGGTCCGATTCAGCGTCTGGGCTGCCACGCTGTCGGGCCGGGGCCCCCCAAGCTGTCTTGGCTTTTCTCGGGGGCTTCTTGTACGCGCCGGGGCTCCGCCGACGCCGCCGTGGCCGCTGCGGTTGCTGAGCGCTGACTGCCTTTCTGCCCCCGAGTGCCTGTGGCTCATTCACCCCGTCTCATGTCGCGCTCCACCTCCAAATCTCCACCTCAAAGTCCACTATCTCGATCGAGCTCGCACTGCGTCGACGCCTGGCTCCCCGGTGACCGTCCGGCGGGCGCCCACGGTTCCGCATTTGAATGTTCTCTCCATCTATCCCGCGGGAAACGCTTGCCGGATCGCTGTGCAATGTCTGCGCTTGCGCGTGCAGACTTTTGCTCTAGGCCCGCGCGCGCACCCACCTCCTCTTCTGTTAGCTTATTGCAGAAGAGTGCACTCTTCGAGGCTCATCAGCCTGGCCACGCACCCCCCTCCCTCTCCCCATGCCTCCTCCACTTGCCTGGACACCTTCGTGCCGACCTTCCACGTCCCGCAAAATGCGACCCGAGGGCCTCCTCGCGGATCGGGGAGCTTGGTCCCTCGTCTCGGTCGTGGCCCCCAGCGTGGACTAGTCAGCAGGTCCTGTCCCTTGGGTCGCCATCCGAAAATACGCGGGCCGTTGGAAATGACCTCGACGCGCCCGGATGGGGGGCCTCGTGGTAGGTAGACTTGGGACGAGGTCCCGTCCCACTACTTGTGCCAAGACCCGTTGAGGGCCCTTGGCTCGACGCCGTTTTCGTCCCCGCTTCTAGTCGTTGGGCTCGCTTCGCGGATTCTAACCGCAGCGTACGTTGCATACAGTCCCGAGGGCATTTCCGGTGGTGCCGACGATGCCATTTTTAAGTTGCCGATGCCAGCCCCAGGCACGATTCGCGAAAATTTACACAAATGGTGGCCGGTCTGCATGCTTCACGTCTCTCGCAAAGACTCTTTCGTGGCGAGAACCGTCGTACCATAGGCGCATATGTTCCCCACCATTAACGCATAGGCCAGTCAAGGAGCCCAGGAACGCAAGTATGAATACTCATTAAGGTAGCTAATACATTGATTGCAACACAAAGGATTGCAACACAAAAAGCGAGCGTCTCGCGCTCCTCGTGTTTCCTCTCAACTGCATCCGTGGATATATCCTAGTCTCAGCCAATTGTTGCTTTGCCGATGAAGTATAAAGAGCCAGCATTGGTATCTTTGAAAGAAAAGAAAAATCACTTATACCCAACGCCGGGGGTATCCTTCCCTCCTCGTGCATGTATACGGTAGCATCGGCGACACCCTGTCCGTCGCCAGACAGAACAATACCCAATCCATCCCTGACCTAGCTCGTGCCTCGAGCACAGAGCCGTTGCTATTCTCTCGGCCGTAATATCGTGTCGTCGAATTATATCAAAATTTGAGTCGAAAAACCAGTCCCGCCGTACTCGCCGACTTGGCCACATCGTCTGTCGCTGGCCCGTCCACGGACATGTCCCATTCGCG
The DNA here is from genome assembly GCA_029168975.1 of Purpureocillium lavendulum. Lineage (NCBI taxonomy): Eukaryota > Fungi > Ascomycota > Sordariomycetes > Hypocreales > Ophiocordycipitaceae > Purpureocillium > Purpureocillium lavendulum. The sequence goes on along the minus strand of JAQHRD010000005.1, from coordinate 2,679,499 downwards.
TTTTGGGGCCGCTTGCTGCTCGACGTGGTCGATTTCGAGTGTCATATCCTGCCCTTCCTTGAGCTCGCGAACGACATCGTCATCCATTTCCACCTCCAGGCCATCCTGAATGACGTGCAGGGTCCGAAGGACTTTCGATGCGTCCAAGCCGAGTTTATTCGCGATTCGGCCGTTGAATTCTTCCAGGGTGCGCTTCATGAGATAGATAGCCCGGTGATATGCCGGCTCCAGCGATTGCTGTCGAAGAACGTAGAAACAGGCCACTGGCTTCTCCGTACGTTCGGGAGGAGGACGATATGATGGGTCAACCCCTAACGCCTCTATCCAACCACTCAACGTGCCGTCTTCGTCCGTCTTGGCAATCCTATGTGGTTGTTCTGAACCCTTTCGCAGGACGTCGCCGGTCGTGGCCGCGTCCATGTTGTGCCACACGCCGCCGGGCCCCAGAGCTGAAGCCTGAGATGCGAGAGAGAGAGAGCTGGGCGACGGCGAAACCATGGAACCAGTGACTGAACTCTGTGTGCTTCGTGGCTGCCAGTTTGGGTCCTTGACCGCGTCGGTCCTATTCGGCGGCGACATGTCGCCGGGAAGTGCCACTGGGTGGAGATCCGGGTCATCCAAGTCGTCGCCGCGTAGATATAGTACGCTGACCGGCCGAGTGCTCGTGAACATGTCCTGAAGAGTTTGCAATTTGAAGTGCAAGTCTTCCTCCATGGTCATACGCGCGCCACCGCCTCCAGCCGAGCTTGCTGAGGACATAGACCACGTTCTCTTGTGCTTGGGTACCTTTCCCGGGCGCTGAGGGTCGACACCTTTGGCTGCTGCACTATGCCTCTTCCTTTTCCCAAAGTCCTTCATGCCACTCTCGAGCTGGGAGAGCTGCTGCTTCAGCTTATCTATCGACTTCTTAACGTGCGCGACGTCGTTCGATAGCTTTCGCTCCGCACCATGATCACGGAAAAGCTTCACATTGCAGAAGCAAATCTCGGGCGATGTGTCGGAGGCGCCTTGCGAAGGGCTCGGAGAGATGAGCGTAGTTTTGGCACAAAGTCTGACCGGAATTCCCTTCACACCCTTGGAATGGCTGAAGTCGGTGGAGAGGAAGTTGAATCGGACAGCAATATTGACCTCGGGAGCACCATTGACCCCAGGAGTCCAGGTAACCGAGAAGCCATCAAATGACGACGTTTCGAGCTCGATGCGAGTCCGCTTGTCGTCACCATCAGCGGGCTGTCCGGCCTCAACAAATTCGACAGCTTGGAGCTTGCCGCCTCTTTGATGAGCTTCGTTGGTCCCTCGTCCTTCCTTCCACAGGCCCCAGCACACACTCGGCTTCTGTCGCTGCTCCTCGTCTTCGAAAGATACGCGAACAAACGTACGGTATCTGGTGCCGGGTTGAACAGGGATGGAGCCGCTCGTATCCGCAACAGACAATGAATAAGCTTGCCCCTTATTTAGATACGTCACTGGTATCTCGTCTGCATGCTTGACCATGGCGGTGGGGGCATTCAAGGTAGAGTGGAAGCGGAACTTCTCTGCCGAGGCCGGTAGAGGCTGCCCCATAGGTATCGACGAGAACTTTTGCGCATTAAGGGCCGTTGCCATTGACTGCATCCTGGTGTCAGAAGGGTCAGAGCCGACGGGAGAGCCATCCTGCTCCATGGTCTCGTAGCCTGTGTCCTGATGGACGAATGACGAAGGAGCGAAGCCGGGTTGCGGCGGAGGCGCTTGGATGAATGGATTAAAGTGATGGAACTGATGTGGCTGGAGACTTTGGAAGCCTGACATATCCATGGTGGTGACGCCGGACTGAAGACCGTCGCCTGATGTCGGCATGGACAACGGTGTTCCGAGACCCTGCGCCATCACTAGAGTCGGCGTGTGCAAGTCGCCTGCCTGAGAATGAAACAAGGTGTTGTTCCCGCCAGGGGTCGGCGTGTAGTACCCTGGGGGCGCGTTGGCAAAGGAGTTGAAGGCGTAAGAGTTCGGGTCCAGAAGTGACGGCGTAAACCTCCAGGGCTCGTGGGACGCCCGTGGTGTCGGATCTTGATCCCGATACGGCTCATTGTCGACATTTTGGCCGGCGCTATTGGTGTTGTCAGTCAAGATCGCTTTCACGCCTCGACGACCTTTCAAGTGGCCAGAAACGGCACTGGAAGAGTCCCCGAGGGGAGCTCCGGCTACGGGGGTTAAGTGCATGTGGGTCACATACCCGTCTGCCTGATTTGGGGCGTTGATAACGATGGGGTGGTTCGCCGCAGTTGTTTGGGCAAGACTCGGCGCAGGGGCCTCGGTGCTCACGGGGCCAACCTGAGGAAACTGCTGTCGGAAGTCGGCCAGTAGGCCATCAGCGGGCTTCTGTGAGCTCGTCCTGCAGAAGAAATAGGTCAGCAGGAGACGAGATCGCGGCAGCCGCACGGTTCCGTAGAGACTGCAGATGGTCACGGATCCAAGTCCAGTCGGAGCTGGACTTATACGGCACCAGATGGGAAGCGCTCGAGCCGTTGCTCACCGTTGACGAAACATGGTACCACCAGACAGCCTAGGTAGAGCGTGGCCGCCGAAACGGCAGGGCTATTCGGGTCTCCTTCTGAGGTATTCGGCGAGCCTGACGCCGTGGCTAATAGTGCTCAGTGTCAAGTGTGCGTCCTTGGGTGCTGCTCTGGCGCAGTCGCGAAGATATGGTGCTGTTGCTGTCAGGCGGCGTCGGTGACTCCCATGAAGCAAGTGCGTGCGTGCTGAATGGATGAAGACGCAACGGGTGCAGGCGACTCAGGGCAGTCGAGAGGAAAGATGAAGGGGTCGAGGGGGAAGGGAGCTGGAGAAGCCGGAGGAGGACGGAGAGGAAGAAGCGAGCGACGTTGATTGATGAAGGAGGAGGCTAGAGGAAGGTAGAAAAGAAGCTGAGGCTTGGCACTTGGAGAGGTTGCCGGAGGTCGAGGTGGGGGCTGCTGGTAAGGTTGAAGCGAAGGACGGAGTGACCAGGGCGGGTGGAGGTACGGGCTACTCGCGGACGGGGGTGGGTGATGGTGCCGATTTGAAGGTTGCACCAGGAGGCCTGGTCTCCAGTGGACCTGGCTGGGCCTGGTGGCTCGCCGTGGCTCGGGTCGGGTGCTATGGCCGATTCGATGCGACGAGCGGGAGCCAAGGGTGAGGGATCAGACGAGGGCCCGGGGGGGTGAGCGCGTCGAGGCCCGGCGGGAAATGTCGAGGGTGAGAGCAGAACCGGCCTTTGTCGCGATGGCTTGGAGCTGGCCGTATCGCGCGATGCACGCGATGCGTAGGGAGCTTGTTCTCGCCCTTGGTGGCCGTGGCGCCAAACGGTCCTGTGTTGCTGCTTGCTGCTTGCCGCCCTGGGTGCCTAGGTGTAAATGAAGAACCTGGAAGACAAAGCCACCTGTGTGCCGTTCGCGGCCAGGCACCTCAGGTCACGGTAAGCAAGTGAGGTAGTGTCGAGGGCTGAACGGAACCGAGCCCAGGCACCGGCGGCCCAGGCGGGCGAGAGCCTCCGTGGCAGCAGGGCAGGGGAACCGACGCAGCCACACTTAGCAGGCCTCGACGTCTGCTAGCCAGGACGAGCGTGTCTCGACCCGCAGATCTGGCGACGACGACGACACTGCTGGCTGGATCCAGGCCGGTGAGGTCCCTTGGACTTCTTACCTCGCCGACGTGGACAGTGAGTGACTGACACGGGCGGAGCGCCTCGAGCCGTTCGGCAAGTACCTAGGTCAGGCACAACAAGTCGATGGGCGAACGGCGCATGCCAAGGTGGGCAATACTACGAGGCAAGTTTAGGCAGTGGGCGAAGATAGCGGGCTGCAAGGGCCAAGAGCGGAGCGATGGCAGTGGGGAGTGGGGAGGAGGACGGCGACGACGACGATGGGATGGCTTTTAAAAGACGACAAACGACGTCTTTGAGTGTCGTTGTGGCGAGAGGCTTGTCGTGGTAAGGGACGAAGGCCGCACGCCGCGCACGTCGTCGCTCTGCAAGCGGCGTCCGGACGTTGTCGCCGGTGGCTCGATGGGGATGGGATGGGATGGATGGGATGGGATGGATGGGAAGGGATGGGATGGGATGGGCTGGATGGACTGGGGGAGAGGGGCAGCAACAGATGTGTGTGGATGACCGGCAAGCAAGACGAGAGGTGAGGTGAGGTCGGGCTCTACTCGCGCTGCAGGCAGGTAACGAGGTACCTCAGGTAGCCCTTCGTACCTGGCGCAGCGATGGTGCGTGTGCTCGTACTGTGCTACCGGCACCGGGAGTGTGGGCGAAGAGGAGGTGGGCAGGGTGCGCAGTGCTGTGTGAAATACCTACCTTAGGCAAGAAAATGTGAGGTAATAAGAGCCCGGGGACGGAAGCCGTCTCGTCGCCAAGCTACATTTGCCTAGGTAAAGTACCCAAGGCAAGGTTGCTGCTGAAGGGTGCTTGGGCGTGTGAGTCGTCGTCGTGTAAATTGTGAGGACACTTGGTGGGGAGCGGCAGGCCGCGACGAGCGGCGGTCCGGAGGTCGTCCGACACAAAGGCTGAGAGGAGGTACCTGTACTCGTGACTTTGGAACTTTGCGGCCGTATTGCCGCCCCTCCGAGGAAGCGTGCAAGGCAGGGAAGCGAAGGTACCTTCCGTACCTTGCCATACTCGTCGGTGTCTAGCGGGTTGAGGGAACTGAATGCCCCAATGGACATGCTGAGCTCTCATCCATACGCTGGGGGGTGTGGACGCTGGAAGAATCCAGTGCGCGAAAAGAGAGAGAATGGAAGGAGCGAGGGCGAACTCGACGAGGCAGGCCGCCCGGCCGGCCGGCTCACGGCGCCTGCTAAGGGACTGCCTGCCTTAGTTGCCTGGGTACGTACTGGTACGAAGAACCCGTCCAAGGATAGAATTCGCGAGGCAGATGTCTACCTGCGGAGCACCTGCCTCCCCTGCTCGGCCCTGCCATATCTGAGGCGAGCATAAGGTGAGGCAAGGCGTGTACGAATACTCGTGCGTGTAGGTACGTGTACGTGTACTCGTTTCCACGGCGCCCGAACCGTTCCTTCTGCTCTGGCCACCCACACTGAGGTGCTGTTGCCTGCGCCTCAAGAGCCACAACCATCCATCCATCCATGTCGAAAGCGAAAGGCAGCTAACAACGACAAGCGCTCGCGACTCACACACGTGTTCAGGGGTCGCTGCAAGAGCGTCTCGTCACCCCAGCGCACAAAGCACAAGCACCAACCATCCGCACTGCCCAGTCAACGGTGCCGGAATATGGAAGGCAAAAGGGCCCTGCCTAAGGTACTGTACCTTACCTACCCATCGGTACCTTACTCGTACGAGTCTGTACCGTGACTCCTCCCTCCAACCGCCGCGAGCACGCCTCAGCACATCCACTCTCGCAGGGACTGGCCGAGCCGGACGTTCCTCGCACCTGCCGCCTGGATGGGGCAGGCGCGCAGAGCCGGCAAGGGCCAGGACGCTCTCGAACCCGACCCCTGTCGGCGCTAGCACGTCGTCCGCGAAGGCCCCCCCGGGGCAAGACGCCCATAGCTTATTTTAATTGTTAGTGCGCGACACGAGACGCACCTGGCCGTCACAATTAGGTGGGCACCCCCGCCAGCGATGGGGCCGAGTGAGCCACTGGAGAGCCACAGGGGGCCACAGGGAGCCACAGGGCGTGTCCCTGCCGGGGGCGCTGATGGGTGAGGATGCCGGATGGAAGGTGTGCTATCCGCACCCCGCCCGCCCAGGATGGAATTTCATAGAGAGGATGGAATGACCTTGCAGCCACACCCGCAACCTTACGCTCCACCGCTGCGACAGACTGGGCTCTGCCGACGAGAAGGAGAACACTTTGTGCTGGTACGAGTACCTCCTGTATCGTTCATGCTCTGAGCGCGCGGGCGTCAGTAACCCCTGGCCACCGACAGAGTCTCCCGTTTCTCGCCCGAGCGCACGACCTGTGAGAGAGTACGGAGTCCCTACTCGGTACCAAGTTAATGCAGAGCTCGTCTTTTGCGGCGATAGGAGCGTCATCTGCCGTGTTTGGGAGCGCAATACGAGCATTCGTTGTCGCAAGGGCGTCACTCGGAGCCTTGCCTTGCCACAGCACAGCGGGAATTCCTTCCTCCCCCTGCTGAGGCAGTCTCGTACCCGGCCCCGAATCTTCAGGTACCTTACCTTACCGAGGACCTACCTGCACGTTGTGCCACTGTGGCTGGTGCGTGACACTGTACGCGAGAAGCGCCGGCCACCATGCATCCACCACCGGCGCCGGCCACCGATCGCTCCCATTTCCTCCTCCGCCGCCCGCCCACTCAGGTATTCTGCGCCGACGTCGAAGGCCGTCCGTCGCTGACAGACGCCCACCACGCATTTCCTCCGGCCGGCCATATCCTTCTGTCCATTCCATTCGCCAGAGTCCAGCTGGTTGCTCTGCTGCCGCCAGATGGCATTGAGTATGTGCTTTCTGCCCGTCGACTGCCGCTTGCCCGGAGCAACCCCCGTGACACAACCGAGCATCTGCAGCTTTTGCTCGTCAGTCTGTCTGTCTCGACACTCCCCGCGCATGCATGCCTCCTGCTCCACGTATCGAGCAGAAGCAGATCTCTCGCCACGGCTGCAAGGATCCCAGTGATTGGGGCTCGTGTGCGACGATGCACGCTGTGACACGAGCGAACTCATCGCCAGCCAGCCAGTCAATCCCAGGGTCCGTCAGTCACCTCGTCTGCAGCCACGGACCGAAGAGGCGTTGGTGGCACCCAAGCCCATGTGGGCGGCGTGTCACTCACCGGCCATGCCATCTAACTTAGTTGTCCGCCAAAATAGCCCGGTTCGCTGGGCGGCGACGAACCTTTGCTAACTTTTCTTTGATCTGCGAAGCCGGCGCGGCTGGTCCGAATCGCCACGTCCCTTTGACATCATCGTCAACGCCAGCTCGAAGCGCTGGGTATGATTGCATTGCACCGTGTCCCAGCACGATCGGTATGTTCGCAGGAGACGCGGATAACTCCGTCCGACATGGGGCATGGCAAGCTGCCGTGTGGCTGTGCAAGCGAAGGTCAGCCCAAGCACAGCTTTTAGTGCCACGGTCCCTGGCTTCGATGCACGCCGTTGCACAACCTCTGACGCGCTATTGGAGTCCGACTTCAAGCGCAGTGTTCGCCATCTTTCCCACTGCACTGTCCGTCCGTCAGTCCGTATTTGCGGATCTGCAACACCCACCCGCGATGCGGCACGCCTCCCAGGTGCACAGTGTTCTGCGCAGTGGTTCAGGCCCTGAACGGTCCAGCCTTGTCGATCTCTGGGCTGTGTCCTCGGCCAGTCCGATGGGCAGCTCGCAGCATTTGCCGTCGGATACGAGCGACCGAGATGTCAACATTGCTTTGCCGCTCTGCTCTGCACCGCACTCCCTCCACAGCCCGTGGGTGCAGCAGTTGCGCGTCAAATAATGCGGGCCAGGTCGACCGAGACAGGCGCATGGCACGGCGGCGGTGGCAAGGCGGCGACGGCCCGCGGTGGGCACTGGCACGGACAGACGCTTGCAATATGCACGCACGCAAGCAAGCAGGCAAGCTCATGAATAGCCGAGTGTGCAAACGAATTCTACGAGGTCGAGTCCAGCAGCCGTGTCTCCTATGCTTGAGTAACCAGGACCGTCCCGACGCGATGACCGGACGACTTGCCGCTGGGCAATTGCTACATGCACTTGAGGTGTCGCCAAAGATGCAGGGGCTACGATACCCCACGCGAGCATGATGTTGGTTCAGGCGACCATGGTCCTGCACCCTTTTTCCTCCGGAGGCGCTGCGCGACTTAGTGCCGTTGACGTCGCGCACGAGATGCATCATCATCACCCCAGCCCATCAGAACACTACTTGACCACCACCAGCAGGAGCCCTTCAAGGGTGTCAAAGCTGCCCGCCGACCAACTTGGATGTGGCTCAGCGCTCATTGTCCGAATTTTCTCCTTGCCCGAGAGTGTGGCAAATTGGTGACGAAAGCCACAATTGATCGGCACCACCAGTGCGTCTGCTCGCAGCCCGGTTGCGCCAACCCACACGAGCCCCTCTGATGATCTTTTGCGCGTCGCGACATTCCCATCCACTCGATGGACTCGTCCAGACCGCCTGGCTGTGGCTAGTGACGTGGCGGGTTTGCCTCCCCGGGTTGGGCTGGGCTGGCGGCCAAGGCTGGGCCTGTTGTTCCGCCTGGCGTTGCCCTCCTCTCCACCCCTCTGGTCGATATCTGCTCCCGCGATTCCGCCAGCGCCTCCGCCGCCTCCGTCGCTCCGCCCTCTGCCGATGCTGCCAGCAAGCCACGGGTCTGGCGAGCGGCCTTGCATCGCGCACGTCGCATGTCGCACGTCGTCGATGGGTCGGCGGGCAGCCAGGCCGGACAGAGGCCAAGACGCGCGCGCGCGGGACGGTGAACCGAGGTCATGGCAACCTTGGCTCGCGCAAGCAATGCGCCGCGCCGTTACTCTCACATGTCGCCGCGTCGAGTGGCTGCATTCGCGATTGCGTTGCGCTCCCCTGCGGCGTCGGTGTAATCTCCGCGCCATATGCCACATTGCTCCGGGATGCGGCAGGCCGTGCCGCCCAGCGCCCGATTTGGTCGAGCCCGCCGTGGCACACGCACCGATTGTTGTGGGCGCGTCCTTGCCGTCTGACTTGGACGGCGGCCTTACTCCGTACTCGAATGTACATTGCGAGCACTCGTCTGCGCTTTGCACAGGGCGCATTGGCTTCCATTACGTTGCGAGTAAGCTGACCCATTGCGGCTTCATCTCGGCAGCCGGGACTTCACAGGCAGACCCGACTGTGTCGTCGCTCATACCCTTTTGAGCAGCTGCCAGGAACGATGAGCCGCGCCGAGCTAGCCGGGGCTCGGAAAGCGCCGCTGTGGTTCCAAGGAGAGTGTCTCCCCGTACACGGCGCGCGAACGCAAGCATCTCGATCCCGGTGACAGCCAACGGGCCCCGTCCACTGCCAAGAGTCTGCGTCTCCATTCTGTGCCCGTGCCTTGTGGCTTCCCAGAGATTACTCGTTTGGGCAAACAGGCTGTTAGGCTGGGTTGGGGTTCTGGCCTCGAGCGGGCTGCCTGTCCTGTCACCTCGCTCGCCCGACCCCGTCGATGCACACAAGAGCCGTCTTGGAGCGACTTGTGTCTGTCTGACAGCCTGTCATCACCCGCATCGCGCTTCGGGAAGGCTGAAACACGCACCCCCGGCAAGCCCCCCAGCAAGACCCGCAGTTGGCTGCCCAGCGTGGAGAACGCGGCGTCTTTCAGGCAATAGCTTCATCGAGATGCAGACCCAGGTGTTCCTTTGCGGTCATGCAGAATCCAAACCAGGACACTCAACAACGCTTGAGCGGCGACACGGCACAGAGTGGGCACATCGATCACAACGGCAGAAGGTGACAGACTGTCCGGGCGCCCACAGGGCCGTCCTGAGTGACATGCCGTCTGACGGGGCCGCTGGGGCAGTGCCCATGACACGAATCTGTGCATCCTTTGGTACTACGAGCATGTACTTCGTACGAGTACGAGTACATGCGTCTTCCACTGCGGTCGAATGCGGTTCCACGACACGGCAAGGTCTGGTGCGAGAAATCAAAGGGCGCGCGCGCTTGTTCAGGGTTGGGCCACGACCAGACCACAATATCGTTCGTCCCTTGGTCATTGGGATGAATTATTGTCGAGCGACGCCTCCCCGTGCCACTGGTATCGTCGGCCGCTTACAACACGGCAAACAACGGCAGGCGTGACATCGCAACGGTACTAGGTGATGAGGCTGGCGATGTGATGGCGATAGTCCGTTACTTTTCCAGCTTCACCGCTGCGGTGCCTCTGCAAAGGGCACGCTGTAGCGCCAGCGGCGGCGCCAGTCCATCGCCAAGCTGACGCAGCGTGTCTGTCGACACTTGAAGCTATCGGTGACGATTTGCAACGACTTTGCACTGTCTTTGTTTGCAGAGACGCAAACCCCGTGGAGAGTCAGCTCTGCTGTGTGTTTCATGGAATGGCAGCGCCAACGAACTAGAATTAGCGGGAATGCCAACACGGTCCATCAATCGTTGCAAGCTGGATGCTTCCAGGTCACAACCGCCGAAGCTCAGGACGGCCACGCGCATGCACGCCCTGTTTCGCCCAAGGCCGAGAATCATGCAGGCAGCCTGCGCCATTGCGGCGGGTCGTTGGGTCGTTGCTACGAAAGCAGCGTCCAGACCGCCTTTACGTACTGGGCACCAAACATTCTGCGGCTACGGCGCATTTATCGACAAGAGCATGCGTGGACGAGACGCATATATGTCTCAGCGAAGCAACCTTGGCTATCACGGCTTGCATGTGCGTGCTGGCGGCGGTGAGATCGTGGCGTGCAACCGCAGGAGGAAAAGGAAACAAGGAGGCCACAAGGGCAGTGACGTGTGAGACGGACGGCACGGGACCAGCAACTCGCGCCTCGCAATACCACCGCCGTTGGCCACGAGAGCCTCGCCGCCGCGTGTCAGCCACAGGCCAGACTGCACATCTGCGGTGGCGTACTGTCGGATCACCACGGCTGTTGACGCGTGTAGGTTCAGCTGGCACGGTTCCCTTCGACATCCTTCGATAGCCGTTGCCCTCGGAAATTCTGACGAGCCGCAAGGCTGAAACTCTTCAGCGGCGCCCCGAGAGCCTGTCTCCTTTGAGACACTATGGCGCGCTGTCTGGCGGGAGATCCCGCCATGTACGACCCGACGGGACGTCTCACGCTTACTCGCTTCCCCCTCTGTTCTCTCTTCTGTCTCGTTGATGACGAATGGCAAGGGTCCAACGCTCATCGGATGACGGTCGCGCTCTGCGTATCGTGCTGTTCCCAGACGTGTGACACGCAACCATGATCCCCCATTGGCGTCTGGCTCGCGGATATTAGACCGAGATGTTTTGCGTCGGTGCGGTGTTGCAGCAGGCTACAGTCTGATCGATGCGACGGGTGCGACTCACTATTGGCCCTGGAGCTGATGCGTCCCGGCGATAGCAACGTCCTCCGCACGGAGTTGAAACGAGCGAAGTAGTTACTGCTTTCTTTTGGGACCAGTGTCTTCAACGAGGTACGTGAAGGGTGCAGGACTGTCCCTCCGCGATGTCGACAGTCCACAACTCTCCGTTGTTGCTCTGCGGCACCCTCGCCTCCAGCCGGTACAACGAGAAGTATTGGCGGCAAGAACCTCGTGGCAGGACCGCTGCCGGACGACAAATAGATGGAAAGCATTGCTCATGCTTTCTCGTCAACGATTCGCCCCCTCCCCAAGCGAAGCTTTTCCAACAAGTGCTGAGCCCGGCTCGTCCCACTGGGAACTGAACAACAAGATCAACGAAGTCTTCGTCAACGCCGCTCGCCCGCGCTCTGCAAAGCGCGAAGTCACTAGTATCGTCAAAGGTTCTGTATGGATATGAACTAAGAAGCTCCTTGTAAGGACAATATACTAATTACCTCATCTATAGAACATTGATGCAGAGCACAAGGCGGCTCCCGCCAATTTGTCCGAGCTTATACCCGTCCGTTGCTTGCCCTTTGACCGAGCGGTCGTGGTAGATATGATCGGAGCAACTGCAATGCCTAGTCTTCTACATGTACGTTGGACGCCGGGCCATCTGCCCTACTTCAGCCCTCGGGTTTATTTGCACAGCCGGACCGGGTTACTCGCACTGCTCGGGGTAGGTATCCCGGTCATGGGTGACTGCCCTCAAGGAGACAGGACAGAAGCGTAGAGCGGCAGGCGTCCAGTCATGGATTCGACGTTGCATGTCTGCGAATTCGTTTCACATCAGCACAGGCATGGTCAGGCATGGCATCGCAGGGTGTTTCGACAGCCTTGTAAGTGCTCTTGGTCCTGGACACGGGTGCAGCCAGGTGAGTTAAACAACCGCCTAGATTCTTGGGTACGCAATGCGAGAGGCCCTCGTCTCATCCCATGATGGGCGAGATTGGCGTCTTTTGGAAATGAGCTTGTCGTAGGAGTGACATTCCCGAGCATCGTATCCCACTCGTCATACGAGAGCCGCAGATGGCGTGCCCGTCTGGAATCAGCTCCTTCACGACTGGACGGAAGCGAGTTATTGCCCTCCACAGCCACTCCCATCGCGTGACCTCTCCTTCGTTGGGACGCAGGGCTTGCCTCAAGCACCGTAGGGAGACAGTTTCCGCACGTTCAGTCCCCTTGAGGCGATCACGGCCGAGTGTCCAAGCGGGCGCGCGTCTACGTTGGATACACCCGGCCCGGGGGGGAGCTTGATCCAAGGCCGAAGGGGGCGAGTACGTGGGCCGTGAAGGGCCGCAACGCAGGGTAGATGAACGGGGGCGGAAGATTTGGTCTGCAAGACCATCGCCATTCTCGTTACCACCGTCACGGGCATGCCACGGCGCGCCCGGACAGGCAAGCATCTACATGCACAGGATACGTTACAACTCACATAAGCAGCAATCGTCGACCGCCACATCCCAAACGCCGCGCACCGAAGTGCCGTGCGTCGTAGGATCGGGGCGCCATGCTAAGGGATGCCCGAGGCCCCCTCTCGCCCGTTGCAGCAGCGTTGCACAGGGTGTGCGCCCGTCCGTCTGACCGTCCGACCGCCCGCTCGCCGCCCCCGGTGGGCGCCAGATCGGATCCGATGGCGGGGGCGGTCGTCGACCCCACCCACGTTCCGCGAATTCGGCGCTCCACCCGGCGTCGCAGGCGCAAGAAATGAGGAGGGCAAGGGAGGGCCATCAATCCTTCGTCGCCGCCCGCCCCGCTTTCAGAGCGAGTGATCGGCGGGCCTTCCCTTGACCATCCATTGACCCGCAGGGCGCGCGCGGACGATTTTTTTTTTCTTCTTTTTTTGGGTGACGATTCTTCCTTTCCGCCTTCTTTTTCTGCTTCCGCGGCGCCTTCCATCGGCGTTGCCGCGATGATCCCGGACGGGTGCCACAACGCGCTGAGGCATCGAGACTGCGCGTCTCTTATATATTTATTTTATTTTAATTTTTAATTTTTTGGCGTCAATGGCACAGCACAGCACGGCAATATTAATGGGGCCGAGCGAAGGCTTCGTCGAGTTCAGGAGGACTTGTTCCGGGGGGGCAGTCGGCGCCTCACAGCGCTCGCGCGAGAGGGAGACGCCTCCTGGTATCGTACCTCGGCACGCCGCCCGCCAAGATGCTCAGCCCCTCAATGCAGCAAACTGCCAGCGGCCGGCGCCGGCGTGGTGCACGGCCTGGCGGTGGTGACATGACATGTCAATGCTTGCTTCCTTGCATCTCACGGCCCAACGCTACCAGCTGACCACGCATGGCCTGTTCGCAGCCGCCGGTGCTGGTGCGCAGATGGCTGTCCGTCTGTCCATCATGCCGCGCCCGCGGACTGGCGTGCCGTTGCCGTTGCCGTTGCCGGCAGGAATTGAAGGGCGCCATTCCCGGCAAATGAGACCCAGCATTACCCACCCCGAGCCCGTCACTTTAGTTAAATAAGTTAACACTTAGACTGGGTTGCCATTTGCTGACCCGTTTGTTGGCGACGCCGTTTCCGTCGCGGCGCCGGTCCCTGCGTTCAGCATGATTCATAAAGGGCGCGACAACGAACGGGCTCTTGCACGCACCCACAAACACTGTACGGGTTCAGTGCTGGAGTGCTCCGTGAATCGCAAGAGACGCCCGTCTTTCACGGCGCTCGTCTGCTCGGGTACGATGCCCGCTCCTTGTTCGGCCCTTGTCCGCGGCCGTGGAGCCATCGGGCCAACCATTGCGGCGGCTCTGGCTCCGTTTCGGCGGTCCAGCGTGCATCTCTCTCCACCTCGTGCTGGTGCCGCGCTATATCCGCTTTCAAGCCGCCCGCCGGTTACGGTGCCCAGATCCTCTCGAGGCTGGGAGGGGGGAATCGCGCGCCCAGGGGGCCATTAATCAGCTATCCCCCGTCTTCTCCTCCTCGTCCGTCTACCCGTCTGCGTGCCTCGCTGCGCAAAGGACGCCTCGTTGCATGTCGTAGCCCCGTTCGGACCAAGAAGACTCTCTGTGCATCGTGACCCGTCCGTCCAACGTCCAGCCGGAGAAGACGTCGTCTTGTTGGCCCAATGCGGCCACGACAGGTCCCCCGCCATGCATCCAGATCCTGAGAAAGCGGTCGTGTCCCCGAGCAGCTCGGGCGGCGAGACGTACGCTTCGTCCACGGATGGCGAGTCTCTCCAGTTCGAGGCCATCAGGAGAACCCGGACCAACCACAGCCGCCGGTCCGTGGACACGCAGCGTCTCGACAATGAGGACCTGTACGAGACTCTGGGCCACGCGGTGACGCCCGACGTCGAAACCGAGGCAGAGCGCCAAGCCCGGGAGCCCATCACGTACACCAAGTCCGGGACCAGTGTCGTCAGCACCGGCAGCGCGGCCTCCCGGCCTCCCGAGTTCGAGGTCATGTTCGAGGAGAACGACCCCGAAAACCCCAAGCACTGGCCGCTATGGTATAGGTGTTGGGCCATCTTCGTCGTGTCGTTTGCGACGTGGGTTGCGACCCTGTACAGCACCAGTTACACCTCCTCCACGCCGGGTCTCATCGAGGACTTTGGGTCAACGACGACCATCGTGACGCTCGGCATGACGACGTATTTACTGGGTCTCGCGGCTGGCAGTCTGGTCGTCGCGCCGCTGAGTGAGCTGTACGGCCGCCAGCCTGTATACCTGGTGTGTCTGGTGTTGTGGGCAATCCTCATCATCCCATGCGGTGTCGCCCAGTCCTTGACCACTATTATTGTAACACGCTTCTTCGGGTACGTCATGCGCTGAAGAACCCCCCCCCCCCCCTGACGCTCCGTCGACTGACCTGGCCACCAGTGCGTTCTTCGGTGCAGTCATGATCTCCAATGCGCCCGGCAGCGTCGTCGACGTTTCCAATCCAGACTATCTCGCGAGGAGCATGTCGCTCTTCGGTGTGGCGCCTCTCAACGGTCCGGTGACCGGGCCCATCATCGGCGGCTTCGTGTTCCAGTACTTGGGGTGGCGATGGGCGAATTGGATCGTCCTCATCATGGCCGGCTTGACCATTGCGCTCATGTTGACGGTCAAGGAAACGTACGCGCCAGCGATTCTGAAGCGCAAGGCGGCGCGGATGCGCAAGGAGATGGACGATCCCAGGTATTGGTGCCAGTATGACCAACGCGTGTCGACGCTGCACCTGCTCAAGGTCAACTTGAGCCGACCCTTCGTCCTGTTCGCCACCGAGCCAATCCTGTGGTGCATGAATGCGTGGATCTCCATCGTTTACGGCATCCTGTACCTCTGTTTCGTGGCGTACCCCATTGTCTTCTCCGAGCACCGCGGCTGGGGACCCGGGACGTCCGGGCTCGCCTTTATCGGAATCGGCATCGGCACCTTGACGGCCATCGCTTCGGAGCCGCTCCTCCGACGGCTCATCAACTCGCAGCCGCGCGACCCGGAGACGGGCAAGGTGCAACCCGAGGCGCAGGCCCTCGTCATGGCCATGGGAGCCGTTTCGGCGAGCGTCGGGCAGCTCGGCTTCTCGTGGACTTGTCTGCCCACCAGCATCCACTGGTCGGGCCCCATCGCATTCGGGATCCCGTTCGGCTTCGGCAACACGCTGAGCTTCATATACGGGTCCAACTACCTCGCCGGCGCGTACGGAATATACGCCGCCAGTGCGCTCGCCGGCAACGCCGTCATCCGCAGCATCTTTGGCGGCACGCTGCCGCTGGCGGGACCGCAGATGTACGAGAAACTGACGCCGCAGTGGGCAGGCACCCTCCTCGGCCTCCTCGAGGTCATCACCATTCCCATCCCATTCATGTTTTGGAGATATGGAGGCAAGATCCGGGCAAAGAGCAGAGTGATTCGGCAATTGCGGGAGGATCAGGAGAGGATGGATGCGAAGAGGGCACGAGGCCTTGCCAAGTTGGAGAAGAGACGCGCGAGACTGGCGGGCCTGCAGCCACAGCCAGAGGAGGAGAACGAAGACGCGCAAGATGAGCAAAGAAATGGTGTTGGGTACGGTGATGAAAACGAAAAGGGCGCGCGAACGTCCATCACCAATGCTGAATCTAGGCAACGCGAGTAAACGGTTCGATGACGCTAGGTGTTTGATCGGACAGTAATAGCTAGTCATACATGGTTTGGCTGCCCCAGATGTCAGCAAAAAGGCAGCCGCTCGCCTAATGAAAGAAATACAACTAAAGAAGACATTGAAAATGAACAGCACATACTTTATTGTACTCTGTCGCGCTGCACTGTTCGTGGGTGATGAAGCACGAAAAGTAAATCGCGTGGTGCAGGGTGGCAACTCGACCTACCGCCGAGGCAACCAAAAAAATTGCAAAACTGCGGTCTTGCGGAAAAGGGATGACATGGACACGATCAATGAATGAATGACATGACGGGGAAGAGTCAAAAAGTGCAAAAAAAGAATTTGCCAATCGAAGAATGGAACTATAGGAAAAGCCCGATGCGGGGGTCGAACCCGCAACCTTGAGATTTCGTGTACTCTTGAATAAGAGTCTCACGCTCTACCGATTGAGCTAACCGGGCACCGAATCCTGGTGCTGGATTGTTGAGAGGTGTTGCGCTATTTTACCTTATACAAGGATACGGTTCAAGGAAGGCCACCGTCTACCTAGTTCTAACGCGCCACCCACCCCACACGGGCCGCTATTACCATTGGCGGTCTGGAAATTTGCCAGAGGATCGATATCGGCTCGACATGCAAGATTTGTTGACTCTGTCGTCGCTTAGGCGGTCTGTCGAGGTGGTGTCGTCTGGATATGACCTCCTTGATGGCGGTTTCTTGCTTCGGGCAGTTTGCTTCGAGTATGCGGCAGCCTTGGCCGTCAGCGCTCAGCAGAGTCAGCAGCTAAGTTAGTTCGTGGCGCGCAGGAGATGCCGCGGAGTCGTGATGCCGGCCTGCATTTGACGGACGACAGTGGTGCACGACCAAAGAGGAGATGCGAGGGGGATAAGGTGGAAAACGAGTGAGAGCAGAGAGCTACTGTCTCGACGCCCAACACCTGCCTCTTTGTCTTACCTCGTGCTGGGATCGCAGCGCAGGGGCGACTGCACGCACCTGCCTTTGCGACGGTCCTGCTCGACCCCCTCCCCCTGTCCACCGCCTCGTGCGTGATTCAAAGCCAGACAGATCATCAACTCGCCTTCTCTTGTCCCCCGTTCCGAGACATAAGCGTCGAGTTGCCGTTGCCGACCCGTCAGCGGCTGGCCGACAGCCTACTGCGTCGTCACACCTCCCGCAACTGGCGCCTCACGTGCTGACAAGGGCCGTTCCGTCGTCCAGGCCCGTCGCCCACGCCCGTCGTCCACACGCCTAGGGAAGAAGCATTCGAGCGTCGGTGCCTGTTAATCGCCGTCTGCCGGCCTCCGGTGCTCGAATGCCAGCCAAGGGGCCACCTCGCCGCTCCAGGTCGACCCTCACAGGCTCACGGCTCGGATGCAGAGCGTGAGACGATCGCCCATCAGCCCTGCTCGCCAGGGCTCAGGGCAAGCAGCTAGCATCCGTCGTGGCTGACGGCCGTCAGCACACTCAATCTCCAGCTGTGTCCGGCACCAATGACGCACTAGTAGCAGTTGACGGCTACGGCACATCTTTTTTTGAGTCGCTGCGACGCACGCTGGGCTGCAGGGATTGGCGGTTGATCCTTCGGGCTTCACCAAAGCGGCAAGACGAGAGACATGACGCGCATCGTGGATGGATAGATAAATACCACCTCGGCGGCGCCAAGCCCAGCCTTGCCGACCATGGCCCGCTGTTGGCATCGCCATCGTCGTCGCTTTTTCTTTGCATCTCCATCCTCACGCGCCACGCCTGTATGGGTGTCAAGATGGAAGCGGTTGAGCACAGTCAGGAGTGCGAGCTCGTGGGCGAGAGCATGCCCGACATCGCCGGCGTTGGAGTGAGTGAACCACCAAACGTTGCCCAACCCGCCCTCACATTACCCTCACCCTCGGCGAGATATCGACTTACACAAATGTCTAGATAATCGTCGGCTTCGTCGGACAGGCGCTGCTCTCCCTTCTCCTCGCCGGCTGGGTCTTCCTCCTCTCTAAGCACGGCTCCCTCGACCTGCGCCATCAAGAGGGCACCGTGGAGCACAGGATCGAACGAAAGCGCCTACAGGCCGTCTCAGACATCCTCATGGTCGGCAACGACATCCAGATGGTCCTGGGCATATCCTACATGATCAACGCCTTTGCGTACGGCAACAGGCTCGACCTATATCACCTGCACCTCGTCTTTGACATTGTCAGCTTCGTCGGGTGCGTAAACTCTCCACTTCGCTGTCACGTCATCCCTGTGTACCCAAGTGAACTACGCACTGACATGTCATCGTCACAGGGTCTCCAACGCTGCTGCAATGGTCTTCTGGACATTTTGCGCCTTCAGGCTCGACGGCATGGGCACCAAGCTGGGCAAGCCCAAGCCGCTAAAATCGTACCTGACGTCGCGCCACCGCGCCTCGTACCTCTTCGCCGCCATGTTCCTCGCCCTGACCATCCTTTTGTGCGTGCGCCTCGACGAGTGGGCGCCCGACCAGGAGCCCGGCATGTGCTACCACGCGCGCCTGGTCACCGCCGACGGAGGCGCCGGCCACCCTACAGCCGACAAGACGTACGTCGCCATCACCGCAGTGTGGACGCTCCTGGCCATGGCCGGCGCCATCTTCCTCAACGCCCACCGCCGCCGCTACGTCCTCGTCTCCGCCGTGCTACAGTTCCCCGTGCACCTCTACATGGCGCTCGCCCTCCGCGCCGCCAACCAGGGCCGCCTCGAGGGCGAGGGCGGTGACGAGAACGGCTGGGACTTTGGCCAGACTACGGCCGTCGTCCTCCTCGGCGGCGCCATCAGCGAGCTCTTCGCAAAGGCCCGCGAGTACTTTGCCTTTGAGCGCGACCTCGTCAGGAACGGGCTGCCGCCGGTCGAGGACGATGACGGCGGCGTCGGCGTATTGAAGGCGCGGTCGCGCAGCCGCGACGCTGATGACGTTCGCGAGAGCTATGAACTCCAAGATGAGCGGAGGGGCCTGACCCAGCAGCCTGACAGGCCGGGTGCGTAGTGAGAGGGACGTTGTCATATCCCCGTCAAGGCAGCATATGTAGAGAAGGGACGAGGAAGGGCGGACTCATGAAGCGATAAAGCATGCGATCTAGGCAACGACGTGGACACGTTGGATGGGCTCACGGATTGGCTGGAACAATGTTGTTCAATACCCTCGTAGCGACGTTGCTGGCGTGTCAATGAATAATGAAGTCATTTCGCCGACTTGATGGCATGGACCAGACATAATCTACTTTGTAACCCTTTGCCTCAAGTTCAAGGCTCTACCTAGCTCTCTACTTCGTACCGCTCGGCGACATTACGCCGCCACTTTTTCGGATACACGGGTGTGCCTCCGCCCCTAGCCCTCAGATTCAATTTCATGTCCAAGAAGCTCCAGGAGCAGCAGTCGTGATGCTGCCGATGATGCTGATGATAATGTGATGGTGATCTGCCCTCTGCTCATGTGGCACATGCAGCGATACGTCACCACTCCCTCGTCTCTCTCCACTCCCAACCCTCATGAGCGACTAATGCAAGGCCGATACCGACCATAATGCAAGGGGAACCTCATCTTTCTTCTACTCCCTCTCCAACACATCAAGCTCCTTCAGCACCGTCGACTTGGTCTGAATCTTCTTAAGCTGTGTGTCCTCGAGCTTCTCGCCGCCCGCAAGGCGCATCTCGAGGTCCTCGATCGCCCGGATCTTCTTCTGCAGACTCCGA
This sequence comes from Purpureocillium lavendulum, assembly GCA_029168975.1. NCBI lineage: Eukaryota > Fungi > Ascomycota > Sordariomycetes > Hypocreales > Ophiocordycipitaceae > Purpureocillium > Purpureocillium lavendulum. Next base: position 2,659,729 of record JAQHRD010000005.1, on the reverse strand, counting down.
ACCTTCTTGGCGTTGGGGTTTTGCGACGCGTCGGCGCCCTGGGCCTGGCCCTGGCCTGCTGGAGGCGGCGTCGCAGTGCCTTGGGCAACGTGGTTACCGTTGCCACGAGGGCCCTGCTGCGTGTTGCTGCGGCTGCGATTGCCGTTGTTCCTCGACCGGCTGCGGATGTCGCGGCCGTTGCCGTTAGCAAGGCCACGCCTCTCCGGGCTGCGGCCCTCGCCTCCGGAGCCGGGAACGCGCTCGTGAGGAGGAGGGGCCAGGCTTGCGCCGCCGTTGGGTTCAGCCTCGGGCTTGCCCTCCTGGTTGCCCTTTTTGCCTCGCTTCTTCTTATTCCTCTTGGAGGCACCGTCGCCGTCGACGGGCTCGGCGCCCGGAACACTCCTCCCCTGTGCGGCTTCGACCGGCTCCGCGCCGGGCACGGCTCGGCGGGGCCGGCCGCCGAAGCCATTGGGCCCGACGTTCTGCGTTCCGTTGCTCACGACGTGGGCAGCGCCGCCCTCGTCCTCGCGCTTGAAATGCAGAGGAGTGGCAAGACCGCGGGCGCCAGGGGGTCGATACGCGCCGGCGGGCTTGCTAGGCGTCTTAACCGTGCCGAGGTACGCGGTGGCTGACTCGTGAGGCGTCGGCACGGGATTGAGCGGGTCTCCGCCGGCCACGTTCTCAGGGGCGGCGGGACGCCAGACGACGTTGTACAACTCGACCATATCCTCGTTGTACATGACGCTGCCGCCAACGTGCCACAGCTTCACGCCGTTGTCGACACGGAGGCGCGGCGACGTCGTTGCTGTCATGATGTAACGGCTGTCGGGGCTCCACTCGCAGACGCTGGGGTTGCCGCTCTCAATCGTGGTGACTTTGCGGTAGTCCTTCTCCAGGTCGTAGACGTCGATCTGGCCGGCCAAGTTGCCGAAGCCTGCTACCAGGACAAAGCGGCCGTTCGGCGAAAAGGTGATGGTGTTTCGAGGGCTGAGGGGAAACGTGTGCTTGGCGACAGCGCGATCGTTGAACACGGTCGCCTTGGCAGGCATGAAGCCGTACACGACGCCGAACTCACGAGAGTTGGGCGACCAGGACACATCGTGGATGGGACCCTCCTTGTCAAGCGTCACGCGAGCATCGAACGAGCCGTTGGTGCTGAGCAGGTACAGCGTCGTCTCTCCGTAGTAGCTCTTGCCAGACCGGTCGACATCGGTCTGCGCCAGCACCAGGATGCTGGAGCCACGCTTGTTCCACTTCAGCTGGACCTTGTCACCCTTGAAGAAGGTCTTCTGGGAGATGGGGTTCTGGAACATGGGAACGTTGAAAACTTTCACCACCGCCGGTTGGCCCTGCAACGAATTGTTACCATCATGGGTCGTCGGATAGGATGCGGTTAGAGTGGGAGGTTCGTCGTCTTACCTTGCGTTCGGGTACGAACACAGCCACGGCATGGTTCTGGGTCCCGGGCGCGAGGGCAAAATTTGCAGCGCCCTCGACGCGCAGCTTGTTCCAAACGGTAACGAGGTCGTGGCTCTCGAAGAACTGGACCTCGTTGGTGACGAGGCGGGCGCAGTACTTCTCGTCGGCCGTGTACTGGAGGTTCCAGCCCCCCTGCTGCTTCTGGACGAAGCGGCCCAGGGGCTGCTTGTCGGAGGCCGCAACGCCCTCCTCCACCGTGCGCCAGACCTTCAGGTTCTTGGTGGCATCACCAGCCTCGTCCTTGGCGGGTCGCTCCCACGTGATGACGAAGGTGCCGAGGGGGGAGAAGCCAAGCTCGTAGACATTGACAATGGGGAGGTTCAAGACCTGATGGCCGGCGGAGGTGTCGACAACGGTCACCGACTCGGGCGAAGCCCAGCCGAAGAAGCGGCCGCAGGGCGAGTACGCGCTGCACCGCAGGTTTCCCTCGGGCTTGGTGAACCCAGCGAGGGGCGTGTAGACCGGCGCGGCGTCGAAGACGCCGATGGTCTTCTGGGTCCGGTAAGCGAACTGCAGCGGAGATGCCATGGCTAGTCAAAGTCACAGGATCTCGGAGAGGTGTCGGGGTGCAGTCGGCCTGGGTGGCTCAAAAAACGGGGTGTGGGGTGATGGCAATGCTCTTGTCAAGGTCGCCAACGAGGATTCCTCGGGTCTCGCTGTCGGGACGTGCGATTGTCGGGCAGGCACGTGTCGGGACAGCAACGCAGCGCGGGCGGGAAATGGCAACAGGGCGGTTCTGCGTGCCGGCACAGCGCTGGAGTCGAGGCGAGTCGAGGGGAGTCGATGCGGATGCTCGGCGCGAGGGCTGGAGCGTCGTAGGAACGGGTCACTCGCTGGGGGACAGCGAGATGAACGGGCGACGTCAATGGAAAACCCGGGGGGTCCTTCTCTCGGCTGCGAGACGGTGATGAACGGTCTCTGGATGCAGCGGGCTCGGATGGATCAGGCTGCGACGTGTGGAGACGACGACGACGAGGGTCGACGGGCACGCGCGCGCAGGTGAAAGAGAACGGAGGCGGGAAGAACAAGGCTGCAGAGCGAAGAGGGCCGAAAGGAAGAGGCGGCGAGCACCCAGGAAGAGGAAAGGGAGGGGGGATTGGCGGCTTCGGCGGCGATGCCGTTGTGCGTTGTCGGGCTGGGGATGAAGAAGAGGAAGGGAAGGGGAGGAGGGAAGAAGGGCGGCGACGGACGAGGCGAGACGAGTGAAAACTGTGGGCGGATCCCCGGCGGCGGCGCATGGATGGATTTTTCTGCCAGGCGGCGGGCAGGAAAGGCAGTCAAGTCAGTCCAATCCAGTCCAGTCGCGCTGGCGCCGCTGCTGCTGTTTTTTTTTCTGCCGCCTGTTTCCCCAGCCCAATCCCGTCCCACAACCGCCACTACTAAGGTACGGAGTACCACCACCAGCTGCCGCCCGCATCCAGCCAGTTCCAGCGCATGGATCGCCCACCTTGGCTTGGCTGGTGCCGTCAAGTACCTACCTAGGTACGGAGTATGGGGCCTCCACCGCTGTACGAAGCACTGCAGGAAGCCAAGGAACCTATGGTGTTTGCGGGCCCCTCCGTCAAGGAGCCTTTCCAGGCGGCGCACCGCCCAGGATCTGGCGGCACGCACCTATGAGTATGCACATGCTCACATGCCCGCCTCACAAAGCTGGGGGGACACAACGACGCCCAAGCCACACCGAGGGGCACTGGCCGGTGGGGCCGAGATGGCCACCTTGGCCACCTCCCCCGTCGCTCTCTCTGGTAAGCTTCGTGCTGCCGCTGGGCGCGACGCCCCTCGATACCTAGGTACCTGGTAGGCTGTTGGAGCCTGACCCTGCCGCACATGGCACTCACCGATGCGGGCGCGCGCGTCTCTTCGCGGCAAGTCCCACGCAGGTGATATCCGGGTACTTTGTTGTTCAATCCCCGAGGGGGCTGATGTGCGTCGGCATTTCCCCTCGGTGTTGGTTCCCTGGTTCCCGGCTGCGAGGGCGCTGCGTGGACACTGCGTGGGCGATGGTACTGCGTCAGCCCGACACGGTGCAGGCTCATTCATCAAGATGGCCTCTAAGGATCCAATCTAACTTTTCAATTTACTCGAGTGTGTTCATGTTGCCCTCATGTCGTGATTGGCTGTGTCTGTGGCGCCTTTGGCTTGGAAAACCCTGCTGGGCAACGGCCTTGCAGATTGCAGCCCTAAGCATGTGCCCGCAGCTATAGGTACGACACGAGAGGACGGCCTGACGTAGCTGCATTCGTACCTATGCACCCCCAATGACCCACGGCCAGTGAAGGCGAAGCTCTAACACGAAGAGGCGCCAAATTTCCTTTTATAGATTCCCATCTTTACTAAGAGTGGAGGCTCCCGTGCCACACCCTCAGCGTCCCTTGTGCTTCTCCTTCCAGCCGCCCTTTTCAAACAACCACAGGGCTTCCGTCGCGTATGCACGACTCCCTCGGTGGCCCCCTTCGCCCGCAGCGGCCTCCATCAGACTCTCCAACACCCGCCCTTTCTTGATTGCATCCCAGACGCCCGTCGCAATAGGGTCGTTCTCTGTCTTGCCCCATTCACCTCTTCCCAGTCGGTACATTATCCTGCCCAGTGTCTGATACGCCATGCACCGCTGAGCGGGGACCGCGCTCCTCGCCAGCCGAGCCAATTCCGCAATGGTGTAACCGGCAGCCTCGGGGGCCTCGCCGTGGTGGTGCAGGCCCTTGGAAGACGGTATTGATCGGCTGACCCGAGGGGAGAGGAATCGTCCTCTGAAGTCGAACCTCAAGGCCGAGACGCCGATCTCGGGATGAGGGTAGTACGGTGATTCTTTATCTGCCGGGCTGTCTTTGGTGGGCACGGGCGCCATCCAAGCCAGCTTGCTGGGATCTGAGGGGAGGCTGGGGAAGTATTTCTGATGGAGGGTTTCGAGGAAGTTGGGGTCAGAGGGGTCGAGGTCGGGGACGTTGGGAACGGGGAAATGCGTCGAGCTCGGCTGTTCGGTTATGGGGAATAAGTCGTCTGGTATTTGAGCCGGCGCTTGGTCTTCATCGTAGTCCTTTGCTATCTTCTTGGACGATGGCGCTGGCGGAATGGCAGCTTCTGCCTCGGATGTGGCGGGCGTCGCCGCTGGCTCCGACACATCCTCGATCTTGATCTCGGGAGGCGACGCTGGCGCCTGTTGCGACTGCGGAGGAACAGGGTCAAACGGTGACGGGCCGTGCTGTTCATCTATATTGGCACGCTGCAGCAGACGCTGGATGAGTGCAGGGTTGAGCCCATTCATGATGTCCTCTTGGGCTTGGGCAATCTCCTGCGGCGACATGTCCGCCAGTTTCTGCTGGTTCTCGTGGTCGATGCGTCTCCGTTCCACCTCCTCGAATGCCTGATTCTGTGGTTGCCAACGATCCGGAGCACCCGGCTGTGCAGCGCCGGAGCTGTATTCCGGGCCAGGCGCATCACCAGCCGGGGCGCCATCTCGTCGCTGCTTGAAAGCTGACGGCTTCCATCGTCGCTTGTGCTGCGGGAAACCGGTGGACGACGGCTTGGGAGTCGGGAACTCAACTGGCTTCCTCGACCCGGAGTCGCGCTCGACGATGTCGCCTATGAGAAGCGTCGGGTCCATGCTGCGGCGCTGCAGACGAGTCGGAGGCGTCGCGAATGTTGAAGCTGGGAGGTCGCGGACATCAATGACGGCTGACAAAGATGAGTAGGTCGACTTTCGCAGGGCGGGGCAGGCAGTCGCCAAGCCCCGCTTTTAGTGGCCTACGCGGCATGCCAGCCTTGGACTGGCGGCAGCAGCCGTAGTGCGGCCCACGTGAGACGGGAGACACGGCGAGACCCCCCTTTGTTCTCATGCAACACCACGTCAAATGACCCGACAAAGGCTGGCAATTCAGGTTGTAGGCACGCATATGCGGGAGCCGAGGCGTCGTGGTATTTTTGAAATGGAATACGCGGGCGAGCCGGGGGGCGTCGTCGTGTGCGGCTCGACTGCCGGAGGCGCGGTCCGGGGCTCCCTTGCAAAAGTTAGGTACCCGAGCTTGCAGAAAGCCATGTACCCTCGGCTAAGGCTGGGCGTTGACGAGGGTTCGTCCGATGCTGCCCGGCTGGTCGCCATGCAGTCCCGCCATGGGCTCTTCCAAGGGTGGAGCGAAGTTGATAACGACCATGCCACGATAATCGTCGCATACAATTTTTCGGCCTGGATGTCGACATGGGAGTCTGCGATCCAACACGCGGTACGGAGTACATGGCGCTTGTACGTGTTGGGTTGAGCCGGAGATTTTACGATGGCGGCCCCAAATCTGGGCGGTCAACAGCAGTTAATAAGGTTGCCATGGGGGGTGATGGTGTGCACCGCCACACCCTGCATTAGCGCCGATCTGATTCTTCACCTTTTCAATCCCATTTCCACAATGGGCTCCAGCTCCCACGCTCGCAGTCACCCACGCAGCGCAAAGAGGGCTCGATAGACGAATGTATGCGGGGGAGCCTGGTGCGAAAATACGGGCAAAGCGGTCTGCTATTATGCATTAAATTCATCGCGCGTGCCATGGCAGCGATTCACGATGCTATATTTCGTGCAGTCTGCTACGATGCGACGCGCTCAGGGTACCTCGGTACCTCGAGTACCAACAGGCCTCCCGGCCTGCGCCTCGCGTCTCAGATCCGGGGGTTCATGCAGTGGCTGCATCCGCGGGCTCAAGGCCGGTGTGAATCGCACGACGGACAGGCGTCGTGCTACCGAGAGAACGGCGACAGGTCGCATGCCAATGAAGCGTTGTTGTCTTGCGCGATGCATGCTGACGACGCCATCGGACCGGGGGTCGCGCCAGGCGATGGCGACGTACTTTGGGGAGGCACCGGGAAACAGGCACATTTTGTAGACACTCTAGGTTCTCCGCACGCCAGTCTTTCTCTCACAAATGCATTACAATCTCTGGCGGTGGAGGGACAAGAGCCAGATAATGGCCCTGAGCTGATGAGTGGCCAGGCGACGGCGGTGCATCAAGATGATTCACGTCTACAGGGCGACTCTGTTAGCTCGAGGTATGTACGGACCAAAGGCACTAAAGATACATGGGCACTTGGCGAGTGCACGCATGAGCATCTGCATCTCCCTGACGAAGCAGCGACCAGGCGCGTTTTGTCCGTATCCCTTTTCCTGCGTCCGTCACTTGGATGCAGGTTGGGTGGATGGATGCCTGCGGTGCACACCTCACTTGCTGCCATTTGTTGCCATTCAATTCAGGTGCAAGACGGGGAATCCCAAAAAAAGGCCAGACAGGGATCCGGGGGGGGGGGGGGGGGCGGGGCCCGCTGGAGCGCAGTTGGAGGTCGCCCACCCCCTGTTCGGGGGAGGCTCAAGGCGAAGAAAGCGGAGGCTCTGGTTGGTGGGTGGGCATCAGCGACAGGGCCCGGCGCTGGCAGCGGGCAGCGGGCAGCGGGCAGCCCTCTGCGGCATGTGCGGGACCTTGGCCATGGGTGCACGAGCAGCGCAGGGCAGGTGGTGTGTGTGCCTGCCGGCCTCGGCGTGTGGGTGGGCGTGGCTGCCCGGCCTTTCTTGGTCGTGCCGTGGCCGCAAGCGCGGGTGTGTGGGAGGAGTCGGGTGCCTGGCACGCCTGGCACGCCTCCGCCTGGCTTGACCTACCCAGCTTTTCCATTCTGGCATCCGTCCATCCGTCTTTCATCCTCTTCCGCACCGTCCACCCACCCACCACGCCTGCTTGCTGCCAGCCACGACGTGACCCATGCCCAGCCGTTTGTTGCCTGTCGCTTTGTATCTGTAGGTACGGACTACGGGGTACTACGTATGTTTTCTCTTCGAAGCTGCCTTGCACGCGCCGCGACGGCCAACGTGACCTCCGCTGCCTTTGTGACGGGCCCTGCTGGGCGACGCAAGCAGCGCCAGCGACTTCATGTTCCCTCCCATCGACTCTCTCCCCCGCTCTCACAGGCTGTTCGATGGACTCCCCTGAGATGAGGTGCAGCGGCGTGAGGCATGACCTGGACGGCGGCGATGGCCCCCCCACCACTCCCCCCCCCCTCTGGGGCGTCTATGCCTCCCCCCCTTCGTCCCCCGTGTTCCAATTCGGCGTGTGATGGTTTACCACGCAGCCTCTGATATGTCTTGGTCCCCTTTCTTGGAGTTTTGGCTTATGCCGGCCGCCGCCTCCGTGAAAGCGAAGGCGCAGGCGCAGGCGCGTTGATTCATGACCCCTCCTCGTGCTGCTCCTGGGCCCCCATCTGATCCCCCGTCCGGCTCCATCCCCTCGCCCCCCCGGGGGTCGCCTTTGCTTCGCTCGAGGTCATCCGCGCCCCCCCGTTTCCTTTCATTGCTCGTTTGCCCGGCGGTCTGGCTCGTCCCTCGAGGGAGGCCCTTTCGCCTCCTCGTCGGTCGTCGGTCCATCCATGCTTTCCCTTCCCTTGGCCTGGCGGCCCTGTCCTGTCCTGGCCTGCCCGTCCTGCCCGTCCTGCTGGCCGCCCCGGTTTTCCCCTCGCATTTCCCATTTGCAGGAGGAGAGAAGAAGAAATGTTGTTGTCCGTCTTGCCGAAAAACGTAGCCATCCCCAAGCCCAAATTCCCGCCCCATCCCATCCCATCCCATCCCATCCTCGTCGCCTCCCCCTTCTCCCTCGTCCCGCCCGCGCCGCCCAAAAAACCCTCTCTTCTTCACCTCCTCGCAACCACCACGACGCCCAACTCGACCCACGACGACGACTTGTTGCATCGATTCCGCATCGTCGCGCCCCCTGCGGCATCGCCAAAGCACCTTTATTTTGTGCGCCCGTCGTCGCTGCACGCACTGCCGCCGTCAGATCGGCTGCAGCCCCGCGCGGCGAGCCCTCGCGCCCCGTGCAAGGCGACGCGACCGCTGCGGCGACGTCGCCTGACGGCGCTCACCAGGCCCGTCTCCAGGAGCAGTTCGTGAGGCTATTCGCGACAAGCTGAGGGCCCGCCCCACGCGCTGCCTGTTTCTGGCCACTCACGTCACACACTCGCGCGCCATACCCAATACGGCCAGCAATTCCCACGTCCCGCTGCCCGAGAGTCGACGGCAATAATCTGCCTGAGGTAATCATTCCAACTCCAACCGCAATTGCAGCGCACCCGCCACACGCCCCTCCACGCAGGGCACTCCTCCGGAGCCGCGGGCCACCACCACTACTACCACTGCCCAGGCGTACCTACGAGTACAACTGCCTGCAGCACCCGACCCCGACCCCGACCCCCGTATAGGTTGTACCTACCTTACCTGCGTCGCCGCACCTCAGCGCAAGGTACAGTGCAGTTGCGCGCGCCATCCGCCGCTGTAACTCGCCTCGCCTCGCCTCGCTCGCCCGCCTGGGGTCGCCTCCACACCTCAGCCTGGTCGTCGGCTAAGGTACCTCACCTTATTACCTTACCTTGACTTCCATACCTGCATCGTGCGTTGTTCTTTTCGCCCGTCCACACCAGACGACGACAACGACGACGCCTCCATCGGCCTGATTCACCACCGCTCGCGAGCCATCGGCTCGACGTTTATTTTCTTCGCCCGTTGCAACCACGCTCTCGACACCCGCTCACGCTCCGGCCTTGTCGCGTTCCCTCACCGCGTCGCGACCAATCAACCCATGGTGGTGGACACGACGTGCGATTGACGCTCAAACGTGGAACCTCCCTGCATCACGCACCGCACCGCACCGCACCACACTGCACGCCGCACGCCGCACGCGAACCCGGCCGCAGCACGACCACCAGCATCCACCAACTTGTCGACACCCCATACCGGAGCCCCTCGTCGTCCTCATCCCCGCTACGAGGACGGAGGGAGAGCGGTTCATCTAGCGCGAGCCGCCCAAACATGGCCGCTGCTGGCGACACATCACGATACGAATCGTCAGCCGGGGAACTCTCGTCGCCTCCTTCGGGGCCCTTGTCCGAGCCAGGCTCGCCGCCGCGCCCCAAGCAACCCCCCAACATGGATCGCGGAGAGATTGTCGTTGGCGACGAGTCGCGCCAGCCTTCGTCGTCAGGCCAGCCTCCCGCCCAGCGCCAAATCACTTTCCAGCAATACCAGCAGCCCTCGGGCTCCAGCAGCACCGCCAGCGGCCGCCAGCCCGCCCCGAAACGCTTTGAATTCATCGACGGCCAATGGGTTCAGCTGACAGCCGCCGGTGTCCCGCGAAAGAAGCCGGGACGCAAGCCGGGCTCCGTTGTCAAGCCCAAGACTGCACCTGACGGCACCGAGCAGCCCAAGGCTCGCAAGCCGAGGAAGCCTCGAGATCCCAACGCGCCGCCTGTCGCGCGTAAGCGCAAGATGGCACTTACCTCCGACGTCGACACCGACGGCGACACGCCACGATCTACGGCTGCTCCCACATCAGACGCGGCCATGTCAGGATCGGGAACCACCATCCTCGCCTCTTCTCAACAACACAATCAGCATCAGCATTCCACCGAGAATCGCTATTCCCCCAAGATGCCCAAACGCGAGGGCTATCCGAGTTCGATGCAGAGCATCCTCAACGCCGATCCTCCTGCCGGCGCAACGAGCAGCAGCTCGGTCCCTGTCCGCAGTAGCGGCTTGAGCTACGACCCCATTCGTGGCAACTACGATCCCGTGCGAGAGACCATCACGCCTCATAGTACAAACGCACATCAGTCGGCGTCGGGCTCCCCGCGAGGGCCTACCCAACTCGCCCATCGGTCGCCCTCTATCGCGAGCATGCTGGAGCCCCAAGCTCCGGCCATGACGTCGCCCAGCCAGTCGCATCAGGGCTATAAGTCGGGAGCCAACCAATCCTTGTTGCACGGCCAGGAATCGGGCTCGATGCCACCGTCGCCCTCATATAGGCCCACGTCGACGCCCACTCCGGCATCACGTCAGGCAGGCTCAGATACCAAGCGTGATGCCCCACCGCGCCCAGCAGCTGTCCCCCGCCCCGTCGTGAACCAGGCCAACTTTACCACCATCTCTAACGGCCCCGTGCGAAGGACAGACAAGACTCACACCGGAGTCTCCACACCAAAGACCGACAACCTGGACGACCTCGCACAGGACAGCGAAGGTCGTTCGATTCTCGACTTCGGAAAAGCCAAACCCGGCGAGGAATTCGAGGCTCCAAGCATCTCGCTCCATATCCCCATTAAGAGCGGCGAGACGAACAAGTATGTCAACTTTATGCGCATGGCCGAAGACCGATACGGTTGGGACGCCCTGCACCCGCGCTTGGCCGCCAACCGAGATCGAAAGGCGCGCATCGCAGCGGCAGCCGCATCGCTGGAGAAGGCTGAGTCTGGCCGCGAATCCGGGGATGAGATGTCCGTGGATCTTTCTGATGGAGAGGCCAGCAACCCGGAAAACGGTGGAACGAGTGGACCCGATGCGCAGGCGAAGCCTAAGAAGAAGCGGAATTTCAAGGAGGATCAGTACGATGTCGATGACGACTTTGTGGATGATTCGGAGCTCCTTTGGGAAGCCCAGGCCGCCGCCAGCAGAGATGGCTTCTTCGTTTACTCGGGACCCTTGGTCCCCGAGGTAGAAAAGCCCCCGGCTGGGTATGTTCAACCCCAACCCCTGAATTTGCTCTCCGCTAACACCTGCGAAAGACACGAAGGGCCCCCCAAGCGTGGTCGTGGAAGCCGTGGTGGCCGTGGCAGCAGAGGTTCTACTCGAGGCGGCACTGGCCGCGGAGGTGGCCCCGGCTCGCGCGGCGGCTCCATCACACGCAAGCCTCGAATCACTAAGTCCGAGAAGCTCCAGCGCGAGAAGGAGAAGGCGGAGCGCGAAACCATGGCGCAGCTGTCGAAGACCCCGACTAACGGATACGTGCTGCAGCCGACGACTCCATCATTCGCAGTCAGCGAGCTGGGTGCTTAGGAGAACACGCCTTGACCATTACATTCTAGTCTTCGGCCCCTTCCCCAGTTCTTTCTCATAGGCCAGGAGTTGCCTGGTGATGTTGGCGGACAGAAAGCATGGCCGTGGCTACCAGGCCAGTCAGCACGGCAACGAGAGTCGCTAGACCCTCAGACCTCCTCTCGTCAGGAGTCTACCCCCTTTTCAACTTTCCCCCGTCAATTCGGGGTTTGTTTCATCAGACAGAGCATTGCGCATCACATGGCCTTTGTGTGATTTACTAGGTCGTCTGGGCGGCGTTGACCAACGCATCATAGAGAGCCTGGTTGTCCGTGTTAATATTTCCTTTGTTTCTAGGCGGGCAGAAGTGACGACGCATACGGCGAAGGGGACCTACTTCTGCTGTCTGAGGTGCACGCGGCGACCTGAGGCAGGCACAACCGGGTCCTTCACCACGGCGTTTTGTTTTGATTTTCTCCTCTATCATTCATTCTTGGCATGGTGTACGGGACGGCGCGAGGACACGAGTTGTGGGCGAAATGATTCGGGAATCGGGACACGGAGGGGACCGGACCGGACGGACTGGACTTTGGGTGGGAATGATGCGAAGATATCCTCGGGTACTAGAACTCGTCGCTGGTGTTGCTGCTGCTGTTTGTAGGGCGCGCGGAGCAGGCCATGGGAGACCAGGGAGGCGGCGGCGGCGGGTCGTCGCATGGTTTAGCATCGAGGCGCAGATAAAGCGCGAGCTGGTGATGTGGATTGGGGGTTTATAGACTGCTGAGTTGCGACGCGCTTGGTAGCGTGACCGCGAGCGAGCTGATGAATGTGTACGAGTTGCTTCTCCAGAGTGCCTGCGAAGACGATGATTTCAAACACTTCCCTTTGTGAATGAGTGAGTGAGTATATGTCTGTGTCTGTGTGGATGCCGCGCACGGTAGTGAGTGAGTGAAGGATGGAGTTGCCTGTGGCGGCCATGCATTGCATTGGATCTGATTCCAGCCTCGACGCATCTTCGTCGCCATCGACATCCCATCTTATCGTCGTCCTCAGTCTACAACCTGCCGCCAGATGCATCCGTATGCGTCTTTACATGGAAAGCAAGGATATGCCCCTCGCCCGGGAAACTGCCGGCGAGTAACCCCCTCCTCCACCGAACAAGCGCACAACCTTATCCCCCCCCCCCCTTTTCGGCCATCGTCTTTCCGCCAGCGAACTGACTCTCTTCTGCACTCCGGCTCCTCCCACTTTCATACTCACTCTCACGCACACGACGACACCGACACGGTTCACAGACACACAATCACAACTCAGACACAGACACCATGTTCTCGCTTGACCTCTTTCTTTTCTTTCTGCCCCCTCTTCAATACGTCTTCCCCCCCTCATGCGATGCTAAACTCGGGAACCTCGCCCATCTCGCTCTTCTGCTCGCCGCCGACCTTGTACGCGGCGCGCCACCGCAGCTTGACCGACTCGACCTTTTGCGCGCGGTTGCCCGAGTGCCACACGTCCACCTCCTGCGTGACGCCGCGGCTCTGCTTGGGGGCGAGCTCGCGGCCGGACTGGGGCTTGAGCTGCAGCTCGTATCCCTGCAGACAGACAATGGGTTAGAAAGAGGACATAGAGCCTAGAGAGAGGGGTAGCACGACGAGGACCGAAACCCCAGGTACGCACCTTTGTGACCGCCAGTTGAAAGTGCAGCTCCGATATGGGCTGGGCGGTGTTGTTGGTGAAGGCGAACAGGATGTTTATGGCGTTGCTGGGCCCGACTCGCTTGGCCAGAAGCTCTGTCCGAAGGTTGCTGTCGCTGATCACCGACTTGTGCTCCCTCGGCTTGGACGGCGTCTCGGGCGGTAACGACGAGGTAAAGTTCCACTCGTCGTCGTCATTAGAGACAGCTGGTTTCTGGGGTGGCGGCGGCGTGTTCGAGGCGAGAGCGGCAAACGGATCGGCTGCCGGCTGCAGTGCCGGTGGTTTCGGTTGTTGCTGCACGGCGGGCTGTGGCGTTGTTGACTGCGAGGCCAGAGGCGTCGAGAAGGAAGCAAACTGCGAGAAAGGAGGTGTTTGGTTCGCCAGGTTGCCCCTGGCACTGTTGTCCTCAGTCATGGACGAGAGCAGAGCGGGCCCGGGGATATCTAAACGCCAAGTGTCAACAAAAGCCAGGAGGAATCAGGACTCTGGGACAACTCACTCTGGTTGGCACCAAAGCCGAGGGCAATCGTACCGCCCTGGCCATAGGAACTCGATTCGCCGCCAATGTCCAGGCCCAGGAGATCGTTCTCGAGACCTCCAGCTTGGGAGGTGCCCTCCGAGGCCCCGTTGCTTCCATTGGTGCCCGCCGCTTCGGCATCGAAGTCTATCAGCGACAGCTCGTTGGCCGACGCGCCGACGGACGCCGTTTGCGATGGCGCCGGACCGCCCGCTGCTATCTTGGCCGCTCCTTCCAGATCGCCCTTCTTCATCAGCTTGTAGCGCTCCACGGTTCGATTTATGCTGTCGTTGATCTCGAACAGCTTGGCAACCGCCTCGTGGTCTTCCGACTCCTCCTCACACATCTTCTGGATCTTGGGATGCGCGCTCTGCAATGCGGATGCGAGCTCGCTGAACACATCGCCATCGGTCATTTTGTCGCCCGGCTTGAAGGCCTCGAGACGTTCCTCGAGTAGCCTAGCCTTGGCCTGGATCTTGCCAATCTCCTCGGCGGCCTTGGCGCGGTAGTCAGTCTTGGACCGGGTGTCGTAGCCGGCCATAATCTTCATGAGACGATTCGCCTCGCGCAGGTCCTCAGGGGCGCCACGTCGAATGAGCTCCTGAAGCTTTGCGGAATGGGCCTCCTTCTCCTCCTCCTCCATCTCTTCGGCGGATTTGAGATTCTAGTGCATCGTCAGCGGGCGATGTTTCCGGTGAAGGGAGGGGTGCTATCTCACATCACTAGGGTTCAACACAGCAGCATCCTCGCGCCGCACCTCGGGGAACATGTAGCCCTTGTAGCTCAGCAGGCGGTGCATGTCACGGATGAAGCCCAGGTCTTCTTTGTATCGGCTCGTGTCGCAAATAGTGAGGCGCCATTCCTCGATGGCCTCGAGGATCTTAGCCTGGACGCGCGTGGCCCGGATGGGGGGCCGTTCGGGGAACCTGCGGACAAGCTCATTGAGAAAGTCCTTGGTGCTGATCTGCAGATGAAAGGGATATCCGCAGTTCTTGACGCAGTTGTCGAGCAGATTGAGGGCCAGGAGGGCCACGTTGGGGTTGCGGTGATTGATGTAGCCGACAATGGCGGTGGCTGCCTCGCGCGGGGCGCTTCCCTTCTTACTATTGATGAGGTCGCATATCTCGAGGTTGAGGGCGAGATTGGGCTCGTAGTTGTCGGGGCTGCAGGCGCTCGAGATGTAGCGCTGGAGCTGCGAGGGAGCGCGACCGAAGTCGGTCCAACGATCGCGGGCGGCGGCGCGGGCAGACGCAGCTTCCATGGCGCGTCGAGGGTAACGTCCTGTTGACGTGCGACTCGGGATCGGACTCGGCGAGGCGATGCGATGGATGAGGCGAAGCGGGGAGGTCGGCGGCGACGTGGTGAAGTTGTCGTCGATGACGGCGGGTCAGGATGGGGGGTCGGGGCAGCGCGGGTGTGCAGCTCGTCAGCGGGGGAACGTTGCAGGCTAGGAGACCCTCATGGTCGCCCGCGGGAGCTGGAGCTGGGAGAGGAGACTGCGAAAGGGCTGTGGGTGGACGCAATGACGATGGTGGTCGTGCCCGGCCAGCTCAGGAGTCGCGGAGGTTGTTGGAGGGGGCGATGTTTGGTGACGGACAAGGAGGAGGACGACAGGGACACCTTAGCCAAGTCGCGGCAGCCTGACAGGCGGATGGATGGCTGGCAGCTGGATGGATGGACGGGCATGGAAGTGAGGAGCAGCAACAGCAGCAGCAGCACCAAAAGCCCAAGTGGGTGGACGGGCGCCGTCGCTGGGGTGGGGTGGGGATTTTCCGGCTGCCACGGCCGCTTCCAGCATTTGAATTGGACTGGAGTGTCGCCCAGCGGAGATACTTTGCCGGCAGGTACCTTAGCCCAGGCAGCGCAGGCGGCTGGTGCATGGCTGCTCCGAGCAGGGGACCCCGCCAAGTAAATTTACGACTTCAAGCGTCGCGACTGGTCATCACCACCACCACCACCACCAACACGCACATTCTCATAACCCAGTGTTTGCGCCCGCGCACGCCATATTGAGGATTAGGCCATCAAAGCGAACAGGCGCGCGACGTACGGCATGGTCCGGCACAAGAAAGACTTTGCCGGCCGCGGCAAGAAGTCTGGATATCGCGGGGGCGGCGCCAGCAGAGCCCCCCCGCGCAACCACCAACAAGGCGACGACGATGATGCGCAGCCCGGGTCCTCGTCCTCCGGCGCCGCCGGCCGGCCTGCCTTCAAGGCCGCCTGCTGGGACCTCGGCCACTGCGACCCGAAGCGCTGCTCCGGCAAGAAGCTCATGAAGCTGGGCCTCATGCGCGACCTGCACATGGGCCAGCGCCACAACGGCGTCATCATCACCCCCAACGGCAAGCAGGTCGTCTCGCCCGCCGACCGGCCCCTCATGGACCAGTACGGCGCCGCCGTCGTCGAGTGTTCCTGGGCTCGCACCGGCGAGGTCCAGTGGAGCAAGGTCGGCGGCAAGTGCGAGCGCCTGCTGCCCTACCTCGTCGCCGCCAACACGGTCAACTACGGCAAGCCCTGGCGCCTCAACTGCGTCGAAGCCCTCGCCGCCGCCTTTGCCATCTGCGGCCACCTCGACTGGGCCGAGCAGATCCTCGCGCCCTTCTCCTACGGCCGCTCCTTCCTCGACATCAACGCCAGCGTGCTGCGTCGCTACGCCGCCTGCGCCGACGCCGCAGAGGTCAAGAGGACCGAGGCCGAGTGGATGGAGCGCCTCGAGAAGGAGTACGTCGAGAGCAGGGAACAGGGAGACGATGACATGTGGACGAGCGGGAACACGAATCACATGCCGATACTTTCATCTGACGATGACGAGGATGAGGACAATGAAGATGACGATGAAGATGCTCGCTCCGACAGCAGCGTGGATGGCATATACCTGGGCAAGCGGCCCCTGGACCCCAAACCCGGCGAGGTGCCTGTGGGCCAAGAGGACCAAAGCAGGAGAGACAGGGACCCCTTCGACATATCCGACGACAGCGACGACGAGGCCGCCATGGCCGAGATCCGCCGCAAGGTGCTCGCCTCCAAGACCTTTTCCAACCCCAACCCTGACCCCCACGACCACCACGACCACGACGCGGGCGACGACGACCGCGACAGGAAACCCGCGACAATACCCCGACCCGCGCAGCGGCAGCAGTACAAGGCCGACCTCGAGATCCAGCCCGACTCGGACAACGGCGAGGACAGCGACGGCAGCGGCCTCGGCGAAGGCGCCGACGGTGACCACGATGACGACGACGACGATGCGTTTGACAACATCATCGAGGCGACGCCCGTGACGGACAAGATTGGCCTGGCGAAGCTGGAGAAGGAGCGGAGACAGGCCACGACGACGAGCAGGACGTACTCCTCCAACGTGGTGTCTGCCCCGAATAGATGGTAGCGGCCCTAGGCCTATCGAAAGTACAAAAGCATAATGGCGTCTATTAGCCGTGAAATTCTTCACTCTCGCCATGGCTGTGAGTGGAACAACCCTGTAGCCGAGATCGAGTAGTGTACATGCCCGTCTATGCTTGCCTCTCAATGCGCCCACCATAGCATGTCCTTCTTGTACATATGATACATGGGTCGTCGTAGTGTACAGCTTCTATCGCACTCTACCGTGCCTTACAGCGTGCGCTTTTCCTTGACCTCCTCGTACGTCTGGATCTGGTCATCGACCTGGAACTCCTCAAAGCCCTCAAGGCCGATGCCGCACTCGGTGCCCTTGCCCATTTCCGCCACGTCCTTTTTGACGTGCCTGAGCGTATCGATCAGGCCTGCGATGGGGGGAAACATGTCAGTCAGCGCATACGTTCGCACTCCGGCGGCCGATCCGAGGAGAGAATGGTGGGGGGGGAAAGAGTGTGTGCATACCGTCAAAAACGACCTGGCCCTTGCGGAGCACCTTGACGCGCGAAGACCTCTTGATGGAGCCGTTGCGGACCCTGCACCCGGCAATGTTGCGAAACGCACGCTTCTTCACGTTGATGGGGAAGACCTGGAGGATGTCGGCCTCGCCGCTGACGCGATACGTGACCGTCTCGGGGAGGAGGGCCGAGAGCGTGGCCTTGGCGTCGTCGACAACGTGGTAGATGACGGTGTGGTCGAGGATCCTGACCTTGGCCTCCTCGGCGCGCTGCTTGATGTGCGGCAGGATCGGCACGTTGAAATTGACAATGACGCTGCCAGACGCCGCGGCGTGGTCGATGTCGTACTCGGAGATCTGCCCGGCCGACGAGCGGAGGATTTTGGGCCGCACCTCGTTGTTGCCCAGCTCGAGGATGCTGCCGCAAACCGCCTCGACCGAGCCCGCCACGTCGGCTTTGACCGTGAAGTTCTGGTACAAGATGCCTGGCTCGCCGCCCGCGCCGGCCTGCGCTTCCTCGGTGCCGTCGGGGGAGCCCCCCTCCGTGGCGGCTTGCTGCTGCGCCGCCTCGGCGGCCGCCTTTTCTCGCTGCCGCTGCTCCTGCTGCGCCAGCTGGTAGGAGCTCTCCTCGCGCTCCGACATCTCCATGCGATACTCGACCGCCGTCTTAGCCTTGGCCTCGTCGGGAGCCTGCAGCACCTGCTCTCCGGCCACCGGAAGCTCGCGCCAGCCGAGGATCTCGACCGGAGTTCCGGGAGGCGCTTCGGGGAGCTCGGCCCCGGCCTCGTTCCGCAGCACGCGGATCTTAGCCCAAGTCTTGCCGGCCACGATCAGATCGCCAGGTCGCAGTGTACCGCGCTTGACGAGGACGGTCGCCGTCTTGCCGTTCTGCTTAACGCTTGACTCGAGGATCCAGCCCTCCGCCATCCCGTCGGTCTCGGCGCGTACGTCAAGAATCTCGGACAGCGTGATGATGTTCTCCTCCAGGTCGTTCATGCCCTGGCCAGTCTTACCGCTCACGCAAACAACCTGGACATCACCACCGAAATCTTCAATCTCGACGCCATGCCGGGCCAGATCCGCCTTGACCTGGTCGACGCGGGCATCTTCCTTGTCGATCTTGTTGATGGCAACAATGATGGGAACCTTGGCGGCCGTGGCGTGCTTGAGTGCCTCCACTGTCTGCGGCATGACGCTGTCGTCGGCAGCGACCACGAGAACGACGATGTCGGTCACGTTGGCGCCGCGCTGGCGCATGGAGAGGAATGCCGCGTGGCCTGGCGTGTCCAGAAAGGTGATGGCCTTGCCCGAGGACATCTTCACGATGAACGCGCCGATATGTTGGGTGATTCCGCCGTGCTCTTGCGCCGCGATGGATGACTTCCTCAGCCAATCCAGCAGCGTCGTCTTTCCATGGTCAACATGACCCATGATGGTGACGACCGGAGGGCGGCTGGGCAGGGAGGCGACGTCTTCCGGAGTCGGCCGGGGTCGCAGATCTCGCTGCGAACCGGTATCAACCGTCGGCTCGAAGCCATACTCCATGGCAATGAGAGCGGCGGTCTCGCCAGTCATGATCGTGTCGGAGGTGACGTTCTCGAAGCCCATGTCCTCCATGTCCTTCATGAACTGCTCAGACCGTTGCTTCAGCGCCTGGGCCAGATTGGACGCGCTAATATACTCGGGAAGGAATATCGGCACGGCTGCCTGCTCCTGCTGCAGGGCTTTCTGCTTCCGCGCCTCCTTTTCCGCTTGTCGTCGTTGCCGCTGCTCCCAACGGTGGATTGCCTCATCATCCCAGTCCTCGGTCTCCTGCGCACGCCTGCCTCGCTGGAGCTTCTTCGATTTCTTTGACCGTCGATCGTCCTCCTTGGTCTCTTCTTCCAACTCGAAACGCGACTTTCGTCGCTGCCTCTCCGGCTCTTCCCGCGTTGGGGCTTGATGGGTCACCGTCTTGCCTTGCACGTTGGCGGTGCTCGACTTCGGCAGCGTCACGTCGCGTGGCCCTTTACTGCCTTTGCCAGCGAATCGCTTCGGCGTCCCCTCTTCCGCGCCGGCGCTGGCGCCACGCCTCCCCTTGAAGCCGGCAACGCGCGACTCAAGTTCTCCCCAAAAGTCTTGGTCCGACGCAGCTCCGGCTGGTTTGGGCTTGTCACCCGGCTGTGCGGCGGAGCCCGTCCTCGGCTTGTGGTGCGGGACGCCCTTTGGCCGGCTGGACCGAGTGATCTCGCTCCATATGGTAGAATCGTTCCCTTGCGAATGCCCGTGTCCAGGCGTCTGGGCTTTCCGGTTGCTGAATGCGCCCCAAGCATTGTGCTTCTGGCCAGCTCCCGTTTTCGGCGCCTCATGCACAGTGGCCTTGCGGTTGTTGAAGAGACCCTTGCCGTGCCGCGCGGCTGGCGTACCGCCTGCCCCTTTCCCGGCGCTGGTGGGCGGCTCATCACCAGCAGCCGGGGGCGTGGTCGCGGTTTGCGCGCCGTCCGACGACTTTGGCGTCGAGGACCAAGACTTTGGCGTCGCGGGCGCTAGGGGTTCGCGATTTGTATTGAACACGTCCGCAAGAACCGATCGTGACTTTTTCGCCTGTGCCTCGTTGGGCCCGCGCCTGCTCCCTCCTCGCTTCTGCTGCGCGCTTGGCGGTTTCGCACCCGAAGCCCCGGAACTCCCGTCGCCGGTCGTCTCTCCGGGTGTCGGCGTCGCAGTTCGCTGTCGCGCCTGTCGTTCGTGCGGTAATAGCCCGTCGCTGGAAGAGGAGCGGTTGGCGAAGGAGCCGAAGGAGCCTGCTGCTCTGCCGGCGAACGCGCCGGGGAAGTTGGCGGGTTTCGAGGAGCCATCTCCGCTCGCGTCATCACAGCGCCAGGGCGTCGTCGAGAAGTGTCGCGATGTCCATGGCTTGGGCTGTGGCTGGCCTGCACACGCCGAGGCTGCGCGATATCTTGAGTGCCGCGTCGACGTCGCCGAGAGCTGCTGTCGACATGATGCGCAGACAAATGTCTGGCCGCGGGCCTACCGGTGCGCAAGGCTGTGAGCAAGAGCTGCCAGATCAGCGATAGATGTATTCAAATCCTTACCTGAAGCGCACGAGCCCTCAACATGGCCGCGAATTTTGTCGTACGGGCGTGAGGCAAGTCTCTGTCGACATTGCACGCTGCTCCAAACGTCGAGCAGAGGCGTGTGATAGTCGCCGTCGAGTGGAACTTTTTTTTTGGGAGACTCCCGTCTGGTCGTTGGTCAGCACCTCAGCGGCAGTGGGAGAGCTTTGTCGCCGCCTCGCGCCCAAGCTCAGGCATTGGCCACGCCAGGGTCCAGTGTCTCGCGGCCCGTCCCACCGTGTCCAGGGGAAGGCGAGGCTGACAATAAAACCTCGTGCTGCGTATCGGGCTGTTCATGTATGCGCACCCGAGGAACCAGCTCCATTCCTGGGAACATGATGCGATTGTGTATCAAGTAGGGTCCCCAAGGGGGCTCTTTACTTTCAATTACTAAACCGTCAATCTCACATTGCAAAGGAAGTGCCTCCCAGCATATGTTGTTTGCGCGCCTACTACCCCAACGGCCTGCCTGTACTCGGTATTTTGGCAGGGTCTCCGGAGCTTCCATCGAAAGATCCAAAATTCATCCCTCGGCCCACGACATCTCCAGACAACCACAACTCATCACCGGGCCTGCGGACAGCTTCAGCCATGGCTCCCACGAAAAGGACCGCCAAGTCAAAACCGGCAAACGCTTCCCGGTCGGACGGCTCGCCGCCCGTGCCCTTCAAGCGGCCTCCCGAAGTGCTCGAGTCCTTCGCCAGTGGGCTCAACGAGAAGCATGTCTACGTCACCCATATCGACTCGAAGCCGGCGGCGTTCAAGCGCAAGATCTTCCTCGTCCCCGTGGCCATGAACATCTGCGTGTCGCTGCTCTTCGTGTGGCGCATGTACGCCATCCTGCCCTGGTACTGGCAGCTCGTTGTGTCGGCCTTTGGCTACCAGAGCGACGCCACGTTTCCCGCGTCGCAGTCGACCTGGAGCGAGCTCTCGTGGGAGGTGGGCAAGCGCGGCGTCACCATGTTCATCGACTTCATGCTCTTCGTCTTCGTCTGGCCCTGGCCCGTCGAGTTCGCCGCCGGCCAGCGCCACGGCAACCCCATGCTCTGGCGGCGCAAGGTCGGCTTCCGTGAAAAGGAGATTTACGTGCGCCGGAGCCGCGACTGGGACCGCCTTCTCCGCGGCGACATCTTCAAGGACGCCGACTCGCGCAAGATCCTGACGGCCTACGTCCAGCAGGCCACGTCGCCGCTGCTGCAGGAGCAGAAGACGGGCTACCTGCTCATGAACAGCCACTGGGACCTCGACTGGGAGGCCATGATCTACGCGCACGAGCTCGTCGACACCAAGGCCGCCGCCCTCGAGGCCTTCAAGAACGTCGTCCTCGTGCACCACAAGGACTACGGGTGGCTGTGCTACGACCTCAAGATGGGCTCGGCCGTGGAGGAGGACGACAAGCGCCGCCAGGTATTTGCCTTTAGAGACGCGCTCACGGCCATGGGCAAGGAGGACCTGTTCTATCGTTGGGTCGAGATTGTGCAATTCGAGGCCACGCAGCCCGGCGGCTTCGGCCCGGAGAAGCAGGAGGAGGCGGCCAAGAAGATTCGCGACATGTTTGAGAAGGAGAACATTAACTTTGACGAGCTCTGGAAGGAGGCTGTCGGGAACTAGAACGGCAGCGGGCCGCGATGTGCGCAAGGATGTACGTGTATGGAGGCGTCACGAGCAGGAAAGAATACACAGAAACCTGTGACGGTTCTTCATTGTGAAGGCTCGTGTACAACTGCATTCGTACGGTTGCGTGTTTCGCCTCGTGAGTCGATTCCTTGGTGTGCTTTGATGGTGTGTTACACCACTTAGTCGGTGGGAGGACGGCGTTGCGAAAGGGATATCTCGCAGTCTGGCGATCGATGATTGGGATTCGCTTTGAACTGAGCCTGTCTGTCAATGCCCACGACAACCTCGAGCGATGGGGCCAGAGGCCACGGTGGTTGGTTGGCTGACAGCCCTGGCAAGCTAATGCCAGCAGGATGGAGTCTGGCCACGCGACCATACTGCAGCTCGTAGGGCCACCGACAGAGGCGACAGGGCGAGTCCGGAAACTGCTGAAAGGAGCTAGGCCAGGCAGGCAACAAGGTAACCATTGTAATTGAGCCCAGCAGGCCAAAGATTCCACGTCGACGAATGCAGCACCAGGACGACCATGGATGGGCGTCGCGCTGAAAATCCTCCCGTCGTCGTCCTGTTGCCGGGACGCTGACCGCCAAGCGACAGGGTTCATGGGGCCGGTGCGGTCGGCGATGTGCAATCTGGCACGGCATAGACTGAGCGTGGGAGAGCCATCGTCGTCATACTGGCTCCTGCGCATGGAATCGAATTTGACGACGGCGGCGGCGGCGATGGCGGCGGGGGTTCCGCCGCATGGCACTGACCACGGATCACAGCGCCGGGGCACACGGGGGGCCGGTAACCTGGAATTTATTGCAGAATGCCGTCCCATGCGGGAAAGCAGTGAGCGCAATCCCCCTTTCCATGTGCTGGCATTGTGACCATCTCACTGCACCGGGAACTCTCGCCCATCCAGGCAGGGCTGCTGGTGAGGCGATGGATGCATCCTCCCTCCCACCAGACCAGAAGCGCGAACCAGGAACCTCCAATGATGAGGTGCCTGACGCGGCGCTCCCTCCCCCCTGACAAGCCTGGGGTCGGCTGGCGGTAACACCCCACTGCCAGTCGGGCTGCCAGGTGCTAAGGTTGTCCCGTCCTCAGCCCCATGAAAGGGACGGGGGGCTCGCACCTGCTGGGCAGCACGGAGTACTTCCATGCTCGTACCGCCCGTAACCCGCCTCATTGCCGCCTGTAGGTAAGCCCCCAAGGTGCCCGCGCAGCGCAGCAGCCGGACATCGCTTGCGCGACACGGGACCCTCAATCAATCTCCTTGGTCAGGGCCGAGTGGATCTCCCGCGAATTTACCACGCCTGACCCAACCATCCAGCCAACCTACGAGCACCTGCCTACCTTCGTGGCTTTCGACTTCGTGCATCGTCATCCTCGCCATCTGCCTCACCCTCGACCGCGACCTCGATCTCGTCCTCCAGCGACACCGGGCGATCGAATTCGCCCTCTCATTCGCCCTGCCGCCGACCATTGCCGTCCGTCGCCGCCCCCCGCGCCCTCCCCCCTTCCCGTCCGACTCGAATCGACTCTTCGCCCACCTGGGCGCGCGCGCTGCACCCACCACCACCCCCCTTCGACGCGGCCCCGGCAGACATCCCACGCGCCCGCCGCCCACCGAGCATCGCCCTCTCTCTTGACATGTCCTCGTCGGGACTGACGCGGCGCCGCGGCGCCGGAGGCGGAGGCGCCTTGGGCAATGCCGACGGCGAAGGCAGCCACGTCGCCTCGCGCTCCAATTCCGCTAACAACGTCCGGGACAGCGCCCCCGAGACGAGCTACGAGAACAGCGAGAACGGCCACAAGATCGCGTTTGACCCGCGGGACATTAGCGAGAGCGCCGAGAGGAGCAAACAGCCCAAGCTCACCATGATGGAGGAGGTGCTGCTCCTCGGCCTCAAGGACAAGCAGGTAAGCACGCGCGCCCGACGTCCGCCCCGTCAATCTCGTATTCGCGGCCACCACCGCGGCCCCCCCCCCCCCCCTGGGTCGGCGGCGTTCCCTGCCCTCACTTTCGCGACGTGCATGGTAATCCAACACCGCGCGATAGGGATACCTGTCTTTCTGGAACGACAACATCTCGTATGCCCTTCGCGGCTGCATCGTGCTCGAGTTGGCCTTCCGCGGCCGCATCAGCATGGAAAAGGACCCGTCCAGACGGCGATTCCCCCCGGCGGATCGCAACATCGAAGTTATAGACGATACCCTGACCGGCGAGGTGCTGCTCGACGAGGCCCTCAAGATGATGAAGCAGAGCGAGAAGATGAGCGTCAGCTCCTGGATTGATCTGATGAGCGGTCAGCCCCCCCCCCCCCCCCCTTTTGCCCTGCCTTGGCAACCGACTGCCGTCGACGGCAACGAGATCCGCCCCGAGCAAAGACTGATGCGAATTCTCACTAAAACAGGCGAGACGTGGAATTTGATGAAGATTGGATACCAGCTGAAGCAGGTCCGCGAGCGCCTCGCCAAGGGCCTCGTCGACAAGGGCATCTTGCGAACCGAGAAGCGCAACTTCCTCCTCTTCGACATGGCCACCCACCCCGTCGCCGATGGCGGCGCCAAGGAGGAGATCCGCCGCCGCGTGCGGAACGTCCTGACCCAGCGAACCGTCGTCCTCAACAGCAGCCAGTTCCTGCCTGAGTCGCTCGAGTTCCGCTACCTGCGCACCGTTTCCATGGTATGCGCCGCCTACGCCGCCAACGTCCTGGAGAACGCGCTGTCCACGCTCGGCCATGAAGCCCGCGAGCGTGCTTTCGCCCAAACGGATGAGCTCCTGGCCGATTACAGCCAGTGGCCGTTTGGCAAAAAGGCCACCGGTAACGGCATCGGTGCCAACCTGCCGCAGGTCATTGGAGAGGTACAGTTTGAAGCGGCGACGTCTGCACCTCGCATTCTGCTAATAATTGCCATAGGAGGTCAACAAGGCCAAGGACAAGGAACTGCAACTCGAGGTTGTGGCAGCCTGCCTCAGTGTCTTCACCCGCCTCGACTCCCTGCTATAAACACGGTCTGGTAGACCGCGACGGTCGTTTCACATAAACACCGCCCGTAAACTAAACGAACCCCCCACACACAAAAAAGATCTATCGCCGGCGGGCGTCATGCCGGCGCAGCGTTTTGCAACCACTCCCGTCACCCGCCGATGACCCGATCGTCCCATCCCGTCCCCCTTTCCCGCGACGTGGCACGCCCACTCTCTATCTTACCATGCGCATGGGTGACACGTCCAGCCTTCTTTATTCATTTTTATACACGCACGCGCTTGAAAGACGAAACGGCAAAAAACGGCAGGCTTGTAGTTTACCACCGGCGACGGCGGCAGTGGTGGTGGGAGGCACCAAAGAGAGGAAGGACGGGGGAGGCGAATGGCGAGGGTTGTCTTGGCTGTGGCGGCACACGCGCGCGCTGCCGCTTTGTTGCCCCGTCCATGCCGCCGTCGCACGTTCCAAAAGGGAGTTGTACTCGTGAGCGGGAGAAATTGGCGGGTGAGATGTGTCTCTGCGCGGAGGAACCGGAGGCAGGACGACAGTCTAGATGCAACGTTATTTCTGCTCTCTTACGAAGGCCTTGCCCCGACGTGGTGCTTGCCCCCTTCAACCCCAGTGCTTCTCTGTTTTCGCCCTGCCGTCTGCTGGGACATGCATGCGCCTCTGTCTTCCACTGTCCTCGCGTGGCCATGCGCCGCTCTCGTTTAACAATGTCGTCGTTGTCTGGACACGTAGAGGGTTGCTCAATCCTCCTTCCGTTGATGTGTGTCCTTTCCAGAGGGCAAATAACGCTGTTGGTTGGGAGTCCTTGACTTATCTCCCGGGCCTTGCGTCCGCAGCAGTGATCCCGCTGAGTGATCTGTTCCACTGTGACTGGGTGGCGTTCGCGCAGACTGTGAACGAGGTTGCATCCGCGCGTGAACATTGCGCCACATGACAACCCACTGGCTACTAAGACGATGAAGCTCGTTCCTCTCTGTATGCAACACTCACTCCATTGTTTGTACTACAGCGTCGCTACTACTAAGCCCGTGCCCCTGCCTCGGTGTCGATGCCCCTCCCAGCCTCGAGGGCGTAAGCGGGAGACCCTCCGCGAGAAGAGAAGCCCGGACAATGCATCCATGACGTTACCCCTTCCTCCCAACGCCGGCGCCAATAAAAAAAAAGAAGACCCATTCCAGCCAGAGCCGCAAGCCGATGCCCATTGTGCGAGATGTGAAAGCAAAGCAAAGCAGGTAATCGGAGACAAAGGGGGGAAGACGGTGGTGGGTGGTGAATGTGGTGGTGGTGCCGTCTCGTCTACTTTCTCCGCCCGGCAACGCCGAGACTGCCCTCGAAGCCCGGCCGGCCGCCCTTCTTCTTCTTGGCGCCGCCCTTCTTCTTGCCGGCCTTGCCCATGAGTTTCTCGTCGCGGCGCTTCTGCAGGTTGTCCTCGCGCTTCTTCTGCCGCTCTCTCTGCGCCTGATCGACGCCCCTTGAGCGCTCCTTCCACGCCTTCTCGCTCTTCTTCTTGGCCGTCTCCTTGCGTTTAACAGCCTTCTTGAGCATGGCCTCGTCGTCGCGGATCTTCTCGCCTTCTATGCGGCGCCGGGCCGTGAGCCAGGCCTCCTTCTCCGCGATCTCGCCACGCTTCTCCGTGTCGAGCTCCTGCAGGCGCTTCTTCTGGTTTTGTACTTTGAGCAGCGCCGTCTTCGGGTCCGACGGGCCCTTCTTCTTGCCCTGGTTCAGGACATAGCTGAGGTCGTGCGACATTTGCGTGCCGTCGCCAAATGCCACCCGACCGAACGAAAAGCTGCCGTTCTCGTCCAGCTCAACGGCGGGGCTCATGACCCCGGGAGAGTTAGACGCAAGGGCCTCCTCCCGCTTTCGATCCTCTTCAAGCTTGGCTTGCTGCCTCAGCTCCTTCTTATGGGCCTTGCGTTGTGCCTGCTTGACCCGTCTCGACTCGATAAGCTCTTGTCGGGTGCGGATCGGCTTCCCGTCTGGGCCATCGGCTTTTCGGGCCGCGCGGAGAGCGGCAATCTTGGCCGCGAGTCGGGCTTTAAGCGCCGTGGTGTCGGCCGGGATCTTGATCTGCTTGGGCTTTTCGGAGGGGGGAATGGTGGATGAAATAGATGTGGTGGTGCTGGCGGGCTCGGCCGATGCGCCATTGACGGAGCCCTCAAGCTCGCCCATGTCGAACATGGGTGACTGGTGTGCCGATTCTGACGTAGAGTCCTCCTTGTCATCTTGCATGTCCTGCATCTTGGTCTCCAGTGACAGGGTCGGGGTATCAGGCTTCGCGGGCTCGTCCACGTCCATTTCGTCGTCTTGCTGAGCAGTCAGTTGAGGTTTTGACGGGGTCGCCTCAGCCTTGGACCTCTTGCCCTTCTGCTTCTTGCTGCTTCCGGGTGTGGTGTTTGTGTCCTTGGAGGTGGCGGCATCCTCCTTCGCGGGCGTTGGCAGCGAATCCGCAGTCTTGGCTTTCTGTTCGGCTTTTCGCTCGGCCTTCTTCTCCTTCTTAGCGGCCTTCTTCTGCTCCTTTTTGGACAGCTTTTCCGCCTGCTCGCTAGGCTCTGCGACTTCTTGGTCTTTGTCGTGAAGCTTTTGCTTCTTGTTGCTGTCTTCGGTCTTTCTCCTCAGACCCTCGCCTGGCTTCTCGACCTCGACGCCCTCTGGTGCATCGAACGAGTCGTCATGGTTGACGTCATCCTCTTCGTCCTGCTGCTCCTGCTCCTGCTCCATCTCCCGCAGCTTTCTCTTGTTCTTGGCACGCTCGTCCATGACCTCCTTGGCATTGCGGTTGAGCTCGCTGTCGGGGTCAAGCTTGCCCCTCCGGGCGGCGGCAGCTTCTTGCTTCGTCTGCTTCTTGCGCTGCCATTGGTCCTATATCATGCGCCACGTCAGAACACTATTGTCGTTCGTTTCGTTCTCCCGGCGTTTCAACAAAGTTGGGGCGCCTGTGGTGGAGTGGCTGGTAGTCTAGGCGCTTGGGGCCCAGAGAGCAAGAAGCAGGGACCACATACGCTGTTGTCTTCGCCGTAATACATCTTGGCCGGTATCAGGCTGAGGAGACCATCAAAGGCTTTTGCATGATCGCGAAGGCGATCCTGGACGACGACGTTAGATGCTGGGCTAGAAGCAAGAAGCCGCCGGTGCGGCTCGTCTGTAGCGGGGCATAACGGCATGCACGACGAACCTGCAGCGAAGCCTCGGCCATGTCTGAGAATCAACAGCTGTCGCGCTGTCCGCTTCCTGTGCGTCTTGACGGTGAAAGATCGCAAATCGGTCGGGCGGCGGCGGCGACAAGTGCAGCTCGGGCTGGCTGGGGGAGTTGGGGTGATGGTGCAAGGCGGTCGGTGAACGGACGATTGGCGCGGCCGGTTTTTTTTTTCCTTGGGTTTTTTCCCAGCACCCTGGTTTTCTGCCAGCCGATGACAAAATGTGGGGTGCGTGCCCGCTGTGGCCGGACAGACTCTGGGCGGTGGGCACCGCCTCCAGCGTCCCGCAGCGCCAACTGGGCACCTGAGACCCTGGACGGCATTGGAGCGGTCCCGTCACCCACGCCGCAGGTTCTTCAGATTCCAGGTTGCTGGTCGCACACTGGCGGCCGCCTGGCACGGAACATTGAGGCTTTGGCGCACCTAAGGCTGTGCCCAACCATCGCATGATTCTCTGCGGCGATGCACCGTACGGTGCTGGTATATTTATGTAGATTGACGCTGCTTGCGATACTGTACGCTATTCGGAAGGGAGCCGTGCAGGCGCCAATACGCCTGCTGCAGCGCTCCATGCTTCGCTGCGAGGGCAGGTCTTGCATCACGAAGATCACGCTACCCGAGTCTACGGCGATACCCTTACTTCTTCTTGCTAGACTTCTTGGGACCGGCCGCAGCCTCGCGCTTCTTGGCCTCCTTGGCCTCAATCTCTGCCCGGCGGGCCTTTTCCTGCTCCTCCTTCTCTTCCTTTTCGGCCTGTGCGTCACGGCGTTAGCCTTGGAGCATCTCGGTGTGGACGACACCGGGGCGGGTATCCTACCTGTCTTCGGGCCGCCTCGGCAGCTCGCTGCTCCCGGATGACCTTCAGTCTGGCCAGGTCGGCCTTGGCCTCGTCCGTCTTCCCCGCGGCGTGCAGCCGCATGTACTTCTCCTTAGCCTCGGCGGCCGCGAGCGCCTCCCTCTCACGCCTGCTAGCCGGGGCGTTCATCTCCTTGACGCCCTCGGTGATCTCTTCGACGCCATCCCCGGGCGCCTTGGTCATGTTGCGCGAGGCCTTGGAGTGGTTCGGGTTTGCGGGCATGTCGTCGTCGCTCTCGTCCTCGTCATCGCTTGAGGGCATGTCGCCCACCTCGACGTTGCGGGCGCGCTGCTTGGCGAGAGCAGCCTCCTTACGTGCCTTCTTCTGGGCCTTGCGATCCTCGCGGTTGGCATCGGCGGCAGCGGCCGCCGCGGCCTGCGCCTTAGACGGGCCGGCCTCCTCGTCGCTGTCCTCCTCTTCAGACTCCTCCTCCTCCTCAGAGTCGTCCTCCTCCTCGTCTGACCGTTTCTGGGAGTCGGCGCTCCACATGCTTACCTGATTGCCATCGGCGTCGACGGGCTGGAGACCGCGAGAGTAGTGCTTGCCACCTGCACGTGCGTCAGCGTTCAAGATGTCCAGTCTCCAGAGGTGAATGGGGCTGCCGAACCACCACGAGAAGGCTTGTTGTACTTGCCACCGCGGCGAGCAGCAGTTGCGCTGGGACCACCGGCCATGTTGAGAAGCGAAAAATAAACAAGTTGGGTATCTGAAAGCGTCGGAGAGAAATCCAAGGGAGTAATGCCACCTGCTTGTACCCAAAGTGAGGGAGTCGAGATGTCTCGGGCCGTTGGAGTTTGGGCGTTGGAAGAAGGAAATGTCTGGCCACGGCGAGGCGGGGTAGCGGGGTAATGCCAGAGGGCCACCAGGCAGAGGAAAGGGCTGATCGGCTGCTAAGGTTTCGCTGGGGGCGATTTCGAACAGTGGCTGAATCGCCACCGGCGGGTGATTTTTGCAACGGCTGTCTCACTTTGTCGATACGTCCAAGAAGGTGGCAACGTCAAGATACTGACTTATACAGATTGCACTTAGATGTGACTCAAAGATGAATAGAGGAGAAGAAGAAGGGTGTGAGTCAGGCACAGGCTCAAAGATGCAGCTGGTGTGGTGCGCTCACACGACCTTGGACAACGGACGGTTAGTACCTTAGGTTGATCTCCCAGGATCGGTGGACCTGCGATGCGGGACGTCACGGCGTGCACCTACCGGCCAATTCACATTGCGCCCTCCATTAATCGTAATGGCGCTCGAGGCTGAGCTTCCTTTTTGGCTGCCAGCATCACGAGTAACCTTGGAAGTTACACGATGGGACGGTGAGCCCTGGCGGCGTGGGAGGCTGGTATTACCTACGCTGAGACTGTCCTGCCCTAGGCGCGGGTTGCAATACCTACCCAGGCGCAACCTACAGCGGGAAGAGCCGCCCACAGCGCCTCTCCCGACCAGTGAGAGCCTCGCTAATGCAAACCTTTGGAAACCCCCCAGCGCCGCCTCGCCCAGCCAAGCCAAGCGCGCTGGGGGGAGGGGCCGGCCCTGCCCAGCGAGCGTCCACCGCCAGCCCACTGAAGTGTCAGGGAGGCCGTCTCTGAGACAGCCCGTGTCAACGTAGGTACCCATCTGCCCAAGGCGCATTATTGTTCCGGTCCCGGACGGGAAAATTCACCCTTTTTAATCTCTCAGCGCCTCGGGCCCCAGTTTGGGCTTTTCTCTTCTTTTCTCTTCAACCTACTAGAAAATACATTAATCCTTCAAATTCACTCTGGCTTTCCACTTTGCTTCAATGGATGCCTCGGAGGGGAAACTGGAGGAGAGAAGGACTTGCCGTCGATCTTACCATCTGCGCTGCACGCACCTCGGTGCCAGTGGCCTAGATAAAATTTTGTCCGGCGGCACATGCCCACCAACCCCCCCCCCCCCCCCCAAGCACATAACGTAGAGGAGTGCCGTGATGTCCCAACCTCCGCGGCGGCACCAGTCCGCGCAACTCCGCGTTAGCCGACACGCGCGGCCACTGGTTTGACTCACACTCGTAAACGCGCAACGCGCTGTTCATCGTTCCTGGTGACACATACGACACGCGTGCTTGGCTTTCGTACTTCGTACTGTCCTTCCGGTCGCTGCGAGTTCGCCAAGGGTCCTGCCGCTCAAGGCTGGGTAGCCAGAAGTTGAGTCAGACCTCTCTTGCTCCTTCAACCTTCCTCTTCTGGTCGCATTTGGAGCCTGAGTCACTGCGACTGCATGATGATGCGAACTCATCACTCCTGCGTACGAGTACGCGTCCTTCCCCCCAGTTCGCCACCCGTGTCCTGCGCAAAGCTCAAGATGAGCTCGGTCTTGGAGAGTCGCTGGGAGGTTGTTATCAAATTGCAAATATCTACACTATCGGCTCAATCCTAGGGATGCTGGCCTCGCCCAGTTCAGTCGCTCTGCCCGAGCTTTCATCAACTCTTTGTCTAGGCTGCATTGCACCTTCGTTTCCAAAGCTTCGGCGATCCAAAGTTCAAGCGACGCGCCAACCGCGTTGTCAACATTGCTCGCGTCCTTATGGATTGGGCCAGAAGAGGTAGCCATATCCAAGGGCCAAGGTGGAGCGTCTGCCATCCGCCTCTTCTGCCTCAGATCCTGCTGTCCCTGCCCACAGACCAATTGTCATCCGGCTGCGCCACTGATTCTGCAGGCTCGACGGTCAGATCTCCACTGGCCTCGCGACGAGCATCTCTCCTGTCATCATCGCTCCGCCTTCCCCCTGTGCGGCCCAACGCAGATCTGAACGTAGCTGGCTGTGGAGCTTCCGTCGCCCAATCCCACTTATTTGAATGCTCGCGATCAGACCCAGTCCGGTACCTCATGTCGGAAAGTCTGCGTGTAGAGCGACGAGAGCGGTAGTCTTGACTACGGCCTCCGTTGCGAAGGGGGGCTGTCCGTCCCAAAGGTGCGACAGCCCCGAGGCGAAGCACTCCCCCGTTGGGATTATAGGGGTCTAAAGGGACGCCGTAGTCTCGGGGGCGCCAACGTTCCTCCACAAGGCGGACGAAACCCCCGTAATAGGGAGCCGGTCCCTCGCCGTACTTCTGCAGGCCCGTGCGTGAGGGCGATACGGGACACCCCCTTCAAGTTGAATCGCAGGTGTTGTATAACGCGCCGTGACCGAGTCTGAGTGTGACGCAGGTTGCGGCACTGTAGTGTTTGAGGAAGGTGGCTGGTCCCGGGATGGCTGGGATTCTGTCTGTTGCGATGCGGTTGTGTGACGGCATGTCACGGGTCGAGACATCATTTTTCCAAATATTTGCGGCTGATGGTAGAGACAATAGAATAGAACGTTCGCGAAAAAATCTCTTTCGGGGAGAAAGCTGTGTGGCTCTAGAAGGGATGCCCTCGTTCCTATGCGGATGCGAAATGGTCAGAGTCTGTGCTACTGTAGACTGTGATCCAATCGCGCATTTATACTTCGTATTGTCGGGTTCGCGTGGCAAAGTCGCCAGTACTTCAAGATTGCTATCACAAGAGAAGGCTCTGAACGGTTTGCCATGTCTTCTCGGACGCCGTTTTCAACAGACGCTCCGGAAATCCAAATCAGGGATGGAGATCTGAGGCCACTATATCAGGAACCTCGTGCACGGGGACCTGTGGCCTACTTTGAAAGTGACTCCAAGACGTCATCTAGCCTTTGTCTCTTTTGCCGTCGTAGCACTGGCTCCGGGCGTTCGGTCTCCATCTCGTCGATCCGCTCATGTGCCGGTTGCTGTGGCGTGACTCTGCGCTGGCCGTAGACCACGCTCAGCCGTGTGAAAGTATGTCGCGTGGTGGAAAACAAGCCACGGCTGACGTACGAAGGCTTCGAAGAAATCCCTCCCCGCCCACTGTGGCCCAGGAATAGGCATGCCAGCGGCTTGGACGGTAGGACGAACGGACCGACCACTGCTTGAGCATCCGGCCGCACCCCTCTGCTCTTCAGGTCCCGGTCTTGGCCGAGCTGTCCGATGAATGAGTAGAGCCAAAAGGCCCAAGGTTCAAAGGCCACGTCGTGACAAGATCGCGAGTCTCTGGAAGCCGCTTCCGGGTCCCACACCAGCGTGCCGACCTTTGCCGCGTCCGTGAGGTAGTCAAGAAGGGCCGGCGCCTGGCGATTCGGCACGAACTTGACAACACAGAGCGAGTCGCTACACAGAGAGATCAGATCAGAGTCGACGCTGCGCGCCAGCTCTCGGAGTTTGACGTTTCGCGTGTCCTCTATTGGAGCGAGGAGCATCAAGTAGCGCAGTAGAGAGTCTTCCACCCCAGACATCGGCTGGGCCAGCTCCCAGCCTTGGCTGTGTGCTTGCTCGCCGGGACTCGGCCAACCTTCCCGCGACCCCAGTATGTCGTACATGACCAGGGCAGGGAATTTGGACACAAGTCTGAGCGACTTCTGTGTGATGCCATGGTCGCCCCAGATGCGCAGAATTCGTAGCAGCGGGAACGGATCTTCCACCTCGCTCCAGCCACGAATGAGCCTGTCGTTGACCTGAGAGAAGACAGCGCAGACTTCATCAGCGGGCTGGATGAGCTCCAGCACGCCAAGGTTCTTGACCCCGGCGAGACAGAGCATCTCATTAGTGCTGAACTCACATCCACCCGCGATGACGAGGTGAGTGATGAAGTCGGTGGTGAGGGACGTCATGGGTTGCGTGTAGCAACTCAGCCCCTCCGTCGGCCTGCACACGTGCTGCCTGAATCGGTAGAGACCCAACGTTCTCTCGTCCTCGTCCCGCAGCAGCAGCTTTGAGAAGAGCTTCCATGCGTGCAGGCACACGCCCCTGTCAACGCCCACCGGGTCAGCGATGGGTTCCGTTGGGTCCCGTGAAGATGGGGGCAGTACCGCCCCGAGCAGGGCGGTAAGTGACGTACCTCGCCTCTAAGAAGCGCCATATGTGCCACTGCAGGCGCTCAGGGATACCTTCGAGGTGCTCCGCGGTAATGTCTCCGATGTTGTTGGCGATGACGTTGATGGCAGTGTCCAGAAGCGACCGAGGGCCCCGCGAGCCTCGGGGCGTGAACAGCGGATAAGGCCGCCTCCTCGACCAGTCGAGGCCCTCGCCGCTCGGCGATATCGCGTGCCGAGGCAGGGTCCATTCTTTGAAGACTTGGCCGCTCGTCTGATCAAACATGGCTGCCCAAGACGGCGGCGACGCAACGTCTTGGGCCACGGGCCGTGGCGATTAGAGAAGTGGCGAAATCAGCGAGCCGGGGCAGCATGGGTCGCTGCGACTCGCTGGCACTGCGCCGGGGCGGGCTCACTTTCCGGGGGAAATCGTCAAACCGTCGAGGCAGTCCGAGAGAGAGCACAGAAAATTGGGCGTCGATGAGAGGCAGCCAAGACAGGGAGATGGCCGGTCGTCAGCACGGCAAGGGCAGTGGCATCGGGGTTGGCGGATTGGATGGGCAGGAACGTCTAGCGACAGGGCTGCGCTGCTGCTGTTAATAAGGTTGCGTACGGTCGTTCACGTCAGCACTGCGGCAGCATGCCGTTTCAACCTCATCAATCAATCAGAGTCGCCGCTACTCGGTACACACGTCGCAGCTCGCGCGGACACGGATTCGACACGGCACACCGCAGCGACTCGGCGCGTCCCGCAGGGCCATTATTCATTTCTTTTCATTCTCTAAGGAATAAAACAGGGGCAAAACGGGGGGGGCTGCTCGGCGACGGCTCCTGCGCCGCCGCAGCAAAGCATGAAATCAGGGAAGAAACGCCCATGATGCACTGATTTTGACACCAACGGGTCGCCGGACCGGGTAATCCTCAGCATCCAGCCACGGCGTGGCTTGCTCCTCTTCTACCACTTCCATTCAACGTACAATCGCGCCCAACTCCCTTCGAAAACTCAATGGCCTACAGCATCGGCTTCAGGTCCTTGGAGACGGTGAACGGCGCCTCCGTCTTGCTCTTGACCTCGTCGACCGTCACGCCGTCGGCGATCTCGACAAGCGTCAGTCCGTGAGCAAAGTCGACATCAAAGACGCCCTGTGTCACCTGTTAGCCGTCTTCATCTCGCATCAGCCAAGGGAAACGTACCAGCTCGGTGATGATCCTCGACACGCAGGCGCGGCCGGTCAACGGGAACGCGCACTGCTTGACGATCTTGGGGTTGCCCTTCTTGTCGGTGTGCTCCATGGTCACCACCACCTTGGTCTTGGACGGGTTGCTCACAAGGTCCATCGCTCCGCCGAAGCCCTTGACCTTGCCGGGCAGCATCCAGTTTGCCAGGTCGCCGGTGCCGCTGACCTGCATGGCACCGAGAATGGTGAGATCGACTCGGCCGCTGCGGATCATGCCGAAGCTCTCCTCGCTGCCGAAGACGGCGGCGCCGGGGTTAAGCGTCACCGTCTCCTTGCCGGCGTTGATGAGGTCGGCGTCCTCCTGACCCTTCTTGGGGTAGGGGCCGAGGCCCAGGATGCCGTTCTCCGATTGCAGCTGGACCTCGACGTCGGCGCCCACGAATCCGGGAGCGAGCATGGGCATGCCGATGCCCAGATTCGCGTACATGCCGTTCTTGAACTCCTTGGCGGCTCGCTTGACGATGCGCTCACGCTTGGCGGCCGTGTCGCCGGTGCCCAGCGCCGCCTTGGCGTCGGCGTCGGTCTCGTCCTTGGCCCACGTGAACTTCTCGATCTGCTTCTCGCTGGTGCTCTTGATGACGCGCTTGACGTAGATGCCGGGCAGGTGGACGGCCTCGGGCGGGATCTCACCCGGCTCCACAATGTGCTCGGCCTCAACGATGGTCATCTTGGCGTTGCGGCCCATGGCGCCGTTGAAGTTGTGGGCGGCCAGGCGGAACTGGCAGTTGCCGAGCTTGTCGGCCTTCCAGGCCTTGACGAAGGCGTAGTCGCCGGCGATGCTGTGTTCCAGGAGGTACGACTTGCCGTTGAAGACCTTGACGTCCTTGGGGTACGAGTACTGGTCGGGCGAGCCATCGGGCTTGTTCTTCAACGGCAGGTCGCCAGTCTGGACGACGGTGCCGAAGGCGGCGGGGGTGTAGAAGGCGGGGACGCCCTTGCCGCCGGCGGCGCATCGCTCGGCGAGGGTGCCCTGGGGTGTGAGCTCGAGCTCGACCTCGCCCGTCAGGTACATGGTCTCAAAGGTCTTGTTCTCGCCGATGTAGCTGGCAATCATCTTCTTGACCTGCTTGGTCTTGAGCAGCTTGCCGAGACCCGAATTGTCGGTGCCGGCGTTGTTGGAGACGGCGGTGAGGCCCTTGATGTCGGGCTTCTCAAGCACCTCGTCAATGAGCGTGTCGGGGACACCGCAGAGGCCGAAGCCACCGCACAGCAGCGTCGAGTTGGGCTTCATGTCCTTGAGCGCCTCGGCGGCGGACGGGTAGACCTTGTTGATCTCGGCCCGGCGCACCGACGCCGAGAAGGACCTGGAGAAGGCGGCGGAAGGCTGCGCGCGCGGCGCGTCATGGATCAGCACAGATTCTCGAGCGGAGGCTGTGACGACGGCCACTCACGTTGGTGCCATGGCGGGCAAACGCCCGCAGGGTGCGCATGCGAAGAGCTGTGGAAGGCATCGTCGGAATCGCGAAAGCGCGCCGGAAAGCTGCGACGGCGTCGTCCAATGGGTGGGTTCCGCAAGACAAGAACAACGACGGGCAGGTCCTGTCTATTCTCTAGCGAGCTCCGGGGGTATCGAACAAAGGATTCGCACGCGGGCGGAAGCTGGGGCAGAGTGCAGGAATGGAAGCAAAGGGCTCAACTACTCCCCGCGCACGAGGCCGCGAGCTTCAGGCAGGGCGGCTTTATAAGAGCCAGAACCGCGGGAGGCCGAAGCCGACGGGGCAGCAACAGCGGATTCGGGCCCCGCCAGCGCTCCTCCGCCCTTCTCGGGTGCGGGTGTCGGCTAAGGGGCCTGGGCCTGGGGGGTGACATGGGGAGAGCCAACGTCGCGCCTTGCCCGTTGTGGCCGCCCTGAATGGCGGGCAAGTTCCGCTCGGTGGCTTACCCAGCAGGCGGCTCATCTTCCATCAGCGCAGCGTCAGCGGGCTCACGCGGGAAGGCAGGTGCTCGCGCCGCCACCGCCGCCGCCGCCGCCGCCGCCGCTGTCGCTGCGGGCTCCAGTTCGGAAAACAGCGGGGGCCGCGCCGTGCGGGCTGCACCCGCCAGCGGACAGTCTCACCTCAGGGCTGGGGAGCATTTGGTTTCCATCCATTCGCTCCCCCGCACGACGCGGCGCACAGCGAACGGCCCTCCACTGGGGCCGGCTCTCCACGAACTCCGGGCTGGTCCATTGACGACTTGCGACACTGCCGCGTGCTCCGAGCGCCATGCGCGTTGGACCGGCGCGCGCGACGCAATAGCTCGCTGTTCTGCAGGGTACCGTACTGTACTGTACTGTACTGTATGCGGTTGCAAGGCGCAGACGGGAACCGTCATCTCGTACATACGACGGTCCTGCTGGGATCGCCCTCCCGTCCGTCTCAGTAGGCGCGCATCGGACCCGACACTGGCGCACGCACGACCCGCGGCTCTGGATGCGCAGGCGTCGGAGTCGGACCTCCGTCGCTTTCTTCGCGCGCGCGTCGCACGCCGCGACCGTTCGGAGCGACGTCTCAGCGTCAGCCCGGGTAATAGTGTAATACTGCGACCTGTTCGCGCTCAATATCCTATTTCGTACGATATTACACTGTAACGCACCACCGGCCGTCTTGGTGAAGGAGCACGGCCATTCCCGCTCGAGGGGGTAAACTGTCTTCCGGGCGCGCAACGGCCGGGACCCGGCTATGCGCACCCGGCCCTGGCCAGGCCTGGTCCGGCCCGTGTGAGGTGATAGGCTCGCTCCGTGCCATTCTCGTGCGAATGTTGCTGCCCGAGTAACAGGTTCCAACTTCCAACAAAGCTCCGCGGGCCAACTGTCTATTGCTTCGTCGCAGCCTTGATTGGCCGTCGCACGCAAGCCATGGTGAGTCAGATCTTGTGCGCTGTACAGTACAGTACATGAATCTAGCAGAGTACGTTGCTCCGCGGGTGCAGCTTCTGGACGTCCGATCGAACTTCCCATTCGTCTCAGTTTAAGTTCGTGTGCATCCCGCATTGCCATCGTGGTGACGCAGTTCCCGGCCGCCAGGCGGCGGTAAAACCCTTACCCGGGCGCGGACACGGCCGCCTGCGACGCTTACACACCTCGCATCCACCATGACTGAGCGTAGCAAGGTTGAACGGTTTCCAAAACAAGTGTCCCAAAGGCATGCCTGGCTGAAGAGTTGCTTTGCGCCCAGCATGGGAGCCGATCTTTCGTTTCTTCAAGTCTGGATGCAGGGTAGGCCACTTGAGCTCGGCAAAGTTGCAGCGCCCACGGCGGCGCCGACTGGAGCTCACCGCCCGCACACCGGGCTTTCTTATCAGCTTATCGCCCCGCTGTACCAGAATGCCTGGCAAAAAAATTCCAGAGCCTCGCGAAGCTGCTGGTGTGAGGCCACACGCTGCTCCCGCAAATACATCCTGAGATCCCGACGGCGCAACTCCCAAGGCGGCCAGCGCGATGGAGTCGAGTTCGAAGCGTCGCAAGATTGAGCACGCCGGCGGCTCCGGTTTGCGACACGATGCCATCATTGACTTCGAAGCTCGGAGCTCCGCGCAGGTGTCGACCGCCAGCACCTTCATCCTCCAGACAGACGAGCTCCTGAAGGAGGCGAAGCTCAACTACGGCAAGACTTTTGGCGACGCCAACGGCCACTTGTTCAAGATCAAAGAGGTTGTGGAGGCCATTGAACCCCACGAAGCACTTGCAGTGAGTTTTCCCCCACACAGAGTGAGGGCTACAGCATCCTCTGACTTGCTCTAGATCACCGAAGCCACGACCGCGTTCGAGAAGAAGTACCGCATCGTCGTTCCCTACCCCAACCCCAAGCCGCCAAAGGACTCCCCGTACAAAGTTGCCTATGCGAAGCCGGCGCAATGCAATGTCGTCGGAAGCTACGTCTCGAAGACCATGGTCAAGTCGCAAGCTTCGGCCGCGATCGACATGGTGGTTCAGATGCCCAAGGCCCTATTCCAGGACAAGGACTTCATGAACATGCGCTACTTCTACAGGAGGGCGTATTACATTGCGTATATCGCCGCTCACGTACGCCAACAGTTTCCTGCCGAGTCCATGGGGCTGGCTTTCGAGTGCCTGGGCGAGAACCCGCTGCTCCCGGTGCTTGTTCTCCGACCGGTAGTCCCCGCCGACAAGGAAAACGGGACCGGCAAGGATGGCAAGCCCAACAAGAAAAGCCACAAGTCTATGGAATACAGCATCCGGCTGATTCCATGTGCGCCTGATGGGCTGTTCCCTTGGTCCAAGCTGACGCCGGCCTCATGCTGCAACCGGCCGGTTGACGGAGACGAGCAGAAGGCGAGCAACACGAACACACCGTTTTACAACTCGACGATGAATGCCGAAAGGACCTTCATCCAGTACTTGCGCGTCCTCGAGGACTGCAAGACCAAATGCTCGGCCTTCCCTGACGCCTGTGTCCTCGGCAGGATATGGCTCCAACAGCGCGGATTCAGCGGCGCCATCTCCAAAGGCGGCTTCGGAAGCTTTGAGTGGTCTGTCATGATCGCGCTGCTGCTGCAAATGGGCGGCAAAAAGGGGCAGGCCGCGTTGTCAACCTCGCTGAGCAGCACCGAGCTCTTCAAGGCTGCGATTCAGTTCCTCTCCACCGCCGACTTCAACAAGAAGCCATCTGCGTTCGGATCATCAAAGGTTGACGCAAAGGCCATCCGAGAATCTGGCCCGGTCATGTTCGACCCAATCCGAGAGCTGAATGTGTTGTTCAAGATGACGCCGTGGTCGGCTAGCTTGCTCCAGCTCTACGCCAAGTCGACCGCAGAGTTGCTGGCCGACGAGGCTGTCGACAAGTTTGACGCGACTTTTATCATGAAGACGGATGTGACGCCGGAGGTTTTCGACGCCACTTTCAAAATTGCGAGCCCAGATGTGGCTACCAAGTTTTCAGGCTCTGCCGATCGGAGCGGCGGGCCTTGGAAATTCAGCATCGAAGCGCACAAAGTCTTGAAACGCGCGTACGGAGACCGGGCGCAACTGGTGCACATTCAGCAGCAGCCGCTCGCATCATGGTCGCTGAGTCGAGCCTCCCCTAGCGACAGCTCCGAGGTTCTCGTCAGCGTCATATTTCAGCCCGCCAACATGTCTCGTCAGATGGAATATGGCCCTTCAGCTGAGGAGGCAAAGGAGGCTGCAGTATTCCGCCAGTTCTGGGGTGAAAAGGCCGAACTGCGTCGCTTCAAAGACGGCAGCATCCTGGAGTGTGTGGAGTGGACGAGCAGAATGCCTGTGGAAATTTGCGAAGAGATCGCTCGGTACGCGCTCAAGCGACATCTCAAGATCATCAAGGACGAGCTTGTGACTTGCGAGAACGGTCTCACGTCGGTTATCGGCCTCTCCCATCTCGACAAGGAAGCCTTTGATGCGACGAGGCGGGCATTTACGACCTTTGAGCGTGATATCCGCAACCTCGAAGACCTTCCGCTCCAGATCAGGCAGCTATCTCCAATCTCGCCGCTCGCCAGATACGCCTCCGTGGAACCACCGATGTTGGGTTTCCACAAGGGGACAGTTGAGCCCGTCGACGTCAATCTCTACTTCGAGGCTTCCGGCAAGTGGCCAGAGAACCTGACTGCCATCCAAGAGGCCAAGATTGAGTTTCTACTCGACATTGACAGACGTCTGACCGCGGCTCACGAGAACATCACGACGTACCTCGGCCGTGAGAATAGAGAGGTTGGCATCGAGGGCCTGGCCTACCTCGACGTGGTGTACGAAAACGGGGCGGCTTTCCGCCTGCGGGTACACTGCGATCTTGAAGAGACTCTGCTGGAGAGACAAGCCGAGAACAAGACCCTGGACAATCGTTTCCGCGAGGAGGCAGTCGAGACGCTGCAAAAGTTCCACTGGCTGTACGAGACCCTGCCGCTGCACACGCAGACGATCGCCACGTTTTGCACGAGGCTGCAGCCGCTTTCGCAGACGATCCGGCTCGTCAAACACTGGTTCGACGCGCACAAGCTCACGGGCCACGTCGGCGAGGAGCTCATCGAGCTCATGGTGCTGCACGTCTTCCTGCAGCCGTACCCGTGGGTCGTGCCCTCATCGCCGAGCGCCGGCTTCCTGCGCACCCTCTTCTTCCTGTCGCGGTGGGACTGGCGCGATGAGCCGCTCGTCGTCGACTCGGCTGAGACGCTCACCAACGACGACCGCCTCGCCGTCCGCCGCGAGCTCGAGTCGTGGCGCGCGCGCGACCCGCACCTCAACAGGCTCGTCATGTGCGTCGCCACCTCGGCTGACCGCTCCGGCCTCGCGTACACGCGCCACGGCCCGTCCAAGCTCATCGCCTCGCGCGTGACGCGCCTCGCCAAGGCCGCGTGCAGGCTCGTCCGCGACAGGCCCCTCGCCTTTGACGCCGCCGCGCTCTTCGAGACGTCCCTGCAGGACTACGACGTGCTGTTCCACCTCTCGCCCAAGGCCGTCCGCGCCATTGTCGGCGACGCCGCCACCGACGTCGCCGTCGCCAAGCGCCACTCGCAGTTCAAGAACCTCGACGAGCGCACCGGCAAGGTGCCCCTACCCGTACGCGCCCACCCCGTCGACGTGCTTGTCGGGGAGCTGCGGCGCGTGTACGACGACACCCTCGTCTTCTTCCGCGGTGGGACTGCCGATGACAACGTCCTCGCCGCCATCTGGAATCCCCGCCTGCAGCAGCGGCAAAAGTTCAGGGCCGGCCTGCCGTACAACTTCCGCAGCGTGCCGGCTGACGGCGATGACGGCGCTGACGTCGTCCAGGTCAACCAGGAGGCGGTGTTGCTGGAGATTGCGCGCACGGGCGGCGAGATGATTAAGAAGATTGAGGTCATCGAGGGTTGAACGGAGGTGGCACG
This sequence comes from Purpureocillium lavendulum, assembly GCA_029168975.1. NCBI lineage: Eukaryota > Fungi > Ascomycota > Sordariomycetes > Hypocreales > Ophiocordycipitaceae > Purpureocillium > Purpureocillium lavendulum. The sequence continues at coordinate 2,617,725 of JAQHRD010000005.1, read as the reverse complement.
GGGGCGGAGGGAAGCGTCATATCGTCATTGCGAGAGCGCAGGTGCCCACTACGCGGAGCCATAACTACCGGGCAAATCTAGCAGACGGGTCAATTGCATAATTTGATACCATCCATGAGTAATTCATCTAACTGGCGTAAAGAAAATATTCGTCCCAACGTATTCAGCCAACCTGTTTGTCCCCTACTCAAAAAACGCCGTGCCATGGTATAGATGCATATGTACAAGACCTCCGCGTCGTCGGAAGTATCAGCCCGTTCTGCCTCCAAGCGTACCAACCGCGGTGTCAATATGCCGCGCCCGCAGTATCGGGCATCACAAAGATCGCGTCAACAGTTCTACAGTCGGGCATCTCTCTTCTCCACCTGCTGTGTCGAAAAGGAGCAGAACTTGTCCTTGATCGCCACGACCTCGTACGTGCCCTCCTGGCTCGCCTTAACGATCTTGCTGTGCTCGTACGACACGTCGTGCCGCGTCTCGAGCACAACGCTGCGCTGGCCCTTCTTGGCGTTGGTGCTCCTCGTGTATGTGAACTCAAACGGCGGCGTGCCCCAGAACTCGAAGAGGATCTCCACCTCGTTACCTTCATGGATATCCACACGAGACTGCTTGCCGCGGCTGATCTGGACGCTGGGCAGCGGGTGGATCGTCTTGCGCAGGTTGACTGCGGCGCGACACTCGCTGGCCTTGTCGGAGATGCTCGTGATTGTGAACTCGCCAGCCTTCTCCGCGATACGGCGAAAGTTGGTTGTTTGAGATTTGGCGTTCCAACGGCCATTGAAGTCATATGTGATGTCAAACGGCGGCGTTCCAGAGAGCGTGTACGCGATGCGTTCGCCGACGCAGAAGTCCTCCCTCGACTCAAGCGCGTAGATTGACGGAGCATCAAACAGCTGGATCTGGATCGACGGAGCGCCGATTTCATATTTTTGTTGGCAGCCGCGGGCATCGCGAACTCTTCGAATGCGAAGCTGCTGGGTGCCAAGACGAAGATGCTCTCGCGGAATCGGCATGCCGTACGAGTTGGAGTTGATGGACGAGATGCGATACGTCTCCGGAGGAGACCCGGCCTGGTGCTTGATCTCGACTTCGACGTAGAAGGGCGCCACACCAGTAAGCTTGATGGGGATTTTGTCTTCCTGCTCTTGTTCCTGCATGCAATACTTGAACGACTGGCCTGGCTTAGTGAAAGTCGCAGATGGCTTTGCATTGACGCGCTGTTCGACGACGAGTTGGTTGAAGCCCTTGTCGTTGTTGTATAGGTTGTCGGCCAGGCCAAAGAATCGGTATCTGTACTGGCCTGCTTTGCTTGTGTCCATGGAAATGGCCGCCTTCGGCAGAGCAGCGTCGAACTTCTTTTGGAGAGTTGCACTGGATCCTTGGACCGATTTGTGCGTGACCTCATATTCGACATGGTACGGGGGCGAACCTGAGGAATGGTTAGCATGCTTCATTTTGCTATTGGTCTAAGCAACTTACCTTGAAGCTTAACTTCGAAGCCATCAATGTCGCCTTCGCAAACTTCGTGTTTCACAAATTTGTCGTTCGCTGTCGTGATGCTCTCGGTCTCAACAAGGGACATCTTGGGCCGAGGGAACCAGTCGACCTTGAACTGCGAAGCGGTCGCATCAACAGTGCCCGGGCACTGCTTATCCCTGACATTGACAATCTCGTAGACACCTCGAGTTTTTACCAAAAGGTAATCATTCGCGCCGGTAGCCGTCTTGGTGAGAACACTACCGCTCTCATTGAGATTGCGGTATGAAACGGTCCAGGGAGCCTCTCCTTGAAGTCGCAGCGGCAGCCGAAGGGGCGTATCAGACTCGACCGCCGTGATGCTGTTCTTCTGCTCAACGAGGCCAAAGCTGCCACGCGGCCGTTGCCTCCGAACCGAGATCTTGAGCTGGTCCTGCAGGAAAGTACGGCAGCCTCGCTGGTCTTGAACGCTGCTAAGAGCGAGGATATACTCGCCGCCCTTGCCAAGGCTGGCCGTTTTGATCCTGAAGCGTCTGTCCTCAATGCCGCTGGCCCGCTCAGTCTTGCGCTTGCCGTCGTGGACCATTTCCCATTCCAAGTTGAAGGGCGGATCTCCATGGAGCTCAACATCCACCTCAACCTCCGAGTCCAGGCAAGCGCTAACCTCCTTGTCGCGGCTTGCAATGATGGCCGACGCGGCAGGCTTGACAACCTGTTCCAAAACCTTGTCGGAGCCATCCAGCGGCAGACCAGCATACACAGCGTCGTCGATGGACCTGAACACATACTTGTGGCGGCCGGCAGTCTTCGGTATGAGCTCAAGCTGGGCTCTCAGGCTGTTGATGCGCTGGGCCTGTTTCTCAACATGGCCGTCCGTGATAATGTCGTACCTGACAGTAAAAGGCGGGGTCCCGACGAGATCCAGGTCGACCCGGAGGCCGATGGAGTTTCCGGCGCACTTGTCAGGGATGTCCTCCGTTTTGATGGAGAGGTGCGGCTCGAGGGGGTTCAGGAGCAAACAAGAAGACGGCTCTGCCACTTCGCCTTTGCACGACCCACTGATGATGGAATCAAGAGTGTACAAGCCTGGCTCAGACACGATGGGCTTGTCGCGAGAGTTCTTGGCCGAGAACTCCCCAAACGACACTTCCTTGCCGTGATCTCCACTGTTAGTGAGAGAATTGATTGGAGAAAACTTCCAAGTGACCTTGTATGAGGTGTCTGTAACGGCCCCGGAAATCCCAAAATTGACAGGCAGCTTGGCAGGCTGGCCTTTTGCGACCTTGATCGGATTTCGGAGGTCGCAGTTTTGCAGGCGGACCTTGGGCCGCTCCATGACCGCGAAGCTCTGCGTCAAGCCTCGAGACACTGCATGATCTGCCTCAACCCCTGGCTCGGCATATTTGACGACATTCCCGAAAGCGTCGTGGACCTCCTCCACCGAGTATGCCCACTCCCCTGCCGTGGTCATGGACTCATTAAGCCCGACGGTAACCTTGGAGGGGCGCACCCAAGAAAAGTCGTCCTCATTCGTGATGATTGCGTCCGACGTGCCTTGCAGGAGGGGAGAAGTGAAGCCATCCGGCTGCAGACTCTGGAAATGGAAGCCGTCGTTTTTGCCATTGATTGTCCGGCGATAGACAATCTTGAGCGGAGGCGTTCCATACACGTCGAGGGACAGGTCGGATAGGTCGCGAATGCAGCGCTGCGTCGATTCGGCAGTTTTAATCCGGGCCTGGGGACAGGGGACGACATAAGTGTCCTTGGTTGTTCGCTGTACCTCCAGCTTGTATTCGTCGAGGACCTTGGCGAGCCTATAGACACCCGGCTTCTTCACTTGGAATTGCCAGTTAAAGCCAGCCGAGTTGGGGTCACCCATCTGATCACGGATTGATTTGGCGACCCTGTTGACCTCGCGACTGGGCACTTTGATCGTCTCCTCCTTGTTGGTGTCGAGATCAATGCGGACGAGTTCAATCTCGGCCGGGACGCTGGCGTTGAAGTAAATAGGCAGAGAGACACCAGTCTTGGACTTGGGGCCCAAGCAATAGGGGATATGCTCTGGATTGAGGACGGCAGAGCCTTCAGGGAGGATGTTGATGATCTGCTTGCCCATGATGAGGGAGTGATTGTTGAGGATATTGGCGACCTTGACGTTGTGTTCGGATATGGAAAGTTCGCGGTCGTACAGGACCTTGACAAGCCCGAGGAGCCATGATTGCCAGGGAAGCTGGATAAGGATGAGCGGTGAGCGTCAAACGGACATGGTAAGGGAGACAGCATACAGGAATGTTGAACATGAGCATGTAGTTGAGAACAAGGTGCGACATGAAGATGCCGCTGACGAGAGCCTGGGACAGCTCGAGCCAGGGGATGCGGAGCTCGGGCAGCCCGTAGAGAAAGGCGAAGTCGATGAAGATCCATTTCAAAAAGAGCCACCACGAGGAGTCGCCATCCTCGACGACCTGCAGCCAGTCGTAGAGCTTCCACGCCCACAGGAGCACGTAGACGCCAAAGGCGTAGAGGCGCTGCTGGGGCGCGTCGAGGAAGGTGAGGGGGATGACGGGCCGGCTGGTGACATTGTGCGTCGCCTGGCTCTCGGGCGCGAGGGGAAGCGTGGGCGACTTGGTGGCGGTCGAGCCGGCGGTCGAGGAGACGGAGGCCACGGTCGAGGGCGTCTGCTGCTGCTGCTGCTGTTGAAGGTTTTGACGGCGCGCACCGGTCGCCGGGGTCGCTGGGTACCCAGACCGCAGGCGAGGAGTCGAACTCATCGCATAACGTGTCTATTGCAAGGCGCTGCGTGAAGCGGTCATTGGGGGGGTTCGCGCCGGCACGGTGTGGCGGTGGGCGATGGGATAGAGGCGCTCGCGTTTGGGCGGTGATGATGGTGACAGGTTGGTTTTGTTTGGCATGCAGCGTCACGAGCGTGGAGACGCGCCTCCCAAAACTTTTGTCGACCGTGGTAGCCGGCAACCTGCCCGGAACTGATGAGGTGCCTGAGGTGGGACGCGCCAGGGACTGGAGCTCCAGGGCCTGGCCGCCTGCCTCAATCTGCTCTGGCGACAGCCGTCATGATTGGGCGCCGGGCCGGCCCCCAGTGGCTGCCCTGAGGACACGGTTGGGGGGGGGGGGGGGGGGGGGGGCCTCAGCAGGGCTCCAAGGCTGCTCCACAGCAACCGGGAATGCCCAGTGCCGCTGATGAGCTGCAGCATTGATGTCCATCGGCTTCTGCAGCGCAAGATGGAAGGGTGCCGGTGGGCCTGTACTCACTCGTACCTACCTGATGTACTCGTAGGTGAGGTGGTGCAGGTGGTTGAGGCTTCCAAGGTTCCAGGTTATTAGGTAGGTTCCCATTCATGCCACGGCTGGCAAACAGGGCAGCACCAACCTTGGAACGGGGGTCGGGTCCGGGTGTTGTGCAGGAGCTTGAAGCTGCCGCCGAGCGAGTGGAGGGTTGCAGCTCCAGCTCCAGCAGCTCCAGCTCCCGTCCCCTACCGCGACCTTACTGCACCTTTATCTGTCCCTTGGGCCTCTGATACAAGGTACCTAAGGTAGGTACGGTAACCACCTACCTGGGCACGAACTCTGTGCTCCCCCGACTCCGGTTTGCCTCGCAATATCCCTGCGGCACTCGAGGCGAACAAACAGAACAGCCACGGCAGCAACCAGCCTGGACAGACGGGCAGCCGCACGCAAACGCCTCGTTTCTGTTTGGAACCATGCCCGCGTGCCAGCTCGCCCCTGTATCCGTGTCCTCGAATCCCGTCTGCCGTCCGTACCAGCAGACCAGCAGCTGAAGGTGGTGAGCTGCGCTGCGCCTGCGAGTATCTTGCGCGAGCACCTGGGTCGTCGACAGCTCAGCGAAAAGGTACGTGCGCTCGATTGCCTTGCACCGTCGTCGCGCGCGCATACGCATACTCGTACGCATACTTCGTACGCGTTCGCAGACTTGGCTGGATACACTCGCGAAGCTGCTTGCTTGCCTGCATGAGGTGCTCGGCGGCGTAGGGAGGTGAAGCGGAGGTGACAATACTGCGGTACCTGCCTATTGTTTGCGGCTCGATCGTTGCATCTCATTCAGTCGAGTCGTACTTCGTCCGTACGAAGTACATCGATTGTCGTCGCGCTGCACCCTTCGAGTCATCGCTCCGTTTGCCTGCCCTCCGCTTCGCGCACCTGCTGCTTCTTCATCCCTCACCACCACCTTGCCTCATACGCGTTTGCGCCTTCCACGAGCTTCTCCATGAACTAGAACTTCGTCCTCTATCTTTTGAAGCATTCATCCGCCCCAGCAGAGCGCCAGAATGGCCGCCGAGCCACGCGCTGACACCGGCGGAAGCGCCAGCCCCGAGTACACTGCTCCGACCTCCTGGGGCACGCCGGACCTCGCAGCAGCCATCGAAGCGAGGGCGAGGGAGCGTTTCATCGAAAGGATCGCGGATCAGGTCGCCGAGGAGATCATACAAGACATACCCCGCCACTTCATCACCGAGATCGTCGCGAGGGTGAGGGCGACGCTCGCGCCTTCGCGGCACGTCAACGGCGAAGCATCCGCGGTCACTGCTGCCACGCCAGACGGTACAGGGAGCAACGGCATCAGCATCGGCAACGGCAACGGCCAGAGAGCAGCGTCTAGGTCCGAAGACTCGCTCAAAGAGACCGGCCGCCGTCGCCGCTCTACCCTTCAAGTCACTGCGCCAGTCGCAGGGTGCAAACGCGAGGGTACTGGCTGGGAGGACGAGCTTGCGTCTCCGAAGAAAAAGGCCAAAGCTATGGGCGGGCCGGATTCGCGTCGGAACCCAAAGCGAAAGGCCGCCGAGGCGGAGACCATCCAAGCCCTCGTGTTGCCAGACAACCCCCTTGAAGAAGCCCTCCGCCCCTTGACGGCCGACGAGATTGCAGAATGGGAAGGCTGGGCCGAGGTCGAGTCGGAGCCGGTGAGCAGCTTCGTGCCCTTGTGCCTACGTGTCCGTCACTGAGATGCTGACACCCTTTACAAGGCCATGTTCAATGCGATTCTAGAGAAGTTCGGAGTCAAGGATGTTCGGGCCAGGGAGCTCCTCTCGTGTGAGCCCTGGGACCTCGAACACCTGCCGTACGTATTCAGTCTACACTCTCGCATCGTCCATGTTCTAACATCGTTTTGCCTTACAGAGAGCCTGTCTTTGGTTTGGTATTTCTCTTCCAGTATGCGCCGCATCTGGAGGAGCATGACGACGAAGAAGACACCAAGGGCCTGGACCAGGTCTGGTTCGCAAACCAAGTATGTTTTTGCCTCATGCCTGAGCCCCATATCGGGTATGACTGACGATTACCCATGTAGACAACGAGCAACTCGTGCGCTTCAGTCGCCCTGCTCAACATTATAATGAACGCCGAGGACGTCGAGCTCGGTCGTGAGCTCCAGGGCTTCAAGTCGTCGACCCAGGAACTCGACTCCGCCCTCCGTGGTCATCGGATAGGATCCAACGACTTCGTCAGGACGGCCCACAACTCCTTCGTTCGACGTATGGACCAGCTTAACGCGGACTTGTACCTCGCCCAGGACGTGGACGAGGCAAAAACCAAGGCCGCGAGGAAGCGCGTGGGAAAGGGAAAGCAGCGGAAGAAGAGTAAGGACGATGTCGACTTTGGCTTCCACTTCATCGCCTACGTGCCTGCTGGCGGGTACGTTTGGGAGCTGGACGGTATGCGGAGCCGGCCTCGGAAAGTCGGTATGTTGGCCCCGAACGCGTCTGACAACCTCTCGGCTGCATCTGACTTGCTCCATCTAGGACCCTGTGGCGCAGAAAAGTGGACTGCCATCGCTGGCCCTCGGATCCAAGAGCGCATCCGGCAGTATGGCGCCAGCCAAAACGCCTTCAACCTTCTCGCCATCTGCCGCAGCCCGGACACGGGAATCAGGACCACCATCGCGTCGACGCTGGCGGAGATCCGCCGCCTCCGCACCGCGATGAAGGATGATGAGACGTTTATGAACCTCGTGGCCTCCGAGGACCGCGAGAACGGCTTCGATGACGAGCTAGACGTCTCAGAATTTGGACTGCACAAGCTGGACGTCGTTAACGCCACAAGGCCGACATCCGCCAAGGACGAGATGTCGCAGACGGGCTTGGACTCCGACAAGGCAGGCAAGAGGTACCAGGAGCTCATGGCCACGCTCGTCGGTGCCATGAACAGCTACAGGCAGGAGGTCTGCTCTCGCGCAGACGAAGAGAAGCTGGTGGCTGGGCGGAGCAAGGACTACACTCCGGCGCTGCACCGCTGGGTCACGAAGCTGGCCGAGAAGGGCGTCTTGGAGGACATCATCAAAGCGTCAAAGTAGAGCAGCGAGGCCGCGCGACTGTAGGACGGGGTCGGTCTTGGCGATACATGCGCAGGTGGACTGCCTACTCTGTGCGCCTAAGGGAGACGAGGGACGAGACGTTTGAACCTGGAAATCAACGACAATCTCGCTTCCACGAGCCTTGGTAACGGGAGGATTCCGTGAGGACGGGGCGCCCATGCCATGTATCGATGCCAAACCAGACAGCCGCGCAATTCTACACACATGCCAAGCCCTGTACTGTTCATGCCCGCCCGCACCGCCGCCCGTCCGCCCGCCATAGCAACGGGCTCGCATATGTTTGATTGCCCCCCTCGACTCCAACGCCGGCCATGCTTCCCATTGTAGTTATTCCCCGGTTCACACCCGGGGACCGCCTATGTCCTCTATGTACCCGCTAATCCCCATCCCAGGCCGTCAGCCGTCGTTCATGGTCATCAGTCGTGAGGGTACTGCTCCTTGATATTCGACACAAAAGTACACGTCGCGCGGTCGAATCTTTTGAAAAACTTGCCCGCGAGAGGGAACATGTCGTCGTCGATCTGGTCCGCATCGTGTATGAGCTCAATGTTCTCAGCCGCAACCACGTGTGGTTCCGAGCCGGTGCTTGGGCTTTAGGGGGACCAGACGTCAGCGGTGAACCACGGGCTCGGGAGGAGGCGTCGGCACTTACAAGCACATGAAATAAAACTGATTAGGGGCCCTCACAGGGACCGCTGAGGGCTGAGTACCGTTATCCCCAGCCGTCTCAGTCAAGTCACTGGGGCGCGTCGCTGATAAGTGTCGGGTGCCTTGGTCAGCCCAGCCAGTAACGACGCCAACCCAGCCGTATCGCCGATGCCGGAAGACCTGCCCGATCTTGAACGGGACCGATTGGTTCGGCCAGAAGGTCCTCCGGACAACATGGGGCTTGAGATCGTCCTGATCGCGCACCAGCTGTAGTTGTTCCCAAGGGTCGATGAGGCCGCGGTTGGCGGGCCGCGCGAAGCCGCCTCGTCGCTGCGTGACACCATTATACATTGGTAGTAAATACTCCTCCACGAGCCACGCGTCCTCTGGCCAGGAGGTCGCAAATCTTCGAATAAAGTTTGACAGACGATCATCCCATTCAAAAGTGTTGGGCGTCGAGAGCAAAAGGGGGGCCCACATGGACGCGTACAGCGCCGCTTCCATGTTCATCGAGCTATTGCCCCTGAGGAGCCGGATCAGCTCCGGCGGAGCATCGTCCTGCAGTTCCAGCATCCTGGCGAACGTTGCGTTGACATTCTGCGATGTCCTCTGCACCACAGCCAGCGTCGAAACCGGGGACAGAAAGGTCTGGGCGCTCGTCTGCCACCCAACATGCGCAAGTAGAGATTCCAGAACCGCGGCTGGAATTTCTTCATCGAAGCCATACGGATCAAGAAACATGCGTTCGCGCGGACCGTCCTCTGCGTCTGGCGGAGTGTCATCCAGCGTCTGCCCAGGGGCGGCGAAGACGATGGCATGGACATGGCTGGGAAAAGCGCAACACTGAGAAGTCAGCCCAAGGCGGGCGGCAAGGCAGCAAAAGATGGCGCTCGAGATGATGGGGATGGAGTCGTGGTCCTCATGACGGAGGGCTTGCCCGATGAGGAGGTTGCGCAGGTTGCGGTAGTTCCGATCAGGGTCGTGAAGCCCCGTCAAGCCGTTGGTACGGAGCCATCGATTCAAGGCGAGCGCCTTTTGGCGGGTGGTGAGCCGCTCCAGGTCGGGCTGGCTGGCGCGGAACTGAGCGGCCCTGCTGTCAAGCATCTGCGAGATCTACGCACAAGGAGTCAGCGTCGCGTCGAGACGAGGCCACCACCAATGAGGGGATGCGAGACGTACGTCATCAAGGTCACCGAACTGATCGTGTAACACGAACATGTCGAATGCGCCGAGGGCACGCTCGAGCCGCACGCCGGCAATCTGGGCGTCGAGCGAATCACGATCCAGCCGAAGTCTGTGCCACTCTTCAATGGCTATGCTCCTGTGAATGCTGTCGAGGAGAGCATTGCTGTAATACCTGGGCACATGTCAGTCAGCACGGGCACCTCACGAGGGGGTCAAGCATGCTCCGCTTTACCTCCTCGCCAGGTAGTCGTCGGCCGAGTCGTCGGTGCGGCATTGTCTCAGAAGGTAGTCCTTGGCATCGTAGCCTAGACGGGCCACGGCCTCGAAGCGCTTTAAGCGGCCAACCTTTGTGGCGATGATGTCCCCGAGCAGCCTCGCAACGAAGCAGTCCTGGCGGGCGCGCAGGAGGAAGAGGCCCTTCCAGTCGACCTCGGCCACCCTAAGCCGCAGCTTGCGGGCCAGGGCGTGACGCGGGTGCCAGTACCTAAAGGAGCCGGCACAATGTCGTCTCCAGAGCAGGGGCTCGTTGGCGAGGCTGTGGAGCCGGCGGTCGAGCAGCTGGAAGCTCCGGAGGTTGTCGGCGGGAGAGACGTAGCAGAGGAGGTGCTGGATGATCTCGTCCGGGACCCTGTCCAACGCCATTGCCGCCACCCATGTGATTACCTTAGGACCGGCGCTGTGAAGTGTCTTGCTTTCTTGTGGGCGATTCTCGCGTGGAGGACGGCGTCAATGGGCGAGGCGGCGACGGGGGAGGCAACGGCGGCAGCAGCAGCAGCTCGTGGTGCGACGGCGGGCACGAGCACGAGCACGAGCACGAGCGCAGCGCAACACCACCTGCGGGGACGGACGGTGGGCGACGGGGACGGGGACGGGGACGGGGACGGGGACGGGGACGGCAGCGGCGGCGGCAACGGCGACGACGGTGGGACGCGGTGCGGCCAAGGACCTTCAGGCCGGGCGACGGGGGCTTGCTGCTATCCGAGAGGAGGCGGCGTCGGCGGTCGCCCGGGGTAGAGGCCAGATGAGATCAGATGCAGCGACCCGATCGCGGACCTGCATGATGAGATGAGGCGGAACGGGATGAGACGAGACGAACGCGAGAGCTGAAGGAGAATGTGAGCGAGCGATGGGATGGATGGATGGGATGGCTAACGACCGACGTTACCACCAGTCCACCACCACCTCGTTTGGCTCAGGCCCGTCGGTCGGTAGGTTGCCTGCCTGGCCTTACCTTATCCTTCAGTAGGTTGAGTCCAGCCGGACCACCTCGTCCAATTCCCGTCCCTGGCCCCAGCCTGCCCCGGGCCAAGCCCAGGCCTACCAGCTACCTACGTCGAGGTAGGTACATGTACCTAAAGGCTAAGGCAAGGCAGGCGAAACCTCGCTGGCCGCCCGCCCAGCAGCCCGCCAATCCACTGGTTCAATCCACCCGCTGTGCGTCCGTCGTGCGCCCGCTGTGCGCCTGTGGTGTGCGCCGCTGCCACCCCCAACGCCGCTGCCACCCCCAACGCCGCTGCCACCCGCTGATTGGGGCGTGCCGAGCTGTCGAGGTGTCAGTGACCAGGCCCCTCAAGCCCCCATGGAAGGCCCCCCCGCCGCACGCCCCATTGGCTGGCTTTCGCCCGCTTCGGCGCTAGTCTAGATCGGGAAATCAAGTAAACATTGAGCTGCTGCCGACACGCGCGACGCCTCGACGTGCCTGTGCTTGGGTTTAATGGAATCGAACTCTCGACCTTCTGGTTTCTCTCCCCGTATTGCTACCCGAACTTCTGCTGCCGCCGCGACACGACACGACGCGACGCGACACGGCACCGACATCGACCCGTCATCGCCGACATTCTTTTGCTCCCGTCCTGGTCTGACCGCGCACTTGCTTCTGCAAAAGGGGTACCTGTGAGGTGCGTCGAACGCGCCCGACCGACCTTGACCATCGCGATCGAGGCCGCCACCGCAGCCAGCCCTCATCGCCGGCACCCCTTCGAGCGGCCCCTCTCTCCCGGCTCCGCGGATTGCCTCGCGCATCTGGCTCGCGCACGGCACCTCCAGCATCGGCACGCCCGTCGCCATGGGTCAACCAGGCTTCGGCGGCGCGCTCGATACTCCCCGGACAAATCTTGGCGACGCGACCTACCTCAGCCGCGCCCCTGATTTCGCCGACATTTCACAGGAGGCTTCCTTCCAATCGCCTGGTAAGGATGGAAATCTGTTACAGCAGCTCCGCAACGGCCGATCCAGCGGCGTGAACCTCAGGACGCCACGCCAAAGAGGGCCGCTCGCCGACCGTCGAAACCTGCCTGCGTCTGTCGGCGGCGCCGAGTTCACCCCTCTCCTCAAATCGGCGACGAGAAACAGCGTCAGGAGACATGGCAAGGAGAACGGCGCCGCGGTCTTCAACACGCCCGCGCTGGACAGGATCGACGAAGACGACATGACGCCGGTGCCGCGGATGGACACCTCGGTGTATCTTGGGTCTCGAAACCAGTCATACCTGGACAACACCCTGCCCCAGGTCGACAGCAGTAGTGTTGCGTCGACGCCAATGGCCCTGCAACCTCGTCGCGGTGGAGACAAGGGTCCTCTGCAAGACGGAAACCAGTTGTCTCTGCGCGAGCAGGAAAACGTCATTGACAGGATAGAGAAGGAAAATTTTGGTCTCAAGCTCAAGATTCATTTTCTCGAAGATGCGCTCCGCAAGGCTGGGCCCGGCTTCGGTGAAGCCGCTTTGAAAGAGAACACAGAGCTCAAGGTGGACAAGGTGACGATGCAACGAGAGCTTCACCGCTACAAGAAGCACCTGACTACTGCCGAGCGCGACCTCGAGACGTACCGGCAACAAATGACGGAGCTTCAAGAAAAGTCCAAGAGGAAACAGTTCGACGAGAGCCAGCGTGCGGAGCTGGAAGAGTTGCAGAGAACCCTCGAGGAGAGGGAAGCCGACATTGACGATCTCCAGCGCCAACTGGATCAAAGTCGGCATGACCAAGACGAGGTGGAGAAACTCAGAGACAACATAGAGGATCTAGAAGCCGACATGCGCGAGAAAGACCGGCTGCTCACGGAACGCGACGACGAGCTGGAGGACGTCAGAGAGAAGCTGGAGGAGGCCGAGGTCAGGGCCAAAGATGCTCAACGCAAAATGTTGGAACTCGAGCAGGCGGAGCAGCATCAGGACGAACTTGATGAGGCCAAGGAAACGATTGAGGAGCTGGAAACCAACATACGCAGACTCGAAGAGCAGTTGGACGAAATGAAGGAGAAGATGGACGAAGCTGCTGCAGAGAGAGCACGGGCAGAGCAAGATCTGGAGGAGTTACAAGAGGAAATGGCAGACAAGTCTGTCGTCACGAAGGGCTTGTCTCGACAGATCGAGGAGAAGGTGACCAGATTGCAAGACGAGCTGGACAAGTCAGGCAAAGAGTACGCCGCACTGGAGAAGCAGCTCACCCTGTCGAACCAAGAGAAGACGGATCTGCAAGCTACTGTCAGTGACCTTCGCCGACAACAGAAAACTTTCGAAAACGGCCAAGAGTCCGAGGCAACCCGTATTCGAGAGCTCGAGACCGAACTCTTGACGGTGGCCGATGAGCGAGACCTGCTACAGTCTCGCCACGATACCGTCGCCGGTCGGTGCACTTTGCTCGAGCAGGACGTGGAGCGGCTGGAGGGAGAGGCGGCAGACCTGGAAAGGAGCCTATCGCGAGAGCGAGAACTTGCACTGGACACCGAAAAGGACCTACGAAGCCAGTATCAAGACGAGATCGAACGGCTGAACGATGAAGTCTCGGATCTACAGGCAGAAGTCCGGGAGAAGGACAACCTCTACGACAACGACTGCGAGAAATGGGAGAACGAAAAGCAAACTCTCGAATCCGAGCGCGAGCGAATCGAAGAGCGAGCCGCCGGCCTTCAGCGAACCATTGACCGCCTTCGGGAGGCCGAAGGCAACTTATCGAGCAAGGAATCTAAGCTCAAAGGCGCCATCGAAAGCGAAACGGAGCGCCACAAGAGTGAGGAGGCTGTCATGACACGTCAAATCAATGACCTCCAAGATGCCCTGGAAACTCGCCAGACGCTCTTGACAGCCTTGCGAAACGAACTCTCCGCAGTGCGCGATGAACTGCGGCAAACGCAAATCGATTACCAGACGCAGGTAAACAAGGTCGTCGCTTTGGAGGATGAGGTAGAGCTCTTGCGGACAAGGTCGCCCGGCAAGCCATCGTTGCAGTTGGATTTTGCCCAGCGTGAATGTGAGAAGCTTCGTGCTCAGTTGGACGAGGCGCAGAAGGCAGAGCGCTCAGCGGACTCGACAGCCCGACTGAAATGGCAGCTCTCCGATGCGACATCTCAACTGGACAAGGCTGCCAAGGATAAACATTCTCTCCAAGAACAGCTCGCGACCCTCACCTCAGACTTGCAGTCGGTCAGAACTTCCCTGGCTGAAGCCAGTGCGGAACGTGACGAGCTCGACGCCCAGCTCCGGCGGTCAAATTCGCACGGCAATGTCGACCAGGAGCGACTGGACCTGCGGACGGCAAAGATGAAGCTCGAGGGCGAAGTTCGGCGCCTCAAGGATGAGAACAAGTCGCTTGCAGAGCAACGCGCTGCCGTCGAGAAGACCTTGGATGACGAGATCGAAAAGGCGGCTGCAGAGGAGGAGCGCCTAGGGCAAGAAGTCCTAGACCTCCAGGCAAAGGTCCGGCAATCATCGTCCTCCAGCAGCCAGGAGCTTGTGGCAGCGCGGCGAACTATTCGCGAGCTCCAGAGGCGCATTGACGACTACGAGGGACAACTGGCCGGTGCCAAGTTCCCTGACGGCAATGACAACAGCGGCGATCTGTCGATGGTTCGGAAAGACCTGCATGCATCTCGTCAAAAGGAGCTCGAATTCCTGCAAAGGGAAGCCGCTCATCGAGACCTGGTAAAGGGCCTCAAGCGCCAGATCGCTGATCTCGAAGGCCAAATGCATGATCAGGAGTTGACTCGGTTGGCACGATCGCCAGCGTCTTCTCCCGCCAAGTCTGAGCGATCTCTGCGCGGGACCTCCGATATTAAAACGATGCAAGCCATGCAGGACTTGCGGGAACAGCTCAGCGATCTCGAGGACCAGAAGATCGTGCTCGAAGAGGTCTTGGAGGAGGCCAGGCAGCAGGCAGGGGAGGCGTCCGAGCATTACGAAAAGGCCATGGAGCGGCTGCAGCATAAGCTCGACAAGGCATGCCGCGAGAGAGACGCCGCCGCCGCCGCATCGCAAGCCGGTACCGGCAAGCAAACCCGTCACCTGCGCAAGACCCAGACCGAGATTGAGAACCTCGAGCACGACGTCTGCCAGCAACAAGAGCTCATCGACGGCTTTGTTGCCTCGGAGGCGTGTCTGCGGCGCAAGCTGGAGCGCGCCCGTAGCGAACGGGCGGCGTACCGGATGACGGCCGAGAAGCTGCAGCGCGACATCCAGACCCTCAAGACATCGGCGTCGGTGGCGGGAGGCCCCCTGGCGGCCAGGGACCAGCGGGCTCTCGCCAAGCGCCACGGCACAGACGAGGCCCTCGAGACGGTCGTCCGCGCTGCCGAAAGCGCTGAGGAGCGCCATAACAAGGAGCTCCGCGGCGTGGTCATGCAGATGGACTGGATGCAAGCACGGTGGGAGCGCGAGGCCATGCTGCGCTCCGACGCCGCGTACGCGAAGCGCTTCCTGCAGCTGCAACTCGACGTTGCCAATGCCTGGTACGTGCTCGACCCCTTTCACTCCCCGTCCTTGTCCCGTCCAGTACCGTCCGTTGGCGAACGGCCCGCTAACATGCCTCGACAGCAACAAAGCGCAGCTCCGCGAGCTCGAGCACATCCGCACCAACCTCCTCCACAGCCGCAAGCCCCTCGCCCTCCCCGGGCCCGGCGGCAACGGCGGGGGCGAGGGCAGCGGCAGCGGTGGCCGGTCCAAGCCGACATCGATCCGCCCGTTCCTCGTCGCGGCGCGCTTCATCGCGCGGATGCGCATCTCCGCCCGCGACTGGGCCAAGCAGGAGGCCGTCCGGCGCAGGCTCGTCGCCGCCACCGAGGAGGTGCGCCGCACCAAGCGGTCCAGGCAGCTCAAGGTGGTCCGCGTCACCGAGGACAAGTAGACACTGCAGGAGAGAGGCAAGTAGCCGCTGTGGGAGCGAGAAGGGGGAAACCGGGAGGGGGAGACAGGGAGGGGGGAAGGGCTTGGCGCGCCACGAGGTCATCGTGGCACGCGAGTGTCTTGTTTCGTTGTGGGGAGTCGTCCGAGCGAGGATGACCTGTTGGATCGAGATATTACGAGTTGCGCCGTCTGTCCTGGCTTGGCACATCAGGTTTGAAGGGGGACGACGGCGGCGGAAGGGGTGGTGTTTCTTCAGATGAGCATTGGGCACAGGCGTTCGGGTCACGGGACAAAGAGATATCTAACGGCTTCACGATTGTCGCTTGTAGCGCAGCTTTGCAAGGGGGAGGCCACAGGGCACCTCGTTCGTAACCAACGCTTTTGTATTCGAGCTTTGCCTCCCTATACGCGTGGTCCCGCGTACACCATCCACATCCGTACCCAAGACCGCCACATCTCCCCTCGTAGACAAGGCTTTGCGGCGCCAGCAAAGAACGCTGCGGGGCGTCCTCCCTCCCGAGCCGTCAGGGAACGAGGACATACTCTCCCAACAACAAAAGGCCCTATATCATGGAAAAGCCTGAGCCATTACCCGTGGCTCACCACCCCAACCCATGGGGTATCCCAATACTCCACGTCATGTATACCAGCCAGTGACAGGGTACTAGAAACCTCGACACAGGATTTCACCTGCCAGTTCAATTACATTGAGAATACGTGTCCGCGGCCGCCGACGCTGCATGTCAGCGACCATAGATTACATGACAAACAACAGGTTCGTGTCTGTTCGGGGGTTAGACTAGGCCGTGCCACAACGACGATACCGCGGCTGGTGGTTTGAACATACTGAGCGGATGGCTGCAGGAAAGCTGCGGCTTCTGAGTGTACTTGGTGGCCAGCTCGTCGCGGATGCTGTTGAGTAGCTGGACGTAGCTTTGCTGAGGATTCTTCTTCAGAGCAGTGACAAATGCCCAAGACATGGCGCCCGTGGCCTGCGACGCAATCGTAGCATCGGCACTAATGAGACAATCGTTAGCACAGCAACTTAAAGGCGGTCGGATAACCGTAGGGGGTGGTAGGGAGCACTGCCAGAGCAGCTTTGCTCCCCGAACGCATGGTGTCCCAACGTAACCCGTCGCCTTGGATGCCAAGCTACAACTTGACAGTTGTACTTGACACCCAAGGCGAGCAAACTAATTACAAAGAAGGGGGGACATATAGGACACGAGCGCGAACATAGAACCCAGCCCAAGCCTGCGGGCCTCTAACTCAGTATGCATCCAGTGCACTAGCACTGGTCGCTGTCGAACGCCTTGCGCCGATTGAAACACCACAACAGCAAAGGCTCATAGCCAGACCGGCAGCATGTAGCCTTGCAGCGAAGCTGCTTGTTGTGATATGATGTGTTGTGCAGGAAAACAAGGGTAATACGGGGAGCGGTAGACGCACGATGTCTGGTCGTCCTTGCTGCCAGAAAGCATGATGACGTCGGCAGGGGATGTCTTGGTCGCCAAGGCGCGACTGTGAGCTTCCTCTCCACTGGTGGCCTTCTTGAAGAAGCTCATGATGTTGTTGGCGACACCGCCGAGGTCGCCCTGGCTGTAAGAAGATATGACGCCCAATAGGCCTTGGCCTGCCTCCTTGGCGAGGTTCGGCTCCTTGAGAATGCCCTGTGTCGAATATATATACGGGAGGTCCAGGGCTGTACCGGAGTGGCAGGAATCAAAGATGGCTGTCAGTCTCACGCCGCCTTGCAACGGACGAACCATGATCCTGTGCATCTCGTCGTCCGTGATGTGTCCCGTTTGCCGAAAGTCGACAGGGTAGATGACTTCGTCGTAACCATCCGGCTCATCGCCATCGAGATCCTTGGTTTGCCCTCCATGGCCTGGCATCTGCGGTCAGCATTCGTGCATCGAGGAGAAGGCTTTCGGAGGTGGTTACCGGAATAGTGGAAGAAGAGAGAGTCGTTCGGCCGGGCATCCTTGACTAGCCAATGCATGGCACGCAAAATGTTTTGCTTGGTTGGTTGGCTCATAGGGTTCTGTTGATCGTCGGTCAGGATGACCATGTCCTCCCGCTTGTAACCGAAATGTTCCGCGAGATACGTCGTCATGTTTCGCACGTCATTGATGCAGCCGCGCAACTGACCACGCTGCCCAAAGTAGTTGATGCCAATCAGCAACGCTTTCCTGCGACCCGTGCAATTAGAGTATCGAAATGCGTAGCCCTGCGGCGCCCCTTGGCCAAACTGTTGCGGGCCAGCGGGCGGTGGAGGCGGGTGGGCTGGTCGTCCTTGCGGGTATGGGCTGTGCTGAGGAGGGGGCATGCCTGGACGCGGATTAGAACAAGCATGGTCGGCAATATTTGTATGACGGGTTCCTACCCGAACCCGGCCTTGAGCTGTAGCTTGACTGCGGAGGCGGTGGGTGGCTGTAGGGGGCATGGCCACCAAATTGTGGTTGGGGGGACTGTTGCTGTTTGGCCAGTGTCAGCCACGCGCGTTGCTGCCAATTGTGCCTCGTACAGGGTCGCAATATGGGCTGACTACTTCGTGGGACGGATCCTCATACCTGATATGCGTACTGTTGCTGAGGAGGCTGGTGGTAGCCGTACGTGGGCTGCGGAGACGGATGGCCTTGAGCGGGATACCCGTTGTAACTCTGCTGCGGAGGAGGTGCTCTGAAGAAGAGAGAAAAGAAATTCGTTAGCGGCATGATTCATCTCCACGCCAAAAGGCGGCATATTGCTCTGATGGAGCATTGGCGCGAGCTCACTGATAGTAATTGCCCTGGTACTGTTGCTGCTGCTGCTGCTGCTGCGGGGGCGCGTAACCGCCGCCGCCGCCGCCGCCGCCGCCGTAGCCAGGGTAGGCCGACATGCCGGACTCGATCGATAGACCGACTGTTGACGCTGTTCAAGGCCTGTCGCCACGAACCGACCCAGGTGGCGGGACGAATGAGTCGCGAACGGCAAGTCGGGCGGTGGACTCGCGGAAGAGGAGTCTGCGCGCGGGTGGGCGCGTCCGGGGAAGCGGGCGCACTTGACCAGTCTGGGCGAGTGGGAACGGGCAGGGTGCGGTGAAGGGATGCTTCTTTATAGAGGCGTCGCAAACCGGAGGCCTGTCTGGTGTGTGGAGGTTGGCGATGTCGGTGGTTGATGGAGGCCCAAGCTCGGCGAGGCGAAGATGGAAGCCGGAAGGGTCAAGCGCGGTGGATGCAGGTGTAGGAGATGCAAGAGAGCTTGCGACAGACAAGCAGACGAACGGACAGGTCGTCCAGCCCAGTCCAGCGCAGCCTTATTAGGCTTCGGGATGCCACGCGCGAAAGCGGTCAGCCGGAGCTATCGGGGGGCTTGCTGGCAAGAGGAAGCCGAGAGGGACGCGACACCCTTGCTTGCACGGGGACAGGACAGGGAGGGGGCGTGCGCGAAGTGACGTCTGCGGGTGACGGGAGGAGCGACGAGGATGGCGGGCTCCAGAGGCGGCGGGTGCTGTATGTATGTATGTGCGTGGGTGCGATGCCCGCGCAGGTAGATACTTGTGGTCGTGGAGGAGAGGAGGAGGAGGAGGAGGTGGTGGTGGTCGTGGTGGAGGTGGTGGTGGGAGCGGCTCGGAGGCAGCGAGGGGAGGCAGAGGAGATTTGCTGCAGTGCAGGCAGGTAGGTGCGTCTGCAGCTCACCAGACCTCGCAACTCACCTGTGGAATTGGGCCGTTGAGCAGGTGGATGGAGGGGGAGGGCGACCCAGATTTGGTAAGGGTCGGGTAATGACGAAGGCTGGCGCGAAGGGAAGGGGTACCTTGGATGCTTGGGTACACTAAGGTGATCGGGCTGGCGGTCCCGTTCGGGGGGGCGTGGGCGCTAAAACTAAACCCGAGCCCGCGATGGACGGCCTGCGGGTGGCATCCATGGCGGAATTGGATGGATGGATGGACGGATGGACGGATGGATGGGGGATGCACGGGCAGGGGTCCGGGGGCTGCCCGCTGCGGTTGGCGGGGCGCGCGCCGCTGGGACCTGAGCCAGCGCCCTGGAGGGGCCGAGGGGTGCGCTGGCAGAAGAAAGAATTGGAACTGCCTGCCTTGTGCTGCCCTGCCCTGCACGGCTGCACCGCGTGCTGGCCCCGGGGCACGGTGATCAGCGATCAAATCCTTGCCCATGCCGTTGAACACGTACGATCCGTTTTGGGACACATTTGCGCGGATGCGTATGGACGAGCAAGCGATCGGGAAAGAAAAGGAAGCCAGAACAAGTAAAAAGACGAGAGAAGCAAAGCGGGAAAACAACGAGGGCATGGTTGCACGCATGACGCTTCTTCGTACCCGGTTCCTCAGGTACGCACGCGACCGCTGAGAACCAACCTGACGCGGTGCCCGGCGGGCTTTTTCATGGATGTCATCACACCCGAGCCCAACAGTCACGCGGCATTGGCCGGATGCCCGTTCTGTCTCTGGTGTCCCGGCGCGCGGCGGCGGCATGCAACCATCGCGAGGGTCGTCGCGCCCTCCATCGCCATCGCCATCACCATCATGGGTGGTGGTCGTCATCGTCGACCTTGCAGACACACGCCCACTTCATACCTGGTACCTAGCACGCATGCCATCTCCAATATCCTCATGCTCGTCTCCAAACGGCCACACACGACACCGCACCGTTGAGATTTATTTTTATCTCAACGTCCGCGGGCCCCCAGCCCAGGGCATTGCGCCTCCGTCCTCGAGCTGGACGCTATGGCTTCCCGTCCGCTCGCTAACGCATGCACGATGCTGCACGCATCGGCTCTCCGTCCGATCGTCTGGTGTCTCTAAGCCACAGTACGGGGCCTCAGGGGGCCTCATGCCCACGGGCCAGGCTCTGAGCCCGTGCTGGAGCCCCTGTGTAGGAAGGTTCAAGGCGAATCAACGGACGCCGGGGCTGGGTGGCAGCGGAGCCCCGCGAGCTTCCAAGGCTTCGGCGGGCTACTGTTGCGTAAGGTCGGGTCTGGTGGTTGCTGGTGTCGCCGTTGCCGCCAAAGCGCTGGTAGGCCAAGACGTTGACTGCTCCAGGTGGACACTCCCGGCTGGTGCGTTCAGGTCGGCAGGGGCCTCGCCGGGCACCCCGAATGCGCCGCGTCGTGGCGGTGCGCAGCCACCCGCTCTCCAGGACCCGCCCCAAACCCGCGCCTCGGCAGCTTCGAAGTGGCTTCCTCCCGTATGTCTGTCCAGTGCGTCGACGGGCATCTCTGTCCACTCCACCTGTGACCTGTCCTCATGGAACCCCATTTACACGAACACGTCGTCAGGTATCATCCCGTCACCTTGCATCTGCATCGGAGCCAACCGGCCGCCGCCGCCGCCGCCGCCAACAACCACGCCCATCGGATCGCGGTCACGGGGCGTGCATGCCGCAGACCGTAGATCGCAGACAGGCACCGGTTGTTTTGTCCGTGGAACGGAGCGGAGAGACCTGCATGCAGCAGCCCTGAAGAGTTTTTTTTTTTCCATTGTCGCCCTCCCGCCATTGCCCAACTGCCCTCCCCGCGTCCGCTCCACCGGCAGCAGGACGCGATATGCGGACGGAGGTCAATCATGTCACGTCACATCGCCATTGCCGTCGGCCGAACGATGTCTCGGTAGTCTTGCGCTGGAGCGGATGATGCCGCGGCACCAACGGCGATGGCCCCGCGTTGCCTGGAAGACGCCTGTATTGTGCGACCACCACGCCCACCACGCATTCGCTGTTCTGAAGCTTGCCCGGGCGCGCATGCCACCGCTTGCAACGCCGGCTCCTGGCGGCGACGTGTTGTACCTAGCCGCCCGGGCCCAGACACAGGTTCCCGACACGAGGACGGTCCATCTGCCACGGTACGTAGCCGGGCCGAGCTGGCATCTGGCAAAATGTCTGACACATGGTCGAGCCCTGCCCAGCGCAAAGTGAACCAGTTCATCCATCGCATCGCCAGCCACTAGTCGCCGGAAAGACGTTGACGGACCGGCTACTAGCGCGTCTAGGACGCGTGGGCGCGAGCAGCCCCAAGCAGCTCCAAGCAGCCATGACGGCCCATCATCGCGTCCACTGCCACCACCCATGCACGCCCGCATTGCCCGGTGTGTTCCGCTGGACGAAAGGGTAGCGGCAAGGCCGAAGCTGAAAGTCTCCACCGCGGCCAAGCCAATCGTCATGCACCATGGCCCATCCCACCAGGAACCCGGGACCGGGACCAGCCCCTCGTCAAGCCCCTGATGAACGACCATCGAAAAGACAGTGGCACAGCAGCGCAGCCCAGATCCGCGCGTCTCCGCAGCTCTTGGCAACGGGCAGGGCAAGGCTTCAGCTATGACGACGTCAACGCCTGCACTGGCCGCACGCACGACAGCCTTGTGGGCAGCTCGCGTCGTTGGCATCTGCAGGAGGCTTTCTCGGCCGACTGAGTTATTGACCAGCCGCACGCCCGCGATGGAGGGAGGCATCGAGCAGTGCCACACCCGTTAACTTATCGCACGCCCCGGGCCCCATCTGTTCTGTCGGCGGTGCCCCGGTAGTGGCGCCTTGGCACCTCTTAGACATGTCTCGAAGGGAGACTGGGAAAATGAGGGGGAGTGGCGCGAATATCACGGCATCGTGGACCCAAGGCATAGCATCGTGGCCCGAACGGATACACCAAGGCGAGCAAAGGTGGTCAGGTACTCGTAGTCGATTGCCCCCCGCTACGGGTCCTTTGTTGACGTCAGGTCCTTCTCAAATATCTTGTAGTCGGCCGGTCCGGTCAACAAAGAGGCCAATGCCGGGTACTCGTCCTGGAACTTCCCCAGCTTCACGATGCGATAGCCCATCCGTTGGTACCAGGCCTGCATTCTTGTCTTGAGGGCATGCTCAAACGTGGTTGGCACCAGCAGCTCGAGCTGCATCTTGGTGCAGCCAATGCGCCGGCAATGGGCTTCGGCGAAGAGCACGAGGTCGCGCCCCAACCCACCCCCGCGATACGCCGCGTCCAAGGCAAGCATGCCAAAGTCTCCGAGATCCGGCGACAGCGTCTTGACGTAGACGCAGCCAATGACGTCCTCGGGGCCGGTGGTCGGTGATGACGAGGGGCCAGCGAGGCGCGCGAGGACGAGGCGTTGGTCCGTGATGAAGCGGCCAATCTCAGCGGCGCTGGTCCTCTGGTACCCGTCATGGAAGATGCCGCCTTCGGCGTCGAAGTAGACCTTGTTGACGAGGACGGCCACGCGCGAGACCAGGGCGGCGTCGTCGGCAGCAGAGGCCGGGGCGAAGTCGATGGTGATGTCCGGCTTTGGCGGCGGCGCGGTGGCGGCGCCCGGGGTCGTGGAGCGGGCCGGCGTAAGGGTCGAGTCGGGGACCGTCACCTCGGACACGAGGCGGTCGAGTTCTGCTGGAGCCATGGCTGGACGATGGGTTGCATGTACGTTGGCTGCGCCGGCAGGGCCGCAACGTCGAGTTTTCAAGTAGAGACAGAGGCCAGAGCCGAGCCCGATGGTTAACCAAAGTATTGCAAGGTTGGGTAGGTACCTACCTACCTAGGTACCTTAGTCTGTACACGCTGGCGGCGCTTGTCGTTGCGCGCCTTATTATCTAATGGGCCGCGCCCTTGCCCGATTTATCCAAATTGGTGTTGAATTGGGGCGTAACTAACTCAATTGCCTTAGGTATGTGCTTTGCTGGGCGCTCAAGTTCCGCGTTCACGGCATTTCCGCTCGTTGGGAAAATCCAACTTAGATTGCAAGGCAGGTTAGGTGCCTCGAATGGAGCTCAACCACGGGGCCCTGCCATCCGATTGACCAACGCGACCGAGGAGGACTCGGCCGCGGCACCGGGACCCTAGGTGCGTTCACCGCGTTGCCCGAGGACCCGAGGGGGGCCCCGTCGCATGCATGTCGATGACACGGCACGCATACGCAGCACAACACAACACAGGGACGCTCACTATCAACACCTGCGGTTCTCCTTGTACACATACCGCACTTCAGCGTGTTGCCGTGCATTGCAGTGCAGTGCAGAGCGGTGCAGAGCGGTGCAGAGCGGTGCAGAGCGGTGCAGCGCGCAGGCTCGAGTGACACACACGGCACGGCCGCAGCCTGACGTGGCATCCTGCGGCACGAGATTTTTTGGACTGGGAAGATTCTTGCTGCTGCTGCTGCTGCTGCTGCTGCCACTGCGAGCCTCGGCTTGCTCGATTGCTCTTGCCGGCTGCCTGGTGTTGCGTTGCATCGTCAACAGGAGACTGACGTTGATGTTGACGGGTCTTGGAACTTGTCAAGGCTGGTTTCTTCCGCTGCTTTTCAGGTTGTTAGACGTGGGTCCCCACACATTGTTACAGCCGCAACTTCACTTAGGTAAGGCTTCTTTCTCTCTCTCTCTCTCTCTCTCTCTCTCTCTCTCTCTCTCTCTCTCTCTCTCTCTCTCTCTCTCTCTCTCTCTCTCTCTTTCTCTCTCTCTCTCTCTCTCTCTCTCTCTCCCTCTCTCTCTCTCTCTCTCTCGTCACACGGCAGCTGGCCAACGGCTCGCTCGCACCTGCCGCGGCACCTCGCCTCTTCCACACCCCTGACGGTCCCGATGCCTCAGGTAGGCGGCTGGTAGTAACCTTGCATCTTCTTCCTCCAACATGTCTGCCATGCCCGCCATGCCCGAGCGCGCACCCGGCACCGGCGCACCCGGCAGCGCCAACAGCCGCAGCGACAGCATCATGTCGCATACCCCGAGTCCGCTCGCGAGCATGCGCCCGGAACCGGAGCACGGTCCGCTCACCTTCTCGCACGACTACGCCCGCCGTCTGCGCCAGCTCGTCCACGCCCCCGAACACCTGACCAAGGCCGGCTACGTGGTCCGCCAGCTCTCGTCGAAGGAGCTCGAGAGGAAGAAGCGTTGCGCGTCCTGCTCCAAGGGTAACGGCGCGCTCGCTGCTCCTTGATGTTTGCGTCTCCGTCCTGGCTAACCTTGGCGGTGCGACAGTCCTCAAGACCCGCGATAAGTTCCGTGACACAACGCAGGCCACTGCGCAGGCTACGTCCTCTGCGCGCCGCAATGGCCCCGAGTCCCAGCATTCACAGCCTAGGATGGGGCGTCTCGCCAAGGACAGCTCCGGCACCGTATCGGGCACCCGCGATGGCACCAACGAGCACCAAGCCGGCCAAGATGTGCTGCCCGGCAAGGGCCAGGCGGCGAACCCCCGTTGCACGTTTCACTCTGGAAGAGTGGCATACAGGGTATGGCTCCCCACGGCATGTCGCACAGTTCTCGACACTCGAAGATGGCTGACGCCTGTCGTGGTAGAAATGGACATGCTGCAATGGGTCCATCATGACCAAACCATGCACCAGCCGTGAGAACCACACGCCACGAGAGTACGGCCCCGGTGAGCTGGAGAGCAACTGGAAGTTCTTCGCCACTCCTCATGTCCCGCCTCACGCTCGCCGTGCGGCCGCTGTCGTGATCGATTGTGAGATGGGCAACGCCGACTCGGGGGAGTCTGAATTGATCCGAGTGTCGGTCGTGGACTTCTTTACGCGCCAAGTTCTTCTCGACAGCCTTGTTTCGCCGCGCGTCAAGATGGCCCATTACAACACGCGCTTCTCGGGCATCACGAGACAGATGATGGAGAATGCCCGGCGACGTCGCACTTGCCTCGACGGCCGTGAAGGAGCTAGAGAGGCGATCTGGCGCTTTGTCGGACCAGAGACTATCGTGGTCGGCCACGGTGCCCAGTCCGACTTGACCTCCTTGCGCTGGATTCACACGTCGATCATTGACACACTGATGGTCGAAATGGGCAGGCGACGGGAGGAGAGAATGGCGGCAGAAGCAGAGAACGCTCTGCACATGGGTGAAGAGGACCCTAAGGGTGAGGATGACGATGATATCCCTGAGACGGGCGACGGCAGTGAACAGAAGACGACATCGCCGCGGGCTGAAGGAGGGCTCTCTCTTAAATCACTGGCACTTGATCGGCTCAAAAGAGTCATTCAAGTCAAAGGACAAGGCCACGACAGCGTTGAGGATGCCATTGCGACCAGAGATTTATTGTGCTGGCACGTCTCGCATATGATGCAAGCGAGCGACGCACTCGAGGTGCTCAGTCCGGAGGCGTCGGCGGTGGTCTTGGGTGGAGACGGGCACTGAGAGCCGGATAGGGCTGAGGCCAGGATGCATACTTGCTCGGTCGGCGATCGACGGATATTGGTTTTGGAGCGGTCTCCGATCGATGTCCGCAACGTCAACCTTGATGGATGCCACTCACACGACAAAGTCTCGGTAGTGTTGCCGGCATCGGTAGATCAATAATAAGACGGGCATACTTGCTGCCGGTTGGGAGACGTCAGACCATGTCGTACCACAAAGCCCGAACAGGGAGCTCGTTATGCACGTTGGAGGTGGCGTGGAGAGACATTCCTCCCCGGCGCCTATTGCTCTTCGTGATCTCGCCCTATGTACCAGGCATTGGCCGATGGACCTCAGCTGCCCCTCTTGCTGCGGCGAAGCCTGCACGAAGGGAACCACTGTTTTCGAAGTTAGGATGTCCGTCTCCCCCGATGGCTATTGCATTTCGTATAAGCCGAACACCCGTTCCGCCGCCGAGTCCGACGGCCCTGAGGGCAGGATACGAAGAGGCGTTGGAAGCATCGGACACCAGGGTCGCCGTGCCAAGAGCAGCCATCCTACCTACACGAGCATCACCATGTCTCGGTGGAGCGGCTGACGGCTTCTACCAGGGTGCATGGCACGGGCAATGTGCAGCCCCGACCCAGGCATGTACCCTGGTGCTTTGCCACGTTTGATTTGAGCAGCTCGCGGTATGCGGCGGGAAGCCTTTCCACATCCGTTTGCGAAAGATGATAAAACGACGACGTCTGAACCCCCTTGACCAGAAGAGTGACCCGAGCTTGCTTCATAGAGGACGGACCGCCGTCAGCGCAGAACTATGGAGACGCCCGCCACAGTCGCCGTCGTCGGCCTCGGTGAGCATCAACCCCCCCCCCCCCCCTTCCTTCCGGGCGGAGAGAGGCAAGCGCAATTGCCCAGAAGTGTTCACGCGCTGAGGTGCGAAACAATGATAGGACCGCTGGGCCTCGTGACGCTCAAGAATTTGCTCGAGGAGGGGCTGGACGCGACGGGCTTCGACAAGGCGCACGTCGTGGGCGGGCTGTGGAACTTTAGGGATGATGACCAGACGACGGTGCTCGAGAGTGCGGCCGCCCCCTTGCCCATCCCCTTCTCTCCGCTTCCTTCGGCTGCTGTGGACGGGCGGCTGATTGATGGTGAACGCAGGCACCATCTCGAACGTCTCCAAGCAGCGCGTAAGTGACCCGACCAGTCTAGCGCCACGACCAACGAACGGCCGAGTGACCCAGTCATGTCCCGAGCTCCTAGCACTGCGGGAGAGGCATGAGAAGTCGAGACTTACACGCGAGGTCGTCTAGGGCTGCTTCACCGACTTCCCCTTTTCCAAAGGCGAGTGCACGCACACCGCTCCCGTCTCTGAGGCAACATCCCGTATCACACTTCTTTTGTGTTCAGACGGGGGAAAGATGATGATGGAGCGCCGACTGACGAGAGAGAGCCGCTGCCGGCGCAACAGACACGCCCACGTATCCCGAAGCGCGACACGTCCAGGAGTACCTGCGCGACTACGCGGACCACTTCGGCTTCGGCGCGCGCATGCGCCTGGGCACAGAGGTCCTCGCCGTAGAACACGACGAGGCGTCTGGGCGGTGGAGGGTCGAGACGAGGATGCCTATGGCCGCTGCCGCCGCCGCTGATCATGATGGTGGTGGGGAAGACGACGACGACGACGACAAACACAACGACTCCCGCAGGACCGTCGAGTGGTTCGACAAGGTCGTCTTAGCAACAGGCATCAACAACAAGCCCGTCGTGCCACACGTCGACGGCATCGAGGGCTTTGCGGGCGAGGTGCTGCACAGCAGCGGATACAAGCGGTACGTCCGTCGACGGGCATCCGACTGTACCCCTGATCCCCCTAAGACGACTTGTCGTTTGCTGATCCTGCTTCCCCCTTTGTCCTGGGAGGGGAGTCCGTAGGCCTGCTTCTCTCAAGGGCAAGACGGTGCTCATCGTGGGCTTCTCCAACTCGGCCGCCGACACGGCGACGACGCTCGTCGGCCACGCGAAGCACGTGTACATCTCGCGGCGTCACGATGCCTTTGTCGTGCGTGTGATTCCCTCTTGAACCCCCTGGGCTGTACCGATGGTATCGTCGACGTGGCATGTCGCCTGTCTCGGAAATGCTCTCAGCTAACGGCTCTAACACCACGACACAGCTCCCCCGGCTCGTCGATGGCAAGCCCCTCGACCACGGCTTCAACCACCGCAAGACGCTCATCCTCAGCGCCGTCAAGGCGTGTCTGCCCGCCTCCGTC
This sequence comes from Purpureocillium lavendulum, assembly GCA_029168975.1. Taxonomy (NCBI): domain Eukaryota; kingdom Fungi; phylum Ascomycota; class Sordariomycetes; order Hypocreales; family Ophiocordycipitaceae; genus Purpureocillium; species Purpureocillium lavendulum. The sequence goes on along the minus strand of JAQHRD010000005.1, from coordinate 2,589,585 downwards.
GCCGACGCCATGATGCGCCGCGTCCTCACCGCAACTCATCGCAAGGCCTGCCCGACGAGCACCGACGACAACGACAACATCAACGACAATGACAACGACGGCTGCCAGCAGCAGCAGCAGCCGCGGCTTGATCTTGGCCTCGGCCTCGGCCTCGGCCTCGACCTCGCCTCCGCGCCGCTTCCCAGCCGCGCACCGCCCATCATCTCCGACTCGATCCTGCAGGAGCTCCTCACCGGGCGCGTCGAGCTCGTGCGCGCCCTGCGCCGCGTCGACGGCCCGCGCGCCGTGCTGCTCCGCGACGGGCGGCGCCTCGACGACGTCGACGCCATCGTCTTCTGCACGGGCTACCAGGCCGACTTCTCGCTCGTGCCGCCGTCGCTCGACCCAACGCGCGACCAGCCGCCCGCGTGGACGGCCGCGGCGCAAGGATCCGGCGGCAGCAGCGGCGGCTGGCGTCGCCTGCCGCGGCTCTACCGCAACGTCTTCTCGCTCGAGCTGCCCGGGAGCCTCGCCTTCATGGGCTGCGTCGCGTTTGCGAGCCCCGCGTTTCAGCTCTACGACGTCGCGTCCATGGCCCTCGCCCGCGTTTGGGCCGGCAAGGTCGCGCTGCCCCCCCGCGCGCGCATGGTCGCCGCCGTCGACGCACAGCAGGCGTGGCTCGTCCGCCTCGCTCAGGACGGCGGCGGGTCCGTCATACCCGGCTGGGTCGACGGCGAGGCGTGGATGGCCTGGGCCGATGACGCCGCGGGTTTGGGCGTCGCCTCGCGTCTCGGCTACGGCCTGGCCGGGTGGTCTTTCTGGGCCCGCGATAGACATTTGTGCAATCTCCTCATGGATGGCGTTTTCAGTCCTCACGTCTACAGGCTGTTTGAGACTGGTAAACGGAAGGCCTGGCCCGGGGCTAGGGACGAGATTCTTCGCATCAACGGTCAGACGCTAGAGTCATCATGAAGAGGCCACGGACTTATCGTCCTGACGTAAATTTAGACTACTTCAATGGCATGCCTAGCCTGCATACGAGGGCGCCATATGTACGTCAGCTATCTATGATGTGGTATATCAGCGTGTTGCCAGTAGCGACAGTACCATTCTGTCCCATTTCGCCTCCCCCTGGCCTTGAACACCAAGCGAATGTAGAACGCTAAATGCAATGACGTTGAAATTACAATGCCTGACCGACGCTCATACCCGGTAAGGGCACCACGGCATTTGAACCCCCTTGTGGACGCGTCCTGGCCCTCGGTGGCGGTGGAGGTATCTCGGCCAGTGTTGGGCTGTCGGCACCTCTCCGTCCCGGGACGGCGCCGATGACGCCAGCATCACTATAAGAACTCGCGCTCACTCCGCTCGTATAACGTGATGACGATGGGCTCACATGATGCGTGTGCGTGTGCGTGCTGTATGTCGAGCTGGCGGCAGGGTTCCCGGGCATCTCGGCGATCGCGGCGCCTGGTGGTGCGAAGCTGTTCTGGAGCTCCAGGTCGAACGGGTCAGACCGGAACTTGTTGCGTCTTTCGGAAAACGTCCCCGAACTTTGCAGAGATTCCCGCTGAAGCGAGTGTGCTCGAGACGCCAACTGGGTGTGAGTCTCCTGGAGGCCACCTGTCGTGGCATTGAGGGAACGACCTCGCGTGTGCGGGGGGATCGTGGGTGCGTATGTGATTGACCCCTTTCGGCTTTTGCTTCTTCTGTGTACTGACGGCCCCAGCACCGCAGCAGAGTCAGCGAAAGGGTTTGCCAGCAGCCCTGTGTCGCCGGGCCGCGGCATGTAGGCTAGGTTAGATGCAGCTTGAGCATCAGAGAATGGATCGAACGTCCCGGCGCCTTGGAGACTAAGATGCAAATTCGCGCCAACATCGAGTGGTCTGTTAGACATCATGGGCCCTTGGTTGCCCTGACCGGCTGGTCCTTGCATACCCGAGTCGTGGGCAGGCTCGGGACGGGACCACCACCAGTCTGCACCGAAGTTCCTTGCTGCAAGCATTCCCAGAATCGTGCGGCGGCTCGAATGCTGAGAGCCTTGAGGCGTCGTGTGAGCCTCTATGTAGTGCGACGGGCCGCTGCTCATATGTGGCTCGGGGGTGCCATGATGCAGCGGTGCCCATCCCGATCCCCAGCCTCCGGCGGTCGTCGACCCCCCAACCGCCTTCTCGCCAGTCATCCGATGAAGCTGATCGGCTATCTGTGCATCATGCCGGCGCATGAGCTTTCTTGTCGCTCTTCTCTGCCACGCCCAAACCAAAAGAGTAATGAGCGCGAGTGCCGCGAAGCCCCCAACGGAGATACCGATGATGCTCCGTGTCGAGAGTCCTCCAGATGAACTGCTCGAGGAATCAATTGGAGGTACTATCCCCGAGCCGCTGTCTCCACGGTTTCCAGTGCCCCCTGGTTTATCCCCCGACGGATTATTATTGTCCTGGGGGCGATTCGACCCGAAGGGGTTGCTGGGACTTGGTATGATTGTGGTGGTTGTTGGTTGCGTTCCATCAACAGTGCTTCCTATCGCAGGCGCCCCCGTAGTTGACTGTGGGGTCTCCAAAGGGACAATGATCGACTGAGTCGACGTGAGAGTGTTTCCGGGAGCAACGCCCGGGTTCTGAGGAGGTCTGGGAATTGAAGTGGTGCCCGTGCTTTGCGTGGGCGACGACGATGGCGGAAGAGCTGGTGGCAAATCACTTGTCGGTGCGCTCACGAAGCTCTGCGGTGTGGTCACTGTGAATGTTTGCGTGGACTCGATGCTGGAGGTTTGGCTAGGTGACTGCGAAGGCGGCTCCAGAGTTGTCAATGGAGGGGCGGTACTGCCTGAAATTGCAGTCGGAGCGGGCAAAGCCGGGGGCTCTTCCGTAAATGACGTCGAAGACTCTGTCGGGGACGAGACAGCGGGCTCTGGTGTCGGCAACTTGTTAGGTTCTGGCGACTTGGCGGATTCCTGTGGCGGCGCTTGTTTGGATGTACGACTCGAGGTTAGCACGGATGGCGATGTTGAGGTTGTCACCACGGTTGGCCGGGTTTGCTCCGCAGTAGGTGTTTCGACGCGGGCAGGTGTTGACGAGGCGGACACAGTTGGTGTAGTAGAGGAATTGCCAGGCAACGATGGTGACACCTCAGCAGCAACCGGCATCGTTCCCGGCAAAAAAGTATTTGAGGATGACGAAAGGGATACATCTTCGACAGCGATAGGCTCTGTGACTGCTGTATTTGCCGGCGGTGAAGACGTCTTTTCCTCAGAGCGAGTAAGGGTTGCGGCCGGTACGTCAGCAGGTGGTGAAGGCGATACTCTTTGGGTAGTGCTAGGTACCGCCTGTGGGCCATTTTTGGATGACGGAGGGGTTTTGCCTTCATCGCTAGAAGATGAGGCTGGTGTATTTGCGGGCACGATTGACGGTGTCTTGGTTGCTGCACTCGTTGACGGCCGAGCCATCTCATCGTCAACATCAACAGGCGCTGTCACTGGTGAACTTCCCGTCGGGTTCGGCTGGCCGCTCGGTGATTCCTTTGATGATGTATTCGCTGGTTCATTCGGACGTCTTTCCGCGGATTCCTCTGGTTTTGCAACCGCTGATTCCTGCGGTGATGCATTCACTGGTTTCTTTGATGATATGGGCGCTGGCTCGCTTGGCGATGCGTTCGCTGGCTCATTCTTCGGCTGTCCTGCTGGTTGACCCTTCGGTTGACCCTGTGGTTGTTGATTTGCCTCATTTAGCGACGGTGACGGTTGCCCATTCTTCGGTTGACCTGCTGGTTGCCCATTCGGTTGGCCTGGTTGACCAGTCGGTTGGGCTGCTGGTTGTTGATTTGCCTTATTCGGTGACGGGAACGATTGTCCATTATTCTGTTGCCCACCTGTTCCTTGGTCTGGTCTGTTCGGCGGTGCTTTTGGCTGTCCGCCATTCGGCTGTCCATCTAGGCGTTGATTCGACCCGCTCGGCGATGAGCTTGGCTGCCCACCTTTTGGCTGTCCGGCCGGCCCTCCTCTCGATTGCTCACCTGGCTGTCCAGTCAACTGTCCACCTGGCTGTCCAGTCAACTGTCCACCTGGCTGACCATTCGATTGCCCATCTGGCTTCTGGTTTGGTCCGTTTGGTGCTGTAAGCAGTTGCCCATTATTCGATGGTCCGTTTTGCGGTGCACCGCCAGCGCCTGTACCCGCAGGGCCACGCGCAGGGTCACTCGCCGGTGCATCTCTCGATCCTGCTCCAGGTGCCTGGCCGTTGCCCGAGTTGGATTGCCGGCCAACAGCTGATGACAGTGCCTGGCCTGTCGCCGCTGCTTCGGGCGATGTTGAAGGGCTTTGAAGTTCTGAAAAGGTGCATAACGATGTCGCCACGGTTCGCTCAGTGGCCACGGCGGTGGCGTTCAAGCGGACCGCCATGAAGGAGGCCTCGGATGTGGGCGTGCGTGGCATGCCGTGAACCGTGGGGACGGTGGCGACCCCGGGTGATGGGGATACCATATCGAGCTGCCGGCGACGGTGTCCTGGTGCAATAGCGGAAAAGGCACAACTTGGATATGAGAGAAAGCAGCCCAGCAACGACTCCGATCAGGGTTAACGATGCGTCGCCGACGTCGTCCAAGACATGTCGATGGCCGGCCAAAGACCATGTAGTCAACGATCACTCGATGAAAGGTCAAGAACGGATCAAAGACGGTCGACCACGAGGATTGCCAGCATATCCTCGAGCTATAGGGCCATCTCTGCTACAGAATGTCGAAACGAGGATCTTGCGTGCGAGTGGCAGGAGCACGGCTTCGTGGCCAAGGCATACAGTACGTGCTGACTGTGAAGACATCTGTGGAACCGGTTGAAACGCGACTCGGAGCCCCAGACTTTGTAACCAACGGAGGTGACAGCATGAGGATCGCTGCTGGTGCTGGGTGAGGGTGATGGAACAGGGGTCGTCACACCCCTGAATTGTGACACTTCTGAGGCAACGGCCGGTACAAACCACAAACGACTAACATGGTCGAAGTGTGGCATGGCATGACCTGTCCCAGAAGGGCCTGGGCACGGACCGTGTGGTGCGTGGCTCCAAAAAAAGGGTAGTGGCCCGGAAGGAGCCCCTTGCGCGAATCCTCCGTGTTTTCCGAGGATCTTATCGCGTGTTGCGTTGCAGGCTACGTACACGTCGCATGGGCGGGTGTTTCAAAGAGCGGTACCCGAGAGCGGCGCGTTGATGAGGACGCCGACGAGGGCGAGATCCACGTCTGGAATATTCTGCTCATTGCCGCAATGAACTATTATGTGCTGAGGCGACCCCAACTGCGTGTCGCCAGCTCGTGAGCAACGGTTATGGGGGCCCTTTGTCCAGTGAGTGCTCCCCGCTCGCGCAAGACTGGCAGGTCAAGGGTCGCCCAGGTTGCACGACATGAACGGATCTGCACCCGGCCGAGAGACTGACGGAACGGGGGGCTAGCCAAGCTAGGCGGATGATGGCCACGTCCCGATGGATGGCCATGTTGAGAGCCATGCGGGAGTGCTTAGTCTGTCAAGTTGGGGCATGAGGCTATCATGCCGATCTCGAAGCGGAAGCAGCGAAGCTCATTCGGGTCTCGGGGCGCACGGCAAGGTAAGGTAGGTAGTTGCTCGTAACGGCGACGTGGGGTGATGGCGTTACATCAGGGGAGTCAAGGCCATCCTGGAACAAAGCGTGGCGGCGGTGCGCATAAGCGAAAGACTGGCGAGGGTTTCAAGAGAAGGCGTTGCCGTGTTTCGAAACATGACGGGGCTGGCACCATGAAACCGCACCCGGCGGTGGAGCAAAACGAGGGTGCTTCGACGGGCGTCGCAACTGGTCCGTCATGGCGGAAGCTAAACCGAGGCGCCGGCGCTGGCGACGGTGGGAGGGAGTTTCTGGTACACCGACACCGCTGTAAAGTTTCTGGCGACGCCGCCGCGCCGAGAGCGCCGAGGCTCCTCTTCGCCTGCTGCCGAAGACGACGTTGATGATGGGAGTCGGCGGCCGTGCAGGATTAGGAATTGCGAGTAATGGCGATGAGGGGGAAACGTGAAGCTGGCCGTGGTGGAAGCGGATCCAAGCATGACGGGCATCAGTGGACGTTGGGCGGGTGTCGGGTTCACGCTCGCGAGCACAATTGCGTTGCCGCCCATGGGGCGTGACTGAGCCAGACCCAGAGAAGACACGTACCTGTAGTGACTTAGGTACGAAGTACTGTACAGTACTACAAGGTACCTTGCCTTACCTTACCAATACAGATACGGTGTTTTATACAAGACGGCTGTTTTGCGTGGCAATTGGAGCGTGCGTAAGGTATCTACCTACCTAGGTACGTTGTTGACGTCCATGCCTCTGGCTGGCCTGGCCGGTGTACCTGCGGCAGGAAGGACGGACGGCCGCACCTTACATCGTGCGGACTACGGACTAAGGTACGCACACGAAGTGCCACCCAGGTGACACCCTGCTGGGGCTGGGGCTGCCGGCTGTTTGTCGCTGAGCCGTTTCCTGGCGAGCGGGGGGAGGGAGACCATCATCAGCGGCCTTTTGCGTCTTAAGCACAGTCGAGTGCTCGAGATGGATGTCGCTCCTTGCCTGCCAGCCTCCCACGGGCTTGTTGGAGATCCAAAACGCGGTGCTTCAGCAGCAAGCCCCCGAGCCTCTATAGGTGAGGTGAGGTACTTCGTACTAGTACAGGCTTGGTTGGGAAAGGAAGCCGTCGAATCCAATTAGGGAGCACTCCAGAGTCCAGAGCCCTGCCGACGGTTGTCCGTAGACAGTGCCGTACCGCCAAAAGTTGTATGGGTCCACGGGTAGGTAGGTACCTAGGTAGGTTGTTGGTCGCGAGACTGCCCCTGCATTCACCTTCCTTCAGGCACCACCCCCAAGGTACCCAAGCCAAGGGCCCCTCGTCACCTTGTCCGTGGCCCGACCTGGCCTGCCCTGGTCCGAATCCAGCCAGCCTTCTTTGATCCACGCCTCCGTGCGCCATCCATGATGGCGGCTCCCGTCTGTCCTGCATCGTCAGGACTCAGGGGCCCCGTCCACGTCGCCGCCTTCCCGCCGCCGTTTGTCCGTCGTCCACCCCCACCTCATCCGCAGCTCGCTTCGCACCTCTGCCGCTGTCCACCTCCGCCAGTGGCGCCAAGTACCTTACCCACTACGCACGATACCTAGTAACCTGACCTTCGGTTGCCTGCCCGCGCGGTGCGCACCCGTCCTCTGCGTGAAGCAGCTCGTGCTCCTCCTCCACCCCTCGCGTCCCTGTCCCGCTGGCTCTTCTCCCGCTCTCGACAGAACGGCCACCGTCCGGCTGCTCTACTTCGCCCCCGACGTCGAAACGACGACTCCGAGCTGCCAACCCCTTGCGCCTGACGGAGCCCCGGCCCCCGATTGCGCCTGGTCAGGTCCGTTGACGTCGGTCGCCCGCCCTCTCTGTCCTCACCGTCATCCGTCAACGGCGGTGCTGATCGCTCCCGCTCCCCTCCGTCTCCCGGCGTTTGGTGTCTACCTGAAGTTTGGACCCAAGCCCGCGCTCAACTTTGGGTGTCGCTCACGCAACGCCACGCCGGGACTGGACCGCATCGGAGCCGTCTGCTCGCCTGGTGGTGGAGCGACCTTCCCGGCACGAGAGCCGTGCATGTGCCCGTCGTCGTTCACTGCTCTTGCTCTATTCCAAACGGGTTGACACCGAGTCGCTCGCGTGCCCTCCATTGGATACCATTGACCGCGTTCAGAGCGACACGGTGACTGTAAAGTCCTCAGCACGTCGTCATACATACAGCACGTGCCTCTTCCTTGGTCTCGTCGGCTCCTTTGCTGTTGATCGGTCATGTTTGGGTCTTTCCCCACCCTGGGTATGTCAATGCCAAACTTGTTCCCTCATGTATCGCTACATCATCCTTTCTACACCTTGGTGCCATTGTCTCACCCTATCCGTTCACCCACACATGTCAGCTTGTGCCTATCCGCGTCTTTGCCTCCATTCTCACGTATCGTCGTTATGTAACCCTCTTTAGATGAAGTGAATCCGACGTCTCAACTAACGCCGCATTTTTACGCAGCCAACTTGCCACCACAGGCCAAGAAGATCGACCCCAAGGACATCCCGCCGCCCACCCCCATCAGTATACCACGATATCTGCCTTTTGCTCAGGATGATCATCTGCTAGACCCCGCATCCTCCCTACCGAACCTTCTCAAACAAACTGGCCGCTCTACTGCTGGACTGGGACCCATTGGATTCACCGCCATTGGCCTAGACTTGAGCTCCGACGCGTCAATACACGACATTGTGCCCGACCCTTCTTTCGTCCCTGACTTTCGTCGATGGGAGCGGCTGACTGCGGATGAGTCTCGTGAGGAGAATCAGGCTAGTCGTCGACCATTACGGACAGGAAACCAATCTCCTGGGTGTCAAGTCTATCTGGAACGTAAGAAGGAGCTGTCCAACAGCAACAAGGATGCCTTCCGGACCGTAAGGCGCATTTCCCCACCAAAAGGGAGGCAGCAGGCTCGTTTGGGGAACGCATACGAGTTCTTTAGGTGTCTTGAGCTGTTGACAGTGTACTGGGACGATCCGACAGACCCTCCGGACCTCCCTCCATCTCCAGAGAGATCTGATGCTGCTGAAGTCGCTGCCGCGGATGCTACCCACGAGCCGTCGGCTGACGGCTCCAACGAACCTGAAACGCCCACTGTTACTCGCACGTCGTCTGGTCAGTCCATGCCGGCCGAGTTTCGACAGACTCTGATCACGGCATTTGTGAAGCTTGTCACCTATGACTTTGGCTGCAACGTGTCCATGTCTCGGGTTGAGCCTCGCCTCCACCTCAATTCGCCCCCGGGACCCCGGATGCGAAAGTCATATACCCCGTGTCACTGCCATTTCATCTTTCAGAGCCCAATGACCCGCGAGTCTGCGCGCGCTGGCATGGTGTATGGCCCCGTGGCAGCCGTGAGCATCAGACCGACTGTCAATTTCACCTCTCCAGACGTCGAGACAGCCCAGTCGTTAGACCTCGCACGAGAGGTAACTGCCGCACTCATTGCGGCACAGCATCGGGCCCGTGAGGGCAAGACAGAGGTGCGCTTTGGGGAGGGACAATGGTGGACTTCGAAGCCAAGATGGGGAGGAGGCTCGGGCGGCCCCATCGGCCGCGAAGTCGACAAAGACGCGGTTCAGGGAGACAAGGATGCCCGTCCGGGTGAGGCTGATGCCAACTCGGCACCCGTCACCAAAAAGCCGCGCAAGACCATGTCTGTTTACGATAACTACCGCATGGTGCGGCTGCCCTCGTCCGCATGGGATCGCAAGGCCAAGTATGAAGCCATCGGCAAGACCCAGGGCGCCGACTACGACGACATCTTCGTGATAAGCTCGCTCTTTCATCACATTTCTTTCCTGCGTGTTCGGGTGCCGAACCGCCTGCTCGAGGTCATGGATGGCTCGCCCGAGCCCGACGCGTCGAAACGCAGCTGGGGAAAGGTCCAGGCGTGGAGGAGCCCCTGGTATGATTTGTTCGCCACGGAACAAAGAGTGGTGGCAATGCAGCTGCTCTGGGCGGTCATGTCGTACCAGATGAGGAAGGACAGTTCAGACAACGACGTCAGCATGGCCGGCGCCTGAATATCCGACCAAGAGTCAAGTTGTTCTGAGAAGCAAAGGGGGGAGACAGACGGCGTTCAGAAAGGCCGCATGGCTGGGTGCGCCGAGTGGGCCCTGCGCAAGTGTAAGCGAGTCACTGGCCGCGCCATTCTTCCGCTCAGAGGCACAGCGCATGCGTGGGAAGAAAGGCAGGATGGGCGCTCTGGCAGAGACGAGTGACGGGAGCGACGAAGATTCCGACGCTGGCAGACAGACGCAGAGGAGGTGATAGAGACAAAGTAGGACGCGGGGCCTAAAAATGGCAACATAGACGTGAGCGCGGAGAGACGCCTGCGTGGATGTTAACAGCGAAGCACGATATAGTTTGTACCACAAAACAATTTGGGTGCATACACATGACAACCCTGCCCGCCCACGAATCTTGCCTAGTGTTCGCCCTTTCGTGACGGAAACGCCCGGACAAGGCCGTGCCGCCCTGGGCGCGTGCAGGCACCACTCAGCTCAGCTCTACGAAGGAAATGACAACTAATGCAACCACTTCCGCGTGGTGGCCCCATGCGCGGCGCCGACAGGACATGACATCATGTGTTTGTATAAACGTCTCCCTTCCTCGTCCCCGTCGGCCCCCCCATGCAATGCATGCACAATGCATGCATGCGTCCCGGTGGACCGCGAGCCCCTCCTCTCGCAAGAGCTTCCCCCGTTGGCAGCCGTTGATTGGCCGGCGTGGCGCCCGGCTGAAACGCGACCAGCGCGCGTCACCCCGCCAGAGACGCGTTGAGTGCTCGGCCCATTTACGCGTCTTCGGGCGGTTTTTTGCGCAAGCCACCGGCCACGGCGCTCCACACGCGGACGCCTGCCGAATCGCAACCTCAGCAGCGCCACGGGCCACTGGCCGACCCGAAAACGATGGGGGAAAAAAAAAGAGGGTGATAATGGCGGCAAGGAAATGTCGCATGCTCTACTTGCTGTTGGGCGGACATGGAGAAACAACGGCAAACGAGCTCAAGACAACTCAAACATGAATTCAGCTGCTATGGGGTAGACTCCAAGCCACGTTTTGCTCCTCATCCTCCCCAGCCACCCGGTGACCCCGGGCTCACCCCAATTCCCCCGCGCAGGAGCGCTGAAGCCCCCTCCATGGCCAGTGCCTTGTCCCATGACTTTCCAACGGCCCATCGTACAACAGTGTCATCCTTGTGATAATCAATCAAATGTCGTGCGTGCGTAGCAGACTCGCGTAATGTGGGCAGCCAGAGCCGCCGTCGGTGCTGTATGGCACCGTCTCCAGTTTCCTCCTCCACGATTCGGGCAAGACAAACTAGAAATAAGAGAAAAGCGCAACGCGTGCGTAGTGCAGTATGTGCGGTCGTGGTATCGTGTACATAGGAAAGTCGGTGACAGGCGGTGCGGAGGTAGAGTATTGTTGGTGTATCCTGTTGGTAGGTGACGATATTATGGCAGCGGCTGATCTTCAAACGTCAGACGTCTTCTGGCGACACTGAGCGGGGTTCGAGTGATGGCGTGCCCTGGAGTCCTCCACTGCTTCTGCGCCGGACTCGGCGTGATATTGACAAAGTCTGCAAAGTCAAAGCCCTGTCCAGGGGTGTTGGGGAACAGGTTGCCCCCGCCCGGGGTGGTCATCATGGAAGAGGGAAGGTCCAGCTTGCTGTTCTTGGGGGGCGGCGTGGAGAGGCGCTCCATCCGTCCTCGGTTTGTCTTGACTGCTGGTGACGGCGAGGCAGCAAGGTATAGCAGAAGATCGGCGCCTTCCTCGCCCGACTTGCCTTCATTTCCACCATCCAGGTTTTCCTTGCTCCGTTTGCTGGCAATGCTCCGAGGCTGCATCGGCGGTGTGCGAGGCGGCGAGGATCTGAGGTTGTTGACGCTGAACGAGTGTGTTGGGAGGTCGTCGTCGTCGTCGGACGGCGCAGCAAAGTTTGGAGATCGTAGAGTGGCGGTCATGCGCCGGTGCTGGAAGAAAGACACATCGGGACCAGCAGACGTGGTGAAGTGCGGTAATCTGCGGGGCTTGATGGGCGACGATTGTGCCAGCTGATGGCTATCCTTCCAGGTGGCGTGGCCAGAGAAGGACTTGTGTGCCGTCGGGGATGCCCGATATCTCTTGCTGGGACTGGACGTGGTGTGCTCGAAAGATGCAAAGTAGGTGCGTTTGCGGTGGCCGGTGCTCCCGTTGCTCGAGCCAACAGCATCGGAAAAGAGCGGCGCCTTGAGCGGCGAGCTCATAAGGGTCCGCGTGGGATATGGAAGATCCGATGCGCTTGATGAGGAGTCGGAGAGAACGTCACCGTCGCACAGGCGCTTCCGTCGTATCTCCTCTTCCAGCTTCGGTTCGATCGAGTCGAGCGTGAGGTCTTCCCAGCCATGCTTGGTCTTGAACTGGGCGAGGGCAAGGCGATTTTGCAACCGACGGGCAATCTGTCAGGGGAGAAAAGAAACCATGAGCCTTCTCTCCAGACAGCATCCCAGAGAAAGGGGAACCGAGTGGAAGTTGCGGTTGCGGCATCCCTTGACGTACCTTGCTGACTTCTGCACGCTTGAGAACGCAGTCGACGACCTCGTCCGGCTGCTTCTTCCACGGTGAGGACATGGCTGCTGGAAGCCTGCTCGGAGAGTGGAAAGGGGAAACGTTGACCGGTATCTCATGCACTGATCCGACCTGTAACAAGATCGACCGCCGTTGTCGTTGAAACTGTCGTGGTGGAGAGAAGAGGTCTGCGGCGGATGGAGGTGGGCGAGAGCTGCAAGGGATGGCAAGGGAGGAATGGATTGGGAGGAGCACCTCAGGCGAGGTGTGGTGCAGAGCGTGCCCGTGCAGAGCTGACCCAGTGATGGCTGCCACAGGCAGTTAGACAGGTGGGTGAGACGGGCCTAGCGGATGGGGCCAAAAAATGGAAAACCCAGCCCAGCGGCTACGGGCAAAACGATGGGACGAGAGCCCTGGTGTAAGTTAGGCGGGTGCCTGAGCGGCCGAGGTGCTGGCGTTCCAGCGTCTTGCAGGCGCTACAAGGTGCAATGCCAATGCTACAAACCCACGAGAACAGGCCACCTGGGTGAGGGGTGCCCCTATGGGCGTGCGCACTGCGCAGTGCAGTGAGCGCGATGGGGTTCGCAAATTCGGTCTCAATTCATCATAGGCTCTGCTGGTGGTGACGGAGGATAGGCAATCGGTGGCTGCAAGCCGGCTGCAAGCTTGGTCGATATTTTGCAGATTCTATTTCGCTCGGTCCGAGTGTGGCCCGAGTATAGCGTCAGGAAAAGGATCTGTGAAAGCAAAGGACAAAATTGAACAACGCCAAGGTCGCCGTTTCCCAGTCGGCCGACCAGACAACGGAGGCCAGCTGGCGGGCGACAATGGAGAGCCTGGTGGATCTTCCAGGTTGGAGCCGACGCTTCTCTGAGCTCCTGCACACGATCCCATGTCCGCCCTGCGCCGTGCGGCGCGCTCCCATTGGCTTTGTGGTCGGAGTTACCTAGGTACCCTGGCCCTGGGCTTGCCTGGTACCTGACTTATTACCAGGTAGGTACTGAACTGTACCTACCTTAGGTCAGGTACAGTCGCCAAGGCAGCTCAAGTACGGGAGACAAGGCAGGTAACACCTGGGGCGAGTTCTTGCAGGTTCCCACCAGGATGCTTGAATAGCCAGATTTGGCTGCACCGAGTCGGCAGGGCGACTCGGCGCATTCCTCACCATCCAGCACTGTGGTATGAAACGGCCGAGTGGCATCGAGGCACCCGCGGCCCGTACGACAATAAAGACGATGGCGCAAGTCTTTAGACACTCGGCTCATCCCCCGCCTCTGAAAGCGATTATCATCCAGCCAGTGGCCTCGCCTCCTTCCATGGACTCGCGGGTTCAGTGTGGGTGGCTTGGTGCTGACCATGCTGCATCCTCGACGAAACAGGACTGGCCTCTCCGCCCTGATCAGCTTGACACCCCAGATTTCAGCCCTGTGCTCGCCTGTGCTGGTGAGGCGTGGCGGACTGGGCCTTGCATCCTGCATCCTGTGCTGCGGGGCGGCTGAACAAATGAAGCCCTGGTCCTCAGACAAGCCTGTCTGGCCCTGGATAGGAGCTTCCTTCATCATCTTATCTCCCAAAGAGGGAGGCTGGCCCGGTGATATATATTGACCTAAGCACGGGCACCCGCTGTACCTCACCCATGAGTCGCAGTTCAGGCAACCTGTCCCGTTGGGATCAAAGTTGATGATATCGATAAAACATATCCTCGTACTCGCTATTCGAATCATGCCGTCTATAACATGATTTTGGTACGCGATGGTCCCTTGCAACATCTAATCACCGCCGGCCCTCGTCTGTCCTTGTCTGTCTGTCTAAATACCAAGGTAGGTACCTTGCGCTGACGCGTCTGCGGCGGCGCCAGGGCAAGCCATTGCGCCCAATTACGATACCTAATCCAATCGATGCGCTTTCCCAGGAAATGCGTGACGGAGCCAGTCAGCATTACCGGTCGGAGCCACGGCTGCAATGGATGCTGCACAAACCTGTTCGTTCCGCCCCACGCCCCTAGGCATTGTCACCATGATGCTTGGAGAATCTGAGAGGTCAATTGTCGGCACCGGCCTCCGTAAATGGCTTCCGGCGAGGGAGTCTTCCCGCCCTCAACAGCGCCACTTCATCGGGGCTATTGAACCTTGGACGAAAGAGCTGGCGCTGCGACGGAATCAGTACAGAGACGCTTCGACCCGACCGCCGCCGTCGACACGTCGCTGGGCAGGACCGTGGGACGCAGACAGCCTGTGCCGTTTGAATTGCACGCATTGCTCAACAGTCAGCATCAAAGAGCCATTGCATTCACAACAGCTGCATAAAGCATCTTCGGACTATCTGTGGCTACATCCTTTCCGTGTACTTGTACCTTAAAAAACAGGGCATCGAGGGAGCGGCGCAAGGCACCCGGCCTCTCTGGCATGAATCCTCCAACCCGATGGTTCCGTTTTGTGGGCTCAGGTCCGCCGGTCGCAGGGACGACGGGCCGGCGCTATCGTGCAGCCGGCACGAATGTAGGGATCGAGATCGGGAAAGTTCAGCGAAGGTCCGATTCAGAATGTCCAATTTCAACTGCCCATCCATTCCTGTACCAATGGCCGCGTGGCGCGGGGACTCGCGAGTATCGGCCAGCCTGTCTCCCACGCGGAGCAGCATTGGCTCTCTAGGCTTGCTCGTCCACGTCCTCAACCTGCAACCAACGACTTGCTCAATCGCCCTCTGGGCCGTCAATCGTCACCTCGTGGGGGCCTAGGGGCAGGGAGACGGAATGAACACGCGCACACAGACGGCGGGCAGGTGGCTAGATTGAGGAGAGTGAGGTCTTGCAACTCCGCAGTCGACCATCGACCGCCGACCGAGATGAGCAGCGCCGATGGTGGCGCGGCAACGCGGCAGATGGGCCCTCGTGTTGCTGCATGCGGCGGCGGGTGGAGGCAGGCAATGGGTGGCGACGATCTTTCGTCGAGTTGCTCCCGTCCCGTGATGACCACATAACGTTACCACGATCATCCCGGAGATGTTTTGCCTTGCGCTCGCTTGTTGGCGCGATGCTCACGAGCTTGAGCTTGGTGAGTACGACTAGAGCAAGGACGATGGCATGCGGATAGGGTGCGTTCTGACCATCATCATGCCCTGAGATCAGAGACCGGACGCGCCCGCGGGGGTCGTTGGACGGTGGCCGACACCCATGAATATGGCGAGGCACCAACCACCGCCCATCACCACCCACTCATCACCCTGCCGGTTTCCCACCTCGTGCCTACACGAGGATTGGCACCGCCAGATTACACACCGCACGGGAAAGATGGCACTCGAATTCTCGAATAGGACAAAACGACGTGGCCTGGCCTGGTCAGTGCTGCAATGGCAGGGGCACGGGACAATGCAGCGCGGTGCACACCATGGCCCGCCTCTCGGTCCGTGTGGCCGCAAACGTCACTCCAGCCTGTGAGCGATGGGCATTGCCGGGAACAAGTCGCTGCCGAACGGGCGCCCGCGCCCGCGGCATGATGGTGATGGGCAGGACCTCGTTCGCCAGCCTGTCCATCAGCATCTCCCCCGCAAGGCCCAGAACCTTATTTACCAAGCGGCAGAGAGGGACAGACGAAGGCGGCCGTGGCCGTCGTCAAGCAAGTTAGCGGTGGCCACAGAAACTTTGCAGCGAGGGTGTACCCGCGTTGCCGTGGACCCTCCCGTGGGTGGAGGAATCCGTAGGACTGCGTCGTCGCTGGGTGAACTCACAACTGGTGATGTTGAAGTTTGCATTTCAATTGGCCAGCCATGAATCTGTGGTTGCGGCCACAAAGGGGTGTAACATGACTGATGAGTTCGGTAACGACACCCACACTGCAGAGTGGCAGGGGAGCAAGGGGAGATGGCCCCAAAGAGCGTCCTCCCGGTTGGCATGGAGTAAAAATTCGTCAATCATCTCGATGCATGGGATTGTCTGACCTGCGACGGATACCCGTTTGCGACATGCATTTCTTCGCAAAGGAGCGCCCCGCCAGGCTCGATGTCGCGGTTTTACCGTCTTGGTCCTGGCTTGCTTGCTTTCCTACTGGGGGAGGCAGCTTGCTCGCGCAGTCGGGGTCAGGAGCCGCCCGACGTCATGGATCGGTCGCCCGCTGGGAACCGCTGCCAGGATCTGCCGCAGGATTGCTCCTTGGAACCGTCACGCTAGCGGCGGCTCCAAACCGGGAGCGCCGTTTCGGAGGTTCCAGCACGACCAGCGCTAGCACGTTACCGTTTGGTTGCCCGGGGGGTTTGCGGTTCGAAGCTTGTGCTGTCGAAGACCTGCTGGTGCGTTGGGACGGCCGATGGCCTGCACGCTGGAGGTCGTTGCAGCATCGCAGCTCTGATGGATTGACGTTCCTTGGGGGCTCCGAAGATGCAGCCGCGCTCGATGCCGGTGCGGTACATGTGGTGAAGGCAATTGACCATTTGTCGTCATCGTCAGCCCGAGTCTGTCGAGGCAGGCTGGACTCGAAATCACCTTCCATCGATGTACGAGGACAAGTGCTGTGCCACTTCCTGGCGGAGGGATTCATTGAAACGGACAGCCTGTCACCGCTGAGAACCGCCTCCCAGCAAGCCGGGGTGGGCGGGATCCATGGATGGCGCACGGCCAGCGGCGACGAACCAGGCTTGCAAGGCCAGCCAGGCTGCACTTCCACCAGCTCGAGGTTGCTCGCGCAGTTGCACCGCCTTCGGCCATGATGTCGAGTCAATCAATTTAGAACCCGCCCAGCGGCCCCGTCAGCCCCTCCCTACGGTAGCCGATCAACCGCTGCGCGTCCACACCACCACCTCGTCCGACTGGGGGCATCCAGCTGCTAGCGAACAGGAGCCAAGGAACCTGCAAGGCAGGTAGCGCAGTTGCGCAGCCCGCTCCCCGCATCCAGGCTGTGGCCGTAGGGTACATCAGGCAAGGCAAGTTGCCCAAGCCAAGGCACACCTCATCCACAATGGAGCCTACGGTACCGCAAATGTACTTGGTCCCAGACGCGGCCGGCCAGCAACAAACAACCTGAACGCACACAATCGGCCTCCACACCCCAGAGGCTCGCTCGCTTCCAGCACAGAGACGGCTGAGCAGGCACCTGGGCAGTGCAGTACAGGTACCTCAAGGTAGCGAACGAGTGCAACTGCCTCCGTGGAACCGCCAACTGACAGCCCAAGCTCTGAGACTGGGGTGGGTAGCAGCTCGCCTTGACCCGGCCTGGCCTTGCACTCGCACTCGTATTCTCACATCCCCGACCGAGCCTCCTCCCCCAACGCTCTCTCGCACTTCTCCTTCTCCTTCCTACCTGCCACGATCGTTGCCGCCCTCTCTCGTTTGCTCCTCACCTTGCGTGCGTCCCCCATCGCAGGAGCGCGGCGGCGACGTTGCCCAGTGTTAGTGACGCCGGCCGTCTGCTCGGCTCACCCTGAGACCCCTGCCCCAGCTGCTGACGACGACAAACAACAACAGACAGCCCAACCCTCTCCTACGACCGAAAACGGCGCCCGCCCGGACGGCCTGTGACAACCCGCTCACGAGCCTCGCCACAGTCCTTTTTTCTCTTTCCGTATTTCCACTCGACTGTCCGGCCCTTCGTTTGCGATAGGTCCTAGGAATCAGCACCCGACCTTCGTTCTCTGTCATATTGTCGTCGGACACCGGTCGACGAGCGCCCGCGGCAACGGGTTGCTGCCGCCACGGCATCTGCGACGCCAGTCCCTTTCAATCAGCACTGCCGGTCATGGCGCCGAGTTTTCTGAGCCTCAGGGAGCTTCGTCGCCGCTCGAAAGCCAGCTTCCGAACCGACAACTCTACCGACGGATCCAGCGACGGCGTCGTGAGCCAGCAGACGTCGCCATCGAGCGGCTCGGTCACGCCCCCGTCCATCGCGCAGCAGTCGGACCCGTCGCTTGATCTCCTGGTCAAGAATAGCAGCTCCAATGCGCAGCAGTCGTCTCCGCAGCAGCTGCCGGTCCGGCCCATGCTGACGCCAGGTTCCAATGGCAGCAGGTACAGCGTCTCGGGCATGTCTGGTCTCGGATCCCCATCCCTCAACGGCAAGAGCAGCATACCGTTATCGAAATATGCTCCGCGGGTGCATAATGTATCGGAAAACTCGTGGGTACGTCTTGGCAATGCACGCGGCGCTTCCCCAATGGCGCGCCCTGCACGCGGAAAAGCAAATCTGACACAGTTGTAGGTGTATCAAAAAACTCTTTTAATATACGGCACCATTGGAGAACCGGGCTCGCCACCGATTAACGGAAATGTTGTTGTCAGCCGGTATGATGACGGCTTCCCGCCCATCACCTGGCCTGTCTGCGAATCTCATTTCAAGGCCCTCGTTTACTTGCAGCCTGGCCCAAACAAGTTTCGCCTTGACTTCTCCAGCCCCAAGCTGGTCAACAGCTCGTCTTCGAACCCCATCCATGCCTCGTACCTCACACTCCACATGCTCCCGACGATGAACGCACCGCCGTTGCAATTGGCGATCCTGCTGGGCAAGGACTCGCCGGCCACCTTCGATGCTGCCCCGGCCAGGGCGGAACGGGAAGGCAACGGACTGGAAACTGCCATTCGCAAGTTCAGAATGGCGGCATACCTGTGGCAGGCTTTCACTGCCGAGCAGATGTGGCGCCACCGACTGGGTCGCCGGGCGTTCCGGTTTGAGGAAGAGTGGACGCAGGGCTCCTCCAACTACCGTGACAGGGAGCACGGCACGATGCGATCCGAAGCGAGGGTTCACGTAATACGCTCTGACAAGACGGTAGCCGAGCTGCGCGACTTGAACAGGGCACAGCAGAACTCCAAGGCAACCGACAAGGACGCTCTTTTTGGCATCGCCGCCGATGCTGTCAAGAACTACTTCAACCCTCTTCCCGGACAGAAGCACTATGTCTCCGTCTTGCTGCTTGACGCACATTGGGATGTTAACGCTCAGACTATCACGGGCCATGCGGCCCTCGGTGGCAACGTGGGAGACCTGCAACTCGCGATATTTGGATCGCACTGTCTGCAGAGTTACCCTACCAGCTTCGAAGAGGTAGTGCCTGCATTCACCGACTGCACACCCACTGACACCACTTACGTCGCGAATGATTGCAATGATGCGGGAAGCTCGTGGGAGGCTGCCAACATCGGCATTGGCGCGCACCTGCATGAAACCGGCCATCTGTTCGGCTGCCCACACCAGGAATCGGGCATCATGCTGCGAGACTACGTTGTCCTCAACAGGACGTTTGTACCGCGCGAGGCGTATTCGACGAGAACCAAGTCCAAAGGTGGGCTGGCCTTGCAGGAAGACGAGTGCGGATGGCACCGCCTGGACGTCCTCCGCTTCCGCGCTCACCCCGCGTTCCGCCTCCCGAGCGACCCTCCGATGAATCCGGATGACAGCGTGCAGGCGTTTGCAACCGAGGGAGGCAGCATCCTGGCCATGGCCGCCACTGGGATAACCTTTGTGGAGCTGTTCGCGGACGGAGAAGACATATGCCACACATGGATCGAGTTTCCCACGGACAGCTCCCCGGTTCAGAGACAGGTATCGCTCCTTGAACAGGATCTGAGAGCGAGGATGCCGGAGGCAAAGCGCAAGGGACGTCTCGGCATATCAATCAAGTCTCACGGCGGCGGCTCGTTGACGATAGACAACATCCAAGCCTTCACGAGCAAAAAATCTTTTGTAAAACTCGGAAATGGCAAGCAGGCTTCGAAGAGCCTGAAACTGGGCCAGTCCATGATGGAAGGCAGCAAGAGCGACGAAGTCATCTTTACGAGCGCCGTCAAGCAAGACAGAATCATGTCCCGGGTCATTGTGTATCATGGCTCTGCCCTTGACGGTCTAGAATTCGTGTACGACGACGACTCGAGGCAACTTTTCGGAAACCGAGGCGGGAAACACGGTGGCGATGTGGTTGACTTTGGTAAGAACATGGATGCTGCTCGGATGAGAGCCACAAGCTGACATTTCGCAGACCTTCGCCGCGGGGAGTATCTAAGCGGGTTTGTCGTCCGATCCGGCTTCTGGATCGACGGCATACAGATCCTGACGAGTCTGGGACGAAAGTCCGCCATGTTCGGGAATGCCTACGGTGGATCGGCGTACGTGTGGACCTCTGCGAAGTTTTGACTGATGGCGCCTGGTGGCTGACTGGTGATCTGCAGGCACACTCTAATACCCCCTCGAGGATATTCCATTTGTGGTGTCTCGGGCTCATGCGGGTCATGGGTGGACGGGTTCTCCGCTCTGATCAAGCGCTGAGGGCGAGCCCCGCAGCGGCGAGTTGTTTTCTTTGTCACTTTATTCGGCCTCGGCACGCGCCTTGTACATTGTACGTGCCGGGGCGAGTGTACAATACCACGACAGGTGGGCTACAGACTACGACCAAGTCTAGCCGGACGAGGCAAATTGGTAATTAATGCCTTGGCGACGATGTAGTATCGACAGCATTTGACGCGGGGTCTGGACGGGGAGACCATGCATAGTCAGGGAGGTGTGTCTATTCGCTTCGACACGACGGCAGTCATCAGGAAACGCCATTCGGGTTGAACATAGGGGTATATCACGTCATGGGGCAGGGTAATCACGAGGGCACAGCTGCTCGGGTTGGACTTTTGTTGTTGTTGGCCAGCATACATTGCCCGCAGAGTCGCGGCTCAGGCCGTGTCACGGAGTTCGGGGGGCTAGTCGCGAAGCGCGGCGGCAGCCATAATGCAAATGTCTTATGCAATGCGACGCGGGGACGAGTCGAGCAGAGCACGTGAAGAGCGTCGGTCGCGACGGACCACCCAAGCATCCAAGGTAGTTGCTGGCAGCGTTTGCCATGTGAGAGATGGAGGTCACGTTGGCAGCGCCAGACAGTCAGCTGGGGCTGAGCTGGGCTGGCACTCGGCGGCAGTCATCAGCGCCGCCTGGGGTCCCGTACTTCGTACTCTTTCCTTGATGTCGAACAACTGTCAACTGGTTGCGTCACGTGACGGCTCTGATTCCCCCACACCAGCTCCCGCCACTCACTGTACAATTAAATCCCTGTTTTGGCGATTGATGACTTCATGCCCACCTGTTGTTGAGGCCGCCGCTGCGACTTGTGCACTGTACCACTGTACCGCCGACCATTCACCACCGCCCGCCCCATTGAGCGACGGCACGTTTCGCCAAACCTCAACCAGGGACCGTGTCACTCCTCCTCCCCCTTTGCCCTCCTTCCCTCGCCGACATCCTCACGCCTCCAATCCCTCTCCTCCTTTCGACCTGTGATACGCCCGCTGCGTTTCTTCCCCCTCAGTCCCCCGACTCGACTCGCCTCGACTCTCCTCGACCCCTTATCCGGCCCCAAATACCGCATTGTTCCGCCGGCGCGTTTTGTCGTTCTAGCAGGCACAGCAGCGGCAGCAGCAGCAGCAGCCGCCTCGACCTCCACAGCAACACTGACCCCACGCACGATTGCACATATAGACGGCAAAGGAAATGTCGAAACGAACTGGCGCCATGGTGTCCAGCTCCAACGGCGGCGTTGGCAAGGACGCCGACACCACCAACCAGCCCGGTAGGCTGCTCCCTACCCCCCATCCACTCCTCAACGCCCGCGTTGCCGTTGCGTCTTTCTGTGGGCACCCCTCTGTTCTCACTGTGCTGACTTTTGCCTGCTTGGGGGTTGGAACAATAGCTATCGACAAGCAGAAGACGCTCCTGTCCGCTGACGTCGGGCACTTCTCCCTCGTGCGGGCAATGCACCTCGCGGATCTCATTACGCTCATGAACGGTATGCAGAGTCCCTTGCCTCCTCCACTCGTATTCGGCACCGATCAAGCCCGATCTCGCATGGATGGGGAGGGTTTTTTTTTTGTTGGGGGTTAACTAACCTTACGGGCCTGGCTCAGGATTCTGCGGCGTCATGTCCATCTTCTCGTCCCTGCGATACTGCCTTGGCGACCCGGCCGCGCTCGACTACGTGTGGCTCGCCCTGGTGTTCCTGCCCTTTGGGCTCTTCTTCGACTTCTTCGACGGACGCGTGGCGCGGTGGAGGCACAAGAGCAGCCTCATGGGCCAGGAGCTCGACTCCCTGGCTGACCTGGTACAACCCCCCCCTTTTCTCCCGGGAACCGATGCTCGCCATGACGAGGGTCAAGCCAAATCGCAGCGCGCTGACAGATGATGTGTGTGTGTGTGTGCTGTGATAGATCTCCTTTGGCGTCGCCCCGGCTATGGTGGCCTTCACCATCGGCATGCGCTCTGTCCTCGACACCGTGGGCCTCACCTTCTTCGTCCTCTGCGGCCTCACTCGCCTCGCGCGCTTCAACGTGACCGTCGCGGTCCTACCCAAGGACGCCTCGGGCAAGTCTGCCTACTTCGAGGGCACGCCCATCCCCACGTCGCTCGCCGTCGACGGCCTCATGGCCTACTGGGTCCACAACCGCTGGATCCTCGAAGGCCTGCCCCTGGGTGCCTGGTTCGAGGGCTCCCTGCTCGAGTTCCACCCCGTCGTCCTCATCTTCATGGTGCACGGCTGCCTCATGACGAGCAGGACCATCCGCATACCCAAGCCCTGAACGATGAGCGGTGAGCACTTTGGTTCGACACGGTACGGCACGGCACGGCACAGCGCAACGCGGCACGGCGCGTCTCTGGGTACAAAAGCGAACATGGTTGCGGGTAGGGGCGTGGTCGTCTAGACGGAGGGAACGTGCATCACGCGGTTCTGGTGATGTCGCGATGGAGCGGACACCCGACAAATTTGGATCGACGGGCTGAGAGGTGTAGATGAAGTGGATGGTTGAGGGGCCGGCGTGGCGCGTGTTGGAATCAATCGGGTGGTTGAACGGACGGCATACGTCTGCGGACGGCCCAGTGGCTGCAGCATGGTTTTTGGTCATCGATGGCGGACATACCCAAACATTCCCCATAGCTGCAGATGATACACGATACCCATTCGGCTCTTGCCCCTTTTGACCCGAGCTTGAAAGATTCATGTGAGCCATGTCACGTCACGGTGTGCGAGTCTTTCTTGTTGTTGTAAGGTCTCGGCGAACAACCATATACGTTGACTACTACTACACTAGGTACTCCGTCAAGCCGCTACAAGACAGACAGGCAGACAGGCAGACGGACAGCACGCGAGCGCGCTCCCCAATGTCCAACAACAACCCACGCCCGTCCTCGTCTCCGAAGCAAAGCCGAATCGCTTTTTTGGTTTGCCCCTACGCGCCCAGGGCGTCCATCCCGAGATATATCGATACCCGCATACGGCAGCCCTCGTATTTCTGTTCCCCTGCTGTCGTCTCCCGGAGGAGTTCTGCCGTTCTTTGCATATATACCAAACAAGGGACCAAGAGACAGACAATAAGAGACAAACAAGGACATTGGTGGTAGTTGTACACGAAAAAAAGAAAATAAGCAGGTAATAGATGCAAAAATTGAAGACCGGGCGGAATGATATGGAAGAAACACTGTCGTGAGGCAAGTGCAAAGCGCAACAAGTGAAAAGGGGCCACCGTCCAGTCATACAGGCAGGCAAGTTGCGATTAAGCGACGAGAAAAGGGAAATACAGCTCAAGGAGAGGTGACGCCGCTGCCCTTAGGAAACTGGCCGGGCATCGGGAGGTTCGAGATGGTGGCCACGCTGTCGGTCCTGTGGTCGCCTGGGCGGGCCAGGTTCGCCTTGGCGCTGTCCGTGAGAGGCGTCGCGGCCGGTGTCATGTGCTCGGTGGCGGCCGCCTCCGGCACAGACTGCAGCGCGAGCTCTTGCTGCGTCTCGGACCTGGGGACGCTGCCCGCCGTCATTCCAATGACTTGGTCGTTCTCGGTGGCGATGACGCCGTTGGCATAGTCGGCACCGTTGATCTCTGTCGGCTCGGGTTTCTTGTCGCTTCCATTCTGTTGTTGATCGAGCCCGTCTACCGGGGCGCCATTGGTCTTGCGTTGCGCATCAACCTGTTGCGGTTCCCGATGGATGCTGGACGCAATGATGGGTGCCGCAAAGTAGCCGTCTTGGTGCGCCGCATGAGGCGCCTGCGCTGGCGAGCTCGTGTACGGATTCACGCCGTCGTGATGCCCCTCCTGGCAAGCAATGACCGCCTGGGATGGCATTTGCTCCATGGGCGTTTGCTCCGTGCCGCCATATCCCATGTGGTGGTCCGGTTCGTGGTCGTGATGGCCGGCTACATACGCCGCGGCGGGCAACGCGCCTGCGGCCGCAATGGCCTGCGCGTCAGAAGGGAATTCGTGCCGACCCGAGCTCACACTAGACGGCGATTGAGGCGCCTGTAAGCCTCGCTGTGCGTTGACTTGGAGATCTGATGGAAACCTCCCACCTGGTTGAGGTCGTCGGGCGGCCGAATCAGGTCGGGGCTCCGGGTTCACATCCTCATGTGTAGCCGAAAATGGCTCGTCGTCATCCTCATCAAGCATGCCGTCGCTGCTGACGGAGCGGCGCGATGACCGGCTGAGGCTCCGCGAATGGGTGCGAACGAATTGGGTACGCTCCTCGGGCGTCTTCTCCGTCAAGGCCTTGATATCCTCGTACCAAGCCATCATGGTGTCGTGGCTTTCGGCGCGGAAGACCCAAGTGTGGCCGCGGTGCATCGTGCCCGTTTGCCGGCCCTTGAGAATAAACTTGTTGGAGGAACCGCCCTCGCTCGAGTGCGAGCCAAGCTTCTGCTCCGGCAGGTACAAAGACATGACCGGCGCTTGTGCCTTGTCCGCCGACTTGAATTCGTGCAGGTGAGTCGTCGACAAGACGTACCTAGTGCCCGGTTAGTTCAACGAGATCTGCTCGTGACGGGGTTGCGCAAAGGCTGAGATTATCCGCGAAGTGAACAAGAGTCGCTTACCAGCCAGCCGTGTAACTCTTGAGGTATTTGCTCTTGCGCTCCAGCAGACCAGCGCGGATCTCCTGGGCCGCGACGTGTTCTTGACCGGGGTAGTGGATCTGCTCCGCTGTTCGCATGGCAATTGTCGGGTCGACAATCTGATCATCGTGGGTCACAAAGTGTATCCATTCCTGGTCCTTGGGCATGGAGATGGGCCCGTCTCGCAGCTCCTCGACAACCGCATACGCATTGTCGGCTTCGCGCTTGAGAATGCCGGCATAAGCGTTATAAGCCTTTTGAATTTCGCCAACAACAATGGACTCAAGCTCTCGCCCAGAGCCTTCAAGATTGAGATATGCCTGAGGTGGGAAGCGTCAGAAACTGCAACATGCCGCCCAGTTGGCCAAAGACAGTACTCACCTGGTGGAGGTAATTCTCCTCGTCAATCTGTCGCTCAACTTGGTGATCCACAGCCAGGCGTAGCAGGTAAGGATCTTGCTTTCCTGTCGTAGACGACGCGTCGACCTCGTTCTTGTCAAGGACATCAGCCAGGGAATTGACGGCCTTGCGCGTGTGGTCCATTTCCCGGTCGACGGAGTTCTTGAAGTCGCCGGAGAGATGCTTGATCTCCTTGATCTTCTGCTGCAGATCACTCCTCAATCCCGTGAGGGCCAAGATTACGTCCTCCTCGATGTCCCTGGCCTTGTTGGCCTCTTGGATGGCGGCCTTGTTGTAGTTGCGAAGGAATTGGAGCGCATCGTCGATGCCAGCAGACTTAAGGAAGTTGGGAGGGGTGGAAATATTGTTGGCGACATTGGCCAGTTTCACGAGGTTCTTGGACCGGTGCTCATAGTGCGATTGAATCTCTCGGAAGTAGGCAATGATGTCTTTGAGCACCTTGCGCCATGCTATGTGGATTGGTCCATCAGCTCAGGCCGAGAACGAGGCAATGCGCCGCCAGGCGGCGCACCGTTCCTTGGGGCAACTTACTCTGGAAGCGGTTGGCCAATATATCCGTGGGATTGCCCGAGGTCGGGACGGGGCAGTAGAAGGCGCTCGAGGCGTCGTCGGGATCCGAAGCGGAGTGGAGGGCGAGGCTCCTAACGCTCCCGGCCCTGTTGCTGCGGCGGCTGCTGCTGCGGCGCAAGCTGCCGGTACGTCGCATCGAGTTCTTCTTCTTGAGGGTGTTGTTGCGGAGAGGCAGCTGCTGGTCGTCGCCAGCGGAGAAGCTGCGGACCGAGTTGGTGCGCTCCATGGCGGCGAGGTTGCTGACTCGCCTGCTCGTTGGGCCGTCGATGATAGAGCTGCCTCGCTGGCTGGCGTCCCACTCCTCGGTGAACCTGCCTCTGTCCCGGGCAGATGCGGCGAGGGCTGCGGCGGCGCCGGACTGCGAGGGCGAGGGCGAGGGCGATGCGCTGGCGCCTCGAACTGCGGCTGCTGCTGCTCGCTGGGCCTGCGGTGGGGGGTTCGCGTACGTGGCGTACGGGCTATTCGGGTGGTGATAATGGCGACGTTGCTGCTGCTCGAGGACGAGGGAGCTCCGGTGGGAGTCGGGGCCGTTGCTATGATGCGACAAGGACGACACCAAGGACGGCGGGCGGCGATCCATGACGGCGGTGCCGGCCAGGTAATAACCAAATGCAGGGTCACTAGCCGGTGCGGGAGCGTGTGTGGGCTCTGCTCAGGTCGGCAAGGTAGTTAGGGAGGGTATGGAACTATGGATGGATGGATGGATGGGACGGGGGATCGGACGGTCGCAGTGACGGTGGTACGTCTCGTGGATTGGGTGTGTCGGGGACCGGTGGTGTGTGAGTTGTGTGTGCGTGCGTGCGTGCGTGCGTGCGTGCGAATAATGATGCAGTGGAGGTGTGCGAGGTGGGTGTCTGGCCGCTCTGGCGTCGTCCCAGTGGAGGCGGCCGGGTAACTACCTAGCAGCACCACCTCAGCCAGCGAGCCAAGCCGAGCCAGCCCAGGCGGGCATGTACCGCCACCAGTGGGACGGCTTGGGCGTCTCCTGGTCCCGTCGAGATGCGCGCCGGGCCTGCCAATCTGCCGGTGCCAGCGCGGAGTACTGGTGGTCGCGCTGGTTCTGGCTGCTACCTTATTATACCGTACCTGTGCGGTACAGCGACGAAGGTACCTCACACCTCACGTCGTCGTAGACACGGGCACCCGACCTCCAGCGCAAGGTGCCGCAACGAACCCGGGCGGGAGGCGGGCGGGCGTCGCAAGCAAGCGGCGCCCAGCACGGCCAACAAGGTCAGGCCAGGCAAGGCAACCTGGAAGGTAGGAACCTACGAGTAGGGTAACTTAGCGCCTTGACTCCCGTAGCAGCGGTGCCGTTACGTAGTGACCGCCGCTCGAGCTGGACAAGCAGCCCACCGCAGCGTCTTCACGGGCGAATCGGGACCCCAAATTGCGCAACAAGGTTTCGGGCCTGATGGAGACTGATGAGCCTGAGCTGCTGCGCTGGACCGGGGGAGGGGAGGTCCGTCGAGACGGCGGGCCCGGTCACTGGGGACTGACGATGGAGATGGAGGGCGGGCGGTGCGGGTCGGTGGCGCCAGATGGGCCGGCGGCGGCGGCGGCGGCGGCGGCGGCGGAGAGCACTGGATGGTGGAGAGGGCGGCACGCTGGGGACGGCGGCCGCGGGACGAGGTTCAAATAGTTGTTGAAGGCGGGAGGACGACGACGGTGACGATGATGATGATGGCAATGACAGTGCTCGGAAAGGCATGTATACAGGAACTTGCGAGGCTGGGCACAGCTGGGGAGCGGGGGGAGGTCACTCCGTTGACAAGGGTCTCCCGTGCTGGGCCCTGGCTGAGGTGGCCACTTGGAGACGGACGGGCAGGAACTCCATGCCCAGGTAAGTGCTGCTGGCCACTAGGTCGAACAGCCACGGCGGCAGCATCTCAACTGAACCTCGCGAGGCGGGCAGCACGGGCAGCGCCAGCGCCAGCGCCAGCACCGGGCGAGCAGCAGCACCAACTGCACACGGGCAGCACCGTGGAGCGGCGTCGGCGGCGGTTGACGCAATCCACGGGCGCGGGCCTTGGCCGCCCGCTAACACCACCTCCCTCACCTGAGGTGCAGCTCACCTCGCCTCGGCCGACAGCATCAGGGCCCCGACCTCGCGCAGCCCGACCGACCACTACTGAGAGCGCGCCAGGGTGTTTCCGTGCGGGAGCTGCCCTGTTCTGGCACCCTGGCAAGCCCCGTCCCGGGTCATGGAGGAAGGGGCGTCGTGTATCATGGCAGCGTGCACACAAAGTATGCGCTCGTGATCATTAATCGGGCCCTTCCAGCGGTGGGCCGGCGAGCGACGCACGTCGCTTACTCCTGGGTCCTGGGGCGTTCCTCGCGGCACAGGTTGGATTGACTTTGCAAGTCGGCAGCGAGCGAGTGCGCTGCAAAAGGCTCGTCCAACCTGGGGCACGTCTTAAACACCACCGTATCTAGATACAGTACTAGTGGTGGACAATAATAAGCGTGCCGGTGCAATCATTGCATTCCTGGGCAGGTCGGTGCAGTGAGCGTCTCCTTGTCTGTCCTCGACTACACGACGCCGTCGCCCGACGACTACCTTACGACGAAGCTGCCACCAGCGCAGGCACAACGGTCAACAAATGTAGACTGCGCTGCAAAACAGTGGCTACGGTGGCTGCTGTCCCGTGGCCCGTCTGTCCGCGACCTGCAAGCCATTCGACGCCAACAGGTCCCGTCCGCGCAGCGCATCACAAGACGCACCAAAAGGTGAAACCGCCGCCGCGGGGTTACGCTTTGCTTGGGCAATGCAATGGCAATAGCACGGCGGCGGCACCGCTTTGCTGATCAACCAGAACAGATGCGCCGCGAGGCACGCAGAGATGCCAAGCAACCCTTGGCACGCCGGCGACGCTCCGTCGCGGGGCCAGGCTCCACTCGATGAGCCGACGGCGCCGAATGCCCCGGTTGGCCGTCCGTGGATGACGTCAGACAGCGCAGCGCAGCGCAGCATCTCGACGCTCAGCCACCCCGCCTCGCCTCCCAACATCTCACTCACACACTGCGGGGACTGGCTTTGACTGGCATCACTGGCATCACTGGGTAACTTGCAGGCAGGACAGCCGGACAAGGACAGGACAGGCGGAGCAGGGCATGGATGGATGGTTGAATGGATGGGCAGACACGATGATGGATTGGCCACTGCCAATGGCGGCGACCGTCCTCTTCCCGGTGCCAGCCCAGCCAAGACAGCTTGACGTCCAGGTTGCTTGGGGCCAGGGCCAGCGACCTTAACCACACGCCACAACAGCAGCAACGGCAGCGTTCCATCATCCCCACCACCACGATCACCGACCGGGCTACGGCGGTCCCGGGCCGGCACAGGCGACGGCCGATTCGCATCTGGCTCGCCTGCAGCGGCGACGGCGACTGCCACTGCCACTTACCACTTGCCACCTACGGAGTACCACCCGCATAAAACAGCTTCGTCATCGTGCAGATGGCGCCGCCTGCCCTGTCTCTGCGTCCCTGCAAGTGCCGTCTCCCGGCGCCTCAATCAACATCGATTACACGGGGACGGGCCACTGGCAGTGGCAGTGGCACTTGGCGCCAATTCGCGGTCCCCCCCCAAAAACTCCTTTCCCATCCACTCATTGCGTTAATGCATCATCGTCACTCGCGGGCGCTGGCTGACATTGGCATTGGTATTAACATTGGCACTGGCACTGCCACGTGCGAACCGCCGCCGCATAACGTCAATGCGGCCCAGCCCAGATAACACACACGCACACTCGCACCACGCAATTAACGCTGACGTTCAGCTTGCCACGACAGTGCACCTCACGTCATCTCTGCCTGCCCCTTCGCCAAGCGCCCGGCGAACCCAGCAGATTGCAAATAATGTGTTTCTCTCGGATCCCCGGCAACAGCCGAGCCAGGAGGGATACGTAGCTAAGGTAGGCGTCAGATCAGACGACACCACCCGGGCTCCCGACAGGGTCAGTCCATCCCATCCTTCCCTCTGGGTGCCTCCGTCGCCGGATCCGGACTCTCCCAACTCTACCCCGGAGCAACTGTATCGACGGAGATCGCGGACTCCGCTGTGATTTTGCTGGGTGCCCTCTGTAGATCGTTGTCCGAATCGTAACGACTGGTATTGTATTGCCTTTTTTATTATTATTTCAAATTCAAGTAAACTACCGGCCGGTCGCTTGACACGGCCGAGCGGGCTGTGAAGCGACCCGCCCCAGATATCAATGCCACACACTGCGCTCCACCAAGGAGAATGCCTCCTTAACCAGTTAATGTATGATTGCAACCTCTCCGGCCACATCCACCCCCCGGGGGCGTAGGTCCAAGCCCAAACTCCATAGCGCCAAACTTGCAAATGCCCTCCCATCAGCCCAAGTGTACATTAGGCAATGCCCAGTCGCAGCCCATCAACCGATATGTACCCGATGTAAATGACAAGCAAGCCCGCCTCAATCGTCTCGCCGGGGGCGGCCTCACTCTGGTATGGTCGGCTCAGCGGCCGACGGCTCCGACGTCGACTTCAGCCTGCCTGCCCGGCGCGGCGGCGGTGCTTTCGGAGGTATCTTCTTCCCGCTGCCATTAACTTGAATTTGCGGGATCTGCACGAACGGGGTCCCGTGTTTGTGTCGCGGCACTGCGGGCAAAGGCTTCTTCGTTTTGACCGCCTTGATGATATCCTCGTGGGAGCGCGCTTCGGTCGTAGCCCCTGCGTCCGCGGCCACGGCATGCCGACTTGGCGTTTGTACACCCGGCCGCTCCTTTACGCCGGCGACATCGCCTACACTGATGCTACTGGCGTATTGAGACGGTGACAGGCTGATGCCGAGATACTTGGGGGTTGACTCGCCCTGCGGCGGCGTCGCCCGATCTTCCATCGACTCCTCAAGCCACTTTACCTTGGTGACCCTGTCGACTAGGCGCAGCGTTGTCTCGTCAGCGGGCGCGAAGTGCGCATTCTGCGAGCCCCGCAGAATCCTCAGCACGCGCATGACCTCTTCGCTTTTGTAGTGCGGGGGTTGATTGAGCTGCGTGTGCGCCAGGAGCGGATACATGACGCGCAGGTACGTGTGTCTGAGCGACATCTTCTCGTCTGGCAAGTCCATGAGGTTTCGGATGATGATGTCTAAGAGGACGCGAAGGTCGTTTGTATAAAAGTATTCGTAAGTCGCCTTGGTGGTGAAGAGGAGGTACAGCAGCTTCAAGATGAGAAGCTGCAACGACGTCTCTGTCTCGCGGTTCAAAAGGAGGATGATATTCTCCCCGAAAGTGCGAAACTGCGGCCCATGGAGGCTCAGACACTTGACGATGCGATTCGTGAGCGGAACCTGCGCTCCCGTCTGGTCTGTCACAGCGTCTGTCGACGCCAGCATGTATTGCTCGTTTAGGACAAGCTGGAGCATCAAGCGTCAGCGTCAAGCGCCAAGGCTGATTCGCAAAGGGCCACATACCAGGACTCGAATGGTTGGATAGTGATACGGATCCTGGACATCGTCGGACACGCCCTCAATGATGCGGAACAGGTAGTGAATGAAGCCATCGTCAACCAGCATCAAGTCTTCCAGCTTGAGGCGCTCGACACGAGACATCTCGTACATGAGTTGGAGCAAAAGGCGATGCAGACGTGGGTCCTCGTCATCTTGCCCCAATTTTATGAGCTCCAAGAGGCGCGGGAAGCAGTCTTCGGATATCATTCGGGGAAACGTGGACTCGTCGAGACGGCCGTCGAGGAACAGCAGCGAAGCAATGGCGTGCAGGGACGCGGCCTCTTCCTCCTGCAGGAGGCTGTGGATAATCTGCGTGCGAACGTAGTCGTTGTTCCGCTTGAAGAGCGGGCTCTCCAGCAGCAGGTGGGCGCACACGAGCACGTCGTCCTGCGAGTCGGTGTCTCGATCGCGAAACCTCGACGTGACGTCCAGCCACGTCCGCAGCGCATTGTCGATGGTCTCGTAAGTGCTGTCGCATTCGGTCGACACGCATTCCTTGAGCTCTGCCGCATCGTCAGCTTTCGGGACTCACGGGTTCCTCCGGGCCTTGCGCCGCGCACCGTTCCAAAGCCGCTCCTCGGCCCCCGGAGAGGGCGGCGACGCCTCATCGAAGTCGGCCATGGCTGCCGGGGTCGTCGTCCAGCACCGGCCACGACTGCATCGGGTTTCGCCGGGGCTGCTGCGTTCGAGTAGGGACGAGTCTTACGTGGGCCGGCCGACGGGACGGTCCGGCGACTGCAAAACGCGGACCGGCGACGTGTGTGGTTGCGCAAGGCAAATCGAAGTTGGGCCGGTGGTGGCTGTTGATGGCTGGTGGTGGTCTGAGGCGAAGGTGGTGGGGTAATAGCGTCCAAGCGAGCTTGGCCACTGCCAGCACTGTCTGCCAGCCCGCCTTCCCCCGCTGAGCTTAATATACTTTTAGCCTGGCCAAGACTTGAGCTTCTGCGAGGCCTGTACTACCTGGTGCTCTTCGTCCAGGTACGTGTATGTGCGTCTGTACACGAGCCCGGCACTTCATTTCTGCTTTTGCATCCTTGGTCGTCGCCTCGTCATTGAACGGCCGGGCGCCCCAGGTTGTGTATCTCGCTAAACGCGCCAGTCGACTATACAACTTAGGTCGTTCAACACGGCAACGACAACGCCGTCTGCACTGCGCGGCATGCTTCGTTCGCCCTCAATTAAATGCGTCTACCGATGCTGTGTCCCATCCTGTGGCCATATCCGAGGGTATCATACCGGCTATGAAACACGAGTTGCCGCCCCAGGAGCATATGTGACACGTCGCCGCTCAAGCGCCCGAACGCCCGCAAATTCAAAGGAACCTCCAAATAACGCCAATGCCGTCCCGTCCGTCCGGATACTACCTCACGGCCGCTCCCCCTCTTCTGAGATGTCTACCTTGTCGGCGTATTCACGGATCTTGCTCACGACGTAATCGGTGATGGTGTCTCCCCTGCCCGCAGCCACCCTCAACACAAGCTCGTTGAGATTCTGCCTCCCGAGGATGTCGACGTGGTCTGCCGTGTTGGGCCCTCCTCTTGGATTGAACCGCTCCGGCTCGTGAGGCATCTCCACAACCGTGATTTGGGATCCGCCAGGGTTGTATCTCTTCATCTGCCAGCCTCGGTTACACATGTAGCCGGTGCTCAGGAGATTCACCGTCCCGTCCCCTTCACCCATCACAACCCCATGGTCGACTTCACCTTCGATGAGCCCGGTATCGATGGTAATGTTTAGATTCGTCGCGAGTGGTTGGTCTGGCGTGCGATAATAGTACGCCCGCTCGGTCGGCTTCCCCACGCCATAGAAGCAGTAAATCTTCAGGCTTGGCGCATTGGGGAGGCTAGTCTCCAGGGGGTTGATCCATTTTCGCGGGTCGTTTCTGTTTGCCTTGACCTCGGCCGCGGTGTGCGCCACGCCGTGCGAGTAGCTCCCTTTGATATGGTTTTGGTACCAGTCTTCTGTTGTGTTGAGGAGGTATGCCAGCGAGTCGTCGACTGTGAAGTTTCTGTCTGGCGTGGTCCAGTTGGCTGCAACTTTGAAGTTCAACAAGGACCCGTACGAAAAGGACTGTCCATCTTGGTCGTCCGGCGCTCGGGTCGTGTCTCCCCACACGGCATTGCCGCCGATCGGCAGCATGGATGAGATTCCGGGCATCGCGCGGAATATTTCGGCTCGCTCCTCCTTGCTCAGGAACTTTTCCAGGCCGTAGATGGCAAAGGCGTTCAGCTGTGCCGTGTCTCGCATCTCGCCCGAGAGCACCGCAGTCAGGCCCTTGACGGCACCCAGCAAGCAGCCGCTGATGTTGATCCAGGAGTCGACGTGGCGCTCAACCCAGTCACTGCCGCCGCGGCCGCCCTTGTCGGACTGCACCCAGTTGAAGAAGTAGAAGAGGACTTGGCTGCCCATGCTGTGCGAGGTCAGGACGACCTTGCGGCCCTCGAAACCCACGGCGGTCTCGATGTGGGACTTGAGGCGGGAAAAGTACTGATCTCTCACTTCGAGGTTGGAATACGAGAGGCGCCAGTCGTACGCGGCGGTGAAGGAGTTTGTGGGGTCATAGCCGATGGTGGCCAAGTTCTCGAAAATCTTGTTCCATATCCAGTAGCCCGTGATGAAGAAGTCGGTCGCATCGAATCCCTGCGCGGCGCGCAGCTTCACCAAGGGCGGATCGAGGCCTGTGCGCTTGTCGAGCATGATGTGCCTCTTCCACACCTCCTTGTCGAGCACCAACGCCCTCATCATGGTCCAACTACCCCACAGACGCTTGCGGAAGTATTGCCTCGAGATATTGGCCGTGCCCCAGGACTCAAGTCCAGTGGAAATGACTCCCGGGACCATAATCATGGGATGGTGCGCGTCCAAGCCCTCGGCGCGAGCCTTGAGCCCGACTGAGAAGGAGTCGTAGGCATCGGTGACCTCGCGCTCGCCCTGGACGAGGTCGCGCATGTCGCGAACCAGGCCGGCGGGGAGGACGTCGAACAAGCTATCCATGGACAGGTCGCCGAGCTCGGGAAAGTCGATCAGATCGTTTGTCTTGGCGAAGAAGCCGGCGCCTATCAGGCCAAAGAGGCTCCCGAGCAAGAAGATGAAGGTGTTGCGGCGCTTGCGGGTCTTGGGAACAACGTGCTCGACAACGTGGATGTGAGGCGTCGGCTGGACGGCCGGGCTGTCCTCGCGGAGGTCGACGCCATCGTCTTCGACGATTCTGGTCTCGTGGGGGACGCGGCGGCGCAACGTGGTGGCCATTGCGCGGCCTGGATACAGAGGGCCGTAACCGCGTCGAGGGCGGGGGAGGCGACAAGGCGATGGTGATGGCGACGCAGGTCGAGGAGCGTGCGGTGAGGTCCGGATCTGGGCCGGAGGTCGTGTTTTGGTCGCGTGGTGAAGGTACAGTAGCTAGACTGCTGTTGTTGGATTGACGTTGCGTGGAAGCGCAGCAGCGAGCAGCTTGAGCGGGTTAGGGAGCGCTAACAGAAGCCCGGTAAGGCGGCGCTGGGCAGAGCGCTATAACCGCCGTCGACCGCAAGGGAGGCACGGAGAGGACGGGAGACCGCGTCCGTCGCGCCTTGGGGAGAAGGTGGGTAGACAGCTTCCGAAGGAGGTTTGTTGACGAGAAGAGGAGCTCGAAAACTCTACCGTGGGCGTGGCGGGCGCGAAGACTGACCTGGTACCAGCATTCTGCGGGTGGCTTGGGTAAGGTGACTTTGCGGCGGTCCAGCCCAGGGCAGCTCCCACGATGGACAGGATCCATGGATGCCCATCAATCCGCTCCGCGGCCCACGAAGCCGTCCACTGCGCGTGCGCGCGCCCATGCACCTTGTGCTGCCGCCGCCATGTGATGCGGAAGAGGCGCCCAGCTGTTTCGTAGGTTGGTACCTAGCCAGGTACCTTAGGAATGAGATGGTTTCCAAAGACGCGCGAGGGACGCTTCGTGAAGAGGCTACCTACCTTAGCTCTCGGGGTTGTGCTTTTGTTCTTGTGAATTGCAAGAGTACCTGCGGTATCTACCTACGCAATGGGCAGTGTTGCAAGTTCCTTCGTACCGCCAACGAAGCCCGCCGTTTGCGCCGGGCAGCTGAGACCCGTGCCTTATTACCGTATGCTCCTCCAGCCGTAATACCTTCTAGGTTGCCTCCTCCTCCACCTCTTCTCACACCTCGGGACAAGTACCAAAGGTTCACAGAGCACAGGCAGCTACCTGGCTGCTGGCCCCGCCTGTAGCTGCCCAAAAGCCGGTGGCTCATTCCATCCCACCTCGTCTCGAGCCGCTGCCCCTCCTTCACATCCCATCCATCCCTTCCTCGACCCAAGTCGAGACGAGACGGGTCCGTTCGCAGTCGACGCCCCGCGAAACCCGCCCCGCCCCGGTTCACACGGCGCCTTCAGGTTGTACCTTCAGGTTCCAGTTGTGCCCCTCAGCCTCCTCCAGCAGCGCGCAGCGCACGGCCAATGCGCCTCGACACACTCACTCATATCAACCACGGCCTCGTCTCGTCCTACCTCAGGGCGCTGGTCCCTCTCCCCCGGGTCAGGATCCCGCGCCGGCAGCTCTTCGGCCCTCACGGCATAGCACCGCACCGCATCGCACCGCGCCATCGCTCTCAATCTCACTCGCGGCGGCCGCGGGCACAAGTCCGCCCTTCTTCTGCCCGCCCTGCCCAGTTGGCTTGACTCTCGACTCTCTGCCCGTCGGCACGACCCGCGGCCAGGTCCACGTGCGGTTCGACGAAGCTGGTGCCGACGCCAGGCAACCGCGCCCCCCGCGAGGCGACACCGGAGGTGGCACGCCTAGGTGCGCAGCTTACCGTGTGACCAGCCCTGACGACCCGCAGCCACCTCACCGACGAGGAGAGTTGAGCTCGCCATCCACCACCATCCTGCTGACCGATCGTCGGGCTCCCTCGTCGCTTACGGCGCCTGTCATCTGGGCTGCTTCACCACCTTTCGTCAAAGACGCCCGCTGATGTCCGACGCTGCCGTCCCAGAGCCCATCATGGCACAACCCAGCGGACTGGAGTATATCCAGTACCAGCACGGGTTGGAGTCGGAGTATCTCCCTGCCATCCGATCACTCATCTCCAAAGACCTCAGCGAGCCGTACAGCATCTATGTATACCGCTACTTTCTTTGTCAATGGGCACATCTCTGCTTCATGGTCAGTCATGCCGCCCCGTGATGAGGTTATTATAACCTGACATCTTCTTGTCTATCAAGGCCCTAAACCCTGCCGACTCCTCCCTCATCGGGGTCATAGTCTGCAAACTCGAGGTTCACTCGTCCCACTCCCCGCCTACCCGCCGCGGCTACATCGCAATGCTGGCGGTATCGTCCCCCTTCCGCGGCCATGGCGTCGCCACCGCCTTGGTAAGACGAGCCATCGACGCCATGGCCAATCGCAATGCCGATGAGATTGTGCTCGAGACCGAGGAGACCAACATTCCAGCCATGAGGCTGTACGAGCGACTTGGCTTCCTGCGGTCTAAGAAGCTGCATCGCTACTACCTCAACGGCAACAGCGCTTATCGACTCGTCCTCCCACTACGGGCTGTAGACTCAGACGGCACCCCGGAATATTACGGTGACAACATCACTTGATGGCTGTCTGGACTACAGTTTGCATTGCGTAGCGTCATGGCAGGCAGGCGACAGGATTTTTGCATGGATTAAGGTAGCATAGCAAGCAGTTTTGAGTCGGTGGCGTTGGTGCCTCAGTGAGACTCATCTTGCATTTCAATCAAATTCTTGAAATCGTTCAGTCTCGTTCGGCTCGCAGTTTGCAGGGCCTCTGGTGGCCCGATGCCTTCCCACCATCAGAAGGCGTCTCTGGAGCTATATATCGACGCTCCCAGGCCCCAAGGATTGCCATTGGCAATACCAACATACGTGTAAATGTCTGGCGTCGCCTGTCAGCGGGATCGCCCCCCATCTGTAGGATGCCCACGCACGGGGAAGGTTGTGACTCACCGGGCTTGTAGTACAGCACGCGTCCTCTGGTTTCCACCAGCCTCAGCTCTCGCAGCCGCTGCAAGACCCGGCCAACATCGGTCTTGTCGTTGAAGTCGGCTGTGTAGACACAAATCAGGCGGTCCCTCCTCTGCTCCTCAAAGGGAGGCCTTGGGGCGATCTTGGCGGCAATGCCGAGCTCATTGTTGGCCGTCGCGTGGGCCAAGGTTGCCCAGGTCTCGTTCACCTCTGCAGGTGGGCAGAATATTAACCACTAATTCCGTTGAAAGGAGATGTGACTGTCAGCCAAGAAAAACCTCTGCTGCAGCAGGAGCGCATGGGGAGGCAACTCACCTTGCCTGTTCGGACCTTGCCGGCGTGTGCTAAATTCAGTACGTCCAGAGCAGCTATCTTGCGTTCCTTGTTCATCTCTCGCTGGATGAAAGCTTTAGGTTTGCCGGTCTCTTGGAGCGTCTGTAGGCCGGTCTGCAATATTTGAAGTCTCTCGGTGCCGCCTTCAACGACCAGCTCGAGCTTGCTGCCTTCTTCCACCGGAGCTTCATCCTCGTTCCCTTTGGTGAGTCCACTGTCACTACGTCGTTTCTCTGCTCTTGGTATGTACGGATTGCAAATGTAAAGCCATGGTATATGCTCGCTTTGCTCTGTTGTCAACGGGGGAAGGCGATCGAGGAAATCATCGACCTTTTCCGTCAACTGCCAGGCGTACGGCACTCCGGCATAAGGGTTGTGAAGGCGCGAGGCTTCGTCAGCGAAGTTGATATGCCGCGGCGGACGGGCGGTGCCAGCGTGCTGAAGACGAGCCCCTTCTATGGGGTCGAATTCTTCGACGCGGCGCTGGAGGGTCTTGGTAGTGTCTTCATCACCTGTGTGTGGATGAGCATGCTGGATTTGATACGTCATGGCTCAGGCTGCAGAAGCTTACCGTAAAAGTCTGAGTCGTCTAGATCCATGGTGTCAAAGCTGTCACTGCCGCACAGGCGTGACGCCATACTTGCGGTGGTCAGTTGAGGGCAGGACGAAAGGGCTATGCACGGGAGTCGAGCTGAGCGCTGTCTTTGATGGAGTCAGCTTGAGCAAACAACAGCGAGCCGTCAGGGCACTGCCACTTGCGTGATTCGGCCCCTTCATCACAAACGGGCCCCGACACGACGAACCCACAGGGCAGACGGTTTGGCTATTCTAGTTGCAGCGGATGCAATGACAAGGGTTCTTATTCCAAGGGGAGGCAAGGAAGATGATGCGGTTGGGAGACTTGAACGATTGGGAGGGGAGAACAAATCGAGTGGCTAATGCTTCCCTGGCAGCTTGCAGGCAACATGTGCAGGGGTGCCTGTCAGGCAGAGGCGAAACGGCGGGAGGCCTACTAGCACCTTAGGAACCTTAGGTGCTTGTAGGTGGTACGTGCGGAACCAGCTGGAGGCTCAGGAAAACATGATGAAGTCAACCTGGAATTGATGAGGCCGGTCAAGGCGTGCCTGACTATGGTCGGGTACCTTATTGGTAGAGCCAAGTGAGGCAGGTCTGGGCAGCACCACACCTACACCTGCCTTGTCCTTTCCCTGGGGTGACCCACCTCTTTGGCCGAAGTCAACACCTCAACACCTGGAATCGCTCCGCCGTATCCCTCACCGGGCGATCCTCTGAGAACCTCATCTCAACCATCCATTCCCTGGTCAGCGCTTTACGGTGATTGCCGCGGGCCGCGCTGATACTCGCAAACGTCCCCCTCTTGTCGTAGTTATGGCCTCGGTGCCACCAATCAAGTCAAAGGCGTCGGTGGCCCTCGACCTGCCGCCCAGCTGCATACTCTTCAGTCCAGCTCATCCCGACTTCTTCATGGTCGGCACTTACAACTTGCGGAAGGACGGCACATCCGCCCCGCATTCGGATGCAGATGAAGAGACGGAAGGGTCGAAGAAACTCCAGAGTCGCACTGGTAGCCTCGTCGTGT
This sequence comes from Purpureocillium lavendulum, assembly GCA_029168975.1. Classification (NCBI taxonomy): domain Eukaryota; kingdom Fungi; phylum Ascomycota; class Sordariomycetes; order Hypocreales; family Ophiocordycipitaceae; genus Purpureocillium; species Purpureocillium lavendulum. Next base: position 2,550,262 of record JAQHRD010000005.1, on the reverse strand, counting down.
TCCGGCTACATGGCGATGACCTGTTAGTACACCCCGGAGGCCGGGAACTCTTGGGGCCCGGTGTATTGTGCTGACCCTGTCCAGCTTGAAAGTGCAGACATCGCCACAGCCGTCCGCTCTGCTGGATCTGCGATTCCATCCCGACTTGGGCGGTTATCAAGACATCCTAGCCGTCGTCTCTAGCACAGGCACACTGGCCATCTTCAAGTTTGACCCGATGCAAGACGCAACGAGCCCCTTGTCGCATCTGGCAACGAGCAGTTGTGCCGACCTGGATGACGGCACCCTCTTCCTGCAGTGCGCCTGGCATCCGATCCTGACGCATGCGATCGCCGTGACGACCTCGACCGGCCTTGCCCGGCTCTTGTACTTGGACAGCGAATGGAAAATCAGGGGCCATGCCGACCTGGACGTTCCAAACACACTCGAGGCCTGGTCGATTGCATTTTCTCCTCCACTCAGCCCGGATAGCCACGCCGTCTCTGCATACTGCGGCGGAGACGACTCGATGCTACGGTACACGTCCCACTCTGTTGGCGATGGAGACTCCGCAGACGGCATCGAGGCTCTATTTTCTCCAGTCATGATAAAGGGCCAACACGGTGCCGGTGTGACGGCGATCCTGCCTTTGCCGCTCTTCGCGGATGATGGCGGACGCATTGTAATCACGGGGAGCTACGACGACATATTGCGCGTCTTTTCAATACACGACTTGAACGCATCCCACGGCGCTAAGAGGATAAGACTCCTCGCGGAGGAGAACCTTGGTGGCGGTGTTTGGCGACTGAATTTGGTGGACATGAAGTCGCCTCGAGCTATCCGCGTTCTGGCATCCTGCATGCATGCGGGCGCACGGGTGGTAGAGGTTTCAAGCGAGGAAGGCTCGAGCTGGGGATGCAGGATCCTCGCAAGATTCGAGGAGCACAAGAGCATGAACTACGCCTCGGACTTTGTCGCATTGCCCGGTGTCAACGCGGGACTACGATGCGTGTCGACAAGCTTTTACGACAAGCTCCTCTGTTTGTGGGACTACCGAGAAGAACATACAGCAGAGGCAGCTCTAGAACCCATATAATGGAATATTTTGCATTTCTACCACCGTTTCTTTGTTGTTTGCCTTACAGTGCCTGTGCCGAGCTGAAGCTGATGCGTGAGCAAGCAAACTGTCGGTGATGAGGGAACTAGGGATGGGTGCGATGACGTGCATCACCACGCCCCTGTTTGAGGCAAACCCAATGTCTGGGACCGTTGGTGCATTGTGCAATTGGAAACGTTCGCGCAGGTGCCACTTCGGCACGGCAGATGGAATGTTATAACAAGGTGGCGGCGAGGGTGTACTTGCAAGTCAAGCAGCCAGCTTGCATGTCACCCCGCGCGGCGCATGATCCTCGTTGCACAGACAACATGCTTCCCAGCCTGTACGAGGGGATTTGCCTGCTACACTCAAGCGTTGATATCGCAAAGGAGGCATGCATTGGGTAGAGATGTATTTAACAGCTGCGTCAGATTCCGCGCGGGTTGGCAAAGTGTCCAGCTAATGTTGCGGCGTCGCCCGTGTTCTCATGTCCTTCGCCCGTGACAGCCTCAGCCCAGAGGTTGAAGAGCGGGAAGCTCCCGGGGACCAGAAGTCGGTGTCCGCCGCCTCGTCAGCGGTGCAGGTCAGGTCCCGGGCCCCGCTACCTTACCTGTGGCGGACGGGCAGGGCTGGCTGGTGCTAACATCAGTGCACCCGTACCTACGTCCGGTACCTCTAGGCCCCTCGACTCTCGGCCGTAGGTGGCGGCTCTGCGCCAACGGACGGATCCTGACGCGCTACTCCCAAGGAACCTCGCAAGGAACCTGGAACCACACAAGGCACGGGCATTGATGGCAGCTCGGGGACCCGCATCCACACCTCCAGCTCGTCCATCAGCTGCCGCGCCTCGCCAGGCCTGGCCCGAACCCCCCCACCGCTTCCACCGACCTGCCACTCACCTTACCAACCTAACCTACCGGACGATCCACAAGTGACTGCAGCTGCCTCTTCTTCGACGCGCGACCTTCATCCAGCTTGTCACGCTGCCTTTCGCTCTTGATACCTCCGCCACGGTTTGTTTGTCACTTCTTCTTTTGCCTGCAGTCGCATCGTACGAACCATCTGCCTTCAGCCTTACAGGCAGCTTTTGAACCGTCCAGTCCGCTACCTTTCGTGTGTGCCGCCGTCGTCTCGCGACAGATCCGCCCGCCGGCGTCTTCGCTTGCTCCCGATCTCGCACAGCGTCCACCGCCTCGATCGTTAGACAACTCTTGACCGCTACGATATACCTCTCACGCCGACAAGTTCCTCTCCGACGAATACCTCACTACTGCGCTGCGTGCGATTCTTTCGTCGTTCCGGACCATACAGGGAGCGTGGATCAGGCCTTTCGGAGTGGCAACGTCGTAGGATACGAACTCAGCCGCCTGGAACGCGCCGCTTCCAACGCCGGCACCATGTCTGCCAACGGCGGCGATCCGAGCAACGGTAGCGCCGCCGATACCTTGGCCAAGATACACGGCGCCCTCGAAGTTGTTCACAGCCCATTTTCCACCAACGACGCCCGCCGCCAGGCGCAGTCCTTTCTCGAGGAAGTCAAAGACCTCTCCGAGGCACCGCTTCAGGGCTACAGGCTTGCGTCGGACAAGTCGCAATCCCCCGTGGTCCGCCACTACGCTCTGTCTCTGCTCGAGCACGCAATACGATACCGGTGGTCGACATACAGCGAGGAACAGGCAACGGCCCTCCGCAACTGGGTGCTTGAGCTTAGCCAGGCGATAACGAGGGAGGACCCGACCTACCTTCGAAACAAGATTGCACAGCTATGGGTCGAAGTGGCCAAGCGGTGCTGGGGCGCCAGTTGGATGGACATGGACGCTATGCTCGTCCACCTGTGGCAGGTCCCCGACTCGGCCGTTCACAAAGAGCTCGTCATGTTCATCCTCGAGACCCTCTCGGACGAGGTGTTTGCCGGCGACGACCCGGTAGTCGCGATGAGGGAAGGCATCCTTAGTAAGGCTTGCGTCGAGGTCTTCACGCCTACTGCTGTTCTGCTTGAAGCCTTCCCGAACCGACAGCCCGGTCCAGATGTGCGCCACGGCCATGAAGGGTGGCTCACCCGCATCACTGAATTCATGAGCTATTGCATCAACTCCGGCTCCAAGGACAACGACGAAGTCAACCATTGCACGCTAAGGGCTCTCTCCGTCATCCTGTCTCTCATGCCCTGGGCCATCCCCAAAGCGATTGCCGCTGCACAATGTGTCAAGGTTATGACGGCCGGTTTGGCTTCACCGCACGTTGAGATCCAGAAGGTAGGCCCACGCTCCGCGTGTGTTCCGAATTGGTCGCGTGTTTGCTGACACGCCGGTCCTCTAGGCTGCGTTGGACGCCTTGCATGCTCTCTACGCCCGCACAAACTTCACCGACGAAGAGTTTCAGCGGCTTGTGGCCCCCATGTACACTCACTCCTCCGTCGCCCTGTGTAAAGGCTTGTTCGAGTGGGCAGCCGTCGACGCCGAGGACATTGACGACGATAAGTACCAGATCTTGAAGAAACTTTCAGAGGTACGTTCATTCACCCCGGCCGAGAAGATTCGATCTAATTCGCTTCCAGATGCTGTCGTCCGTCGGCGAGTACTTCGAACGCAAGTTCACGAAGCTGCCGTCTGACGTTGCGCACTCCGACTTCCTCTCCCTTCTTGTGCTCGTCGTACAGAGCCAAAGTCTCATGGTTTCTATTCCCATTCTTGTGACTTGGACCAAGATCCTCAGCCACCGGGCATTGGGCCACAGCGATCTCGTCACGCCACTGATCGGGCCGCTCTTGGAAGTCTGCAGTTCCAGACTCGTGCGCTACGAGAACCTTCCAGAGGACTCCACGGACCCGACATACCTCTTCCTCATGGAGGACACCGACACCATGCCCGAACGACACACATTCCTGGGGAATTATCGCCGATATAGCTGTCAGATTGTGGAGCTGATCGTTCAGCTCCGTCTAGAAGACGCAATTTCTCACATCCTTTCCAGCACAGAGTACTTCCTCCAGCATCTCTATGACGGCCAGCCTGTTTTTAACAGTAAGCAGCGGTCTCGGCATTTGCGAAGTACTCTTCCGTTTCAGAGCTGACAGACGTAGAACAAACCTACTTCAAGCATTCCATGCCCGCTCTTCGTGTCGATTCTCAATTCACACTGGCCGAGGCGGCACTGAAGGGCTACGTCAAGTGGAAGAGATACCATGCAAAGGATGAGGTTGGTTTATTTCAAGGCAGCGCAACGCTTTCAAGCTGACCTGTAGTTAGGCTCAAAAGACTGCTGAGGTGGATGGCATCTTGGCATCGTGGTGTGATAAGCTCCTCCAGTTGAGCTTTGACGTAAGGAAGACCCCTTCAAAGCATTGGACGCCTGGTGGTTTCTGACCTGTGAACTGTACAGGACCCCTTGATCCGCAAGAGGAAGCTGCAGCTGCTTGTCTACTTCTCCACAACCGCCCTCAACAAGAATACGGATGTCATGCTCAAGGTCCTCGAGCATATCCTTGTCACTTGGCCTAACTTGGAACCTGAATTTCGAGCCTTCAATGACGCGGTTAAGGATCTTCAAGGCGAGAGCATGATAGAGTTACAGCGCTTGGCAGCGGAGATGCCGGACCATCTGCTTGTAAGGCCCTTGCTTCTACGTCCGTTAATATTGCGCTTGCTAACAGGGTCTACAAGAACGTATATGACCAGATCGAGGGCCGAGTGAACGAGATGATGTCTTCAGGAGCTTTGGATGAGAAACGGTCGCTCGCATACAAGAGCTTCCTTTTCCTCATTATGTAGTCACCCTCGCGTCCGAAACACGGGAGCAGAGTCGCTAACCGACTACCAGACATCGTGCCAGCGGCATTGACACACAGACCAAGATACAGAAACTCTCCGAGTTCGTCGATCCAGTCAAGGCTCAGTGGCGATCAGAGAACATTAGGGCATCACTCAGCTCGTATTCTAGCTTTTGTGAGTTCCTGGGCTTGGACAAGGCTCAGAAATACCTGGTCAGCCGCAAGGCCCACGAGATCAAGGACTGGGGTGCCGCAGAGCTTGACGCGGAAGGTTTGGCCCTCCAAAGCGAGCTGGAGGAACGACTCAAGGTGTGTTCAGCAGGAAAACTGCGCACGTTGCGCCTAACTGACTGACACCCCATGAAGGCGCTGCCTCTCCGCCCTACAAAGTCATTCTTGGCCTTCTCCGTCGAAAGGCTCGATAAGGCGTCACCGGCATTCCAGGCCTCGTACGCATTGTGGCGAGAGGGTTACTCTAACATTCTCGCTGATCTACTCGAATATCTGAGGCACGTACACCAGCTTGCTGATCTTTCTTCTTGCCCCTGTACTGACAAGCCAACAGATTCGCTCACGCCACGCACAACCCAGATAATTGGGTACTCCTGCCTCATGAGATGCGGCACGCCGTGCACAAGATCCTTAGCGACCGATTTTGGCAGGCAGGTATTTCTGACGGCAGCAAAGATGACTTCTACGCTCGTGTTATCGACAAGAAGAACACTGTCGAGGGCCTGGCATCAACCATTCGAGGCTCGGTGCGATTTGTCAGAGAGACGGCATACGCGATCATATACTGCATGAGCCGGTTGGATCTTCAATTCTACGGATTCGATGGATTATCTGAACCACTCTCAAGCGCCTTGTTTACCGACTCCATTTGGCTGTCGACACATCAGCAGACGAACTTGTTGAACCTGGTCCGATATCTCGTGGATGACTGTCCTGTGGACTACCGAGAACAGTTTCTCCCTCCGCTTATCTCTGCATGTTTCCGTCAGATGGACGCCAAGATCAACGGCGAGTGGGAGAAGATGGAGCGGCAGCAGAGCACCGCGGTCGATGGAGAGGCCGGACTGAAGGAGGAGATGAAGACGGAAAGCATCCTGCGCCAAGTGACGTATACGGCTGTGATGATGATTGCGGACTTTCTCGATCCTACAAAGTCAAGTACGACACACCAACCCCCGCCCCCAAATCAAACATGTTGCTGATTATGAGATATCAGATCCTGCGACGTTGGCATCTCGTGCGCAGAACGATGGTGCTTCAGACGAATCTAAGGCCCAATTTCCGTTGCTGCGCAGGTTCTGCCTATCCCGACAGGAGATCGTCGAGCCGTTACTCGTTTTTTGCACTCACGCCGTCCGCATGAGAGACACGCGCTGCTGCGGAATGACCCTACGGCTGTTCATCTCGCTGGTGCCGGAGTTCCACGCCACGCAAGGGCATAGCCACCACCAAGGAGGCCAAGACGCGCGCTCGGCTGGTCAAACCGCCAGCTCCTCACTTATTCCTGCGGAGCTGGCGTCGGTGATTCGAGAGTACATCGCCTCGGATGTGTTGAAGGCTTGCGTGACGTCGTTCCACGAGCCCTACTTTGTCGAGGTACAGAAGGAGCTCGCGTCCTTGATCGCCACCATCGTCGTCTATTACGGCCCGTCGACGGCAACGCCACGCAACGTTCTGCTGTCGCTGCCCCATGTCAACCCAGCGGAGCTGGATCGGTTAAGCGAGTACATGGCACGGCCGGGATCTCATACGCGACAACAGAGGGCGATTGTAATGGAGCTGCTCAAAGACCTCAAGGGCGTCAGCGTATCAGAGATGGGCAAGCTGGCCAAGAGCGTTGGGTTCGGCGGCCCGTCGCGCGGCAAACGTCACAACCGGAGCAAGATGGCTCAGGGGTTCATGAACGAAGCGCCGTCATCGGACGCTGGAGCAACGCAAGGGGGCCGCAGGGTCACGCCAGATGCACTCGACGGGGTGTCGAACCTGTTCGAGGGTTAGGAGCCAACATATCGTGATTTCTGGCTGATGCGCCTCAGGCACCGTCGTTACGGCCGCGGCCATTGCCCGTAGCTTGGCACATGTGGCGCGGCGCTGCGGTGACGGCGGCTCGGCGCGCGTGGCAGTCCGTCCATCTCCATGGGGTAGAGGCGAAGCGAGGCAAGGCGACTACACGCATCACACGGAGATGCTTTGGCAGACACGCACGTGCAGAACACGAAAAGGGGCGGCGGACGATGAGATTACGGGTCGGGACGGCGCGTCCGTCCGAGTCGCAAGCGGGTCGGACGTGCGACGAGCCAGAGTCAGAGGGCAGATAGACGAGGAAATGTCACGACGACGACGACGACGGGGACGGCGTTTGGGGCAGCTGGCGGGGACGGCGGCAGATACCTGGGCACGTACAACGTACCTAGCTTGCGTCTCTCTAGACTCGCCCGTGTATCTTACATAGTGCGCGGCACCTACGTAGAAAGAAGGGGCCGTGGTCGCAGGTAGACAGGAAAACAAGATGATCAAACGAGAGCGCTCAAGAGCCGACGGAGACGCGGGGCGACTCCACCTGTCCACTCCGGCAGCATGCGTGAGATGGGGGGCGGCGGCGGCCAGGGGTGGCAAGGTGGGAAGCGCAGCGCGGTGACAGGCACACCGGGGGGCGCCAAGCAGTGGTGACGGTGTCATCGCAAACGACGGGCGAGCGCCGCAGCGGAGGAACGGGGTCCAAGGTCACTAACTTAGTAGCTCCTGTGGATGCCAGGGCCAGACAGGACCTCGGCTCAGGGAATTGGGTGGATGGACGGATCCCGTCCTGTCAAGCCTGTGTTAACTGGCAAGGGGCGGTGGCGGGATGGGGCATGAATGGATGCCCGCGAGACGCTGCAGAAGAGTGAAATGCCCGGCTTCGCGTGTGCTCGGCCGGGACGTGTCGAAGCGTCCGAGACATTCCTGCTTCCGGGGTGCGTTTATGGAGCCCGGCCCAGGGGGGATGGGGAAAGCGCACGCGCCTTTATTGATACGATGTGCCTACTTGCGGTAGTCTTCAGGTTGCGTAAGGTAAGGAAGGAATGGGCAGGCAAGCAGGTAAGGTAAGGTGAGCAAAGGTGCCATGGTGCGTCCGCCGTCAATGAGTGAGCCAGGCACAGGCACGCAAGCAATTACAAGTATACCATTGGTTCGAGGTAGAATACCTCGACGACAAGCTTGGTCCTCTGGGTGGCTTGCTCGCTCGCCCGCTCGGCCCAGTGTTGAAGCGCCGCAAGACGACGCGGGGGAGGGCACGTGCCGAGGTATGTCACAATGCTCTTGCATATGTACGAAGTGCGTACGACCGTCAAGCTGCTACGAAGTAATTACGTACACCACGAATGCGGGAAGTCGGAGCGAACGGGTACGTCAAGGTGATTCAAGTACATGGAGGCGGAAGCGGAGGCGGGCTGGTCGCCTTGTGTGGGGGCCGGGTCATGGTCAGATGGATGGATCCCGTCGCCGGCGAGGGGTCCGTTCCCGCTTCCGCGAGCTTACAAGCTGCAGGGGCGCATGAGAAATGCAGGCCTGCCTCGTACATGTACACTGCAGTCGGTGTCCACGTCGCGGGGGCCAATTTGTCACGAGCAAGCCGTCGTCTTCATCAGACGTCATCCCGAGGCGCCGATCGGGCACGGTCGAGCTCGACCAGAGTCGGGAATAATACCACCCTGCCCCCGGTCCCACGCCTCAACGGCGGCTCTCTTGAAACTCTAGTCCCGGGGCCAGGAGGTGGCCGCACCGCGCGGAACAGGTGACAGCGGGTCGCCGCGCTCGTCAAAGCGCGGCGTGACATGAACCATCAGACGCGCCAGCCGCAACGCCGCCGGCTCCCAACATCGGCGGCCGCTCGCCTGCCGGCCGAGAAATGGGGGTCGAGGGCGGCGAGGCTTCTCCAAGACAGTGTCGTTTCATGTCGACCCGGACTTTCGGTCGCCGAGCAGACGCGGGACGCTGCGATGGTGTGAGCGCATGTTGTATATTTAGAGCGTCCATGGGTGATCCGGCCGACCCTTGCTCATGACGATTCATGCCAACAACATGTCTCGCCCGCCAAGGCGGCTCTGACGGCTGAGCGGATGGAAAGGCAATGGCGACCACGCAGACAGCCTGTCAGGCACCAAGATGGCAATTGGGCTGTTGAAGGTATGGGTGCGGACTGGGCCCCTGGGCTGTCGCGGCAGGGTTTGCCGTTTCGTCGCCGGGGTCGTGTCGATGTGCCGTTCTGGTCTGGCAGGACGCAGCACCGTCAGTACTGTGCGTGTTTCGTATGACCAACGCTGACGACGTCGACAGCGGCGAGCAACGGGATCAACCCTCGCCCACGAATCTGCGCGTGGCTGACGGTGCGGGCTCTGGCGTTGCTTCTTCGATCGGCCAGCGTCGTGTGTCGTATCCGTTCAGCTGGCTACGTCTGGGAACGTCTCGCTTTCCCGTTGCAGATCCGTGGGCGCGAAACAAGCGAGACTCAGGACTGGGGAAACGGCGCATGAAAACGCGAGCGGGAGATTATCCAGGATCGGCCAGGGCGGTCAGCGTCGGCACGGTCAGAGGGGATCTCAGGCGACACAAGGCGGCTGGCCGGTGTGGGCTGGTGTTCCAAAGCCGAGCACTTGTACTGTACGGAGTAAGGTACGGTTAGGTAGGTACCTAGGTAGTTTGTGCAACGAGTCAAAGGGGGGGCCAGAGAGCGCACGAGTGAGGGACGGGAAGCGTGGGAAGGCGCGCACGAAGCACAGGTGAGGTAGGCAATTGTAGGCAGGCAGGCACACAGGGAGGGTGTGGTCTCGGCAGTTGCGACTGACGCCCACTGGGAGCGCCGCATTCGAGTACGTATGGCTCCAACAGAGCAGCCCATGGCGGCCACGGAGCAACATGAACCTCGAAGGCAAGGCGAGTCATCCCTGCGCTGCGGCAATATAAGGTAAGGTAATAATAATAGCACGCCGCTGGGTCCAGGTTGTTACTCCCAGCATGCGCCGGGCCATGGATGTGTGATCGCCGGCAGGGGCCAACAGGGTCAAGGCCGGGTTTGCAGCAGCCAAGCGTCCCGTCGTGCGGACCCACGAGCAGATGCAGACACTTTGAGGCGTGGGAGGCCGCGCAGCAGTGGTCGAACATCACGCAGCCATCGAACTACTAGCAACGTGGGGTAGCGCAACGCACGGCTTCGATTTTTTTAATTTCCCCCTCGTCCTGCTTGCCACCTATCCGCACGCTAAGGTATTCGTGACCGGTCGGTAACAGGCCAGCCAGCTTCTACGAGCGGAGGCATCGCGCGACCTTGGCAGTGCAGTCGACATTACAACATCTGGAGGACGTGGAAGCAGCAGCTTTATTGGCAGGAGCGCGGCGCCCCGCAGACCGAAGGGCTGGTGAGCTGTGTTAATCGAATCCCCGTTGCGACGCTGCCTGTCTCAGCGCATGCAGGCAATGCAGGCGCGAGTTGCAACGTCCATGGATAAGGTACCTACCTGGTGCGGATTACTTACTGCACAGCAGAACGTAGGCGCCTTGTCGACGCCGGTGCGTTTGCCCGGCCTGCGGCATGGCGGGCTCGGCAACGGCCGGGCCCCATGAGCCTGCCGCCCGCCTGCATGGCACGGTGGACGGTGGAGCTGGCGCAGAGGCAACGAGGGGCCCTTGGGCCCTGTGGCAAGGCGGCATTCGACAAGGCGTTGGTGGGTGCGAGTTGGCGGATATCTGAAGTGGTCCCTCCTTGAGCTACCTAGCGTCCAGCGTGGCAAGGGGGCCCCCAGCTGGCCCAGGAACGGCCATCAACAAGCTTGCCGACGACAGCAGCGCCGGCGCCCCGGTTTCCCCGGATTAGCGGCGCGCCACAACGGAGCCCTCTGGTGGCATCTGCCACCTCGCAGCGCGAACCTGGAACCCTCCGTCCCGGCCACGGTGCCCGTGCTGCGCTGGTGAGGATGACTGTTGCTCGACCGCCGCCGCCACTGCAAGGGCGACGACGACGGCGGCGGCGGGGATCTGGCATTGCCCTTGCGCCGGGGTCCAAATGCGACGTGGGCGCACAGCATCGGCACCCTTGCCTTGGCTGAGGTTGCACCCGTTGCTCTCGGACGACTTTGTACAGTAGTCACTCCCGTCCTGGAGTCGTGGAGCTCGCATCTTGGATGTTTGGCTAGCACTTCAGGTCGCTGCGTTAGGGGGAGGGGAGCTCGCACGTGCGGCGCCACCATCGCCTCATTCTTAAACAGCCAGAGTCTTAGTAAGAGCGCCTTTGTCTGTTTTGGGCTGTCGCTGTGCTGCTCGAATGGGTGCCAGCCCGCCAGCCCGCCAGCGCAGCTTCGCACGGCGATGTGCAGGCGTCAGGTCCAAGGTGGCATCAAGATGCATCATCGGAGGGAGGCCCACGGCTCGTGGACCTCCCGACGAGCAACTCATCCCTTCTCGACGCCTGGCCCTCGCCCCTGTCTGTCTCTTGTCCCAGGCACGACCGCACAGGTATCGCAAGCGAGCGGCACAGAGCCAGAGCCTCCACCCTCACCGGAACGTCATCAGCGACTATCTAGCAGCAGATTCGTTACAGAGTCGCAGACTGTGGGCTGCAGACAAGCTTGACTGCAGCCTGTTCGGGACCACCCCAGGACCCCACCCCGTGGAAAGTCAAATCTTTGGAGTTTGTTTGTGGCCTCTTCCCGCCACTCCCCTCCGCTGCGCTGGCCCCCTCCCCCCCATCCACGACTCTCGCCCGTTCCTCTTTGGGCCGTGCGTCGACGAATTGGTGTTTTGGCGTCTCCGGGCTGCAGAAAGGTCGCCTCTGCTGCGGTGCCGTTTTTGTGCGGGTGCTGCGAGCATAGTCTCTGCCCGGCTGCGTTGTCCGGCAGTCAGGGGGTCGCGAGCCGTCGTGGCCCGGTTCCCCTAAGGGGTATCGGTCAGTGACAGAGCCGTCCCGCGACTCCGTATATCGGGAGAGGGCATGGATGGCGCCCGATTGCCTCGGGACGGCACCCACCGAGCACTTGACTGGCCCAGCGCTTCCAGACACGGCAGCGGGCCACCAGTAGCAGCAGGTGAGGTGGGAGGCAGGAGCATTGGATGGATGGAGGGATGGATGGCAAGGATGAGAACCCAGCAACCCGCTGGAAGGCCCCGCCACGTCCTCCTACCTTGGCAACTTGGTAGGGGCTCAGCGGCAACGGGCACCACCGCCTCAGGCAGGCACTCTTCAGCACCACCCCAGCGGCGAGGGCTGCCGTCACAGGCTCCCAAGGTTCCAAGGTTCCAACCTATTCATGGCTGGCTGCACGCCGCCGTGGTGGTGCTCGCGCCGCCGCCGCCACCACCGCCGCCGCCGCGTGGGCTGCTCCTGTTCCAGGTAGGTTGCTGAGCTGCCGGCGCACCGACCCAGCGGGCACCCCCAGCTTGAGCTTTACGAGGCCTGGACAGCCTGAGGCGCGTCGTGAGCCAACCTAACCTGCGTGAGCCCCCCGGCCCCCCCCCCTTTGGCCGCCCTCCTCCGCGTCCATCCTCCGCCGCCCGCCTCTCAGTCATCCATCCCCCCGTCCACCTCCATCGGAAAAGTCAATCCCAGGTCCCCCCGACTCCGTTCCAGGCGTCCGCCCGCCCACCTGAGTGGTCCGCCCCGTCCACAGGCCGTGCGACCAATACAGATACAGATGCGGTGCGCTTCCCATCCGCCGCCACCACCATCCACCACCACACCACGTCGTCCGTCTGCCGTGCCGCGACGCATTGAAGGTGCTCGCCAAACTGCCGTCTCATGTCTCTATGCTGCCACGACCTGTCACCAACCTGCCATCGGTCTCTGCGCACGCGCCGCTTGCACGCTCTCTCCCTCTCTCTCGCTCCTGTTCCAAATCGGCTTTCTTTAACCTAGAGGCGCCTTTGCTCCACGACATTACATCACCATTGGCGACCTTCTAAGCAATTATACCCGCTTCCCCGTCCTTATTCATCATTCCGCCCTCCCTGCGCAGCCCGACTTCATCGCCAACCACGCTCTGCCCTTGGACGTCGTTTCGTGCACACATCTCCGCCATTCGCCTCCCCCGCGACTTAACGCTCAGAGTCGCATCCTCGTTCCTGCAGCTCTTGCTGTAGCACCGCACTGCCGTCATCGAGGTAGTGCATGTCCAACACGGCTCGACGGCATCCCGCACCGCCCGCCCAATTTCCCATCCTGTGGCATAGGACGGCTTTCGGCCTCTGCTCGCGTCGCGTCTGGCCATATCCTACCGTCTTCATCGCCCTCCCTATCGAGATTCGGCTGCCGGCCGTTGTGCAAAGTCGTTGCTGCCCCGTCTCTGGTGCACTGCTGTGCCGGTTGTTCGACTCAGTCACGCCGGCTCGCAACGACACGAGGCGCGCGTTCACCTCACCGCCATCACATCAGCCCTCGCTCGCTATCTCCATTGGATCCGCCTGGGGGACTCGCAGGCCTCGTCGTTTCGCGCCGGGTCCCTCGTTTCTTCACACTGGCTCCCGACCTGACGGCTCGCCTACCGTTTGCTTTAGTTCGGGCCGTCCGCTGTTCTCGAGACGCGTCCTGCCATCCCCGTGCAACTGACAGCGTTTTGGGCGACGTCACACATCCTTGGCATTCTGTCTACGATCCAAACATCTCTTACATTTTCTTCCGATCCGTCTGGGGTCTCGTCGTCTATCTCTGGCCCTCTGGGTCTCAAGGCGTTGCGGGATATCAGTCCTTGGCTCCAATTCTACCCTACCTCACTCAATCCATCGCCTTCCCCCCCCCGGGGGTTCGGTTTTCCTTCCACCTCAATTCGCAGTTGTCATGGTGTACTGCGGTAAGCCCTCTCGGGGCTGCCAGATGTGCAGAACCCGCAGGATCAAGGTAAAATAGCCACGCTCGTTTTAGATATACAAGTCATGCTCACTTCTCACCTGCCCAGTGCGACGAGACCAAACCCACTTGCAATCAGTGTGCCAAGAGCCGAAGGATATGTCCCGGCTACAAGGACGAGTTCGACTTGGTCTTTCGGAACGAGACGCAGGCGACGGAGAGGAGGGCAAGGAGGGCCAACAAGAAGGCGCTTGAGCAAAAGTACGGTAAAGATTCCGAGTCGGGCGAGAGCTCCGCGTCCTCGTCATCCCCGGCTTCTTCCACAGACACCTGCCTCATACCTGCATCACCACAAGTGCCCCTCGAGGATCAAGCAGCCTGCCACTTCGTCTCAAATTTTGTCCTCGTGCCGCCTCAGGGGAGTGTCAGGGGCTACATGGAGTTCCTCATACCCCTCATGAAAGTGGGCAATACACCCCCACACTTTCGATACGCATTTGATGCATGTGCCTTGGCCTCTCTCAACAATCGCGTCGGCACTGGGAACGATTTCGAAAAGGAAGCGCTCGGCAAATACACCAAGGCGCTATCGGCCACCTTTGCAGCCATACGGGATCCGGACGTTGCCAAGCAAGACACGACACTAGCATCGGTGCTTTTGCTCGGCTTATTCGAGAATATCACAGCTAGGCAGCTTGGGATGCTCGCTTGGGGGTCACACATCGAGGGCGCAATCCAGCTCGCGAGGGCTAGAGGCCGCAAGCAACTGCGGACAAAGGTTGGCCTGGCAATGTTCATTGCCGTGCGAACGCAAATGGTTGGTCATGTCCCCTCCTCCACCTCAGGGCATTTGGACTTGAAACAGTTTCCTAACCGCTGGAACCTATACAGATCATTCATAGCCTCACCACGTCCAAGAGCCCCGTCATGGGGGCGGATTGGTGGATGAACGACACTGTTCGAGACGAACATGCATCTGACTGCCAACGGCTCAACATTGTCATCGGAGAGCTGCGGGCAGAGACTAACAGACTCCTCACGACGCCAAACCGATCTCCCGACCACGTTGAAAAAGTAATGGACATGATCAAGCGCTGCCAGGCCCATGATCTGGCTTGCGCAAACTGGACGAAGAAGCTCCCGGGGTATTTTCAGCCGCAGACGGTGTGCTGGGAGGACAACGTGCCTTATGGGGACTACACGAAAGCAGAAGTATACCCGGGGCGGGTCGATGCGTACCAAGATCTATGGGTGTGCAGCGTGTGGAACATGATGCGATGCTCTCGCATCGTCCTGGCGTCAATCATCGTCCGCTGCGCGGCTTGGATTTCGTCTCCGGTGGACTATCGAACGACGCCAGAGTATGCCACGGCAGCCCGCACGTGCGTCGACACCATTACCGATATTATTGCGTCTGTCCCATATCAGCTCGGCTGGTTCTCAAAGCGGAGGGACCTCCTCGAGCGGGCCAACCTCTCTTCGGGCTTTGGTTGCGGGGAGGAAGACGCGGCAAAGGGACTGGGCGGCTACTTCATGACCTGGCCGCTGGCTCTGATCCACGGGCAAGACTACATTACAGACTCTCAGCGGGCTTGGGTTCAGGGTCGGCTCGAGTATATCGGTGCGCAATTGGGCGTGAGATATGCGCACATGCTCACTCAGGTATGGCATCCTTGGACCTCGCCATCATATTCGGTACACGCTAACGCCGTCGCCGTAGCTCAACGTCCGCATTCCCTCTATGCTTATCCGTCGAGATGGGCTGGTGGCCAACCCGTACCCACAGTCGCATGACTTCCAGAAGCTGCTCTCGGGCAAGCTGTCGCCCGCGGAACCAGGAGCTGGGGCGAACCCCTTGCAGCAACGGGAGGCGATGCAGCGAGAGACGATACAACGTCAAACTGCCGAACTCGTAAGCAAGGCAATGGGGACATCGGGCAAGATCGACGAGTGGACGGCAAAGACATGGCTTCAACTGCAACATTTCTCGACGACGACGACAACGACAACAACAACTTCTTGAAAGTGTGGGACTTTGGTGCGAGGAAGCATTATTAAATGGCTTCCTCTTTGCGATTGCTTCGTCTTTGCGATTCGGGCGTGCGATCTTCCATACCCCCTGGGCCGGCGTGCTGACGGATATCGTATGTCGAAACTTTTGCGGGCTCATCAAGTGCCATTTACATTTGTCGTGTCATTTAACGGCGTTGTTTGGGTTGAAATGGCACCTCATGCTAGGCTCTTCTTTTTCTTGGATAGCCAACGACTCGCGTCCCACGTAATGCCCGGGGAAGAATGCAGACTACGATGAGACAATGGTCCTCGGTGCCTCGTGTATATCCGTAGCACTCTGCTTTGCAGACGGACAGTGATTGTGCGGCCGGTCTTTAACGGACATGATCATGACCGGGTCAGAACGACATACACAGCACTTCAGTGACGCACGGAACCAGCCGGGTCCTAATCGTCTCATCCCCTTCCACCGGAGGATGACAATTCGGAAACTCCGAGATCTCTAAACGTAAGACAGGGCTTATACTGCCATGGGTATCGCTGTAACAGCTTCTACGCCCCATCTCCTGATTGAAGAGTGGCGTCTTTGCTGTCACGGGAACGTTATTTCGAGACTAAGATGAGAATCCACCTCTCATATCAAGTTGTAAGTCCGACAAAATAGCGGTCTTGTTGTATTTTAGTATGTATGTGGTATGGGACTGTAGAGATTCGACTCTTCGACTCTCTACTGCGCCCCCTTGAGCAGAGACGCCCCCAGTCACGTCCCGAATGCGCAACCGCCTGCGACGCGGACAGGGACCGTGATGGCGAAGGGCCTGTTGGAATAGCAATCTTGTCATCATTCGTTACCCCGAGCGGCCTGGCGCAAGGGGCAGTGACGGCGTGACTCGTAGTCCGCGGACGGCATCAAAGTCGCGGTCCGTGGCGGCGCCTGGTCTCGAGGGGGCGTCATGGGGGTGGTGGTCGCTTGTCGCAAAACCGCAATATTCAGGTACCCCTCGGGATCGGCGTGCACCCATAGATGGCCCTGCCAGTCCGTCCGCTCGCCCACCGCCCCGAGCGAGCGGCCTCTACTTCTTCCTCTTCTTGCTGAAGCGCATAACCGGTTAGCCGCCACAACCACCCCGGAGACCCAGCCAAGGGGCAGCGCAGCGCAACGCAGGACAGGTGAAACTTACAGCTCCTCTTCCTTGGGCGCGTTGCCCAGGTTCCAGGCCTTGACGACCCAGCTCTGCGTGGTGTCGACGTACTTTTCGTTCTGGACCTGCTTGACGCCGACGCGTACGCCGTCCTTTGTGAAGACGACGTTCTTCTTGCCCATGCGCTCCGACGCCGTGTCGCGGATCTTGGTGGCGGAGACGTAGACCTGGTAGACGACCCAGGCGATGGCGGACACGACGATGATGGCGATGACGAGCGGGATGATTTGCCTGCGTGAGAGACGCTGGTCAGTCCACGATCCGTCCGTCCGTCTGTCAGCTCCGTCCAGCCCTGCTCGCTCGCTGTTCCGGGGCAGGGGGGGTGGGAGGAGGGAGTTGCGTGCGCAGGGCGTCGTCGCCGCTCTCGCGACGGCGTGCTGACTGCGGTGCGACGAACATGCGTGCTTGCGCAAGCGGAGAGAGGATGCGGTATCTCACCAGACGGCAGACTTGGAACCGCGCGCCATTGCTGCTGCGATGCCGACGTGGAGGGCAAAAGGGTAAGTGAGGCGATGTAAGTGGGAAAGGAATGAATGCGACGGAGGGCGCCTGGCAATGGGGGAGGGAGGGGGAAGCTCGAGGCACGGACGGCGGGCGCAAAGCGTGACGCAGGAGGCGGCGGGCGAAGGCGGGTAGGTGCTTCGTTGGCACCTAGCTACAGATGAGGTGTGCAGGAAGGACGGTGAATGGCACAGAGGGGCGACTGGAAAAAACGAGGGCGAGTTGAGTTGGCGGTGCTGCAGATGCTACGGCTGGTCGGCAAGGAGGGTCGAGATGGCGAGCGATGACAAAGTTCGGCGCGCCCGTGGGCCCAGGGGTGACCGCTGTGGAGGGCTGCTATTTGTCGGCATCGATGTCTCTATTTGCATTGGATGGGAGCATGTTCAGCCCGCGCCTGGGCGTGAACCGGCATTTCCCACAGGTGGCCAGCGAGATCTGCCGGTCTGGCGCGCTCGGCCGAGAGAGATTCATCAGTGGCTACGATACTGCGACCACAACAAGCATGGGGGGATAACGTCGAGCATGTGCGGCGCAAGATGGGCCATCTATAACTAACCCATTCTACGAAGTAGTAACATAGTAACCAACTGCGCAACCATTTCCGGCGTGTCGCAGGCAGTCCTCGATCGCGGTGGGCAAGTAGAGCTGCTGATGCGTGCAAATAGGAATACTCGTTTTGCAAAGGCTGCCGCCGCGGTTTAGCAGGTGGAGGCCTCGTCCGCAGCGGACGCGCGCGACGTCGAGTTCAGCTGCCATGGCAAGGATGGATGGAGAGCCTGGCATAAGTGGATGGGCGGCTCGCATGTGGGAACGAAACATTGGGCCCGCGCAACCCCAGCCGTGGACCGGAGCCGCGTTGGTGAGGTACGAGTACCTCCTGATGCCGCACCTGAGGCCCTCGGGCCTGTGCAGTCAAGCAGTACTCGTCCGAGCACCTCACCCGACCTCGCCTGAGGGAAAAGGTGGCTGTCAAAGCCCAAAGCATCCCTGCCCCGTCCCGGCGCTGGCCAGGTGCATCGCCTGCTGCACGTCACATCTGTCGCCCGTGGGAGGCGAGCACCGGCCCGATACGAAGGGACGGCGTCTCGGCGCGACTTGCGCAGCCTCCGGAGGCCGTGCTTTCGGTGTACAACGGCGTGTACTTGACGCCTCGCAGGACCCTGCTGGTTACGTTCGTCCGTGATACACGATATTGTTGTTGATATACATATCGGCCCTGGGCCGCATACTTCGCTGCAGATGACGGAGGTTGATTCGTCACGCAGCACGCCTGTACATGACAGGCCGAGATGCCGGGCGGTGATACTCCACCGGTCGCCTGCAGCTGGCGCATCTGGCCTTACAAGGCCACCCGAGAATTACCTTGTTTAGTACCTAGGATACCCCGTAAGTGTCGAGGGGATTCGAGGAAGGATGCACGGAAATGTCGTCTCAACATTCGTCGTCCCACCACCTACGGAGGGGCTCGCATCGCAAGCCTCCCATGCGCCAGTCGACCGGCATCGAGTCGCCCGTCGCCCGTCTGTTCCGGCGCTCCAATCGGCTTGCCCAGTCCCAGAACTCGCAAAAGTAGACACAGTCAAGCCCCAAAAAGGTTCGTGTTGGACCGCCAGGTGGCAACTCGAACAGGGCAGCCGCGTCGACGCGGGCGGCGCTGCCTACCCTGGACCCTGTGGATGAGGTCTGGAAAAGGACACACAAGCAAACAACTGGGCCGTGCAGCTCACTAGGTAGCCTGCCAGCCCACCTCCCCACACTTGCAGCACCAGGGGGCCAGCTTCGCACCACACCTCAACTCGTGCTCTCCTCCTCCTCCCT
Organism: Purpureocillium lavendulum; assembly: GCA_029168975.1. NCBI lineage: Eukaryota > Fungi > Ascomycota > Sordariomycetes > Hypocreales > Ophiocordycipitaceae > Purpureocillium > Purpureocillium lavendulum. The sequence continues at coordinate 2,531,060 of JAQHRD010000005.1, read as the reverse complement.
CCTCCTCCTCCTCCTCCTCGCCGACCTCAACGCTCCGCCTGCAATTCCAGGGCCAGCATTCCACGCGTCCTCCTCCCCCCCGACCGTCCAAGGCCGCCGCCTCTCGGCTTCAAATCGACTCCTTGGTCAGCGTCTGCACTCGCTGCGGAGCTGTTCGCCGACCGCTGTTGTCCTCCGCCGCCGCCGCCCGCCACATCGTCATCTAGCAACCCCGTCCCCGCGGTTGCGCCGCCGCATCGTGCCATGTCGGCTCCCCCAAACGACGGCTATGCCCAGTACCCGGGTCAGCAGATGGAGCCCGAGCAGCCTGCCCCGGCCGGCAGCCCCCCGCCCGATGCTACCCACGCACACGGCGGCAAGAAGAAGAAGCGAGGCTACGCTGCCGGCGCCTTTGATGTAGGAGCCGGTGCCAATGCCGCCGTCGGTGGCCAGGCACAAGGAGGAGCGCCGCAGTATGGAATCCCTCCGGCCCAGCAGCAGGCCGCAGGCTACGGCGGCTACCCTCAGCCCGATGCTCAGCAGCCCGCGCCTCAGGGCTACCAGTATCCTCAGGGTTACGGAGCTCCCCAGCCGGGCGTTCAACCCCAGCAAGCTGGTTATGGCGGCTACCAGGCCCCCGATCAAGGCTACCCGACTCCCGTTGCCGGCGGCCAGCCCGGCGCTTCTGGCGTCGCCGGCATCACGCAAGGCATGGGCGGTATGCAACTCGGCGGCCAACCCCAGCAGCAACAGCCTCCGGCGCCAGCCCAGGCCGCGCAGGCACCCCGAGTCGGACCTCTCAACCACCTGTATCCCACCGACCTGATGAACCAGCCCTTCTCCGTCTCGGAGCTGGACTTGCCTCCCCCGCCGATCGTCCTCCCGCCCAACGTAAGTGTATCGCCTGCACATAGAAGCTCGCCACCAATCCGGGCCGCGCTGACATGATGCCCTACAGACCAGTGTGACGCCCTCGCCAGATGCCAATTGCCCCTCTCGGTATATCCGCTCGACGCTCAACGCCGTACCGACAACGAATTCGCTGCTCAAGAAGTCCAAGCTGCCGTTTGCGCTCGTCATCCAGCCGTATGGCGCGCTCCACGATGATGAAGACCCCGTTCCGATTGTCCAAGACCAGGTCATCTCGCGCTGTCGCCGCTGTCGTACCTACATCAACCCCTTTGTCACATTTCTCGACCACGGCCACCGGTGGCGATGCAATATGTGCAACCTCAGCAACGACGTTCCACAGGCCTTCGACTGGGACGCCGCCGCACAACAGACGGTCGACCGCTGGCAGCGCCATGAGCTCAACCACTCCGTCGTCGAGTTTGTCGCCCCCCAGGAATACATGGTCCGGCCTCCGCAGCCATTGGTCTATCTGTTCCTGTTTGATGTGAGTTACGCGGCCGTTTCCAACGGTCTTTTGGCCACTAGTGCTCGCACGATTCTCGACAGCCTCAACAGGATACCCAACGCGGACAGGCGTACGCGCCTCGGGTTCCTGGCGGTCGACACCAGCCTACACTACTTCTCTATCCCGAAGGATGACGACGAGAATGCCGAGACCAACATGCTCGTCGTGAGCGACCTGGACGAGCCGTTCCTTCCCGTCCCCCACGACCTCTTGGTGCCCCTGACGGAGAGCCGCCAGAGCATCGAGAAGTTTCTGCAGAAGCTCCCAGACATGTTCCAGAACAACCAGAGCAACGGCTCCTGCATGGGTTCGGCTCTGCGCGCCGGACACAAGCTTATCTCTGCCCTCGGCGGTAAGATTGTCGTCCTCACGGCTTCCCTGCCAAACATTGGAGCCGGAAAGCTGGAGATGAGGGAGGACAAGAAGCTTTTGGGTACCTCCAAGGAGGGCAGCCTCCTTCAGACAGGCAACAGCTTTTACAAGAGTTTTGCGGTCGAGTGCTCCAAGAACCAGGTGTCCATCGACATGTTCTTGTTCTCGTCTCAGTATCAGGATGTGGCGTCTCTGAGCAACCTCCCGCGATATACTGGTGGACAGACGTGGTTCTACCCTGGCTGGCATGCGTCCCGACCCGAGGACGCCCTAAAGTTTGCCTCTGAGTTCAGTGACTACCTGTCCTCAGAGATTGGACTGGAGGCTGTCCTCCGTGTGCGTGCGACCACAGGCTTGCGCATGAACACGTTCTACGGCAACTTCTTCAACCGCAGCTCGGATCTGTGCGCTTTCCCGGCATTCCCGCGCGACCAGTGCTATGTTGTCGAGGTTGCTATCGATGAAAACATCACCAAGAACTTTGTTTGTCTGCAAGCTGCCGTTCTCCACACGACATGCAACGGCGAACGACGCATCAGAGTCCTCACGCTCGCCCTCCCGACCACGACCAACCTGTCCGACGTGTACGCTTCGGCGGACCAGTGTGCCATTACTGCCTACTTCAGCCACAAGGCCGTCGAGAGGACGCTGGGAAGCGGCCTCGAGGCTGCCCGGGATGCCCTCCAAGCCAAGCTCACCGAGCTTTTGCAGACTTTCAAGAAGGAGCTCGCTGGTGGTAGCATGGGTGGAGGAGGTTTGCAGTTCCCGGCCAACCTGCGTGGCTTGCCTGTCCTGTTCCTGGGCCTGATCAAGAATGTCGGCTTGCGTAAGTCGACGCAAATCCCTTCCGACATCCGGTCTGCCGCCCTGTGCCTCTTGTCGACGCTGCCGGTCCCGCTTTTGATGCGGTACATCTACCCGCGACTATACTCGTTGCATGATATGCCTGACAATGCTGGCATGCCGGATGAGGAGACCGGCCAGATCGTGTTGCCACCCCCGCTGAACCTGTCATCCGAGCGCCTTGTGTCGTACGGCCTGTACCTGATCGACGACGGCCAGACGCAATTCCTCTGGGTTGGCCGTGATGCGGTGCCTCAACTCATAGCCGACGTCTTCGGTGTCGAGGATCGCACGCAGGTGCACGTTGGGAAGGGCAGGGTCCCCGAGCTTGAGGGAGACTTCAACGAGCGAGTAAGGGCTGTTGTGCAGAAGAGCAGGGACCACAGGTCGCTCGGCGTGGGAAGCATCACCGTACCGCACCTCTACGTCGTGCGGGAAGACGGCGAACCCAGCCTGAAGCTGTGGGCGCAGACGCTTCTCGTGGAGGACAGGGCAGACCAGGGCGTCAGCGCAGCGCAGTGGCTGGGCGTCCTGAGAGAAAAGGTTAGTTGATGCGCCGGCTGGCTCGCCAAAGGAGACGTCCACAGAACGTGACCGCTGACGAAGGCTTTACAGGTGGTACAGTGATGGGCGACAAAGGAGCATCGACATCTTCCTTGTATAGACGGACAGAGAGAGGAGTTGTGCATTGACGAACGGAGGCGGCGCTGCGCCAAGATGGCGGAAAAATGAACGATCAAAGGATACTTTAGCTGAGCAATTGCTAATAATTCACTCTCGGAAATAATCCTGCGAGCAAAGACGTGATGGGAGATGGGCTAGGGGGTCCGCATGAGGCCGAGTGAGGGCAGTACGGGCAGCATGCGGTCCAGGTCAGGACTCGGCATTGTCTGCAAGGCACCACCACACACGGCAAGCTCAAAGCCGGTGGGACGAGCTCAGCAGACGCCACCTATTTTGGGGCCCTGCCACAAAACATCGAAGGCTTGGAAGGGCCGTTCATGCACCTTGTGTGTGGGCTCTCAAAGCGCGCCGCACAAGGCATTCCGGAGCAGGGTCGCATCGCAGCGGTGCGGCGGACCTTGATCTGCGCGAGAGCGGAGAGCGAACCACCGAGGGGCCCGTTCATTCACAGACCACGGCACGATTCCATCTTGCTGCTGCTTCTTTGTGTGTGTCTCGTATGGTGAGGATGGCCTCAGGGACGCCTGGGTTCGCGCAGGTGGCACGGCGACGGCGACGATGGGGGAAGGGGGCCGAGTACCCGGGCGTGAAACGCGCGCCGTGTTTGCGCTCGCGGGTGGACGGGCTGGGCCGGTCGTGATCAGCCAAGCAAGCTCCCCTTTTTTTTTGCGACGTGCAGGTATGTACGAGTAATAATGCCCCGTGCACCTGACACTCGCACTCGTTCCTGGCGCGCGCGCGCAAGACGAGGCCAATGGGAACAGCGCACTTGGCGCCTTGCTGAGGTCCCGGCCGGACAGTGGAGCTCGACTCACTCGCTCTTGTTACTCCGGTACTGCTCTTCACGCTTCTGGGCCCTGGAGAGCCCGTCCCGGGCGTGTGTGGCATTGGACCATGGCCAACTGACAACGAGTGTCCGTCGGTACAGCCAGCAACTGGTCGAAGTGAGGTTGTCCCTGCGATGGGAGCTCCGGCTGGGCCCTGCGGCCTGGCGTCGGCGGCGGCGTCTGCTGCACAGCCTAGCCAGTTACGGGGTCACATTTCAGGCGGCTTTGAATAATAACAAGCACCTGAGGCAGGCAGGTAATACTAGGCAGGTAGGGAATAAACGAGCGCGGCGAGGACTGGAACGCAGATGTGAGCTCAAACGGTCGGCCGGTCGTGGTAGCTGCTAATAGCTAGCCCGTCCCGGCACGACGGGCGACGAGAACGACGGCGACGACGATGGGAGCCAAAAGAGACAAGGAGGGGGAGGGGCGACGGGCAAGGGTGGTGCCTGACGTGAAACCCTGGCGGCTAACCTGAGGTGAGATGGTGAGGTAGGTGGCCCAAGGTACCTGTAGTGCGCCTCTGTGGTAAGGGGGTGCTCGAAACCGGGTCGGGCTGGACACAGCTGCGGGGGCTCGCGCCTGTTGCGGCCATGTGGGGGGAGGGGCGGGACAAGGAGGGGGGTGATGCTGGTGATAGCCTCCACTGGGCAGCTGGGCAGTTCCACAGAGCGCGCCTTTGCGTCTGGCTTTTTGGCCGCAGAACCTGGGAGGCAGGCAGGTAGGTACTTTACTCCATTGTCGTTGTCGGTGCGTGTGAGCGAGAGGATGTCGCGCACGCCCGTCGTACCTCATCCCATAACCAATAGTAAGGTACTAACTAACTTACCCATTATTCAGCTTATCTGGAACGTGCGTGCGTGTGTACAAAACTGCGCAGGCGAATAGCGAAAACATACAGACTCATCATCGTCCCACGCCCACGGAACCTCTCGATCGCCTCGTCTTTCGTCAAAGGCAGGCCGTCGAGCCCTGTCTTTTCGTGACGCCGACCGACGGTGTAGCACCGAGGTGAGTTGCGACAAGCTTCCATTTCATCGTTCGGACCGGGGGCCTTGGTTGTCCTTCTCAGCGCGCGCAGCCAGACAGATTCCTTTAGCTCACCTGGCTCTTGTGATTCACACAGCAAGTGCTGCAGGGCCCATGCCTTACTTCCGGTACAAGCCGTTGTTCATTCTGCGGTACCTTGGCTTGGATGCCGAATTTCTTCATGGCCCCGACGGCATCTTTCTTGTTAATTACACCGACAGACGACACCTCCTCGCCGCCTCCAGCTACCCGGACCGCAAGCGCGGCAGCCAAACTTTAGCACCGCTGGCTTGCTGCCCTGGTGATGAGGGGCGGGACGGGCCTTTTTGGGGACACCCGACAATGACCTGTCGCGGCTGGCCACTGAGGTGGCAGGGTTCCATCCCACCTTTACGAGAGAGCCTGGTGCGCGGCGTCGGAGAACTGGCAATTTGGATCCAATGCAGTGAGGGGCACTCGGACCCCTCATTTCCAGACCCGCCCGCCGGCGCGCTGAGTTTGGCTGGACGGCTGGTTGTCTGTCTGGCTGGCTGTCTGTCGTCCAAGAGGCCTGCTGGTGGCTGATGCCGGACAAGAGCTTGAGCATCCAACCTGGACATCGCATCTTCCCACCCAGTGGTCATCGTCCCGCCGCTGTACTAATGGCCGGCCCCCCCGTCCTCTGTCACAGCACCGCGCCACCCGCCCATCCAGGCGACGGTAAGGTTACTTGATTTGCTTGCATGCTGGCTTGCTTGCTTGCTTGTCTTGTGCATCGAGGCGTGCCCCTCGCACAAGACTGCCGGCAGCACGGTCCTAGCATTTTTCGAGGCTCACCACCGAGCTGCAACCCCCTTTCCCTGTTACTGTGCGTCCGTACCGACCTACCTATACCAGCGTACCTTGATAATTATTGTCTCTGCGTCTGCATCCGCGTCTGCGTTCGCATCTTCTGCATCTGCATCCGCATCACGCACATCGTCCCTCCTCCCGCCGCGTCCACGCCCAGCCCTGCCACAGCAGCAATCCCCCAGCCGACGTCACATGCGGGCGCCCCGCCTGCCGCACTGCACCGCACTGCACCTGTCTTAGGACCCCCTGGGCTGTTCCAGCAACCTGCGGCACTAACAGCGTTTCTGCGCCCGCGCTTTGTCCCAGGCCTTCCCTCCGTCCCATTTCCACCTCTTCCTGGCCGCCTATTTGACTGAGCCAGACCCCGCCTTGCCTCGCCTCGCCTTGCCTCTCCCTCGTGCCGCCGACCTGTACCTGTGCGAACAACTTCCGACTCGACATTGACACGGCAGGTTTCCATCGCGGCCCGTCATCGTCCGCCTGCTTCGGCCGCTGCCGCCCCCGAACCTGAGACGCGCCGAGTCCAGCGCGAGGCCACAATCGCCCCCGATCCTACTCATAGGCCTCCACCCCCCCGGCCGCTCTGCGCCGGCACATCGACCCCACGCGCCGCAGCCTGAGTCTCGTAACCGCCAGGGACAACGAGGTCCGAGCGGGGCATTCTGCTCAAGCGTCACCGTCATCTCGCTGAACCGAACTGTCTCCTTTCCGCACACCACGAGACTGCCAAACACCCGTTCTCACAGGGCGTTCCGCGCGCTTCACTTGTCGCTTGTCCGATTGCGCCAGATCTCGAGAGCTCCCGAACCGTCGCGCTCGGCTCGCACCGTCACTCACTGCCCTTTGCCCGTTGGTCCCGATCTCTTTTGGTGGCTAGCCATTCATCCATCCCACTGCGCGAAATCGCCCGATTCACCGTCAACGCGTCGACACTCAAAGACGTCCGTCGCGGCGAGGCCGGTTCCCCCAGACAACCTGCTACCGTTCACCTTTCCTTCTTTCTTCGCCGCCTGCTGCTGAGCAGCACACCCAAAGCCCACCGGAACCGCCACGAGTCGCGGGACCAGTCTCTTTTACTCCACGACCAACCTACGCCACCTCTTCCTCCAGCACCAGTAGCGAACCCGAGCCATGTCTCGTTCGACCGTCCCAAGCGGCGGCGCTGCCTCTCGCAAAATCTCGTTCAATGTGAGCGAGCAGTATGATATCCAGGACGTTGTCGGCGAGGGCGCTTATGGCGTCGTTTGGTAAGCAGCGGCGGCGCCATGGTGCCTCTTCTCATGCACGGATCTTCACGGCTGACCTGGATCGGCATGTTTGCAGCTCTGCGATTCACAAACCGTCGGGCCAGAAGGTGGCGATTAAGAAGATCACTCCATTCGACCACTCCATGTTCTGCCTCCGAACACTGCGCGAGATGAAGCTCCTGCGCTATTTCAACCATGAGAACATCATTTCCATTCTCGATATCCAGAAGCCACGGGGCTACGATTCGTTCAATGAGGTCTATCTCATACAGGTACGCGATTCTCTGATTCGCATAGCTTTTTGTTGCTCCGCGGCAGCTCAGTGTGATAGCTGTGATGCTGACTACCTGGTCGCGGACTCAAACAGGAGCTGATGGAGACCGACATGCACCGCGTCATTCGCACCCAAGACCTGTCGGACGACCATTGCCAGTACTTCATTTACCAGACGCTGCGCGCACTCAAGGCGATGCACTCCGCCAACGTGCTGCATCGAGACCTGAAGCCGTCGAACCTGCTGCTTAACGCTAACTGCGACCTAAAGGTCTGCGACTTCGGTCTTGCCCGCTCCGCTGCGTCCCAGGAAGACAATTCGGGCTTCATGACCGAATACGTGGCGACGCGGTGGTATCGCGCGCCCGAGATCATGTTGACCTTCAAAGAGTACACCAAGGCTATTGACGTGTGGTCGGTTGGTTGCATCCTTGCAGAGATGCTCAGCGGGAAACCCCTGTTCCCGGGTAAAGACTGTGAGTCCCTTGTTTCCTGCGCTCGGTGCGAGCAAATGACAGACAGACTGCTGACCAACGACTGGCCAGACCACCACCAGCTCACGCTGATCTTGGATGTCTTGGGTACCCCGACCATGGAAGACTACTATGGGATAAAATCCCGCCGGGCCCGCGAGTACATCCGATCATTGCCTTTCAAGAAGAAGGTGCCGTTCCGAACGCTGTTTCCCAAGACTTCGGATCTGGCGCTCGACCTCTTGGAGAAGCTGTTGGCCTTCAACCCTGTCAAGCGAATCACCGTGGAGGAGGCCCTGAAACATCCGTACCTCGAGCCGTATCACGACCCCGAAGACGAGCCCACGGCACCCCCGATTCCGGAAGAATTCTTCGACTTCGACAAGCACAAGGACAATCTCAGCAAAGAGCAGTTGAAACAGCTCATCTACCAAGAGATTATGCGATAAGGCTGTTGAGAGACAGCTCAAGCGCGGGATCATGACTGATGACGAGCGGCGCTGCGGAGGACTCGCATGGGTTTGGGTCACTGCCACGCCACCGGGTTACAAGGATATAGACGGCCGAGTGGCGGTTGAAGCCCTGCCAGCTTGCAAGGAGGCTGGACGTGCCGTGGTTTCAAACAAGGACATGCCGGAAGTGAACGAAGGGAGAGCAGCAATGCGCACTCGGTGTGAATGGCTGAGCAGGATAGTGAAGGCGACGATGCGTATAGTTGCCGTGGCAAGCCGCGCGGGGGGGGGGGGGTTCAAGAGGCATTGCGGATTGGAGAGCGGATGAATAGGCGGGCCACATCTCACATCTCCCCCTTTCTCTTTATCAGTTCATCCCTTGGTTATTTTGTCTAGTCCTGCCGTATCCTGCCCGGGCGTTGTGTCGCGTGTATGAGATGAATGTGCGGGTGGCTGCCAAACTCTCGACGTCGCGGCGGCTGGGAGGCGATCAAGCCTCGTGGGGGCGTCGGTTCAACGGCCAACGGCGTGCGAAACCCCGCAACGGCTCCTAGCGCGATGTTGTTTGCCCACACAGATACCGTGCATTGCTGTACGACCTTGTCTTCTGTTAAAAAAGGTCAGGCGTCAACAGGCAGCAAACGGTACGGATAGCCCGCCGGCCCTGTTGCGGATACGTTACCTTGCGTACGGAGGGGCGGCGGTGCACGGCACTTGGGCCATTTGGGGGCGCCTCCCCAGTCCCCTCGTGCTGGCAGAGACGGTTTCGGAAGGGCTGGTTGTTCGCTACCGTGGCCGCTTCCCCTCAACAGACCGTCCGTTCGTTCTTTGGACCGGGTGGCTTCCATGGCTTGAGCAGCCGACGCGGCAAAGCGGCTAGCTACCTAGGTAGGTACCTAGGCAGTTAAGGTAGGTATGGTATCTAGGTACCTTAGGTAGGTAGCTACCTACCTTAGGTACCTGAGCTCCCATCCCTTTGAGTACCTAAGGTAGCACCTCAGCCCGGCTACCGATCCACAATCAAGGCTACCCCCGCTGTAACGACGTCAACCGAGCGGCAAGACAAGCACTTGCACCCGCCAGCTGGTCGGCCCACGTCGGACCCGTCGTCTCTGGGCCGCTCCAGAAACATCAATAAGGTAACTTACCTACCTACACTCGTCCACACCTCGTCCATCATCGGCCTCGTCGGCTCCTCTCATAGCGAGTTTCCCAATCTTGTTACGCCGCACGTCTTCCTGCCACCTCGATCGATCTCAGCTCGTCGTCCCAGGCGTCACTCACCGAGGCCACCTGGGCAGTCTGTTCCACGCCCGAACGTCACACCGCTCCAAGACTCCCCATGAGCGACTCGCCCGCGCCGCCGACACACCCTCTTCCTCCCCATCCTCCCTCCTACTCCTCCTCCTCCGCGGCCGACCAGGCGCTGCCGCCCTCTGGCCCTCCATCGGCACCCCGGAGCCCGGCCGCCCATTCGTCCGCCACGTTCCCAATCTCCGCGTACGACGGCGTCACGGCATCGCCTGCGCCCTCGTCGCCCACGACTTCATCCTCGTACCTGGGTAGCATGTGGACGGGGCTGATACGTCGCTTCTCTTCCGAGGACGGCCACTTCGGGAGCGAGCTCGACGGGTCATCGATGCGACACTCGCACCACCTAGCGACGCACGCCGAGCACCCCAAGGACGGCATCAACGGCGTCTTCCACCCGGGCGTCAGGCGGGCCAGTCCCTTCCGCCCGCCGCCGCTCGAGCCGCTCGTACTGCACGGCTACCGCGACAGCACCCCCGCGAGTGGCCGGCTGCTCAGCAGCGCCGTCGCCGAGGAGATCCGCGCCATGGTGCCGGAGCGGCTGCGCATCGTCGAGGACTGGCACCTCGTCTACAGCCTAGAGCAGGACGGCGCCAGCTTGGCCACGCTCTACCAGAAATGCAGGCAGTATGAACGCCGAAGGGTCGGCTTCGTGCTCGTCGTGAGGGACCAGGAAGGCGGGGTAAGTTTTTGTCGTGGATGTTGAGCTGCTTGCTACCTGCGGATGGCTAATTCGGGTCTGCGTGTTCGCTCGACAGGTCTTTGGCGGGTACCTTTCCGAGTACCCTCACCCGGCACCGTCATACTTTGGCAACGGCGAGTGCTTCCTGTGGCGCGCCTCGACCCTCGCGTCCCTACCGCCGCCTCCCTCGGCGGACACGACCAACCTCACTCGACACACGACGCTGGCCCCACCTCCCCGGCCGGACTCGGCGTCTGGGAGCGGCACCTCGACACCCAGCGAGTCGATTCGCTTCAAGGCCTTTCCGTACAGCGGCCTCAACGACTGCTACATGAACTGCGAGACGGGCTACCTCAGCGTCGGCTCCGGCGGCGGACACTACGGCCTGTGGCTCGATGACTCGCTGGACGTCGGCCACAGCTCCCGCTGCGAGACGTTTGGCAACGAGCCCCTCAGCGACGCCGGTGAGAAGTTTGGCGTGCTGGGCGTCGAGCTCTGGGTGATGGGGGCGTGATGTGTCGACCTTGCTTGAGCCGTCGCGAGGCTGCTGACCTCGACCAAGGCAATTCTCTACTCTGCGGGATGCGCACCTTGATATGCGCCACGCATGCGTGATGCAGAATTGGCTCCATGAAGTCACGATACGGTAAAATCGCACTCGGTTCATTGGAAGGAACAAGCGCGGCGCGTTTGATATACCTGCGGCACGCACAATGCTCATGTCACGGGTGTGGAGGAACAAGGCAGATAAGGCAGACGAGACGCCCGCCGCGCCATCGCCAGCCCAATCTCTGACCACAGTATGCCCACGGCAGCATTCGGGAAGGCAGTCAAACGGCAGGTGACCGTCTTCTTGACTCAAACTCGACTATTCCCTGCAGCACGCCCTCTGGGGAAGGTGACTCGGCGCAGACATGCGGCTCAAAGCCCAAGGTCTCGAGCAGATGTGTCCTCGTTGTCGGCCCAATGGTCGCAACGTAGGTACCTATGTCTGCCTGGGCCCGCTTGGCTTTGCCGGTAGCCTCGTCGAGCATGCCAAGCCCGCGGAGCATGTCGTCGCAACCCGTCGGAGAGAATACAATGACCCATCTCGATGGCGCGCCATCAGTGGCGCGGAGTGCTGCCTCAAAGTCTTCCGGAAAGGACTCCATCACGCCTGTCCCGTATACGACGTCCTCATCGACCTGTATCCTTTCGGCAGCGGAGAGCGAGGGGTTCATAAGGGTCCGAGCTATGATGTCGCGGCGTTGTTCTCCGACGAGGAATAGCAGCGGGGGGCGCGTCGGACGGCCATGATACCACTGGCCGTAATGCTGGAGCATGAAGTGGGCTAGCGCTTCGCCATTGCCCGTGTGCTCGCCGAATATCTGCAGGCTGGGCTCCTGGGTAACGGCCTTCAAGGCGCGTGTCGTGGCGGGGCCGACGCTGTATACGGGAACGTCCTGTAGGTGCGGCCAGGTGGGTTCCTCACCTGTGCAGTTGGGAACACTTCAGTCAGCATGTAGCGTGTAGGAGGGCGCGGGCGCCACCCCGGAGCCGCAATGGCACCGCTAATGTACCTTTTCCATCTTGGACTACTTGCGCAAAAGCCTCCACGGCCCGCTGCGACGTGAAGATGAGCCCGCCGTAGTCGCACCCGGATGAAGACCCTATCCGCCTCCGCCTGAGCAAGTCATGGAGCCGGTGGGTGCCCTTGTCCTCGAACTTGTGCCGCAGCACGGGCACGAAGCGCGGAGCGAAGGCGAGGTTACCGCCGCCGCCCCGCGTCGTCGACAGGATCTCCTGGTATGCGTCGCCCGGGGTCGACTTGGTCTTGAGGAGCAGGACGGGGACCGTCTGGCGATTGCCCGCATCGTCGGGGGAGGACATGGCGGCTCGCAATGGGGTCAGGGAAGGGGCGGCGCCGGATTGAATGCTCAACGGGTCCGAAGTGCGCGAGGCGGGACGTTGTGGTTGCGAGGCCGGAGCCGCGTGGCGTCACAGGGGGCGAGCGAGTGGTGGTGGGAGTGGTGTTATGTGGGTGGCGGGTTTGCGGGCATGGTCAAGCTGCTGTGGACGGATTTACGGGTATTGAACTGCCAAGCGCGGGAGGATTGGCGCGTTGCCCGCCTATCGATAAGGTGCCGTCTGCGCGCGCGCAAGGCACCCCGGCACACTCAGGCCGGGAACCAAGTTTCGCCTCTGACAAATCGCCGCCCATCATCGTCATCCGGGCTTTCGTCCCTATCTTGCACTTGCATTTCTTCACCCACCAGCGCTGTCTGTATTCGGCGCCGCCACTCGCGGTCTACGACTTTTCCCGGCGGGTCGCCCGAGCCGAGATCCCTACTACACACCAACCGCCGTCGTATTCTCGTCTCATTCCCGCGGGAGGTTCGCGGCGCGCGGCGCTTGCGATGGCAGACGAGGCGGCGCGCGAGGCCGATGCGCCGCTCGCGGTTACCGGGGAGCAGCCGCAGCAGCAGCAGCCCAGGAAGTATGCCCCAGGCGTCGTGCTCGGGAAGGATGGCAAGCCGTGAGTTGAAGCCTTGGTCCCCCTCCCCCTGCTGATGGTGCTGGTGCTGGTGCTGGTGCTGGATCCGCCCCTGAACAGCCCGTAAAGGCGCCGACAGACTCTGAGGCTGATGCGCATACCGTGGGCAGGTGTCGAAGCTGCACGTCGTTTACCGCGTGGACGGCGCAAGCAAAGGCATGGGTCAAGCACGACGAGAGCGGTACTCCCAGCAGTGACGGTACGGCAGGGGCGGCCGCGGCCCCGACGAGTGGCAGGACGACAGCGGTAGGGTCATGGCTCGGAGCAGCGTCGCCGGCGCCACCGGCTCCTGCTCCTCCGTCCGGTCCGCCGGCCGACTGCCCGCCGGACGTGGAGGTACTCGGGCGCAGCTCCTGGACGCTGCTGCACGCCATGGCGGCGTCGTACCCGGAGAGGCCGTCGCGGGGCCAGCAGTCGGACATGCTGAGCTTCGTCAAGCTCTTCTCCAAGCTGTACCCGTGCTGGGTGTGCGCCGAGGACTTCCAGGCCTACATGGGCCGCGAGGCCCCGCGAGTGGGCAGCCGCGGCGAGCTGGGCATGTGGCTGTGCGGCGCGCACAACGAGGTCAACCGCAAGCTCAGTAAGCCCGAGTTTGACTGCTCCAAGTGGGAGGAGCGGTGGCGCACGGGCTGGAAGGACGGCCGCTGCGACTGACTGATTGATTAATGGAATGAGTGGAAATGGTCGATTGCATATCAACATCGACACCACCGTCGTCAGCACATCGCGAGAGCCGGCGAGCAAGCGTGACCTCCCTGCCTGCAAAGGCCCGATGAGATACGGGGGCGGGCAAGCGGGCGGGCGTCTTGGGCCAAAGGGGGCATGGTCCAAATGGATGCGTCAAGGGAGCGCGAGTGGGGAGAGGCGACACCCGATCCATCTCCTGTCAACCACGTTCACGGCGAACCTTGATTCTGTACAGTCTGGGCATCTCTGCACACAAACACACACACGTACACACACCACCCACCTCTCTGTCTTCTCCCCCTCTATCGGGAACACTGTATTGTACTGTACCGTCCTGTACTGTCCTGTATGACTAGCTAGCGGCACAGAACAGGATAAAAAATTTCAGTCTCCCGGCGCAAAAGCCGCACCAGCGAGCGAGACGGACGGATGGGCGGACACGGGGGAATGCAGGCAGACAATGGGGCCCTGTACTAGGCCGGGCCTCCGACCTCGCGCCGGCTCCTCCCTTGGCCGGCCTTCGCCTTGTCCCCTCCGTCACATCACACGATCGCGTCGTGGCCGTACCCGGGGCCGTTGCCGTGGCCGCGCAGCGCAGCGCAGCGCAGGGCGGCGCGCCGGCGCATCACGGACAAATGGTCACATCATGCTTGGACGTGGCGCGCGCGGCGGGCTGGCCCCGTATCGCGATCAGTCCACCGCCGCCGCCGGGACCACCAGGAGGACCACCTTCAGGGCCACCGCCAGAGCCACCACCACCTGGGCAGGTAGCGTAGGTCCCACTACCGCACGTCGTGCGCAAAAAAGGCGACGAGGAGCCGGCTGATCCGGCGACCGGGCGTGTGGGTCGCCCGAGCCGGATGCGTCCCGCCCACCGTCGGTCTGCATCAATTACATCACTGGTGCGAAACTTCCGCACATGTCCCATGTCCCATGTCCACGTCCATGTCCATGTCCGCGTCCACCGTCCGTGACCGTGTGCTGCTTTCCTGCTTGTGCCGAGCTCGGGCTGACATGCCGTGGGCCGTCTGCTGTCCCTTTCTGTAGTCCGGGTTCTTTAACCTGGGTATTTTACCGATCTCGCTCGCTCGTACTCGCTCTCTCGCGATTCCCTCCTCTCCTCTCCTCCCCTCTGACCCCCCTCCGTCTGCCTGCGTGCGAAACAGCTTCAAGAAGCAAGCCTTCCCGTCATCGTAGTAGCCGGGCCTATCTTCCCTCCTACACCCAGTCCGTCGCGACAAGACGAGAGAGACACTCTCCCCCACCACGCGAGCCATGGCAGACCTGCGCGTGCAGAGCCTCCGGCAGCCCATTGCCGTCGCCGAGTATCTCTTCCGCCGCCTGCACCAGGTTGGCGTGCGCTCCGTTCACGGCCTCCCCGGCGACTACAACCTCGTTGCCCTCGATTACCTGCCGGGCGCCGGCCTGCGGTGGGTGGGAAGCGTCAACGAGCTCAATGCCGGTATGTGGTGGTGGAACCCCCCGTGTGGGACGATTGCTTGCTTGCTGACGGCCCTCGTGTAAAGCCTACGCCGCCGATGGATATGCCCGCGTGAACAACCGCATGGCCGCTCTCGTCACCACCTTTGGTGTCGGCGAGCTGTCGGCCATCAATGGCGTCGCCGGTGCCTTCTCGGAGCATATCCCCATCGTCCACATCGTCGGCTGCCCCTCCACCATTTCCCAGCGCAACGGCATGCTCCTGCACCACACGCTCGGCAATGGCGACTTCAATGTCTTCGCAAACATGAGTGCCAACATCTCGTGCAACGTCGCCCGCCTCACCAATCCTTCCGACATCGCGGCTCAGATCGACCATGCAATCCGCGAGTGCTGGGTGCACTCCCGCCCCGTCTATGTCATGCTGCCCACGGACATGATCGAGGCCAAGGTCGAGGGCGAGCGGCTCCAGACGCCGATTGACCTAACCGAACCCGCCAACGAGCCAGAGCGAGAGGACTACGTCGTTGATGTCGTTCTCAAGTACCTCCACGCCGCCGAGCGCCCCGTCATTCTCGTCGACGCTTGTGCAATTCGCCATCGAGTCCTTGAGGAGGTGCACGACCTCATCGAGAAGACAAATCTCCCTGTGTTTGTGACCCCAATGGGCAAGAGCGCCGTCAACGAGCAGCACCCCAATTATGGCGGTGTGTATGCTGGTGAGGGCTCCAGACCGGAGGTCAAGAAGACACTCGAGGCCTCGGATCTCATCCTCAGCATCGGCGCACTCAAGGTAAGCTGCTTGTGACTTCCCAGATGGGCATTCCGATTGCTATACATCGACGACTGGCTGATCAAACATCATGCAGAGCGATTTCAACACGGCTGGATTCTCCTACCGGACGTCCCAGATGCAAACGATCGACTTCCATAGCGATCACTGCATCGTCCGCTACTCGACGTACCCGGGCGTTCGCATGAAGGGCGTCCTGCGCAAGGTCATCGACCGCCTCGACGTCAAACAACTCTCCGTGCAGCCATCGCCGAGTGTTGACAACGAGGCCCAGGCGAACGTCGACAAAACCGATGTCATCTCGCAGGCTTGGTTCTGGCCTCGCGTTGGCGAGTTCCTGAAGCAGAACGACATTGTCGTCACGGAGACGGGCACCGCCAACTTCGGCATCTGGGATACCAAATTCCCCCAAGGCGTGACGGCGCTCAGCCAGGTCCTCTGGGGCAGCATCGGCTGGTCCGTCGGTGCATGCCAGGGAGCCGCTCTCGCGGCTCAGGATATGGGTGCCAAACGTCGAACCGTCCTATTCGTGGGCGACGGTTCGTTCCAGCTCACTGCCCAGGAGTTGAGCACCATGATCCGTCATGGACTGAAACCTTTCCTGTATGTGGTCGTGTGATCTCCTCATCCGCGCGGGCGCGACTGACGCATCACAGTTTCATCCTCTGCAACGAGGGATACACCATCGAGCGGTTCATCCACGGCATGGAGGCTGAGTACAACGACATCCAGATTTGGGACCACCAGGCCCTCGTCGACGTATTTGGAGGCCAGAAGACGTCCAAGAAGTTCGCCGTGCGCACCAAGGACGAGCTGAACAAGCTGCTCACCGACGCCGAGTTCAATGCCGGCAAGTGTCTGCAGCTCATAGAGGTTCACATGCCCAAGGAAGATGCGCCGCGGGCTCTGATCATGACGGCTGAGGCGAGTGCGAGGAACAACGCAAAGACGGCCTAGGTACGGACGTCGCCGCACGGCAATGGGCGAGACTGGCGGGACGGCGGGATGGGTGGCATATACGCGTCATGTCCATTTTAGTCAAAAGGCGAGATAAAATCAAATCAAATCAAGTCAAGTCAAATAATATGCCAAGACGGGACCTCGAAACGACGATGTGAGGTTGTGAGCATTGCCAGGATGGAGCTGCGCGTGGATGAAGATGACAGGGGGATGAAAGGGGCAAGCTTCAGCTGGTGGTTCGTCTAGTTAGACTCTCGGACCGCGATGAGTTGTGGGGCCAAGTTTGTAGGGTAGCCCAGCAAGCCCAGATTGAGCATGGACGCCACAGAAATATTCCCGCCCGTGACACCACTACGACTACAGACAAGAGCCTGCACACTCATCTCCTCCACTACGATCTCATCGCAGTCGACATACGACAGCCGCCGCTTTGCCGTGTTTCTGTTTCAGTAGAAAGTCCCATCAGCTACCAAAGCAGCAGCTATGGGAGACGGCGACCGAAAGCGGAAGCAACAATCTGGGGGCGCCGACGGCGGCCGTGCTTCATTCAAACGGAGCAAGGTACGGCTACACGTTCCAATCACGCAGAGTTGTGGTTCATGTTGCGCAAGACAGCGGCAAAACCCACCATTTTCCATTTGCTGACAGCTCTTGACTCTAGGGCGGCAGCTCGGGCAGGTGGAAGACACCGCATCAGAGCACCAAGATGACTGAGAAGGTCGACGCGGGCGCCGCACTGGATGTGGGCGACGAGGGTATCTGGGTCACATTCGCCAGGGGCATGCGGGCCAAGGCGATGCGGGAGTTCAAGGAGCTCTGTGAAGAGGTACGAGGCCGCCCACATGCTCGGCTTCTGCCACATGGCTATTCCCCCGACAGGGCTGACGAGACCGTGGCGCGCAGTACGGCGAGACGCTGTACGACATCAAGCCGCCTCGAGCGGCGGCAGAGGCGGATGACGAATCTGAAAACGATGAGGACATTGAGGCATCCATCAAGAAAGAATTGGAGGCCATCAAGGACGAGAGCAAACCCAAGGTGAGGCACATCTTCTCGCCCGTGTCGGCAGGCATCGAGTGTCTCTTCTTCATGAAGACTATGGCGCCTGTAAAACCCGGCGAGTTCGTCCTCAAAATCTGCCGGGATGCCAGGGACTGTCCGGACCCGAGACAGCGAAAGGTCAAATACATCAACCGCCTTACGCCAGTGTTCAACACCGAAAAGGCGACCGAGAAGGGCATTGTTAAGGTGGCGAGATCTGTCCTGGCGCCGTTCTTCACACTTGCCGCCGAAGAGGAAGGCGTCGAAGACACTCGCCGACACGAGAGTGACGGGGCAGCTTGCACGGTACAACCCCTTGCCCTGTCTGGTACAGCGTCGTGCAGGAATTGACGTTGCCCGCATCTAGTACGCCATCCGGCACAACATCCGAAACCACACCACCTTCAAGTCGGACGAAGTCATCAAGAATATCGCAAGCCTCGTTGACACCCGACACAAGGTGAACCTTGGACACCCGGACAAGGTCATCCTGGTGGAAATCTTCCAGGTACGTCGGCAGCGCACAGGACATGTGCCACGTTCACTGACCAGTCCAGCTCTTCTGCGGCATCTCAGTGGTAGACGGGAAGGAGTGGGAGACTCTCAAGCGATACAATCTCAACGCGCTTTACGGCATGACGCCAGAGGAGAAGGCTGCCGCGGGTAGCCCGACTCCCGTCTCAACGTCGGAACCGGCCAAGGCATCATCGTGATCGAGCGAGCACGCCTGTCGGAGGGCGTTAGACGTTGCCAACCGCCATTTGAAGAAGCATCGCGACACCATGGCGCTGCAACGTGCGATTTTGGGATGGTTTGCGTCGAGGGGCAGGCGCCGGCCAAGTTCGCGCGCCGCAGCGATATACGAGCCACCAAAGTCTCCGACGACGTGACGTATGCACATACTGGCGCCACAGTGGCACAAACGAAACCGGGTTGCGGGAGGGTTGCTTGTCACGACGAACGAGCGCCCACGAGTCCCAGTCGACGGCCAGAAACAGGGGCCAGCGCAGGAGATAACGGGCGGAGTGTGCGACACGCTGAACTCGAGCACTGGCGGTGAGGCTCGAGTGTGGTTCGATTCGAAAACAAGCGCAGCTTGCAGACCCTCTGTGCCATGGACGATATGTCGCGTGCATGTACGGCATGGCACCGACGGTTGGTCCGAGGACCCGGACGCATCGGGAGGAAGGTCGACCTGGCCTGCCCGCGAGGGACCATGGCCATGAATACGGCGGGATTTAGGCATCTGGCTGAGGCACGATACGATGCAAGCGTGGGAGACGGCTCTAGTTCGGCATCCGCCGGGTCATGCGCCCGAGTGGGAGGTGGTGTACTTGAAAAGTGCAGAGCAGAAAGCTGCAAGACCTGTCTGTCATGCCACGAATCCCTACACTGGGCGCGTGGCTGAGACGCGTGCTATGGAGCACAACGTACAACACGCACGAATTGCAAGCCATGTTGAGCAATGAGTGACATGTCGATGATATGTATCCTGGCGCGACGTGACGAACGAAGGAGAGAGAGCAGGCGTGATGAACAGAGGGCGGTGGCAGACAGCGAGCGTGCTTAATACGACGACCCCCTCCAGCTCTGCCCCAGCCGTGGGGGTTCGACTTGCACCTTCCAAGGGTCGGCCGGCTCCACTGGTTTGCGTGCGGGACGCGGAATGCAGCCGCCGCATGCTCGCTTATGAGAACCAATGACGGCGCGACCCAAGCACGCCCGATCGACGACAGTCGACCGACGACCGACAGCTTTCCACCTCCCATGCACCACCAACGACCGGGGCCCGCAGAAGAGCTTCGGCGCCCTTCCATGCTGGTGCTGCGCTGCTTCTTTCTTTCTTTCTCAGCGACCCAAGCGGCTGAGGCGACGGGCTGGTTGGGCCTTTGAGGTTTGGGCGCAGCGGCAGCGGCAGCACTCGGAGGCAGGAGAGGGAGCTACCTGAGCTAAGCTTTTTCGTTTCGGTTTCGGCTTGTTGCCCCCCGGCGCCGTGTCCGCGCCGAGCCTGCCTCGGTCTTTACCTTCAGCTGCTATTGTTGCTCTTCCTCCTTCACCTCCGCCGGCGGCGGCGCCGGCGCGGCGGCGGCGTAACGAGCTCGGCCCTGCTGCTTCAGCCCTGCTGCCCTCGCCTATCTCGACGAACCGCACGGCTCAAGGGGCGGGGAGGGCTCACGATGACACGTCCGCCGGAAATAGAGAGGGAAGAAAAGGGGCAACGCCGTGGCGCAGGTACGTAGCAGACGGCAGGCGAAGAGGCCAGCTGCTAGAAAGCATTCATGGCACGGTGGCCCTCCGCTTGCTGTTTCTTGGTGTCGCCGGCTGCTGGATGAGATGGCGCAGGCGGGTTGTCGTCTTCGGCGGCGGCGGCGGCGGCGGCGGCGGCGGCGGCGAGCAGACAGGCAGGCGGGAAAAGTAATCGTCATCGAGACTCCGGGCTGTGAGATGCGCCGCTGCCCTCCTGCTTCTTGCCATGAGGGACGGGGCGCTGCGCTCCCCACGGGGCGGGCATGGCATGAGACGCCTCGCTTGTCGGCGTCCAATTGCCAGCATCGCTCGCCGTTTGGGTTGCGAAAGACGCGCCTCCCGAGCTCATTCTACATCCCAGTGCCTGCCTGGTGTTGGCACAGTCACCGGGACGTCTCTCTGTCGCTCTCGATGTCTTTCAAGTCGGCATGCAGCGGCATCAGGTAGCTACTGTACTCCGTACTGCCAAAACCGTCGCCGGGGTGTCGGCCCGGCTTTCTCCCCTGTCCTTTGCTCTCGCTGCCGTGCTTCAACCCATCGTGACGGCCTTGAGAGGGCATGATGCCTACGTCCATGGAAGACATGCAGGCTGTTAAGCTCCTCGTCGACGGCTGCTTTGGGAATCCGCCGCTGATCACGGAGTAGTAGACACATCTCACCAGTCCGGCCGCAAACACGCCCTAGCCGCAGGCCCACGCCTCTCTACCTTCCAAGTAGCCAGGTCCCAAGATGGCGCATGGCCCGGTGTCGTCTTGCTGCGATAAGGGTAGTACAGACCATCCCCACACCGGGGGGCGTCTCCCTTTCTCAACTGTCTGTCCCCTTTCCACACCCCTACTGCCCCGGTTTCGTTGCAGGTCCCCGGACCAAGCCCTGACACCAAACACGTTGCCAAAACAGTTTAATTGTTGACCACCTCTAATTCAAGCAAGCCCTATGGACTGGCACGCGTAGCCAGATTCAAGGATGTGGCCAAGCATCTCGCTCGCCGCGTGCTGTCCCGTCCCGTCCTGTCCTGTCCCGGACCCGAGAGGGAAGCCTCGGTCAGCCGGCCGGCCTCCAACGCACGCCAGCCCTCTCTTAGCACCTACGAAGTACCCCCTCGTCCCTCCGCACCGCCTTCCGTCGCTTGCTTGGCCACGTCGGGTCCCCGTGCCGTTGCCAGCCCATGCAGGCCGGCAGAGCCTGCCTGTAAAGCTTTCTTGACAAGTCGCTCGCCACGCTGCCCGTCAATTCCGGCCCAAGCACGAGGCGCGTTGGAGCATCTTCGTCAACGACCAGCCAACGCCACCCTTGTCGTGGCCGCGCGCCCGAGCCGACGACCCCATATCAAGAGCACCACCCTCCGTAGCACTTTCTTGTGACGACGGCTCTTCCCGACGACCTAAAGAGGCGGTAAGCTCCATCCAGAGCCTGCTTCTCTGGCCTTGGGCCTTGCATCTGGCGCAGGGCGTACTACTTATAGCCACGCGAGGTCGGCACCCTCAGGCTCGTTTCGGCTCCTCCATGCCGCTGCGCGGATTCGTTTCCTCCTCCCCGTTCCCTCCCCTTCGGTTTCGAGCAATATAAGTCCACCCAAACCACTCGCATTTCGACCTCTGGACGTCAACTGCGCTCGCCCGCGGGCTGTTCCTCAACTATGGTGGACTGCTTTTGCCCCTCGACTACTGTTGTCCACATCCAGAAACCCCTTAACGTCACACATCGTGCCCTCGTGGTGCGGCGCGAGAACTGCGTTGCCATGTCCATGGACGGGAAGTCGTCCAAGGAAAGCGTCCGCCGTCTCCTCGCCTCGGAAATGCCCGACTTGTCTGTTCAGGAACTCGACCCCGTCACAACCTCGGGCCCACACCTGCAATATCACGCAAAGGTTGCTGCTGAAGGAAGCAATGTCATGCTCGCTGTCTCGCCTCGGGCAACGAGGACCTTGCGATCTGAGCGGTCGGCCATGGGGTCGGAAATTTCCGTTTTGCAATGGCTGTCCAGATCTTGCGCCGACAGCTCTCCAACAAGACCATCTGACAGACCAGGTCAGCGGGACTCGAACGTGTGGCATCCTGTCAGCTGCGATGCCGAACACGACGCATGTAATTGTGCAGCAAGTCACCTGTCATCGTTTTTGCCTCGGCTGATAGGGCACGGAGTCGCCAGGCCAATTGGCCAGAGCCAGTACATCATCACAAAACCGGCACTTGGAACGGTTTTGGCAACACTGTCGGCGGCCCCCAATGGAATCGATCGCGATAATCTTGATATTCAGACCGGGCGGCTGCTGCGGCAAATCTCATCAAGGGTCTCTCCCAACGGGACGTTCGGCAGTGCCTTTGCAGTTCTGTCGCCTGATCCAGCTGACGCAGGCACTGACAATAGGAGGGGAAGACCCTCGAGCCCGGACCTTGACTCCCGTCATGACAGATGGTCTAATGCTTTTATTTCTCTCCTGGAGTCTGCTCTTCGCGATGCCGAGGACTTCAAAGTCGCCATCCGATACGATGCAATTAGAGACCATGTCAGTCGGTTTAGACACCTTCTTGATGCCGTGACGGTCCCGCGCCTGGTTGTAGTCGACGCGGGTGAGGATTGCAATACCCTTGTTTCCCGACTTGGGAGCGAAACCCAGTGCTGCGATTCATGGTGCGACGTGCATGGATCCGATGGCTTCTGGCTCAGCGACGGACGGTTGACATTGTCCACGCCGGGCAAAGACAATGAACTTGAGAGTGTTGCTAGTTTTAGCACAGCACCCCAACAAGCCAGGGTCGGACAAAAGCGGGTAGCTGCGTTTGTGTTAACGGGCATCCGAGGGTTAGGCAACAGTATTTTCGGAGATCCCTTGTTCGCATCTGTCTTGAGCAGAAACGCCCGTCCCGAAGTTTGGTCCGGGTTCATGCTCGCGACGGGTGAGCGACGGTTGACGCCGCCAGGTGCTCACGGTTGCAGTCCTTTAGAGGATTCAGAGCACATCGAAATCCGCCGCCTTCTCTATGAATGCCACCATGCAGTCACTGACATAGTGAGAGAGTACTGCCGAAGGCGGAGTGACAGTGATGACAGGGAAATGCCTGCCAGGAAGAGGCTGACTCAAGCCCTCCGGGTGCTCGACAGCATGGATGACGAAGGGGTGTTGAGGAGGCCGCACCCTGACGATACACATCCATTCAAGAGGCGGAAACCGGACAGCTGGAATACTGGCGACTTCTGAGACGGTATGGCTCGAGGCCAGGACGTTGCAGAGACATACACGTGGCCATTGGTTGGCTGAAAAACAAAACATTCGCAGTCGCGGCGAAAGAACACATGTTCGCCCCAACTCTTTCACTCTGTCGTGCTATTTGTCGCCACCAAAGTCGTCTTCGTCCCTGGGTAGCTGAAGGCCCATCAAGCTCAAGATGTTGCTGGTTGGGCCGGATGATCCAGCCTGGCTCTTGAAACTCTCCAGCAAGTTCCGTGCCAAGTTGTAGTCCACGTCGACCTCACTATCGCTGTCTTCGTTTGCCCCTTGCCCAGGGTGATGCTCTCCATGGCTGACGTCTTTGCCTTTGCCAGCAGGGGCGATGCGCTTGTCCGTATTCGCATCGAGCCTCAGTGCTCCATGTCCTCTCAACTCGGCCTCCATCTGCGATGACAGCTCCTCAATCCCTGCCTCCTCTTCAACGGAATTGCCACCCGCCACCAAGTCTGAGGGGTCTTGTCTCGTTGATTTTGTGGGTTCGCCCCTGTTGCTGGGTTGGGGGTTTCGAGCCGGCATCCCCATCATCTCCCGCATCATATTTGAGAATGCGTCCTCGTCGAAGCCGACTTCCTTGTCTTCGAACTCGCTGTCCTCGTCGCTCAATTCATCATTATCATCGCCACTGCTGGAATCGTCATCCGTATTTTGAAGGTTGTCGATTTCGGCGCCATCTAAGCCAGCTCTCTCATCGTTCAGGAAAGCTTCGAACCGCGAGACGATCTTTCTCAAATCTGCTTTGGTCTGGGCGTTGCCAAACCCAGTACTTGATGAGCCAACGATAGGGTCTTTCTGTTGCCCACTTAGCTCGCGTTCGAAATCCTCGTAGTCGATGTTCATCCAAGACTCGTCGTCATTACGTTCATGGTTCCGCCACGACTCGATATCCTCGTTTGTGGGCAACGCGGAGTCACCGTCCTCCTGAAGATCGTCAAGCAAAAGTCCCACCTGACGAACTATGCGGCTTCGGTTCTTTTCCGCGTTGAGGGCCAGGATTTCGAAGCCACATGTGAGTTTCATTCCCATATCTAGCCTGGCCGAGCCTTCGCCATTATTGGATGCGGCCCCAACAACCTGCTGCCACCCCGGCAGGGCGTCAAAGCGCTGCGACTTGAGCTGCGCGAAAAGTACCCTGCTGAATTGAACGCTGACAGTCACCATGTCGTCGGGCCGGAAGCGCAGCGTTTCCGGAGCTGTCATGACGGATCGCAGGTCAAGGGCGTCTCGGAGGTAGAAGGATTCCACCGCTGGCGCAATCGACCTCGGCATCTCGTGGAGGATATAGGCAACTCTGCGCGGAATCGTGACAATGGAATGATGAGCTGATTCGGCAATTTGCCTTGGGTATTTCTCCAACCGATAGAAAGCCTCCGCCTCAATGAAAGGAGACTGCATCAGAGTGTTGGGATTGCTTCTGATGTAAGCGACAGCCTGCGGGAGAGATATGGCCTGCGATGACGACGAGCGGCTGCGTTGATCTTGATCGTCGGTCGGGATAACAAGCAGGTTGGCCGCATGTATCCAAACTCGGTTTTGGTCCATTCCTGGGTTGAGCCACGATGGCAGCACGTTGGCAGCCTCAACCAGGAGAAACTCCCCGTCCGTGTCTGCAACCCGAACCCATAGCGTGGGATGAAGTTTGGTCAACTCGCGCAGAATATAAACTACCAGCCACTCGTCTTCAACAGCATCGCCATATTCCGTGACGCCATGAAGATAGTGTAGACCTGGGCAGCAGGGTCAGCCGGATCGCGACTCGTGACTAATCGACACGAGAAGGCTGATTCAAACGAACGTACCATTGACTACCTTGAGCTCGAGTTGAAAATCATCACGCTGCCAGATGTAGTCGCCTGTCAGTGATTGTGCGAGTTCGAGGGCACTCTTCCGTAAAGACTCGAGATTAGACAGGCCTCTGCGCGCGTGGCCTTGTTCGTCGAGGAGGAACAGGTAATATTCAACCGAGTTGTCCGGCAGGTGTGACTGAGGACCGGCGTCGCCAGACTCCCGGTCATCGCTTTCAGGCGCAAAGGCCGCACTCGCGTCTGCCATCTGCGTGTGCACGCTTGAGAGTGACTAGCGGAAACGATGGGCGTGTTCGCTGGTACTCGTAAGCCGTCGACAGAGCGCCTTTCAGTTTTGAGTTTGGCAGCCTTGGTGCCGTGGATGCTATGACAGGCAACAGGTTCGAGGGGGGTCGCAGAGACGGAGAGGACGATAGCTTCCATCAACAGAGAGACAGCTCCGCCGCTAAGTTCAAACGAGGGCAAACGCTGGGATTAGAACCCGGGACCTTTGGATGAGGCGCGATGGCAGTCGGATTCCCTGCAGACTCAGTGGCGAAAGGACAGGGCCCGCTGTTGAGGTGCGAGTAGCTTTCAAGG
Source organism: Purpureocillium lavendulum (assembly GCA_029168975.1). NCBI lineage: Eukaryota > Fungi > Ascomycota > Sordariomycetes > Hypocreales > Ophiocordycipitaceae > Purpureocillium > Purpureocillium lavendulum. The sequence continues at coordinate 2,505,326 of JAQHRD010000005.1, read as the reverse complement.
TTCCACCAGTTGGGCAGGCTCAATTGGTGTTGGCTGTCGGTACTTCGTATTACTTCGTAGGAAGCTTGGGAAGGTTCCCAGCAGGCCAGCTGGGTTGTTCCATCGGTGCAGCGTGAGCAGCCCCACTCAGTCCCTGCCGGCACCAGGCACATCGAGTGGGGCAAGTTCATTAACGCACGCGTCGACGACTTCTGTGCGACGCGTTTCCCGACTTCCACCACTATTCCACCACTACAGCGCTTACAACAGAAACAGACAGCGAAGAAGACGGCTGGACAAACAAGCCCCGCGCCCTTCCTGATGTCACGATCTCCTGCCACATATAAGGATTTATCGTCCGATTCCTGACTCTCGGCCTAGTCTGTGGAGTTCCTGGACTCGCGTCGTGGCTGTCAGGCACAAAGCTCCAGCGTCTCTGGGGTCATGGCGCCTGTGAAACGAACTCGCCGTGTTGCGGAGGACGGCGATACTGAGGACGTGATCGAAACGAGCGAGGCACGCGCGTCTCTCGTCAACAACGCGCAGTCGGTACGTTTCTCTTTGCCTCGTTCCCACATGCACTGACCTTGAACGAACGCAGCGGAAGCGAGCTCGACTGTCCCTCGAACCATCGACCCGGGGCGCTTCCTCTGTGCCAGAAGATGACAATGTGTCGAGTTCCGACGACGAAGACGATGACGGCTCCGACGACGGCAACGCGCCACCGCAGACTCAATACGAGATGATGAGAGATGCCGGCTTTCGACACTTGCAAAACCCCGACAAGGATGACTGGCAAGCGACACAGAAGCTCAAGCGACGGCCAATCAACGTCGGCGAGAACATGGTAGCCGAGAGTGGAATCATCGAGAGTATCACTTGCTGCAACTTCATGTGCCATGTCCGTCTCCATGTCGAGCTAGGGCCTCTCATCAACTTCATCGTTGGCGAGAACGGAAGCGGCAAGAGTGCTGTCCTCACCGCCTTGACTCTTTGCCTTGGTGGCAAGGCCAGCGATACCAACAGAGGTGGGAGCTTGAAGTCCTTCGTAAAGGAAGGCGAAGAGCAAGGCAGCCTCACGGTAAGAATCAAGAATGCCGGGACGGATGCCTACCAACATGACGTGTACGGTGACACCATAATTGTTGAGCGCCACTTTTCAAGGTCTGGGAGCAGCGGTTTCAAGATCAAGAGCCACAACTTGCGCACGATTTCCACCAAAAAGCAAGAAGTTGATGAGATATCCGAATGGTATGCCTTGCAGATGGGGAACCCCCTGACTGTGCTCTCCCAAGACAATGCCCGTCAGTTTCTCAACTCGGCCACCCCTGCGCAGAAGTACAAGTACTTCGTCTCTGGAGTCCAGCTTGAGCAGCTCGACAATGACTACAAGATGTCGCAGGACACGCTGGACAAGACACTGATTCTTCGAGACGACCTCGACGAAAAGATCAAATATGTCAAGAAAGAGATGGAGGATGCCCAGAGGCTGGCTGAGACCGTGGAGAAGAATAACACCCTTCGTGAGAAGGCGAGACTCTACCGGACCCAGCTTGTTTGGTCTCAGGTGGTAGAGCAGGAACAGGAACTCCAGCGCCGCGCCAAGGACATCGAAAGGCGAAAACAGCGTATACATGAGGCCGCGGCCGATTGCGAAGAGATGACTGGAGCTCTCCAGGAAATTGAGGGAAAGCTGGACCGAGCCAAAGCAGACCGCGAGGCGCTCAACGATGAACAAGGGTCGTTCGAAGAGCGGACAACTACAGCCGAAGGCGCCTTCCACTCGGCGAAAAAGGAGCTGACTGAGCTACACCGAGAAGAGCGAGACGCTTATGGACGCCTCAAGACAGCCAAGACCGAGATCGAAGCCTGCGAGGCGAAGATTCGAGAAGAGGAACAGCGATTGGACGAATCGACAGGGTCCGCTCGAGTTCAAAAGGAGACTGAACTGACCCGAGTGCTGGCTCACGAGTCGGACCTGAATGACAAAATCCAAGGGAACACTGAGCAATTACCGACATTCCAGGCCAGGCTCGTCGAGGCTGAGCAGACATTGAGGAAGCAGCAACAACTCCGCGAGTCTAAAAAGAGAGACATCTTGTCGGCGGAGTCTGGTGTACGAGAGCTTGAGAGGAGCACTGGATCCGTCTACGATGGCTACGATCGCGAAGTCACCAATCTCGTCAAAGCTGTAGACTCTGACCGGGGCTTTGAGACTAAGCCTGTTGGGCCTCTGGGGGCCCATATCAAACTGCTCAAGCCAGAATGGTCGGGCATTCTCGAAAGGACACTCGGTGACGGCTTGAATGCGTTCGTCGTCAGAAGCAAACAGGACCAGACTCGTCTGTCAGGTATGATCCGGCAAATGGGAGTGAGAAAGCCGCCCCCAGTCTACATCGCCTATGGCGGCCATATCGACACATCAGGGCAAGAGCCTGACCATGGATTTGACACCATATTGCGTATTCTCGAGTTCGACGACGAGCTCATTCGTTCGCAATTGGTGATCAACAACCAGATTGAGAAGATCATTCTTGTCAAAGAACGCCTCGAGGCTGAGCGTATGATGATTGATCAAGGCCCACCCCGAAATGTGTCCGCCTGCATTTGTTTCCACGACGGCAAGGGGAAGCGTGGCCAGGGCCTCCGAATAACGAATCGATCGGGCACAATAGGGACGAGTCCGATCGTACCATACAGCCAGCGACCACGAATGCAGACAGATTCAGCCCGTCAGCTCGCGCTCCAACAAGAGAACCTGAAGCAGCTTGGCCTCGAGTTCGTGGAGCTGAGGAATGAGGAGCGAGCGGCCCAGCAGGCACTTGAAAAATGCAAGTCGGAGCTTGAATCACATCGCAGGCAGCGAGTCGCAATGGCCAACAACCTTCGTGGGACGCAAGCAGACATAGAGCGTGTACAAATGGAGCTGGATGCATTCGAGGGAGTCGATGGCCGGCTAGTCGTCCTCCGCTCAGATTTGGAAGCGAAACGAGCCGAGGAAGCACAGCTTGGGAACCAATACGGGAACATGAGACTGGCCAAGCGAGAGCTCAATGCGAAAGCTGAGGAGGCCAAGCGACTACTCGACAAGGAAAGAGAGGAGGGGAAAACTTTCCACAACAAGGTCAGCAAGGCCGACGAAAAGATCCAGAGCCACGACTCCATGAGACGGATCGCTGTGTCAAGAAAGAACGACGCCTTTGAGCGGCTTGACATCGAGAAGGCGGAATTGCGGCGAGCGGAAGAGAAGCGCGATGAAAAAGCAGAAGAGGTTCAAGACTTCATCCGCCAGGCCGAGACTGTTGCACCTGGTCGTGTTCACATACCCGAAGGAGAAGACTACAGGAGTATTGAGAAGAAGTATGAGAAGATCGGTGAACAACTCGCGCAACGGGAAGCTCGACTGGGCGCAACTGACCAGCAAATCTACGATCGCTCGAGGGAATCCAAGGCCAGATACGATGACGTGATGAAACAGACGAGCGACGTCGACGAAACGATTGCGTCGCTAAAGCGCGCCATCGAGCATCGTTTGCATCTCTGGCGACAGTTCCAGAGACAGATCAGTGCCCGAATCAGGATTCAGTTCAACTACCTCTTGAGCGAGCGGGGCTTCCGCGGCAAAATCGACTTGGATCATAGAGCCAGAAAAGTCGTCATCCACATCGAACCTGACGAGACCAAGAAAAGCTCTGCGGGCCGGAATACAAAGACGCTGTCGGGCGGTGAGAAGTCATTCTCATCTATATGCATGCTCCTCTCCGTATGGGAGGCGATCGGCTCGCCTATCCGATGTCTGGACGAGTTTGATGTCTTCATGGACAACGTCAATCGAGCCATCAGCACCAACATGCTGGTAAGTGAGCATAAACGTCGATGCGCAGAGGTTTCTGGAGTTAACGCCTTTGCCCGCAACAGGTGGACGCGGCTCGACGATCTGTGTCGAGACAGTACATTCTCATCACCCCGAACGCCATAGAAGGCCGTGCGAGGCTTGACAAGGATGTCAAGATTATTCGGTTAGTTGACGCGGCATCGTGTTTGACTTGAAGAGTTGCTGACATAGGGACCTCAGCTTAACCGATCCTCGGCAGCGAACGTTGACGTGACAAGGACACCATGAAGTCCTCTTTGAGTGTCCGGGCAGAAACTTGGGGGTATGCATCAGGAACTGCGTCGAGACTGCTAGAGCGAGCAAGCGACGCCATTGCATTCATGAGGTTGGCGGCTGGTCGATGACGAAACGAGTCCAAGGCACCGATGAGAGTACAGTTGTCTATAGGGCTTTTGTGAAGGTATTATACAAGATGGTACACGCCGTGCGGGGAAATTGGCCGGCCCTTACTAGACCCTGACTTGATTCATATACCAACACCCTTGCTGCGCAAGACGTTGATTCCCGCTGAAACGGTGAAGCCGGCCCACTGGCCGAGAGACCCAACAGCTCCGCCTATAGTTTTGACCTCGTCTAGCCTTCTATCGAGGAAGCGGCGAGTCTCGGAGAATGATGGAGACTTGTCGTTCGTCATGAAGAGTTCGGTAGTGCTGTATATCATGGAGAGCGATGCCCGCTTGCTGTACCACGAAGGGTCCACCGATTTGTCTCCGGACAGGAACCAGATTTCGTCTGAAAGCAGGGCAAGCTCTTTGAGAGAAGCCGGTGCGCAGCTCGGTTGAGCCATGATGGCGAGGGCCTAAATGGCGATTCGAAGTCGTCGTCAGCACGACTGCTCTGCCAGCAAGTAAGAGATTGGGGGTCGCAGGCGTAACAACGAACCTCCTGCCACCGATGGATGACGTCCTTGTTCGCCATGAGCCGAGCCCAAGTCAGTGCGGTGGCTTTGGCGCCAACACCAATGGGAGCCGCGTCAGCGCTCTGCGCATCAAACATGCGTTGAGCCTGCGCGGCTAGACCCTGCCTCTGTACAACGAGGTGATATAGAACAAGACTGAAGGGGCCATCGGGGAGGACGCTAGGGCTGATGTCGAGCAAGCCCGCATCACGGGCACCGAGGCCGAGCGCCTTTTGAGAGAAGCCGTGTTCGGGGACGTGGCGGTAGGCGGCGGCGAGGATGGAGTTTTCGACGGCGCCGAACCGGCCCTCGGCCGGAGGGTGGTCGTAGGAGTGGAACGGTCGGGCTCGGACGCAGACGGAGACGCCTGGCCGGCGCGAGGCCGACGCGGCGAGGCAGCCGGCGGCAGCGCGTGAGCGGTTGAGGCAGCACAACGACATGGCGAGTTGGCGCGCGTGTCAGCGGGAGGGCGGCCGCCCGTGTGGTCGGTCGGGTTGGTGGTGGCAGCGGTTGCTCGTACGCGGCGGAACCGGGGCTGGGAGCTATTACGGCTGTGTTGTTGCACGCGCATGAGGTTTTCCACGGGCCACGAGCCATGGCGCTCCAGCGTGCTTGGCCTGATTCTGGGTCCGGCGCTGGCGTGACTGGGGCTGGAATGGGACGGCTGCCGGCTGGAGTGGGGACGATGCAGAGCGCCAGGCGATCGAGCCTCGCGTCCTGCCCGAGCTTGCTGAGGTACCGAGCAGTACTTCGTGCTTCTTACGGAGTGCGGGGGTTACGTACCAAGTCGGACATCCATGGATGGGCAAGCTAAAGGCTGGACGTTCTCCTGCCGCAGAGGCTGTCGCGTCGGGACAGTGAGCCCTTGGCAAAGGAACATTGTTCAAGTCTGCGAAGCAGGTCCAGGTATCTTTGTGCACCCTGGTGGCTGACGCGGACGGACTCTGACTCGATCGCCAACGCTTCGTGACTTGCCGCAGTGTTCGTTTGACGCTGTCTAGACGCCTTGCATGTTGCAAGTCTCAATATCTCTCATTTGCAAGCCATGCCTGGAACTGCTGCGGCCGTCTTGCCCGTGCAGCAGCTGAGGAAAGGCCTCCTTACATTTGAGCCTGGAGCACGCCACTGCGGTCTCGTTCGCTCTAGGTACCAGGTACCTAGGCCACGCTTGCCATACGTCTCCTGCCGGTCGTGTCCACCAGGCTTGCGGGGAAATCTATGTCTCTACAGGCGACCGATGCTAGAGGAATTGCCTTGCAAATACCTAGGCAGAGTAGTCCGTAAGGAACCCATGATCTTTGTTCGTCACCGCGGCTTGCTCTGGCTGGTTCGTGGCGTCTGAATAGCAAACTACATATGCACCCTGATGGTCAAAGACCAGGGCGTCGTCCTTGCCTTTTGGAAGCTGGTCGCTAATTATGCCTTCAGGTAAATGCGCCGTAGCAGAGTTTTCGGTCCTGGCCCCAGACGCTGGGCGTCGTCTCCGTCATTCGAGAGCTCGCCCCGGATGACCGATGACCTGCACGCGCGGGTAATCCCTTTTCGATGCACGCCCACCACCTCTCTAGGACGGTGAGCAACTTACGACGCCCGCCGCCCCAGCACTCTGCGGTCGACACCAGAGGGGGGCGACCCGCACCCAAGTGCGCCAACACAACCGTTTTCGGCGGCTTGCAGTGGTGAGCCACGCGCCGAGCACCATCGATTGGCGGCGGCGCGACAGGAACGTAACTTCTGCACGGCAAATGACGCACTAATAACTGATGGAAGCCAGTCTGCGCGACGGTGGAACAGCAACTGCTCGCTGCCCCATCTACGCCCGCGGAGCTAGGATCCCATGGCGCATGATTCCCGGGCCAGGCGTTTCAAGGCCTGGCTAACCAACACAGGAGCGACGTTGAGTGAGTCCAGCTCGTTACGAGATGCGCCGGCTGCCTGCATGCCGGGAACGCCGCGCCGCGCCCACAACCCATGTGTCGCCCAGGCACGGCTGATGGACCGCGAGCCATGTCAGTTCAGGGATCCGGTCACCCGCCGCCATCAATGCCGATGGCCCATGGCCCATGGAACACGACGGCACAGGAGCAGGAGGCTTGTCAGCCTGGAAAAGAGGGTACACGGGGAGTACCTGGACTGCTACCAGCAGCATCAGAAGGAAGCTGGGAGCACAGGCCGGAGCGGCTGATCAACGACTTGTCCTGGCTCTTCTGCACATTCGTGCTCCGCATCGACCAGCGAGTTGGTGGTGCACAGGGTTTTGAGGTTCCACTCTGGACTACTCGTTCCTGACCAGCAGAGGTGATGGATGAGACGCATCTGCAGCCGCCAGCGCCGGCTAAGCCGTCTCGGGCTCGCGCCCGTTGGCATCGCACTGTGCGTCCGTTAGGTATCGGCAGGCTTGGACGTGCCAGTTGGGCGCAAACATCGGGGGGCAAGCCTTCCAAACTTGACATCCGCCGGCTGGATCTGGCTGGCCACATGCGTCTAACGTGCCAGAGATGCCTCCCGATGCTGTCGCGCCGGCGACGAAGGTGAACCTTTCAGCCCTCGCAGGCAGTCCGTACGAAGCAAGGTACTTGCCCTCGGTCTCATTTCTACCACAAAAACGATCCGTGCAATGCTGCCTGCCCGTATCTGACGCCACGTCCTCTGGGCTGGCACTACGTACCACCTTCTCTGCGCAATGGCGTCGAAATCGGCTACAGTTCTAGGGCGACTGTATCGCCAGCCGCGAGCGAGTGCTCACTGGGGAGGTCAGTTAGCACCTAAGTACAGTACATGCGTACGGTACGGGAACGCGGGGACGCTCGGAAGTCAGAACGGTCCTGGCAATGAGGTACCGCATGTTGGCAACCAGGTGCTCGTGCGAAGTCCTGCGGCCCGGCTCCAACACGCCGGACATGACGGACAAAAGCCGACCAAGGAAGACACAGCTCATTGGCCGCCTTCGGAAGGCATGTCGTCCAATGGCAACACGTCGCCGGGGTTCTCTCACCTTGATGCTCACCTGCGGTGCAAGCAACTGCAACTGCCAACCACTCGCAGCCAGATCCTTGAAGCATGTTGCGTCGCAAAACAAGGAGACACCCTGTCACCCAAGGGCTTTAAACCCTTCCACGTTTGAGAGGACGGACGGGCGGACAGCACCAGCTCGAGGGCTTCGCTAACGGCGTGGCTGAGCTGGCAGTCTGTCCCTGCAGAGGAACGGCGTTGGTCGAATGGGTACGAAGTACGAGTAAGTAAGTGCTGGCTGACTGCTCGAGCGGATGGCATCACCCGCCGCCACCGCCTAATCGAACCTGGAATTGCTGCTGGCCGATTTCTTGGTTCACAATAGAAGGAATGGAAGGCACGAAGACCAGATACTCGTACTCCGTAGTCCATACCTTGTGCATGGTTGGTTATGGGGCATGTATCGTACGGATACCGCAAGGGCAACCACCCTGTCGGCTGGGTCCTCGTACCTGGTACGTACGAGAAGGTACGACGATGTTCGAAGCTTGGAGCTTGGCGGGTCTCCTGTGTCGCCCTGGCCGCGACCTGGAAGCTTGTCCATTGGCTGAAATGCCAGTTGGGGCGGTCGTCTCGGCTCCTGCCCGCCCGCGATAGCTCTGGCCTGTGGCCGCATCCCTGTCTCGCGTGCCCCTCATCGGCGGGTTGGGCGGCCCGTCAATCTGGCCTCACCAAGTTCGTAGCCTCGCTTCACGGGAGGGAAAACAGGGACGGACGATCGTCGCGACGTTCGCTTGCTCACGAGAGGCAAGTACGTATCGGCAGGTACGAGCGAGTACTTAGAGTGATAGTCGAGTGATGTACTGTATGTTATCAAGTATTCCGGCTCGTGAGAAATTGCCCGTCACTGCCACAAGGTGCTCCTGCTCCGCCTCCTGCTCCTGCTGCTCCTGCTCCGGACATCCAGTAGTTACTCGACCAGCTTTTCGTGTTGTGTTCCCTTCCATTTCATCACTGCAGACAGCTTTCCCTGCCGCGCCCCCCCCCCCCCCCCGGGGACCCCCGCGGGCCCACGCCCGCCCACACCCAGGCATCCAGGCCACGCCCACACCCAGGCCCCGCCACCCCTTCTGGGCCAGGAGCTTCCCCTTCGCCGCCATCCCCGATTGCGAGAGCTCTGCGTCCACGTTGCGGCGAGATCCGTCTCTTCTTTTCACGCGTGTCAATTGGCGGCTGATCGCTGTGCCTCGCGACGACCGACTCGACCGACTCGACCGACTCGACCGCGACCACGAACCGCGTCGCCATACCAACCTTACCCGCCTGCTGCCCAGTCACTAACTCGTCCGCACTCGTACCTATCCACCTGCCCGACCTACCTCGCCTACCTTACCTGCCTACAGCACATCGTGCCTTTCTCGGCATTCCCACACCGTGTTCGCGCCGCGCTCGCTGGAGAAGTTTTGGGAGCGTTCCGTCCGGTCACGTTGAGACACCGCCGCTCGACCGCCCGTGTCTCCTCTCGCGATAGCCCTGCACGTCGCCTTGGTCGCCTTCGCCCGCAGACGCGCAACACCGGCCATGGGTACGTTCTTTCGGCTCGCCGCCTTGGCCTCTCTCTGTCTCTTGTTTCCTTGTTCGCTCTCGCATTCCACGCGCTCCTCCCCCCCCCCCCCCCCCCCCCCCCCCCCCCGGCCATGCCGATGCCCTGTCGTGCTCGGTCAGTTCCTTTGTCTGTTGCCCGCCCGACCCTGTCTGTCCGCCTGCCCGCCTGCCCGTCCACCCTCTTGCGTACGCCCGGCTCGAGGCTGGGGAGCTCGCACTGAGCCGCTATCCCTCGACGCGCTGCTCTGCCCCGTGCTCGTGTCACCGCGTAGCCCTGTGGCTGGTTGTCCGCCGCTCTGGTTGCCGGTGACGGCCTGCCCACCTCATGCGCGCGCTGAGGTGCCCCAGAGCCGAAGACGGAAGCACCACGACCACCAGCATGGGACAGCCTCCGCTGCCCGTTTGGCCGCCGCCGCTCCCACTCGCCGTGTTGCGTGTTACCCAGTGGGCATGCCACTTGTTGCCCCATTCCTCCCGGGCGATGCGACAGCTGCCAGTCACACCAGCCACGAGTGCCTGCTCCTCGCGTCGCCCTTCCTCATGCACCACCTCGCCTGGGGCCTGCCGACCTGCCATTACGCTGCACTCTGCGCTGCACTGCACTGCGCTGCCCTGCCCTGCGCTGCACTGGGCTGCATCGCATCGCATCGCACCGCACTGCGCGAGCACTGCGCGAGCACTGCGCGAGCACTGCCAGAGCCGGCCCTCCACCCCCCCTTTACCTGCATGTCTCCCACCACCACCACGCATCGCCTCACCTCACTGTGTCCCCCTTCTTTGCACCCCACCTCTACCTCTGAGGTACCTGCCTGCCTGACTTGCTCGTCTGCTGGCAAGCTCAGGTCAGGGTTAGTAGGCTCTTATTTCAAACCACAGGGCCCTCCCTCCTCCCCGCTCGTCGCCCTCTCCTTCCGCCTCTCCCCCCAGCTCTTCTTTTCTTGCCTTCGAGGCGGCTTCTCTAGCAGCTCATTTCGCATCGGCTCTAACGCACCTTCGCAGCTGACTCTGGCGATAACTACCGGCCTGTAAGTGCTTCTTTTGTCCCCAACGGTGAAGCCTTTCGTTGCGTATGCCATCGCCCTTGCCGGATGCTTCCGCCACCTTCCTTGGTGGTCGCCGAGTAGCCAGCGCAGCACAGCACAGCACGGCACAGCACGGCACGCCCTCGTCGGGGTTCCATTCCTGCTCGACACGCCGGGCAAACCGCATCCCAAATCGCCGAGGACGCGATGCGAAAAACGTGCACCCGTCGCAGTCTTCCATCCGTTCCAGGCCTCCAGGCTGCCCAGCTCATACGCACCCTCGGTGGCACCGCTGGGCTGGCTGGTCGCTGACGCATGAGTGGAGTCGGGCCCGGCCTGCTCCACTATCGGCGTGATTGATCTGTGAATCCCTCGTCCACGTTGGACTGCGTGTTTTCCAACCTGCGACTGCAACGAGCCCACGCCATCACTCTTTCCCGAACACCATCACCTTGTCGCCATCGGGACATCGCCAGACCCGGGCCCTGCAACTGGTCGTTTTTGTTTCGTTTTCACAGCCAGTCGCACCAGCTGACATGTCGCAGCGCGAGAGGTCCAGATCCCCCCGTCGACGCTCGCGCAGTCCAGGCAGGCAGCCTCGTCGTCGCTCCTACTCGCCTCGCAGCAGATCAAACAGCCGAGACGATTACCGTCGCAATCGCGATCGCTCGCCCATGACCGGAACAGGCGCTCCCGGTGGAGGATCCAGTGCAGGCTTTAGCGGTCAGGGACAACATCGATCGTACGAAGAACGGGCCGCGGCGCGCGAACAGATGATGAACAACATTCGCGAAACTTCGCAGCAGGACCGCCGCGTCTATGTCGGCAATCTATCCTATGATGTCAAGTGGCACCATCTCAAGGATTTCATGAGGCAGGGTACGAATCATAGGATGGCACGGACCGAGGGCTTGGATGACTGATGATTGTGCTATAGCTGGAGAGGTGCTCTTTGCGGACGTGCTGCTACTGCCCAACGGGATGTCAAAGGTTTGTCATTCCAGACCAAGGCCACTGGTAGGCCTTGGTACATGTCGGGCCTGCGCTGGCATTGGAAGGGACTTTCGAGCTAACGTGTCACCTCTTTTCCTGATTTTTGCAGGGCTGCGGGTACGTTACTCTCACTCCGCACTGGTTTCGAGATCTGGTGGCTGATACCGTCAAACCAGAATCGTCGAATATGCTACTCGAGAGCAAGCCCAGCAAGCGGTTGCTCAGCTCAGCAACCAAAACCTGATGGGCCGTCTTGTTTACGTCCGAGAGGTAACACGCACACGTGTTCTCCGGCAGTCGAGATGCTAATATTCTGCAGGATCGTGAAGCTGAGCCTCGATTCATCGGCGCAACTGGCGGAAATCGTGGTGGATTTGGAGGCGGCATGCCGGGTGGATTCAACCCAGGCTACGGTGGTGCCGGTGGTGGTGGCCCCGGAGGGGGCGGTCGTCAGCTATATGTGGCCAACGTGAGTCAATATGTGAAGACGAAATGAGATTGGATGGTGACAGACGCTAACCTCACACGCAACAGTTGCCGTTCAACGTGGGCTGGCAAGACCTGAAAGACCTCTTTCGACAGGCCGGTGAGTTATCCTCCCTCCACCATTGCAGATGACTGTGCTGACCATCTGCAGCGCGCATTGGCGGTGTGATTCGTGCCGATGTCCATGTTGGCCCCGACGGCCGGCCCAAGGGTTCAGGCATTGTTGTCTTTGAGAGCCCCGATGACGCTCGTAATGCCATTCAGCAGTTCAACGGCTACGACTGGCAGGGCCGCATGCTAGAGGTCCGGGAGGACCGATTCGCTGGCGCTGGCGGAATGGGCTTCCCAGGACGCGGCGGCTATGGCGGCGGCATGCGTGGAGGCTTCGGCGGCGGCGGCGGCGGCTTCGGCCGTGGAGGTTTCGGTGGTGGCCGCGGAGGGTTTGGATTTGGTGGCCGTGGCGGTTTCCCAGCTGGAGGCGGAGGTGGCTTTGAGGCTCCAGCTGCCGCTGCAGTGCCTCCAAACCCATTCACTGACCATGCCACCGCCGGTACGGACAGGGGCGAGACGATCTATGTTCGAAACGTAAGCATCATCCGCGATCTGTCATGCTGATGTTATTGCTGACAACCGATCGCAGCTGCCTTGGTCTACCAGCAACGACGACCTGGTCGAGCTCTTCACGACTATCGGCAAGGTAGAGCAAGCCGAGATTCAGTACGAGCCCAGCGGCCGGTCTCGTGGCAGCGGTGTCGTGCGGTTCGACACTGCTGATACCGCAGACACCGCGATCGCGAAGTTCCAAGGCTACCAGTACGGTGGCCGACCCCTAAATTTGAGCTTCGTCAAGTACCTCAACCAAGGCACGACCGACAGCATGGATACAGATGCACATGCCGGCCTCACTCAGGACCAGATCATGTAGCGCCGCTGCTCTGGAGGAGCTGAAGCAACTGAGGGGTGCTGGACCCTGGTTTGAGGGGAAGCTCGTTCTTGGCGATCCACCTCCCAAGGACCGCCGTGGACCGCGGCTCTTGGCTGCTCTTCGTCACACGTTTTCCGTTTTGTTGACTTTCTTTCGCACTGCGAAACCCGGGTTCTAGGTGGATTGGTTTTTGACGCTCGATGGTCCCCCTTCCCGGGTCTACCGAAGCCGCTGTACCCAAGGTAGGTAGCTGGTCTTGGAGGATGGATGGCTTGGCGTTTCGTTCATGACAATGACGAACAGTCCTTGTTTTTGCGCCGTGCAAATGCAGGCGTCCTGGGCCGCTGTTTGACGAGGACTGGTGAGGACTGCGGTTCGCGGGGACAAGTAAGGAGATGGGAGAGGGCAAGGTTCTACCTAGAATGTATGAGGATAAAGCAAACGATGGTGTCTGGTTGCCGGATGGCTAAGGGTTCAGATGCGGATGATGAGCGTAGGACGCTGGAGAGGCTGGCGGACAAGCATGGCTGGTGACGACTCTCCGCTGCTAGGAAGCCATGATCAGGCCTGACGACGAAGCTGTGCTCCCCGACGGCGACCAGAAAGGCACCCGCAGCTATAAGACGGACCCCATTCCTCGCCACCTTCGGGACGGAGAATGCTACAACTGGAGGGGCTCAATTCTGAGGTAGACGTGCCCCCGGCGGTAGTAGATGTGGTTTGGCGGTTTGAGCTGCCGCCATCAGGAGACCGACGTTGGCCACGGCGGTTACTATGCAAAAACGTTCTCTTTCGAAGAGGGACAAAGGGGTAGTTCAGTGCTGAAGGTGAGTTACTTCCCCCGAGCCCCTGACAACCTTCGAGACGCCCGCCCGTCGTAGACGATGAACCGCTCGTGCGTTTACACACTCGGACAATAACCCACCTTGTCATCTGCCCACCGACGATGAAGGCCCCATGTGTCCATTGCCGTGAGGCAATGGGTGACTTGTCCTCTAGGTTCTCTCACGATTGACCCTGCCATGTTGAATGAATATCCCTAATCATCCGGCTGAAGACCGGTGACAGGCATATCTCACTTGACGGGTACTGCGCTGGGTAGTAAGAAGCTGTCGACTGACAGCGGGATCGATCAAGTGCCTTCCCGGATGTTTCTATGTTCTGATAGACCCGCGTAAGTGTTGTAGCTAAGCTGTGTGATTGGCTTTCAGTGACAACGGCTTGAATGCGATAGTCGAGCTTCGATCATTTGCTTCCAATCCCGACGTGACATATATGCGCGTTCTGTGCTGGCTTGGGATATGCGACCTTGTTCCTGGCGCAAGGCGATGCGTCGAGCAAAAACCATGTGGCCTTCCGCCTCACACTCAGCGCTTCTTGCGAGCCGGGCAATCGGCATTGCTGAACTCGAGAGTTACTCTATCAAGAGGGGACAGTTCCTGGGCAGTGTTTTTTCTATACAGTGGCTGTTATGGAGTGTCGTTTTCAGCTGCTTTCGTGATGCCGGAGTCCGATGTGACAATGCCGCGCAGAGACGTAACCACGACACAGGCCGATGATAGCCCTGCTTTGGTGGTCTTTGTATTTGGGCAACGACAGTTCGGAGAGTTGCCGACAAGGGGAGAGCCGAGTGCCAAATGCTTCTGGTACACTCGCAGCACAAATCAAATATTCAGAAGACTGAATTGCGCTAACGTTTCTGACTCATGATGTCGCCTTCTTCTTCCTAGCCTTGGCCTTCTTCTTGCTTCGATCCCTTGGCTTCAGCGCAGTCATGCCCGCCTTGCAAACCTCGGCGTAGCGACTGTAAAAGGCATCCAGCTCATGTGGCTTGACAACGGTGCTCAGCTTGACTTTGTCGCCTTTCGACTTCCCAGACTTGCCATTCGATGCCCGAAAAATGATGGGCATAGGCTGACTGGGAGAGAGGTCAGGGAAAGGGCTGTCAGGTGTTGGGGCTGGGCCTTCTTGGTCGTGGGTAACTGTGGGGACGAGAGAGTGAGCCCTCGAACATGTACATGGGATTGTTGAGATGTGCAGAAGGAGATGAGTTCTCACAGCAGGAGAACGCCTGAGGCTGGACTTACGGCGCTTTTGGATCAGATAGACTGCTCCATGGTCGCTCCCTTTCCGGTGGTTGAAGAGCTTCTCCAGACCGCCAAAGAACTTGGAAGGTGATAAATACGTCAGCAATCCGATGCACTGGTCACGGAGTAAGGAGAAGGCTGACTTCGTCCTGGCTCAGATGTTGTGAGGCCATCGTTACTGAGCGTGGCCTGTTCCGGACTGAGGGGAGCAGGGTCGTCGTGTCGCTCTGTGCGTGGCCGAAGCGACCTCTACCGCTAGAGAGGAGCGGATTTCGGCGCTGGCAGGTCCAGCGGCCTCACAAACTTTCGCAAGGGCTCGCTTGCTCGTCGGAAGTCGGGGCGACAGTCGGGTGCTGTCGGAGCGTGAAGCTGCGGACGAGGTGATGGCGGTTTTAAGAAGCCACCAGAGCGGGAGCGTCAAAGACGGTGCGACGCACCGCCCAAGGTGCGTGGGGTAATTTATTGGTTGGCCACCCGGGCCCGCCACGTTGATGGCCGGCCTTCGGCTTGACCCACGCAAACTCTGGACCCCCGAACTTCTGCCTCGATGTAAAATTTCCAGACCAGGTGAAAGAAAGGCGTCACCATCTGCGGTCAACTCGTCGCACGCCGCCATGAATGCCTTGAACTTGAACTGTGATATCGTCGGCAGATCATTCGGTTTCAGCCTTTCCAAGGGGGCCTTCCTCCGTTAAGTCCGAATTCCGCAAGGCTCCTGAAGAACTTCGCTTCGAGCAACAAAAGCTGCCGCCATCTCATCGGCATTACCACGCCCACTCACTCCGTTGGGTCGAGCCTCATTCTCATAATGCCAGCAAACTCTGTGCCGGAGCTTCAGCAGAAGCTCTTCCGACGTATGGGCATTGATACCCCGACGACAGGCACTTCCCAGAGAGCTCGTCCAGTGAACCGGCCCACCAAGCCAACATCGCGCAAGGACGAGCGCAAGGCCCACCGAGCACAGAAAAAGTTTCAACGGTATTCCCGGTCAGAAGCGCTGAGGGACGTCATTGAGCCTGGGACCCATAGGGCTGCTGCGCGAGCTCCTCCTGCCGCCCCGTCGCGGTCAATGAGGAAGCTCTCTGCGTCCGTAAGCGAGCATGACAACGACGGCGACTCCCCCCAGAGTGAGGATCGATTGCAAGAGGAGCCGGACTATGGCAACAGCGACAGCGATGGCGATGGCGATGGCGAAGGCAGCGATGAGGATATCGATGTCTCGCTAGGACCTCAAACAAGTTCTTCCGCTGCGAGGAATGGCCTGTCTGCGACTATGCGGGAAAAGATCTCTCAAGACGACGCCGAAATCGAAGACTTTGAGAGAAAACTTGGCATCAAGAAGGGCCGAAAATCGCTGCCAAAGGCGTTCGCGGATGATGGCTTGGATGAGTTACTGGGTAGCGTCGCCGCGGACGCATCTGAGAGCGAAGGCGAGACCAACAAACGCAAACGAGACTATGAAGACTGGCTGTCTTCCAAGAGAAGGAAAGCAGCTCCTCAGCCTGCGTTAGTCCACGAAAGCGATTCAGAGCAGTTTTCGGACGACGACTTTATCTCTAATGCGACAGAGGATGACCATGATATTATCCGCGCGGGCGGATCGCGACGGGTTTACTTGGACGACTCTGATGAGTGCTTTGAAGGATTTGGCTCAGAAAAAGACGATGCACCTCCACCTACAGTTCGACAACGGGAAAATCCATACGTGGCTCCAACAGCAGGCGCGGTGGTTGCCAAGTACGTTCCGCCGTCGATGAGGAACGCATCCGCGTCAGGAGACGAAGCCAAAGAGCGACTGCGCAAGCAAATTCAAGGACAAATCAACAGGCTCACAGACAGCAACATTCTATCTATCGTCGACGCGATCGAGAGTTTCTATCAGCGAAATGCACGAGGAGACGTCACCGAAATCCTTACCGATGCCATGATGGCGCAAATATGCAAGCCCGAGGCCCTTCCAGACCAATTTCTCGTGCTCATAGGTGGACTCTGCGCCGCCATTTACAAGATCATCGGGTCGAGCTTTGGGTCACATCTCGTTCGCCGGATCGTCAAAGATTTTGGGAGCGAATTTGAGAGAGCCAACGAGGAATCAAGCGACAAGTCGAGCATACGCAAGGAAGCCTCCAACATTGTAACGTTCCTCACTCAGCTCTATGTCTTCGAAGTCGTCAGCTGCAGGATTCTGTTCGACTACATGGAGAGATTCCTCAACAATCTGTCCGAGGTTAATGTGGAGTTACTCCTCAGGATATGTCGCATGGCTGGCAAACTCTTGCGAAGAGATGATACGCAAGCGTTGAAGCATGTTTCAAGCGCTCTGGGCAAGGCCGTGTCCAAGATTGGTTATGCCAATGTGTCCGTCAGGACCAAGTTCATGATTGAGACGATCAACGATCTCAAAAATAGCAAGCCCAAAGCGAAGGGCACAGACTCGGGCATTGTGTCCGAGCATGTTCTCCGCATGAGAAAGCGACTGGGCGAGCTCAAGTCGCGGTCGCGCCGTCTCGATGGCCTGGCGCCGATGGGCATGGGCTTACAGGATGTCGAGGGCTCAGACACGCGGGGCAAATGGTGGCTTGTAGGTGCTAGTGTGCCTAGCTACGTGGGTGCTGCTGAAAGAGCCGAGAATGTTACGCGAGGTCGCGAAGACAACAATACACATCTCTCGGATGATGACGAGGACATGGACTTCGTCTTGCCGGACTATCCCAGGAAGGCTCGCGCGCAAGGCCTTAGTACGACAGCTCAGATGGCCATCTTCACGGCACTCCTATCAGCAAACAGTCACGAGCATGGCTATCAACAGTTTGTCAACTTGAAGCTGAAGAAGGACGACCAGCTGGAAATTGCGCGTGTTCTCGTGCAGTGCGTCGGCAGCGAGGCGCAATACAACGAGTACTATGCTCTGGTGGGCGGACTGGCGTGCCAGAACAGCAGAGTGCGGTTCGCCCTCCAGGACCGGCTTTGGAAAATCTTCCGCGGCCTCGGAGAATCTCTCTTTGGCGAGGATGGTGACGACGAAGAGACAGCAGAGGGCGAGAGGATGAGGGATGAGCGGAGGGCCGCCAATGTTGCCCACTTCTACGCATCTCTGGTGGCCGATGGGGCAATGAGCATCGCCATCCTCAAGCCCCTGGAGCTTCCCGAGGTGAATCGCTGGACAAGCGCGTTCGTGGAGACCCTCATGGTCAGCCTGCTGGAGCACTGCAGAGGCAAGGCGACTATGGAGGAGGCCAATGTGCTTCGGGTATTTGGCCCGGCGCGAGAAACTCCAACGCTGGCCGCGGGAGTACATTGGTTCCTTAGGAAGAGGGTTCGGCAGTCGAAGCTGATTGGCACCAAAGACCGGAAGAAGCTGGACAGGGTAAGGCAAAGAGCTCAGGCCGTAGTGCATGCCGTCGGTATCAAGGATTAGGATGCTCTGCACGAAGTACTGGGGCCGACGAGCGTCAAATCTTACACATTTCTTGAGTATGTCTTCGTCGCCGACTTGCAGTGTTTGATGTTACAATGCCATTGCCCTCGTCATTTCAAAGTCAGCATCCCACGTCGGAGTGAGGTATTGCGTTATTAATACATACGTACCCGGGCCGATCCGAATCGGGCCTCCGCGCCAGAGGGTGGTTGGCGCCAATGCGGTTACGGGCGCCTCAAAGCGGATTCCTTCGGTCTTGGGCGCTTGGTTCCTCTACGAGCGAGTGCTGGGCCGTTGAGGCATTATTTGGGGAATGGAGTACCTCCAATTGCGGTACCACAGCCTCGTCTTTTACCCCTGTTCCACACAAAAAGTGACCTGAGATAAAAGTACATAGCCGTTGACTGAGCCATTACCGGCAAGGACCTGCCCAGTCAATCAATGCCTTCCACTCCGGTAATCGCAACAGTGCAAGACCCTGCCTGACACTTGCTGGTGCAGCCACTTCGTACGAAGCAGGAGCGGTCCCAGATGATGAGGCACTCGGTATGACGGTCTTCACCATAAATGTGCCGCAAGCCTGTTTCATGAAACAGGCGACAGCACCCACCATCTCGACTCACAAGGTCATACAGTGGCAAGCCGCATTGTCAGTTTGAGGAATGTCATGCTCGGAAGACACGGGTTTGCCTGGCGCCTCGCGATTTTCGGCGACTGAAGATGCAATGAGTGTTAGGTAATAACTGGGGTAGCAGGCAGGAGGAGCGCGTGAACTGTCAGCGTCAAGGACCTGATGGTCACAGGCCACGTAAAAGTTTGGAGGCAATGTCACGACGATCAAGGTAGAGATACGGACAGGTCAAGTACATTAATCGGGAGCTACGCAATACTTTACGAAGTACTCTCAGAACCCTACGTGTGGTCTTGTCCAATTGGTCGAGGCCCGTATATTAGGTACCCATTCTAAAGTACTAGAGACTTTGTCTTGGTGCCTGGATGAGTGGCATACCTGCTTACCCTAGCTGCACGAGTACCTGCCGACATGGAGCATTGCCGCCACAGGGTCAGTTCCGGGCCTTCCCTGCCCGCCCGACACCGCCGCCGGGTGCTGGAGCTCTCCGACGATGATGTACCTACCTAATAATATTCAACCCTCTTGCTTCCAACCGGTTTGCGCCCCAACGCTTCCGACATCTCTCCCCCCTTCCACCCCAATCACCCGTGTGGCACCCATTGATCTCCCGCGAACGTGTTTCCAGGTGCTTCAAGATGCTCTCCAGTCGCTTAATAGCCCGCAATGCGGCGCGGCCGACGGCCTGGAAAACTTCTTCGTACGTGCACGCACCTGTTCTGTCCCAACCAACCTGGTCGACGACCAAGGACACCCGACCGCCCGTCGTTCGAGGGCAGCAGGGCCGGGCTTCGTTCGATTCCGTTTGCTAACCGGCGCTCTCTGTGACAGCATGCCCACCGTTGTCGCCTCGTCGACCCTGTCGCGCTGGAGCCGTGGCTTCGCCTCTGCGTCCGGTACGTCGGCAACCGATCCGCCGTTTTGGCGCCAACGACCCGACCCGTTCGTAACGTTTGTACTGACAACGGGGCACGAAATACAGAAGAGAAGGACCTGGTCATTATCGGCGGCGGAGTCGCTGGTTACGTCGCCGCTATCAAGGCCGGCCAAGAGGGCATGAAGGTACATGGACTGCTTCTGTTGACAGGGGCTTTGTCCTCTTCTCCGCGCAAAACGCACCGCTGACATTTGGAACCCGTGAAATACAGGTCGCCTGTATCGAGAAGCGCGGCACGCTCGGCGGCACTTGCCTGAACGTCGGCTGCATTCCTTCAAAGTCGCTCCTCAACAACTCGCACCTGTATCACCAGATCCTCCACGATACCAAGAACCGCGGAATCGAAGTCGGAGATGTCAAGCTGAACCTTGCCAACTTCATGAAGGCCAAGGAAACCGCTGTTACGGGCTTGACGAAAGGTGTCGAGTTCCTCCTCAAGAAGAACGGCGTCGAATACATCAAAGGTGCCGGCTCGTTCGTCAACGAGAACGACGTCAAGGTGGCGCTCAATGACGGAGGCGAAACTACCGTTCGCGGCAAGAACATCCTGATTGCCACTGGATCGGAGGCCACCCCGTTCCCTGGCCTTGAGATCGACGAGAAGCGCGTCATCACGAGCACCGGCGCCATTGCGCTTGAAAAGATCCCGGAGACCATGGTCGTTATTGGCGGTGGCATTATCGGCCTTGAAATGGCATCCGTCTGGTCGCGCCTGGGATCCAAGGTGACGGTCGTGGAGTTCCTTGGTCAGATTGGAGGCCCTGGCATGGATACGGAGATCGCCAAGTCTACCCAGAAGCTCCTCAAGAAACAGGGATTGGACTTCAAACTCAACACCAAGGTCATCTCCGGAGACAAGTCTGGTGACAAGGTGAAGCTGGAGGTGGACGCCGCCAAGGGTGGCAAGCCTGAGACGGTGAGCACACGCATACATGCCAGCCTCGAACTGGCCCTGGTTACCGATGCCGTATCGGTTCGCTAACAGTCGACGCAGATTGACGCTGACGTCGTCCTGGTTGCCATCGGCCGACGCCCGTATACCGCAGGCCTTGGCCTCGAGAACATCGGCATGGAGCTTGACGAGCGCGGCCGTGTCATCATCGACTCGGAGTACCGAACCAAGATCCCTCACATCCGCTGCGTCGGCGATGCCACCTTTGGTCCCATGCTTGCCCACAAGGCCGAGGAGGAGGCCGTGGCGGTGGTTGAGTACATCAAGAAGGGCTTCGGCCACGTCAACTATGGCTGCATCCCGTCTGTCATGTACACGTACCCGGAGGTGGCGTGGGTCGGCCAGAGCGAGCAGGACCTCAAGAACCAGAAAATTCCCTACCGAGTTGGAACGTTCCCGTTCAGCGCCAACTCGCGCGCCAAGACCAACATGGACACGGAGGGCTTTGTCAAGATGCTGGCCGATCCCGAGACGGACCGGCTGCTGGGCGTTCACATCATCGGACCTAATGCTGGCGAGATGATTGCCGAGGGCACGCTGGCCCTCGAATACGGGGCGTCCACCGAGGACATTGCCCGGACATGCCATGCTCACCCGACATTGGCCGAGGCGTTCAAGGAGGCGGCCATGGCTACCAATGCTAAGGCCATCCACTTCTAAGTGGGCTGGCCAGCGGGATGGGAGATGGTAAGGGCATTGGAGTGTAGCTGCGCGGCCCCTTGTGTGTGCCCGTATCTTCTGCCTCGAATGCAAGATAGATACCGATATCAGGTGATGGCGTCCGCTGAGCTGGAGCCCCACGCAGCGGCAGGGACGGGGCAAAGAGAAGCAGACGCGGCATGCGCGTCGTCAGTTGTGTTCCGGGGCTGGGCCTTGACGGCTGTGTAAAATAAACACATTTACGGCATTTGGTGCAGCAAGTGGGATGTTCCAGTTATCCTTGGCACCGGTAATCCAAGTCCTGGCTGCCTGTGCCCAATCCTTTTGACTCCGATTTGAAGCCGTGACACGTGTGCTTCGTATGTATGTGGAGCATTGAATCAAGGTCGCATCCGGGCTGCCCTGACGGTCGGCTGACCCGACGCCAGGAATACAATTCTTGTTTTGTTTGCTTATTTGATGCTCAAGAGCACCCAGGTGTACCCGGGCCCTCGTGGCGAGGACGAGCAGGACTTTTTGTACAGCCCGGGCAGTACTGCATACCTTTGGACTCCTCAGGTACCTCGGTAAGGTTCTGCTAGGTACCGTAGGTCTTAGGTAGACACTGCAGGTACACAGTTGTTCTTAGGTACTTTTAATTTCGACGTCTCGGGCCACGGCGCAAAGGTTGGATGTTCGTCGCTGTCGCGGGAGTGCTAAATCCGAGCGGCGAGGCAGCCCACCATCTGGTGCCGTGGTTATCGAGGCGCGAGACAGACACGTCGTGCCCGCAATCCTCTTCCCACAGAAGTTAAGTTATGCAGTGCGTGGGTGGGAGTGGGGCGCGCGAGCGGGCCGACCAGGGGCTCGCTCCTGAAGAGGCCGCTTGGCCGCCCATGCCGCCCTTCACGGCTACTTCGCCTCGTTCCACTCGCTGGGACGCTTGTTCCGTCTTTCCGTCAAATCCCAGCAAAAGGGACGGACTCTCGGGAGGCGGGCCATGTCCGACTGACCCTGCGCGCGCACACTTCTCGTCCCTTTACAATCTCTCGTCCCTCGAATCGAGCTTGAGATGCGGTGAAGGCGCCTCTCGACCACAGACCTCGACCATCCCCGCAGCGACATCACCGTCGCGACCGTCCAGCCTCTCATTGACCGTTGTTTGCCGGGTAAAAACTTCCTCTCGCTCCATATCGCAGGAAGCGACACTGCTACGTACGAAGCTCGAATCGAGTCACGGGTCCTCTTGCACAGAGGTTTCGATAAACCGAGGCGGGGACTGTGCGGCGTTTGCTCTTCCCTGTGCAGCTCGCCACCAACAAGCATGGCGCTCCCCCAAGATGCGATCCGTGCTCGGGAGTACCCGGTTATGCAGCGCAACGAGGTCGAGGCTCTGATTGCGGCTGGTCGGAAGATCGTCATCTTTGACAACCACGTACTCAAGGTCGATGGGTGGCTCCCATACCATCCCGGTGGCGACAAGGCAATCCTCCACATGGTTGGGAGGGATGCCACGGCCGAAATCGAGACGTACGCCAAATGCCCACCCAACCATCCCGTTCCTCGTTTCAGGTTCAACGAGTACTTTATACTAATTGAAATGCTCTAGACTTCATTCGGAGGGAGCCAAGGAGCGCATGACCCGATACCGAATCGGGCGCATCGAGGGGACTTGGAAGAATTTCGTCGCTCCCATCCAGGGAGGCGTCTTCCGAACGGGCGCCTCCATGGGCCACGTCAATGCCCATGGCGCAGACAGCGACGACGGCCAACGTGCGGACTTTGGCAAAGAAAATGACTCGAGCACCCAGGGCTCTCGATCTCCGTCTCCAGTCTTCGACATCGACGGCCAAACGCCCCGCCAGCGCGTCACTGACAGCTCCCGCCGAGCCTCGTCCGCGTCTTCTCAGTCAACGACAGAGGCCGAGTTAGACGGCATGTCCTACTTGGATTCGATTACACGTCAGCACATAAATCTCGATCTCGACAAGTACCCAGCACCAGAGCCGGAAACCCAAGCCCGAATATTGGTCAAGTATAGAGAGCTACATCAGAGGGTCATTGACCTTGGTCTATACGAATGCGGCTCCATGGCGTACGCTGTGGATTGCTGTCGCTATCTTGGGCTATTCCTGGCCATGCTTGTCTGTTTGCGATATGATCAGTACGCTCTCGGCGGGCTGGCTTTGGGTCTGATGTGGCACCAGCTTGTGTTCGCTGCCCATGACGCCGGCCACATGGGCATCACGCACAAGTATCACGTCGATAGCGTCATTGCCATCATTATTGCAGACTTCATCGGTGGCCTGTCCATGGGATGGTGGAAGAGGAATCACAACATCCATCACATCGTGACAAATGCTCCAGAGCACGATCCAGACATCGAGCACATGCCGCTTTTTGCGGTATCACACCGACTACTGGGCAATCTGCGGTCCACCTACTACGAACGGATTATGGAGTACGATGCCGCGGCCAAGTTTTTCCTGCGCATCCAGTCATGGACATATTACCCGCTCCTAGCGCTAGGGAGATTCAACCTCTACATGCTCTCCTGGGACTATTTACTCACCAATAAAGGCCCGAAGAAAGGGCCAGGCGCGTGGCATCGGTGGCTAGAGCTGGCTGGTCAGGTTTTCTTCTGGACGTGGTTCGGCTACGGCGTCTTGTACAAGACCATACCGGACAACTGGTCTCGCTTCGTGTTTGTCATGGTCAGCCACATTGCTTCATCACCCCTGCATGTACAGATTGTCCTGTCACACTTCGCCATGAGCACGGCTGACCTCGGCCCGGACGAATCTTTTGCCCAGAGGATGCTGCGGACAACCATGGACGTGGACTGCCCCGAGTGGCTCGACTTTTTCCACGGCGGACTTCAATTCCAGGTGATTCACCATCTGTTCCCCCGGATGCCGCGACACAATCTTCGACGGGCCCAGAAGTTTGTGCAAGAGTTCTGCAACGATGTGGGCATACCCTATGCTCTGTACGGCTTCGCGGACGGGAACAAGCAGGTTATCGGCCGCCTCTCAGAAGTGTCGAGGCAAGCGGCCATTTTGGCGAAGTGTCAACGGGTCGTCGCCCAGAGTGGCGATCTGTCGGGCCACAACCACGCGCACCAGCATTGATAGCAGCTTCGGCATCCCATCGTAGACCGGCGCGGGGTGGAGATTGGAGCGATGTCGATGAAATTGACGAGCATCATTTTTATAACGAGGACCCAAGGACTAGGACTAGATGGCTTCGCCCACAATCCCACGATGAATGAGACACGAATGATTGGACAAGATGGCAACTGCGCGGCGTGCCTGGCCTGTCGTGACAGGAGACGCGTACTCGTACGCCTAGGGCAGAGAGGCCCCTAGTTGCGTGACATCAGACCGGTGCTAGTAACAGGTGTTGTCAGAGGACATGCAGGCTGACGCAAGTTGGTGTTTCGTCGTCGAGTTGAGGGCAGCACGCGGTGTGTATACTTGGGACTGGACAACCATTTTACTGCAGGAAGAGGAGCTGGTGGCTTTGTCGCGCTGGTGGTGGGATAGCACGGCGTCGGAGACACAATCGCTCGCTACCTTAGCGCTGGAGGCGGGTTGAAGTTAGGTCCTGGCTCAGAGCTCGCTCACGGGCCAGCAGTCAATGCCGGCGTTTACAGTTGGCGGGAGCCCTGGAGGTCTTTTCGGTTTTAGCCCCCGCCACGCCGCTGTCAGCGAGGCCAATCAATCCAGCCCAGTCAGCCTTTAGCCAGCCAGATTGCCAGGGTAGGTAGGTAGGTCATGCACCTACCGCTGTCGGTAACGTGGCTGCCAGGCCGCCTCTCCAGCACAGCTAAGCTCCTTGACCTAGGTAACTACAGGTACCTTACCTACCTAGGTACCTGTACGTAGGTACCAGATAATACCTGCCGTATGTACGAAGTACCAACGTAGCTGTGCCCGTTCGGCCTCCGCGTCCCACTCTAGCAACAAGCTTCCTCCACCGTTGAGACTCAATCACCCTCGTGCACTCCCGCGGTCCAGACTACGAGTACATCTCGCCGCTTGGTCTGTCCGTCCGTAACGCGTGCCCAAGGCATCGAACGAATCGACTTTCCTCTTACTTCTTGACCCCTACAACCGTCATCTGATACCGCCACCTGGCACGGCGCCCCATCGGCAGGAGCTCCAAGACCGCGCTGGTCCGCCGCACGGAGCATGTTCCAGCTGCCAGCATGGACGCCAGCATCCAACGAGCCCTAAATGACAAGCTGTACGATAAGCGCAAGGTCGGCGCTCTCGAGTGAGTACAGAATCGGCTCCTTTCTGGCCCCGTGCGCCGTGCTATTCCTGCGCGTCCGAAGGCGCGAGATGAACGAAGGTAGCTGATGAGGACGACTCGGCAAGACTCGAGAGGGTGATCCGCGATCTCGTCGCTGCAAAGGACTTCCAACGCGTATACGACGTTCTGGAGCAGCTATGTAATGACTACGCCTACGCCGTTCACCAGCCGCATGCCCGCAACGGCGGCTTGATCGGACTGGCCGCTGCCGCCATCGCACTTGGACCGGTGAGTTGCCATCCTCATACACGGCTAATCCCCATGCGCGGGGAGCTCGCATCCTGTGGCTGTCGCCCTCCATTCCGGCTACACTTCCCGATATTGTACCTCACTTGTTCTGACGCATGATGTCCGCTTGCAAAAGCCGTCGCTGACCGCCCCCTTCAGGAGCTGCCGCGATATCTCGCCAGGATCGTACCCCCCGTGTTGGCCTGCTTCACTGATCAAGATGCCCGGGTTCGATACTATGCCTGTGAGGCCATGTACAACATTGCCAAGGTTGCCAAGGGGGAGATACTCGTCTATTTTAACAACATCTTCGATCAACTCTGTCGCGTATGAAGCCCTCTTCAATCGTATCCCCATGATTTCGCTGACACGATTGCACGTGTGTTGCCAGCTTGGTGCGGACTCGGAGCTTTCAGTCAAAAACGGCGCGGAGCTTCTGGACCGCCTTATAAAGGATATCGTTTCCGAGTCTGCCGCTTCGTACGTATCGGTCTTAGAGGCGCCTCCTGACCTGGGAGACGACGATAATGCTGGCGCAAACGACCCTCACACGCACCTACCAACCGCCTTCTCATTATCTCGATTCATTCCGCTTCTCAAGGAACGTATTTGGGTTGTAAATCCCTTCACGCGTCAGTTCCTCGTGGGCTGGATTACATTACTAGACTCTATTCCCGACTTGGAGCTGGTAACATACCTCCCCGACTTTTTGGGGGGCTTGCTCAAGTTCCTGGGCGACCAGAATTCGGACGTGCGGACTGCCACGCAAACTTGCCTTGACAAATTTCTCAACGAGATCAAGCGAATTGCTCGCGTCAAGAAGGGGATCGCGGACAGCCGAAAATCCAAGGAAGGCGGTAAGAGGAAACGCCAGGAATCGATCGACACCGGCAGCTTCCAGCCTGAACTAGAAGAAGGTGATGAGATCGATTCGGAAGCCCTCGAGGATGACGATGATGAAAGCGTAGTCGAAGACTGGATTCCCGGCCAGGACGTGGAGATAAACTACAAGGAAGTTCTAGAGATACTGACGTCGACTCTGGACTCGCCGCTAGGTTCGTACTTTCACGCTCGTTTCTGTTTGGAGACACTCAAGTCTCTGCCTATTACTAATTCTGCGACTGCAGAAGAGGACTGCCTTTTGGAGTCGCTGCGATGGATCGTCGAATTCCTAGACATCTGCCCAGAAGAAGTTCTCCCCTTCACACCCAAGATACTGGCACACATGCTGCCAGCCATGGCCAGCAATAAGGAGACGATCCACCAAGCCGCGACTCGCGTCAACAACTGCCTCATGGAGTATGTAGTATCACTATCCGATGAGTCCGGGATCGGGTCATACAACGGAACTGCGCCGCAGTTCCAATCGGCATCAAGACTTACGCTACCCACCGACCGACTCGATGACTCCCAAAGCAATCGAGTGTCGCTAGCAAGCTCTCGTGATCAGGACGTCCACAGCCCCACGCCAGGTCAAGCAAGGTCACTCTCGTCACCCGCGGGGGGCCTGGTCTCGTCCTCGCAGGGCGATCTGGACTACGCCGCCGCTGTGAATTCCCTGACGCTGTTGTTCCTAAACGACCATGAGGCCACTCGCGTGGCGGCGCTGACATGGCTTATCATGCTTCACAGAAAGGCGCCTCGCAAGGTCCTCGCGTTTAATGACGGCACCTTTCCTGCTCTCCTCAAAACACTGTCGGACCCATCTGATGCCGTCGTCAAGAAGGACCTTCAGCTGCTGTCGCAAATATCCCGGAATAGCGAGGACGATTACTTCGCAAACTTCATGGTGAACCTTTTGCAACTGTTCTCGACGGACCGGAAGCTTCTGGAGACTAGGGGCAACTTGATCATCCGCCAACTATGCATGAGCCTGAGCCCAGAGCGAATTTACCGCACTTTGGCGGACTGCATAGAAAAGGAAGAAGATGTCGAGTTTGCCAGCATAATGGTTCAGAACCTCAACAACAATCTCATCACAGCACCACAGCTTGGTGAAGTGCGGAAGAGGTTACGCAACCTTGAGACCAAGGACGGACAAACGCTGTTTGTGGCACTGTTCAGGTCGTGGTGCTACAATGCAGTCGCTACCTTCTCCTTGTGTCTGCTCGCCCAGGCCTACGAGCAAGCATATCACCTTTTACAGATCTTGTAAGTGCCATGGGCACTACCGCCATCGTAACGCATTCATCGGTGCTGACGAGACATAGCGGGGAGTTGGATATGACAGTCGACCTTTTGATTCAGGTTGACAAGTTGGTACAATTGATTGAATCCCCAGTCTTTACATGTAGGTACATCCGTTCCTCTGCCTGGCGAGCAACATAGTGAGGTTCACGAGAGCTGACGAGTGCGGTCCCTGAAGACTTGAGGCTCCAGCTTTTGGAGCCTGAAAAGTACCCCTACCTGTACAAGTGCATGTATGGTATCCTCATGCTACTGCCCCAGTCATCAGCCTTCGCCGCGTTGAAGAACCGGCTCAACAGTGTGAGCTCCATCGGCTATCTACACGTTGCGCCGCGAAGGTAAGCCCCAAATCAGGCCTCCCACCGAGCTCAATGCTGCCGTGCGTGAAGTGCAGTATCAACTGACACATGTGGCCAATACAGCGCATCGACGTCGACGAGCAGTTCCAACTATGATCGACCGAACCGACTCAAGAGTCGCGAGGATGGGAGCATCCGCTGGGTAGAGCTGCTGGAAAAGTTTCGCAGCGTCCAGGAGCGGGCGAGGAGGGTCCAGCGGCATAGCTTGGAAGGCGAAGAAGTGCCGACATCGGGGTTCGGTGACTTACGCATGGGCGACGCGTCCCTTGAGTCAAAGGCCAAGGACACTCGAGGGACAGGGACAGGTTTGGCGCCTCCAGTACCCCAAAAGGATGTTGCGCCGGCGATACCCGTGCCCCCGGTAAAGAAGTCGGGCCTGGGTCGGCAGTTTGGGAGGCTCGGCGGTGCGGTATCTGGCAAGAACCGGCGGAACCAATAGTTGACAACCCAAGGCGGTGGCCGATGTACGACTTGTGCGTAGTCGTAAGCAGGCGGCAGGCGGCGTTCAATGCTGAGAACCCAGTTTTGTATCTTGAAGAAAGCGCGGTCCGGCAGCCTGCTCATGCACGGCGCTTCACGGGACTGTCACGATCTACGAGATCCTCGAAGGCAGCATCGCGATGAGACGTGATGGCCTGCAGTTGCCGGCGGAGCGCCTCAACCTCGTTCCTCGCTTCATCTGGGTCGCTGGATAGGCCGGCGAAGGCAGCCACCTGGTCCTCAAGTTCTCGCTTGCGAGAGAGCAGCTCCAGAAAATGATGCTCACGGGTCGCGACGCAGCCAACAGTGGGATGGGAAAGAAGTGAAGAGTCGGCGGCGACGACACGGTCAGTGTGTTCAGGCGGCAGTGCCGAGGACGCAGCCTTGATCCTGCGCTGAAGTTCGAGATTGCGTTTGGCCATGTCGGACGAGGGCCGGTAACGATGGTCCTGCAGGCTGTTCAAGAGCTCGGCTGCCTCGTCGACTGCGCGTTCAGCGTCGCGGCGCAACGAGTCGACGCGTAAAGTCATTTGCTCCGTGTCGAAGAGGGAACCGTGCAGGGCGACGACGGAGCGCCCAAGCGCCTGGGGGTCTGCATCGGAATCTCTGACCTGGAGCGCCAACTGGGCCAAGGATGTGAGCGCATTGGAACCATCCTTTGGCAGGTTGCTCTCGATGGCCGCGAGCACCTGGGCGGGGAGCGATTGCCGAACGGCCGCGCCCTCGCAATAACTATGCAGCTCACCCAGGGCGGCGGCGTCGGCTCGGGCGAGAAGCAGGCGCTCCTCGTCGGCAGCCTCGTTGTGAGCGGATAGGCTCAGCAGGGCCTTGAGGGTATCGCCGTTGCGCTCGAACGGCGGCGAGGCACGGCCAGCAGGAAGCCTGGACGCGAGCCACGAGTCGACGTACGCCCAGTCGCGAGCGGTGGAGGCGGCGACGCGCGCGACAGAGGGAGAGAACAGGGCGGCTCCCGAGGAGGCATCCTTGTGCTGCAGGGCTCCTTGGCGCGAGGGATGGACCATGGCGTAGTGAGTGGGTGAGGTCATCCAGATGCGCGGCGTGGCCGGAGATGGAGTGGCTGTTGTCGCGACTCGAAGGGAGGTCGCGCAATGGTTGCCAGCGTCGGATGTGGGAATAGGTTGCAAGGTACAGCTCCAGGCGCTTTGATGACGTGTTGGGTGTTTTGGCGAGTATGTTGCGCGCCTGCCGTGGACTACGATTCATATATGTTGAGCAAGAGGGGAGACGATGAGAGGCATGGTGCGACGTACGCTAAGTCCCTAGCTACCCGAGGACTACAGGGAAGTTACCTAACTTAATTACTTACCTCTGCACGTCGCCAAGGTGCGGTATCATGGGACAGCGGGCGACCGGTTCGAAGGCAGAACCCACATCACCACATCACCGGCTGTGGAGGTGTGAAAGTCACCAGTTCACAACTGGAACGATTATGGGACGGAACGACCTTCCAAAATCGACAGAACGGTGCCATCCGGAGTTCCGGTTGGTCTTGCGCGAGTGATTGTTTGATAGGTGGGCGCTTACCTTACGGATCAGGTAGGCCTGTTAATGTGTTCTCTACGAGTATATAGTCGCTCATGGAGGACAACCAAATGGTTCCAAACATCGAGGTCGCGCCGACGTTGAAGGCACTCGTGGCGTCATCACCAGACCAAGGACCTTCGTTGCCTCGTGGCCGCAGCTAGATACTTGGTACCGGTCGAGGCTCTCCGACTCGATAGGAAGGTACCTAGCGATATGCATATCCAGCAAAGGAGGGATCGGTAGATCTGGAACGCCCTGCCCGGGAGGAACTTGAGCGGCGGGTACTTTGCCTGCCAATCGGAGTACTGATGACATGGCACTCCAACCCTGGAGACAAGAGGACAGCGTGGGCACTTGTCGCTGCAGGGACCCGCTTAAACTTCCCTGGGCACCTTGACGACATCGTGTTCTGTTCATCGTTCCAAGACGCAGTTGCCGGCCGCGCTTCCTGCACCGTCTTCTTTCCATTCTTTCACTCCTTAGCCTCCATTCCCACCTCGAGCTACTCCAAGACTCCGCGCAGTCTCCCGTCGTCACACTTGAGCCGGAGCCAAACGGCTCAGCCCGGCAGCCGCAACTCTTCCGCCGCGCTCTGACGAGCCAGGCCAGCCTAATTCTCTCGGCGCCACATCACCTTCCCTGCCTCTCTGTTCAGATAGAAACGGCATTGCCACGTCCCGACTCCTCGACCTACCAACCTACGATCGCCCCAGCGGTACGAGCGATCAATTGAGCCCTGCAACGACACTCCAGCATGCGTCTCTGCTTATCGAGTCTCGCGGCCGTGACGGCGCTCGCTACTGCTGGCCAGGCAGTCTCACCCAACGACATCCCGGCTGATTTGCCTGTGTCCACACTCCTCACCACGGCGCAGACCCATCTGGCCAAAGGAGAGACTAGCGACGCCCTCGTCTACTACGATGCTGCGGTTGCCAAGGACCCGAACAACTACCTGACGCTCTTCAAGCGCGCGACCACATACCTGTCGCTAGGACGCTCTGTCCAAGCGACTGACGACTTCAACAAGGTCCTTGCCTTGAAGCCTGGCTTTCAAGGAGCCCACTTGCAGCTGGGGAGAATCAAGGCCAGGGTCGCCGACTGGTCTGCAGCCAGGGCAGAGTATGTCGCCGCCAGCAAGGAGCCAGACTCGCCGGAGCTCACAGAGCTTACCGAGGCCGAAGGGGCTGCGACTCTCGCCGCCAGCGCACTTGAGACGCGAAACTGGGACGACTGTGTAAACCAAGCGGGCGTCGCAATTCTCGTCGCGTCCAGAGCCCCGTCTCTCCGTGAGCTACGCGCCCGCTGTCGCTTCGAGCGAGGCGAGGTCGAAGAGGGCATGGGTGACCTCCAGCACGTCCTACATCTGCGACCCGGCGATACTAACCCTCACATTCTCATATCCGCAACAACCTTCTATGGCCTGGGCGATTTCGATCATGGGCTGGCCCAAATCAGGAAGTGCCTACACTCGGACCCAGACTCCAAGGTCTGCAAAAAGCTTCACAAGCAGGAGAAGGCCATTCAGAAAATCTTCAGCAGGGCAGAGGCGCAGCTCAATAGGGGCCAGACAACTACGGCTGGGCGCACTCTGGTCGGCACAACAGAGGAACCTGGGCTGGTGTCCGCCATCCGGGAGCAGGTGGAGGATCTCCGCAAGGACGGCAGGATTCCTCCAAAAGCACGCGCGCGCTTGTATGAAATGGTGGTGGAAATGACCTGCCAAGCGTATTCAGAAGTAAGTACTTTGGCTCTAACCCGCACCATTCCCACGGGCGGTCCCGGTTGGTGCATGTGGACGGGCTTCATGCTGCGTGTTGAGCAATGGCTAACTTGATTCTAACCGCACAGTCAAATCACAAGGATGCCCCCCGGTACTGCGACGAGGCACTTGAGCTGGACGCCGACTCTTTCTGGGGTCTCGTTCACAAAGGAAAGACCCTGCTCAAGAAGGAGGAATTTGAAGCGGCCATCCGAAATCTCGAAAGAGCGGCTGAAGTCCGGCCAGACAAGCAGGACAAAGTCAACCCCATCTTGAACAAGGCACAGATCGCTCTGAAGCGCAGCAAGTCCAAGGACTATTACAAGGTGCTAGGAGTTGCGAACGATGCCGATGAAAAGCAGATCAAATCGGCGTACAGGAAGGCATCAAAGCAATTTCACCCTGACAAGGCCGCCAAACAAGGTGTAAGCAAGGAGGACGCGGAGAAGAAGATGGCATCCATCAACGAAGCGTACGAGGTACTGAGCAACCCTGAGCTTCGAGCTCGTTTCGACAGGGGAGACGACCCCAACTCGCAGGAGCAGGGCAGCCCCTTCCAGGGAAACCCGTTCGGAGGCGGGCACCCCTTCATGTTCCATCAGCAAGGAGGTCAGGCCAACTTCAAGTTCCACTTTGGAGGAGGGGGCGGCGGCGGCGGCGGGCCGTTCGGCTTTTGACCTGGGCCTGTTCAAAGGTAGTGTTTTGCAATGCCTTTGCTGGCGTGTTTTGTCATATAGAGTAGCGTGTCCTTTACCTGCGCCCTGGTCCTTGCGGGCATAAATATACCAGCGCGCCCGCGCGATCCACCTTCCGCCGTTGCACACCGGACAGGTTCGACGAAACTCATAATCAGCCCCACTGAAGAATTATGGTCACTGTCCAGCCTTGGACAAGCCAGTCCCTCATAAATGGGCTCGAGCCTGCACCATTCGTCAACAGACGAGTTAGCTGGTCAAGCAAGGGGTCGGTCACGCTACTGTGTATATGTGAACGCGGCTATTTCCAACATATTCGCCGCGCTTCTTTATCCGCGAATGGATAACCAAAACCGGGACTATCACCCCCAACCTCGTAGCCTTGTTGCTGCATCCCGGCACTCTATGTACACGCCATCAAGAGGCTTTCCTTCGCTCGCCGAAGACCAAAACACCCCTGTGCGGGTACCGTTCCTCAAAAATGTCGATATGTAAAACACGGGGTAAAAGGTAGCTATATCGTCCTCCCATTCTTGCCCACTTGGACTGACCTTCCCCTGCGTAGGGTTGAGTTTGACGATGGCAAGGTGATGTCTGGTTCACACACTGTGATCATGCCACAGCACCGATATCTCACAAAGTGTCATTACGCCTGATGAAGTACGCCCTGTAACATTGGTCAGACAATGTATCCGGATGAGAAGACTTCTCCTTGAAACGCGGGTTGAACTTACTTCGAAAACTCGTACGCCGACCAACAGATGGCGGTGCTAGGCATGGTTGTGACCACCCTAGGCCGAACACCCTTGAAGAATCCGCGCAGGCCCTCCCGCCGGTAAAGGAGTTGGCATCCACCAACGAAACTGTTAACATTCCGAACTTGAGGGTCCGAAGACGTGCCTCGTGTCTGCAGTATCGTCTTGATCACATCCATGGGCGTCGTCAAGCCAGCCGCAAACCCTCCTGCAACAGCGCCAGCCAGACAGTGAGTCAAGGGGTCGTAAGTCTTCTGCGGATTCATGGCAGTCGAGATGGATTCGTAGGCCAAGAACTGGAGCGCGGTGAAAGGTACGGTCATGGACAGTGTGGTCGGGTACGAGATGTAAAACGCGCCGAGACCTTCGTTCCGGTAGACATACTTTGCGCAGTCGACCATCGATCGGTACATCTTGCTCGAATTTTGGATCTGCATACGCTGCTTGATGACTGGACAGTGTCATTAGCTTGGGTCCGCAGGTCTTGTGCATCGCGTCTGCGACGACTCCCACGCACCATCGAAGGGGTTCATAAAGGCATCGCTGGCAATAGTGGCGGCGGCTCCGCTGGTCGCTGTCGCATACTGCGTTAGCATCAAATGATCGTCTTGGGGCTACCTGAGCGTTGGCAATCAGAATTTGTAACACCTACCTGCTGCCAGGGGATGATGAACGCCGGCCTGGTTGCCCCCCATTGCGTGCTTGACGGCTTCGTACGTAGCGAAATAAACAGCGTGCGCAGGACCTGAGTTGCTGATATCAGCAAGAGAAGCAGGAATGGAGTTTTATCTGACAGCTGTGGGTGCTCACCGGCTCCAACAATGACGCTGGACATTCCACGCCACAGGCTGAAGAAACCCTCGCCCGAAGCTATTTGATAGGTGCTTCGCAAAACGCCTGTGTATGCTGTCGTCGTAGTTGGGTTGAGAACTTGCATGCGGGTCTTTCAAAAGTGCACATGTCAACACCATGCGCAAAATGGGCTCGCTGAACCGAAAGAGTATGTTCGATGTCTCCTCGCGGAGCCAGGCGGAGGGGAAAGTACCTTTATCGCATCGACCGGATACATGGCAGTGTGTTCCTAAAAGTCATATCAGTCAAAATGCGACGACGACAAGAGGTGGCGCTCTACTGAGGCCGATTCCCTTCGTCGCTACTCGGGTAAGGGTACGAAACAGGAGGGTCTGGACGTACGGCAATGCCAGCGAAGGCCCCTGCCGCCATATTTTGCAGCAGGGAGAAGTTGGGAGGGAGGGATTCATAGCTGCAAGGCCTGTCAGAACGGTGCCAACGCTGAGTAGGTTACCATGAACCGGCGATGCTCACTCATAGTCCTCAACCGGCTCGGCACTTGGCTGGGCCATTTCGGCCACAGCTTCAGAAGCTCTGCCGAAGGCCTTCGGCTCGAGGGCAGCCAGGTTGACTGCTGGGGCGGCTCAAGCCACGAGAACTCGCTTCGTTGGGAATATTTGTACCGCAGGCGCCGGGGGTGTATGCCTGTGCTGTCCTTGGCCGTGCGGCGGACGGCCTGGGATTGCAGAAACGAGGGGCGCGGCGATGGCTGCTGTCGACGCGGCCGTCGTCTCCAGCAAGGCAGGGGCAAGTCCGTCAACGAATGAGGCTGCGCTGCGCACGGAGACGGGCAATTCGTCGATGTCGAGATGGAGATAGACTCGGAGGCCGTGACGTTCGGGGGCTGGGCTGCTAGGTTATGCCGGTGCAGTGCAGAGGCGGGGCGTGAGATGATACACCTCGGCGAAGTCGATGATGTTTGATGGGATGGCAGACAAAAATTTCCCGTCGCGGTGCTCCGTTCACGGCCTCGGAGTCCGGCCGGCGCCAGGTTGTGAGACAGTGTGAGCTGAGCGCTTTTTGCACTGTCTTGGCGCGGGCCATGGCCCGCTGGACGGGACCCGGGAGCCCTCCGAAGGCCCGTGGCGTTGCGCGCCATCCGCCATCGCCTCGTAGCGAAGGCGCACTGGCACGCTGCCCGGGCGGCTCGGCGACCCTCTGATGAGCGCCGTCGGTGTCCGCGCACAGTGTCCATACGGATCGCCGTCCAGCCGCATGTGCCGAGAGGCCCCCTACTGGAGGTCCGCCTGTCTACGAGTACCTACTTATGGTTGCTCCAGGGCCGGGCTGGCTGTTCGGGCTGTTCGGGCTGTTCTTGTCGGCTTGTTGATGCCCCGCGCCACCACCCATGTGCCAAGTTGCCAACCTGCCCATACCGTGCTTCGTACCTTATCTCACCTTCGTGCCGGCCGTACGCAGATCAAGACGTGCAAATGCAAATACAGCAGACGCGCAGTCGGGTGGCTGGAGACGCCAGGGCGCATGAGTGAGACGAACGCGCATGCAACGCGGCCCATCGATGCATCACTCGCCGGAGAGCCTCACAGACGCGCCCCGTCCGCGGGCCTGAGGCTGGAGAGCCCAATTTCACGCTCGCAGCCGTATCACCGACCGGCCGACAGGGGCTCGGAGTCTCTTCGGCCCTGCTCACGGGACAGCAACGCCTCACAGCCCGCGAACGCCGCATGCGCAACACGTGTCTTCCAGAAGGAGACGTGGGCTTGATCCCTGGGCGCCCAGTCCAGTCCCAGCAGCTGTGACCGATTCGACCTCAACTCCTTCGTCCGTCCAGTGCGGGTTTGGCAACTTCGTCGCGGCATCCGGGCCATACGATACAGCCACATCAAGCGATCCGTAGTGTGTGATTTTCAATGCAATGCGGCGCTGGCCAGTGGCGGACTGGTCTTCATACCACGCCCCCTCGCCGGTTATGCTGCGTCTGCCGCAGTTGATACAGGAGCCCCAACACGCCTTCATCAGGCTCCTCGGCATTCGCCGCGCTGTTCTCTCGGCTCAGGCCCTTCCCAGGCGACGTCTGCCAAGCAGATTCGCCGAGTGCCCCGTCAGCCTCGAAAGAGTCTTCTGCCTTCCCTAGTCCCCGCCCTGCCTCGCCATCTTCAAATGTCTCCTCGATGATCTGGCCATCCATTCGATATCCCTGGCGAGGACCTCTAGGCCGGTGCTGGCTCTTCGCGCCGAAGCCAGGCTGATGATGAGGATCTAGCAATACGGATGCCATCGGCGAGGGTTGCGCCAGGCCCATCCCCAGACGAGATGCGCGCGACACGCCCGCCCCAGCCGCTCTGCTTCGGGCACGTCCAGGTTCAGCCGGGCGATTTGAGGAAGATCCTTGCATGTCGGCAGCAAGCGTTGGTGAGTTGAGACTCGGAAACGTTGGCGGAGGGTGGAACTGCTGGCGCATCCCAGGAGGCAAATGCCCAGGGATGCCGGTCTTCGGGTTGATGACGTAGTTATCGAGGAATCCGTAGTATGAGGCGGCCATCTTACCGTGCTTGGTGGAGTAGTAGTCCTCCCGCACGTCTTGCCCAGGTCCTTGCTGCCCCGTGTTGCCGACGCCCCTTTTGAAGTCGAAGACCGCAAAGGAGCACACGTATCCCAGCCCGTCCACATGGATGGTAAACTCGCGGAAGAAGTCGACAATCTGCTCACTACATTTAGGGAGTGAGAACAGCAACAGCATGGGCGTCGTGATGATTCCCATCACCTCCTCCAAGAATATAACCACCTTCATCTTGTAGAGTTCCGAGAACTCTTGCTTTACCTCGAAGCTGTGCAGGCGGCCCCGCCAGTGGTCAGGCATGTAATGTGTGTACTCGATGACGTTCCGCAGAGCGTATTCTGGGTTGAAGACGCTCGTCTCTTCAGAGACCATGCCCCTGGTCAGGGCCCAGATGCCTCCAAACACTCCCAAGTAGAAGAGCACCGTCCTGTCCTTGGTTATCTCGAAGCCCAGGAAAAGTTCCGAGTCTAGCACCGTGCATACGGCCAAGACGGCTGTTATGGCCCCGGACATGAAAGCGATGCTCCGGGCGATCTCTTCCGTCATGCGCTTCGGGAATTGATCGATGTATCGAGTCGCGAACGGGAACGACATGTGGAGCCTCTCGTAGAAAATGTGAGGCAGTTCGTTGAATTCTCTGAACTTCCATTCGGCAAGGGCCGTGTACTTCCGCGCAGCCGCCAGTTTCGGGTCTTTTTGGTACTCCTGCCAAATAGGTAAGGATCATGCTCAAGTAAGGCGTGGCATCGTGAGACACGTAGTGAACATCAGCGCGAGGGTTACTTACATTGTAGTACGTAAAGAAGTAAACAATTACCACGTACGCAAGCACCACTGGTGCGAAGATGAGGTTGAGCAGGCCAGCGAAAAAAAGCCTCTGCTTCAGTTTCTGGCTGAGGAGACCTCTCCGATCGGCGCGGAGAAAATCTTGGCGCACCTGGCCGCGCTCGTTAAAAGCCATGTCCAGAATCCCGTAGTGCAGATACCACTCCATGGTCTTGGAAAAAAGCTGCCTCCCTCGTAGAAAAGGAAACGGTAGTGATAGGTTGAGTACATCCTTGTTTATCATTGCAATGAGGTAATTGTCCTTTCGCATCAACCGGTTTGCAATGTCATGAGCATCGAGCCTCTCTTTTGACTGGCTCCCGATGAAGCGACGCAAATTTGATGGTATGTTTGTGGCCGTCTTGGGGTTTTGGTCCCGAAGCGTCATGATCCTGGCCACTATGTCCTGCCAGGAGACCGTCTGCATGTCCGGTTCTGGAATTTCAAGAAGATGAACGTAGAAGTCGCGTACGTACATGAGCCTCCGAATCTCGAAGAAGTACTGCACTGACTTCCAGATGAAGAAGAACGAGTACAGCCAGATGCCCAGGTTCCAGACACCAGACATTTTTCTGGTGCACTGAGCAATAACGACTTGACTCAGAGACTTGCTGTTGGGGACTTTGCTGTAATCGACGCATTGGCTAAGGAACGTAAGCAGAACTGCAACGAAGAGTGTTTCCCTGCAAAAAGTCAGCAAGCAGGCAGTAAGAGGGCACGACCACGGTCACGGCATGGTTTCACGGTTTTGACTGACAGAAGCCACAAAGCATTCGAACAGAGAATGCACAGCAAGCCGCCACCCTCGTAGTAGTCGTATACGTCTCGCATGAAGCTGTCAAGGTTCGACGTGTTCACCCATCGCCACAGGGCCCTTTCCCGCCGCCCGCCCGTGAACGCAGCGATCCCCGGCCGTCCGTGGTGAGCGGGCGTGTGGCGGTAGCCGTCGTCGCGGTGGAGCCGTTGCTGCTTGGTCGCGGCATCCCAAAGCGTTTGCGATCGTCCGGTGGGATTCGCCGAATGGGCGTCTCGTGCCGAGGATGGGGCATCAGAGCGATCTCTGCCGGCTCTCCGCGTTCTGGCACCTTCGTTCGGCTCGACCAGGAGGGATGCCGGTACGTCGTTGTCAGGATCGTCTTCCTGGGGGAACCATTGTGTGGCACTTGCAATTCGAACTGGGTGTTCTCTCGTGGCGTTGCCCAGATGATCTGCGCCGTACACAGCTGCACTGTCAACGGTCAAGCGACTGTCACTGGGGTTGAGCCCGTCGGCTTCGAGGCCGTGAAACTGGTGCCGAAGGTTCTCCTCATCCACATTCAAGGCCCTTCCCTCTTCGAGGTCGCGGTTGCCGTCGCTGCCGCCGGCGCCGTCGTCATGGGCCCGCAGCTCTTCATAGAAGGATCGAGTCGCACTTGGGTCTCCGGCGAAGCGGCTGAATATATTTGACGCCATATCGAAGTGCAGGCCGTGCGGGCGCGAGCTGGTACCAGCTCGCGCGATATAGGGGTTGACCACTGTATATCTGCTGCAGTCGAGGCTCTATTTGCAAGTAAGATGCTTCCTGCTGGCCAGTTCGCGGCTGTCGTGCGTTCAGGGCTGGCGTATGATGGCAAGGCCGCCGTCAGCGAGAAGAAGCCCCGTCAACCGGTGACCGCGCACAGCCAAACGAGCACGTTGGCGGTGACAGCCATTCGTTGTCAGGAAGGAAACAGTCAAGGTAGTCGGGCCCAGTTACGCTGTCTAGCTCTGCGGTTCGTCGAGCTGTAGCTCTAGGATCATGGGGTTGCAGAGGCAAGCTGCAAAGGGGGGGCGTTGCTGCAAGCAGAGCTTATGGTGTTGAAGAGCAGGTGCTAAAAATCGGTCGGGATGTGCACTTTGAACGGCGGTAAGATATTCGCAGGTACTGGGATGCGTTGACGAGGCAGTTAAGTGAGGCAAGGTGCATTCAGTCCACGTGCTCGGCATTCAAGCTGAAGCCTTGGGCAAATGACGACAGCAGGTGAGCACCGCGTGCCTGACCCGTAGCGCGAGGCGCGGTTGCCGGGTGTGTACTCGTACGCCCTCGGGGTACCTCAGGTACTTAGGTACCTTACCTGAGTCAAGTGCTTTGTAGGTACTTAACATTGGGTATCTCTCTAGTACTTTGAAGATACGCCCAAGTCAGCGCTACAGGATGTACCTAGTACGTATGGTGGCCTCAATCTCAGCAAGTGCTGGTTAAATTGTACCTACCGCATCAGACTCGCAACTTCATCATGCGCCAAGGTGCCTCGCAATCTAGAGGCGCCAAAAGCGCACAAGGTCAGTGCCTCAAGTGCCTCAGGTACCCTCCCTCAGGTACCTAGGTACTTACCTACCTGAGGTGTGCCCTATGTACTCGTACTGGCACTTCACCCTGACTCGAAGTTGTGCCACCACAGACGGGACATTCACCTCCGTGCGGATGCCTGGGTCCTGACCTCTACAGCAAGTGCCAAAGCCTGTCCTCAGCTACCAGGGCCATCATCCAGGCGATCTACCTATTGCCTAATACCTGTCCTACCTATCTCGCTTCACAGCAGAGCTTCAGCGGCCAAACCGATGGTCTCACCCAAATTGCACGCCGCCCGTTCTCAGCAACTTCGAGGCCAAAGTCCCCGCGCGGGTATCAGCGTACCAGGAAAAGCTCACAACGGGCGCCGTGGCCACCCTCTGCCAATCACTGGGAAGACAGAGATACCCACTGTCCTTTCATGAGACAAAAGCTCCGGCACGGCTCTTGGACTTCCAGCCGCGGACGTGTGACTTGGCCGCAAAGCTCACCAAAGGAGCCCTGTGAGTCCACGTGGCTGCCCGTCGATCAACTGCAAGCGGGTGAAAGGGGTGCGCATCTCATGGCGAAGTAGCATCGGATACGGTGCCGATACTGTACACAGGTAGCACAACTGCCCTGTCTCGCCCGCGTGGGTGGCTGCTTCCATTGCGCGACGCCTTCTCATCCGCACAGCTTCTCACCCTCGGTGGCAGCGTTGCGGACTCATCTCATCCTACGCCCAATTACTGATGCGAGGAGGGCAAGCCGTGTGAGACGCATAAGACACATATATCACTCATATCGGTGCTTCGCATCCTTCGCACGATAGGTTGACGTGGTCATGATGGCTGTCGAGTCGTACCTGTCCATCGACGGCCTGCAGCGAGACGCGTCTGACTCCAGGGCGCTCTCACCTGGGCGGCAATCCAACTTGTCGGCATCCCGGGGAAATAACCCCATTGCGGCGAAGCTGACAGCCGTCCTATCCACCTCATATTCCGATGCAGACTTTCGCGAGGCCCTGACTCTACTCGACGAGCGCGGCGTGAGCAACGACGCCAGGACGAGGCGTCGAATTCGGCTGGATGTGCACAAAGAGGTCATTTCAAGCAACAGCTTGATTGTTGACGAGTTTGGGCACGTTGCTGACGTAGGTGATCTCCTGGCATCCATGTACGCGAGCTGACGAGCACGTAGCAACTACGTCAAATACGCACTACACTGGGAAAACTGAACGCGGGGTATGACAGAATGAAGCATGAGGTCGTCGCCACCCATAAGGAGGCTGGTCCCTCCATTTCGGAGTCCAGGTCGCTTCTCGAGCAACGGACGCAGGTGGAAACGAGGCAGCGAGTTCTCTCAACATTCAAGGATCACTTCTTGATGTCCGATGACGAGGTCGCTTCCTTGACTTCAACGGCCGAGCCAGTTGACAACCAGTTCTTCGATGCTCTCTCGAAGGCTAGGCGCATCAGCCAAGACTGCGAGATCCTACTCGGCTTCGAAAGACAAACTCTCGGCACAGATCTGATGGAGCAATCCTCCAAATACATCAATTTCGGCTTCCAGAAACTATACAAATGGGTTCAGCGGGAGTTCAAAACCCTGAATCTGGAGAACCCCCAGATGAATTCTTCAATCAGAAGGGCTCTTCGCGTTTTGGCGGGACGGCCTTCTTTGTTTCAGAATTGCCTGGATTTCTTTGCCGAGGCACGAGATCGGATCTTGTCCGATTCGTTCCATACTGCATTGACCGGCACTACATCTTCTGGAGCGGAAGACCAGTCTATAAAGCCCATTGACTTGGCGGCTCACGATTCCTTGCGCTACGTCGGCGACATGCTTGCCTGGGTTCACTCAGCCACCGTCAGTGAGCGCGAGGCCTTGGAAGTACTCTTCATCGCGGAAGGGGAGGAGCTCGTCGAAGGACTCAGATCAGGGCGGGACGCCGAAATCTGGCTACTTGTCGCGGAAGACAATGAGCATCGTGACGACTTCAACGCACTCAAGGCGCTAGGCGACCTAGTCGATCGAAATGTTGCCGGTGCTACCAGGGTACTTCGGCAACGCGTCGAGCAAGTCATTCGATCCAACGAGGAAACAATAACCGCCTACAGGCTGGCTATGCTCGTTAAGTTCTATCGCATCACGTTTCATAAGCTGCTGGGACCTAATACCAACCTTGTCGACTGCACTGCCAGCCTTGAGGAAGAAGCCCTGCGGCAATTCCGCGCCCTTGTCAGGGACCACATCGCAGCCCTGCAGGGAGAATTCCAGCGAGCACCACCCGACCTAGGACCTCCTGCCTTCCTCTCCGACGCATTGAGACAGCTGAGCACCATCATGAAGACGTTTGAGTCCTCTCTCTCTACCTCGGAGGATCGCGAGAGTGAATTTGAAGGCGTCCTAGCTGAAGCGTTTGAGCCGT
Source organism: Purpureocillium lavendulum (assembly GCA_029168975.1). Lineage (NCBI taxonomy): Eukaryota > Fungi > Ascomycota > Sordariomycetes > Hypocreales > Ophiocordycipitaceae > Purpureocillium > Purpureocillium lavendulum. Next base: position 2,462,663 of record JAQHRD010000005.1, on the reverse strand, counting down.
TCCTGGTTGGGTGTGACAACATGGCACAGCCGTTGCAGGCCCCAGGAGACGTAATATTCTTGCTAAATTGCAGGCTTGCGGCGGTCAAATGCCTGGAAGCAGTTGACTTCACTCGGCAGCACACACTACGTCTCCGGGAGAGCATTCGAAATGAGACGGAAAAACTGGTCGCTGACCAGCATCACTTCTTCTGCAACAACTCGGGACTTGGACCGTTGCTAGGCACTGGTAGCAATGAAGACGCTCGGAGCGGCGGGAGTTCTTTGACCAGAGACGTCCTCGCAAGGGCAAGTCAACAGTTGGACGACTTCCTACCGTCTGCAATGATGGACGCCATGGAGCGATTGAAGCGATTACAAGACACTGCGCTTGGGAGGCGAGCGACAGAAGATGCCGCAAGTCGGTTCTGTCGCGATTTCAGAGATCTGGAGTTGGAGATTGAAAGGCTGGACGCGGATGGAGAGTCGGGGGGACCAGAGGAAGAAGCTGGGCTCCGGTCGGTGTTTCCCCGGACAACAGCAGAGATGCGGGTATTGTTGTCTTGATCTCGGGCGAGCACGAGACGTCGCATGTCGGCGCAGCCCGTATCGCTCGCGGGACAAGGCGCTTGTTCCCAGACCTCCATAACATAGCCCTTTGACTTTGGATGCAGGTGGACAGCGTCGCTTGTGTGGCTGAGGTCTATTCCATACACGTGCAATCTGTGCCCTCGGAGTCGCCTGGACCTAGATGCACCTTGACGGAGATATAACGTCTGGGCCGTTCGTGTCGTCACTTGTTCCCTGAGCCGTAGAACGTGGGACTCTGCATTCTATGGACATCATTGCAGGGTTGCGTTGCCAGACTCGAGACGTTTTACGAACTATTACGCAGCTACCGGTCCCCCTGGACTGAGCTGACGGCACGGTGAGCAAGGCGACGCAAGTGCCACCCGCGCTGATACCTTGGAGTCTCGGGTCGTGCGTCAGGGCATCCAGTCCAGGATTGGAAGGCCATGTATCCCTCGAAGTAGACGGCGTCATGGCGGTGCCGGGGGGCTGTTAAAGCAATACCTGTTCTGGGACACCACATCTGCGGCAGGGTAGCTTGGGTTGGCCGACCACCGCCCGTGCTGCACTAGCAGTCGGCGTTGCACCCGTGCCTCTACCGGCCGGGGAGCAACCTCGATCGGGCAGTCCAGGTACCTCGCTATACCACACGCGTCCGCACCGCCGCAGATGTGGGCATCGACGTCAGAGCCACCAGCTGCGCCAAGGCTCCACGACCACAGCCGCTCGTCCCCGATTGCCCTCGTCCTTGCGGTGCCGGGCAGAGCGAAAACGACGACAACGACGACGTCAACACATGCCCCCGCGCACGGCTATGACTCTGCAGTGAAGGCCATGTTGCGCAACAAGGCCTTCACCGTCCTTCAGAAGACGTACGACGACAGCTATCTGAGCTGTTCGACCGCCGTCTACTATGAGAGCCAGGTTGCTAACCCCCTCCCCACCGCGCCGCAGTCTGTCTTCTGACGAGATGCCATCCGGCAGGGCGATGAGCTCGAGGCGATGCGCCATTGGCGGAGTGCGCTCGACCAGATCTACGAACACCGTGCCACCAAAGCGGCCCCTGGCTACGGGCCACAGACTGATACAGAGAAAGCCCTGGTCGACGCTCTACGAGAGTTGGAGTTGCAGTGCAAGGAAAGAATCGACCTTCTCGAGGCCCTTCGAGCATCACGGAACGATGGAGCTTCCCCAGCTCCGAGCGCCCGGCTGTCCAAAACGCCGCCCGAGCCACATCGTCCCGCAGACCGCACCAAAGGCTCCATCGGGCAAGGCACGATACCAGCCGTAACCTACTCCGAGCTTTCGCGTCCCTCAATGCCTAGCCGGCCGTCACTCCCAGCCCGTACATCATCCGATGCTAGCTCGGTCGGGGCTGTTGGGGCACGGCTTGGCCCTTCCTCGTCGCTCAACGACTTGCAACGCACCAACTCCCCAAGGCTGCCCCCGCGCCCAGACAAGGCGGTCCGATCGCCCAGTCCGGAGAAGCATACCATGAGAACTACGTTGCGCTCGGGCAGGATGGGCGAAAAAGTTCAAAGATCAGCCCGCGTATCGCCAAAACCCGTGGCCGAAGGCCCCAGTAAAGCCGCCACCCTCGCATGGACTGCCCTTGGATCAAGGGACCGAGCTCTTAAGCCGCCATCGGGGGATGGCACCTCCGGCCAATTTCTTTCTCCGCGCAAATCGTCTGATCACCTTGGTCGGCCCGGGCCAGCTCAGAATTTCCAGTGGGATAGCCACTCTCGACGTCTAGTCACGCCGCGCGACTCCGATCATCTCTCCAATGGGTCTCAATCCGTCAACACGCCCAGGCACTCCGATGAATACTCCCATTCACGCCCATCGTTACTATCTGTAAGCGCAGCATCTAGTGCTCTAAACTCGTCAACCCAAGACCCCTATCCGGCGGATCAACAGCCACTGAATCGCCTGGGACCTTCAAAGCACACCCCCACGGCATCCTCGCCAGGGAGGACGCAAACTCGTCCACGATCTACTAGCCCGGCTCCGGAGGAAGATTCAGGAGAGTCGGACAAGAAGGACGCGGCTGGAAAACAGGCTCGTGGCAAAGCCGTTGCCCGACGGCCAGCCAAACCGGTACAAGCTCGCACCAGCAGTGAGGGTCGACCGAGGCGGCATCAGCAGCCAAAGAACCGGCACACCTCCATGTCCAGCACATCAAACGACGACCTGGACGGCGAAGATAAGTTCGGCGCCTCACAACGCGCAGTCGCAGCAATAGAACAGGAACATGCTCATCAGAGCGTGTCATCGAATAGAGATTCGGACGGCGATGGTTCCGGTGACTCAGTTTGGAAGAGGAAGAAGTCCGCCATCTTGAAAAACTTGCCGCCTGGCGTCGACGAATCGGCAGCGAAGCAGATCCTTAACGATATCGTTGTGCATGGGGATGAGGTTCGATGGGGAGACATTGCTGGCTTGGAGATTGCCAAGAATGCACTTCGCGAAACGGTGGTGTACCCCTTCCTCCGGCCGGACCTGTTTATGGGGCTTCGGGAGCCGGCCAGGGGAATGCTACTCTTTGGTCCGCCTGGAACTGGAAAGACGATGCTTGCGCGTGCAGTAGCCACGGAGTCCAAGTCGACCTTCTTCTCGATCTCTGCAAGCAGCCTCACAAGCAAGTATTTGGGAGAGTCAGAGAAACTTGTCCGGGCCCTCTTTGGGCTAGCACGGGCGCTAGCCCCCAGTATCATCTTCGTGGATGAGATCGATTCACTGCTATCACAGCGATCAGGCTCCGGTGAGCATGAAGCCACGAGGCGGATCAAAACGGAGTTTCTCATCCAATGGAGCGATCTTCAACGAGCGGCGGCTGGACGGGAGACGACTGAGAAAGACAAACAGCGTGGCGACGCGAACCGGGTATTGGTCTTGGCCGCCACCAATCTACCTTGGGCTATCGATGAGGCTGCGAGACGACGATTTGTCCGGCGCCAATATATACCGCTTCCAGAGCCTCACACACGGGACACACAACTTCGGACTCTGCTCGGCCAGCAGAAGCATAGCCTGTCATCCGCCGACATTCAGGAATTGGTACAATTGACGGAGGGTACGCGCTCATCGCCCGCATCGCGGGACCATCCTTTCGCTTTCTGTAGCTTACAACTCCACAGGTTTCTCCGGATCCGACATCACGGCGTTGGCCAAAGATGCAGCCATGGGTCCACTCCGGTCACTTGGAGAAGCTCTTCTGCATATGACTATGGATCAAATCAGACCAATAACGCTAAACGATTTCAGAGCAAGTCTCGGGACGATCCGCCCAAGTGTCGGTAAGGCTGGGCTGAAGGAGTATGAGGACTGGGCCAAGGAATTTGGCGAGAGAGGTGGCTAGGCTACAGGTGTAGCCTCTCCGTGGCAAAGCTGCAATCCCCTAAAGGCGCAGGGACTGCACAGGTAACGACGATTCACATAGTGCCTAGCCGGTATAAGTCAAGCAACCGTCGCTCGGTCTATCAACGAGATGTAGACTTTGGGAAAGAACAAATCCTGGCCCGTGAAACGTGTAGCAGTGGTCAGAAGACGGCGGCCCCAACACGGCCAAAGTTGGGGCGCTCCGTCAATGGGGATACTAGAACTACTCCATGCAGGTTCGTTTTCGTGGATGATTGATCTTGCTTGCTGACGCTATTCCCCTGGCCCTTGTGCTTCGCCCTTGTGCGATGACCTTTTCGTTCTGCTGGATTGCTCCTCGGCATCTCTCCTTGCGGCCCTGCGCTCATCCTTTGCCGCCTTTTTCGCTTCGCGCTCGGCTATACGCTCCTCCAGGGTCGGAACAGGCGGGCGTTGGTCGATGGGTGACCCAAACGGGGCGATAATTTGCTTGATGACATGTCGTTTGCTTTTCGACGTCGGCCAGCCGGGGGCGATCGAAACAACATCGCCGGTCCTGAGAGACGAGTTCGGGTCGTGCACGAGGTAGTGCTTCGGATCGGCAAACCACTAAAGGAGTGCGTGGCCTGGTCAGTACAACATGGATAGCTTGTGGGAAACTTCATCCGGCGTGAGATCATAGACTTACCTTATTGACGACTTTGTTCCACTTCTGGCCGCCTACTCGAACCTTCACGGTCTTTTGCATGAGACCGGCGGAAACAACAACGCCATGAAGCTCATGGGTAACGCGCCGCGCCGCCTTCGCAACTTGGGACGCCATGTTCACTTGGCAGCGAGAGTTGCAAGTGCTTCGAGGAGCAGCCAACGAGATGCAGAGCAAGGAATGAAACAAAGAGGCGATGGAGCGAGGTTCAAAGGCGGTTGTGCATTCGACTCATGGCTTCGCGACGCAAGTCTAGAAGCCTGAGAGTGCGATGTCGCGGTCGGCCCCTTCCTCGTAGTTGCTTGGCCAGTCGTTCCTGTGCTCCGTGATCCGTGCTCCCGGACTCTCGGAACTTCCGAGGACCAGACATCATTGCCAGAAATTCTGCCTGAAAAGCGCTCACCGCCTCGCTTATGTAATGTTATGTCGGCTGCAGGGTCGATCCTGGCTTTTGTTCTGTGGAACTCGAGAAGGCTCTGCCACGTGCCACAAGAACTTTCCACGCAGCGTCTGTATGAACACATTTCGGATTCCGAGGTTGCCCGCTCCGTCTCTTATACTCAGCAAAGGACTTCCATTTCCTGCTTGCGCCCATTTTTGGCTGCTTGAGGTAAGCTTTCGTCCGTCTTGAATGCGCGCAAAATGAGTGTTGACTTCAGAGCGTCATTCGACAGAACCTCCAAAACCCCTCATTCCAAGCCTGCTTCGGTGTGTCGATCGAGCCGCGACCAATCGCACGTTTCCCTAGCAATGTCATCTCCGGACCACCGTGCTGGGATGAAGCGGCCTAGTAAGACAATGCAAATCTTCTTTTGGGCCGCCTTGTCAGTGGTTTGCAACGATGGCTGCTGACCGACGCTCCTACGATGTGCCGTGTAGGGACGCAATCGCTTCCTCCCCCGGCCCTTCCTCAGCTTGTTGCGGAACAGAACACCCCAATCCCGCCTGCCGACAAAGACTCGCAGCGTCTCATTGTCGTGCTTTCGAATGCTAGCCTTGAGACTTACAAGGCTTCGCATGGCAGCGCCAGCCGCACTGGCGTCCATCGTGAGGACAAATACTCGCTCCTCAACAGCGATGAGCACATCGGGGTGATGCGCAAGATGAACAGGGATATCAGCGACGCGCGCCCCGATATCACTCACCAGGTTCTTGGCCCATCTCTGGGAATATTCGCTTCTGATCCGACTGAACGCTGACCATTATGCCAGTGTCTGTTGACCCTCCTGGACTCGCCTATCAACAAGGCCGGGAAGCTCCAGATATATATTCACACCGCCAAGGGCGTCCTCATTGAGGTCTCTCCATCCGTCCGCATCCCACGCACCTTCAAACGATTCGCTGGTCTCATGGTACAGCTGCTGCACCGCCTGTCTATCCGGTCTACCAATTCCAACGAGAAGCTGCTGCGCGTAATCCAGAACCCTATCACTGACCACCTCCCCCCAAATTGCCGCAAGGTAACGTTGAGTTTCGATGCCCCACTGGTTCGTGTCCGTGAGTACGTTGAGACCGTGGGGACAAAGGAGAGCATCTGCGTCTTCGTGGGAGCCATGGCCAAGGGCGCCGACAACTTCGCGGACTCGATGGTCGATGAGAAGATCTCCATCAGCAACTACTCCCTTTCCGCTAGCGTCGCATGTAGCAAGTTCTGCCACGCGGCAGAGGATGTGTGGGACATCCTCTAGCGTTTGCGACGCAGTTGGTGTCGCAACGGCGCGGTCGGGAGTGGATGAATTGCGAGGGAACAGGTGAGGACCATGGCGAAAGCCTGGATCGACTCGCTCGGGCAGTGATACAACATCGCCGCCAAACGAGACGATCCGGCAAAGACTTGGGTCGCCTGGGCTTGGCGCTGTCGCTTGTTTTTACAACCAAAACTTGGGGCGTTCAACAGACAGGTCCAAGACGCTTTCAACGTCTTGAGTAAACCGTTTCAAACTGGCATTGACCTGCTCGCATCCGCAGGTAGACCGGAAGTGTCAGCTGCGGTCGAAGACCTCGGATAGACGCCAATATGGACGCAGGGCCGATGCTCTTCAGTTCCCACAGACCAGCTGTACGCATAGCGCGAGCGGTCACATATTCCGCCCAAGCCACACGACAAGCGTATGGCTGGAGATCGCCAGGGTTCATAGGGAAGTCGAGAGAAAGGGCTTGCTGGTCGAGTCGTTGCAGAAAAGGGAGCACGGCGGCGACATGTTGCGGGGCTTCCACATGTAGATGCCGGAATGATATGATGAGGGAGGCAAGATGTTTACGTACGCTGGCCTAGGTAGCCGCCCACTACAAGTACGAGTACTGTACTACAGTACCCAGGTCGGTCCATGTGTGCCTGTCGTCAGGGGCCAGGGGTGACGGACGATGTGTTCGACAGGCGTCCCATGACGGACCAACAATCGGGATCACTCACCAGTGGCGGCCATGTCGCGCTTCATCGACAATGCCAGCCACAGCGTGGGCCCGCCTCTTTTTTACGTACTGTACTGTACTTGACCAGAGTTTTGCCCGACCGGTTCCACTCGCGGATGCGACTGGGCTCGGCTGCAAGGGAGGTCGGCAACGTGTCAGCCGGCGAGACGAGGATATGTTCGGAAGTCGGGCGGTGACAGTAAGGGATGTGGAGTGTGAGGCCAAGCAACGGACCTCCATCCCCGTTGGGGTCGAGCTGCGTGCAGGGCCTTGTGAGGTTGCCTACGGACCACAGCAGCGGCCATTCAGGTTTAAACGCCGTGGACTGCAGCCCGCCCACTGCCCGAACTACAACCTGACGCCTTCGGCAGCCCCCGAGACTTGTTGTCGCAGGCAGTGGCTACTGGCTAGGATGCCAGCGCCAGGCAGCCAGGCGAGTGGGCGGCGGAGGGGTCTCGGGCGTCTCCATGGAATGGAGAGAGAGATGCGGCGAGGTGGGGGCGGGCAGTGGGCAGCGGGCAGCGGCTCATCGAAACACCTCGGAGGGCTCTCTCCAAGATGGGGCGGGACTGATGGAACCCACTCCAGCCATCAGATGAGGAGGCGTTGGGCATGGAACTCGCAAGTGCTGCCAGGGCCAGGGCCCGTTTGGGCAGAGACCACCTTCACCCGGCCTGCCTAAGCATGGAACCGAAATGGCGGCCCGAGCTGCCCAGTTGCTGCTACTAGCCGCTGCAGGCAGCCCCGTGCCGCGCCGCTCGCGAGCCCATTTGTGGACGCATGCCGGCGTTGGCCGCTCGCGGCCCCTCCCGCCTTCGTTGGAACTGCCTTCTTTGCCCTTGCCTGCCTCATATGTCTATGAATATACCTAGGCCCTGCCTAAGGTAAGGAAGGGACGAAGAACCTTATGTAACTACTTCGTAGGTACTCCGTACCTACTTACAGCCAGTGCCCATGTCGCGGCCAAGCACCTAGGACACTGGTGATGCGGCGATGCGGCGACGCTGTCGGGCCAGCCCTTGACAATCGGGGACTCGGAGCCGCGCAATGATGCAACTCGTACCTTATACATACGACGCGTCAGGTACCTACCTAGGTAAGTTGTCCAAACGGGTCGCCCATCACCCCTCGCGCAGCTCTTCTCCCTCACGCAGGCTGACGCACTTGTCAGCTACTGAGTACTTCGCACGAGGTACCATCACCGCGACCGCTGCCTGGCAGGGAAGAGGGGAGGGCGGCGACGGAACGGCGGTCTGCATGGGGCGTGCATCGCCCACTTCCCTTCCGCCACGACGTGCGGGAGACACGCACGGCGAGCGCGCGCGCACACTGGCCTATTCGTACTGTACGAGAGCGCACACACACAAATAGGCACAGGCACACAGGCGCATACTCGGTAGGCTGGCCGTCGGGTGCTGCGGGGGACCTTGAGCTTCATCTTCATCCTCATCCTCATCCTCGATACAAATGGTGGTGCCGTCCATCCAGGTTTCGCACCTCGCATCCTCGTCATCCTTCTTCTCGGCCATACTCCAACCCCTCGGCATCAACTTCATTGAGGCCCCGGCCGCGTCCCGCAACCACCCTGCCGTTGTCATCTTCGGCGTGGCCGGGCAGCCGGTGTTGCGGCTGCAGCAGGCACCTTCGAGCCACTGCAAGCTCTCTTCCCTCGTCTTCGCCGCACCGTCTCGCTTGGCCGTGGCTCGTTTCCTGGAAGCTGCCCTGAGAGCCGATCCCCCACAGTCCCAGCCACAGGCTAATACTGGCCCGGCTCCAGAAGGAGCGAGGCACATCGTCGACGCAGACGGCGTCGCCAAGGCTACTGTTCTTGACCTGGACGGGAACATCATGGAGGCTGTTTACCCTGATCCTCGTCCGCATAGCTCTGTGCAGTACAATGGCGCACCGGTCCGCCAAACGCAGTCGACGACCAGCGAGGTCGGCCGTATTTTGGAGTGGAATTACAACGTTGCGTCGTCTGATGGCTCGCCCACGGCAGCTGGGTCGCACGCTAGACGGCCGTCGATTCCGCCGCGTTCGATAACGCAAAGGTCTGCGTTGCGTCAAGCAACGTCCACGGCCCCTGCACTGAGGCCCGATGACAGCGACCAGGGCTCGTCCCTCATCAATACATCGACCGTAGTCGGTGCTTTGTTGGGGGTAGCCGCGGGTGCAGTGTTGACGTACGGGATTGTATCAAGGGACAAGGATCAAGCCCTGCGTCACGAAACCCCGGACCCCGGGCCTCGAACTCTACCACGAAGGGCTACCTTCCCCGAGCGACCACCCTCAATGGAAGTCGTCAAGACTAATGGCTGCCGCGACGCGCCCAAGGCGGTCATCGCCCCAAAGCCCGACCCTCACAGCCAGGCCTTGCCATATAGCAATAGGGACAGCTTACACGGACAGGGGCTGGTTGCCGGTCCGCGTCGGTCTTTCGAGCGAGACGATGTGCCACGACAGTATTCAAGTCGTGGCGGCACTCGGTCTGAAACCGTCCATCGTTATGCACCTGGCAGGGGGGGCGGCAGCGGCGGCGGCGGCGGTAAGAACGAAGGCACTCTCGTCGGCAAAAGCATCGATGCGAGCCAATATGGCCACGAGTTCGACTCGCACAGTCGACTCTCCTCGCGGCACGATGGCGGGCGGCTTCCCAACGTACGAAGTCGCAGCGAGGCGCCGTCTCGCCGTAAGTCCCTGCCTTGGACCGACCGAGACAGACACAGCCAAGGGCCACCGCCATCTCGCCACGTTGGTGCACCCGCGTCCGTTCAACCAAGGCCACCACGGCCATCCCGTCCCGCGGCATACGAACCCGACCAGTCCAGCTATATGTCGGCTAGGACACACCGTGCAGCAACCACAGTAAGCCGAGGGCTTCCGGCCAACCGGGTGGCAATGTCAGAACACAGCTCGGGGCATCGCAGCGGCGGCAAGACGTCGCGACGCTCGTCGGCTAGGCAAATCCCCGAAGCATCTGGCCAGGCCCGGACTTACGCATCAGCCAGAGATATCCCCCTGCCACAGAGCCAAGCCTCTAGCTATGTCTCTGCTCGGGAAATCCCTCTTCCCGCGAGCAACGTAGAGGCTAGCATCGTGGACTGGAAAGATGACATGGCTAGCATCGCTCCTAGCGACAGCATCAGTTGTGTGGGCACGAGGGCAAGCCAACCAAGCCGCAAGCTTCCCCATCCGTGATGAGTTGTAGAGTGGTGACGACCACGCCACGCAAGGGCCCTTGGGCCATTCGTTCTTGTCTTATGGGATGGCCGTTGCGCGTCATTATAGCGAGGCAGTGTATCGAATTGCTTGACAACTTTGACGCATCTCAAGAGCAGAGCAGCAAAGCTGCAAAGCTGCCGATTCTTCGTTTGCATGCTGACCGTCCTGCCTTGGCGATCCATATCATAGCCCGTACTTGGCACCGAGCAATGGTGTTGAACAGCGACGCCGCGGTTTCCGGGGGCTGTGCATGTCCATCCATGGGCTGTCCGGTGGAATGGTCGGCGTAATCAGTACAGTACGAAGCAGCGGGGGAATGCAGTACGGTAGGTACCAACACACGGCGGTAATCAGCTCCGCTAGGCCTTGGGTGTAGTCCGTACCTAAGGTAAGGCACTCACAGTGTCAAAGGTACGGAGGCCTGGTGCCTCCCACGAACGGAGAGTCCCAACCAACAACGACTGAAAGTGGCTGGGGGCGTTGCTCGTACTCGGTTTCGCGGCGCCGGCACTGGTCACTGGTCACTGGTCAGGTACCGGTGAGGTGCTTACCTTAGTTGATGACTCAGTGGGGCCAAGCACAGGTTCGGGTCCGATAGTCGGCCTTTGTTGCGGGAACGAAGACGACGACGACGTGGGCCGCTACCAATTATGTCCCCGTGGCACTGAGTTACCTCAGGTAGTAACCTAACGGCCACCTTAATTTACCAATCTACGGGCACTCTACAAACTACGTACCTCAACTGGGGAATGCTGGCCACGAGGCTTCGGATGCACACCTCACTCCCCCTGCCCAGACTCTTTCTCTTTCGTCGGCATCAGCAACAGCCCGATCGAACGCCATTCAATGGCCAAGGGGCCTGGGTCGAATCTGACAATTCCTCAACTCACGTAGCCCAGCCGTCTGGGCCACAGTCGACGCTTTTTGCAGCCATGCCATCCTTCGCGCTGGGCGAGTCCATTCCGCCAGACACGGCTCATGTGAGTCTGCCGGTGTCATAACCCGGCCCTCCCTCTCCCTCGCAGCAGTTCTGACCAGCCGCAAAAGGCAGTGAGCGTTTCTCTGCCCACCTGGCAATCCAACGTGGGCTATGAGGAAGGCGAGGACTGGGTCGTCGGCCGCATGACGACGGGTTACCCGCGGTATGCCTTGTTGGCCGTCCCACGGCCACCATTGACTAACACGGCTCGCCACTAGCTTCTTCATTCACAAGAGCATACAAGCCCTTGCCGAGGACATCGCCGCTGTCCATGGCCGGCCCGGCCAAGGTGCCATGCTCTTCCCCACGCCACGGACCGCCATTCGCTGCCTCGACTTTGTCAAGGAGCGTGTGGAAGCCAGCTTGGTCTCCGACCTCGATGTGGTGCACCTGGCTCTGGATGTCTCGAAGGATGTCTCTCCCCTGCTGAGGAGACTCTACCCCACCATATCTGCCGTCTTGTACCCCCAGGAGGCCTTTGCCTTCGCCAAACAGTATTGGCAGCACACCGGCGATGGTGCCTCGAGTCGCCGGGCCGAATTCTGCCACGGTCTCTTCAAAGAGAATCTGCTTGTTGCGACGTCTGGTTCCAAGACAGTACAAGAACCTCAGGCCCGGCCGTTCCGCGGCCCTCGGCGCTATCAGCGGCAAGCATCCATTGATGTCGTCGCCATACCAGCACCGGCCAAGTCGCCTACTCCTGCTGCTGCCAACGAGCCAAACGAGAGCAGTCAGTTCCTAGAGGAGCGCTTTGGGAGAAACCTTGACCTTGGCCTTGTTGAGCGTGCCAAGTCGGCCATCCGCCGTCGGATTGCCGGCTCTCTCTGTCACGAGGTCGACCTGCACAACGGCGCCCTCCCAAACACCTCCCCCAACACCAGAGGCCTACAAAATCTCGCCGAGAATGATGTATACCTCTTCCCCGCCGGCATGAATGCCATTTTCAATGCTCACCAGGCGTTGTTGTCTGCCCGAGGCCAGCTCAAGAGCATCAACTTCGGTTTTCCCTACGTCGACACGCTTAAGATTCTTCAAAAGTTCGGGCCAGGTTGTGTCTTCTTCGGCCACGCCTCGTCACAGGATCTAGATGAACTCGAAACCCTCCTTCGGTCCGGCCATCGCTTTCTCGGGCTTTTCTGCGAGTTTCCAGGCAACCCTCTTCTTACTTGTCCTGACTTGGACCGCATCCGGAGGTTGGCCGATGAGTTTGACTTCGCCGTCGTTGTGGACGAAACGATCGGGACCTTTGCCAACATCAATGTTCTTTCGGTTGCTGACATTGTGGTCAGCAGCCTCACCAAGATATTCTCTGGCGACTCCAACGTGATGGGGGGAGGCGCAATTCTGAACCCGGAGAGCAGATACTACGCCGCGCTGAAGAATGCTCTGGACCATGACGTCTTCGAGGATACCTACTGGCCCGAGGATGTTATTTTCATGGAGAGAAACAGCCGTGACTTTGCGAGGCGAGTAGATCGGATCAATGCTAATGCGGAGGCAATCTGCGACACCCTGCGCAGCAGTCCTCTCGTCAAGAGCCTTTACTATCCCAAGTACAACACTTCAAGGAGCAATTACGATGCCAGGCGTCTCCCAGACGGCGGTTACGGTGGCTTGCTTTCGGTCGTCTTCACGGACAAAAAGAAGGCCCAGGTTTTCTACGACAACATGGAAATCGCCAAGGGGCCGAGTCTCGGGACCAACTTCACGCTCTGCTCTCCATATGTCCTTCTGGCGCACTATCAGGAGCTACCCTGGGCGGCGCAATATGGCGTGGACCCTGATCTCATCCGTGTGAGCGTGGGACTCGAAGAAACTGATCATCTTCAAACGACGTTCAGGAAGGCTCTTGTCGCCGCTGAGGTTGCATGATTTTAACCTAAGGCATTGGACGCGCTGTGGTTCGCGTGGCTCTGGAACGGCATGTTGGGTAGTTTAAAAAGACATTCATGCACCCTCACTCGAGATGAGACAAGTAAATGGAAAGCAAAGGCGTCCATGGTGGCCATTACAGCTGTACATACTGACTTGGCGTTGAGGCACCCTGTAATGCTGGACAAAGTTGTGTAATGCCTTGTGTCCACTCGACGGTCCTCTGGGGGCCGATTGAACAATTGTGCACGTAGTGGTCGAGCGACGATGTTGGCTACGCCATCTAGTAAGATGCTAGATTGTATGCGACGTCATACGCGCGTTATTTTTTTTTTACGCAGTGGCTGCATGTCGATGTTCTGCTACTGCCCTGCCAGTCAGGCCTCACATAGCAACGCATTCCTGGTGCGTGTAGCCTGGCCCGTAGTCCTCTACGCCTCGCTCAACCTCGTTGGCGCGCTGCTTCTCCTTGACTTCCTTGGCAAAATACTTTTTCATGTACCTCTCGAGCTTATGGTCGAGGTTATCTACCGTAGTGGCGGGTTAGAGCAGATGCAGAGTAACAACAAGGTGGCGGCAGGTCCCCGCCGAGACACACAGACTCACCTGCTGATGCATTCATGACCACGTCAGCGCGACACAGCGGACAGTGTTTTTCTTGGCGTCGCTGAATCTTGACAATGCAACGGATGCAGAAGACGTGCTGGCAGTCTAGACGGACAGGCCGGTATGCCACCGAAAAGCACACTGGGCACAGGTAATCGTTAAGCTGAGGAACGACTGAAACCAGCTCCAGCGACATTTGGGCGCACACATCCTTGGCAATGTCCTTTGATAGAACGCCTTCCGCCTGGATGGCGTTCGGGAAAGTTTGCGAGACGCCCAGTGAGGTTCGCTTATCAAACTCTGGCGCGCAATGAAGGTGAGTTACAATGGACGAAGCTTGGCGGAAGAAGCAACTACTATAGACCTACTCTTGAGGATCTTGAAAACGGCGAGCCTGTTTAGCTCCTGAAATTGGAGGTTCTTCAGCAGGCTGACATTGAGGTTGAGAAATCGAGTGAAAGCGGCGCGGCTCTCGCGCAGTTTGAACTGGGTTGCAAGCTGGCGCTTCTCTACTTCACCCTGGAACCACTGCAGCTGCCCCAGGGCCCTTTGACTTGATCTAGACCCATGGTCGCGCTCATGCGTGGCAAAGAAGACTTCGGCGTCCAGATACAGTTCGAATATGCGGCGCCAGCGAGCAAGGTCAGTCTTTGAAAAGCGACTAGGTTGCGAGACCTGAGCGACTTCGCTGCCAAGGGCGACGACTTCCGCAGTCATCTTCTTCCTCTCCTCGGCCTGCAAAGCGTCGAGGTTGCTCACATCGCTCTGCAAGATGTCGAAGAATTCACTGTCGAAGACCAACGGAACTTCTATCGTCTCGTAGGACGCAGTGCCGCCGGGTATCTCTGCATCTTGCTGGGCCAGGGACTGGCTCGTGGTCTCGCCTCGGGCCTCGGGCGCAGCGCATTCTTGTTCAGGGTCGCAATGTCGTCGTTGGGGGCGGTCGAGCGGGAATGCGGCGGCGATACGCTCAAAGAAACGACGCGAGGTGGGTGTCAGCGATGCGTCGACAGCTACACCATCTTGCATATGAACGTAGACGGTGAGTCTGGGTCGGACAAGTTTGGAATCGCTGGCGGCTGAAGGGCCCAACAGGGGGGTCAGCGTCCTGTAGGGGTACAGGGGAAATGGTCGAGATTGCCCAAGCGTGGACTGAAGGGGTTCTTACCGTTGAGTCTGTACTGGAGGGCTACGGGAGACACTGTGTTGGGGTCAAGCAGGGTGCGAAGAGTGTCAGGGTCGAGGCCAAGGTCTTGCAGCTCCCGTTGCACCTTCTTCAGGCATTTCTTGAGCTGGCTGTACGGAATCGCCCGGTCGACCCAGTGATCAGGGAACCCTGCAGGTGACGCCTGTCAGCGGCTCTGTCTTCGTTGTCGAGCTCGTGGGCGCCGCGCGACGCAGCAGGCGGGGTCCCGTCGCGACTCACCTTGGCTGGCTAGAGTCTGCTTGAAGTCGTGCGCAAACT
This sequence comes from Purpureocillium lavendulum, assembly GCA_029168975.1. Classification (NCBI taxonomy): domain Eukaryota; kingdom Fungi; phylum Ascomycota; class Sordariomycetes; order Hypocreales; family Ophiocordycipitaceae; genus Purpureocillium; species Purpureocillium lavendulum. The sequence goes on along the minus strand of JAQHRD010000005.1, from coordinate 2,447,493 downwards.
TCATGGTGGCTGGCGGCGGGCCTTCATGGCAGGCCCGGGGTTACTGCCGTTTGGCTGTGGTACGGTGCAGCAGGCAAGGTTGTAGTTGGACGTGCATGGCTGATGGCGGGCGGTGCTGTTTGTCTGAGTCCGGGACGGCGCGCTCAAGGTGCCTGAGGGGAAACGTCAACCAAACCTGGAATTCGTGACAAACAGGCAAGAGTGTAACACCGTAACACAACACTTTGAAATTACCTTACCTACCTAGTAGGTACCTTTCCTGAGGTACCTTACAGGGCATTTCCCAGACTTGCGGGTCCGGCACGAAGCCAAGGTATCGACTCAGGTATTTTAGGTAGGTATATAGGCACCTAACAACTCATACCTACACTAGTAGGTACCTATATAAGCACCTTTTAAAGTATCTACAAAGCAACTAATAGATACTCAGTACCTTAGGTGCCTTAGTTATGGCATCTAGGTACTAGGTACCTGTACCCAGTAGACAAGTGCCTCGTAGCTACCTCTAATCGTGGTCCTCTGTGTGCTAACCGCGGGGCTTGTCAAAAGCGGCCACGGTTTGCCAACGGCGCTGTGCCAGCAACGACATATATGTGCGAGTAAGGTAGCTATATTTTACTACCATGGGTAGACACCTGACGGACCTTAGGTTACTGAAGTTAGATACCTAGGTACCTTAGGTTGAGTTCAGTACTTAATGAAGTACCTTAGGCCTGTCGCGAAAGGCCGCCAGCGCATTTGTTGCCTGTCGAGCGAGTAGCACAAAAGAGTGACAAGGTCTGAGGGTGGCACCGGGGAACATTCTTCCTTGGCTCAACCTCGATGGCACCCTTTCCGAACCTGCATGGTACGAATCCAAAGCGGACCAACAGGTGCCACGATCACGATGAGTCACCTCAGGTAGGGGCATCATATCTGGTACTTCGTACAAGAACAAGGTCAAGGGGCAGGCACAGGGTTTTCAGATACGAAGTACCTATACCTACCTTACTGATCTAAGGGCCCTACCATCCAAGTACTTGGTACCTAGGCAAGGTACCAGGTAGGTACCTACCTAAGGTTGGCAGGCGGCTTACCTGGCTTGCCTGGGTCCCTCAAACTTATAGGAGGCAGCTTGCTAATTAGTAGTGCCCTGCAATGTTCTCTCACTGGGATCTCGGCTGGGCTCTAATCCCACTTCTCGCTCACCAGGCCTCCAGTTTGTCGCGAATACCAGGCCATACCTATCTATAGGTCGTAGCGTTGAGCGTGCATTACACCAAATCAATCTTCAGTTCAGGAGGACGTCGCCATCCGGAAAGAACATTGAAGGGCCTGCCTGCCTACAATCTGCAACAGCATTCGACCCGAGTGGGCGCTGCAACCAAGAGACACGTTTGCTCGCCGTGCCTTGCGTCCGAGGCTGCCCAGCCTCTCACTCGTGATGGGTGCATCGCAGTCCTCCTCGCAGCAGGAACCCAATTCCTCGGGCACCAAAACATGCTACTACGACCTCCTTGGTGTGGAGCGTGATGCGAACGACATCGAGTAAGTTGCTAGCCCTGGCGACACTGGCCACCCACGAGGCAGACACCATTCCTGCACTTCGCCCTCATGACACAGCTCGATTGACGTGGCTGATGCGTCCACGCCGCTTTGCAGCATCAAGAAGGCGTACCGCCGTAAGGCGCTCGACCTCCATCCGGACCGGAACTTGAACGACATCGAAGCGGCCACGAGGAAGTTCGCCGAGGTGCAGTCCGCGTATGAGGTTCTCTCCGATCCTCAGGAGAGGGCATGGTACGACTCACATCGAGAAGCTATCCTGAGCGGCCAGGATGATCCTGCCGATGGTGCTAGTCCAACGACTTTCCGCAATGTGCGCCTGACAACGACAGACGAAATTCTCAGTCTCATGCGCAGGTTCAACGCCACAGTGCCGTTTAATGATGAACCGACAGGCTTCTTCGGTATTGCGCGGGAGACCTTTGAGCATCTCGCCCTCGAAGAAGAGACAGCTGTCGAGTTTGAAGGCGCGAGCTTCCCTGACTACCCAACCTTTGGCTCTTCCGATGACAACTACGACCAGGTCGTAAAGCCCTTCTACGCCGCATGGTCGGGCTTCTCTACCAAGAAATCATTCTCATGGAAGGATAAACATCGCCTCACTGACGCCCCTGACAGACGAGTGCGCCGCCTCATGGAGAAGGAAAACAAGAAAAGTCGTGAAGATGCCATTCGCGAGTTCAACGATGCCGTCAGATTCCTGGTCACGTTTGTCCGTAAACGCGACCCTCGCTACTTGCCCAACGCGCACACAGAGGCCGAGCGTCAGAAGGCATTGCGAGACGCTGCGGCGGCGCAAGCAGCTCGATCTCGAGCTGCAAATCAGGAGCGCATGGCCGACTATCGTGTTCCAGACTGGGCCGGCTCGCGCGACGATAGCACTGAGCATCACGCCTTCCCCGAATCCTCTGACGAGGAATCAGAGGTCGAACTTCTGGAGTGCATTGTTTGCAACAAAACATTCAAAAGCGTGCAGCAATATGATGCTCACGAGCGAAGCAAGAAACACACAAAAGCAGTACAGCAGCTACGGCGACAGATGGAGAAAGAGGGCGTCGACCTGAGGCTGAACATCGACACATCGTCCAGTGCTGAGCGGAACAGAAGTCCAAGCCCAGGCTCCTCGGCGGTGGCAAGTTCGGACAAAACCGGGGAGAATGTCGAGGGACCGGATGTAGAGGTGACCAATGTCGCCCAACAAAGGGCCGACTCCGGGTCGCCAGGACCATCGGAGCACTCACCAATATCGCCGGATGGTGATGACGACTATGCACCAAGGAGTGCCGTCGAAGAACGACTTGGGCCGAATGTTGGAGCCACAGGGGTTCCCAAATCGAGTCAGGACAGCGATGAAGACTTGGCAGCTACCATGGAGGACGTGTCGGTCGATAGAGACACGACCCCCCAGGTCAAGATGGGCAAAGCCAAAGCGAAAAGGGCAAAGAAGGCAGCAGCCGCTCTTTCTACGGCGGCAGACGAGGTACGACCATCGGCGCCGCTGGGATTGGCCGGACTAATTCGTAAAACAGCACCAATGTTCTATCTGCGGGGAACGTTTTGAATCCAGGACGAAGCTTTTCAAACACATTCGAGACGAAGGCCATGCCACACCGGTGTCTCGCGGTACAGCAGCGCATACTCAGCCAAGGGGGAAGAAAAAGAAGTAGAAAATCACCGAGTTTGGGCACAACATCGTTGCCCGGCGATAATCTGAGGGTCAACGGTTGCACCGCGCAAGCGCCGGTAGCTGAAAGTCACTACGAGCGCGGTGTCTCCAAACCCAAGAGCCCCGTCAACCAAATTACGCCAAACGCCGGCATATGTATGCGCATGTAGGCAACCAGACTCTACCCCGAAAGGATTACACCATCATCATCCTCGTCGCTCAGTGTTTCCACTTCGTCAATCGCAGCTCCCCTTTGGCCGAGTGGAGCCTGACCCACTGGGTCGCGGTCCGCAACATGGATGATGGCTTTCCCCTGAACGTGCTTTACACGACGCCTCCAATCCACCCAGTCATCCTCACTACGGATCAGGAAGCCGATCAACATGCTTGGGTCAACCTCCCGAATATGGATTCTGCGCAATCGCGACGTGTGGCACGACTCCACGTCGTCGGCGGTGTAGCAACTGGGGTCGGTATAGTACGGTAACGCCGGGCGCGTGTGATGAGGGTCGAGGTAAAACAGGAAGTTTCCTTGGGCACCAACGAAGTAGTGCGAGGATGACGGCCGGCCGCTGCGTGGGTCTTGCGTCAGAAATGGACGCAGCAAGATCTGGTTTCTTCATTCTAGGTGCACTTACCCAGCGATGCCAGCGGACTGTGACATCTGCAGAGATGCGATGAGTGCTTCCCAATATACCGGCGTTATTTTATCGATGCCCAGGCGCGTCCCGACAAGAATAAGTGTTGGATGGAAGTCGCCGCCATCGGGCTTCGCTACTTTCATGAATCTATCCTCGTATACATCAGGACCGTCGCCAGTTGAATACACCCGAGGAGATGTTTCGTGTGTGTTGACCAGAGCTCTAGAGTCAACATCGTCAGGGAGTTTGATTTTTTGCGAGGGGAGAACGTTTGGTCAAGACAGAGAGGGCGTGACAAACTGTATACATCGGGCTGTTGCAGAGGGCCCAAACCACTCCCCCGGATACTTGCCACAGGCTGCGGCGCCGTGGCGGACGAAGTTGTGTATGGAGTATGGGGCATGAGGGTCATCAGCAAAGAGGCTGATCAACCGTCGCTCCTCTTGCGGCGACTGCCCGCGACGCCAATCTGCGGTCAACAGTTAGGTCATCCATTCAAACATATTTGTCGTTGTGGACTGGCCACGTGGTATGCGTGACATGTACCTCTTCCGAGACGAATCATGGCCATCGTATTGGCAAGCAGGCCCTGGCCGGATCGGATCATACATCCCCATCCACTATCGGAAGTAAAGCCACCTTGTTCGCTCAGTTGGCTCATGATTCGCACGGAAAGTGATAACGCGGATGTTGCTTTAGGATCGGTAGACCTCTTGATCGGCTCGAAGTCGGACCTATACGTCATCCAGAACCTAGACCCGACATCCTCAACAAAACCTTGCGGCCAACCGCCGCCGTCACGAGCCGACTCGTCATATGCCAGCGAAGATGAAAAGCTCGTCGATGATGACTCGGGAGGTGTTTCAGGCGTGTTCACTGGCGGGTTGGCGGGAGGGGCGTTCGACTCCCGCGGTGATGGTAGACCAGGCACGATCTCTTGTCCAGAGTGGGCGAAGTCCTTCGCAACGTAGCCGTGGTGGTTGCTATTCCTGCGACAGCTGTCGCCACCGTCGTCGTCGTAGTCATTATTGTTATCGTTGTTGTCGTCGGCACCGCCGTCGCCGCCGGCGTTGCTCTTGGCTGTGGTTGGAAGCGGCTTGTCGCATAGCCTGTAAGACCGCCCAAGGCACCACACGGGCTGGTCTGCCATGGAATCGTTGAGCGGCTCAGGGTCCCAGAACATCTGGACGATGCGTCGATAGCGGCCAAGGCCGGCGCCGGCGATGGCGGACTCCATGACGACACGCTGTTGGGCGGTAGGAACCGCCCGGATTTGGTCGGGGAACGGTGCCTGTTCTTGTGCAGTCTGTGTGTTCCACGGTGCACCCGCGAAAGACACCGCTCCTTCAAGACAGCCGGGTCGAGTCCAGAGACGGACTGTTCGTTTCCTGTGCAGATGTTGTGTCAGCTCGTGCGGTGTGGTCGCGGACTCGCAGCAAGGCGGGGTTGCGGATATGCACGGTCGGCCAGGTTGGATGGGCGACCCGTCCCTTCAAGCCGAAGGGACCTCGACATGCTCCAGTGACTTCATGCCCAGGTGCCTGGCCAACCCCGTGACGTAAAGGCACCAGAGGTACCCGGTACCCACCTCAGTGGAGGTACCTCAGGTAGGTGGTGGGTACGAGCATTGAGAGAGATACCTGAGGTCACTACCTCAGGTATCTCACCTGGTTAGGTACGAGTCGGTGCCTACCAGTAGCGGGTGCCAAGGTACGGAGAACCTTAGGTAGGCTGCAGCAGCCACTGGTGACTGAGACACCTGGAAGGTGCCTGCCTGTGTGCCATCCATCCATGGTGGGTTGGTGAGCCCGTTGCTTGGCATCTTCCTGGTAAATCAGGTACCGTGCAAATTCGACTGTCAGCCTCCTGCCCAGGCACAAGCCCGTCGCACGCCCTCGTGCCGGTCATCACTACCTGAGCCACCGACCGTACCCGCCATGTGTGGCGACATTTTACGCCTGGCAAGCAGTACCTTGATACCCAACCTAGTGCCTACCAGGTCGGTAACTGACCTGGTGCCTTTCCGAAAGAACCTCGCTCGGTGTGGGTTTTTGCAATCTAATCGATAAGAGCTGCTGTTATCCCCCCACCGCAGCCTCACCCAAGCATCAGGCAGTGACTGTTCAGCTCACACAACGTGCAAATGTGCCACTCAAGATGCCTCACTGAGGCAGGCTTTAACGAACCCAGCTGCGCAAGACACGGATCTGCAGCCGCCTCAGACTATTTCCTGGGAACAGAGAGGCAGACTGGGGGCTTCCTACACTATCCAAGGCCGGGTACCTCGCAGCTGACGTTCCGACGGTGGTCACCCTACCTCCTCGCGGATTGACCTGCGCCATCGTGGCTGCATCATACTGCGGTCACTTACCCTGCAGCCTTCATCATGCCGCGAAACACTCGTGGCGTGAGCACTCCGCCACGCTCTGGTGCCGGGAGACAGTCGCGAGGGGGGTCGCGAGGACGTGGTCGTCGTTCGGATGTCACATCGTCGCGGGGGGCTACGCCAGTCGCGGCACACAGTGGTAAGTAGGTTGTCGGTGATGGTCTCTGCACGACCACTGATGCAGGACAGCCAAAATCGCGTTCACGATGGCCGACGAGGCCCGCCAGACGTCGCAGCATGACCACTCGACGTGGAGCAGCAGTTCAAAGCTACGCAGCCAGCCAATACAGTTCCGCAGTGCAGGGCTGAGTGAGCCACTTAAGAATGACGACTCGACAGGGCAGGAGGAAGGCCTAGCGAGTGTCCAACCAAGCCCACATATCGAGCAACCTATCAATTCAACAGGCGATGAGGCTGAAGAGAGTGTCGTAATGGGCCCCGAGGAACTGGAGCAAGTCATAACACAATCAAATCAAAAGCCGCCTGCGATTGCCAGCACACGGGCCTCCTTTTTCTACGACCTCGTGGGCGAGAGACACACTGCGGCGACGAGCAAGGCGGCAATCGCCATACCGGACAGGCATCGATCACCCAGCACCAGCTCAGGTGACGAGGTCATCCTCTTTCGTGGTCGCGGTGTCGGGGCAAGGCCTCAGCCTCCCGTGCTGGGCCAGAGACCAGTCACACGGGGCGCTGTGGAACCACAACTGTCTACTGCAGCAGTAAACGCATCCAGCACGGAAGCAATCGGCGACGGAGCAAGGGGCAGAGACGACACGCAGATATCGATTGGTAATGGGCGACACCGCCAACGCAAAATAGGCAAACGCGGCGGCCGTCGCGTTGGCCATGGCAGCGAAGAGGACGCATTGCTTGCAGATTATATCTCCAACATGCGGGAAAATGGCGAGATGGACGACGCCCTAAACCAGCACTTACAAAATCAGCGTGACCTCGGCGGCACCGAAAGTGATAGAAGCGATCCCAGCGTCAAAAATAGGTTACATGAGGACGGCGGCTGGTGTAGAGCCATGAGGTTTCGCGGCGATGATGCTCCCGATGGGACCACAAGTCAGGATATTCGACAGAGCAGCCCGCGAGGCTCCACGGAGAATGGAAGAGACCAAAGCGATTCCGGAGTGGACGACGAGACCCTGGCAAAGCTAATCGCAGGCCAAGGTATTAGTTCTGGCCCCGAAATCGATGGCGAAGGCGAAATTCCCTCCGACACCGACTCAACCTCATCATCAGACAAGGGTCATGCCGCGCTCGGAACAAATCCTGACTTTGACTTCATGGATTGGGAGCGGCCCAGTTTACGACCCAGAAAGGGCCGGAAGTCCCGTGCACCGGTGACGTTCAATGTCTCTGACTCGGATTTGGAGCAGCAGCTGCAGATGGCCTGGAACAATGACAGGCTCAAGAAGAAGCAGCGAAAGCAGCAGCGGGAAGAATTGCGGGCACTGGGACTGCTCGGCCAAAGACCGCAGGCAGACGATCTCAGGATCAAGTACCCGGTCGGAATGAGCATGCAGGATGTCGCCGAGGAGTTTCGAGTTTTCCTTACAGGCACTGACGAAAGGTAAGCTGAAAACATCCACCAGACACGAACGCAAGACTGACCACGAGTAGTCGATCCTTTCCACCCATGGACCTCCATGCTCGCAAAGTTATTCATGAGTTGGCCAACCAGTTCAAGATCAACTCCAAGTCCACCGGCAAGGCAGAGCAGCGTCGGACCACGCTGCACCGTACAATACGAACCCTCTCTTACAACGAAGTCAAATTCGAACAAGCCGTGTCTCGGATCCACAGGCGCTACCTCCCGCGACTAGATGTCAAGGGAAAGCGGAAACCTGGCAACTCCTCTCCAGCTGCAGGTAGCCATGCTGCGACGAGTTACCGCGATGGAGAGGTCGTCGGGGCAGCCGCACCAGAGCTGGGCACGGGTAATCGAGGGCGTGCCATGCTGGAGAAGATGGGCTGGAGCAGCGGAACTGCACTGGGTGCAACACACAACAAGGGCATACTCCAGCCTGTGACGCAGACCATGAAGCGGACGAAGGCAGGACTGGGATAACTGACGCTCTGCCCGATGTGCTGCGACGCAGTATGGAGCCACGAAGCGGCCGCTATTCATGTAGACGCCTAGAAGACCGATCAAAACCACACCTATATCGACTCGCCGCATAACAGAACAAAGTCACAGCAAGCAAGAAGCCTGAAATCATCATGTGCACGAATTCATTGCCTCGAGACCCTATTCTCGATATTTATTGTACAACCGCAAAACCCCGTTGACCGTTTGAAGACATTGCCCCCATAAAGCAAAACCATCCGTAACGCATTAAGAAATCCCAAAGCCGAGGCGACGTTGATGTGAACGCCCGGGGACTTCCGATCATGACACCCTGATGCCACGCAAAAAGACAGGAAATCAATGGACCCTCGAAACGCAAACAACTCCAAAAACAGGAGTTTATTTCGTAGACGAGGAGTACTTGGTGACGGCCTTGGTGCCCTCAGAGACGGCGTGCTTGGCGAGCTCACCAGGAAGGATGAGGCGGACAGAAGTCTGGATTTCCCGAGAAGAGATGGTGGACTTCTTGTTGTAGGCAGCCAGCTTGGAAGCCTCGGTGGCGACGCGCTCGAAAATGTCTGTCGTTGGATGTCAGCATCCAATCTGGGCAAGATGGGGGAAGGGGAAAAGGACGGGATAAGGAATGATCACGTGGGAACCTACCGTTGACGAACGAGTTCAGAATGGACATGGCACGGTTGGAGATACCAGTGTCGGGGTGGACCTGCTTGAGAACTTGACGCGATGTCAGCAAACCGTGTTCAAATTCCCATACCGGACCCAAAGGACGCGTCAGGGAATGGAGCGTGAAAGGGCTCACCCTTGTAGATGTAGGAGCTGTACGTCTCCTTGCGGGTCTTGGAGCGCTTCTTCTTGTCGCCAGACGCGGCAGTCTTCTTGCCGGCATCCTTCTTCTCGGGAGCCTTGGAGGCAGTGGTGGCGGGGGCCTTGGAGGCGGGCTTCTTGTCGGCGGCCTTGGGGGGCATTTTTGCGGTTGTGTGAGTGGACTGAGAAACAGAAAAAATATCTGTACGCGTGAGGCTGAGGATGAAATTTGCGTGCTTGGGAAGAGCAGCGGGTCAGGAAGTCGTCGGGTGGATGGAAGTTGATGGCGGAGGAAGAAGGGTTGGGGGGTGGGCTGGGTTTTTGTAGCTGACGCGCCGCGACGGCAGTGGGTTACTGATTGGGGTGCATCAGCGCGGCGGGTGTTGGGGGGCCCTGTGGTGGTCGGCGCTGAATGGTGGTGTTTTTCTGCCACTTCTGGCCAAGCCAGCATGATCAAGTAAGGCGAGGCAGGTAGGTACCGGGGTACTTCGTACCTACCAATGTGCTTGCTGGGGGGGTGGGGAGGGGCACGGGCGCACGCTCTGGAGGTGGAGCGCGTCCTGCGTAGTGCGTGGACGACGCGCGCGCCGCCAAGAGGAATTGGGAGCACGCGTTGCCGCTCGAATCCTGCCGGGCCGGCGAGGGCCAAAAGTGCACCTCAGCCTTGTCTCGCGTTCGTACGAGTACGTACTTGTTCATTCGAGCCCTGAGCGACGAGTGCGGTGTCCCTACCTAGGTACCTAAGGCAGGGACTCTTATCAGAAGCTAAGTCGGGCTCTCCAGGTGCCAACCGTGACTCCCGGCAGTCCTCTGCCTCCTCACGTGCAAGAAATGTTCATCGTTCCCATCGTGCGCGTCTCGTCGTCAGCATCGTACCCATGGAGCCTGTCGGGCCTGTTGTTTTCCCTGATTCTTGATCGTGCCGTCTCTACCACTTATGCCGCGTCTATCGCACTGGAAACAGAGGTGTCCTCCCTTAACAAGCGATGCACGTTGCCCTCAATACCATACGGGACCATGCAAAGAGTGCTCCTCGTCATGACACGGGGTGGGCGAAATTGGCCAGACAGGCGCCAGTCTCTCGTGCTCATGCGAGACGAGTTCATTCATGGTCAACGCAGTTCCGTCCGACAGGTGAACTCCCATGCGAAGCAAGGTTAGTTACGAAGTACGAGATACATCACCGTCTAGGAGAGGGGCGCATGCTGGCTTGAGGGTGCCCCCTGTGTTGTTGTGTTTTGGGCAAAGGACGATTTTTTATTGGTCAGAGCTGTCATGGGGAGCACAAGCGGTCCCCGCGCTTCTTGTTTGCTTGTGACCCCCAACTGTCGCAGCACCGCCGCACGTCATGCCCGGGCGTGGTCCACATGCCGCACAAGACAATGAAAGTACTATGTACTCGTACTCTTTTCGTCAACATTCGGCGGGCCACCCTTTGGCGACCCGCATCGCGATACTAACTTAATTCCCCTTTCGCACACGTTGCAAGGCTGCCTCGCCTGTCGTACTCGTAGGTTCCTGGGTGACCCAAGCAGACAGAGGGTTGGGAAGCTGTGCGTACGAGTACACTGCGTAGGTACAAAAGGCAGTACAGCAAGCATGATATAACAGATACCTACCTGGCCTGGTTCTCCGTGCCTATGGATAGGTCGAGCGTCACTTTTCACCAGCTGCAGGTAAGGTACCTCTAGCCAGTCGGGGACATAGGCGAATTCATGGATGGCGCTTGGGACACTCATGTTGGGGCCGAACAAAGGACATGCCCAGGAGCACGATGAGTGCATGCAGCCCATGCAATGGAGGACCGCTTGGCCACCTTGAGTAAGGACCTGCCAGGCAAGGTCCCCAGGCTCTCCCTCGCACTGCGCCGCCGTTTGACCGAGCCCACACCTACGAGTGCCTGCGGAGGGAGTCGCTGGGTTCGGTACAACGGCAGGCGCAAAGGCGGTAGCCAAGCAGTGGCATGCGTCCCATGCCCTGGGCCATAGGCTCTGCAAGTGAGGAAGGGAAGATCGCGCGCGTGAGGTGCGACAGCCTTGCGCGTGCTCGCCGGCGCGACTGATCGCGGGTACCTTGTACCTGGTTCCTTGGCCCGTGTTTTTTTCCCGCGCCTGCTGCTGGTGCGAGTGCAGACAGTGCTGGGGGACGCGAGTCCGCCCATTTCCCATAACGGGACTAGCGCCTTCGCAGCTCTTGGTGGGTGATCCAGCGTCACGTCTGCAACGCGCCAAAAACTACTTAACCTCAGGCCCCCCCTCCACGTTCCCTTCGCACTCCCATTTCGAATCCCCCAATTGTCATCACTGCAACTCGTCCGCATCTCCGTCGCCCTGTCTCTCGACCGTACATCCGTACTCACTCAGACGTCTCAAACCCTTTCAACCCCAAATCCACATTCAAAATGACCGGCGGCGGCAAATCTGGTGGCAAGGCCTCTGGCTCCAAGAACGCGCAGTCGTAAGTGCCTTTCACCCAGCACGCTTTGTCGCTCGCACATGTACTAATCGGAACCCCTTAGCCGTTCCTCTAAGGCCGGTCTCGCGTTCCCCGTTGGCCGAGTCCACCGTCTTCTCCGAAAGGGCAACTATGCTCAGCGTGTCGGTGCCGGTGCCCCCGTCTACCTGGCTGCCGTTCTCGAGTACCTCGCTGCCGAAATTCTCGAGTTGGCTGGCAACGCTGCCCGCGACAACAAGAAGACCCGTATCATTCCCCGTCACCTTCAGCTCGCCATCCGGAACGATGAGGAACTGAACAAGCTTCTGGGCCACGTCACCATTGCCCAGGGTGGTGTCCTTCCCAACATTCACCAAAGTGAGTTGATTTTTCGTCGAATTGGGTATCCGTTCTGTACTAACCCGTATTCTAGACCTGCTGCCGAAGAAGACTGGCAAGAGCGGCAAGGGTCCGAGCCAGGAGCTGTAAATGGTTGGGTTCTGTTTTACTTGCGACGGTTGCTTGTGTTTTCGGTGCTACGACATGGGGTCACGGTTCAGGGTTCACGGTTATTTTGGTCTTTCACGCGTCTGGGTTGTACAATAATCCCCCACGGCAATGGTCATCATGAATGAGAAACAAACTTCAAAACGAAATACTTCTGGATATGTGTCGGCACCAGGTGTATTGGGAAGCAGCATGGCAATAACGAGTCCGCAGTAACGCAGTTGCCTATGTCGGTCGGGGGGGGCTTACGAGATTACGTGACCGCCGTGGATGAATGTCATGGCCGTGCGTTCACTTGATATTGCCAGAGAAGTGAACATGGACCTGGACATCTTGCCCCGTGTTCAGCTGTCGTGTCTATTCCCGATATGTCAGGTGAGGCCTCTCGTCATTGAGTCGCAGCACTATGTTTATGTATAGCATGCAACCTCCTCCCTTCGCGTGGTGATCCGAAACCCTCGGTTCGGCTCCTCTGCATCCTCTAATTCAGTGTCGGTTGACCGCATGTGGCGGGGCTGGCAGGGTGGACCAGTTAGCAACGAAGCTGTGACGCGGGACGTCCAGTTGACTCACGTTCCAGGATAGGCGACGGCAGGTTGCGCTCGTATTTGGAGCCTTGTTAGTTCAAGTCAGCAGAGAGGCTCTTTGTTCTCGATGAAGTAAATAATGGGCAGAAGCCGTCGTCGAGACACATACCTCCCGGTGCGGTCGGCGGAACGTATGGGTCGGGATGTTTCCATGTATCGAGCAGCTTTTCCGTCTCGGACAGCAACGCCTGGGGTGGACATCTCGTTAGCTTCCTTCGCAACTCGGCGAGCTCATAATCGTCGCTCCTGTCCAGAAGCGTCGCACCCGTTGTTGTCTTGGATCGGCCACATGGCGGTTGGCTTCGAAGAGTGACCTAATATACAGAGCCTGGCCGCGCCATAGCTGGCGCTGGACGGCCCAATCCAGCGACAGTCTCAGCGACCGGCGGTACAGTGACCTGTTATACCAGTGGTTGTTAGCAAGCGAGTCCGATTGTGACGCGCCAGACAGGCATGACCGACAGTGCTGCTCGCCTCGACGACATTTTTGCGCTACTGGGCCGAGATTGTCTGGCTGTCCGTCGCTCGGCGTGCCGTGGAGGTGACGTTCGCGGTGCGGATTCAGAAGGTTTCGATGGGGCGAATTGATCCTCGCTCGGGCTTGGGGTAAGGTCGTTGCCGTGGTACACGGGACGGTTTGGCCTCGATGGTGAGCCTTCTGCGCGTCGGTGTCGATAGCTGTAATCCCTTCGCCCTGTGTCGTGGTTGTGTTTCGTGGAGTTGGGATTGGCTGGCAGCGTGGCTGCCTTGTGGCCTGGCTCGACTCGGACTCGTTAGCCTGCCGGGCCGATGGGTGGGTACTTCGTGTCCTCAGTTGGGTGGACGACGGCAGCTACAGAGCACCTGCGGATGGGCGGCTCACTTTGCGAACAAGGACAGATTGGACGGACACCTTCGTCGCATGATAGTATTATGCACTGCCTTGGTACCTATTTGGGTACGCATGACATGCGATTACTTCATGTTTTGTGTATGTCGCGAGCGGCTACATTGCTGCTCCTACGAATTCGTGTACGAGTATTTATTGCCTAGCCAACTGCCCACGGATCCGTGTGCAAAACCACCACCCGATGATATGTCACACACTGGTCTTAGTGGACTTGCCTCAGTCTATTCGGTTTTTAATGGAGCCCTCGGCGGGTGCCGTACCGTGCTTTTTTGCCTGTCGGCATGCGCTGGCGTCGACGTTGATCTCGAGGAAGGCTCTTCCTGGTTGTTTGTGCGCGACGTCGCAACAATGACCCACGCGCACCGCATATTGGGCAGGGGAGAGTGCTCGACACCGAGCTGGGTGTCACAGCCTCGCGTCTACTTCGTATCATGAGTTGTCGTCATTGGTGAGTCGGTCCGCCGCGCGAGTATTGTCTAGGTGGATGTTTGCCGGCCAGTGCAAGGCACTTGTCTTGTTTGCTACTTGCCTTGTTCGGCGAGAAACACGGTGCCAGTCGATGTGAAAGTCGTCATGGCGACAGCACGCCGTAAGAGCCAGGAAGAAAGTGACAGGAGGTCCTGAAAAGGACATCGCCTCGACATCCTCCACAGACCACATGCTACCCAGTATCCTACCCAGCGGCAAAGATCAACAACGCACATACGAGCCATCACCGTGTCCACCGCTGCTGCTTCATTGCGATGCCCGCCTGGGTGCAGGGTAGGCCAGTACACGTAGCTGACCGCCGCGCCGGCAGCTCAGCCGAGCCGCCAGGAACTGGGGAGATCTTGGCCAATTGAATTCATGGCAGCGTCCCGAGCTCCGGCTAAGCTGGCTACTCCAGAAATTTTCTCAATGGGGCCCAAAGTACAGGGGAGTACAGCACAGCCACTCGCTGCTATACTCGAGACCCCAGGGTACCTCCATCGCTGCAAGGCACAGGCTGGAGTCCCGACGCGCCTCACCTCCTGGCAGGAAGTTCCACGGACGCCGCGAAGACACTCTTCCCTCGCAACAGCTCATCTCGACCGCCGAGGTGCGAACGCCAACACAGATCAAGGCCTCCCCCCACACACGCTCCCGCCATGTTGTCCAGAAGGATCGCCGTCGCCGCCCGCATGGCGTCGCTGCGTCCAATGCAGCGCCAGCGTCGCGAGAGCCCTCTGGTGGCACTTCCCGCCATGATGCAGGTTGTCCGCGGGTATGCCGACAAGGTCGTCAAAGTGCCCCAGATGGCCGAATCAATATCGGAGGGAACGTTGAAACAATTCTCCAAAGGCATCGGCGAATACGTCGAGCAGGACGAAGAGATTGCCACGATCGAAACCGACAAGGTACGATGAGCGCCACGGCCGACTTCCTAGTCTTCGGGCTCCTCGCGCTGACAGAGTGTTTGCACCGCGCATAGATCGATGTCGCCGTCAATGCACCAGAAGCTGGGACCATCAAGGAGTTCCTTGTCAGCGAAGAAGACACCGTCACTGTTGGACAGGACCTGGTCCGTATCGAGCTTGGAGGCGCGCCGAGCGGCGCGGGAGAAAAGTCAGAACCGCGCGCGCAGACCACCGCTAAGGAGGAGGCCAAGTCAGAGCCGACCCGCGAAGAGAAGAAGGTAGAGCCAGACAGCAAGCCTGCACCAGGGCCGAAACAACCGGAACAGCCCTCGTCCGTCAAACCCGAGGCACCAAAACAGCCCAAGCACGACCATCAATCGGCCCAGACGTCGACTCCCTCCAGCCCTCCGCCTGCTGGCGGTGGCCGTGAGGAACGTCGTGTACGTGCCATGAGCCCATTGTGCTGGAGCGTGGGATAAAGCTGACCGTCCACGCCCGTGGCCATAGATCAAGATGAACCGGATGCGACTACGCATTGCCGAGCGCCTCAAGCAATCACAAAACACCGCCGCATCGCTGACAACTTTCAACGAGGTGGACATGTCCAATATCATGGATTTCCGGAAGCTCTACAAGGACGACGTGTTGAAGAAGACAGGAGTCAAGCTTGGTTTCATGAGCGCCTTTTCCAGAGCTGCTGTTCTCGCAATGAGGGATATTCCCGCCGTCAACGCCTCTATCGAGGGCCCCAACGGTGGCGACACCATCGTATATCGTGACTACGTCGACATCAGTGTGGCGGTGGCTACCGAGAAGGGTCTCGTCACCCCCGTGGTCCGAAACGTTGAGTCGATGGACATGGTTGCGATTGAGAAGGCCATCGCCGACATGGGCAAGAAGGTCCGTGGCCAATGTTACGCCAACCGATGATATAAGCACAGGCTGACAACATAGACAGGCCCGCGATAGCAAACTGACCATCGAAGACATGGCGGGTGGGACTTTCACAATCAGCAACGGAGGTGTCTTTGGTTCTCTCATGGGCACGCCAATCATCAACCTACCCCAAAGCGCTGTTCTCGGACTTCACGCCATCAAGGACCGACCTGTTGCTGTTAACGGCAAGATCGAGATCCGCCCGATGATGTACCTGGCTCTAACATACGACCACCGCCTGCTGGATGGCAGGGAAGCCGTCCAGTTCCTCGTGAAGATTAAGGAATTTATTGAGGACCCTCGCCGCATGCTATTATAGATAGTATAGTAAATACTAGATTGTATTAATATATGTTCTATTATATCTTTAGATATATTTAATACTCCCTCTTATAGATATAGGTATTTTATAGATATAAATATATTGCTAATATATTAAAGTATAATAAGTATTATATTAGGAAAAGGGATTAAGAGAAGAGTTATAATAAGAGATTAAGAAATAGACCCTTAAGCTTATAATAAAAAGAAAAATAAAAAATTAATAAGGGCGGATAAGAAGTAAGCTCTAAATAGATAAAGTATATATAAAGGGATATTATTCCTATAGATTAAATAGTTTATTATACCTTTTTAATTATAAATAATAAAATATATAACATTATCCCTTTATTTAAGTTATTTTAATTATATATATTATTGTTATATATTATTATTAAATAAAGCTTAAATAGACTATTTAAAGCTAAAGTTAAGAGTTAAATTAAGAAAACTAAATAATAGAAAAACTTAACTTAAAGGTTAAGTATAAGTTAATTTATTTTTATAAGGGATAAAGATTAATCTTATTATTAATATTATATATTTAAAGTTTAAATTATAACTTTTATAGCTAATTTTAGTCTTTTATTTATAATAACTTAAATTTATTATTAAAATATAAATTAATATTTCTATATAATTTAATATTTTTTAATAATATTTAAAGATTATAATATAATTAAAGGGATAACTTTATAAAAATTAAGAAAATATTAAAAAATAATTTATAATAAAATCTTTATTTCTATTATTAAAAGCCTTATATATCCTTTTATTAATAATTTAATAATTATTATTATTTATTTATTTATTATTATCTAATAGAGCCTAGATAGACTATTTAGGGCTAAAGTTAGAAGATTAACTAAGAAAACCTAAAAAGGGAAAAGCCTAATCTAAAGGTTAGATATAGGTTAATTTAGTCTTATAAGGGATAGGGATTAGTCTTACTATTAATATTATATATTTAAGGTTATAGCTTAAAGAAATAATTAATAAGCTTACTCCCTATTAAGAGTATAATATATTATCTTAATATTAAGGGGGGGGGTCTCTTAAGTATCTAAATTATATCTAAAGTCTTAATATTAGTCTAAATATATTCTACCCTTAAGTAAAGTATACCTTACCTATTAAGTCTATTAGCTTAATATTATAAATAATAGGTAAGTCTTAACCTTTATTTAAGTATACCTTTACCCTTTATTAAAGTATATTTATTTAATTCCTCTTAAAGTCTTAATATTAATTTAAATATATTCTATCTTTAAATAAAATATACTTTATTTTTAATTTAATATTAAATTAAAGGTAATAAATATAAGCGCTAGCTAGGTAGCTATTAATAGCCCTATTAGCTAGCTATTAGCTAGCTTACTTACTTAACTATAAAAACCCTTTCTCTCTCTCTTTTATTCTCTCTTTTTTCTTTCTTTCTTTATCTTTTATTACTTCCTCTTATTAATAAGTCTTACTTACTTTAGCTATCTCGCTATTTTATATTAAATAGCTAATATTAAGATATTTACCTAACTTTATAATAATCTCTAGCTAACCTCTATTATAATATATTAATTCTCCTTATTTATTATATCTTCTCTTAATAATAATAATAATAATAATAATAATAATAATAATAATAATATCTTTATACCTTTATTATTATTATTAAGATATCTATTTATATAGAGATTATAATAGCTATTATAAGTCTTTTTTACTTTAATCTAATATAATATTATTTATTATTACCTAATAGAGCCTAGATAGACTATCTAGGGCTAAAGTTAAGAGATTAACTAAGAAAACCTAAAAAGGGAAAAACCTAATTTAAAGGTTAGATATAAGTTAATATATTCTTATAGGGAATAGAGATTAGTCTTATTATTAATATTATATACTTAAGGTTATAGCTTAAGGAAATAGTTAATAAGCTCGCTCCCTATTAAAAGTATAAATTCTTATCTTAATATAAGGGGGCCTTAAGGTATTTAAGTTATTTAGAGTCTTAACATTAATTTAAGTATACTTTATTCTTAAGCTAAGTATATCTTATTTATTAAGTCTATTAGCTTAATATTATAGATAATAAATAGGTCTTAGTCTCCTTTTAAGTATATCTCTACCTATTAGAATATATTTACTTAATTATTCTTAAAGTCTTAATATTAATCTAAATATATTCTACTTTTAGGCCTAATATACCTTATTTATTAAGTCTATTAGCTTAATATTATAGATAATAGATAGGTCTTAGTCTTCTTTTAAGTATACCTTTACTTATTAAAATATATTTACTTAATTACTTTTAAAATTCTAATATTAATTTAAATATATTTTACCTTTACTTAGGCATATAGTATTAGTAGTAAGACTAATCCCTATCCCCTATAAGAATATACCGACCTATATCTGACTTTTAGACTAGGTTTTTCCCTTTTTAGGTTTTCCTAGTTAATCTCCTAACTTTAGCCCTAGATAGTCTATCTAGGCTCTATTAAGTAATAATAATAATAATAATATTTTACCTTTAAGTTAAATATACCTTATTTATTAGGTCTATTAATTTAATATTATAGATAATAAATAAGTCTTAATCTCCTTTTAAGTATATCTTTACTTATTAACATATACTTATTTAATTATTCTTAAAGTTTTAATATTAATCTAAATATATTCTATCTTTAAGTAAAGTATACTTTATTTTTAATTAAGTATTAAATTAAAGGTATTAACTATAGGTATTAGCTAAATAGCTATTAATAGCCTTATTAGCTAATAGCTAGTTGCCTATTTATTTAGCTATAAAACCCCTTTTTCTTTTCTTTTCTCCCTCTCTTTTTTTCTTTCTTTCTTTATCTTTTATTACTTTTTCTTATTAATAAGTCTTATTAACCTTAGCTATCTCGCTATTTTATATTAAATAGCTAATATTAGGATATCTATATAACCTTATAATAATCTCTAGCTAATCTTTATTATAATATATTAATTCTCCTTTATTTATTATATCTTCTCTTAATAATAATAATAATAATAATAATAATAATATAACCTCTATAGTTAATCTAAGTCTTTTATCGATAATAGCCTAAAATTATTACTAAAATATAAATTAATACTTTTATGCGATTTAGTACCCTCGATTATACCTAGAGATTATAGCGTAATTAGGGGGATAACCCTATAGAGGTTAGGGTAGCATTAAGAGGCAATCCGCGATAAGAACCTTACCTCTATCGTTAGGAACCTTATATGCCCCCTTATTAATAACCTAATAACTACTACCTATTAATAGCTAGACCTTAACTCCTAGACTTATTAAGGACTTTAAGAACCTCTATTAATATTATAAAAATGCCTTTTAAGCTATCCTTATTAGTCTTAAGTATATCCTCGCTATAATAGAGGATCGATAATATATTAATATAGCCTCTTTAATATACTTTAAGAAGAAAGTTAATACTATTAATATCGCTAATACCTATCTTAATAATATTACTTTAATATTAATCTAATACCTAATTAATACTATATTAATTAAACCTTTTTACTCCCTTTATAAGCTTATAATTACCCTTTTTATTAACTCCTATAAGATTAATAACTATTAATTAAGTAAGGATATTATTAATATTATTAATACTATAATATTAGGTAGCCTTATTAAAGCTATATAATAACTTTAAAGTAATAATTAATAGATAATATATAATACCTTAGCTATAATATAGCTTATCTATAAAAGGAATATTAATTAGCTCTTAATAGTTTTCCTTAAAGCTAAAGTCTATAAGAAACTCTTTTAGGTAATAGCTATTAGTATTCTAATTATTAAGATAGCTATAACTAACCTTAAAACCTTCCTTAATATAATATAGAAGGTAAACCTAATAATATAAATATATTAGGTTATTATCCCTTAATATTTAAAGGCTAAGAAAATCTCTATAGTAATTATTTTATTAGCTATAATTAAAAGCGCTAATAATCTCTATACTTAAAGATTAAAGTATTATTTAATAATCTTTAATTACTCCCCTTTCTATAAATAATCGATACTTTAATAATATTATAACTATTAGGGCTTTAGATATATCTCTTAATATTATATAAAGTCGCTATATTATTAGTTTTATACCTCTTAAAAGTATTAAAATAAAGGGGATATATAATACCTAATTAGGGAAGACTCTATATAATATTACTATATAAATTACTATAGCTAATATTACTTAGGTATATTTAAATACCTTAAGCGAAATAATATAAAGATAAAGTTATATATTACCTTTATAGCCTAACTTTAGACCTTTATTATTCTATAGATATTATAGTTCTAAGGGCTAGATATTAGCTAAATTAGACCCCTATTACTATCCCCTTAAAACTATATCTCCTTAAATACCTAATTAAGGAAGAAGGGATAGCCCTCTAGCTTTATAATTACTATTAGCTAATAAGGTAGTATTACCCCCTTCCTTAATATAGATATTAAGGTCCTAACTTTCCTTATAGTAAATAATATTACCTTAAAAACCCCTTAATTAATAAGCTAACTATAGATAATATTTAAATCTTAAGGGGCTAGCTTAAAATATATTTATATCGATAATATAATAAAGGTAGACTTAAATCGATTTAGCTTTCTTTAAGACTATTTTAATATTATAGATAAATAAGAGGACTCCTTACCTATCTTATCCCTTAAATCGCCTTTATAAATAGGCTCTCTATCTTATAATAGAATATAAACCTAAGGTAAGATAATCTTATTTTAGCCCTTTAATAATAATATAATATTATCTATATATAAGAGCTATTATAAATAAATAACTAAATATCTTATTCTAGATATTTAAGTTATAATATTATTACTATAATTAATTTATATTATTAGGTAATTATCTATTATTAATTAATACTTTATATCCTTTAATATTTTATATCTTTAGATTAATATAATATTAAGGTTAGGATAGACTTAGCTTTAAGTATTATTATCTTCTTTATCTATATATTATTATTACCCTCCCTTTCTATTTATATTTAGACCTTACTATTCCTTAAGCTCCTCTAATTCTTAAGCTAACCTTAGACTATCTTTATTAGTAATTTTAACCTCTATAATCCTATTTAAGGGCTAAGAAATAGAATTTATTATAGCTTTAGCTAGCTCCTTAAGGTTATCTTAGCTTAAAACCTTTCTTTAATAACCCCTTAAGGGTTAAAGATATAGCGCTAGAATAATACTATTATAATTATTAACCTTATCTAAGTTATAAAAGGACTTTACTATAAGCTCTTTTTAGATATTCCCCTCGCTAGATTTAATTATATCCCTTAAGGCCTAATTATTTAAGCCTTAGGGGCCTATAATATCTAACCCTTATAACCTTATTAGAAATAGCTTTAATAAGAGGACCTTACTATTAAGGCCTACTAGCTTCCTATACCTAGCCCCCTTAATAGCCCTTTTAAGCTTAAGGTATATTACTATAAGCTTATTTAGGCTATTAAGGATATTATATCTAAGGTTATCTTAATATTATAAAGAAGGCCTTTATAAAATACCTAATAGAATCTAGCTATATAAGATATAATAGCTACTATAGCCTATATTAAATATATATAGGAAAATAACTACTTTAATATATCTTAGACTATACTTTAGGAGTTATAATAAGCTTAGAGGTAGACTATTTAGGCTACTTAATAGTCTATTTAGCGCTAAACTCTCTATAACCTCTCTTAAAACCCTTAAGGGATCTAGAAGATTGCTAAATAGGCCTGCCTTAAAAGCTAGTAGATAGCTATATTAAACCTTATCCTAGCGCTTTAGATATTAAGTAGATAATATATATACTTTAGGGAGAAAGTAGCTATATTTATAGCTTCTTTCTTCTTAATATTAATACTTAATCTTTCTAACCTTAACTTAATAATACTAAACTAACCTCCCTTTATTATCTTATAGATAATATCGATAGATAAAGTTATAAAGATACTTAAAGAGGTTAGGTCTTAAAAGGTACTTAATATAGATACTATACTAAATAATATATTTACTAGCCTTTAAGATAAACTTACTATAAGGGTTATTATAATTATAGATATAAGCTAATAGCTAAGGTATTTCCCTTAGCTCTTTTATTATATTTAAACTATAATTATTTTAAAACTAGATAAAGAAGATAAATCTAATATTAAAAGCTAATAACTTATCGCGCTTTTAGCGACTATTAATAAAATTATCGAAAAGATTATAGCTATATATATCTATAATATTACTAAGATATTAAGACTACTTTATAATACTTAATATAAGAACTAATAGAGGTAGTCTATTAACTTTACCCTTTATTCCTTTATAGACTAAATTTATTTTATTTAAGAGGTAAAAGGTATTATTATAATATTCTTTTTAGATATTAATAATACTTTTAATATTATCTATTATATTTAGCTTATCGATATACTTTAAAGAATAGGCTTCCCCCTTTAGTTATTTTACTAGCTTTATTTATACCTTATTGACTATATAGTATCTCTATACTTTAATAGCTAGGAGTTAAAGGTATATTAGATCGACTATAAGGTACCTTAAGGTTCCCCTCTCTTACCTATTCTCTTTATTCTCTATATAATATCTCTTTATTCTAAATTTAATATAATAATAAAGATAATTCCTATTACCTTTATTAATAATATTATAATTATAGCTTTCGCTAAGATAATATTTAAGATATATATTACCCTTTAATAAGCCTATAATATCTATCTATTATAGGCTAGATAATATAGAATTATCTTTAACTTAATAAAATATTAACTTATAGTCTTTACTTATTAATATAACCTTCTATAGGCTCCCTTTAATATTAATATAATATTACTTTAACCTTAAGAGTCTATTAAGTTTCTAGGTATTACCTTTATAAGGAAACTCTAATAAGGGGCATACCTTATTATACTTAAGGAAAAGATTATTTATTAGCGCTTTACCCTTAAAAAAATAATAATATCTATATAGGGCCTTAAACTCTATTATATTTAAGTAATCTACTTTAATATTATTAAGGCCTTAATAATAATAAGAAATATTATTTAATATATATTAATATTAAAGGGAAACCCTTTTAATATTATTAAATAACTCCTTATTGCTAAAAAAATATACCTTTATTATATCTTAGGTACCTATAAGTCGATACCTATTTAGGTATTTTATATTAAATCTTATATCCCCCCCCTCGATCTCTAGCTAGACCTTTAGTCCTATAAGTTCTTATAGTAGCTTAAAGTTAAATAGGTATTAAAGGGCTATTATTATAGACTTAATTATATCTAATAAATTATTACCTTATTGCTATAATATTAATAAGGACTAGCGCTCCCTTTCCTTATTATCCTTACCTTATTATAGAAAAGTTAAGCCCTTTTATAATAATAAAGGGGAAATAACTTATAATAAAAGCTTAATATTACTTAAATAAAGAGATATTAGACTAATATCGCTAAGATATTAATTAAATAACTTATACTACCCTTTAATATACTTTTAATAAATACTATCTTATATCTCTATAAGGATCTCTTTAAATATAAGTCTATATTCTTAATATAAGTATATATAGAATATATTAGCCTTTAAGCTTACCTCCTTTAGTAATAAGTCTTAAATATCTTAATTCCTTATTATTAATATAATAATAATTAGGAATTAGCTAGATATCTCTTTATCTTTTACTTAAAACTTAAAGAAACTTATCTCTAGCTTCTCTAAAAACTCTAGCTTATTACTAACTTTAGCTATTTATTAAGCTTACTTTTAATAGCTAAGCTAATATATTAATAGTTTCTTAATATTAGATATTTCTAGTCTTATAACCTAATAAGAAGACTTACTTAAGAATAAGCTAATAATAATACCTAGATATTAAAGGTATAATACCTCTATATCTATTTGCTTATTTTATAGCTTTATAGATATTCTTTTAGGTTTAATAGATATTATTATAATATTAAATAGATTATTATATATATATATTATATATTTATCTACTATTATTAATAGACTATTATATATATATATTATATATCTATCTATTATTATCCTTTACTTTATATTAATAAATATTAATATAATATTAAGTAGACTATTATATAGGTATATTATATATCTATCTATTATTATCCTTTACTTTATACTAGAAAATATTAATATAATATTAAGTAGACTATTATATATATATATTATATATCTATCTATTATTATCCTTTACTTTATATTAATAAATATCGATATAATATTAAGGAGACTATTATATATATATATTATATATCTATTAGCTATTATCTTTTACTTTATACTAATAAATACTACTTATATATCTTTAGGCTTTTAGTAATATAATTTTATTCTATCGCTATCGCTATCTCCCTCTATTATATTACCGATATTAGGCCGATATAGCTACTAACTATTAATATATCGGTAATATATTACTTACTCCTTACTTAATTTAATCGATATTAGTAATAATAATTAGATTAAGTATATAAACCTCTATATATAAATTACTACTAACCTTAGCCTAAGGTACTTTAGTCTTAAACTCGCTATCGCTAATAATAATAATAGGGATAAGGTAAGGGTAGAGATAGTAATATAAGGGTATCGCTAAGGTCGATATAATAATATTATTATTATTATTATTATCTAATTTAATCTTAATCTACTATAATTAATATTAATATCGATATAATAATATCTTAAGAACTTATTAGCTTTTAATCTTAAGTATCCCTAATTCCACATACCTATTTCTCTATTTTCACATAAGTCCATTTCACCCCTATCTAGCGCGCCCACGCTAAGCAACTAAAATTGCATATACCGTCATAGCTTAAGCTAACAGCTTTTAACACTATAATAGGGGGCCTCTACTAATAAGGTCTTTTCTAGAGGAGCTTATAGCCATCACAACTATTCACATAGAAAGAGGTACTTTATATACTAGGAAATATATTTATAGCCGTCCCTAATAGTCCCATAAGTAAGTATATTTATAGTCATACGGCCTATGCTATCCTTTATAGCCTATGCCATAGAAAGAGGTGCTTTGCAGCCAATCTCTCAGAAAGAGGTACTTTATAGCTACGGCCGGTCTCTCGGAAAGAGGTACTTTGCAGCTAGTCTCTTAGAAAGAGGTGCTTTATAGCCGGTCTCTTAGAAAGAGGTGCTTTGCAGCCGGTCTCTCGGAAAGAGATGCTTTGCAGCCACGGCCGGTCTCTCGGAAAGAGGTGCTTTGCAGCTAGTCTCTCAGAAAGAGGTGCTTTGCAGCCACGGCCGGTCTCTCGGAAAGAGGTGCTTTGCAGCCGGTCTCTCGGAAAGAGATGCATTGCAGCCACGGCCGGTCTCTCGGAAAGAGGTGCTTTACAGCTAGTCTCTCAGAAAGAGGTGCTTTACAGCCGGTCTCTCAGAAAGAGGTGCTTTGCAGCCGGTCTCTCAGAAAGAGGTGCTTTGCAGCCGGTCTCTCAGAAAGAGGTGCTTTGCAGCCGGTCTCTCGGAAAGAGGTATATTTGCAGCCAGTCTCTCAAGAGAGAGAGGTGCGTCGCAGTTGTCACAGCCGGTGCCGTGGAAAGCGGTATATTGCAGTCGTCACAGCCGGTGCCGTGGAAAGAGGTGTATTGCAGTCGTTACAGCCGGTGCCGTCTGGTAGAAATAGGTGCTTCGCAGTCGTTATAGCTAATACCGTCGAAGATAAAGGCTTATTGTTACGCTTTAGAGAAGTCCTCGTCCGTATTTATTATCTCCTCTAAGGCTAAGCGAGATATTAAAGTTAAGAAGTCAGCTAGCCGTAGCGAGCTTATGACTATCTTATCTTAAATCGAGTTATGACTGCTCTCAGCTATCTGCCTACTAGCTTCGTTAGCAAAAATAAGATCCGGTCGACGAGGAGAGCTACTAAGTAGTATTTAACCCCTTATACATCTCACTCTTCGTGCTTATAAAGGCGGTCTTTAACTTATAGTCTCGTGCTATAGCTCGTCGACCTCGAACCGAGAGAGGGTATAATAGATACTAGCATTTAAGCGGGTTATGCCTCGAGAGGTGTTTCTACTTAGCTGCTTTATCTGAGGAACCTCCTGATATTGCGATTACTCTTGTCGTATCTAATGAGTCTTCTTCTTTGCTATCGAAGAAACCTACTGCTTATTAGGTTATGATTGCTATGCCTTTTGCCTCTTTGCCTATTTAGGCCCCTATTGAGATTACTGATTGCTTTATCGCTTTACGAGCTAAACCTTACCTATCTTTTCTTCTAGGACCCTTAGTGCTGAAGGTAAGGCTAGAGTCTTATTCTAGGCCTAGCGTGGCCGGCCACATAAGTTCTAAACGATTATAGGATTCCGGATCTAAAGAAGTGGCTCTTCTATATCTAAGGGCTTCTAAAGCCACTATCATAAGTAATAGTCTTCCTTACATAGAGTCTTCTTCGCAAGGAGACGACGAAGGATTATATAACTATAAGGAAGGGCATATTAGGTCGTAAAACTCCTTATATATAGAGGGAGGGGAGGAGGATTTAGCTATTGCCGAGTAAGCAAAGTAGGAAGAGCAAGACGGTATTAATATAATAAAAGCCTAATAGTATAATATACAATAGTTAAGTTAATATTGCTAAGCTATTCTCTCGCGATATACTTTTGTCGAAGCTTTATAGCTATTTAAGCCGCCTATTTAGTATATTATTATTCTCGAATATTAAGTATCTCCTTAATAGTATAATAGAGATATAATAGGTCTCTTATGCTAGTAATAAGGTAGGACTTAAGGCTTTTATATAAGCTCTTTATAGGGCTATTTACCTATTGACCGAAGTTATGATAACGGTCGATAAAATACTTAGCCTATTAATGCCTAAAAGGTATATATTCCTTCGATAGGTATTAGAGGATCGGTCGTTAGTATGGCAGATAGGTAGTAATTATTATCTACTAGGCTTTCTCGAAGTCTACCTTTATTTTAGCGAATACTATATACTTCTAGGCATTAAACATACTATCGCGTATTTACTTAAGGTCTACTACTAATTATAGAAGTATTAGCTTAGGTATGGTTGCTATAAGAAGGTCGTTATCGTCGAAGTTATTGCCGATATTATCGTTAAGAGTATCGCCGCTATTATCGTCGAGGTTATATAGTAGATAAGAGATAAGACATCTACGTTCTAATAGGTCAAGCTCTATATATATAGAGTCAGTTAGCTTAGGAATCGTAGCATTATTATCGTTATTAATATTAGCGCTATCTACTTTATTTAGGTTAGTCTAGTATAACTAGATCCGAGCCCATATATTAGCGTTAATATAGAAGATATATAACTACTATTATGCATTTAGGAACCAAACTTTAAGTGCGCCTTTAAGAGTATCTTCTTTATTAGTAATAACGACGTCGGGAATTAAGGCCCTAATTTATATCCTAATAGAGTCAAGTTGCTAGTAGAGCTAGTTATAACCCTCCTATTTCTCTATATTAATAAGCCTAAATGCAAAATTACATAGCGATTATTAATCGATAACTCTAACGACTTAGAAGAGGAATATCTTAAACCTATATCTAAGTTAGGGATATAGTAGATCTCTATAGAATAGGGGAGCAAACCTATTTATCGAGTATATATTATTAAGACTAAGAACCTTAGGAAACCTCTGCTATATAGATTTATACTAAGGATAGGTCTAAAGAAGGCCTTCGATACGATTCTCTAAGTTAAGAAGAACGAAATGCTTTACGTCGTTATCGCGAAGAATCCGAAGGAATACCTAGGTTAGTATTAGGCCTACGAGTAAAGCTAGTTTAATCCCCTATCGGTCGTTATATATATCCTAGGTATAGAAGAAACGGTACTTAGAATTAGACTATTAACGAAGTAGAGTATCTATCTTACGAGCCCGCGTTATTCTACTCTTCGAGATAGAGTTCTAAATCTCCTTTTAACTATTCGTTTAACGATAGTAGATATTATATGCCGATAGATATAGAGATAGTCTATAATTATGCTAGCTATAGGCAATATAAAAGGACTATTTCTAGTTTATCTTAACTCTAGTCTTAGCTACTAGAGAATATAGATAGTCTATCTATTGCGAGGCGACTTTTCGAATACTAGTACTCCTCGAAGGCTTCTTAGCGCTATAGTCGCATTTAAATACTATATAGGTTAGGAAAATCTTGCCTTCGAAGCTATAGCTACTAGAGCTTAAATACTAAATAATACTAGCATTATTGTTACGATAGAAACCCTATAGATATATATAGAGCTCATTAAAGGACTAGAATAATACTAATAGTAGCGGAGATAGGATCTTAGCGGCTATATAATCTTCTTCGAGGGCAGTAGCTTTAGTAGAGGTAGCCTAGTTAACGACTCAATAATCGCAAGCGAGCTATTAATTATCGGTAAGTTATTAGTTATAGGCAAGTTATTAGTCATAGGTAAGTTATTAGTCATAGGTAAGTTATTAGTCATAGGCAGGCTCGTCGAAGATAGGCTCGTCGAAAATAGGCTTATCGAATATAAGTTTATAAGCGAAGGTAAGCTTATCAGTAAAGGATAGCAATTAAATAGTAGACTTATCATAGGTAGGCTTATTGATAAATATAGGTTCATTAGCAAAGTTATGCTTACTAATAGAGGCAGGGTCGTTAATAATATTTTGCTCCTCGTTAGCATTCTAAAGCTCCTAGCTAACGTTTATTCTATATCCCTATAAGACAGTATGTTCTATATATTATATGCCTTAATGCAATACATTAAGGATATCTAGAAACTTATCTTAGCTTAAGGTAGGAAGGTTCGTAAGGTCGATATATATAAGAGAGTTAGGAATGCTAGTAAGGTCAATGAACTTATTACCGCTTATATTATATATATCTCGGGCAACTTCATCTATAGTCCTAGGGGTAGAGGAGTAATACATTAGAAATAGAAACGTTAGTATATTAAAAAGAAGAGAAAGGGCTAAAGATCTAGTAATAGTTATGCCCTCGCGTGCCCTCGCTTATACTACTACCGCAACCCTTATATATATATAGATGACCCCTAACTTTATGTCTAATAATACCGAAAATTAGATTAGCTTAAAGTCCTCCTCCTCTAGCCCGAAGGCAGATAGCCTCGTCGTATACGCCTTGATTCGAGCGATATAGGTAATAGCGGAGGTCATATAGGCGACATAAATGCATTAGGCTGCCCTAGGAGAACTTATCGACGGTATATATAGCAGACCTCCTAACCCTATAGCTTAGCAGCCCGGAATAGGTCGAGGCATAGCTATAACTAGGGCTCTTTATATATTATTATCCTGCCTAGATCGTCCTTAAGTAGAGGGCTTAAAGAGACTTAATGAGGTAGCGGGCGGCGAGATAGGCGGCGGGGCGATAACTAGCGAGGCAAAGGCCGATAAGGTAATAGTCGATAAGGTAAGGGACGATAAAGTAGCGGCTAGCTAGGCTATAGTAATAGCTATAGTAAAAGGCGGAGTCGAGCTAGTCGATGCTTATAATATTATGCCTGTCGAAGTAGCAGTCGAAGCGGCGGCGGGCATAGAGGCAGCGAGCTTGCGCTTAATCGAAATGGGAAGTCTTTATCGCCTCTTACTATATTAAATTAGATTCTATATAAAGCTATAATAATGATAGAGAAGCATAGGAGTTAGGAGTAGCTAGGCTACCTTATAGTACCCCTCGCCGTTAAAGGTCCTTTAGCTTACTATTATATAAGCTGCTATACTGTTAGCAGTCATAATATATAAAGCTCCTAAGCCTAAAGTACCCTTATAGAGATTAACTTACTGATACCTTATACTAGAGCGTAATAGACGGAGGAATGTGATGCCTTACGGCCCGATACCTAATATATATGCTTTTCTGCCCGCCAGCTACTACGGCCGCGTTATATGCCCTTATAAGGCAGTCTTATGTATATGCCCTCGTGCCTATATTCGTGCTACTTGCTATAGCCGCATGTAATGCCAGCTACTATAGCCGCTTTAGATGCCCTTATAAGGCAGCCTTATAAGGTAGCCTTATATCTATACCTTCTTGCCTGCTAGCAGCAATAGCCGCTTAGATACCCTCATAGGGAGGGCAGGTTATTAGGGTATAGCCAGCATAGTAAAGTAGTCGATCTATTTTATATTATAGCTTTAGGGGTCGCTATGCAAGCCGCCTAATTTAGTATATAATACCCTAGTATATAGAGAAAAAATTTAGCTATATCGAGACTTATATAAAAATAGAGAAATAGGTATGTAGAATTAGGGATACTCTTAATCTTTATTAAGGGAAGTAAAAGCTATTATAATAATAATATAAGGACTAATATAATAAATCCTATTTATAAGAATAGGCTTATAAGTAATCTTAATTGCCTTAGTCTTATATTTAACTATATTTTTAGTAAGGTATTTAAGCTTTACTTTATATAGCTTATTAGCTATAACCTTATTTAATATAATCTATTAATTAGTCTTTAATATTTCTTATATATTAAATATCTTTAATATTATATCGAAAACCTATTATTAATTAATATTTAATTTAAAGTTAGCTTAATATTAAAGTAAACTTACTTAAAAATATAATCCCCTTTATAGCTAATAGTATAGATATTTATTAGATTAGATACTAATATTATAACTATACTTAAAGTACTTACTTTTATCTTATTAAAGGGGGTAATATAAATAAGGAAACTTAAACTCTTTAATATCTTAATATTATTAATATTATATTAGATTAAGGTAAAGGAGACTTATAGTAATTACTATAATCTCTATATAAATAGATATCCTAATAGTAGTAAGGGGGGCATAAAGATATTATTATTATTATTATTATTATTATTTTTAAAAGAAGATATAATAAATAAGGGAGAATTAATATATTATAGTAAAGGTTAGCTAGAGATTATTATAAGGTTAGATAGATATCTAAGCGCTAGCTACCTAATATAAGGTAATAAGGTAGCTAAGGTAAGTAAGACTTATTAATAAGAGGAAGTAATAAGAGATAGAGAGGGAAAGAAAAAGAAAGAAAGAAAGGAAGAAAGGAAGGGGTTTTATAGCTAAGTAAGTAAATAGCTAGCTACTAGCTAATAAGGCTATTAATAGCTACTTAGCTAGCGCCTATAGCTAATACCTTTAATTTAATACCTAGCTAAGAATAAAGTATACTTTACTTAAGGGTAGAGTATATTTAGACTAATATTAGAACTCTAAGAGTAATTAGGTATATATACTTTAATAGGTAGAGGTATATTTAAAAGGAGATTAAGACCTATTTATTATCTATAATATTAAGCTAATAGACCTAATAGGTAGGGTATATTTAGCCTAAAGGTAAAGTATATTTAGATTAATATTAGAACTTTAAGAGTAATTAAGTAAGTATACTTTAATAAATAGAGATATACTTAAAAGGAGATTAAGACCTATTTATTATCGATAATACTAAGCTAATAGACCTAATAAATAAGGTATACTTAACTTAAAGGTAGAGTATATTTAGATTAATATTAAGACTTTAAAAGTAATTAAGTAAGTATACTCTAATAAGTAGAGGTATACTTAAAAGGAGACTAAGATATATTTATTATTAATAACGCTAAGCTAATAGACCTAATAAGTAAGGTATACTTAGCCTAAGGGTAAAATATATTTAGACTAATATTAAGACTTTAGATAACTTAGGTACTTTAAGGCCCCCTTATATTAAGATAAGAATTTATATTCTTAATAAGGAGTAAGCTTATTAACTATTTCCTTAAGCTATAACCTTAGGTATATAATATTAATAATAAGATTAATCCCTATCCCCTATAAAAATATATTAACTTATATCTAACCTTTAGATTAGGTTTTTCCTTTTTTAGGTTTTCTTAATTAATCTCCTAACTTTAGCCCTAAATAGTCTATCTAGGCTCTACTAGATAATAATAATAATAATAATAATAATAATAATAATAATAATAATATCTTTATACCTTTATTGCTATTATTAAGATATCTATTTATATAGAGATTATAATAGCTATTATAAGTCTCTTTTACTTTAATCTAATATAATATTAATATCGCTAAGATATTAAAGAGTTTAAGTTTCTTTATTTATATTACCCCCGTTTAATAAAGTAAAGGTAAGTATTTTAAATATAGTTATAATATTAATATCTAGATTAATAAATATCTATATTATTAGCTATAAAGGGGACTATATTATTAAATAAGTTTACCTTAATATTAAGCTAACCTTAAATTAAATACTAATTAATAATAGGTGTTTAATATAATATTAAAAGTATTTAATATATAAGAAATATTAAAGGCTATTTAATAAATTATATTAAATAAAGTTATAGCTAATAAGCTATATAAAGAAGAGCTTAAATACATTATTAAGAATATAGCTAAATATAAGATTAAGGTAATTAAGATTATTTATAAGCTTATTCTTATAAATAGGACTTATTATATTAGTCCTTATATTATTATTATAATAGCTTTCTTTTCTTTTAATAAAGATTAAAAGCTAATAAGTTCTTAAGATATTATTATATTAATATTAATTATTAACTTTAATAAATTAAGATTAAATTAGATAATAATAATATTCTTATTATATTAACCTTAGCGATACCTTTATATTATTATCTCTACCTTTACCTTATCTTTATTATTATTATTAGTAATAATAAGTCTAAGACTAAAATACCTTATATTAAGGTTAGTAATAATTTATATATAGAGGTTTATATATTTAATCTAATTATTATTATTAATATTAATTAAGTTAAGTAAAGAGTAAATAATATATTAATAGCGCGCTAGTAATTAATAGCTATATTAGCTTAATATTAATAATATAGTAAAGGGAGATAATAATAATAATAAAATAAAATTATATTATTAAAAGTCTAAATTCTCTATATTAATATTTATTAATATAAAATAAAGGATAATAATAAATAGATATATAATATATATATATAATAGTTTACTTAATATTATATTAATATTTATTAATATAAAATAAAGGATAATAATAGATAGATATATAATATATATATATAATAATCTACTTAATATTATATTAATATTTATTAATATAAAATAAAGGATAATAATAGATAGATATATAATATATATATATAATAGTCTACTTAATATTATATTAATATTTATTAATATAGAATAAAAGATAATAATAGATAGATATATAATATATATATATAATAGTCTATTTAATATTATAATAATATTTATTAAACCTAAAAAAGTATCTATAAAGCTATAAAATAAGTAAATAGATATAGAGGTATTATACCTCTAATATCTAAGTATTATTATTAGCCTACTTTTAAGTAAGTCTCCTTACTAAATTATAAGATTAGAAATATCTAATATTAAGAAATTATTAATAAACTAATTTAGCTATTTAAAGTAAGTTTAATAAATAGCTAAAGTTAATAATAAGCTAGAGTCTTTAAAGAAGCTAAAGATAAATATCTTTAAGTTTTAAATAAAAGATAAAGAGATATCTAGCTAATTCCTAACTATTATTATATTAATAATAAGGAATTAAGATATTTAAGACTTATCTTTAAAAGAAATAAGCCTAAAGGCTAATATATTCTATATAAGCTTATATTAAGAATATAGACTTATATTTAAAGAGATCCTTATAGAGGTATAAAATAGTCTTTATTAGAAATATATTAGAGGGTAGCGCTAATTATCTAGCTAATATTTTAGCGATATTAATCTAATATCTCTTTATTTAAGTAATATTAAGCTTCTATTATAGGTTATTTCCCCTTTATTATTATAAGAAAGCTTAACTTTTTTTATAATAAAGTAAAGGTAATAAAGAAAGGGAATATTAATCCCTATTAGCGCTATAGCAATAAAGCAATAATTTATTAGATATAATTAA
The DNA here is from genome assembly GCA_029168975.1 of Purpureocillium lavendulum. Classification (NCBI taxonomy): domain Eukaryota; kingdom Fungi; phylum Ascomycota; class Sordariomycetes; order Hypocreales; family Ophiocordycipitaceae; genus Purpureocillium; species Purpureocillium lavendulum. The sequence goes on along the minus strand of JAQHRD010000005.1, from coordinate 2,413,294 downwards.
GTCTATAATAATAGCCTTTTAATACCTATCTAACTTTAAGCTATTATAAGAACTTATAAAATTAAAGGTTTAGCTAAAGATTAAAGGAGGGGATATAGGATTTAATATAAAGTATTTAAATAGGTATTAACTTATAGGCACTTAAGATATAATAGAGGTATATTTTTTTAATAATAAGGAATTACTTAATAATATTAAAAGGGGTTCCTTTTAATATTAATATATATTAAATAATATTTCTTATTATTATTAAGGCCTTAATAATATTAAAGTAAATTACTTAAATATAATAGAGTTTAAGGCCTTATATAGATATTATTATTTTTTTAAGGGTAAAGTATTAATAAATAATTCTTTCCTTCAGTATAATAAGGTATACCTTTTATTAAAGTTTTATTATAAAGGTAATATTTAAAAACTTCATAGATTTTTAAAGTTAAAATAATATTATATTAATATTAAAGGGAGCTTATAAAAGGTTATATTAATAAATAAAGACTATAAATTAATATTTTATTAAATTAAAGATAATTCTATATTATTAAGCCTATAATAAATAGATATTATAGGCTTATTAAAAGGTAATATATATCTTAGGTATTATTTTAATAAAAGCTATAATTATAATATTATTAATAAAAATAATAGGAATTATCTTTATTATTACTTTAAATTTAAAATAAAGAGATATTATATAAAGAATAAAGAAAATAAATAAAAAGGGGGAACCTTAAGGTACTTTATAATTAATTTAATATATCTCTAACTCCTAGCTATTAAAGTATAGAGATATTATATAATTTATTAAATATAATTAAAGCTAGTAGAATAATTAAAAGGGGAAGCTTATTTTTTAAAGTATATTAATAAGCTAAATATAATAAATTATATTAAATATATTATTAATATCTAAAAAGAATATTATAATAATACCTTTAGCCTCTTAAGTAAAATAGATTTAATCTATAAAGGAATAAAAAATAAAGTTAATAGACTACCTTTATTAATTTTTATATTAAATATTATAAAATAGTCTTAATATCTCTATAATATTATAGATATATATAGCTATAATCTTTTCGATAATCTTATTAATAATTACTAAAAGTATAATAAGTTATTAGCTTTTAATACTAACCTTATTTTCTTTATTTAATTTTAAAATAATTATAATCTAAATATAATAAAAGAGCTAAGGGAAATATTTAAGCTATTAGCTAATATCTATAATTATAATAACCTTAATAATAAGTTTATCTTATAGGTTAATAAATATATTATTTAATATAGTATTAATATTAAATATCTTTTAGGACCTAACTTCCTTTAATATCTTTATAACTTTATTTATTAATATAATCTATAAGATAATAAAGGGAGGTTAATTTAATATTATTAAGTTAAGATCTAAAAGATTAAATATAAATATTAAAAAGAAGGAAGCTATAAATATAGCTACTTTCTCCCTAAAGTATATATATTATTTACTTAATATCTAAAGTATTAAGATAAGGTTTAATATAGCTATTTATTAATTCTTAAGGTAGGCTTATTTAATAATCTTTTAAATCCCTTAAGGGTTTTAAGAGAGGTTATAAAGAGTTTAATATTAAATAGACTATTAAATAGCTTAAATAGTCTATTTCTAAGCTTATTATAACTCCTATAATATAGTTTAAAAGGCTTTAAAATAGTTATTTTCCTATATATATTTAATATAGGCTATAGTAGCTATTATATCTTATATAGCTAGATTCTATTAAGTATTTTATAAAGGCCCTCCTTATAATATTAAGATAACCTTAAAGATAATATCTTTTATAGCTTAAATAAGCTTATAATAATATATCTTAAGCTTAATAAAGCTATTAAGGGAGCTAAGTATTAAAAGCTAATAGGCCTTAATAATAAGGTCTTTATATTAAAGTTACCTTTAATAAGGCTATAAAGGTTAAATACTTTAGGCCCTTAAGGCCTATATTATTAGGCCTTAAAGAATATAATTAAATCTAATAAAGGGAATACCTTAAAGGAGTTTATAATAAAGTCTTTTTATAACCTAAAAGAGGTTAATAATTATAATAATATTATTTTAGCGCTATATCTTTAACCCTTAAGGAGTTATTAAAGAAAGGTTCTAAGCTAAGATAACTTTAAGGAGCTATCTTAAGCTATAATAAATTCTATCTCTTAGGCCTTAAATAAGGTTATAAAAATTAAAGTTATTAATAAGGATAGTCTAAGGTTAACTTAAAAGTTAAAAGAGCTTAAAGAATAATAAGGTCTAAATATAAGTAAAAAGGGAGGGTAATAATAATATATAAATAGAGAAAATAATAATACTTAAAGCTAAGTCTATCTTAACTTTAATATTATATTAATCTAAAGATATAAAGTATTAAAGGATATAGAATATTAATTAATAATAAATAATTACTTAATAATATAAATTAAATATAATAATAATATTATAACTTAAATATCTAAAATAAGATATTTAATTATTTATCTATAATAGCTTTTATATATAGATAATATTATATTATTATTAAAAAGCTAAAGTAAGATTATCTTATCTTAAGTTTATATTTTATTATAAGATAGAGAGCTTATTTATAAAGGCGATTTAAAGGATAAGGTAGGTAAGGAGTCCTCTTATTTATCTATAATATTAGAATATTCTTAAAGAAGGCTAAATTAATTTAAGTCTATTTTTTTTATATTATTAATATAAATATATTTTAAGCTAGCCCCTTAAGATTTAAATATTATCTATAATTAGCTTATTAATTAAGTAGTCTTTAAGGTAATATTATTCGCTAAAAGGAAAGTTAAGACTTTAATATTAGCGCTAAAGAATAAAATAATATTACCTTATTAACTAATAATAATTATAAGGCTAAAAGGTTATCTTTTTTTCCTTAATTAAGGGTTTAAAGAGATATAATTCTAAAGGGATAATAATAGGGGTCTAATCTAGCTAATATTTAAACCTTAAAACTATAATATCTATAGAATAATAAAGGTCTAAAATTAGGCTATAAAGGTAATATATAACTTTATCCTTATATTATTTTACTTAAAGTACTTAAGTATACTTAAGTAATATTAGCTATAATAATTTATATAATAATACTATATAAAGTCTTCCTTAATTAGATATTATATATCCCCTTTATTTTAATGCCTTTAAGAGATATAAAACTAATAATATAGTAACTTTATATAATATCGAGAGATATATCTAAAGCCTTAATAGTTATAATATTATTAAAATATCGATTACTTATAAAAAAGGGACTAATTAAAGATTATTAAATAGTATTTTAATCCTTAAATATAAAGATTATTAATGCCTTTAATTATAGCTTATAAAATAATCGCTATAAAGATTTTCTTAGCCTTTAAATACTAAAGGATAATAACTTAATATATTTATATTATTAGGTTTGCCTTTTATATTATATTAAAGAGGGTTTTAAAATTAGTTATAGCTATCTTAATAATTAAAATATTAATAGCTATTACTTAAAAGAATTTCTTATAGATTTTAGCTTTAAGGAAAACTATTAAAAGCTAATTAATATTCCTTTTATAGATAAGCTATATTATAGCTAAAGTATTATATATTATCTATTAGTTATTACTTTAAAGTTATTATATAGCTTTAATAAGGCTACTTAATATTATAGTATTAATAGTATTAATAATATCCTTATTTAATTAATAGTTATTAATCTTATAAAAGTTAATAAAGAGGGTAATTATAAGCTTATAAAGGGAGTAAAAAGGTTTAATTAATATAATATTAATTAAATATTAAATTAATATTAAAGTAATATTATTAAGATAGATATTAATAATATTAATAATATCGACTTTCTTCTTAAGATATATTAAAAAGGCTATATTAATATATTATCGATCCTCTATTATAGTAAAGATATACTTAAGACTAATAAAGATAGCCTAAGGGGTATTTTTATAATATTAGCGGAAGTTCTTAAAGTCCTTAATAAGTCTAAAAGTTAAGGTCTAGCTATTAATAGGTAGTAATTATTAAGTTATCGGTAAGGGGGTATATAAGGTTCCTAATAATAAAGGTAAGGTTCTTATTATAGATTGCCTCCTAATGCTACCCTAACCTCTATAGGGTTGTCCCCTTAATTATACTATAATCTCTAGGTATAATCGAGGGTATTAAATTATATAGAAGTATTAATTTATATTTTAATAATAGTTTTAGGCTACTATCGATAAAAGACTTAGATTAGCTATAGAGGTATAGTATATGCTTCTTAAATCTAATATAATATTAATATTATTAAAATATTAAGGAATTTAAGTTTCTTTATTTATATTACCCCCTTTAATAAGGTAAAGGTAAGTATTTTAAATATAGTTATAATATTAATATTAAGATTAATAAATATTTATATTATTAGCTATAAAGGGGACTATATCTTTAAGTAAGCTTACTTTAATATTAGATTAACCTTAAATTAAATACTAATTAATATTAAATTTTTAATATAATATTAAAGGTATTTAATATATAAGAAATATTAAAGACTAATTAATAGATTATATTAAATAAGGTTATAGCTAATAAGCTATATAAAGAGGAGCTTAAATATTTTATTAAAAATATAGCTAAATATAAAGTTAAAGTAATTAAGATTGCCTATAAGCTTATTCTTATAAATAAATCTTATTATATTAATCCCTATATTATTATTATAATAGCTTTCCCTTCCCTTAATAAAGATTAGAAATTAATAAGTTCTTAAGATATTATTATATTAATATTAATTATTAATTATAATAGATTAAAATTAAATTAAATAATAATAATAATATTATTATATTAACTTTAATAATACCTTTATATTATTATCTCTATCTTTACTTTATCTTTATTATTATTATTAATAATAATATATTTAAAGGAGATAATAATAATAATAAAATAAAATTATATTATTAATTACTTAAAGAGATATAAATATAAAAAAGTAAAATAATAATATTTAATATTATAATAATATTTATTGAACCTAAAAGAGTATCTATAAAGCTATAAAATAAGTAAATAGATATAAAGATATTATACCTTTAATATCTAAGTATTATTATTAGCTTATTTTTAAGTAAGTCTTCTCGCTAAGTTATAAAACTAAAAATATTTAATATTAAGAAACTATTAATAGATTAGCTTAATTACTTAAAGTAAGCTTAATAAATAGCTAAAGTTAATAATAAGCTAAAGTCTTTAAAGAAGCTAAAGATAAATATCCTTAAGTTTTAAATAAAAGATAAAGAGATATCTAGCTAATTCTTAATTATTATTATATTAATAATAAAGAATTAAGATATCTAAGACTTATTATTAAAGGAAATAAGCTTAAAGGCTAATATATTTTATATATATTTATATTAAAAGTATAGACTTATATTTAAAGAGATCCTTATAGAGATATAAGATAGTCTTTATTAAAAATATATTAAAAAGTAATATTAATTATTTAATTAATATCTTAGTGATATTAATCTAATATCTCTTTACTTAAATAATATTAAGCTTCTATTATAAGTTATTTCTTCTTTATTATTATAAAAAGGCTTAACTTCTCTATAATAAAGTAAAGGTAATAAAAAAAGAAAGTATTAATCTTAATTAATATTATAGTAATAAGGTAATAATTTATTAAATATAATTAAGTCTATAATAATAGCCTTTTAATACCTATCTAACTTTAAGCTATTATAGGAACTTATAGGATTAAAGGTCTACCTAGAGATTAAAAGGGGGGATATAAGATTCTATATAAAATACCTAAATAAGTATTAACTTATAGATACCTAAGATATAATAGAGGTATATTTTTTTAATAATACGGAATTACTTAGCGATATTAAAAAGGGTTCCCTTTAATATTAATATATATTAGATAATATTTCTTATTTAGTACTATAACCTTTATAGCTAATTTAAGTCTTTTATCTATAGTAGCTTAAAACTATTACTAAAATATAAATTAATATTTCTATACGATTTAATACCTTCGATTATATTTAAAGATTATAATATAATTAAGGGGATAACCCTATAGAGGTTAAGGTAATATTAAGAGGCAATCTATAATAAGAACCTTACCTTTATTATTAAGAACTTTATATGCCCCTTTATTAATAACTTAATAACTATTACCTATTAATAACTAGACTTTAATTCTTAGATTTATTAAAGACTTTAAAAACCTCTATTAATATTATAAAAATACCTTTTAGGCTATCTTTATTTATCTTAAGTATATCCTTATTATAATAAAGGATTAATAATATATTAATATAGCCTCTTTAATATACCTTAAAAAAAAAGTTAATATTATTAATATTATTAATACTTATCTTAATAATATTACTTTAATATTAATTTAATATTTAATTAATACTATATTAATTAAACTCTTTTACTCCCTTTATAAGCTTATAGTTACCCTCTTTATTAACTCTTATAAGATTAATAACTATTAATTAAATAAGAATATTATTAATATTATTAATATTATAATATTAAATAGCCCTATTAAAGCTATATAATAACTTTAAAATAGCGACTAATAGATAATATATAATACTTTAGCTATAATATAGCTTATCTAAAAAAAAAGTATTAATTAGCTCTTAATAGTTTTCTTTAAAGCTAAAGTCTATAAGAAATTCTTTTAGGTAATAGCTATTAGTATTCTAATTATTAAAATAGCTATAATTAATATTAAAACCCTCTTTAATATAATATAAAAGGTAAACTTAATAATATAAATATATTAGGTTATTATCCTTTAGTATTTAAAGACTAAGAAAATCTCTATAGCGATTATTTTATTAGCTATAATTAAAGGCATTAATAATCTCTATATTTAAGGATTAAAGTATTATTTAATAATTTTTAATTACTCCCTTTTCTATAAGTAATTAATACTTAAGTAATATTATAATTATTAAGGCTTTAAATATATCTCTTAATATTATATAAAGTCGCTATATTATTAATTCTATACCTCCTAAAGGCATTAAGATAAAGGGGATATATAATACTTAATTAAGGAAGACTTTATATAATACTATTATATAAATTATTATAGCTAGTATTACTTAAGTATATTTAAGTACCTTAAGTAGAATAATATAAGGATAAAGTTATATATTATTTTTATAGCTTAACCTTAGACTTTTATTATTTTATAGATATTATAGTTTTAAGGCCTAGATATTAGCTAGACTAGACCCTTATTATTATCCCCTTAGAACTATATCTCCTTAAACCTTTAATTAAGGAAGAGAAGATAACCCTTTAGCTTTATAATTACTATTAGCTAATAAGGTAATATTACCTTATTTTATAGCGCTAATATTAAGGTCCTAATTTTCCCTTTAATAAATAATATTACCTTAAAGACCCCTTAATTAATAGGCTAATTATAAATAATATTTAAATCCTAAAAGGCTAGCTTAAAATATATTTATATTAATAATATAAAAAGGGTAGACCTAAATTAATTTAGCCCTCTTTAAGAATATTTTAATACTATAAATTAATAAAAGGACTTTTTGCCTACTTTATCTCTTAAATCGCCTTTATAAGTAAGCTCTCTATCTTATAATAGAATATAAACCTAAGATAAGATAATCTTACTTTAGCCCTCTAATAATAATATAATATTATCTATATATAGGAGCTATTATAGAGAAATAATTAAGTATCTTATTTTAAATACTTAAGTTATAATATTATTATTATAATTAATTTATATTATTAAGTAATTATTTATTATTAATTAATACTTTATATCCTTTAATACTTTATATCTTTAGATTAATATAATATTAAGGTTAAGATAGACCTAGCTTTAAGTATTATTATCTTCTTTATCTATATATTATCGCTACCTTCCTTTTCTATCTATACCTAGACTTTATTACTCTTTAAGCTCCTTTAACTTTTAAGCTAACTTTAGACTATCTTTATTAATAACTTTAACCTTTATAACCCTATCTAGGGCCTAAGAGATAGAATTTATTATAGCTTAAGATAGCTTTTTAAGGTTATCTTAGCTTAAAACCTTTCTTTAATAACTCCTTAAGGGTTAAAGATATAATACTAAAATAATATTATTATAACTATTAACTTCCTTTAGGTTATAAAAAGACTTTATTATAAACTCCTTTAAGATATTCCCCTTATTAGATTTAATTATATTCCTTAAGGCCTAATTATATAGGCCTTAAGGGCCTATAATACCTAACCCTTATAGCCTTACTAAAAGTAACTTTAATATAAAGACCATACTATTAAGGCCTACTAGCTTTTAATACCTAGCCCCCTTAATAGCTTTATTAAGCTTAAGGTATATTATTATAAGCTTATTTAGGCTATAAAATATATTATCTCTAAGGTTATCTTAATATTATAGGGAGGGCCCCTATAAAATACCTAATAGAATCTAGCTATATAGGATATAATAGCTATTATAGTATATATTAAATATATATAGGAAAATAACTACTTTAAAGCCTCTTATATTATATTATAGGAGTTATAATAAGCTTAGAGGTAGATTATTTAGGCTATTTAATAATCTATTTAGCGCTAAACTCTTTATAACCTCTCTTAAAACCCCTAAGGGATCTAGAAGATCGCTAAGTAAGCTTACTTTAAGAGCTAATAGATAGCTATATTAAACCTTATTTTAGCGCTTTAGATATTAAGTAAATAATATATATATTTTAGGGAGAAAGTAGCTATATTTATAGCTTTTTTCTTCCTAATATCTATACTTAATCTCTTAGATCTTAACTTAATAATATTATTTTAACCTCCCTTTATTATCTTATAAACTATATCGATAGATAAGGTTATAAGGATATTAAAGGAGGTTAAGTCTTAAAAGGTATTTAGTATTAATACTATATTAATTAATATATTTACTAGCCTATAAGATAAACTTACCGCTAAGGTTATTATAATTATAGATATTAGCTAATAGCTTAGGTATTTCCCCTAGCTTTTCTATTATACTTAGACTATAATTATTTTAAAACTAGATAAAGAAGATAAGTCTAATATTAAGAGCTAATAACTTATTATATTCTTAGCGACTATTAGAAAGATTATTAAAAAGATTATAGCTATATATATCTATAATATTATAGAGATATTAAGACTATTTTATAATATTTAATATAAGAATTAATAAAGGTAATCTATTAATTCTATTCTTTACTCCTTTATAGACTAGATCTATTTTACTTAAGAGGCTAAAGGTATCGCTATAATACTTTTTTTAAATATTAGCGATATATTTAATATAATCTATTATATTTAGCTTATCGATATACTTTAAAGAATAAGCTTCCCCTTTTAATTACTTTATTAGCTTTAATTATATTTAATAGACTATATAATATCTCTATACTTTAATAGCTAGGAGTTAGAGATATATTAGATCGATTATAGAATACCTTAAGGTTCCCCCCTTTTATTTATTTTCTTTATTCTTTATATAATATCTCTTTACTTTAAACTTAAAATAATAATAAAGATAATTCTTATTACCTTTATTAATAATAATATAATTATAGCCTTCGCTAAGATAATACTTAAGATATATATTACCCTTTAATAAGCTTATAATATCTATTTATTATAGGCTTAATAATATAATATTATCTTTAACTTAATAAAATATTAACTTATAGTTTTTACTTATTAATATAACCTTTTATAAGCTCTCTTTAATATTAATATAATATTATTTTAACCTTAAGAATCTATTAAGTTTCTAGGTATTACTTTTATAAAGAAACTCTAATAAGGGATATACCTTATTATACTTAAAGAAAGGATTATTTATTAATACTTTACCCTTAAAAGAATAATAATATCTATATAGGGCCTTAAACTTTATTATATTTAGGTAATTTACCTTAATATTAGTAAGGCCTTAATAGCGATAGGAAGTATTATCTAATATATATTAATATTTAAAAGAACCCCTTTTAATATTATTAAATAACTCCTTATTATTAAAAAAATATATCTCTATTATATCTTAAGTATTTATAAGTTAATACCTATTTAGGCACTTTATATTAAATCTTATATCCCCCCCCTTAATCTTTAGCTAGACCTTTAATCCTATAAGTTCCTATAATAGCTTAAAGTTAGATAGGTATTAGAGGGCTATTATTATAGACTTAGTTATATCTAATAAATTATCGCCTTATTGCTATAATACTAATAAGGACTAGCGCTCCCTTTCCTTATTACCCCTACCTTATTATAGAAAAGTTAAGCCCTCTTATAATAATAAGGGGGAAATAACCTATAATAGAAGCTCAATACTATTTAAGTAGAGAGATATTAGACTAATATCGCTAAGATATTAGTTAGATAACTTATACTACCCTTTAATATGCTTCTAATAAAGACTATCTTATATCTCTATAAAGATCTCTTTAAATATAAGTCTATACTCTTAGTATAGGCCTATATAGAATATATTGGCCTTTAGGCTTACCTTCTCTAGCGATAAGTCCTAGATATCCTAATTCCCTATTATTAGTATAGTAATAGTTAGGAATTAGCTAGATATCTCTTTATTTTTTACTTAGAACTTAAGGAAACTTATCTCTAGTTTCTCTAGAAACTCTAGCTTATTGCTAACTTTAGCTATTTATTAAGCTTACCTCTAATAGCTAGGCTAGTATATTAATAGTTTCTCGATATTAGATATTTTTAATCTTATAACTTAATAAGGAGACTTACTTAAGAGTAAGCTAATAATAACGCCTAGATATTAAAGGCATAATGCCTCTATATCTATTCGCTTATTTTATAGCTTTATAGATACTCTTTTAGGTTTAATAGATATTATTATAATATTAGGTAAACTATTATATATATATATTATATATCTATCTATTATTATTAGTAGACTATCGTATATATATATTATATATCTATCTATTATTATTTTTTACTTTATATTAATAAATACTAATATAATATTAAGTAGACTATCGCATAGATATATTATATATCTATTTACTATTATCCTCTACTCTATACCGATAAATATTAATATAATATTAGGTAGACTATTATATATATATATTATATATCTATCTATTATTATTTTCTACTCTATATTAATAAATATTAATGCGATATTAAGTAGACTATTATATATATATATATTATATCTATCGGCTATTATCCTTTACTTTATACTAATAAATATTACTTATATATCTTTAAGCTTTTAGCAGTATAATTTTATTCTATTATTACTATTATCTCCCTCTACTATATTACTGATATTAAGCTAATATAGCTATTAACTATTAATATATTATTAATATATTACTTATTCTTTACCTAACTTAATTAATATTAGTAATAATAGCTAGATTAGGTATATAAACCTCTATATATAAATTACTACTAACCTTAGCTTAAAGTACCTTAATCTTAGACTTATTATCGCTAATAATAATAATAGGGATAGGGTAAGGGTAGAGATAGCGATATAAGCAGGGTTGTGATTTTAGTCCTTTAGTTTAGTCCGGGGCCGGACTAAAACTAACTAAACTAATTGCGGACTAACTAAAAGTAGCGTTAGTTAGTCCGGGCCCGGACTAAAACTAACTAAAGGTACGTACCGGACTAACTAAACTAACTAAAGGAATAACTAAACTAACTAAAGGGGACTAATTAGTCCTTAATATATAATATATTTTAATTAAAATATATTATATATTATATTATATAAATAGGCTATTATTAAAGAAATTATCCCTATAGCTATTTTAGTAAGAAAGTTATAGTACTTTAAAGTTAGTCTCTTATATTATATAATATTACTATTATATATAATAAGACTATATATATTATATATATTATCTAGCTATATAAAATATATATAATATAGCTATATAATATATATATATATATAATATATAATAAGGCTATATATATTATATATAGTTTTAAATATTATAGTACTATATAATAAGGGTATAATAAGATAATTAAATATATAAAGAGCTATATAAAGAGCTAATAACTAAATATAATAAAACTAACTAATCCTCTTCTTCTTCAAGCCTATATTCCCTTTCTAGCTCTTCTAAGCTAATACCCCAACTTTTTAATAGAACTATCTTACTAACTAACTTAGGGTCTAACCTATTTCGACTTTTTGTGACTATATTATTACTAATAGAGAAAGCACTCTCTATAGAAGCCGAAGTAGCGGGAATAGCTAGATACCTTCTAGCTAATATAGCTAATAAAGGGTATCTAGCCTTATTATCCCGCCAATAGTCTAAGGGGCTAGCCTATAATAAAGTTAGCTTTATATATATATATAAAATAGCTATATATAATAGCTATATATAATAGCTATATATAATAGCTATATATAATAGCTATATATAATAGCTATATATAATAGGAATTTAACTTACCTTTTTATATATAACTGGCTCTTTGAAATAATTCGTATATTCCTCTATAGGGTCTCCTAAGGCCCCAATAAAGAAATGATCGCTATCTGAGCTTGTATCTGACCTAGCTTCTAGAGAAGGCGCTGGCCGGGCGAAATCTTCTGCTAACTCATCAAATGATTCATTTAAGCTAGGCCCTATATTAGAGGGCCCATCCCTCTCTTCTTTTAATCTAAAATAGAATTAATAAATATAATATAATATATATATATATATAAAGGCTATAATAGACTTACTTTCTATATTCTTTTCAAAAAGAGTAAGTATATCCTTCTCTATAGTAGGATAGCTATATAATAGCCCTTTTGGTCGGAAATGGTTGCATTTAAATCTCGGATCTAATAGTATACTAAAAAGGTAAGGTCGAAGCCTTTCTAGGTTACTAGACCCTAGCCGTTCTGGGAAGTATTTCTCTAATTTCGATAGGCCTGCATTTATAGCTAGGCAAATAGACCGATAATAAGGTTGCTATTGTAAATTAGTATATATATATATATAGGCTATATAGCTATAGTATAAAAAGGGTATATATACTTACTAGAGTGTTTTTATTCCCTAGGTCAAATAGTGTTTTCGTTTTTCGTAGTTTTATATAAATCGTATATATATATAATAAAGCCTCTGAAATAGTAATATAAAGCTGGCCTTGCAGTCGTATAGAAGGCTTAACAAAAATTTCAAATAGTTGTTTAAAATCGGCTAATATAGCCCATTCGGTTTC